>OU342543.1:4706960-6036694 GCA_910589475.2 Bembecia ichneumoniformis
CATCATGAATTTAAATGTATCTAATTATTAAATATAAAGAAATATGTTTGCATAAGTACTATACATATATAGAATATATTATTACGTATATTAATTATACAGAAAGTGACTAAATAGGTATACGCAAGAAGTCATTTAGAAATAAACTTGTAAATGGCGCAGCAGAAGCAGATAACGACTCGGCGGCGGCGAGCTGACAACGTTGCGTGTACAACACAGCTTTGAATCGTTGCGAAAGCACGAACGAGCCCTTCCCTTATTTATATTAATACTAGCTTTTGCATTGAAAAATATAAAATACTAGCTGTTGCATGCGACTTCATTCGCGTTTCTTTATAAAATATTACTTAAATCGCGTTTCTTTATACATTATTACTCGCTGATAATATGGTTTTCAATAGGTGAAAGAATTTTTAAAATCGGCCCATACTTAGGTGAAAGAATTTTTGAGTTTATTCATTATTAAAATACATACATACATAATAAATATTTTCTATTTATAATATTAAGTATAGATTACTCGCTGATAATGTTAGCTTTCTATAGGTGAAAGAATTTTTAAAATCGGTCTAGTGGTCTTTGAGTTTATTCATTACAAACATACATACATACAAATCTTTTCTCTTTATGATATTGAGAGCTGAGATGAGACCACGTTTCAGCGAACAACACACATTGGTCGAAAACTTTCGTTTTAAGCTGGACTCGAAGATTTAAGATATGAGATTCGATGGTGTAAGATTTAAACTGATTTAAATAAAAAACAATTACCATTATGACAAAATACCTAATAATAATATTTTTAATATACACCCAACACATCAGTAATAATTAATATTCGCATTACAATCTAATCCGAAAATGATTCTCTTACCATAGAGTTTCACAATCGCATCCGGTCTCATCTTTCATGATCTGCCATATTTCGTCCGGCGTCTTTTTCTCGCGGATCAACCTCGCAGTGGAGCGTATGATGCGGCGCCTGTACCTCTCCAGTTCGGTCACCACCTTCGGCGGATTGTCTTTCTTCTCCGACTATTGAGAACAGGAGAGTGAAACAAAAACTTAATTTAAATAGAGCAATGGAACCACTAACTAATAAATATTCATCAAAATTAAGAAATATATATAAACTGGTATGGTATGAAGATACATTGACGACTTCGATAAACGTACTACTTTATTTGAAAAATAGTGTCCAATGGCCATAGACATTTTATTTTATTACGTTGCCAAGTGATAGCAATCTAAGAATATGGTCTTGCCCGCGACTTCGTCCCCTTTTTAACATTCATTCAATCTTTATTGCTTATTTTTCTTTTGGGGTTTACTCCTTAAGAATCGATTTTCATATGGAAATTTTATGAGTAAAATTAATTTAAGCGTTAACTAAAAAGCGTTACGTTAACTGTCACTTTGACAACTGTGCTACGGCTGACGCACACATTTATGTTCCCTAACTCTATTGTAGTATAACAAGCAACACCAGAGGGTCCCTCTGGGCTTATAAGACGTCGAAATCTTGTATGAAAAATTTAGTCCACGTTGAGGGACGAAACGATAGCGCGTTATTACTGTCGGCGCAGCGACATCTGTCGTCGAAAGAAATGAACTATTTAAACGTAGTGAGATCTGAGTAAACCGAATGTTAGATGATCCTCGGGAACAGTATTTTTTTCTGAATGAAAGCTGAATGAAAGCTATATGACAATGTGTATGCAAAATTTCATGGTGTACGGTTGAGTAGTTAATTTTTTTTATATTAAAGTCGACAGACGGGCTGACGATCCACTTGATGGTAGTTGGCTACCGTCGCCTATAACACAAGCAACGCCTCAGCAGCTGCAAGTGCACTGCCGATAATAGGATTATGGATGAGGGATTGAGAGGGGATAATGAAAAAAGGTTGAAAGCCTAATAAGCAAACAAACTGTTCGGTTTATATTAACTTATAATTAGTTTTGTAAAGATGAGACCTAAGGGCTATTTGACGCCGGGGAGCAAAGAAAGTTTTGCAATTAAAAATGCCTATGTTCAGCAGTGGACGCTTGTGGACTGATTATCTAAATTCAATAAAACTTTTCCGTCTCTAGAAAACAGCTGGCCACAATTACTCCATAGAACATGAATTTCAATAGAAACCGGACGTCACAAGCATAAGAACATTTGTTAGAGCTTAACAATTGTATGTATTTCTGTCAGAAGTTACGTTATATTAAGGCGACGCAGCGATAAACAATGAAAACGGCTCTGATTTCATACAAAAAACGAGAGCGCGCTTGCTTATGTCGTAAGGTCGAATGCGACAAAACGATTTATATTAAAAAAATTGAATTGAAGTGTATGTTTATACTATTGTATGTTTATACTAATGTGTATGTTTATACTAATGTACATAGAAAATTTGAATGTATAAATTGATCCCGTTTGCCTGTAAAATGTAAATCTGTGTTTTAAAAGAGGTTTCTTTGAATTTTTTTCTCTTTTATAAAAGTTTACCAATCGTGTAATCCAACTAACAAAATGAAGTCAGTAACATGAAGAAAAATACACTAAACGCAACAATTAAAGGATATAAAAAAAGTTCCAAATTTTTAGGTGATTTTCAACAGGCTGTAACTTCGAAGAAAATGGTCGTACAGAGCTCATTAAAAAAGGAAATTGTAGCTTCAAGTTTCTAGTTTTTGAATCCAAGCTTAAATTTTTTTTCTCGTTAGCGATTTATGAGCATTAGTCAGATAATCAAGGATAAAAAAAAAAATTTAAATTTTTCTCGTCTTAAAAATGGTGTAAAAGCCGTAATAAATTATTTATTGTAATGGCACAGTAAAGATCTTTTAGAGAATTTAATTCCCTACAACGTGACCTCCTCATGAGCTCTGTACAATGATTTGTAACTGAGTTATCGTTAATCAAAGCGAAAAAGATCTTTTTGACTTGGACAATCGATTACTCGGGCAATAATGGTCGTATACAAAATTAAAGTAGGGTTTTGTAAACTGCAAAACATTCTCTACAAGGTGGTTAAATTGGATTATGATAAAAAAAATTTTTACAAACCGAAAATGTTGGCCGAAGAAAAGGTAAAAAACTGTAAATTTAAGGATATTTTGATAACTTGCAATAACTTTGCAAATAATGCAGATACGAAAAATCTTTTCTATAGCTTTTCAACCTCAATGTGTACTGAAAAAACCCTGAAAGTTTCAAGGTGCTGCGATTTACTTTTCTTAGTGTCCGGAATGTTTAAAATTATCGTTTTTGCTGAAAATCAAGGTAATGGGCAATTTTTCATTTTTTCCCTTAGTTTGAGTTTAAACGGTTTTTTTTAGCAATAATCCATATTTTTTTCATCAGAACTCTTTAATCATTAAAATTAAAAAAAAATTGAAATTTCTTTCTCAATTTTTTTTTCTACACGTTAACGATGCTTTCCTGTGGAAAAAAAATGGTTGAATCCCTAGCTAGGCCCTCTTTTACCACCGGCATTAGCGTTACGAAAAGCGTACAACGTGGAGGTTGCACGGTAGTTGCACGGTAATTGTTCATCCATGTTTAAGTTTTCACTTCTTTCCGTAAAATGGAACGCAGCGGTAGAAAGGTAATTTTTAAGCTGGCAACACCGGTTCGACGAACGTCACTGACAATATCAACCTGACAGTATTACTGTGACACATGACGTTCCTAATAATCCTAATAAAATTTCTACCCTCAATCTGGCAGCCGTTGGTTCTTACTTTGTTGTGATTTGTTCTATTTTCACATTAATTACGCCAAAGTCAATATTTCCACAAATCCACCACACTTATAATTGTGTTTTTCAATATTCACTATGTCCGATAATCCGTAAATGTTTTTTTAATTACAATAAGTTTGGAGACTGCACTACAACTATGTTTACACATCGAGCACCGGTAACCGGTGTAGGGAATTAAATTCTCTAAAAGATCTTTACTGTGCCATTACAATAAATAATTTATTACGGCTTTTACACCATTTTTAAGACGAGAAAAATTTTGAAATTTTTTTTTATCCTTGATTATCTGACTATTGCTCATAAATCGCTAACGAGAAAAAAAATTTAAACTTGGATTCAAAAACTAGAAACTTGAAGCTACAATTTCCTTTTTTAATGAGCTCTGTACGACCATTTTCTTCGAAGTTACAGCCTGTTGAAAATCACCTAAAAATTAGGAACTTTTTTTATATCCTTTAATTGTTGCGTTTAGTATATTACCAAACACCACTTTCATATGTTTTGTCATTACTGAGAAAAATCTAAATCCCTACCACCAAAATTTCCAATGCGTCGTCTTAAGTTCAGACTACAAAACAAACCAGAATCATCTAAATACAGTAGTTCCGTGTTTAAACGAGTACTCTGTGGACTCTGTGGGGATCGCGAGAGTTAGAATATATTAGGAAATAAGGGAACTCAGTAGACGTTATCCCGCCGAACCTGAAAAAAAACTGTATCCGGGTTGCAGCCCCATTTATTGGGTTCACTTGTGAATCGAAACCATCCAGGGACCAGCTCAAATGCACACTAAAAATTCATCAAAATCGGCCCAGAGGTTTAGGAGTTCATGATACATGACATGACAGTTTCATCTATAGGTACATATAAAAATAAAATCGTAATTAAGCCATCAAGTATCGGTACTTACATTATTTTTTTTTTTTTTTCAAAAAAACAATTCGTACACGTTGTACCTACTTATGTTACCGAGGTCAAAAAAATAGTTTTTAAATTTTTTGTCTGTTTGTCTGTGCGTTTGTGCACGCTAATCTTTTTTTTTTTTTATGTCAGGTCGGCAGACAGGCTGACGGTCCACTTGATGGTAGGTGGCTACCGTCGCCTATAACACAAGCAACGCCAAAGCTGCTGCAGCTGCCAACTGCAGTAGGATTAAGGATAGGGGATTAGGAGTGGATAGGGAAATCTCTGTAACTGCTTAACCGATTTGAATGCGGTTTTCACTGATGTATTGTAGAAAGCTTCCCGTAACATTTGGTGTTTACTTCATTCGGTTTACAAACAAAAGAGTTACACGTAATACCGAATACCACGCGCACGAAGTTGCGGGTTCAGCTAATTGTATAATAGATATAATGTAATTATGTTATACGATTGTGTAATAATAAAGCAAAAAGAATTACAATTGATAAGTTTGTAATCGCGGCGCCATCTATTGATAAAAAGATTGAAGTGCTATGTAAATAAATTAACTTACACCGCCATCTTGTCCTATAAAAAACACTTATTTGCAATAAACTAAATATTGAAGTCTTTTATCGAGACAAAAATTCTCTCAAGTTGAACCAAATTATATACGGTGTGCAAAATTTAATAAAGACTAGCTTAGACCGCAACTTTGTACGCGTAGTACATATTCGGTATAGCGCGTGACTTTTATTGTTTCTTAAATTGGAATGAAACAACCACTAAATGTTACTAAATGTTGAGCCGTTTCTGAGATTAGCGTGCACAAACGCGCAGACAAACAGACAAAAATTCTAAGAACTATTTTTTTTGACCTCGGTATCGGTAATGTAAGTACAATGTGTAGGTACAAATTGTTTTTTTTTTAATATTTATTTGCACGGGCCTTTACGATTTTATTATATGTATAGGTTAAGTAATTTTGGGGTAGGTAGGTATAGCGCGAACAAACTTCGTGACAAATGTCGTTCCGTCATGTAAAAAACGCTGTCAGACTTTCTGAGTCATTGACCAGTATTACAATTTTATTTATAACGATTATATGTATTCGATTTTTTTCTTCTGTTACAAACTATCGTAAATATCGCAACAGGACGCAACCACATTGTTTTGGACACAGTGCAAGAAAATCAATTGTGATGGAGCCTTCTACATTAGTGAGTGTATTCTTGAATAGGTTTTGCCTTTTAGTAGAATTCGTCATAAAGATTTGAAATATGATTTATGTTTCTTGGTAATTTTTATATTTTTGAAAATTTCTTCCTTTGTTCCAGCACTATCCTAAAGTAATTTTGTCTCCTAATTAATGTTATAAATGCGAAAGTGAGATCGTTTGTTTATTTGTTTCTTTCACGTCTTAACTACTCAACTGATCATAATGAAATTTTGCGTACACGTTCTTAGGTGTACACATATTGGACACATATTGGTACTGTCCACCCAGAAAAAAGTATTGTTCCCGAGGTATCAGAGTGTGTGTCAACTCCGACGCGCGACTGGCGTTTACTCCTTTAAACGTATAAAATTAAATGTATAAAATATTCCTTGTACATATTAGATAACTGGATACCTAATTACTTTATATTATTTAGTTACATTCTGCATACACAAATGTCACTACGTTTTATAAGTTCAAATTGTTAATTTTTTTACGACAGATGTCGCTGCGCCGCGCGCCGGCTGGCAGGTACACGCTATCGTTTCGTTCCTCAAACTAAAAAATAAAAGAGCGATAAACATTGCATAATGTTTATTCATAATCTATTTTTACTAACTACAATACAAACAATTAAAATTTATTCATACCATTATTCCTAACTAATGTTAAAAGTATAAATGCGAAAATGAATTCGTTTTGCATTGATTTGCAATTTCATAAGCAAATTTTCGTGCCCTGCGAAAACTATTGATGACAATACCTATTTAAAATAATGTACTATACATACACCATTACCCACAAAAAGTTCCCGACGCCATATGTCTTAACTAGTTATTACAATTAAGTCACGATAGGTAACCGTTTTTTGTTCAATTTAGTCAATCAAAACATGGGTAGAATCGAAAAATTCTACACATGTTCTCATGTTATTAATCCTTATCCAACTAAATAGTTCCATAATCAAGGGTGATAACATTTAAAAACCTAGAAAAATTCTTCTTTAAATAATTGGAATCGGACATTTGGTTACGACTGGTGTAGAATTTCTTATATTTTACAAAGATATGCGGATGAATTCGCGCGCAACAGCTAGTTTATTATAAAATTACATTATCGCATCACGTAATCAACGCCAGATTTAAGAAAGTTTGCATTTTGCCGATGATGTGAAATTTAAAATAGATTTGTTTTACCGCAAATATTATCCTAATATCGCGGAAATATTAAAGTAGTCTGAATTTACATGGCATGTTAATTATTTTTTTTCAGATGCCGTCAAATATCCCATTTTTCAAAAGTATTTAAATACCCTATATTTATTACGCTCTATAATCGCAAGACACATGAACGTGTTAGAAATAACGCAAGGAAATATAAATAAGGAAAATAAATAATAGAAACAACATATTATCTATAGAAATTTCAATATCCAAGCACTGTGCACATAGATATATTAATCTGTGAGTGTTCTGTGCTATATATTACACGTGTTCAGTTGGAAGTGTTAAATAAAAAGCTCGATGTTAGTTGACAAAAGTAGAAAAAAGAAAAACTTGAACTAAACATTTTGAAAAGAAAAGAACTATAAAATTAAAAAGAGTAAATACATGCATATATGCAAAAAGCACACAAGAAATTGATAGTCTGTGGCACAATTGACATTGACAATAACAACTCATCAGTCCCTATTTATCTAATTAAAGGATCTTCATTTGGCAGAATCATCGGAGAACCCGATGGGGCCATAACATCAAAATTGGGTTTTCAGAAAATTTGTCTAACGTTTTATTATAGCTATTGTATATTTTTTTTATTTTTTATCTACTTATTCAACATATTTTTTAGCTTAAGTATTCTTTTAATTATATCTCTGGGTATTCCTTTCTAGGTAAGTAATAACGATCCATTTTCCAAATACGAAATAGGGTTTTACATTAGGAAGATCACAAATAGTTTCCTATTTAAAATTAAAAGTATATTTTAAATTAAAACGCGTAATTACCTGTCGCTATCAAATAAGATAGAAGATAAAACTTATATAAGAGTATAAGGATATACTCTTTGGTTGCTTGACTTGCCACAAGTATTACGGCCACTAAAGAGAACAGACGCCTCCACTTCGCAAACCAGTCGGTCTAACGTTTTAAAATAAAAATAAGACAAACAGCGATTTGGGTAGATACGAACAAATTTGACAAACAAACCAACAATATAACGATACATTTTGTCCGTGAAATCCACAAAGTTGTGGGAAAGTATTTAGATAGGTAGATTGTACAAAAATTGTAAAAAAGCATATAATTACCATTTTGTCTCACTTTGACACTATGAGCGAACTCTTTGGTGTTTAAATAACATTACACTATAATCGAAATTTGTCTTTAATTACAATTCACACACTTTAATAACAGCATAGTAACAGAATTTTATAGAACACGCGTTCACCACGTACACGGCGAACGGTTCAAAACAAAATGGCGAAAATCAAGGCTTGTAGTACGACATTGCGCAGTACACAACGGGTGAGAACGAGAGGTCATAGTGCTTTCTCTTTCTGCAGCGGATGCCCCCGAGAACGCGTTCAATTCTGTGCGACGCGGCCATCGGCTGCGGTTGCCTGTCCCTCGCTCTGCTTGTAGTTCATTTACAAAATATCACTACACGGTGTTGAACGTGTATTATTTCATCTCATTGAAATATTTATTTACCAAACTTTTCATTGTATACCTAATGAAGGTGCTATGTAGAGCAAACGAAGAAAAATCAGTTTCAGTTTTTCTTCTAATGAGATATTTATAAACGTACCTACCTTCTCAATACTATCATTTTTCTTGCATACATTACCCAATTGAAATGAATGTGATAACTCGGGAAGTCTCGCCGCGCCAAACCGCGCGCTGCACCGTGCTGTGTGGATGACGTCATCACCCTACTTTAATAGGAAAGTTACCGTGGCCAAAGTACAGTCATAAACATAATACTTACACACGGACCTTTCTTCTTTAAGTATATATACCTACTTAATTTTCATTGTACATAGCTGTATATATTAATATGTAAGTACACGTACAAACATTAATTTTAAAGTGTTTTTAAATTCATTATGTATGGTATGAAGTGAGGCTATCCGCTATATTTTTACTTCTTGTTTTTGAAATTATAATTTATTTAAAAAAAATATCCTGAAACCAATCTAATTTTCTAATAAATGCAACTACACAGATGTATTTTAAGATACGAAAAAGATATATAATTAAGATATTTTTCATATATTAATCGCAACAAAATTAAATATATAGTTATAAAAATAAAAATATTTAATAATAATTGGTCATAATAAAAAAATTATCTTATTATGTACAAGCTGGTGCCCGCGACTTCGGCGAGCATAAAGCGAGTCTCTTTGGTGCGAGATCGTTTGAATTTATTTTCTTGTGCCTAATTTTCAATTTACGATAGCTCCTAAGATATAAATTTAAATTGTATACATTAATTCATATGATGTGTATGAAATGCTTAAGATAACTAACGTATTTAATTTGTTAATGATTAATACTCTATCTGTCTAAATATCTTTTCCATATCACATTATATGTGATCATAAATTTAAGTTTTAATTTTTTTTTTCAATTTTAAAAGTTGGAAGGGTTATATTAAGCTATCCTTAAAATATAGACATGCACCATCACTGACTTTTTTGTAGAGCTATAAAAGAGAAACATCCGCACCAACCAACATACATTGTTTTGTTACCTGTTATAATATTATCTCTAACGGATTAGGCAGCATTTTCAATTAATTATAGCTCCTAGATGGTTTGATTTTTTCCGACATCTTCAACAATCATCGTCATATCTCAACCAATTTAAACAAAACCTAGCTATTTTAATTAATTAAATTATCCAACTGATTAAAATACATAATTTTGCATCGAAATATAATATAACGTTATATTATGTTACATGTTATTATTAGTACATCATTACTTCTAAACTTGTTCTTAACATACACACGCACACACACACACATGAGCGTACGCACTATATACACATTCAGGCATATACACACAGGAATTTCTTTGATTTTGTTTGAAATGAGCGGTGTCTCCTGACACAAGTAATTCTTATACTTAGGAGTGCCTCTACAAATGTAAATTTGTACCATGTACCTAAATAAATAAATAATAATAAATCAATATAATATTAGCATCCTAAAAATTGCCGTTGTAAATGTCGAGTTAACTCTCTTATTGGCGACATAGAGTTACGTAGATTATCATATAGGTACACTTTTTTAACACTTATTATATAACTTTCGGCCTAATAAATAACATTTGGTATTTTTCTGTTAACTCCAACATAGATAAAATACTACTTAACCAGTAGTATTTTATCTATGACTCCAATGAACACTATTGCAACAGCGAGTGGGGTACATTCGAAACTGTTTATTGTACTAATTTCAGTTATAAATTGGGAAACTCATCTGTTGGCACAACCTTGCCCTTACTGTTCTATCAGGGTATTTGTCTTGCTCGCAGGTGTGTTGATAAGAATCGGCAGTCATCTACCAAAATATGCACCTGCTGTCAATTTTCTCGCCACTCTACCTAAAATAACCGTAGAACTTGTCAAGAGTCAAAAGGTTTAAATTTAAATTCATTATTTTTACCAATTACAGTGAGTACTTAAATAATCTAAATAGTTTATAACAAATGTGTACAACATTTACAAGTGAACATTTAACAAAAAAAATAAATACATACATATACATTACAAAATATACATATAAAAAAAAAATATATATACACATAAATACATTTTTCACGCACTCCACAAAAGTTTTTAGATTTAGAGTTACTTTTAAAATGTGTAGATCCATAAAAATATACCTAAATGTTTCATTTTTATAAAAGTTTCAGTTTTAAATCACAAAACGTAACCATGTCAAATCGGAAGGACAAATCACTGATTTGTGTACAGGTATGTACATAATAAAAGCTAATAAAACTATAAAATTAGCAAAACTGGCTCTTGTAGTCGTATTTTATATTAAAAAACTATAGTCTGAAAAAAGGTTTTAAGTCACAAATAAATAAACATATCGAAATTAATTTTTAATTATGTATGTCGACGTGCATAATGGATTTTTTAAAATGTACGCTTTAATAAAAATTCACGCAAATACATTCTGTCGACTGTACTGCGTTTATAAATAAGTTGTGTTAGTTACGTAATACGTTCGTCTCGGTCAGTACTTATAAAACTGTGTCAGTACCATTGTACTACAGAACAGACTAAATAGAAGTAATCATGCTGCGTAGTATTTTGACATTTCTTAAGACAGATAATAAATAAATAAGAAAATTAATGCATGTGTACTACTCCCTATTTACTCCAGTCGTATCAACATATAATTGGATACTTAATTACTTTATGTTATTTAGTTACATTCTGCATACTCAGACAGATGTCATGTCTACCCACATAAGTTGTTAGTTACGTTCGGAATACACAGATGTCACTACGTCTTATAAGTTCAAATGGTTCCGACGACAGATGTCGCTGCGCAGGTAGGTTTTTATTTATTTACGCTGTCGTTTCGTTCCCAATGTGAACTACACTTTTGATAAAAAAATTCGACGTTTGCTTTTATAAGCCCAGAGAATAGAATTAGGAACATAAATACATGCGTCAGCTGTCGCACAAACGTCAAAGTGACAGTTAACGTAACGCTTTTTAGTTAACGCATGTATTAATTTTACTCCTCGTAAAATTTCCATACCCGGGGGCCTTATATCAAAATCTATTCTTAAGGAGTAAACTCCAAAAACATTTACCTAATATCTTGCTAATATTAGATCGTATTTTTACTACATTAACCCATTCGCTGCGGCGACAAAAATTACGCTTATTAGCCAAGTGCGGGACGGCGTTCATCTCGAACGCCGATCGGCGTCTTCCGCACCTCATAAGGATAATATAAGACGCAGATCGGCATTTTCAGCACTGTTTAAAATAAAGATGCATTTATCGAGAGCGTTACCTATTAAGTACTTACCTATTAGATATCCGTGAGTACCGTGAGACCAGTAGTAGATAACAAATAGAAAAAAATTGACTCTACATTTTCTGCCTTTCTTAATACGGTTAGGTAGGTCCTACCTGTGCCGCGAGTTATTACAACTCGCGCTGTTCCGACTTTTAACCCAATCCGCGTTGCTTCTGACTTGCTTTTGGCTCGTCAAAGTCTAAATTTAGAAATGTATTTAATACTAGCCGAGTCCGCAACTTCGTACGCGTGATATTCGGTAAAGCGCGTAACATTTTTGCTTGTAAACCGATTGGGATGAAACATGGACGAAACAAACACTAAATGTTACGGGAAACTTGCTACATCAGTGAAAACTGCATTCAAATCGGTTAAGCCGTTTTCCAAGATTAGCGAAGCCGAGATAAGCGTACACAGTCATCCAGCCTAAACTGGACCCTATTTAATATGATTTATCATATAGATCTGAGGTCAACTTACATTGGATGATACAAAATCACCGAAATTGCCCATTTTTAACTTTATATATAAACTTTCAATCATCATTTTACAAATCATAATATATAGTTATATATTATGATATAGTTAACTATATATATAGTTATATATATAGTTAACTAAAGTTTCAGCCAATTCAACTGACGAGTTATTTTAATGCATTTTTATCGAAAAAATGTTGGACGTGTTCTTTAAATTTAAAATAGCTTTTTCGTTTGTAAACCGATTGGAATGGAACACACACTAATGTTACGGGAAGCTTTCAAATTGGTTAACCTGTTTCTGAGATGAGCGTGCACAAACAGACAGAAATTGTAAAAACTATTTTTTTGACCTCGGTAACATAAGTACAACGTGTACAAATTGTTTTTTTTTTTTTTTTTTTTTGAAAAATATATTTAAAGTACAGACACGGCTCGTTTACGATTATATGTATAAAGAACACCAGCCTAAGCTGAACCCAACTTAATATGATTGATCATATAGACCTGAGGTCAACTTACATTGGAATATTTGAAATTTTAATATTATGTATAGCTTACCTTTTCTACAAAAAGGTATAGGCAGTATAGGGTAGGTACTTTTTTATGTAATAAAGGTTGTTACGTTGTTAGCTAACGGACCACACGATGGTCGGCGACCATCGTCTATTAACAAGCAACGTAACTGGTGCTGAAAGTGCGCCTAGTAATTAAGGACTAGCTGAACTCGGCCACGCTTCGCTGCGGCCCATACGGCGGCGGCATGGGGCGCGCGGTACTGGACACTGCTTATATGTAATACTATTTATCGTAGCGTGATGTAATATAGCCTATAGCCTTCCTTGATAAATGGACTATTCAAAACAAAAACAATTTTTCAATTCGAATCAGTAGTTCCTGAGATTAGCGCGTTCAAACAAACAAACAAACTCTACAGCTTTATAATATTAGTATAGATAAGGGATAACGAAGAGATAGGGAAATGAATTCGGGAATGGCATCCCTTAGTCACTCACCGAAATACAACAGCACACACAGCGCATGCGGGAGTGCAATATCTAAAAACATATTATATTGCATTTTAAATTCGGTATAAATACTAGCAACCTCCAGAGTTCAAAAATCGATGTAGTTGCTCTAGTACCATTAATAGTACTAGTGATATTTCTTGGTGTCGCTAATACCACTAATGGTACTAGTGATACTAGTAAAAAAAATGTGAACCTCGTCTCTAGTACCATTTGATTGTACTATTAATTTCTTAATTTTTTATTTAATTTTTATTAAGTAACGTATTGTTTTATAAGGTACTTCTATATTTTGACTTGAATATCCAAGAATTGAACCTTAGGCGGATGCTTACGTTATAAAATAAACCTATGTTCCAAATTTCTGCTTTCTAGACTTTCTTTTGGCTGTGCGTTGATAGTCAGGACAAACAATTTTATAAGTACCTATAGTATAGATTATTATGATTTTGAATTTTTGTTTATCATTTATCTATCCCAGAACCCACACCCCTATCCTCAATCCCACTATGATCGGCAATGCACAAAAAAAATGTCAATTTTAAATTGTTCGTTTACCTACAGGATGGAGAGACAACCTAATAAGGCAGGTCGACGTTGGATCCAGGCTGCTTCTGACAGGCCAATGTACAGCAGTGCACATCCTAAGGCTGTAATGATTATGAAAAAAAAAAAAATTATGCCAGCTAGAGTTCTGATTTGTTTTGTATTTTAAACCCAGTACAATATAATGCGCTGATTAATTACTGCATCAGCAGATTAATGGACATATCTATAATACAAAAATTATATATATAAAATCACTTAAGTCTGTAACATTTAAATTCAGGTTATCTTAATTTTTTAAGAATCTATATTCATAACAGATCTTCAAATTTGTTTCGAATCTTTTGTGTGCCTCAAACGGGGTTATCGTTATTATTACAGTAAGGTTTGATAGCTGGTTCCCTTGTGATTAGACTTCATACTAGCCAGAAACTACTTACAAAACTGGAGTTGTGTAATTATACTTATACTTTTGATAAAGTATACTTATGTGTATACTTTAATACCTTTGATGAACAATTATACTTATTGTACATCCTTCACCCACTGCGCGTCACCAGCTAATCTGAATTCCAAGAAAGGAATCGTTCTAGAGACAACGCAGATTAAATTTTTTTAGTATCTATTAATTTTCCTAGCATTGACTCACTTTTCATAAACTTTAAAAGAAATTTTACATTGATTTTCAATAGTAAATATTAGCAATAATTATACAATGTATGAGTGATTTGGGAAAAATCACATTTTACATTTTGAGGTACTTGGCACATCAAAACTATAATTGTCATTTGAAATCTGTACATCTCTTTCGTCTGTTAAATCAATTGGATCACACAATGAAAAGTTCATATCTTGTATCAATTCTTTAACGATACATTTATTGCTTGAAGACTCAATATCGTTGTCTCCTTTCCGTTTCATAGCCTTAGTTGTATTATTAGCATCAGCTTCATTATTAGCCTTTGCTTTTTTATGATTTATCTCTTCAGCCAAAGAGAATACTTCAGTTATAACGGGATCAAATAAATCTTTTCTATAGTGTTTAATTGAATTCAGGTATGAATCCTGAAAACTCTGACATTTGGTTTCTTGTTCGACGAAAAATGATGAGATTACAGATTGATTTACTGTCTTCATACTACTTATGACGTTTGATATTTTGTCACATTTATTTACACACTCCTTTTGATATTGATCGGATATGCTGTTTCTTATAACTTTACCGCTAATTGTGCATTTGCTAGATTCATTTGTTTCTTGACTAACGCATGGTAATGTTAGAGAAGTTTCACCAGGAGCATCTATTTCTCTTCCAAGACTCGTATTAAGACTATCATTAACAGGTGTAGCGTCAGTTATTGTTGGTATTTTATTTAAATTAAATGTATTAACATTAAATGTAGCATCAGACAATATTCCTACTTTATTTAAATCAAATGTAACAACATTAAATGTAGCATCAGGCATTGTCCCTACTTTATTTAAATGGCACTGTGCAGAGTAAAGAACCTTAGACATAACATTTAACTCATCATTCGTTAGGTCAGATGCAGGTTTGTCTATACAAGCCGCCACATGTCCATTTTCATTCATTTTAAAATGAACATTTTTGAATTTGTCTAAAACTGTATGTATTAAATTTACTTCAGCCGAGTCGGACTTAGCAAAGGCCTCAGCAATGTCTGACATACTATAATCACTATCGGTACTATGTACTTTTTCGTTTGTAGAAGAAACATGTCCATGATCAGTTAATTTTTGACAATTATTGTTGTCGTACATTTCTTTGAATAGACGTTGACGAGTCTGGAAGAACATCCTAGGTGCTCTTCGGTAAGTCCGTTTAGGTTGACAGCAGCAATTGCACATAGGAGTGCACAAGTGACGTTTCTTCATGAACCTTACAGTGGCAGGTAACAATGTTATTTTCTTTTTTAAATTGCTTATAAAATTTTCACGTTTGAACCAACAACATACTGATTGACTAATATCTGTTACACGTATCAGATTACTTTGGAAAACGTTGCATGTAACATTATTTTCTGAATTTTCAAATTCATAATGTGCCAGTACATCCCCTTTGATTCCAATCTTATAATACTCTGTCGTAAGTGTTTTTTGATGATCGATCCTAATTATATGTAAGGGTCCAATACCATATTTACTTCGCAAAATTAAGTTTGAAAATGTATAAGTCCTCTTAATATTGAAATTTAAAGCTTTGTACATAATAGTATTTTGGGGAAAACTTTTCACTATGTCAGTGGATTTTAATTTTAATTTCATCTTCATTGTAAGTAATCTCAGTAGTATTTCGTTTTCCAAATCTTCCATTTCCAAGTGATCAGTCAAAATACCCCGCAAAATTGGATAATCCAATTTGTTACTAACATTACAACAACAAGTGCAATTGTCCCAGTTGCATTTATGTGAACTTTTTAATAACATTTGAACTCCTAAGCATATTTGAGGATAATATTTTTTAAAATCACTATTTTCTTTGTACCAACAACAGAATGTCTTTTTAGTTTTAAATGGAAATTTTTTTGTGTATTGAAAAAGCTCTGTATTCGGATTAGTGTAATTTTTTAATCTATGTAAACAATATGTGCGATGATTGTACTCCCAGAACATAGTTATTTGTTTTATATCAGATCGTTCATAAAGCAACATTGATCTATAGTCAGACTGTATTTCAACTTTATTGGAAGGAGTAGCAGCAAAATTATTTAGAATTCTACGCTCACAACCTAAATGATTATCTTCCAAATCAAGTGCAGTGTTTTCTTTATTTAAAAAGTCAATTGGTGTGGGGGATATAGTTGAAACCGCTTGTTTTTCAATGCTCGTTTGATTAAAACTATTGTTTTCAACACTGTCTCCCAGAAAAGCAAGATTTCTTGACGGATTAAAATTCTGCAATAACATATTTAGCTGACTTTCGTGTGGAATTGTAATATCGCTTGTATTATTTGATTTATTGGAAGCTATAAAACCTATGGTAATAATAGGACGACGACATAATTTCTTCACATCAGTCACCTTATCTAACTCTACATTTGATTTGTGTATAATTCTATGCATTCCACATTCTAACATTTCTTGGTTAGCTACGGGTAGTACTTTTTTAACTTTAAGTGTCTTGATAAATCCTTTGAACTTTGGCTTACTTTCATTGAGCACATTTTTAAAGAAGTCAGCTGGAGTGGATTTTCTTGAAGCAAACTGAAATGTTACCATATCCTCCAATCTTGTTGTATAGACGATTGGAATTAAAGTCCTAATGGATACATCATCTTCTTTCTTTATCAGTACTTCAATTTTAGATTGAGCATAGAGTGTTTTGGTTCCACCTGCCAACAATGACATAAATCTATACTAATATTATAAAGAGAAAAGATTTGTATGCATGTATTATATAACAATGTACCTTTTAGATATATTCCTTTCGGGTTAACACAGTTGGTTGAGTCTATATTTGCCATTTTATTCTTAAAATAACGTGGTATATTTATTGTATATTTGGTAAAATATATTTTATTACAGCCAAAGTAAGAAGTTAGATAACTCTCGTTTAACTGCGCAAATTGAATTAATAATACACAATAAACATTATATTCGAAAAATATACGTAGCTATTTTCTTTTTCAATTTAGAAAAAACTGACACGTTTATTGTTTTTGTTTATATAGGTTTTTAAACTCTACCAGCCAAAAACAAACAAAATATACATATTTGATATTACATAGGTACTATAGGTAGTTAAGTTACACACAATCATGGAAATATAGTACTTATTACTTCCATGCACACAATTAAATACCATACCATAGAACAAAGTTGAACAAACATTACCACATACAAAATAATGAAATGAATAGATGTCAATGTCATCCAATGTCAACGAATGTCAATGTCAGCAAATTCAAGTTATGCTCAATCAAAGATAATTGTATTCAAAGATGTTGTATTAGTCTGTACCTAGTAGCTCAATGACTAAATATGTTGTTGCCATCTTAAACAGAGATAAAAGCATGATAAAAGTAAATTAATGAAAATTGCTCGGTTACCATTGTTGCCAGATTGTAAAATAATTGTAGAATTATTTGGCTCTATAATAAATTATTTATGAGCAGAAGGCGAAAGTGCATAGATAGCAATGTAGGACTTACTTTGATTTATGCGTAATATCATATTTTATTTAGGTACTTATTTATTTTTTACATTAAAGGTTAATTTCACATGTTAGGTTAATCATATTTACGTATTTTGAAGTTTCATGAATATTATCAAAGAATCCTAAATGGGCATAGGGGCTGTGTTTGTTTAATGGATCGAAGTTGTTGCTTCGGCAGAGCCCGGTCCACCCCTGTGGTATTATATCTAACCTTCTTGCTTAAACTTCTATCTGTGCTTTATGAAAACTATAATGTTGTCTTTCATATATCTGTCTAGCCTCTGTCGTAGTCGTAAATGTATATATTTTACTAGTCTAATATTTGTTAATTAAAACCTTATTCCAAGGTTTGTCTTATTATTTCAACCCCGCTCAAAGGGCAAGGAGACACCGGAGAGTTTTAGTGGGTATTCCCAGTGCCGCTATGATCAGGCGCTGGGCGACCCCCACATACTCCTGCTGTCTAGCCAGCGGCAGGAGATCTGTAAGCGGATTACTCCTCGTCAAAAAAAAATAGGGCTGTGTTTGTTTGGTGAGCTCCAAGCTCTAAGCTCTAATTCAATTAGAAGTTGAGAAGAGAGCTGCAGTAGGTAATTTAAAATCTTCGAGTTACAGTCAGTCAACGAAAGAAGAAGAAGGAAGAGGCGCTCATTTTCAAATTACCAAATTTTATTCTGTAAATAAGTAATGCTTTCGAAGCCACCCTCAGCGCCGCCGCCGCCTCGGAACTTGCTCCCTAGGTTCAAGCCTGAATAGCCTGTGGATAAATCAGGCCCTGGATAGGAGCCTCCGACTAAGAATTGCACTATAAGCCTGCCTGGGGCCCTTTCTAATAAAAAAATATGACCAGAACGAAAAAGTTAGTACAAAAAATCTTGGTTGCCATTAATAACATTCTTATGTTATTGTTTCCATGGTAATTACAACTGTTTATTTCAACACCATTTTAGTAGTTTGTGTGTAAATTGACGAAGCGTTGTATTAATAAAGTCTTTTATTAAATGTGAAAAAAAATTAAATATTTTGAATGTTTAATGTTGTTTAGTTGGGTGCTTAAATAATAAAACAAAAATCTATCTCATGTGTTAATCTACCTACTCACATATTTAATTAGGTTGTGCAGTTATTTGAACGCAAGTTTTTGTGTTTAATGTACCTAATTGTAAGATTAAAGTACATGATAAGCATTAAGTAAATGATAAGATCATTTAAATAGGTGTATTGCTTTTGAAAACAATATTGACAATATTCATTATAAAATAATTCTTAATTTGAATTGGCAAAAGGTCAATCAATGACCTAATTAGATTTGTAGTTGAATTATAATTAAATTGCTAAATAACTGTTCAACCGTTTATTTAAGGAATTCCTTGCATAGTATTGGCTAAACAGAAAATTTAAATAAACTAAAAGTTTTGTCTTAGGTGTGAGTTTTATCTTGTTAATTAAAGACAAGTTTCGACTTTACAAAAGAGCGCATGACCTACACAGAAAATGACCTAGTCCTGGAGTGGATTAGTCAGAAAGAGACCTACTAAGAAAGTGACATAGTGACATAAAGGAGATACATTTTAGTAAATACATTTTAGAAAAAGATGTTCTATTTCCCTTGTGATAGTACATTTATTCCTTCGGACTTGTTAGATTTAACGCTAATAGTCAGTGTTTTACTGACTACATTTGGTCACTGAAAAGCGTTTTCTCACCAAATTAATATGCATATTTTTAAGGTAAGTAAGTAAAATTATTCTCTACGTATAAACTAGGATTTATAAAAGATAATTCTGTTGAGTTGCCTATGCTTCCTCTTTTTCTTTAGGCTCAATTTACACCGCCGCGGAATGGAACGGAATGGAAGCGTCAATTTCGCCTCATGACGCAGGAAGTCGCGGGAATGCTCGAGAATTCGCTGGAAAAAACGCCCCGCACTACTGTAACCGACCTGCGAGCGACTCCCCCGCTCGCGCCAGTTACCGCGGATTCCACAGATGGCACCGGAGAATTCTCGAGAATGCGCGAGGATTCCGCGGAAGACGCGCGTCAAATTTTTTGGCTCGTTTTTAGTTTGTGTGTTATGCAATTGATATAAAGTTCATTATGCTATGTACAATTTCGTCGCTTCCGTTCCATTCCGCGGCGGTGTAAATAAATTGACCCTTAAAAGTGCTCCCTCACCGGAAGCATCCGCCTCATTCGCCTGTAATATAACATTTCAGATTCGATTTTGACCATTTAGTTTAGGTGATTCCACAATGACAGAAGAGGGGGTTGTTGTGCTGAGAGCGGCAATGTTAATTCGACATTTGCAATATTAATTGACTTAAAAAAACCACAGAAGAAACGATATTGGTGACATCTTAATTCATTTTAAAACTGGTGAAATAATGGGTTGGGGAAAAGTTTCTTCGCATTTTATATGAAAACTCAATAAGTGCTTTTTTTTAAATTTAATTACAGTATATACCTAAGTATGTGCCATTTTGTTCGATAACTTCTGCCGTCTTGTAGGTAGTGCACATTGCTGTAGAAATTTTGGGACTTCTGATAAAAAAAAAACGGGACAAGTGCGAGTTGAACTCGCGTGAAGAGGGTTCCGTACGATGTTACCTATCCGCACAATATTGAGTGATTTACCATGTTATTTTAATATCATGGACTTTTTAAAGGTTTTCCTATAATCTATAAGTAGAAAACTAATTTCTGTATTTTTTTTTTAAATTTTAGGTTCAGTAGTTTCGGAGATAGGGGGGGGGGGGGGGAATGATCGAACAGACGGACACACGAGTCATCCTATAAAGGTTCCGTTTTTTTATTAGGACGTACGGAACCCTAAAAACGCGACAAGTACCTAGTTTTGGCAGACCTCTCTTGTTTGTTAACTTGACACTGCCTAAAATCTTTGACATCAAAATTTACGTATTGAGAACGCTTAAACCAACTTTGTGCTACTGCTACTGACTCTGCATTAGCTCCATAAACGTACAATTTTTATCCCGACTTACATTGCATTTTTCCTTTTTTGTAATAAAATTTTAAAATGTTAGATTACCTAGATTCACTGATTTTGAAAGAAAGAAAAACAAATGAAAAATAGCTGATGGAAACAACATTTTACTAATTTGTTTCTTTTTTTGAAATGCAACCTTTTTAATGTGATCAAAACCAGCCAGATTCAGCCCGATACAAGTTTATACATACTAATACGCGAAAAGATTCCTCGATCTAGTACGTGCGTCCGCGACACAGTGGACCGCGCCGTGAAACCGCGTGCCATATAGACAGATCAGAAAGAGCTTTATGTTATTTTCGATTATTAACTACTATGTTATTTGTTCCTCAAGTAAAGAATGATCACTTCTTGGAAGAAACGGGACTGGAGAATACGAGTGAGGAAGAAGTATACCGCAACAGACTCAAGTAATCAATAAGTAGGTAAGTTTCATTTAATTTGATATTATTTACCATACTCACATGCAGGGTATCTTTGCGTGAGTAGGGGCATACCTACTCTCACTCTGACAGTATGTGTTGGTAGGGGACGCTAAAGTGAACGAGAGCGTTGACAGTGAGAGCAAACATTCTGGTTCGCAGATTTGCACATTGCTACAAAAGTAAAGATCATTTTGTCAGAGCATTTTGATCTTCTCCTTCACACGTGCAATTTGTGGGGCCAGATATACTCAAAACGCTTACACGGCCTGTACAACGGCTTAGGGTGCTGTTAAGGATTACCTCGAAATCGCAGTGCACGAGCGAGGATGTCCCATGGTGTGTAGGGTATGGGGAAATACCTACATACACCATTCCGAATAGATATATTCGCTAGCAGGCTGGATTGTAGGCACATTAATCACTGCTGTGCCAAATCCAGCGTCATCGTCAAATAATTTTTAATTTAATAAAAATTTTTTTTTATAAATAAATAATTAATTGTATAATAAATTATTTAGATAGATTAAAAAAAAGAGTCTACGTAACTTGAATTATAATAATAATAATAATTATATTATACAAATACCTACATATTTTATTTATTATTTTAGTTTGAATTTTTTTATAATATATTTATAAAAACAATAAATAAACTTCAAATCAGATATCCGTTACTAAGCGGAGGAAGGCGCAAGTTAACGGTGGTTAGGGCTGCAGAGTGAGGAACCTCCTGACAATTCGTGCCGTGTCAAGAAGTACCGCCTTCTGTCCCTGTCCCTTGATCCAGCTATCTAGAGAGAGCCTCTTGAGATGTCGGTCGAGGCTCTTCGCTTTAAGACCGTTCGCCCAAATGACTATCGTGTCGATTATTGTCAAACCGAACGTCCCACATGGCGGTCACCTCGTGAGCGAATGTACTTGGTTAAGCTTTTCTTTTTCGGCTTTCACGAGGTTTTCGTCATGCGGGACAGCGTCTGGCGCTGAGATCGGTCAATAACCACGACATCAGGCTTTTATTATTATTAAAGCCCGTTTTCCTATCCTCTTATGGTTCCTTATCCTTTATCCTAGCAAAGTCGATATAGGCATCGGTAGACAATTACGATAAAATGGTTTATCAGCCACCATTTTTTTATAAGTAGCTCTTATAAAAAAATCTCAAAATAGGTAGTACGTTGTCCCATTCGAATTGAAAAGTTATTGATAGAATTAAAATTTGGATAAGAACAAAGCCTGCTAACCAATTCCAACGTCTTGTTTCTTTGAATGATAAATGTCAGTAAGAATCAGTCTAATGATGTTGTTGGCTGGCTTTATAATCCTACTAAAATTATAAAGGTGAAAGTTTATGAAGATGTATGGATGTTTGTTACTCTTTCACACAAAAACGGCTTAACGGATTTAAATGAAATTTGGCACACAGATAGTTTGTTACCTGAATAAACATAGGATACTTTTTATCCTGTAAAAATGTTAGGACCCCGAGCTATTGTTTAATAATAAAAAAATTGGGCGCCACTCTCGACGTGGCGGCGCCGGCGTGCGGCGCTGCTTTTTTACAGCGATAATCAGGTTAGGTTGAAAATCAAACGAATATTCTTCTATTAAGTAGGTAAAAAAGGCTTGTTACTACTTGCCCCTGTTACAACTAGCCCCCCGCTCCCCTACTTGAATTTTTTCTTGAAAATTTTCACTTGAAATTTTTTTCTTTTTTTTTTAGTAATATGGGGGCATCATTAGCTAAAATATTTGCCGCAAACGGCGTGCAAGCTGTCAGCTCTGTGCTCGATCGCGTTATATCTCAACCGGAGACTGAACAACACACAGTCTTGTACAAACTGGCTGATTATAAAAAAGGTTAGTATTTATTAACATTTTTAGGGTTCCCTACGTTCGAATAAAATACGGAACCCTTATAGGATCACTCGTGTGTCCGTCTGTCCGACCCTACCCCCCCCCCCTTCTCTCCGAAACTACTGAACCTAAAATTTTGAAAAAAATACAGAAATTAGTTTTCTACTTATAGATTATAGGAAAACCTGTTGGAATTACATAATTTAATATTCAAAAACAAATCTTATTTAACGCACAAGCACCCCACCTCTGTGTATAAAAGGCCACGAGGCGATTCGACTCTCTTCACTTGCTTTACGCTCTTGTAGGATACAGACGCATATCTATTTAGTGAAAAGTAAACAATATATTAATATTTTCTAAATTCTTACGGTTTTATTTAACGCCCATAACTCTTATTGTTAATAGGTTATGGGCCCAGACAAATTATAAAGATAGTGAAATTACAAGTTTAAGTGTGTTTCGAAAACTACCTACATCTATTTTTTTTATTAAAAAATTAAAATTTAAACAATGGACAGTTCAAAAGTAAAGAGGAATATCAAACAATTTACTGGAGAAAAGTATAGCGTATGGAAGTTCAGAATACGTGCGTTATTGAGTGAATTAGATGTAATTAAGGTAATTGACGAAGCAATCCCGCCAGAACCATTAGAAGAGTGGAAGAAAAATAATCAGCTTGCTAAAAGTGTTATAGTGGAATATTTAGCGGATAGCTACCTCGGTTTTGTAAGGGAAGACATAACGGCAAGAGAAATTTTCAGAAATCTTGATGAACTCTACGAACGAAAAAGTATTGCGACACAATTGGCAATAAGGAAGAAATTATTGGTGCTAAAATTTCAAGGCGATATAAGCTTAATAAAATTCTTTGCTGTATTCGACGAATTGATGACGGAATTAACAGCTGCTGGAGCAAAGCTGGAAGAAACCGACAAAGTTGCTCATTTGTTGTTAACACTACCCTCAAGTTACAATGGCGTCATAACTGCGTTTGAAACATTGTCAGAAGATAATTTAACCTTGGCTTTCGTAAAACTAGACTTCTAGACCACGAGATAAAATTGAAGGAAGATAGTAATGACAATAGCTCGAAATTATTATATGTTCAAAAGAAACCAGATACATTTAAGAGAAGAAAAATAGAATTTAACAAATATAAATCTAATAACAATAACTATAACAAAAATAAAACTACAAAAATGACTCTATTGAAATGTTTCCACTGTGGGCGTAAAGGACATGTTAAAAATGACTGTTATCATTACAAAAGATCATTAAAAGACAATTCAACAAGGACAATTCAAGCAGTTGACATAAGTCAGCCCCAGGATCAATCTACCTCTAATTTTTCAGGATTTGCATTTATGGCTGGTCATCACGAAAACGACAGCCATGATAAAAATGTATCTTTTATTTTAGATTCTGGCGCGTCCCATCACATCACCAACAGGGAAGACTTATTCAATAATTATACTTTTTTAAACCCTGCTCTTAAAATTTCAGTGGCTAAGTCAGGTCAATTTATTTCAGCTACAAAAAGAGGATCTATAAATGTGACTAGTAATTTGGGCATTGAAGGAATCTTGGAAGGTGTGCTATACTGCCCTGAAGCTCCATATAACTTGCTTTCGGTTACCAAGATGCAACAGGCAGGATATAAAATTTTATTCGATCAAAAAGGAACCCAAATATCTAAGGAAGGTAAAATCGTGGTTGCGGGTAAGTCTAAAAACAATTTGATATTAATTAATTTTCTTACTTGTTCTAAACTTGGTCACCCTGTTTCTCAAATATGCAAAAGTGATAATAGTTATGAATTATGGCATCAACGACTAGGCCATATCAGTAAAAATAAATTTTTACAAATTAAAAATAATAACTTAATGGAGGACACCATTAAAATTAATTCAGTGTTTCCAAATAATTCTTTGTGTGAGGCCTGCATAAATGGGAAGCAGACGCGACTACCCTTCAATCTTGCTAAAGATAAAAGTTATATATCCCGACCATTATATGTTGTACACTCAGATGTTTGCGGTCCTATCACTCCTTCTACATTAGATAACAAAAATTATTTCGTATTGTTTATTGATCAGTATGTAATACTCATTACTGTGTTGTTTACTTATTAACTTACAAATCAGATGTATTTTCTGTTTTCAAAGATTATGTTGCAAAGAGTGAGGTTAAATTTAATTTAAAATTAGTAAATTTGTACTGTGATAACGGTGGAGAATACTTATCCACTGAAATGAAAGAGTACTGTGTACAAAAAGGCATCACGTATCATTTGACCGTCCCTGGAACTCCACAACAGAATGGTGTTTCAGAGCGTATGGTACGAACTGTAACAGAAAAAGCTAGGTCCATGTTAAATGGTGTTAAGTTAAACAAAGTTTTTTGGGGTGAGGCTGTTTTGACGGCTGTTCATTTAATCAATATTACACCAACAACAGCTTTGAAACAACCTAAAACACCATACGAAATTTGGCATAATAAAAAACTTCTATTAAAATATTTAAAGGTTTTTGGTTCAACTGTATACGTTCACAACAAAACCAGTAAAACGAAATTCGATGATAAGTCCTGGAAAGGTATACTGGTGGGTTACACACCAAACGGATATAAAGTTTGGAATGAAAACTGCGAAAAGTTTGTATCTGTCAGAGACGTTATTATGGACGAGACTAATTTTATGATCTCCAGACCTTTGTTAGGTGCTGAAAGGGATAATATTGAATATTCCTATGACAAAACTGATGTAAATGACAGGCAGTCGAAATCAGTGTCATTAAAGTCTCGCTTAACTGACAGATCTAAGTCAGATATTTTGAAATCTGATGAAGGTGAATGCCTCAATAAAATTCGCAGAGGTAATGTTATGAACGATATTCAGTGTGTCAGAAACGAAATGTCTGATTGTGTAATACCAGTAACGGAAAATAATCCAAGAACAGAAAATAGTCAAATTTTAGAAAATAATGATAGTATTAATTTAAGGAGGAGTGAAAGGATTAAAAATCTCCCAGCGATTTCTTATTATGAGGGTGATGATGATTATTTGATGTGTGTACAAACTGTTTTGTGTGAAACTCCCCCTTCTTTTGATGAAATTAAAACTCGTGATGATAAATCTCAGTGGGAAGCAGCAATTAGAGATGAACTTAATTCGCTTTCGATAAATAACACGTGGTCATTAGTACCACGACCTAAAAACAAAAATATTGTTGATTGTAGATGGGTATTCTCTATCAAACGTGATGAATTCGAAAAACCTTTTAGATTATGTAGCTCTTAATTCGAACGAAAGTTATGATGCACCTTGTAGAAATTTACTAGGGTGTTTAATGTATGTAATGTTATGTACTCGGCCAGACTTAAGCACAAGTGTAAATATTTTGAGTAGGTATACCAATAAAAATAATAAAGAACTGTGGCTTTGTCTGAAAAGGGTACTGAGATATTTAAAAGGTACCTACAGTTAATTTAAAGTTGACATACAAGCAATGTGATTTTAATAATATGGAGGAAGTGATACAAGTGATAGAAAAAGTACTAGTGGGTACATATTTAAATTCTTTGACAATTGTACAGTTACCTGGAGTACAAAGAAACAAATGTCAGTAGCAGCCTCTTCAACAGAGGCGGAGTATATGGCATTATTCGAGGCTGTCAGAGAAGCTTTATGGCTAAAGTCTTTAGCATTTAGCATTAATATTAATATCACAAATCCTATTGTAATTTATGAAGATAATAATGGTTGCATAAGTATCGCAAATAACCCCACCAATCACAAAAGATCAAAACACATTGATATAAAATACCATTTTTCTAGAGAACAAATAGAGAAAAATGTGATAAAATTGTGTTATATTTCCACAGGTAATCAGTTAGCAGATGCATTAACAAAGCCTTTGCCAGCTATCGCTTTTCGTGAACTTCGAGCTGAGATGGGCTTAGAAGAGTAATTTTTTTAGTGCCTACTGATTTTCTTCATTGTATTAATTATTTAGTGTTAATTTGATCTGATTAGGTTTTCCTGGGTTTTTCCTAATCCTGCGCAGCAAATGCTGGATCATAATATTGTAATGCTCCCAGAAAACACTGAAGTGATATGCGTTCTGTTTAGGCATGTTGTTTTATATAAATATGCTAATTCATTCTACTTAAGATTATTTTTGAGGGGGCGTGTTGGAATTACATAATTTAATATTCAAAAACAAATCTTATTTAACGCACAAGCACCCCACCTCTGTGTATAAAAGGCCACGAGGCGATTCGACTCTCTTCACTTGCTTTACGCTCTTGTAGGATACAGACGCATATCTATTTAGTGAAAAGTAAACAATATATTAATATTTTCTAAATTCTTACGGTTTTATTTAACGCCCATAACTCTTATTGTTAATAAAACCTATAAAAATCCATGATATTAAAATAACATGGTAAATCACTTAATATTGTGCGGATAGGTAACATCATACGGAACCCTCTTCACGCGAGTTCAACTCGCACTTGTCTCGTTTTTTAATTATATACTGGCCTTTCACGTTTTTCTGTTTCACGGTATTGATAATAAGCCGTTTACTATCATATGCTTTAGGAACGAAGGTCGGACGCTATACGACTTGATGCTAGGTGGCAACTGTCGTAGTCTGTAAACACAAACAACGGTATGGTATTGTGCTTGCACTGCTCGTCTCTTATAGCATATAATACATTTAGTCCGGGTGAATTAGCTTAAAAAAGCCATTTGTTAATTTAAAAATCTGAAATTATCACAAAATAAAGGTATTGTAATTACCTTTCAATTACTTTTTGTCGCGTGTCGATATATATTACC
Organism: Bembecia ichneumoniformis; assembly: GCA_910589475.2. NCBI lineage: Eukaryota > Metazoa > Arthropoda > Insecta > Lepidoptera > Sesiidae > Bembecia > Bembecia ichneumoniformis. The sequence continues at coordinate 4,735,256 of OU342543.1, forward strand.
CTAGACTAAAGTGATACACGATCACGTTTTCAAATTAACAATTTTGAAATAGGTCGCCATATTGTTTTCTGGCTTTGGTGTGTATTTTAAGCACCCAACATCTACATTTTATAGAAGTTTCATTTATTTTTAATGAAAATTGGCTGATTTATCTAATTTTGAATATTCTACTTTTTTACGTTCAAGGCAAAATTTGCAATATAAAAAATTGCGAATTTCGCAATATTTAGCCTATCCTTGCGTGGAATTTTAGAAGGAGCCAATTCGATTAGTATACTTCATGTCGATTAGACCCATATTTTCCATGATATTGACAAAAAGCTGAAAAAGGGGCGTTTTTTTATTAAATTTGTTTTTAAAAAGATGTTCCCGACCTCCTACAAGAGCACAATAAAGTCTGTTCATTCTTTCTTAAAAAAAAAAGTAAACAAATATGGCGTACCCACATAATTTAGTGATTATGTGAGTTGAATTTTTTTTTTACTAATTCACATTTTTTACTAATTTTTAAGCTAAAAAAACTGCAGCCATAATAATGTTTTTGGGGAAAAATTTCAAATTCACCCGGACTAATAGTTGAAGATCTGGCATCCCTTACTCAGGCACCGAAACACAACAGCATAATTATGTGATGTTAATATAAAATTTTTATATGGTTTATGATGATTTGTGTCATATTTTTGACTCATCAGTCGAGTGGCTAAGGTGCCTCCGGAATCTCGTCGCGGCATAGCCAAACTTTGAAATGAACTCTTCAAAGTTTTCTGCTTTGGATCTGACAAATGGTGGCAGCACTCACTGCGTTTTTAGGATAGCACATTTTTTTTAGGGTTTTCAGGGGGTTTACTATATGGTAAGCACATTTTTTTAAAAATAAGTACTGCTATCTAGTACCACAGCGCTACATTTTATAACTTTAGCTTTATATGGTCAGCAAAAAAATATTTGGATAGTGTAATAGTTGATGTTAAACGTTAAATGAAAAACAGTGAAAATCAGTAACGAACAGAACTATAAATAGGGTTGGTAACACTACTGGGACCTGGGCGGTAGTGTTAAGGGAGACTACCGCCCGTCGTGAGGTCACCCCGAGATGGCCGACGTACCTCCACTTTCGGGTACGCCGAGGTACCCATAGGGAGCGTATAGTTCTTCCCACCCTGGAGAGCCGTGGCGGGATGTTGTGTAACAACCTCCTCGCGGCCCCGTCCATCTACGGCCGCGCTAAAAGTGGTAGAGCTTTACCCGGTAGGAGTCTGGTATAACCCCGTAGCGTCCCCTACGCTGCCGGATATCCATGAGGATTTCCAACGTTAAAATAAGGGGTTTACTGTGTTTCGCAGTCTTTAAGCAGTCCGTCTGGCGGCAATAACTACCCCCTCATAGAGCCAGAGCCCATTTCCCCCCTCCTAATTCCTTATCCAATCCTAATCCTACTGTAGTCAGCAGCGCACTTGCAGTAGCTGTGGCGTTGCTTGCGTTATAGGCGACGGTAGCCACCTACCGTCAGCCTGTCTGTCGACATAACATAAAAAATAAAAAAAAATAAAAAACCTTGAAATAGCAGCACACATGCTGGAATAAACATCAAAATACAATTAGAAACTTTTGATATTTCTGGCTTGGTTTTTTTTTATGATAAAGGATGGTAGGCGCGCTGACAGTCCACTTGTTATGGGTGTATACTTTGCAATGCAAAAAAACATATTTTTTTTATTTCAGGTGGTCTGTTGTTAGAGACATACGCCAAAGGTGGCATGGCGGCTGCCGAGCGTTTGATCCGGGAGAAGTTCGCACCGTACATGTATGCCGAAGGTCGGGGGCGCGTTATCAACCGGGCAGAGTACTTGCGGTGGAAGTTTCGCAATCAGGAACAGGTATACTGAGGCTTTAACATTTTAAAAGTAACGATAACCTTGAGAGCCTACTTCAAAAATAACAGTGATCTTATAAAAGTTTTTTATTTTCTTATTAAAGTATAAATAAATTATAATATAGTATTTATTTGTAAAGACATATATAATTGCAATAATAACACAAAATCTTCAAAACTACCTATACCTAATAAAAACTTAAAAACTAACCTGATGGGTAGTTCTCCAAATAATGGTAAAAACACGGTTCCGGCCTGAATAACTATTTGCTCGATGTCCCATAGTATTCTGATATTTTTTTAGCGAGAAGAACTAAAGTACCTCTGTCTTTGAAATTTAATACATTTGACTTTTTTAATGTTAAGATCGCCAAACAGGCTGACGGTGGCGCTGCCGACTACAGTAGGATTAAGGATAAAGGACTGGATAGGAAAATGGGCTCTGGCATCCCTTACTCATTCACCGAAACACAACAGTACACGTGCTGTTATTTCACGGTGGTCTTCTGTAAAGGGTGGTTACTGCCAAAATGACTGCGAAACTTAGTATGCCCTGCCACTACTTTCACACACTACACAAATTTAAAATGTTCATTCGAACCCAGAAACCGTAGAACAGAGCATTAAGGCAAAGACGTACCCTAACCACTCATCTAACGGGCTCGTCAACGGGTCGGGACAAGGTCGGGACTTAGTAACTTAGGAATATTTCAGAAAAAAATTATGAAAAAAATTATGAAACCCCGAAACTCTAATTAACGTCACTGTCACTTTCTCCATTTTTAGACTTTCGAGTGAATGGCATTCGACACATGTAAAAAATAGAGCTGTTTAACTTACGTATCCATGGTTGTAATAAATAATAATGTCGCCTGCTTCCTAAAATTACCGTCTCCGGTTTTTAAAACATCCCTCATTGATAATAAATACAAAAAATAAAATAAAATTAAAATTTACTATTTATAAAATATTGATACAATTAAATTTTTGTCCAGGTGATAAATTACCCAAAATGCTGGCTGCATTAACTCTCTGGATTGCTATAATTAATATCTGAGAGAGGTAATGTCCAGTTATGGGAGTGTTGATTAATTTATGTGTTTTATGATAAAATTCTTTAAACTCATAATAGCAACAGTCTAATAACCATTCTGTCAAAGTTCTTATATCAGGCAACTCCTTCATATTATTTGGCAGTTTATTGTACCTATGCTTTAATTGCCATTAGGTAAACGTTTCTATGATATAGTTCTAGTTTAGTCTAAATTTTGGTCTTTGTAATAAATTAATTTGCTTAGTTATTTCCTGTTGCCTAGTTATTATAGTTAGATTTTTTTGTTTTCAAAATTTGGATATTCTCCAACAAATGTCCTTTTTAAATATCGGTACATATTCTACATTATAAACTATGTTACTGTAAAATTTGATCAAAATCAGTTCAGTAGTTTTTTGCGTGTAAGGCTCGAATTATATGCAACCGAGCGGCCGGGCCGCTTCGCTGTGAATTTATATGAAAATGTACGTGTCACGTCGAGCGGCCGGCCGGCCGACGTGACACGTACATGCCGCTACTCATTTATTTCGACACGAACAGATTCATACAATTTTAACAGCAAAGCGGCCCGGCCGCCGCCGGCCAGTCGCGAGGATGCATATAATTCAAGCCTAAGAGTAACTCAAAAATTTACTTTAATAATTTTAATGTTAACAACTTTAATTAATTTTTAATGTTAATTGCTTCTTGTCAAAGGAATATATAACGACTTGTTGTGTATTATCTATACCTATATGTTTTTCTATATATTAATTATGCAGGTAGTATTGCCAATCGAAGCGTCGCTGTCACCTCACGATCCCCTGGCGAAATGGCAAGACCACGCAGCTTGCTGGCAAATGTGTTACCGGGGTGCTCTTGGGGAGTCATTGCTGCATGTGCTCATCTACAATGATACGAAGGTTGGTTAGGGCAGACCCTTGTGCAAGGACTATCTATCACCCACACCAGGTCACACAACATTAGATGAAAAGGTTAACTGAATGGAATACTGGCATAATGCGTTCCGCAGTCATAAGCTGGGCAGTCCATCTGGCAGCAGTAACCACCTCCTTACAAAAGAACTCCGTGAAATAACAGCTCGTGTACCTATTGTAGCGTTTCGGTGAATGAGTAAGCATTTCTCTATCTCTTCCTAATCACTTATCCTCAATTCCACTATTGTCGGCAGTTTACTTGCAGCACTTGTGGCGTTGCTTGTGTTATAGGCGATGGTAGCTACATACCATCAAGTGGACCGTCAGCCTGTCTGTCGACCTTAACATAAAAAAATTACGCCTGGTAGATTTGAAACATGGAAACTATTTTGTCTAGAAAATATCGCCCGTTCCACTATCCCTACTAAGGTTCGACTATTCCCACTGTTCCCACTGTTCGAAAATTCAAAAAATATTATTAGGTAAATGTTTGCATTAGGGCGGTAGATGGGGACTCTACCGCCCGCTTCATCCTGAGAGGCACGGCGCACCTTGGCAGTTCGGGTGCGCCGTCCAAATGAGCCGTGTCCGATTGCGGACCCCCGGGGTGGAGCTGCGGAAGAGTGCTTGTCCGACCTCGCAACTTCACCAATAGCGGATGAGGAGGACGCCAAGAGGTTTAGTCGGTAGGTCTACCCCACTACCATCTCGGGGCAGGAGTCCGACATAACCCACCGGTCTGTCCCCAGACAGGTGGGTATCCATGATGGATTCCTCTTGTAAAAAAAAAGGTAAATGTTTGCATAGAAGGTTGGCTTAATAAAGGTTGCATTGAAATTTTCAGCTAAAATTAACGACCATACACAGTATAGTCTGTATATTACATAGGCTATCATAGGTACACGAGCTCATTGCGGTGGAAGAGGATCGTTGTGACGACTAGAGAGTCTTATCAAGTTCCGCCAAAGTGCTGACCAAAGCGTTGGCCAAAGTGTGGCCAAATGTTGGCGACCGGCGACGAAAAATATGTCTATTGGTAAAAATGAGCGGTCCTCCAAATTAAAACCTCCAAACTAAAAGTTCAATAAATAATTATAATTCTAGTTTTTGGAGTTTACTCCTTAAAAATCGACTTTCATACAAGGCCTGCGGTGTGGAGAATTTATGAGGAGTAAAATAAATACAAGCGTTAACTAAAAAGCGTTACGTTTTCTGTCACTGTTACTTTGAAATATTATGTGCCACAGCTGACGCCAGCACCAAGCAGTTCTACCCAAATCCGATAGATGTCGCCGCTTTACCATAGAAAAAAAAACCTACATGCATACCTACTTTCAGTATTATAATAGATGGCGCGTTTATTTACCCTCTTTTCCTATTGCACAGCCAAAGACAATCGTAAGGAGTAAAGTTCAGTTTTGCGTCGAAGCTGTCACACACACTTTTTTCACACACACACATATCTAATGAAATATACATGTTACGTATATTTTAATTTAGCGAGTTGTATTATATTTGAGATTTGTTGCGAAGTGAAAAAATATATACTTACTTAAATAAAATTTTAGATCCACACGAGGTTGGCAAGAACTCTGGTTAAGTGCTTTCCAAAACTGGCGATGGATGTGGTCGAGGGAGAGGAATACCTTGGTAAAGAAATAGAATATTTGTCTGTTTTTTATATATTTTTATCAACGTTAATTTTATTTTATTAATATTCATCTTTCTATTAAAATGATTCTTGAATGTCATTATTTTTGTGTTTAAGAGAAATTTTTAAGGATGCATGAATATTTATATTTACAGTCATTTGTAGGTTATTTTAGCGCCAATATTTGTTGAAGCTGTAGCATAAATTGCCAATTCATAGTGGATGTAAAAAAATGTTTAAATATTTGACATTTCCCTATCCACTCCTAATCCCTTATCCTTAATCCTACTGCAGTCGGCAGCGCACTTGCAGCAGCTTTGGCGTTGCTTGTGTTATAGGTGACGGTAGCCACCTACCATGAAGTGGACCGTCAGCCTGTCTGCCGACCTTACCATAAATAAAAAATTTAATTTTTTTATTTATTTTTAATAGCTGACCCAGCAGACGTTGTCCTGCCCGATCTCGAAAATAATTTTCTAACCCGATTGTGGCGCCACCTATCAGTTCAAATTTTATTTTCAAACCATATGTCAAAGTGACGCTACACTTCACGTCAATCAACAACGGAATTATTTGAATATTCTTCATACAAAAATACTAAAATCCCCATTAAAAAATGAGGAGTGCGGGTAGAAGGTTGAAAAATACTTTACGACCTACCCTCAGACCTACTGAATATACACACATAATTTCATAAAAAGCGGTCCAGCCGTTTCGGAGGAGTTTTGTTACAAACACTGTGACACGAGAATTTTATATATTAGATTAACAAGATTAAATTACAATTTTATAACTAATATAAATACTTACAAATAATTTAAACCTTTTAAATCTTTGGTAGACGAAAAGGTGGCCAGAATGCTGGCGACGTTGCCCCGTTGAATCCATATGCTTATCTTCTGGGCAAAGCAAAAGCCAGCATTTTACACATACATTAGACAGGTTGACAGGCCACACGAGTTGCAAGTGTGCTGCCGGGCATAGCAGGATTAAAGCTAAAGGCCTTGACCGCGCTGAGACGTATCAGGCAAAAAAATATTCTTTGTATGATTAATACGAAGGCAGTGCCTATTAGACCAACACCGTAGCGTGTCATGCACAGAGCGGACCAAATTCGACGAGAATATCTCGCCGGGGATATTCACTCTACGTTTTCAACTCGCGCACAGGCGAGGTGGCAATACGGTGAGAATAATCGCGTATTATGACTGTTATACGCGTTGCCTTTATTTAGTCGTGCATAGTAAAGACGCAGTAAAATGGAGGACGAAAAACTAATAGAATGAGCCCGTTGGATAAGTGGTTAGGGTGCTTGCCTTAACGCTCTGTTGACCCTGCCAGGAATGGAACCCGGAAACCCTAGAAGGTTTCCGGGTTCCATTCCTGGCAGGGTCAACTTTGAAAATGAACTTTTCAAATTTGGTTCCGGTCTGGATTTTGAAAGTAGTGGCAGGGCACACTGTATTTTCGCAGTCATTTAGGCAGCCCGTCTGGCGGCAGTAACCACCCCCTTACAGAAGACCACCGTGAAATAACAGCACGTGTGCTGTTGTGTTTCGGTGAGTGAGTAAGGGATGCCAGAGCCCATTTCCCTATCCACTCCTAATACCTTATCCTTAATCCTACTGCAGTCGGCAGCGCACTTGCAGCAGCTTAGGCGTTGCTTGTGTTATAGGCGACGGTATCCACCTACCATCAAGTGGACCGTCAGCCTGTCTGCCGAACTAAAAGAAAACGTAAATATGAGTTTTTATATAATTTACAACACCCGAAATATATGGATACTGTAAAAAAAGATTGGCTTGGAAGGAAATTTCGGAACAATTATAAACGGAACAGGTAAATAAACCAGTTTTCGTGGATGTAGTATACGGGCATCCGCGGGTATGTACGGGTAGCATACGGGCACAGAACGCCGTCGATACGTTTAGTATCGTGTTGCTTTCCGTGATACGTTCTTAGTACGGACATGGTATAATCAGATAAAGTGGGCAGATATCTTGAGGGATTAGAGAGGGATGGGGAAATGGGCTGTGGTATTCCTTAATTCCTCACCGAAACACAACAGCACACATGCTATTATTTTACGATGGTGTTCTCTAAAGGGGTGGTTACAGTCGCCAGACGCGCTACAGTGTGCCCTGCCACTACTATCTGCCATATTATGTTTAAAAAAATTTATGATTTTTATATTTATACTTCTAGATGCTTCAGATGGTTAAAGAAGTTTTAACTTAATTTAAACTTGCTTATTGTTACTTATTTTGTCAATAAGCGCTAAGGTACATAAAAAATATATTATTGCGGAGATGTATTTATTCCAGGCGCCAGTTCTCTTCACTTGGCAATCGCGTATACTAATAACGAGTTGGTGCAGGATTTAGTGGAAGCTGGAGCCAATGTCAATCAGAGAGCTATTGGTGAGGATATGGAACATTTTATTTATAAGTAAACTAGCTTTTGTTCGAGACTTGGCCGATTTATCTTTATTCTTCTTCTTGCTCGTACACTCTGACGGCGCGGCGGCGCCGTGGTAATAGAACATCTTATAAGTTGGTCGTCTTGTCATTCTCTGTGTATTAGTGGTATTGCGTGTACACTCAGTGAGAAAGCACTTTGTAGCTGAATTGATAAACTCCATCATTGTATTCACTCTGTTCCAATGGTTGTGGATGATTTGTCCAAATATCTTAAGTACCTACTCGCACTTGCACAATCAATTGAGACTGAATATCTTTATAAAGTATATCGCATTAACAAAATTTTATCTATACTAATATTATAAAGAGGTAAAATTTGTGTATTCGTTTGTTGTAAGTACTCATACATTTAAAAAAAATCTTTCACCGATAGAAAAGAATTTCGGAATGGATATAGGTAGTCTATATATTATATCCCTCAAAATGAAAATGCTTATTCGTAGTAATCGAATTTGCAAAGAAAGTCGACGAGAAAACGCTAGAACAAAAACGTTTCTTTCGAATGCTGCTTTAACGGTGAGAGGTATATGATTGATTTCTATAGAAAAGTTGTAAAGTTTGACAATGCCTACAAAAAAGTCGGGGACAGCATTTATGTCTGGCTTTTATATTTAAGCTACAAAAATTACCTACTTTTTGGAATTAAAAAAAAATTAATGTCTAAAAAGATATTAGTATAAGTATAAGTATAAAGTTTTTGACGTTGCAGGCAGCTTCTTCCTTCCTCGCGACCAGCAGTGTGTGCCTCCAGCTCGGCAGACGAATTACGAAGGTCTCGCCTATTTAGGGGAATACCCTTTGGCGTGGGCGGCTTGCTGCGCCAACGAGGCCGTCTACAATTTGCTATTGGACTGTGAAGCAGATCCCGATGCGCAGGATTCCTTTGGCAACATGATACTTCACATGGTCGTCGTCTGTGACAAATTGGTAATGCATTTTTTTTTAAGTAAAATTTCTTTGCGTGCGATGAGAGTGAATTTCAAAGGAGAATTTTGTGTGACGCTTCTTGTAGGTAACGTTTTTGCAAGAGTAAATACTATTAATAATATAAAATATTTATTTTATTTTAGTTTTCTCTCTCTTTCTCTCTTAAAAGAAGATATTCTTCTTGCGGTACCTCCCCATCTAGTGAAGGTTGGCAATCAGCCTGGAAGTCTTTTGTTCGTTGAAATAGCTCAACACCGTTACCTAATTCCGATTTTCCGGTCCACTCCCAGATGTTCTTCAGCCACAACTTCTTCCTTCGCCCAACTTTTCTCTTTCCAGGGACTTTGCCCATCATCCCCAACTGAAGCAGGTTGTATCGCTCATGTCTGAGAATATGACCCAGGTAGGAAACTTTTCGCCTTTTCACCGCGAGTACGAGGTTGCGTTTTTGGCCAATAATTCGCAGGACTTTTACGTTGATCACCTTTTGAGTCCAGCTAATGGATAGCCATAACTCGTCTATATGTCCACATTTCGAATACCTCTATTCATCTTTTGAGGCCCTCTGTAATGGTCTAGGTTTCACATCCATACAAATACTTAGCGATCCAGGCTGACTTGTGTACTCTGTCTGTACACTTGTTTTTTTTTTTTATTAAAAAATTCAAGATGGCCACAATTAAAAAAAAACCGAAAGGGTGTAATTAAATGTCTCTATATTTTTTCGTCTGTATTTAATTCGATTAACAATTAGAGACGTAACAGTGCAATTATCTACACCCAATTGTTAAAATTGGGTTTTTATATTTATTTACATTTTAATTAAATTATGTATTGTATATAAGTACACCATATGTATCAAATATTTTTATTTTATTTTATTAATAAACAGTCATGTATAGTGTCAGTATCAGTGAAACGTTTCCGAAAACGAAGACAGACGATAGTATGAAAAAAAAATCCATAAAAAAACGTCTTTTTACTTTTTATTATTCAATCTCCATCATGATGTAAAAAGATGATTTTTTTAAAATCGGTATCGTGTTTTTTTCTGACCCATCATCAAAGGTGTCATTAGTACTATCGTTTGTCTTCGTTTTCGGGAGCGTTTCCCTAATACCCATTATACAAAAATTAATAATACGAACACAAATTTATAATTGAAGTTTCTTATTTACACAAAGAAAATTATACTAAGTAATCAGAGCAAAACCAAGTAGCCAAAGGCAATAATAAAAATTGCTTTCTGTAATTGATATGATTAATGAACTATTTTTTTTAAATTGATTTATTAGATTGTTATTAAATATTATTAATAATATTTTTATTCAGTTCCCATTTAGACAATAAGTATTTATTCATTTCCGTCTAACCAATATATACTTCTTTTTTTTTGTTTTTTTTTTTTTTTTTGGAGGAGAAATCCATTTACAGATTTCCTACCGCTGGCTAGGCGGTAGGGGTATGGGGGGGTCACCAGTAATCCACGCTATGCTAGATCATAGCTAGCACCCACTAAAACTCCCCGGTGTCTCCTTGCCCTTCGAGAGGGATAGATCGGGCTCTGTCGAGGCAACAATTCCGATCCAACCAATATATATTCTTACTTATATTTAAAAAAAACTGTAAGAACACAATAAAATTTTATGGGATTTTTTTTTTAAATATTAACAAAGATTAACTTTTCATGAATATTTTATTGGAGTTTACTCCTTAAGAATCGATTTAATTTAATTTGTATTTCAGATTAACAAGTAGGCTATAATTTATAAAAATACGCAGGCAAAATTTAGACTATAAGCACAAGTAACACTAAAACAACGATGCAAACGAAACGACTCTGATAGAAGATTGGACTCTGGAATCCCTTGAATCCCTGGAACTCCATACAACATACATGATATTATTTTTTCGGAAGGGGATAGTCACATTCCAGAAGCCAGAGTGTTAATGAGTTCATGAGTGTCCGCAGTCATGACCTGCCCACTCATGGCTAGGTAACTTCACTGCTTTTGTATTGAATTTTGGTCATGTAAATAAAACAGGACATGTTTGGTTACGCCCTCCGCCACCCAAAGAAACCTGCAAGCAACGGTCGCGTGAATCAGGCTGGCTACACTCCCCTGACTCTGGCCTGTCAGCTGGGGCGAGCCTCCGTCTTCAGGGAAATGTTGGAGCTCTCTGCCAGAGAATTCTGGAGATATTCCAACATTACATGCTCAGCGTATCCATTAAATGCTTTGGACACATTATTGCCAGATGGCAGGACCAGTAAGTTTATATTTTATTTCTCTGAGTATATATTAAGTATATTTATCATCTTAACAGTTATAAGTATATCTACAGATACTACATAACATCCCACTAACGGAGACAAGACTCTTCTCTGTTAGGAAATGTAAGGCTAGTTACCACGCTATCCCATTGCGGATTGGCTGGACATCACAAGTCAGGCATCCTCATGATTCCTTGAGCTTTAAAAAAAGCTATTTTAATTTTTAATTCACTTTTATCTACCAGTCGTTTTTCGAACCTTTGTCTACTGTTTCGGGCGTTCGTTCTATCGTCTATTAGCCCATAGCAAACACCATAGGGGTTGCAAGTGGACCTTGACAGGTTAATGGATAAGGGATAAGCAAGGAATGCAGGCTTTAGTGTCCATCATTCACTCATCGAAACACGAAAGCACACGTGCTGTTTATTCGAGGTGGTTTTCTGTAAGGGACTAATGGCCAATCCATTTTAAGGCTGCGGAACGCAGTGTGCCTTGCCTGTAGTGGGCATTGACAGGTGAATGGCAATATCCATTAAAGTCCACATGGTGTTGCTATGGGTTAATAAACGACAGCTACGGGCTCTAATGGGAATATTGAAAAATACTTTTCAGCCCGTTGGAAGAGTCATTAGGATAGGGTTTCCGATTACCGACTGGGTTAACTTTGAAAATGAACTTTTTATATTTGGCTTTGGTCTGGATTTGCAGTGCCGTCTTAAGTCTATTCGGCGCCGGGGTGCGGGGCTCAGCCTGCGCCCTCAGCCACCCGGACGTCTATGTTAAAGGGCGCAATTACTCGCCTATGACAGACGCACAGGTGCCGCGCCCCGCCTCGCGCCCATTTCAAATGAAATTACACTTTATTGACTTAGAGATCATTTTGCTTCAAGTGCGGACGACCGGGCGGCAATGTGTCAAAGGTTATACACTATCTTTGGATTAGAGATTTTGCCGCGCACGTGTTGCATTTAATAAAATTGTTTAAGCGCCTACACACGGCCCTAAAATCGGTGGCAATGTCGGGAGAGTGGTAGTGGGGATTAAATCGGCCGCTACTCTACACACGTCCCTGCCACTAAGTGTGAAACCGACCGTGCAACAAAGCGCTCATCTATCAAGATGCCGCCGACACTCTCAAAACATCAGAGAATAGGCATCACTCTGACACTTTCTACAGTGCAACCAAGTCAAAGACGAAAAAGGAAGAACCGGTTGATGAAACGCAATGAACTTTTTTTAAAATATTATTATTAAAGGTGGCAGACAGGCTGACGGTCCACTTGATGGTAGATGGCTACCGTCGCCTAAGGACACAAGCAACATCAGGGGGGGGTGCATGTGCGCTGCCGACCTTGCAGGAATTTGTTTACTGCTAGTTTGAAGAAGCCCATATTGTAGCTAGATGGAAACACCTTAGAAGGGAGAGAGACATTTGGAAGCAGCTGAAAACTTTTTAAGAATGGATATTATGGATATAGAATGTGTTGAGGAACTCCTTGAAGAGATCATTGACTTTCGTCCAGGCTTCTCACTTCTTTTCCTTAGCAATGTCTTCGCACGGAATACAAATTAAAAACACAAAAATACGTCTTGTCGCCGCTGCAGTCGCAGACACACTGCGGTGAAATCGGCACCGATTTCGCTATACACGATGCGACAAACGCTCCCTAGACGATAATCGCCCCTAAATCGTGGGTTCGCCCGACCCGATTTCAGAGTTAGGAGGAAACTGATTACGATTTGCCTACACATGAAGCGATCAAGGGAGCGATCTAGGGCGCTCCCCACCACTTCCCCGATATTGCCACCGATTTTAGGGCAGTGTGTAGGCGTTTTTATTTGTGTAGTAATAAGAGTCATTTTAGCTCTCACATCATGAGCGGTATGCCAAGCGCCGAAAGCGTAAAAGCGTCTACACACGGCCCTAAAATCTGTGGCAATATCAGGAGCGTGGTAGTGGGGATGAAATCGGCCGCTACTCTACACACGTCCCTGCCACTAAGTGTGAAACCGACCGTGCAACAAAGCGCTCATCTATCAAGATGCCGCCGACACTCTCAAAACATCAGAGAATAGGCATCACTCTGGCACTTTCTACAGTGCAACCAAGTCAAAGACGAAAAAGTCGCCTAAGGACACAAGCAACACCAGGGATGGTGCATGTGCGCTGCCTACCTTGCAGGAATTTGTTTACTGCTAGTTTGAAGAAGCCCATATTGTAGCTAGATGGAAACATCTTAGAAGGGAGAGAGACATTTGGAAGCAGCTGAAAACTTTTTAAGAATGGATATTATGGATATAGAATGTGTTGAGGAACTCTGAAGAGATCATTTACTTTTGTCCAGGCTTCTCACTTCTTTTCCTTAGCAATGTCTTCGCACGGAATACAAATTAAAAACACAAAAATACGTCTTGCCGCTGCCCTCGCAGACAGACACACTGCGGTGAAATCGGCACCGATTTCGCTACACACGATGCGACAACGCTCCCTAGACGATAATGAGGCGATCAAGGGAGCGATCTAGGGCGCTCCCCACCACTTCCCCGATATTGCCATTAATTTTAGGGCCGTGTGTAGGCGCTTTAATAAAAGTAAAACAATGATTATTGTTGATGACTATTTTTTTTATATTTAATTTTGCGCATACGTATTTGTCGTAACAAGCATATGAAACTATGCAATGAAATATCTAAATACTCAGCGCTCGGCAGGCGCCCCCGGGCGCTCCGCGCCCGGGTGCACCGCACCCCTTGCACCCCCGGGTAAAGACGGCCCTGTGGATTTGGAAAGTAGTGGCAGGGTACACTGTGTTTCGAAGTCATTTGGATAGCCCGTCTGGCGGCAGTAACCATCCCCTTACAGAAGAGTGTTGTGTTTTGGTGAGTAAGTAAGGGATGCCAGAGCCCATTTCCTTATCCCCTCCTAATCCCTTATCCAATCCTACTGTAATCGGCAGCGCACTTGCAGCAGCTGTGGCGTTGCTTGTGTTATAGGCGACGATAGCCACCTACCATCAAGTGGACCGTCAGCCTGTCTACCGATTTTAATATAAAAAAGGTTTTTAAGTCCAAACAAATAAATAAGCGCTAATTTAAATGAACTATACATTTCAGATTGGAATTCTGCACTCTTCATAATTTTAAACGGCACAAAGCAGGAGCACTTAAACATGTTAGATGGTGGAATAATACAAAGACTGTTAGAGGAGAAATGGAAGACCTTTGCGAGGGTATGTGTTTATGAAATACATAAATCATCAAATGTTGATGAAATAGGTCCACGTAGAAAGCTTTCTGTTGTTGATGATGATGTTGATGAAAAAGACGGTTTCTCGAACAACCAGTTCATCATTTAAAAAACTGTTCTCATTTTTTTCTACAAAAAAAAAAAAATTGGACCGTCGCGGATCGCCTGGCAGATGTGAAAAACATCGAAATTATATGCATGAAAGGTTGATTTATTAAATCAAATTTAATTGAACAATCAAAATTTACATAGAAGTCTCCAGCTAAAATTAACGGCTACAGCACAGTCTCTTACATACGCTATCTTTAGTATACGAGCTCATTGCGGTGGAGGTGGAATCCATGTTCGCAGTTTTCTACTAAACAATTATGGAAAAGGCCTAAAAGTATATCCAGCAGTGGACGTCTTTCGGCTGATCTGATGATGATGTGATCTGTTTTACATTCAAACAACATACTTGTCACCCTACATGCCGACCTTCACGCTCACCAATATATGTTTGAATTTTTAAATAAATTTCGTCACGTTTTAGGCAAGTAGCAGGATTGGATTGTACTATTTTTTTTAATGATTCTTTCAGAAAAAGTTCCTCAAGAGACTCATGATATTATTGCTTCACCTACTCCTCTTGTCTGTCTCCGTGTATCTTCGCCACAGCAGCGCCGAGGCCGACACGAACCCGAACTGGGGCTTGGAGGTGACGGAGGCTAGGGACGGCATCAGGTTGTCGTGCGAACTGGGCACCATTATAAGCACTCTCTGCTACATCATCCTGCAACAGGGGGACGAGATCAAGAACCAGGGTCTTGTGGCTTACTTCAAACAGTTGGTAAGTCATTAATGTTTCGGTGGGTTATTTTATAAATTTAAATATGAGTTGGTTCTAATTCCATGGTGGGACCAAATGGTTAGTAGAGAGAGAGAAGTCTTTTTGATATGTAATATTAATAACACCCTGAACTTTTAAGACATCAATCGATGAGATCTATCATAAAGACCAAATCTCTGTAACAAACTTTTTCAGGCAAGTCCAGGCTTGCCTGATGGTAGATGGCTCCGTCACTTTAAACACAAGAAATACCTCCTAAAATGCAAGAAATACTCTGCCTAAAATTTTTATAATTATTTGCAGATACATGAGCCAGCTAAGTTCATATTTTTGGCTTCGAATTTCCTACTTCTGGCCTGTATACCGGCTCGCCTTTCGAGCCAGATGATGGTGGAAGAAGCGTTGCTGATCTTCTTGTTGCCTGGCTCATGGTTTCTGCTAATGTTTTTCGCAGGGTATGATAAAAATTTACTATACGAGAGCACAATCTGTTTTGGTAGACCTACAATGACTGAAATAATCTATTTACAAAGATATTTAATACAATGAAATACAATGTTTATTAAAAAAAATAGACACAACGTATCATTTTCATAAAATTTTATATATATGTATAATTTATAAAATTTATTTCTAGAGCTAAAGCTAATTTCACTGCAAATTAGCAGGTCTTTACATTTTTTTTCTATGTAAACGTCCATATGGAGTCCACTTGAAGGCCTGTAAACACTTCCACTTTAACAAGATAAGAGAAAACGTGCGAATTGGGGAATTCCCCTTAATTTTGTACAGAAACACGACATTACAGTGTTGCGTCTTCACTGTAGTCTTCTGTGAGAGGTTGGTTATTGCAATCAGACGCCAAACGGCTTTTATTTATCTAAAGATCGACATGGGAGGCTGACATGGAGGACATGGGGATCTACCATTACCTATGGATTAGCTATGCTGCAACTAGCTATGAGAATAAGGGATTAGGAGAAATGGGCTCTGGCATACCTTACTCACTGAAACACACATGTTTTTATTTCACGGTAGTCTTCCGCGAGGATGTGGTTTCCGCCGGAAGATTTGCTCAATAGAAATGTATGTTCCCTTCTATTACTAATTTTCCCAATAGAATAATTTGGCGTCATTCTTCCAGGGCAGTGAAACTGACTGGGCCGTTCGTGACGATGATTTACAGCATGATCACCGGTGACATGTTCACCTTTGGCATCATCTACTGCATTATACTCTTTGGTTTCTCGCAGTCTTTTTATTTTCTATACAAAGGCACGTATTTCATTACAATCAATACTACGCGGTCTGATTTTTTTTTTAATTATTCGTCTCTAACTTTGACGAAATTTGATTTATTTGCGTCAAATTATATTTTCAAATTCAATTTTTAGATAATAATAATAACAATATTATCGCCAATAAGCTTGATAGCGTGATTATCGACCGATCCCAGGGCTGGACGATAATTGTTGATATCGCTGTAGCGTGTGATGAAAATCTTGTGAAAGCCGAAAAAGACAAACTTACCACGAGGTGACTGCCATGTGGGTTGATGTTGATTCGACAATATCGAATAGTCGTCTCGGCGAACGGTCTTATAGCGAAGAGCCTCGTCCAACACCTCAAGAGGCTCTCGCCAGATCAGAAGGCGGGATTTCTTGACACCGATTGTTAGGAGGTTTTTCACTCTGCAGCCCTAACAACTGGTGATCTAGATGTAAACATTAAGATTAATAAGATTTTCAAGAAAATAAGAGTATAAAATACTGCAATCTGTCATGTTAACTGAGACACCGATCAGAGCGACTGACGTCACGCTTTCGTAAATGTAAACGTGTCGCTTGAATTCTGTAAACTGTCAAACTGTTCCTGAGTTAAGAAAGCGTGACGTCACAACAGACGCCATTACTATTCTAGTGTTTTGGCGCAAAGTTTAAATTGTATTAATTAAAATATCAATTTATCCTTCGAAACCTCTATTTTTTTTTTTAAATATTTTGTGTAAAGAAAAAGGGGAAGAAACACCGAGGCGTAATTTTTTTTTATATATAATATTAAGGGTGGCAGGCAAGCTGACGGTCCACTTGATGGTAGGTGGTTACCGTCGCCTAAGGACTCAAGCAACAGCAAGGGGGTACATGTACGTTGCCGACCCTGCAGGAATTTATTTATTGCTCGCTTGAAGAAGCCCATATTGTAGATAGATGGAAACATCTTGGAAAGGAGATTGTTCCACAGTTCGCGCGTTGATTTTTCAACATCAATGTCATCATGCGTATTAAACAGGCCGTCCCTTTTTCGTTCTTGGAGTTTAAAACTGTTCAGAACGCTAGCAGCATTACCATTATGTAAGTTTATTGACTTTATTCCTAGAATCTGTATCTATTTAAAATAGCTAATTGTTTTATCAGGTTTTCCCAACGTTCAAGGCACGCTGTTTTCAAGTTACCCGAGTACATGGATGGCGTTGTTCCAAATTACACTCGGAGATTATAGCGTAAGTAGTAATCCCACAGTAATCCATTACAAATATTCATTATACAAGATTACAGAACAGCTTATAGTAGAAGTCGAAAAATTAAAAGATATACCACTTTTAATTATTTCTTTTAAAACAACAATCCTGATGCAGTTATTTATTTTATATTATGAGGTTAAACCACATGGTGCTACTTTTTGTCTATCGAGTTAGTTATTTGATTTTTACAACCACTTTTAAGATATAATTTGATTTAAAAACAAATCTATCTATTCACTTACCTTATTATTAAAGACGATATTTAAAAATATATATATTGAAAACAGTCTAGCAGATGTTTTCACACAATAAGGTATAATGATCTTAGATTTATCTAGGATATTTAAAAAAAAATTGCGATGGTCATAGTGCAGATAGTAATAATTAAAAAATAAAAAACATAGGCTTGTACAGAGTACGCCTGTCAGAAATTTAATAATATATAGTAAGCTGTAGATGTCACACAAAAACGTTATATATATTATAAGAAAATAAGAAACATATGATCACAAGAAGCGTCACGTGATCGTCACACAATATTCGGCGTTGAAATTTTACTCTATGGTGCGCAAAGAAGTTTCATTTCAAAAAGAGCGATATTTATCAATCCTACTAAAGTTTTTATCTGCTTATTCAAACAATACCGGTTAGGTCCTGTCTAGGTTAGGCTAACCCTAATGTAGCACTGACGGCGTAGCACTGACGGCGTAGCACTGACAGCGTAGCATTGCGTTGTAGCTTTGCGTAGAATCTATAGCATAGAAAGATAATCTTAGCTGATGACGTCCGATTTATACTTAGCACTTACTAGCTTTTCTCCTCGGCTTAGTCAGCTTTTCTTTATAAATTATTAGTTTTTGCTCGCGACTTCGTCCGCGTATCTTTAGAAATTATTACTAGCTGATAATGTAGCTTTCTATAGGTGAAAGAATTTTTAAAATCGGTCCAGTTGTCTTCGAGTTTATTCATTACAAACATACATTTGTATGGAGGGGTAAAGGGGGGAGATGGGGGAGGTTGAGTAGCCTATATTAATCGCTGATAATGTAGCTTTCTAAAGGTGAAAGAATTTTTAAAATCGGTTTAGTTGTTTTTGAGTTTATTTATTACAAACATACTAAAACACATACATACAAATATTTTCTCTTTATGATAACCCCGACGCCCGACGCAAAAAAGGGATGTATAAGTTTGACGTGTTTATCTGTGTACGCGTGTTGTGTGTCCATCCCAAACGGATAGACCGATTTTGATCCGTTTTTTTTTGTTTGAAATCTGACGTGGTCGAGATATGGTTCTTAGCTATAATATACGATAGTTCAGGGAAATATAGACCATCAGTCCATTTCCTAGTTGACGAAGGAATGTCACTAACTTGGTATACTGTTACTTCGGTGGTATTTCCATGACATGGTAACCGTGACCTGATGCTGTCAGGTAGTCTGCGGGATACCCAACTTCTTAGTAACTTACAACAGATACAGCATGTTTGGGCTCAATGGAAAGTCGTTAGTTTATTATTTTCAATTATAGCTTGTATTTTATGTGTTAATCTTATGTATACACTATAATACTTTAAAGTTTCATCTAAATACGTTATGTTCACGAGTTTTTGCGTAAAAGAGTAACAAACGTGCATACGTGGTGGACGAACTATCGCATTTATAATATATTTTTTAATAGTATTAAAATTAAATTTAAACCTTATGAAATAAAATTGTGTAATTATAAAAAAAATACAACATTAACTAAACTGTTTAAAAATTCTAAATATGTAATAACATAAATGTAAGTCATAATATTTTACCTTCAGTACACAGACCTCGGACAGACAACGTACCCAAATTTATCGAAAACCGTGTTCGCCGTTTTCATGGTGTTCGTCCCAATATTACTTCTGAACATGCTGATCGCCATGATGGGAAACACGTACGCCCACGTTATTGAGCAGAGCGAGAAGGAATGGGTCAAACAGGTAATTCGATGTTATTTCTTGCTGTTTTGGGACAATTTTAAATGAAATTAAACAACATTAATCATCCCTTATCATCAAGGTGTCTCTCCGCTGCTGGATGTAGGCCTCTTCCAAGGCTCGCCATTATGCACGGTCCTCTGTTCTTCGCATCCAGCCGTTTAAGCTCTTTAGGTCGCCTTTCCACCAGGCTGCAGGACGTCCTACACTGCGCTTTCTAATTCGTGGTCTTCATTCGAAAACTCTTATACCCCATCGGTTATCCGCTCTGTGACAGATGTGTCATTGCCATTTCAACTTGACTATGTCGACAACCTTGGCTTCGGCGAATTTCGGGATTTCTGATCCTATCTACCAAAGAAACTCCGAGCACTCGCCGCTGAGCGACCCTAAACTTATAGATCAGTCCTGCCGTAAGAGGCCACGTTTTAGTACCATACATCAGCGATAGGAGGATGCACCGATTGAACTTAAATTTTAGATGGAAAGGGCATCCTCTGTCATTTCTTGCTGCTTTTTTATGGTGAGGTCTTCATCTTTTTTTGTTAAGGCTGACGATCCCCTTGATTGTATGCAGGTGGCTACCGTCGCCCATGACACAAGCAACGTCTCGGGAGCTGCAAGTATCTGTATATCCTCTAACTCCTCCTAAACTACGCAACCAATTTTGATGCGGTTTTCACCATCAGTCAGATAAATTTTCACGAAAGTATTACATGTACTAGCTGTGCCCGCAACGTCGTACGCGTGATATTCGGTATAGCGCGTAACTTTTTATTTTTGAACCGATTGGAATAAAACAAACACTAAATGTCACGGGAAGCTTGTTACAATAAATCAGTGAAACCCGCATTCAAATCGGATAAGACGTTTCTGAGATTAGTGTGCACAAACGCACAGACAGACAAACCGACAAACAGACAAAAATTCTAATAACTATTTTTCTGACATAAGTACAACGTGTACAAATTGCTTTTTTTTTTAATCTTTAATGTACAGACACGGGTCGTTTACGATTTTATTATATGTATATATATAATAAAACCTAAATGCATCCATCCGTGCGAAGCCGGAGGCGGGCCTCTTCTTCTACAATAAAATTAAAACGTCCTTTATTCGTTTACTTTTCACCGAAACATTTTCAGAAATTAGCCGCAAATAGATGGACAAATCGTTATTCAATAATAATTATTATTATTTTAATATCAACACTAGGCTATCAATAATAGCCTAGTGTTTTCATAATTACTTAATCTAAGTCATAATTACTTAATCTTTTTCTTCATTGCCATCATCATAACCCCGCCGCTGTCATCATTGGTAACTAAGCACATTCAACGCTTCCCAACCACTTTCATCATATATCATTGGTCCACTTTGTAAAGGACCGTCAGATGTTGTCTGCTGGCAATAGTTGGCTGACAATCCAGTACCTTTTTTACTCTATTTATTGCCACTTAAAATTTCTAAAACTAAAGGCTACGTCGGTGACCTTAGTCCTTTATTGATTTTTAGTACGAAATTGCCACGCCTAACACCCCTAGCATAGACATTTGCAGAATTAATGATAGCCTGATTACTAGGCAAACAGTTAGAAACTCTAAACATTCTTGCGATATCTTCCAACACATTTATAACACATCGTAAATTCTTATTTTCCTAAGTGGGCGAAGATCGTGGTATCGCTGGAACGCTCCGTAGCTCAAGAAGACGCCCACAGATATCTTCAGGAGTACTCTATAGGGCTCGGTCCTTCTGATGACCCGCGATACGAACAAAGAGCCGTCATGGTTATCAAGAGTAAAGCGAAGACAAGAGCAAAGCAGCGAAAAGGCGCATTGTCTAATTGGAAGGTAAGTGAAGATCTAGGTAAAGTTAGGGTAAGAAAAGGTTCGTCACCTGAAAGTCGACGTTTGCTTGCACCAGGACAATTACCAGTCATGTCAAACGTTCTCGTCTGTCAATTGTCTGCTTAGTGCTTTAGTTTCAAAAGGTACTAAGAGTCTACGACTTGATAAAGGAACTAATTTGAAAACTGACGAAGGTTTTCGTAGCCCGACTGTACATAAATTTGATAAAGAGGAGAGGCGAACAGAAGAATGGGCAACATTCGGATTCGGTAAACTTCGTCATAATTTTCATTGCCCATTTCGCAACTCCGTAAGATGAAGGTTACCATCAGTTCGAATTACCGCAGTTATGGCTCAAACAATCCGTCCGATGAATTGTGAATGGGTGGGATGGGAGATATCAGTTTTGCAGTGGATAGGCGCTTGGGTAAACGAGTCTTGAAATGCAGACCGAAATCAAAACACCCCATTGGCCGGCCACCTGCTTGCTCTAGGCAGCGGTGGCGCTCAATTAAAATGGCCTATGTTCTGCAGTGGACGCTTATGGGGTGTTGATGATTGTTAAAGTATTGAACTTAAATACTGGCCGATTTAAAAAGTATTGATAATTTAAATTATAGAAAAACAAGATGTGATTTTTGACATAATATGTAAAAAGATTTGGAAGAAAGTGTGCTTTAGCTTTCTGAGTTGAAAAAAGATGAGTTGGTTTTTGTAATAAGTTATTTTAAATATGTTATGAAATTTTAATGGAATAAAAGATGTGTGCACCATCGAAAATGCGAAATTATTTAATTTAGATTTCAAAACGCAGTGGAGGCATTTTGAAAGAAATCCTATAAGAATGATTAATGACATCCGACCTATACAACGCCGTAGCAAGACTAACTCTTGCTCTAACGCTATCTCCACCAAATCTCAAAGATATTCCGTAGCGGTTTCAGCAGCCGTAGAGTGTAAAATGGCGTCGTAGAGACATAGTATAAGTAACTCTACCGCTAACATCGGTGCAATTTCAACAACAATAATAATAATAATTTTAGTTTACTATTATAATTCTCCGAGCTTAGTCTGGTATGAGCTTTCATCAGGAGACCAAAGTTTTACAGAATGTATTAGGAAATATTTTTATTTTTTAATTTGACTCTATAAAATAGAATTTTCATTTACTAGCGCGTCGGTAAAGTGACAATTGCGGAGTTAAGAAGACGGGGTATCACTGGCGAGGATCTGCGCAGATTAATGTGGGGTCGCGTTTCGATATCAACACCTACGAAGGTACCTTTGCCGTAAGTAAATTGATTGTATTGTAACTGGTGCTCACTGAAAATTGATGCCCTCAAACAATATATATTATAAACTAGAGAACCGCCTTCGGCGTAATTATTTCTGCAAATTATATACAAAAACCGTTCTCGTTTATCACACTTTCCATGGGTAAAAACCGTATCAAATTGTGGTGGTTTAGAAGAAATAAGCGGGGAAACAGGCAGAAGCGGACGGCGATTTTATTTTATCATATAACTAGCGGCCCGCCCCCGGCTTTTCACGGATACAATTAGGTTTTATTATCTATACAAATCTTTCGTGAAAAATGCGTTGTTTAGGAGGAGTTAGCTGATAAACAGACAGACAGACAGATGCGGGCAGCGACTTAAATTTATATTAGACTAGCGACCCGCCCCCGGCTTCGCCCGGGGTGCAATTTTTATATATATGAACATTCCCCGTTTATCCCTCTTTCCATTAGCGGAAACATAATTAAAATCGGTCTACCCGTTCACGCGCGTGATGACGTGACCAAGGGAAATGGGGATTCATTTTTATATATATAGAGAGAGGGATATGTAGATATAGATAGATAACTCACGTTAGTCACTGTCTATCTTTAAAAATAAATTGCATAATTATCTCTTGTCCCAAGCTTAGTTAGCAAGTTGTTATTGTTTTAATCTCAAGTGTATATATGTATTTGTATTTTATATGTATATATATTATTCTGTATATATACTTATGTATTTATCTATTTATTTATGTATATGTGTATGTTTTTCTTCTCTGTTATATTTGAAAATTTAGTATATAGATTTGATTATATTTTGTTTCTTTAGCACTCTACCTCTTTCTCTCTTTCTTGTTTTCTCCTTTGCCACAAGGTTGTCTGGAAGAGATCGCTCTTAGCGATAAGGCCGCCTGTACTCACTTATTTGTAGTATTTATTTGTTATTTTTATTTATGTTGTGTGAGTAATAAAGAGTTTGTCTGTCTGTCTGTCTGTTATTTTGTCACAAAATATTACATTTTTCTCAAACATCAAACATTTTTTTGTTTTCTTAATCGCGTCAAACTAATATAAGTTATGTTTTCTAGACAACAATTAGTTTTGAGACCAGTTAGGTAACTGTTACATAATGCTGTGGATTCACGGGTCTTCGTGGATATAGACTTTCTTAGCAGAAAATAATACTTTTCTTAACTCAGAGAATTCTATATTACATATTGGTAGACTAGCTGAGCCCGCAACTTCGTACGCGTGGTCGATATAGCCCGTAACTTTTCTGTTTGTAAACCGATTGGAATGAAACAATAAATGTTACAGGAAGCTTGCTACAATACATCAGTGAAAACCGCATTCAAATCGGTTGAGCCGATTCAGAGATCAGCGTGCACAAACGCATAGACAAACCGACAGTCAAACAAAAATTCTAAAAACGATTTTTTTGACTTAAGGAACTGTACAACATGTACCTACTATTTTTTTTTTTTTGAAGAAATCATTAATGTACAAAACATAGCTCCATTGTGATTTTATTATATGTACAATATGTATGGATCAGATACATTAAGTTACAATATTTTTCACGTGCAGACGCCCACCCCTACCGCCTCCAGATTGCGTCATCGTAGAAACAGGAGAGGTGGTCACGGGCGTTGGGCCGGCATTATCTTCAGCGCTGGACGTGATGGCGTTCACACAAGAACTCGACTTGCGAACATCTGGTGAGCTACATTAAGTCTCGGCCTGGCGCCTGGTGGCAAAAAATACACGCTTTGCCTCAGTATTAGATTTTTAACTCAGTATTTATCAAATATTTTTTGCATCTAAATGTAGCTACAGAAATATTAGGGATTAAAATGAAAAAAAAAAAAAAAATACAAATCTACATTTGTTAATTATTAGAAATTGAAATTCTTTACATTAACGTCGCAACGCCTTAGGTGCTGCAAGCTGCAATTGTGCAGCTTTGCAGCTTGCAGCTAGGAAGATAGGCTCTGTCATCCTTTACTCGTTCACCGAAACACATCAACACTCATGCTGTCATCTCACGGTGGTTATGCCGCCAGACAGGTAATTTATTTATTTATTTATTTTCTAAAGGTACACCAACAGCACAAACAAAAGAAGTTTATAATAGGAATAGGTAACACAAGGCAATTTTAAGGCACACACAAATAAACTACAAACTAGAAATTTAAGACTGCGTACGCAGTGTGCCCTGACACCGTTAATTTTAGCGATAAAAAGATGTTAATTAAACTTTCACGAAAAAAACAAATTTCTGCTAAGTCCTCGCCTTAAATTAAAAAATATATATCACTTTTGGCTGGTAGCGATAAGTAGTAAGGTTTCACGTGTCTTCAAAGACTGCGAATGTTCTAAGATGTGCAGAATTAATGACGTTATATATATCTTTACTTTTGGAATAAATGCTCATTAACTATAAATAAAAACGCAATAATTGCTTCTGCAGTTGCGGTAACTCTCTTTGCCTTTCTGTCTGTCACTGCTGCGTAAAAATGTTTTATCTTAAACTTAGGTAGGTATCTAAATTTTTTATTCCTAGGAGATAAGAACCTAAAAGATCCTTAAAGTTAAATTAATAAAAGTGAATGTTATATTAAAATATAAATTTTATTTAATATAATAAATCTCATTTTTGCTTTAGAATTATGTCTGTAAATATTTTTTAATATTATTTCTTTTTCGTTAAAAAAATAATTATTAAAAAGTGCAAAAAAATTGTGGGAAATTCAAAATATGTACTTGAAACGGTCAGTTCGAATGTGACGTGAAATGTCTATGAAATGTCAACAAGCGCAGATGTTTGAGATTTTTAACATTTGGATTGTTATTGTAGACTGACGTCACGATAAGCGCGCCAGAAGAGCGGGCGTTTAAAATGCCCGTAGCTGTTATTTAATTCTAACATTTTTTTTGTTACTAAATTTCTGTTTTTTGGCGCTGAATATTTTAAGAAAATGTGCATATTCCCTATTCATAGGACTAGTGCATAGAGGTTAGCGGGGTTACAATCTTAATATGATGCCATATCTATCATGTAAAACTCCTAATTATCCCGACTGAGCAATTGAACATTAAAATAGCGTCAACATTTTTCAGGTGTTGAGACCCAAAAACAACCAACACCAGATCTTCTGGTTACCGGCAATGCTCCAAAAATGAGTACGCCTCTTACTTCAGCAACAGTCAGCAATCAACATCTTCAGCAGCTGCCTACTGCGACCACGAAGACCACTTTGAATGTACCCGTCGGCTCGGCAATCAGTGTCCAAGTCCCAACACAAGTTGGGCAAATTGGAAATACAGGTGTAGCACAGGGCATGAGTGTTCAAGCAATTCCGAAAGCAGTAGACGTAATTGAGAAGCCAGGTGAGACATTTTTACTATTTCGTCATACAAATATTACAGAATACATATTATAAGTAGGTAATTATACAAAACTACTGCAAGTAAATTAATTAATTAGTAAATTAATATATTCAGAAGGCAAGTGTCTCCTATTTCGATGTAGGTATTGATACTCGATTAATTGTGACCGCAGGCTGTTTTGTTGTTATAGTTTTTATTGTTAATAGTATTTAATAGTATTTAATTCATGAGGTCTAGACCGAAGCTTCATTTGACGACTTTGCTCTTTGGATTAATAAAATTTGAAATGCTAAAACATGTAGGCATTCACGAGAATTGTGCACGCCACGACACGTGTCGATGGCTTTTAGAGACAGTTTTCGATACGCTGCTAGTAAGATTTGGAACAATATTCGCTGTCTGTACGGGTTCGAAGCTAAATTTAAAGAATATTTAAAAGAACGCCAAAAACAGCAGCAAAACTTAAGAAGCGAAACATCTATTATTTAAATTTTATATATTATAGTTAATGCCTTTTAATTTCAGATTTAGTCAATAATTAGTGCTTAATAGATGTACCTATATTTTAAATTATTATATTTATTTATATTATTAAATTTATGTTTTGTATATAATTGTACACTTAAATGTATTTTAAAAATAAGTGCGGATGTCCGTGAGGCCAAAGATAGCACGCCTTAACACGCACAACACATGCTGAATTGGGTATTATATTGTATTGTGTACTGTATTGTATTGTAAACTTGTATTGTGTGCATAATGTGTCAATAAAAATATGTTTCTTCTTTCTATCAAATTAAGAAAACGCATAAGTAGATGTATAAATGTCCATGCGCAAACAGATTATTTTTGAAATTGTCATTGCACAACCTTATAGTAAAGAGTGAATTGTACCTACTCGTATACATAATATGTTCACATAATTTCCATGTTTTTAGTGATAAAAGAAGAGACGTTTCGCGATTACCTTTTGGAACTGATTATGCTTGCTGAATCATCTCAAGCGGATGAAGCGCATCTGAAGAAACTAGCTGCTCAAGCTGCTGATCTCAGCGGTGTGCCGGAATTTGATATTAACGTCAATGTAAGTTATGATGTCATAAAATATGTTGACAAATATAATTTGTAGGTGGCAGATATGTAGCTACCGCGTCGCCTATAAACAAAAGCAA
This sequence comes from Bembecia ichneumoniformis, assembly GCA_910589475.2. Taxonomy (NCBI): domain Eukaryota; kingdom Metazoa; phylum Arthropoda; class Insecta; order Lepidoptera; family Sesiidae; genus Bembecia; species Bembecia ichneumoniformis. The sequence continues at coordinate 4,762,696 of OU342543.1, forward strand.
CACCAGAGGGATGCATATTTCCTTCGAATCCTGATAGGATAAAGGATAGAAACGCAAGATCACGGAATAGGCTCTTGCATCCCTAACATTCACGTACCGAAATACACTGCGTTGGCAAACGTGCAACCCAATTTGTAATAGTAGAGTGAAAACTTGCTACAAAATTGGCCAGTACCGTTCTTTTTCCGCGATCGAAGCCATGCCGTGGGGAAGTAAATATACCACTAGTGATGTAGATTATATTTCTCGATGCATTACGCGCTGAGTGACGACATGGGTGGGCACGGCACAGCATAGGATATTTTCTAAACATACTATTTTCAACCTTATTGCAATGATTTTAGCATTCACACACCTTTAAGAGGCCGTAGCGTTCCGCGTCATGTTGCGTGGCGACTTAGGTTCTTTCCAAAACATACCAGAGTCAACTTTGAAAAGTTCATTTCCATAGTCCCGGGTTCGAACCCCGCGAGACAGAACGTTAAGACAAGCACCTTAACTATTCATCCAATAGGCTCGTTAAATCATCAATAGCACAGAATATATACTAGTACTAGACGTATCAATAGTCAATAGGTCTTGATCAATAGAGGCTCATACAAAAGTGATTAGGTGAAGTATTCAACCGAAATCAATCAACCTATACTATCAAGTTGATCTTAATCTACCTGCCTTTCTATACAATAAAAAAACAATAAATCTTCCAGACTGCAGCAAAATCCGCGCGTTTAATGGTGGCTGGTGCGGTATCAGGACTGTTCGGCGTAGCTGCCGACGCGCCTGTGGCAGAGTCAGGTTGGAGGCGCGATCGCCAAGATCATAGCGACAGCGATCCCGTCTCTGGTCAGTATGATTAGTATATCTCTTTAAGGTGGAGACAAACGCTAAATACTAAAAAATATCCATTGTTTAATGAAGATGTTACAAGAAATAGACGAGACAATTGCTTTGAAAAAAATATATATTATACTTAAACATGTGAAGAACCAATTGTATTAATTAGAATTTTTGTTAAAGTAATAGAAAATCCACAAAAAAAGTTAGAACACAAGAAGAATTTGACTTTTTTTGAAAATTCTCTCGAAAACGGCTTATTGCGCGCATGTGAATCCTGCACCTATTAATAAGTTAATATCAGTTTAAAAAATTGTATTAATAATTTTTTTTTTGCATATTGTTCTAATGGTAAAAACAAAAAAAAACACCATTTCTAGGCCCGTTGAATTGTCTCCGTCACCAGCGAGTTCTATTGTAAATGTCATTTGCCTAAGTGAAGCCCTTAAGTATATCTATTTGGCTTCGATTTTTTTTTGAAATACGACAAAACTGCAATTTTTTTAAAGTGAAGTCTATGTAAATTTTTTAGACCAATAAATTATTACAATACTATATACTAGGGAATTGTTTATGCTGCTATTAGCGCATGCTGTCTATTAGGTGGACTCCGTGGCGTAGCTACACTTTCAGCGCCCTGGAGAAAAATTTTTCAAGCGCCTTCTCTCATTTTTTGAACGATCGATTGTAACATTGTAACTTTGCGAACTTGTTACTAAACATTGCATGCATATAGCTAATTATCAAGAAAAATATGCTGAAAGATTACTGATTCATTGTCATTATTTATTAAAACTGAAAAAAAAATCATACGCAAGCCTCCAGATGATTCATTTCGAGGTTTGTGTATAATTCCTCACGTGCCCATATGAGAGAGAGGCGTTTGAAAAATTTTGCTCCAGGGCGCTAAAAGTAAAGCTCATAATACGCTTCTTTGCTCTGAAATTGATTTTAGTTCCGTTTTCCGCTACCTGTTCTGGAGTACATGTAATTAATTACCGGCTATTAGTTTCATTTATAGATATGTAGGAAACTAAAATGTTCCGAAAAAGTGAATTATGAATATTTATAATTAGGTGGGTATTTTCGATTGGCTAATATTGACAAAAAATTAAGAAAAAAAAAATTGCGCCCCCCAGGCGCCGGCGCCCTGGAGCAACTGCTCCCACCCGCTCCCCGACGCTACGCCCCTGGTGGACTCCAAAGGTGATCAACGCAAAAGTCCTACGAATAATTGGCCAAGAACGCAACCTCATGCTCACGGTGAAATGCCGAAAAGTTTCCTACCTTGGTCATATTCTTAGACATGAGGGATATAACCTGCTTCAGCTGGTGATGATGGGCAAATTCGCTGGAGAGAGGAAAGTTGGGCGAAGGAAATAATTATGGCTAAAGAACATCAGGGAGTGGACCGAGATAGCTAAAGCAGTAGAGCTGTTCCGGCGAACAAAAGACAAAGTAGGGTACTGTTCCAGGCTAATCGCCAAACTTCACTTTTTCTTGTGGAGAGGCACCGCAAGTCGTGTCCAATTATTCAAAAAAGTTCTGTAACAGAATTAGAGTTCCGGAAGCTGAACGGACGCGTACGCATCTCCATACAAAATTGTTGTTTTCTGTGAACAAAAGCTGAATTGAGCTGAACAAATGTGGTTACTCTCCTAAAAGTCTTTTTATAATTATATTGTAAAAAAAAATATGCGGCTGATGGAAGCGGAATTGTATAGGTAAATGTAACCAGAAGCGTCCAGAGCCCATTTCCCTATCCCTGTAGTATGTAGTCGGCAACGCACTTGCAGCAGCTTAGGTGTTGCTTGTGTTATAGGCGACGGTAGCCACCTATCATCAAGTGGACCGTCAGCCTGTCTGTCGATCTCAACATAAAAAAAAAGAAAAGAAAAAAAATGTAACGCGAATGGAGCTGAATAAATATAGTTAGTCCCTTATTCTTCCTTTACCAGAGTCAGTGTTGTTGGGACGAGCGTCACGCGCCCGCCGCGCCCGTTCAGCGTCCAAACGCGCCGCTCCGCCACCGCCGCATCTCTACGTGCCCGCCAGGTTTGACACAATGAATGTTTTCAACGCATATATGCGTATTCAGAAATCTTGGGTGCCATGCCGTACATGCACCTATGAGGAAAAAAATTAATGGCTTTATAAGTTTTACATTATAAACGTAACGTAATTATACCTTGAACAATATAATGGAGCAGATATCCCTTTTAAACTATGTGACAGCACGTCCGTGAATACGCGTAACGACGATAGCCAAAATATTGTCAGTAGAGAAAAAAGTTTTAAGATAAAATTTTTAGATAATTAAATAAAATTCAATAAAATTTAACGGTTAGTGAGATAAAGGCGAAAAACATACGAAAATAGGGAAGTTTGTGCATTTCGAACAAAATAATTCTGAAAATATTGTTGAAGTTTCGAAAAAAAAAAGTTAGGAAATTTAATTATGAGAGAAAACGTTTCCACAGTTTTTTGCGTGAAATTAACCGTTCTCGATATATTGAACGGCGTAAAATTAACACTCGGGCTAACAAATCCACCATTACGCTTAGAATATATACGCCTTTAACAAATCAGATTACTACGAAAATTACACTATCTCATTTAGATTTCGCGTTTGAACTGAATTAATTTCAAAAATATACTTAATGTTGATGTAGATTTTAACGTGTGCAAATTTGACAGTAGCGTCGAGTCAAGAAATGTGTCTTTAAAATGTCAATTTATTTATTTTATAGGTCAATGTATCTGCTGGCTTCGGAGAGTAGTGCTGTTGAAAGCGACGTACCCTGGGAAGACCCACTTAGCTCAGAGAAAAAATCGTAAGTACGAAGTGGTTATCATAGATGAAAACATTTTAAATTCACAATATTTGCAAGCCGTTGTCGGGTAAAAAACATACTTTTCTCAAACATGCTCGGAAATGTAGGCATTCTTGTACTAAAAACAAGCCACGAAGTTTGTAATTCTTGGCTCATTCATTTCTTTCTCGGCCTAGGCCAAGAATGTTCTATGAAAATTCATTCCTGGCCGCTGCTCAGCCCGATGAAACCCGAAGTTTCAAGAGTCTTCACGAACGCGCCCGCCGCTGTCACAGGCGTAGTAGACGCGAGCGCACGCTCTTTTGATGACTGGGCTGTATGGCTGTTTCCTTTGCACTCATTGAAAATAAAAAATAAAAAAGGCGGGAAAGCAGACTTTTTTCAGTACCTACCTAAATATTTTTCTAAATAAAACTGTGTTTTTATTAGAATTTTTTATTAATTTTTTCATATTATACTTTTTTTTTGCATTATCACTTGTTTCATTATTTCCTCACATTTATTGAGAAAAGCACTATACCAGCCTCAACCGGAATGAGGATTGCCGGACTCAGATCTTTATCAAGGCCGAGCTTTCTTCACTTCCTGGTCTCTGCAGTAATGTAGTACTGTTGTACTGTAATTGCCGAATAAGTATGAATCAAATTCCTGAAGACATATTGCGTTGCATGCAAATAAAGTTCCTGAAGAGCGTGCCTGCGACTTCGTCCTCGAAAAATAAAAGATATAACGTCTGCCATCTTTATTGTTGTTATACATTTGCCAGGGCGTTGAATATTTATTTTTAAATAACTGGTGCCCTATTGGAATATTTAGCCTATGTCCATCCTGAAATTCCATTCTAACTATTGGTGAAAGATTTTTTAAATCTGATGAGTAGTTTCGAAGATTAGCTGCAACATACATACAAACTTACCTCTTAAAATACCTATTATAGTATTGATTTAAAAAAAATGTGTCGGAAATTGATATTTCATTTTGGTCTTACATATTTACTTTACGAATAAATACAATATCAATTTTGTTGGTGCGCAGTGCATTAGGAGGCAGAAAAAGATCATCCCTCATGAGGTCTACGCGCCCCCTTTGCATACAGTACGCAGTCGGACAAGCCCAGCCGCCTGTGGAACACTCTCTCTACGTTGAAGGTGACTGTTATATTGTTGAATTTTTGGTGTATAAAGGATTGGCAGGAGTAACGAATCCTTGATGGTGAAGTGCCTAAATGGGCCCTGTATCAAATTTTGTCGAGGGGCCCTTCCACATGTACTCTAAGCTTTAGAGGTTAATGTACATGGTTGACGCTGACTATACTTAGTGACGAAGCACATTGCGATTCGCGGTCATTTGGGCAGCCCGCCTGGCGGCAGTAAACATGCCGTTACAGAAAAAAACCGTAAAATAACAGTATATGTACGGTGTAAGATCATATAACATATATCATATAAACGCGCCCTTAGGATAAGAGAAAACACTTGTGCTGTCATTCACGATTTAGGCTAGTTGTTGTTTTTTCAGGTTCTGGTAGTGGAGTGGACGTAGAGAGTACAGCTCCGTCAGCGAATACTGAACCACCAGACAAAAAGAAGGTTCGTCCGAAAACTGCAAGATATCGACGAAATAGGTAGGAATTATTATAACATTCTCCATGGAACATCCACTAAAGCAGCAGCCGCAGCAGAGGCGGCGGAAAAAAAATATTCTAAATATAGTGGCCTCGGCGCCGAATATGGTTTTGTACCATTCGGAGTCGAGACCCTCGGTCCGTGGGGCCCTGTAGCAATGAGCCTCTTCAAAGACATCTCGAAGAGGCTTATTGATGCGACGGCAGACCGAATGAGTTGGCACTTTCCTCGGCCAACGTATTAGTTTGGCCATTCAACGAGGAAATGCTGCCAGCGTACTTGGTACAATGCCGCAGGGTCCATTTTTATATTATTAGTATTAATTTATTTTTAGATTAGGTAATTTTAGTTTTTATTTTAATTTAATTTTTACTGTTTGTATAATTGTTATTGTGGCTAAAATAAATGTGTAGTGTGGAACATTTTAATTGTAATGTTAGATAATAATTATGTATTCGGTGAGTTACATTACTCTTAGTCCCGATCTCTTCCCAATCCCTTATCCTTAATTCTATTGAAGTTGGCAGCGCACTTGCAGCATCTGTGGCGTCGCTTGTGTCATAGACGACGGTGGCCACCTACCATCAAGTGGACCGTCAGCCTGTCTGCCGACCTTAACATAAAGAAATATATATGTAAATAGCATTTTTGTTGTTAAAAGCACAATAGAACAAATCTATCTCGTGCAATATTTGTTCAAAGAACTGCTGGAACACAGCCCTGGACCAAACGAAATCTACCACCTGTCGAACAAACAGTGCCAATCAAGACGGCACCGCGTACCTATACCGATACTTTACTAAAGGGCCCGACTTGTGCTTATTTGGTAATATTTTTTCAGAATTTCGCCTGTGGCTGAAATGGGGAGTCCCTTAGAGCCGTGGGCTACCGCACCTCTATCGAGACTCTCACGTCTGATCCGATCAACGAGCGATTCCTCGACCTCAATCGCGTCACAACGATCTTACGACCAGTCGCCAGAAAGATATTAGAATAATTTTGTTATAAGCCTAGCTATAAAAATTCTCGTTATTCTACCAGTTGTATAATGTGATGTAATCTATCCAAGTACCTAAATAAATATGAATTAAATTTTCTCTTGACTAAAATTTATTTAAAGTATGAGATTTTGATTCTTGTGGCAAAATAAGAAAACAATAAGTAAAATCATGGTGTTTTTTTTTGATACCACATCAAATTAGCACCGTTTGGTTTTGTTAAATCCTATGTGTAAGGGTTATACGTAAGTTTTGGTTCCAAAACATACTTATGCTTATGGCGGTGTATTTAGAGCAATAATTAGTTTATAATCACACACGGCACTGTTTTATTTATATATAGATAATTTTAAAATATTTTTCTACGTAGGATATTCTATTAGCACATAACAAATTTGCATAGAAAGGAACGTTTCGGATTGAACCAAATGAAGTTGAACGAACGTTTTGTAATGTTGCTATTTTATTGTTACTATTTGCTATTTTATAATAGCAACATTAGGTTGCCTATCGATGTTTTGGTTAGTCAAAGGACAAACACTATTTTGTAATAGCGAAGGTTAAACATTATTTGAGGCAGGGTTTAAACTGTGAAATTGTACACAAATGTCATTAGACGCTGTTTGACAAAACACGTGTTGAGACATAGTTTAGTATTTTTTTTGTAATAACACAGATACTGTTTAGAATTTAATGTTGCCAACTCGCCAATAAGTCGTCGAGATTTAACCACTTGTATGCCGGAAGCCGAATTATCCTTGTCTGCCAGCGCTTAAATTTATCATTTCAAGTGCCATGATAAATAGATTGCGCTTCGGACCCACGGCACCCCTGGCCATACCCCCAGTGGTACTGTGGGAATAATTTCAAAAACAATACCATCAGATTGTTCAAATTTCAACTACTGACTCTGACTGACCTAATTGTTCTCCCAGGAGTCATGGGAGTTAATAGATCAATGACTGAAGTCTCTTTAGTTCGGTCAACTGTACTGATACCAGTCCAATTTGATGTAATTATATTTTATATACCTACTTACGTAATTATGGATTTCAACCCTTCAGTTACGTACTTTCCAGGCCTTTAAAATCTTTGCGTAATTACCAATTACGTAATGGAAGCCCTAGTCTAAAAGCGCCAAGCGCAGGAAAAAGTCCGCCTAACGATTTACAAGAATTTAACATAGTATCCATTGATTTTTCCATAACTTATACTTCCTTGTTAATGCATTCTAAATTAAAAAAAAGTGAAAGTTGAATTTGCGTGAAGAAGGTTCCGTACGATGTTACCTATCCGCACAATATTGAGCGATTTACCATGTTATTTTAATATCATGGACTTCTTATAGGTTTTCCTATAATCTGTAAGTAGAAAACTAATTTCTGTATTTTTTTTTCAAAATCCTAGGTTCAGTAGTTTCGGAGATGGGGGATATGGTCGGACACGAGTGAGTCTATAAGGGTTCCGTTTTTTATTCGGACGTACGGAACAAGTTTTGAAAGACAATGTCTTAAAAGATTGCTGCTCAGCGTTTATACAGTTTTTAATAAACAGTAGGTAAACTGTTTGTTAAGAACTATTATTATTTAACTTTTAAAAAAGTTATTAAAATTTATTTATATTCAATAACTTGTTTCCTCAGTGAAAGTAACCTACCTAAGTAATCAGATTTTCAAATGAAACACAATTTTTATTTCTCACTTATTTATTTGTGAAGTTACGAGCAGAATAGAAAATACGAAAAATTTAAATAAATGTCTTTTCCATCGCTTCCATTCGATAATCTCAAAATAAAATAATTGACTAAATCCAAAGACACGATTTTTTGTTAACAATTGCAAAAATTGTAAAAAAACCTTCACATATTCAAATTCACATCATTTTAAATTGATGTGATAAAATTATTCACATCAATTTAAATAAATCAATTCGTAACGAACAGGGGTCGCGAGTTGCTTGGTAATGTCGATAAATAATACAAACAATAATTTTATTAATACAATTCCTATGAAAATTCTAATTAAAGTATAAAAATAATGATCAATGAACACCGAAAATGTGGTAAGTAAACAAAAAAAAATGGTTTAGTTAGTTTACTCGCAGATGACAATCGATCCTTTATGTGTAACCTACAATAACACACAATAATATGGCAAAAATCTTTTTCAGTTGTATGTGTACGGAAAGATTGTAAACCTCAACTTGCAACTTCAGATTTACAATCTCCTATGCCGCAATACGTCCAGTATCCCATAATGTCCAGTGTACTTATCTAAAAGAGATTTGGAGGTTAACGAAGCAGCATTATACTCATTTAGAGACGATACAATGTACTTTTAGGACTTGACGATCTTACCTACTAAAAACTTGCAACAATGCTATATTATATGGTTTCAGTTGGAAGTTTAGAAGCCGCAACCGCAGTTGGAAGTTTAGATTTTATTTGCCTGGCTAATGCATTCACTACACACAGACAAAATAAGCGGATTTAGCTCAGTGATATAATTTTGAAAATGAATTACTTATTTATCAGAATAAAATCATAATACTTTTTCAAAAAGGGGAACAAAAGGAGTTTTACTTAGTGTTGAATTTTAAATCATTGAACTGTTTCTAAGATTGCATTGTAAACATTTTTGATGTAAGTACTTTACTTTGTAAATTAAGATATTATATCTTTTAGAAATTTTTTTTTTTAGTATTACCAGGCGTAACACAACTCAGGCGTATATGTAGGGAAATAACTAAGCACAATTTACTAAAAAGTCCATTGCCTCCACTTCCAGATTAAAACTTATTAAAACTTTTTATTTATACACTCAATGTGCTAGTCCTTGCAAAATGGTGACTTATTTCTTGCTTGCACTCTCTAATTAAAATGTTGCCGTTCCAAAATGTTAAAATCGCGTAATTTAAATTAATGCAAGGCATTTTGTGTAAATGTTTAGTTTTCACTAAAAATACTATACATGTGTCCACAAGGAATTATTCCTTTAAACTACACGCTTAAAAGAAAAATCACATTTTAGGAATATACAATTATATATTTTTTATTTGGAAATTGGCAGACAGGCAAATGGTTCATTTGCTGGTAAGTGGCTACCGTCGCCTATCACTACAAGCAACGCTACAAGTGCTCAAAGAGCGCTGCCGACCTAGCCGACATTATGGGACTACACGTTCAGAAATTTCGACATTTTATAATAAGTAAGCATAGCTAAATATATCGCGTGCTCAAATGGGCTCACAACAGGTCTAGTCTGGGCGATCGATACCCGTATGATCGAGAAAAGCGCGGAGGCTTCCCAGCCGGACTACATACACACATACATACATACATACATAGGCACCAACATATTATGCCAATTGCTTAAAACGTTTAGCTAATTTGAGATCTTTGTTTCTTATCTCCTAAGGAGTCTTAATGTAACATTAAATTTGCCTATAATCTTGCCAAGAATTGGACTAACAAATGCAAAAAGAAATTAGAGAGGTTACCGCGCGCGTTAGAAAAAACTAAAATCTTAACCAGATTACACAATAACATATAACATACATATATAATGTAATTGGTTAAATGAGCTAATTAAGAAGCCGATTCTCTAGTTCGTCATTATTTTCTTTCAACCTATGATGACCCCTAGTAGTACGGTTGCAATTTGGTCAATAAAATAGTCCTACATAAGGCACACTATAAGTTTCCGGAACTGGCCACTTACAAAACATTTAAAAAGTATCTTCAAGATGTGAAAATGGAACTCTGCTCTTTGTTTCATCTGACCGTCACTTGTTTTTTTAAATTGTGGCGTCATTTTAAAAATTGTGTGTTTACATCACCCACCACGGATTCAACCCTCGAAAATTTTCGTAGTATAATTCTACGATTTTAAATGCAAATTAACGGCTCAGCAGAGCTTCGTCCGGCTTCTAACAGCTTTTAGCGATATAACACTAAGACTAGTATTGATACCTGGTTTGTAGAATTCCAATGTGGTCGTGTCAATCTCAATGACGAATTTCGTCGCAGCCCGCCGTTCCACCGTTGTGAACAACAAAAACATCGATAATGTCCGTATGATCGAAACAGACAGGCACGTGACCTAGCGTGAGATTCGAGCATCCTTAGGCATAGGAAGCTGTGCTCTCGGTGGATCCCACACAATTTGACTGAGGCTCAAAAAACGGACCGCGTCACTTGGTGCAATGCCTTGCTTACCAGGTGACGAAACATTGATTTTATTGCTAAAATCCTAGCAATCTTCAAGATGAACCGAAACCAAACAAAGCAACGCTCGTGCGAAGTGTCTCTAAGCAAATGATTGCTTTTTTTCTAAAATAAAATTTGACACGTGGTTAGTGTTGCTTTGCAGAATCGTCGCACCGTTAATAGTGATTCGTACACGACCTTGAACTCCGTACAAATAAACGTAAACTCCGTATCATATATTGTACCACGACAATGGCATTCTCACGCGGCCAGAAAAAAGAATTTTTGATGGTGAAAAACGTTGCACTTTGAGCCATTCTGCATACAATATCGACCTGGTACCTTGTGACTTTGTTTTCAAAAATTACACCAGTTACGCGGTCAACGATTTTCATCGCCGGAAGAGTATGAAAAATGTGTTTCTGAAGTCACCGCTGAGGAGTGGCATAAATGTTTTCAAAATTGGTTTATTCATATGAAAAAGTGCATTTACGCTGAGAATATTGTGAGAAAAAATAAATTCCTTTTTGACCATTCATAGAAGTTTTTCTTATTCATTCCGGAAACTTTTAGTGCGCCCTACGTTTATTGCCTTATTGCCTTTTGTGTATTACAACTAAGTAAATAAAATAACAGAGAAAATTGTTCGGAAATAATAATTTGATGTATATATACCTAATTGTTTATTTTCATTTACGTTTTTAAAGCATAATATATTGCAAACACACTATGTAAATTAACCGATATGAAACTCTTGAAGGTCCGTCACAAAAAATTTACTAACTTCTTGGCTATTTTGTGGGACACGACACTGAGAAACGATGCACTACTTTACAAGAACAACAATGATATAGTGGTGTGTGTGGCAGGACAGCTAAACTGGTCACCTACTTGTTAAAACATCTTCAATTAATTATGTTGATTGACTTCACTTGTTTGGTTGTGCGAGTAACCAAACAAGTGAAGTGTCGGATATTTATTTAGATATGAGCCAATAAAATTTGTATTAGTAGCGTTGCACTTGCAACTTCCAAAGAGCACAAGTCTCCAATTCCATGGACACTTCTCAAATAATAAACTCTTGTACTAATTTTAGGTATTGGACGCGGAGGGTTAACCTTATAAGATGAATTGCTATTAAATTCGTGACAAATTAATCTGGCCAAATCTGTAATTTTTTTAACTTTCAACGGCCCCACATCTCACTGAACCAATAAATTTGCACATTAATCAAATCGGACTATTTCAATACAATTATCAGGAGAGTTCAAAACTTTACAATATTTCTATTAGCCTACTTAATATAAAATTGTACATAATCAAAAATAATAGTTAGGTACATACTATTCAGTAACGTGATTTTAGGTTTCTTCATAAGTAGTCTTTGAAAAAACATTATTACGTTTTAAGTCCCCTAAAAAATTTATTGAAATGAAGTTATGTACTTTTGTGCAGATTTATTGGGTCGAGACTAAAAAATATTGTACGAAATTTGCTTTTAACCCTCCAGCATACCGATTAGATTGACGGCAGTGTTTCATTGTGGGCCCAGTTATGTGAATTTCTTCTAATTCATAAATATTATAGACAACTCTATGATTGTTACTCATAAACTCACCGATCATTCCCTGTAGCACACGCCGCCATACTTCTCGTTCTCCTCCTTCCATTAATTTTACTGTATTTTTACTGTACTGTATAGTTTTGCATTTAATTTTGGCGGTAATTCTCTCACCTTTAACAGATCGACATAAACGTGCACATCGAAACATAAATACACATATAAATGTAATAAAAATGAACAACAGACGAGGCTGTGTCGGCACCTCGACCGCAACTAAATCTCGTAGAATACATCTTAACATCGACAATTACTGGAGTTTCAAGCATAAAAAAAGAATTATTTAAACTAAAAAGGTGAGTCCACACTAGCTAACAAAACATGTTATAAAACGTAGTTTATAAAGGCATGTTTTATATATGTTGATAAAACAAAGTTATATAACATTTGCGCGTTAGTCACATCATCACGTATACGGTTATGTTATGATGCGACCGAGACAATTGCAGACATGTTAAATTGTACTGTTATTTTAATGCGTACAGTCTTGTTTTATGTTGCAATGTTATACAACGTATTTTAAAACAAAAGTTGTGTACAATGTTATTTAATCTGGACGCACCTTTACTGTTCTGGATTTAATAACAGACTTATATCGATCTTTTTGGAAGATAAGACGTATTCTACGTCAAAAATATATTTCAAGTCGTAAAAAAAAATATTCTTTGCATATAACATGAAAATTATTAAGGAATAAAACCAATAAGAAAGGTAACATTAGTACACATATTATTTATAAGTAGTCAATTCGTTCTGTTCTCTTATAAATATAGCTGTGAAAGGCACACAGAAAAAAATTGCTATATCAAAAGCCACACAGTAAATGGAAAAAATATCATATCATTAAAAATGAAATACACGATTGCGACCTTATGTGTTAAGAAAACAGCAGAGAGAGATGACAGTAAAAAAAATATGGAAAAATTCATGGTATGTACATTAAATAAAATCGTAATCTGTCAAATCCAAAATCGACACACATTAGCATCAGGAACTAATGGGAGTGAACCCAATCACATTTCAAGGAACACATCTAACCTTCAACTTATCATGTTCTTAAGGAACATATAAGTTCCTCCTAAAATTGAATCAGTTCTCTCAAAGTGGACGATAACGCCCATAATACGTTCTTATTCTTAAGGATTTCTGGAATGCAAATTCAAAGATATTCAAAGATGACAACTGAAAAAGGTTAAAAAATCTTGATAATATTGCGGCAATTCTACTTTTTTAACGGAGTTGCGATTCAGTTTCTTTTTAATCTCGCTAGGATTTTTTAAGGATATAATAAGGACTTTTTTTTTAAAATATCTCCCTAGTTCTAGGACTCACAAAAATATAAAGTGAACAGTGGGCGAAAGTGGTAGGTTTGGGTAGGTTTGGGTAGGTATGAGAACCTGTGATTACAAATTTCATTTTCTTTTAGAATGTTGGCGTTAAATATAGTCTATGTTGATGACGGGATAAAACAAAAAAGCTTATCAAAAATACTAGTTCGATCCAAGTTTAATTAAATTTAGGAACATTCGAAATTCAATTTTGAATTTGACAGAAGGAAATGTCGAGATGTAATAATTGGTGAACGTCACAAATATAGTGACGACTGGCAAGAGGGCCGAGACAGATGTGTTCTGTGGCAACTGGAACTGAATAAATGACATAAAATAAATGGAAATGCAATTACATCATTTACGAATATATGAAATCATAATGACACAGTAAAAAAAATCTATGAAAGTACTACATAACATAGTACGCAATATACTTGCCTATTACGCACACTCCTCTTTAATGCAAATTCAATTTTGTAAATAATTGTTGTCGAGCTACGAATAAAGGAAGTAAATAAATACAGCAGTACATTTTTTTTACATAAACACGCCGATCTGTTATCGAAGAAGATTTAATAATATACATATATAGTTTTATACATTGATGGAAAATAAATACTACAGTTAAGACAATTATCTAACTTGCCAACAAATTTCTCTTTAAGCGGTCATCTAGATCACGAAATTTCTTAAAGGCAAAAAGTTTGAGAATCTCTGCATGCACACGTCAAGGCATGTATTTATTTAGGCCAGTTTTCGATGTGACACACGTAAGCAATACAATGCTCATTAAGGTTGTAAAATGTACATACAAGCAAACCCAATGCTAACGCCATGTCCGCATAAAATGTGTCATTTTAATTGCAATATAAAACCTTATTTCATTTGTGACAAGGTAAATAATCGCTTAATTGTAGTTCATCATCGCGATACTCACCGATTGGGGGCGGGGGTACTGTGGAGAGAAACTTTTCATTAAAAATAAAATGAACACATTGAATCAACATACACTTTATATCTTAGTTTTTAGTACAATGTCAGTGACTAAAACGCTCTCGGCTTTTAATTGAACAAACAATCATTTCGGGAATGTATTTTCTATTACATTACCTTTTAAGACTGAAAACACGATTAACACACACCGAGTTTGTGAAAAGCTAGTTTTAATACTAAATAGAGCAACATCGCGACTGTACCCGCCGCGTCGCGCGGCGACCGGCAGACGTCGAAATTACAACTAACTTATATACTAAAGTTTAATAATGGAGCCAAAAATCGCACAGTTTTAGAAGACATAATAATGTATTTTCATTTCGACACCGCAGTAAGCGCCACCCACAGCTAAGACAGTAACACGCGATTAACATACGGATAAACGCACCTAAATCTAGATACTAGATCGAATAGAACATCCAAAATTTATATTTCCTCGAGCACAGTGTGCCCCGTCTGTAATCTCGTAGCCAATTTTACATTTATCACTCTCGATTTAAAGAAAATCATCCTCGAACAGCAATTCCGCCATCATTTTGTATTTATTATATCGCAAATTTTAGCCGTCCGAAAAACAAATTTAAAAAAAATCAATGAAAAAAAAACCGCCATTTCATTTCAGTTGCACGTCGCATCCTTTTGAAGTAAAGGGGGTTTTTACACAGGTGTAATTGGCCCTGCGCAGACGCAGACTTTTTGTTCGTCGAAAATAAATCGAATAACGCACACGCACACAGTCCACGTTCTACGCTCGAGTAACGTACCTATACCTATGACGCTCGAGTGACGCTTGAAATCGACTGTACAAATTTTAACAAACGATTTTTCAGACAAAAATTCCTCCTCTGCGTTGGCCATTTTTCCACACTTCGGGGATTTTTGTATTCCACGAACAAAAGTACCTCGTCTGCGCTGCCGTTAAATGTAGACAAGTCCTCGAAATATTGGCTTACTCTCTACATATTTATAATAATCAGTGTAGATAAAATTAAATTCGTTTCGTTAACTGTGTCCAAATCTATTTGCAATGAGCCATGACTGACTTACGGTTTCCGGAAGAATTGAAAGCATTCCACATAAACTAAGAGTGACCAATTTGTGTGATTTTAAGGTCACTTACGACTTTTTTAACAAAAGCTTGAGTGATAAGACGAGAGTAACGCAAACCTTTATATGTACATCTGTATTCAGTCATCGTATATCACGACTTTGTCTCTGCCTACAAAAATGACTTTTATGTCCGTATTTTGTCCGATCCTATATCAGCGCGAGTTAACAGCCGATAGTGTAATTTGTCTAAAATACTATGAGGTTCATTTAAGACAAGTTTCCGTCCGATCTAGTACCTAAAGAAGAATGCAAGAAAACATGATACAAGTGTCGGCTATTCACTCAGTACAGTGCAATTTACCTCGACTCCTCGCTGCGGCGAAGTATCTCTGTCTTTCTCATTCTCTATGCTTTCATTGTTTGTCTCTATCGCTCCGTGGTGCGTTCCGATTGGTTAACATCGTTAAAGGCAGTGTGGCGGTCTACTTTTAAACCTGGACAGACCGCACCACATCATCAATTACACAAAAATATAAACATAATGATACAATTGATTTTTTTTTTACACCACACGACCGAAAAATTTATATTTTATAGAAGAAAACAAAAAAACAGTGAATCAGTTCTAGAGTAACCTCGTAACGTTATCGGAGGATCCACCACAATTTATGTGAAAATTTACCCACAAGAAATAAAACTTTAATGAGATATTCGTAAAAAAAAGTTAAACAATAGTCATTTATTTAATACTATCTACACGTCTGATTAACATAAATTAAACGCATCACTTTATTACGGTGTAAGTAAAGAGTAAATTTTTGCAGCTATCCTGTCTAAAAATTGACAAAGTATCATTTTTCGAACGCCCGTTTTCATCTATTGTCAATTTTACCCGATGCGCGGGTAGGTAGATATTGTTAAAACATTCTTTATTTATTGTGGGTAGTTGGCTCAATTTTCCTTATTCAATAAGTATAAATCTACAAGGGGTGAAGTGTCGATTCGCCTCCAGTTATCCCACCGGACGAGACTCTGCAATCAGATAAAAAACATGGCAAAATGGCAGAAAATGTACATACATTGTTTACATTTTTAAATGCGGTTTTTTTTGCCGATCAGCCAACCCCAGTTGTGGCGATCCTACATCTGCAACACTACACAGACTAAATGTTTTCACAACAATATCTTACTTGCTACATGTCACATGTTAAATATTATTTAGCAAATAAAACTTGCATTTAGTTGGTAGGTATATGATATAATTATAACGCGATAAATAACTGCAAGTCAAACATAACCTACTGTTATTGGATTGATACACAAATGTACGTTCACTAATTATAAACAGCATTCACATAAATTCCGTTTCACATATTATATGAAACAGTACGATTCTAAATGGCTAACAGCTGGACAATTTTTTTTTAATGACATAGTTTCAGATGATGTAATTATAGTCGAAACACTTATCTAGGGTACTAGACAGAAAATATCCTTATTGATATTGATTGAATCAAGATAAATTGATTGTATCAATATTAAAAGGTCATCAACACTCTGAGTCGCCATTTATGAATGAGTACTCTTCCTTTGCACGCTAATAAATTATTTATTATAATTCGTACATCCAATTGCATTTTCTTTTATATAGCTAGTATAAATAAACATTCATTAAATACGTGTATGCATTGTTAAAGCGCAAAACCACTAAACCATTTCAAAAAAAATTAACCCATTGATATTTATAGAAATAAAAGCAAAATATAATTATGTAAAACGGTCGTGCATTCTAAATATTGGCCCCCAGGATACTCTATATATGAAAGTAAATTCGGTATTTGGTATTTTGAGAGAATTTGTTGTCACAACTTAATAAAAAACTTAACATAATTATGCGCCCGAAACACTAATTAGGCCAGAGAAACAGCGAGAATAATCAAAAATGGAATTCGAAGCCAAAATTAACTCGAGAAATTAATAAAACATAGGCTAGGAATTTAAAAAGGTATAGAAAAAAAAAAAACTAAATTGTTGGCAAGAAATAATAGTTGTCGGCAGCTTGTGACGGTTTACGTGTAAAAACCTTATCGGTTTGTAGTCAGTAATTACGAGAATTGAAAATATGACAAGTACATAAATTAAAAAAATAATTGTAAGTATACTTTGCGACTGTTTCGTGTTCTGTAACTAGTTTAGTTGAATGTATTGCAAGTATTGTAGTTTTGTCTATTATATCGTATGTATAAAATATTTTTTGCAAGTTTTAAGGCCAGGTTAAAACTATTGCAAGTTATTGCAAGGTTATTATTTAAGGTTTGCAAAGTTTATTGGCAAGATAACGATATATCGAAAATGTATTTTTTTAAATGTATGATGATTTTAAGTTGTCTGCAACATGCGTAATAGAAATTATGTCTATGCTGTTATGATGTCTATGCTGTCATGATTTTATTCAAATCAACTAATGGAACCACAAAACAAAATTAAATCACACAAACAGATATTAAATATACTATTATGTAATAATAATTTAGCTTACATAAAAACGAGTACATAAAAGTGTGTGTGTCAGCTCTGACATACAACTGGTGCCAACTCCTTTAAACGTATAAAATTAAATGTATAAAATTTTCCTCGTGGCAATAGACAAATGGATACCTAATTACTTTATATTATTTAGTTACATTCTGCATACTCAGATGTCACAAAAGTGTTCCAACAAAAGTTATGTTAGTTACGTTTTGGTATACACAGATGTTTTATAAGTTCAAATATTTCATTTCTTCGACTACAAATGTCGCCGCGCAGGCAGGATATACGTGCTATCATTCAGAGAATAGAATTAGTAAATACATGCGTCAGCTGTCGCACAAATGTGAAAGTGACAGATTACGTAACGATTTTTAGTTAACGCTTGTATTAATGTTACTCATAAAATGGGGCCTTATATGAAAATAGATTCTTAAAGAGTAAACTCCAAAAATGCTTACATAAAAATTTTAGGAAAATAAGTTTAAAAATCTGTACAAATATCATGCTTTCAAATAATTTCTATCATAAGGAGAAAAAATAAAAGCGCAATAAAATATTTCCTATACAAAAATAAATAAATAATATATTAAAAAAAATATACACCTGTCCCAAAACGAACACACAAGCAATATTACAACTAATATTATACAAAATACAAACAGACAGCAACAACTACTTTAAAAATTATATGTTTTTAACATTTTGTATATTGAACATTTATTTATTCATAGCTTGTTTCTACAACAGATTCGATTATATTGTTGGTATATAAGCGTGTCTCACTCTTATTGACACTATTGAAAATTATCTTGATTGTCATTTCATGATTTAAATCATTACTTCATCGGACATAATTATGAGATTATTATTTTATTCCTAAATATGTATATAAATTCTTTAATTTAACACGTTTGGGCAGGCGATAGACATGTTCCTCCCGCTACTCGCCCTTACACTTCTCGCCACGCGCCTCTTAGCGTCAGTTTACACTTAATGCGATGCGAGGCGATGCGGTTTGCGCGTTTTAAGTTTAATAGTGATAAACATCTTCGCATTTCAGTGTGAACTAACCCTTAGTTGCAAGCGAGTGTTATGCAGCCGAAGAATGTACTAAAGTCGATACTGTAAGTAGCTACAGCCATATCTTCATCAAGTTGTATTTGGGAGTGGGTTAAGCAAAGACAAGAGTAAACCGGAAGCGTATTTCTCGAAATTAGGTCCGACAAAGTAACATAATTGAGCTAACGTATTTTGTGATATAGTATTCGGTCAGAGTCCACATAGAAAACCATAAAGCAACAATGCATTATTAAATTTCCCTATGTTTCCATCACATGAAAAGTAAGTAAGATAGTGTTTTTTTTTTTATTTGTCGAGGCTAAAACCGATCTAATATAAAAGCGGTGGCAATGAGACCTGGGATTACTGCATTTGAAATTAACATTTAAGACAGGGTTTTTCACTAATAACATGCGTTATAAAAAAAAACTATTTCTCTTAAATGTCTTTCTTAAAATTGATGGACTTTCTTCGTTGAGTTTATAACCTTTTTTGTCATATCCAATTGTCATTGGTATGCGCGTTTTAAATTCGGTTTATAAGTTAAAGTTACTTCTTTAGTTAAAAATACATACAAAAAAAAAAGGAAAATATAGTAAAAGTGGACTTACCTTCACTGTTGTTCAGTGGCCGGTGGCATTGCACCCCCTGGATAGGGGTAGGGAGTGTAGCCGGGATACATTCCTCCGTACATGGGGTACTGTGGGCCGCCAAACTGGGGCATCATAGGGCCCGCGCCGGTTGCTGGAGGCGTGGGATTGGGGGTCGGGGTAGACTGCGGAGTCGGCTGCTGCGGCGTACCGCCTTGCTGCGGCGTCTGTTGTTGTTGCTGTTAAGATTAATGTCACTGTCTGAACATTCAACTGGCCAATTGAAACTATCAAACTGCCGTTTTCATTGCCTATTTAATATACATATAATGTCACATTCTGTGTTAATTACAACCTGTACGTACGTATATTAAGACAAGCCCCTTGGCCCAGTGGTTAAGGTAATTGCTTTCTGATTCCAATTTAAACTTTTCATAGTTGGCTCTGGTCTGGGTCTGACAAGTACTGGTAAGCTACACTGCGTTTCGCAGTTATTTGGGAATTTCATCTGGTGGCAGCAAGCACTTCACTTACTCCTTACAGAAGACGATCGTGAAATAACAGCATGTGTGCTGTTGTGTTTCAGTGACTGAGTAAGGGATGCCAGAGCCCATTGCCCTTATTCTTAATCCTACTGTGGTCGGCAGCGCACTTGCAGCAACTTTGGCGCTGCTTTTGGTAGAGGCGACGGTAGCCAATTACCATCGAATGGACCGTCCGCCTGTCTGAATCTTAAGAAGATGTATGTTGATTCAATGAGAAACAAACTGAAGAGAAAAAAAACCTCTTCATCTCTTTTTTTGAAAATAACTTCACTCCTAGATCGAATTCGAATTGAAAACAAGCATACATACCTTCATTTTAATTTGAGCCTCAATGGCTTCTGCCTCCTTGTGCTTGCCCATGCTTCGATAGTACTCGGCCCATTGCACGCTGTAGTCGGCCGTGGGCGCCGCCGCGTTGGCCCCACCAGCTGGGCCACCAGCCGCTCCGGGCCCCGGACCTGCACCTGCAGGGGTCCCGCCACCGCCGGCTGAGGGTCCCCCGCCCGCGCCACCTTTATCACAAAGCATTTTTGAACTTCAATCACTATAATGCGCAGCCCTTACAGCAACAGGGAGTGTTCCCAGCCTCCTGAGATGCGCCAGAATCTTCTTACAATGAAATAAAAGGAATCTTGTGAAGTATTCTTGCTTATTGCATCCGTGCGAAGTTGGGGGCGGGCCGCTTTTAAATTTATAAATAAAAAATATTTACATCTCTTCCTTCCTTGTTTAAAACCTTTAAATGCTTTGGAGTACTATGATAAAACTAGACTCCAGTGACAATAACGGATTTAAAAAGAATAAACAACCTTGCTTGGCCTGTTGTTCGATAGCTTCCGCCTCGCGCATTAGTCCCAACGATCGGTAGTACTCTATCCACTGTTGTGAGTAGTCAGCTTGTCCGGTCGACGGGTTTATTTGAATTTGTGGCTAAAACACACATTACACACTTGAATAACAATTAATAGTTATATGTATGATCACAAGTTGAGTATTGAGAGAATGTGACCTAAAATCAGAGTTTGGGCAAAATTCAGTACAATGAGAGCAAGGTCTTTCAGTGTCCTCAGTACAGAGAGCTAATACATTAACCACTACACTTATTAAGCTCCAGTCGCGTTTCGCTGGACAATTTTGATTACATTTATACAGTTACGCTTCTATCATCCGAATACGGCCGTCATAGCGTGCTATTTCCGCTCAATAGCTGCATACAGTGCTGAATGACTAAGAATCTATACAAGTCG
Source organism: Bembecia ichneumoniformis (assembly GCA_910589475.2). NCBI lineage: Eukaryota > Metazoa > Arthropoda > Insecta > Lepidoptera > Sesiidae > Bembecia > Bembecia ichneumoniformis. The sequence goes on from OU342543.1 coordinate 4,784,162, forward strand.
CCGAGTTGAAAACGGTCCGCGTACAGCGCTGAATGTGGCAGAACAGCGATGTTCAGTGCGAACGATAAAACATACTAGTCCTCAGTTTCGTCTGTTTGGCGCGAAAGCTGAGTAGACTCGGAAAAGCGAACGGACGCGTACGCATGACCATATGGACAAAAGCTGAATAAATGCAGTTACCTACTCTCTTAGGCTGACCGTAAGCTAGGTATATTTGATTAGATTCAGCAAATTTTACAGCGAGATATTACAAAATTAGTATTATTTATGCGGTTTAGTTTACATAGTCATATTTAGACATCATTGTCTTTATGGAACTAACTATTCGTAAATTAATATAATGGAACAGATTATTTTTTTTCCTTTATATTAATTATATTATTAACGTTTAGTAGGTGTACAATTGTAGTCGCGGATCCATGGAATATAAAATTCAATCATGAATCTGCCCAAATTATTGATACATCGACATGAATTCATATGCTGTTCGGTATTAAACTTTTTAGGTTTATTTCCCCTTTACGCACTGTACAAAAGAAAGCTCTTCACATATCTTTTCTGGGTGTTTTTATTCATAATTATTTATAAACGACAAAAAAATTAAGCTGGCATTAATTGAGACAAAGTACTATAAAATAAAGTATGTATATTTCTCCACAAATTTCTTCAAAACCAACCAACTGGTTTTGATCAAACTTCTATTATAACTGAGGTAGACGTGGCGTACTCTACCAAATGACAATTGAAAAGCAATCTGAGAACTATACATTGATAATATCAACAGAAAATACCTCTACGTAAACGAGCGCAAGATAGGAATATTGTCAAGAGCAAAAAAAATTTGATTACTCGTATGTACAACCGAACGCAGGCGAAAGTTCACGACCAGAGCCGATACGGAAACAAATTATTAAAACCCATGAAAATACGCATTAATCAACTAATATTGTAGTTACAAGATGAAACTTTTAAAGACTAGGTGATAATAATGCAGTCGTATTTCGATATTACGCGTAAAATGACACTTCTTCACAGTTCCCAATACGACTGTTACGCACAGCGCTCTAGAGAACACTGAGTGTAGTAACGGTGTGAATTAGGTCCGTTTGAACGATTCAAAATTTGGTGCGTATGCCTCGTCTACCTTATAATAGAAGTCTTTGCTTTTGATACGATTTTCACTCATTGAAAGAGCGATAATTTTCACCAAGTGAAGATGAGGTCGAAGATGAAGTTACCGATTAGAGGATTACCTGTGGTGGTGGTGGGTTGGGTTGGTGCCAATGTGGGTTATAGCCCCAGGCCGCGGGAGCTCCCGCTGCCGAGTTCCCATAATAGTCCCCGCCGCCATTTCCATTCCCATTGTTGTTGCCACCCTCCGTTATGAAGTTCACTGGCTGCAATTGAATTACTTGTTGCCATACAATGTCGCACAATAATTAATAGACTAAGATAACTCAATTAAACATAGAAATGTGATAGTTTGTCAAATATTCTCTTCCGGTTGCTACCATAATTGGATTTGACCACCAGATTGTCACATTGAATTTTTATTTGTACAATTTTTTTTTGGTAAGCATGCACTTGTTTAATTTATACATATTAGAAAATAAAATAAAGTCACTGTTGTCTTTTTATCGGCTTTCTTGTAAACCTTCCAATGGATTTTGATACAATTTTCACTATGGAAAGAGGGAAAAACGAGGAAGGTTTGTATATATAAAAAATAGCATTCCGGGCAAAGTAAGAGGCAGGCCTCCAGTGTATTATAAAGTCAAATTTAGTGTCAAGTAAACATATTTGACAAAAAAATTGTATTAATAGTACAATACAACGCTCAAAGGTACCATCGTAAACCGAGCGCATACCGAAATTTGCGAAAGAAATGTGATTACAAAGTAGCTTATGTGATTCTTAGCAGTAAATAAAGCTGAACCCTATTTACATGCCATTTAGCCCCACAATCGCAAGTAGTTAATAAGGCCCGTAGTTTGTTCGCAGTTACAAAAGCACTGACGCGCTCGAAAAAGCAACAAATGAGCAAATGAGTCGGGACGTAACCTTATTTCTATTGGTCAAGCAACCGGTACATCGTTGGAACCTATGGAGTTTGTCTTGCTGTACATATATAGAAAAAAAATGATATTTATAGAGTCAATCGCTAAATGTACTAAAAAAAATTTTTTTATTAAAATTCACATTTCACACATAGTGAATTTCACATTATCATAGCAGTCCAGATGAGTAGAAATTTTATTAAACAACCTCTCTTTGTAGGTGTTTTCACCTAGCTACCATACGGGCTTATTCAAGCGAGCCCTAAACAAATTCCTTCAGGGTTGGCAGCGCACAACCCTGAACAACACAAGGAGACAGTAACCTCAAATGAAAGTCAGCCTGCCTGCCACTCTTTATAACATAAAAAATACATATGTGATGAAATTTGGATTATGGTTTAATTTTTTAACTACTTTACACATCGTCAAGCGTCTTCGCGTCGTTGTGATCTGTCCCTTATAATGAATATTAACAAGCTTCGAGTGTTACGTAAGAGTAAGACACGTGTAATGGCTCACCACGCCGATTTTCTCCAAGATGATCCGCTTGCAATTCTCGACGGCATCGGGTGCACCGCGTATGAAGAAGGTGCGGTTGCCTCGGTCGTTTTGGGGCGCGCGTCTGTCCAACTCGCAGTGGGCGCCCGACTGAGCGTTTATCTGCTTTATCACCTCACCCCCTAATGTACCCAATCGATTACAATTAAATTATTACAGTTCACATTAATGTATTCTATTCTCTCATTTTACTCGTGAGAACAATCAGTTCTCACGAGTGTGTTACTTGTGTACTTTGTGTTAATAAGTTACCACTGTCACCAATATACTGTTTGATAATAAGAATATTAAAGTCATAAATATTAAAAAAATAAGTGGTTCATTCACGCTCAAGTCACATCTCTACGATTTTGCAGCTTGGATCAGATTGTCGAAATTAATTTAATTTTTGTAATCTATTTTTCATTTTATAATTTTTAATGCATTTCTTTATAAAAAAAACAGTGAAAATTAATAATTTATTAGTTACGACACAAAAGGATTTTTATCACCACATGAAGTGAGTTCTGTGAAAAATTGTCTCAAAGTGTTTGTTTACATATTTTTAATTATTTTTTTTTTATTTTGGGCCCTACTATACTAACATACAATAAATAAAACAACATGCTATTTACGGGCAGGAGTGAAGCAGTGGGACTAGTGGACTATCGCGTTAGAACCACAGCAGAGCACACGAGGCCAGTACGTTTGTAACGCGTGACTCACCTTTGCCAATGATGAGTCCACACTTGACGTTGGTGACGGCGAAGGTGACCCTTATCTCTGGCGTGTTGTCCTGCCACTGTTGATAATCGCCGCGGTCGCCGTTCCGCTGACCGGAACCGGAACCACCGCCACCGCCGCGCATTCCGCGCCCCGATCTCACTTCGTGCTCGCGTCTCTGGTTTACAAACGCGTCCTTTTGGTTACAAATGAGAAAGAAACACTTTCGCAACGGGAGCCGCTTACCAATTCCATACTACGAATTTCACTAGTTATGGTCGTAGCAATACATAAAAAAAAACATGACATTTATGAGATTTCATATGAAGGATTGGAAGCAAACGAAAAAATTAAATTAATTTAATACCTCTTACAAATAATTGCTAAAATGTGCAGAATATGTGACAGTTTCGCCGATTAAATTCTTCTAATCATTGACTAAAAGCCAAAAAAGTTTTAGTATGAAAATATCATAGCAATAATGTAAATTTAAAATTGGATTGTCAATGGGTCCATCTATAAAGATTTTTCTAAAATATCGGAATCCCTGTCGTATGTTTCATTATTTTCGCGAGTTCAGTAACTGCTGCGAATATCTTGCATCGCATTCTGTCTTCGGTTACTGAATACAAGTAAGCTGAGACAACAAATTCTCTCAAATACCTATTACTTACTTCAGCTCGTACCCTTTAACCTCCCTTATCCTCAATGTTACTTACTATGGTTGGCAGAGCACTTGCAGCCCCTGTGGCGTTGCTTGTGTTATAGGCGACGGTAGCCACCTACTTCCTTAATTTTCGCCGCGAACGTGATAAGACAGACAACACGTCGTTAAACATAAAACTACATCACTTCACTTGCTTTGACTTATTTCATCTGTTTTTTTTTTATATTGCATATTGCATTGCATTTTTAAAGCACTGCCATCTGTTTTTTTTTTATATTAAAAAAACGGGACAAGTGCGAGCTGAACTCGCGTGAGGAGGGTTCCGTACGATGTTACCTATCCGCACAATATTGAGTGATTTACCATGTTATTTTAATATCATGGACTTCTTATAGGTTTTCCTATAAGTAGAAAACTAATTTCTTTATTTTTTTCAAAATTTTAAGTTCAGTAGTTTCGGAGATAAGGGGGGAATGGTCAGACAGACGGACACATGAGTGATCCTATAATGGTTCCGTTTTTTTATTCGGACGTACGGAACCCTAAAAATAAATAAATAATAGAATCTAATATGTAACAAAAGTCACACTTTTGACAAAGATTTGTTCTGTTTTATTCCTATTTTTGAACTTTTAAATGTGCTAATCTATGTAAGAAAAAATAGTTATAAAACAATGCGAATTTAAAAGCGTAAGCAACACTTACGCTTTCTGTAAGAATTCCATAAAAAACAAGATGTTTAAAAAAACTTGCAGGGAACAATTCACTTACATTGACGCTAGCAATGAGGTCCTCGATCATTTGACGAGCCTGTTCTACTTGATTAGCTTTCCCCTGAAGATAACATCTGAAAATATGCTTACATTTGTATATTGACATAATATAATGAATTTCATTATATAACAGAATAATATTATAAGGTTTAGAATGACCTAATCAGGAGTGTTACTTTAAGACAAGTCTAGTTCAAGTTCACAGCAAACATACAGCAAAATATGACAAAAACGAACACATAATTGTGAAACAATATTTCATGAACTCTTAGTTTACTTCACTATCACAGAATATGATTTAAATATTGGTGAAAAGTAATTTTCTTTCAGAATTTAAATGGCAGTATTATCTTTTATAAGTTTTATAACAATGTTAGCCATAAGTATCGAATCCTCATTAAATGGGATTGTTTTTAAAACACCGTAAAGTATTCTGAATACTTAGTTTTAATGTAATAAGTCATCAAATTTTGATAACATTAAAGTCGGCACTATCAAAAATTTAACATAAGTTTTTTGGAGTTTACTCCTTAAGAAACGATTTTCATAAAAGGACCCCGATATGGAAATTTTATGAGTAAAATTAATACAAGCGTTAACTAAAAAGCGTTACGTTATCTGTCACTTTGACGTTTGTGCGACAGTTGACGCATGCTCCCTAATTCTATTCTCTGGGCTTACAAAAGCAAACATCGAAATCTTGTATGAAAAGTGTAGTCCTCGTTGGAACGATTAACGGAAAGATAGCGTGTTATAACCTCCCGGCGCGGCGTTGCTACATCTGTCGTCGAAAAAATGAACTATTTGATATAATACTGCCCTCCTCTAACTAAAAAGCCGTTAAACCCAAAAAGTTGTTTCTGAGAAAAACGGCAAAAAGGCGCGAATCCTGTGAGCAGACGGACGCGTTAACATAGTTAAATGGTAATTTACCTTTTATCCCCTGGTCCATCGTCCCTCTCCTGATGAAACTGTACCCTGGCTCCAGTCTCCGCTTGAATCTTCTTTATCATGTCACCCCCGCGACCAATCACAACTCCCACCGCTATTTTCGGTACTAACACCTAACACCATAATCATTATTAATATACTATAGTAATGACTTGATCAAATTACTTACTGTGCAATATTCAAGGGTCGAAGTTCCGACGCTTTTAGGTTTGCCTAACAACATCGATGGTTACAAGTAGTCAGTTAAAGTACAAGCCTGCAGTGTCTTTCGACCTTTGACTAACAACTTTATCTAATCATGGGATAGGAAAAGTTGGATAAACAAATGTTATACTCAATTTAATACAATCATGTTTTGTTCTAAATTAATTATAAGAATGTTTCAATTTATTATGTAGTAAATAAAAACATATCTATTTAATTTAATGATTAGTTCATTTTTTTATATAGACAGGTCGACAGACAGGCTAACAGTCCACTTGATGGTAGGTGGACCACAGGTGCTGCAAGCGTGCTGCCGACCATAGATTAGCAAGGGATAGGCTAAATATTATATGAAGGTTTTTATTTATATTTTGTATAAAATGAAACTTACTTCAGTGGCGTTTGGAGGCATTCCATTCCCTTGTTCCTGATACTGTCCAGGGTCATCGTACTGCCTGTTGCCTCCAGATTGCATATCCTTGTCAGCCAACAATTCGTACACGAGTTGTTTGGCGTGCTCAACTTTGCTGGCATCACCCGAAATACGTAGCGGCTTCTCCTATGTCAAAGGTCACTTGTCTTAAGGCTTAAGTGTTGGTAACACATTATGGCTCTGTTAATTGAAGCTGATTTATTTAAAACATACATTCAGTATGTGAAAAAAAAACAGGCAATAACGCGATCGCTAAAGAAGCACGTTTTATGACCTAAAGAGCTGAGCCCGCAACTCGGTACGTGTGGTATTTGGTGTAGCGCCCAACTTTTTTGTTTGTAAACCGATTGGAATGAAACAAATACTAAATGTTACAGGAAGCTTGCTACAATACATCAGTGAAAACCGCATTCAAATCGGTTAAGCCGTTTCTGAGATTAGCGTGAACAAACGCGCGGACAGACAAAAATTCTAAAAACTATTTTTTGACGTATTTCCATTGGTCGAATAGTCAGGTACATCATTGGAACCTCTGGAGTTTGTCTTACCGTACAACGTGTAAAAATTGTTTTTTTTTTTTTAAATCTATCTTTCATTTATCTAATGAAATTTTCCTCTGTTTCATTATGTAATTAGAAAAAGCAAATGTATCTTTGTGTGTAGATACATTTGCTTTTTGCAAAGTGACGTAGACAAGTCATCCATTCAAAGAAATATAAATCTTGTTTCTTCTAAAATAAGACTTATATGACCTCGAGAAGCTGAATTATATATCTAAACGCAATATTTTTAAATCCACTTTGAATGTGTTCACAGAGATTATTTACTTGCGGCCTTATTTGTCTTCAAATTTTAGTGTAAAATTTAGGTTGATATATATGAAACATATTATGTGTTTTAAGTTTTTAAGATTGAATGTGGAAGGTAATTTTAGCCCTATTCAATTTCAAAAATACTGTCGTTAGTTCAGAGCAAAATTTTTGTTAAAAATAACGACTCACCCTCAAAGCGCGCTATAATAAGCTATTAAGACGGCACTTTCCAACTCGAACAGCTTACTTATTCCATACTACGTAATTCCATGATTACTCATCATTTATAGGTCGTAGCAATACATAAAAAACATGACATTTCTAGGACATAATATAAAGGTTTGCATCGCAACAAAAAACTGAAATTAATTTTATATCGAGTATAATTAATTTCTAAAATGTGCAGAATTTGTGACATTTTCGCGGGTTGAATACTTGTATATACTGACTAAAATCCAAAAATGTTTTTCGATGGACACATCCTACCTATAATGTACATTTAAAATTGGGATGTCAATAGCTACCATCTATAAAGATTTTTCTAAAATATTGGAATTGCTGGCGTATGTTTTATTATTTTCGCGAGTTGAATAAGTGGCGCGAATGTGTTGCGTCGCATTCTGTCTTGGGTCATTCGCATTATAGTAAGTTGAGACAACAAATTCTCACAAATACCTATTACTGAGTTCCCACGCTCGTACAGCGCCACCTTAAGAACAATCCGAACAGTAAATACTATAGTATAAAACAATTACTCACATATTCCGTATTGGGCCCTTCTTGTATAACCACCATTTTGGCGCCAGACTGTTCTTGCAACTGCTTGATTGTTTTACCATTCTTGCCTATTATAAGACCTACTTTAGGCCCGGGAATCATTATTTCGTCCTGTTTCAAAAGAAAAGTGTCCTATTCATTATCAACTAAAGTGGAATTTTAGTGCAACATAAATCCTTGATTACAACTTAATGCTAACCTTAATTAGAACATCCATACATTATACTGATTACATTAACATAAAAAGTTTGAAATTTAATTCAGTATCGATTTTAAATTATTCAATGAAATGCACAATTGCGTTTGCTTGTACCAGCAACGCATAAGCAACGGTAACCACCTACCATTAATGAAGATAATATTGCTAATATTGTAATCTTAGATTTAAAATGACATGAGAAGTATGATTTTATTGTTAAAAGGAAAAAATACATACTACTTCTGAGGGTGGTGTAACCTTTGGGGAAAACCATAAAAAGAAACCTACCAACAAATGAGCCTGCGAATACTAAAATTTTTTGAAAGGCATGAAAGAAGCACATTACATTACACACTCGTTAAATAACTAGAAAACTTTTTCGCATAATGCATACTTACATATAGTAAGGTAAAATTTAAATGAAAAGTTCACTAAAAAAAAACAACAAAGTTCCATATTAAAGTTGTCATCTTGTTAAGTAAAGATATTTCTTCGATTCATACATTCTGTATTTCAAACAAGAATTTCATTACCTACTTATATAAAAAGTGTTTGTTACTGGCTGAATATAAGTCGCCTAATGAAAAAAAAAATTTTTTTTGAACAAATTTCAGACAATTTTAACACATAAATACTTAGATCAATGGTAATATATTAGTACTATAGGTTTGAAATACCCAGTAACATGCAGACCAAGGCCGTATGACACTGAGCTTTGATATGAGGCCCATAGATAGACAGTGCATTAATGAACACATAAATATAACTTGTACAATACTGACCATCACGGAGAGTCCTCCACCTCTGGGACCACCTCCGCCTCCGCCACCTCCGCCTCCGCCTCCGCCTCCACCCATCGGTGGATTTCCACCACCCTGGCTGTCAGACTGGTGGGGAGCATTCTCACGCCCACGGTGGTTCACTATTTGATTCACTAGCTCCCTGTGTGAAAACAATTTGCTTATTGTTAGTTAAGCATATTTATTTTATTTATTATAGATGGGCTTGCTTTAAGCCAGTATCAAACGGTACAACAAAGAAGAGGCCGATGATGGAGAGAGCTCACCCAGATGCCTATTCACTCGAACTTTGAAAAGATTTGAGATGTATGAGCTCAGAAATACAGACACCGGCAGGGAGTTCCGATCCTTAGCAGTACGTATTATAAAAGATGTTTTAAATCGCTCAGTCCGAATTAGAGAGATTTCGACAAGGTGGACTTAAATAAATAAAAATAAAATAAACTAATCTCTATTTGCACAAACACATGTGTAAAACACATTAATTCATTTATTTATTACATTAAACATATGAGTAATAAAAAAAAAATACGAAAAATTATAATAGATTAAAACAAATACAAATATCGTGAGGTAGAAAATCTTTGTACTGAAACTGCTGTGTATGAATTAAGATCGTATAGACATATTGTGTTTGTGCAAATAAAGATTTTACTTATTTATTTAAACCATATTTTATAACACCAAAACATTGGCTCAGGTGAACCTAGATAAGATTCTTCAGAAGGTGGTGAAGCTTCTTAACAATAACACGTTTCATAAGCAAGAATGGTTCTTTTTAGACTCTGTATGGGGACATAAAGGATGAACATATACACAGCTTGAAAGGAAAGGTTATCTCTGACAAAGTCAGAAAGCTGAAGATTGGCCTTCATTTAATCCCGACCATAATCTATCCGATGATTTATATCTCTTTTAGAGTATACTGTATGCTTCAAACACCTTGATATTTCCCCCTAAACATTTCGTAAGCTAATCCAATATCTAATCCTACTGATATCATAAAAGCTGAGTTAAGATGTATGGATGTTTGTTACAATTTCATGCAAAAACTACTGAACGTGTTTTGATGAAACTTTACAGTAATATCAGAATAACACATTGGCCATAATTTGTAAAGTTACACGGACGAAATTGTAGGCTTAAACATGTAATGAATAAATCAATAAGTAGACACCAATTTTGAAGGATTTAAGTGTAATGATTATTTTGAAAATAAATTTCAAATTTTTTGATGGGGAGAAGGAGATTTTTATGGATACACCGCGATTGTTGATTCACTGTTTTTTATTATATTACTTTTTGAAAACATTTCTGTATACAAAATCTTATTTCCTCTATAAAACTGTAAAGACAATTTGTCTGTGTCATAGACAACATACACACGAAAAACTACGGCTTGACCACGAATTTCGTTGGCAACATTTTTAAAAATATTTAAATATTAATATGTAATTAATAAGGTACACCGCTATAATAAATGTTTCATATAGCGTGTACCTTATTTAAAAAAAAAAACTATGTATTTAGTAACAGAACTTAAAGCAACATTTTATATAATAAAAAAAAATAGAGAGATGAACTGATGATCCACTTACCGGTAAGTGGCTTGTGTCACCTAAGGAAACACAACACCAAAGCCTCACATATTGCCAGTTGTAATTACCCCAGAGGAGAGTTTCCGCAGTTTGAGAGTGTTTGTGGCAACAATTTTAACTGTAAGGTCCGAAATCTAAGGCGTAAAGTACAGTAAAACTCGTTATTTACAAACCTAGCTCGTGCGATGGCTTCCCTAGAGCCTGTTAGAGTACACAGCCTGTCCGGTTGGCCACCAGAGTCCGGAGCCATCTGTATTTTGCATCCAGACTCCGCTTGAAGTCGCGTTATCTGTTCACCGCCGCGGCCAATAACTAATAAAAAAAAACAATTCTCAGTGAAACAATGGAAATAGGTCTTTTCTTTGTTTTCGCTAAGAACCCACCTGTTCAAAATAAAACATCACTCTTTATTTTCTTTGTTTCATCGCAATATGCACACACTTAACCAGACTCTAAACAGTATAAAACAAAGTCACACTTTTGTTTCTCAACTTAGTTGATTTTTAAACAGTTTTAATTCATAGAAAGAGCGATATACTAGAGATGTTTAAGTAAAGTTAGTTCTTTTTTTATCATTTAACTTCTTCTAAACTTTGCAGACGATTTTGAATATAATATGGCATAAAAATTATTTGGAAACTAGCTGGTGCCAACGGCTTTGCTCGCATTGAAAAAAAAAAATAAAAAATAAAAAAACGCCTTGACTAAATATATGAGCAATGTAACGCCTAACATCTTTATTGCGGTTGTAGCTTTGCCAGGCGTTAGATGACCCCTCGGGAACAGAACTTTTTTTTCGTGGATGAAAGATGGCCTATGTCTTTTCCTAAATTCCTGATACGTTGTAGGCAAAATTTTGATGTTAAGGAAGATGCATGTTATGTGAAAAGCTCTAACACAAAATTTTCATAGATTGTGTCAGTTGCCAATACATTAAAGTTACAAACACTTATTCTTTGGAAACTCGAGTTTTAACTAGTGATTGTAACGTCAACGTAACTATTGGAAACAGTCCATAAACTAAATAAATAATTGAAAACTTACTTAATCCAACCATTTTGTCGGGCACTCGAATGTACTCATTGATCGCTTGGTCGGCCATAAGATTGGGTGGAACGCTTGGAGGACCTCCACCCAATCCTCCGCCACCACCCAATCCAACACTAGAAGACCTAATTCTTTCTGCGGCCGCCGCCGCCGCCGCCGCTGCTGCCGCTGAGGCGCTGTGGGCGAGAGTTTTTCATTATTTATCTACGTACAACTTTACGAGTGAATTGCACTTTTAAAATAAATCTTCCATTACCAATGAAATAATAAATATCTAAACATTCAATGTCAAAGTAAATACAATTATTTGAGAAGTCTATGTAGAAATATTTTAAATCAGTTGAAGGGTTTGTAGAAAATTCAAGAGAATAATTAAATTCTTTTGGGTATAATAATACCATAGAGCAATAAAGAATCCAGTACCCCAACATGAAAAAATCTTAGAATGGGGTTTCTATATTTCTTTAATACACCTAGTATACATACAATTGGCAACTATGTATATCAAAATTTTGCCACAAATGAATTCAGATTCAGCAAATTTGCATGCAAAGCTGGTTCTAACAGCAAGGAAAGATGGCAATTCCGTTAGCTTCATTTATGCAAACTAACTCATAGGTAAAATAGAATCTCTGTTTTCAAAATAACACTCCATTTTAATGGGGACATTAAATCACAAATCATATTTTAATTATGTCATTACTATAACGACTAATACAACAGCAATTACTTAACACCCATAAAACGTTTATTCCACAAGGAAGGGCACAGCAAAAAAAAAAAAAACTCACAATGCTTTTCCAATAATTAATTTGTCATACAATCATGATACAGCACTATCTATTTCGAGCAGTTTTATCAGTGAACTCATTGCTTGAGTTGCAGCATGGATTCTGTTTCATTATTTATTAATACAAAAAAAATATATTTAAGGGTGTACTTTGGAAAGCAGGATTACATTCTATCCTAAAAGGAATTTAAATTTAATCTAGATTACCAAATTTATTATTAACTAAGAATAATATCCATTAACACAATTCTTATTATCTCTATTAAGGGGAAGACCCTTTGTTAAAATGTTCTTTATAAGTGACACTGACAAAAACCTTACCTTATTTTGCAAAGCAGGGCTAAATTCTTTGCCTAATGCCCTAGAGATGATGTAAAAAATTAAAATGTAACTTTTGAATGGTTTCAGCAGAAGCTATACTTTACATAGCAATTTTTTCAAAATATTTCGCATATCAATTTGTTTATGAACATTGTTAAGTAATGATGAATATTGATTAATAGTAGATTAAAGGTCGCTGCATACGTGGCGGGGTTCGGACGTGAACGGAGCGGAGACGGGATGTGGCATTTTGTAAACCCGGACGGGAGTTTAATGCATACGCACCGTGAGAGGTCCGCGAAGCTAACGTGCTAGTGTTGTGCACATGGAAAAATGGATTTTTCATTGGAAGAATTGGCATCAATTGCTATTGCTTTAGATGACGAAAAAGCTACAGCCGCCAAGAGAAGAAGATTTTCTCTTGGCGGCTGTACATCCTACTTGGCAGAAAAGAGAACAAGAAGGGGAATACAACATTATTTACAAAGAACTTTTGGATGATGAGACTCAGTTTTATCTGTATTTTCGTATGACAAAAGAATTTGCTTGCTTGCAAGTTTTGCTTTGCTGGAAAATAAGCTAAGCGCTCATTTACTTAAGAATGACACTGTTATGAAAAGAGCTATTACATTGCGTGAGCGATTGGGGGGTAAAAATCCCTTCCCTTCACTACACGACTCTCTGGAGCGAACGGGGCGACTGTGCATACGTAGCGGAATCACGTACGGGACGTGGCCCCCGCGGTTATACTTGAATACTTCACGCAATTTACTGAATAAGGTTTATTGATTTCTTTTATGTCTATGAGAAATATTCCTTGACAATCTTAGAATATCGTAGCCATTATCTTATTAGTGGATTGAGTCACCTTTGCCTTTCTAGGTGGTTTTGCTGCCATGATGCCACTCCATCAATTTTCTTTTTGAAAAGGAATCATATTATAGTACCATAGTTTCAGCACTAGTGACAACTGACTCCAAGAATTCATTCCCGTTTGTATGATATGTCTTCAAATGTTCTCACATTTGAAAGAAGTTTTGGCATCCTAAGACTGTATTTTTTAAAATACCTGTCCCTGCTATTTCTTTCGTTTTAGATGTTGGTCCTCTAGCACTTTTCTACAACTAACTTGATGTTGTTTGGTGTGAGTGCCCCAACGGACTAACCGGAGCGAGGGTCATCATCAATCATCGTCGTCAAGAATCTTCCCAAACGAAATTGCTTATACCATTCTTTCATAGTGGAAAATAATGTAGATTAATCCCCATACACGTTATTCAATCGTTGTTTAATATAACACCTTCCTTTGCAAGGAATTTAATCACAGACCAATATTCTTTGAACATGATAAAAATATTGCTACTTAGTATTCTTCAAAAATCGTAAAAGCCAAATTAATGAGTTATATCTTGAAAATTATATTTGTCTAAGCAAAAAATTAATACAAAATGAAATGTACGAGTATAATAGGTTGAGGAAAAAGTATCTTCCTATGAAAACTGAAGTATTTTTTTAAATTTACATTTGATTATAGTATATATTATGTGCCATTTGGTTTTTTGTTTGATAACTTTTTGCCCTCTTGTAGGTAGTGACACGATCCCGTTGCTGTAGAAATTTTGGGACTTCTGATCAAAAAAAATAGACAAGTAGTTTTGGCACTACTCTCTTGATGCTAACCTGACACTGCCTAAAGAATTCTGAAGAGACCAGGTGGAAATCTGAAGGTGCAAAGTCAGGGCTATATGGCGGATGCATTAACCACTCCTAGCCAAACTCCCTTAATTTTTGCTGAGTGGTTAAAGATGTGTATGGTCTAGCATTGTCGTGATGAAAGACTGTGGTCTTCGCTCAACTATTGATCAATTCTGGCCGCTTTCTCACTTCTTGCTTTAATCTCATCAGTTGATGGCGGAAGAAATCCGAATTGATGGTTCTGCCCGGCGGTAAAATTGGAATTGGAAGGGCATTGTTCATTTTATAATGAAAATTCCAATTCCACCATATACACAGCATCACCTTATTGCAAGTTAACCCAGATTTTGGCACAGTCTATGAACCCTGACTGACCTTTTTTGTACGTTCTTGTCGTACGTGATCCACTTTTCATCAATCTCTTCAAAAACGGTTCAGTTTCATTACGTTTCAATAAAGAATTGCAAATGAGTACATGATTCATAATGTTTCTTTCAGTGAGCTCATGTGACACCCAAATATTGAGCTTTTTTGTGTACCCAGCTTTTTCAAATGGTTCAAAGCTGTTTTGTGGTCAATTCCCAGTTGTTCAGCTATGTCGTAACTACTAATATGCCGATCTTGCTCCACTTTTAAAAAAATGTCGTCCATGCATCATATGTCATCACTGACACTACATATTAGTCAAAAACTGTTAAGACATTGAGCAATTTTGGATGATGAAAAGATGGCTCGGAGTCCCAAAGGTTGCCCATCCAAATTGGATTCGAACCACACTTACACTAGGTACTTAAGGTAAATAAATAAATAAATTTACGAAGTTGATTGCTTGTAGCCTATTTTGTGGTAGATCCAAGTCTGGCATACCTTCTCTAGATGTATAAGAACTGACTAGGGTGAATCAGCTAGTTTGGACCATGTCTTTTACCAATATTCATTTTACTTACAACTTTAAATGTCCCTGCTCCTTAGATATTTGCGATAATTTAACACACCTGCACCACTGCTGAAGTTCTCCTGTTTACTGAGCGACAACAAACTGTCATGGCGCGACGAATGGTAATAGAAGAAAAGGATAAGACTGTTTTATACAACACGGACTGTTTTCATGCATAAATATGACTAGTTTCGCTTGAATTACGTAAAATGGTCGCAACTAGCGGTAGTCGGCAAACCGGCCGATTCACCTGGTAAATGCTAAAAATGTTATTTGTTGACCCGCCATTTTTATATCACCAATATTTACTAACCTCATTGGTGACTGTTGTTGTTGTTGAAAGGTCGAGTCCACTGATGCTATTTTTTTGGGAACCGGATCTGATCCGTCTTCTAAATGTCTTTTACTTCCACCACCTTCGAGTTTAGCAGCAACCTGCAACACATAACTTGGTTTAATATACAGTATCAATGTCTCAGGAAAACATAAGATGACAGGAAATTTAGGAAACTAACGTTAAGAAGTAGGTTAGAATAACGGGTAAGCAGAGTTTATAGTGCAAAGTAAAAATGTATGCACCAAAATGAAAATAAACGGAAAATGCTCAATAAACATAGAAACAGAAGCAAATCCATGTGAAAATATGTGGGTTAAAAGTGAAATCTGTACTATGCTAAAACGCTAGGCGTCAGAACAAAAGCGGCGGATCACTCACCAATTTAGCACGTTGCAATGCAGCCGCAAATCCCGGCGTCTGGCTATTGTTTGGGAGCGTAGCCATAGAAGGATAATCACTCATGTTTAATTTGAAGAACACATTCAACCGCTCTGCTCTATAAGGCGGCCATCAAAAAGGATTTTAAAATCCACAAAAACTTATTCGCCCGCACAATCGCCTTACGCGTTGCGTCGCTGCTGCGCTGGTAGAGTTTTGATTGAATGGAAAATGAAATGAATGATTGAACGCCCGAAAAATAGAGTGGGGTGGTGACTGGTAGAACAGGTTGAATGAACGGCCAAGGTCAAACGACGCACTAAAAACCATAGATTAGACTATACATTCAATCCATAAATAATTTAGAATAAACATTCCAATTTTTTTTCTTCCCGAAACATTCCAATTTGTTAAATAACAAAATGATTAGCTTATTACGTACGTACTCTAAAAATAAACAAATGAAAACATTGAAATATTTTGTAATACTTTTATTTAATTTTTTTCTTTGTTAACATTAGTTACGTTGGTAACTAATGTTACCAACGTTTTGTTAATGCAAATAAATATTTATTTGAAAATAAAACGAATGGTACTTAGTGATGACGCCAAAATATATTTCGAGAATTTTCGATGGAAAAGTGAACTGTATTTTTTATTGGTGGGTGCAATCAAAGGAGGCGGGGAAAAGGAAGAGGTCAGAGTGCTGTTGCCTACCCCGTGTTCACTGGTCTTAGGTCTTCCAGTGGCGAAGACTTCGATGGGTTCGTCAAACAGGAATCAAGCTGTTCAGAACACACAGAAACAACTCTATTGTATTTAATTATGTACTTTGATTTCAAGGGGAAACTAAACCTCTTGTTTTTATTTTTGAGTGGTAGGCTAGAGAAAAGTGAAAAAAAAAAAATTACATTTCATCTGCATGCTAAAGTAAGAATAACCACACAGAAATATGAGAAACAGAAGAGTTTCATAACTTCGCTCACTGAAAATATTTTAAATCTAATAGCACATTTTTAATAATTCAACTCTTAAATTAATGAATATGACTTATTTTTATAACATTATTTTATAAAATGTGTTTTCCCTTTATGAACATACGAGTATACCTAAATCGCTTTATCTTGTATATGTATGTTGTATGTCGATAATGAAATGCTCATTACCTATGATCAATGATCATTACTGTCTCTTTTTTCTAAATATTCAAATAAAGAGTATGTTAAGGACATGATGACGAAAGTTTTATTCTATCCAATATAGAAGTAAAAAATAAATCCAATTAGGTTAATAACTCGCAAATTCACACTAGTCCAGATAAATCATGGACATTGGAAACAATCGCATAATCTCACAAAAATGATTGACAAAAAGTAAGTAATTTGGTCCTAAAACTCACTAAAAATTTCAGCCATGGAGAGTAAAGGTAAGTTGGACAAACTTATGTAGGTGTTAAATTGAAAAATTGTTAATCTACAACCAATAAAAAGTCGTTCATAAATTGGCCAGAATGTAACATGTATTTGTGTTTGGTATGATTGGTTGGTTGCGTAGTTCATAAAACCACCATAAATAAAATGCTACTGCAGCGCGTTCTATCGACTGACATTCTCATGTGTAGAGTTAGTCCTCCTTCCTTATCTCTATTCTCCATGATTTCAACTTTGTCGGAAACAATTAAATGCCAATACCATTTTTAAGAAAAGCAAATTTTTTTCGGACATCTTCCGTAACACGAAGTTAGCCAATGTCCATTATTTATCATGAAGTACTGTATGCGAAGTAAGTCTATCGATTCTCATTATATAAATGTATTCTTGTTCCTTTGGTGTCAACCCATTTTAAAATTAATGCATGTGTTAAATCGGAATTTTTAATAATCAAATGGGCTCTCGATGAAGTGTGACGATATGGCGTTAACATTATAATGTACCCATAAATATAACGTCCATCCAGTCATACTAAATGTTGATTAAAGAAGTATTGAATGAATTACCCAAGTTTTATTTCAGTTAATGAGTGATTATTTAAAGTGGTAATAATTATAAAGTGGCAATAATGGCGACAGTAGCCACTCCGCCTGGCGTCGTTAACTACGCCCGTTTGGAGATAGTAACGTCACTGACTCTCAGCTATATTCTCACAATATTAAAAGATAAATATACTTTAAAACTAGTCCTTCAATATAATTACCATTTAAATATATCTATGGAGTTTTTCTATATCTTCGGAAGAAAATATAAAATAATTACCTATAAATTATTATGTACTCTACTTAATAAATTTGTATTGCCTGTTGAAACATCATTTTGTTCATTGAATTTCAACTGGTATGCAGTAGTCTGTGTGACGGTAGACCTCAAAAAGGAATAACAGAACGCTTGATTTTTTTTCTATAGGTGGGTGCGTGCATTTGTGTTGTCCGGTGTTTGAGAAGACGCTTTTTGACGCTTTGAAATCGCTTTCAATTTCTTAGGAAAAATGTCGGGTGATACCGATAAAGCGAAAATCAGTGATAATCAGGTATGTTTGTGAAATATGTATTATTATTAATTTTGTATGTGATAGTGCGCGTCTAATAAAAGTGTTTTTAGTGTTGTAGTGGTGTTATTTTCTTATTATATCACAAATGTTTGCCTGCGTCTCAACATGGCTGACAGAACGTTCGCTTCCCGCTAAACGCGGGAACTGCGCCGCGGAGGGATGTAATATTAGTCAATATTTCACTATAAAAACTGTGAATGCCATCCTAATCGGTTATTGAAACTGATTATAATGGTGTAAAAATCAAGATTTCGTATATTTTTGCCACCCCCGCCCCTTTGCATTTCGTTGCAGGGCCTTTGTTAATGTGCACGACATATAATATGACATTGATAGGAAATCCGCATGACCTTGGTATTTTATTTCGCAAGATTATTCGTTTTAGATCTAGCATAATGTTGTTGTTGTTCCATCGAGCTGCCGCTTCGCAACGCTTTATTTACTCCCCGTACTTGGCGGGCAATGTAAATAAACCCATGTATTCCTATAGGGTCTTATTGGTGGCTTTATTATTTTTTTCATTCATACGCATATGCGTTCTCATATAGGTAAATATTAATGACATTAATATTTACTTTTGCCATTTTCACTATAATTTAGCAATAAAGATTCCTTATTGTATATACTGTATATATTATATATATATTTATATTACACAATTATAATTATGACATAACTTACCTTTATGGTTATATGGGAAAATAAACATTGCAAATTAAGTCTTAAATAATGTGTGTATAAGACTGAAATTAGCTTGTGGCGCGATAACCAAATCGGAATAGGTTGTTTGCTCTCATTGATTGAATTGAAATTTGAAACATAATAATTTATAACCTAAGTGATTTCTATTTGATTTTAGATTTTTTTTCAATTGTAAAATAGAGTCACTTGTTTGAGTTTTTAACTCAAACAATAGTTAATAGTTAATAGTTTATATTAATATGTTCAGAATGAGCATTCATTCTTGTATTTGTGTTTTCAACAGAAATAAAAATAATAATGCAAATAGTCTTTGATTTTAAATAATCACCTCTTACTTAAATGTGAATTATTAAGAGGAACATAAAATTTGGTATGAAATGGAGATATTCTATCTCAGCTTTAAAAATCATTCATATGATATTTTAAAGTAAAAATGTTTGTCTCAATTGTAAATGTTGAATTGTGTTGCAACATTTACTTTTACAATTTGGGTTACATGTTGCATATACATGTAAATGTCTTTATTTATTATTAAAAAAAATATGCTTCTGAAGCAATACACTATCTATAATATAGGTAGTTATTTTATAAGGGCATCTTCATAAAAATAACAGGATAATAGTGAAGTAATAGCACGTGTGCTGTTATGTTTTGGTGAGTGAGTAAGTGATGCCAAACCCACCCAGGTGTGGCGAGCGTATTAAAAAAAAATCTCTGAATGTGTTTTTTTTATAAAAAAAATTAAAGGAATGTTTCCTATCAGTAAAATTTCCTATCTCTAGCATTTACTTACCTTGTATACTATTTACACAATTTGAAAAAGCTTCCTAATAATTAGAAGGATAGCAGATCAGAGCTGATTGGC
The DNA here is from genome assembly GCA_910589475.2 of Bembecia ichneumoniformis. Taxonomy (NCBI): domain Eukaryota; kingdom Metazoa; phylum Arthropoda; class Insecta; order Lepidoptera; family Sesiidae; genus Bembecia; species Bembecia ichneumoniformis. The sequence goes on from OU342543.1 coordinate 4,804,309, forward strand.
CATTCTATACTAAGGCCGCCTTTCCACCTGCAAGGAAACTTCTGCGAGAAATGTCAGGACAGTCTTGCGACTGTGTGACAGCTCTTGCTACGGAGTTTACACTTGCAAGCTGCTGCCGGACAGACTGTTGGACATTTCTCGCGGAAGTTATCTTGCAGGTGGAAAGGCGGCCTAAGTGTGAATTAAGTTTTGAGATATCTCCTTACCAAAGCTCTTTTTATTTATATATTTTTATAAATCAGTTTACTTTAGTCTGTACTGTCTGTCTGTTTTTAAATATCTATCAAACATATCCATTTCTTTGGAGTGCTGTGTAAATATTCCAGTCATTTGAAAAGCGTATTAATATGCGTTTCTTTTTATACATATAAGAAAAAGTTACAAAACTAAGACAATATGACTAAATGTTATCGTAGCTCTTGGGAATTAAAAAACCAAATAAAGTCATAAGAGCAGCCCCTTAGTGTCATAACAAAAATTAAGTTTTATACTTTCTGTTGGGTGTCCGTACTGTGCCTACTGATCAAGATTAAGGTCCAAGATCCCAAGCATGCCAGGCTTTCTAAAAGAAAAAATGTGGGGAATTGAGTAGTGTTCATGGAAAGTGTAGCAGTGCTGAATATTATTTTGTAATAATAGTCCATAAAAATCAGTCTTTAGAAAATAAGTGGAGTTAGTCCTAGTTTTACCCACCTTTCTTACCTGATAGCTCTAAATTGGCCGTCTACCCATCTTAGCACAGATTTACATTCAAAGTATAATATATGAACACTACTTGATTTCCCACATTTTGTCCTTTCGAAAATAAGTTATGTCTGACATGCTTGGGATCTCATTCCATTACAGGAAAGCCCAAATTGTTTGTCTTGTGAGTATTATATAGGATAATGTAATTTTGTTTATGGAGTGAATATTTAAAGATGTCATTTCATTCTTTTTCTAAGCATAATATATTAAATTGTGTTAATTTTTGCCTGATACTTAATTTGCCGAATCAATATATTTTCTTCATAATTATAAAAAATGTCAGGATGATAATTAGAACTTCTACCGAATGCATTTTACATGAAACAGAAACTATTTTGGAAAATAATCTGACATGAATAGTGCTACATCATTTGCCTCCAAAGTAAGCATTTGAATGACAAACCAGTTGACAATTTGACATAGACTATTGATTTCCATAGAACTCTAAATAGTTTCTTTTTCTTCTAAATGTCTAAATATTATTTTAGAACATTTAAAAACTAGTTCTAATTAGGAAATAAATATGTGAAACCCAAATCAAATGGGTTAGTTTATACATTCTTAATCTTAAACTAAATGTAATGCACGTTTAGTTTCATTAGAAAAGAAATATAAGGCTATGCATTTACACTTGTATGTGTCAAAATTCTAATTTCAATCATCTAATCATCTATGTTTTGTATGCAGGATGAAGATAAGAAGTCCGGTGCAGGAGATGGACACACAACTGAAGATGAATCCTCCCAAGACTCAAAGGGTGAGTTGAAGGCGTCTCAAGAGTCCGAGTCTAAACCAGAAGCCCAAGGTAACAACGATGTAGATCAACCAAATACAGAAGACCTTGAAGGCCCCGAAGGGCCAGAAGACCAAGGTCAGCGTCAAGTGTGTCGTGTGCAATAAATGTTCACAATTTTTTGTTCATCTACATCGCAACTAACCTATTGGGGCTAATGTGTCGTTTCATAGTCAAAGGATTGCTTTAATTTAAATTTAATTATGTGTGTGTGTGTGTCACTGCATTGTCACTCTTGTCAATCACACAGGACCATTTTTTTAATGTCATTTTTACATTTTTCGTATCATTTTACTGAATTAACACTTTTAGGTATTTGCAATATATATTCTTACAAGCTAATTATACATCAACATTATTCATGACTAACAAAGATTTTCAACTGTATAGATCGGGCAAGACGAAATAATCCGTAATGTGACATTTAGAACCACATGGCACAAAATCGCCAACTTTACAAGGCTATTTAGCTACGCAATGGCCATCCTGATGGTTCAATATTTTTGTAGGAAAATTTTCCCAATGACCTTTCTATATATTTAATCTTTGTGATAACTAATAACTAAATGCACACATAAAATTACTTAAAAATAAGATGGCCAAAATGAGAGTTTTCTGAAACGGTCTAATTGAGATGGCAGCACTGTAGCGTCAGGTCCAATGAACTGTCAAAATACATACGCGAATTGCAATTTTCTATGTATTTTTTGGTATAACACAATAGAATTTCAATAATTTATGTTTAGTACTTTAGTACCTACGACTCTGTGCTATCTGACAGCTGTTTAGACCTGACGCTTACGAAGCGCCGCTTGGTGGCAGAAAAAGTATCGAAAACCCTCATTAAGTACATTCAACTTTTGTAAAATTAAAATTACAAGTAATTTTATCTTCCACCCAGGCATTTAAGCCGATATCTTCCACCCAGGCATTTAAGCCATTTAAGCCGCGTACAAAAACAGACACGGCTCGTTTATGATTTTATTACCTGTATGTATAGACTATTGAAAAGGATTAAACCCATTGAATTAGTTCAGTAATAAATTAGTGACATGTAGTGAAGTTAGCACTATTGCTAACTACAAAGGATACAATAACTTAAGTGTCTTCCCCTTAACAGAGACAATAAAAATTGTGTTAATGAACATTATACTTAGTAAAAATCAATTTTATTAGTATAACGTTGAAAAAATTGATAAGTTTTACGACTAAGTTAGGATTGTAATCCTAAAAATATGTACTCTGGATACCCTTAGTACATTAAAAGAGAATTAACACGTTACAATGATTGAAAATAATACAATAACAAACAAAATAACAAAAAACAAAGGTTATTAATATTATTTTTTGTATTTATTACACGGTTGGTTGAAAGAATTATTAATGCCACGTTACAAACGCTACGTTCGGGTCATATATATCATATCCATCCGACTTTTCACTCGCACTTATGGGCCTTATGGGCCTTATGGACATATAATAGTGATTTGTGTAACTGTGACGGCACTAATGTATTATCGATACAATAAAATCATATGAGTAAATTATATAAATTTAGTGTTATAAGAATATTTAATTAGAATATTTGACGAGCCCGTTGGATGAGTGGTTAGGGTGCTTGCCTTAACGCTCTGGTCTAGGGCTCCCGGGTTCGATTCCCGGCAGGGTTTGAAAAATGAACTTTTCAAATTTGGCTCTTGTCTGGATCTGGAAAGTAGTGGTAGGGCATACTGCGTTTCGCAGTCATTTGGGCAGCCCGTCTGGCGGCAGTAACCATTCCCTTACAGATGACCACTGTGAAATAACAGCACGTGTGCTGTTGTGTTTCGGCGAGTGAGTAAGGGATGCCAGAGCCAATTTCCCTATCTCCTCTTATCCCTTATCCTTAATCCTACTGTAGTCGACAGCGCACTTGCAGCAGCTTTGATATGGCGACGGTAGCCATCTACTGTCGAGTGGACTGTCAGCCTTTCTGCCTATCTTGATATAAAAAATATATAATTACATATTTTGAAAATATTGTTAAATAAATATCTTATAATTAACCTAATAATAATATAACAATGAACTTTTAAACTGTATATAGTATCTAGAAATTATTATTACTGCATAAAGTCTTTTAATAAAGAAAGTTTTAAAATGAAGACTTAAAACTGCAGACAAATTTCACAATGAATGACCCATTCACAAACCGCATACCTGCGCTTGAGCTTATCGATATCACCTGCGCAAATAAGGCCATCCTTGCTTGTAAAAAGAATAGTTTAGGCAAAAGCAGTCTGAAAATGTTATGTTTAGTTCGTAAAATAAAATAAATTTTAAAATTAAATTCAAGTTTTCAGAATTTTTAGTCTGTTCTTAAACACAATGAAATAGTAGCCGCCATGTTTACGTCATACGGTTGTGTAAACAAAAAAGTGTCAGTCAGTGTCACGTCAATTACCGGCGCATTTGTTTACACAGCCAACTGACGTCATGACCACAGAGCAAAATGGTTTCCAGCGTTTTTGTCAAATTACGCGCGAAATTTGAAAATGTAAATTTTAAATGGATTTTTATTAAACTTATCGATTGAATAAAAATTTGGTGTTTTTTTAGTGGTTCATTAGCACTACAGAATCTAATTGAGACACTTTTTAAAAATGGGTGTTGAGACACTTTTTAAAAATCTAATTGAGACACTTTTTTAAATACCCTATTATCAGTCATGCCAAAATTTTATTTCGAACGTCTGTCAGTTGTCTGCTTAGTGCTTTAGTTTCAAAAGGTACTAAGAGTCTACGAGTTGATAAAGGAATCAATTTGATAACTGACGAAGGTTTCGTACCCCGACTATACCTACCCATGAAAACGTGCATGCAATATTTCATCATGATTAGTTGAGTAGTCAAGGCGTTGGAAGCGTAACATACAAACCAACTCATTTTCGCATTTCTTATTTTTAAACAAAACTAAATAACAAAATTCACAACGATATTATGTATATACGTTTAAATAGGAACGCATACACAAATCCGCACAGGTGCACAAATAGGGTCGCCAACTTTTTTTACAAGAATTAAAGTATATTCAGGTCTATGAAGAATATTAAACAGTATTTTAGGAAAATGAACAGTATTTTATTATTTATTGTTTTAAATACATATTTTTTAGAGCTTAATAATTTACACTAAACTTATCACTGTTATACTTATACCTAATTTTATTAAAGTTGTAAAACAAAAACAAGATCCACGCGAAAAAAGGTTATGTTCTGAGAACGCATGTCTGTCAGTGAGTGACAGTCTTGAATATTTGACAGAAACTAAGTTTCTGAACAGATTCGTTCAGAAACTCAGTATGATTTGTTTATGGCTGGGGTGCACTGAGCAGTGAGCGCCCTCTGACTAAATAAAAACAAATTTGTGTGAGCGTCTAACTGCCGCACTCAGAGTCGTTTTTAATGATTACTTAGCGACTCTTTAGTAAAGATTTAAAAATGTTTACTCTCAGAGACAGTTAATGGTTGATTAGTATTCTTAAGTGACACTTGACTTTAATGACAGCTCAACCCTATAAGTATGCTCATAAGTATGCTTCTTAAATGGAGAATTTGACATTTCGAAAGTGAGGTAATCTTATTAATAATAATCTATTGTTCGTGGAGTCGTTACATAGGTAGCTAAAATTATTTTAAAAAAAATTTAAATTTAAAAACTTAAATTATATCTTGACAAGATGATAAGAATAATAGATACTTTACGAAAAAAAGTAAAGTATATTACTTCTATGAAAAATTGACAATTAAAATTGACAATGATGTGAAATGTTGCCGTATTTAAAAAATCTTGACTTTTTAATTTATTTAATTATAATTACGTCTATTATTGTTAATTTTAACTGATAATAATAAGAAAAGACATGTTTAACTGATTTTTATGAAAAACTCTTATTTTTTTCTATACATAAATTGCTTTGCCGAATGATATCGTGTCATTGAGTTTTTTCTTATGACAACACTGCACGTTATCGATATGCATTTCGATAGAACGCACAGTCCTATGCGTACTTAAAGTGGTATTTAACTAATGAACCATTAACTTTCGTCTCTGGGAGCCGCGGCTCATTAACGTATTTAATTGTATTTAGTTAAGTGTCTATTAGTACTAATTTAATGAACGTCTCTGAGTGCGGCAGTAAGTATAACACATGCATTTTGATGCTGAAAACAGTATTTTGTATACTTTATTTTTGTTCAACAGTAAAAAGTATAATTTAGTGAAAAATAGTTGGCAACCCTATGCACAAACGTGGCTCAATAATGATGACGTTTTCGTTGGGTGACGTTTCGCTTAATAAGCTAAAGAATGTACGATGTACTGATAGATTGAATCATCAAAATTGAGTTTTTTCGTCAAAAAATGAGTAACTTTTTTCGTCAAAAAATGAATAACTTTTTTTGTAGTAACAAAATTCTTAACATTAAAAAAAGTAAAATAATAATTTCTTATAAAATTGTATAGGTATAAAAAATGGTCACTGTATAAATAACTCATACACTTACTTGTTCCCGCTGCAATGTCATTCATTCAGGAACGCGTGATATCGCTTTTGTCATAATACATTTTGATGGTTTAATGTCACAAGAATTTTAAAATCGACAGACAGGCTGACGGTCCACTTGATGGTAGGTGGCTACCGTCGCCTTTAACACAAGCAACGCCAAAACTGCTGCAAGTGCGCTGCCGACTACAATAGGATTAATGATAAGGGATTGGGAAGGGATAGGGAAATGGGCTCAGCCATCCCTTACTTCACTCACCGAAACACAACAGCACACATGCTGTTATTTCACGGTGGTCTTCTGTAAAGGGGTGGTTACTGCCGCCAGACGGGCTGCCCAAATGACTGCGAAACGCAGTGTGCCCTGCCACTACTTTCCAGATTCCAGGACCAGAAACAAATTTGAAAAGACAAAATCGAACCCGGGGACCCTAGAACAGAGCGTTAAGCACTCATCCTAACCACTCATCCAATGGGCTCGTCATAATGTGTTTTTGTGTAAAAAAAAAAGATTGTTATGATTCATGTTCTAAATTTTAATTTTTGTGGTGAAAGAATTACGCATAAAAATATGTGATTAACTTTCGTAGTAGCTGGTCACACTGGTTTCTGCAGTCATTAACTTAGGGGATGTTGATAATATTGTCATAATATTTATGATATTGTCGTTTAATTTGACTAACAACATCCTTCTAGTCTGGTAGACATTTTTTAAAATTATTTGGAGAAAAAACTTCATGCATTAGTTATCGGGCGTAAATTGCATCAAATTTATTTTGTCAACAATAATTATAATATAAACAAATATTGTAAATATTTTTCACTATGAAATTTTTTAATTTTATTCCTGGGAGCTCCCTAACACAGCTTTTTAATTTAGCAACTAAGTAATTAACACTGACTCGTTTTCCCACATCAGGTGATTCAAAATCCACAACGGCCAACGGCAAGGATGACGATGCAAACGGTGACGATTCAAAAGATGATAAGAACAATGTAAAATCTGAAGACAAAAAGGTAAGATAAAAGTATTATTCCCTAGAAACTTATTTGTATTCTATGTCGAATTAAAGTTGTGAATGAAAGGGAGAACGCGACACAATGTCCTCACCGACCAATAACAACAGGTCGTAGGAAAAGTATTTTTTTTATTAATTAATTGCATCTAAAAAATAATTCGAGGCTTAGAGCCTTCTAGGGTTTGCAAGGTGCTTAAATGTCCTCGGTGTGAGCCTTTGAATTCTCTAGCTAGCAGCATGTTTAAATGCTATTATTATAGATTACTCTCGTTTTATTATTAGTTAATAAGTTTTCCCACAATGCGACTGTAAAGATGGCCAATGGTCGAAATTCAACCATAAAATGAGAAAAAAGTACTGAATTGTCATTTTATATAATTACAGTCTATCTTTTGCCAGCGACTTTGGCCGCGTTCCTCGGGAATAATATATTATTTTTTTTGATAAAAGGTACGCTATGTCTTTTTAGGGTTCCGTACGTCCGAATAAAAAAACGGAACCCTTATAGGATCACTCGTCTGTCCGTCGCTCAGTCAATTATCTCGGAATCTACTAGACCGATTAAGTTGAAATTTGGTACACATATCAATTTCTGTGACCCAAACGTAGAGGTGTGACGTGAATAGATGAAACCTGTATATGGGAGGTCATTTTTGGGGGAAAGTGGAAAATTAAAAAAATTATAATTGAAAACTGCATTGTGTGACATATCAAATGGAAGGTCTTGTTGTGAAGATCTTAAATGTATTTTTTTTTTGTAATTTTAAAATAAATAGTTTCAAAAAATGATAGGTAACATCGTACGGACCTTCTTCACGCGAGTTCAACTCGCACTTGTGCCGTTTTTTATTTTGTAACCCTGACAACATATATACATGCAAAGGAGTTCAGTTTTGTATGGAGACCAGGCAATCGGTTTATTTTTATTATCGTTTTAACGGTTGATTGAAACTTGTACCATTAGGTAAGAAGAAATTGTAGATTTTACTGGAAGAATATCGTCTATTTGGTATTTGGGGTTCATTTTCGGTTCGAACTGCGCACTGACTCGAACAACGTATCGAGTACGTGCTTCGCGGTTAATCTGTTAATTTTCAAATGTTATCCTCATTTACGAAATCTGATATATTCACAGAAAATTACTGAAATTATTACCAAATTCTCCAAAGTGTAAGTTAAAAAATAAAAAAACAATGGCCTGGTTTTGATTCAATGATTGGCCTTTCATAATGATTGGTTTAGTAATTAAAGTGTTAAAGCGTAAAAAAACAAACTCACTTTCGCATTTATAATATTTCATTAGTTGTTTTTTTTTTTTTTTTTTTTTACAAACTTTTAATTAGCTGTTACTTTTTTTGCCACAGAGATTTGCGACCTAAATCTAGTTCTGGCCATTCTACTTTACTGTCAATTGTGTTGCTAATGAACAATCATAGAAGGGATTTATATAAGTGGTAATTAAGATATGAATGTCAAAAAAACAAGTTTTAAATTTATAACCTGTGTTTTTTAAAAGAGCGAATTCGCACATGTCAATTGGAGTTCGTAAATCCTGGTTTTATTTTAGGAAGAAAATGGGGAGACACATGATGATGAAGACAGCAAGGATGATGTGAAAGAGAACGATAAGGCTACCAAGAAAGCACCGCCTAAGAAGAAGGCTAAGAAAGAGGTGGGTTGATATTATAAAAGATGGGGAACCGGAAAGTCCGGGAACCGGATATTATAAAAGATGCCACCCAACTCGCTGCCTAATTTCCTGGTACTACTAAATGTTATTTTGTATGGATAATATAGAACACACGTATGTATACTATGTGTAAATGTTTCAAATGTCACCTCAAAACTGACGTCATAGTGCGTCAGTTTTGAGGTGTTATTTAAGGAACCATTGTATTACAGATGACGTTACGCGATGTCATTGATGTTAGAATTTCAATAGGGAATATGTACATATATTTTTTTTACATATTTTTATACGATAGGGTATATCGTTATATAATTGTGCTATCGTGCTTATATATACGACTTTTGACGTGCTTATCGTGACGTCACAGTCTACAGTAACAATCAAATATTAAAAAATCACAAATCAAACAACTACGCGCTTGTTAACACTGTCGTTGACGTCATATTGGATCCGACAGTTTCAAGTAATTTGAATTTCCCACTGTTTTTTTGCGTTTTTAATAATTATTTTCTTAACCAAAAAGAAATAATATTAATAAATATTTACATAGACATTCTAAAGCAATAATGTTGAAATTTTTTACTCTTCTATTTTTAGTATGGCAAATCAAACATATACCAATATTTGGTGTAGATACCAATTAACACCAAATATTTGGTTTTTAGCTATATTTTTATGGGATTACACAAAACAGTTGAGTTTCTAAACATGTCTTTTTAATTTCTAATCTCAAGCCAAAATTTCAGCAACGAGTTTCTAAACATGTCTTTTTAATTTCTAATCTCAAGCCAAAATTTCAGCAACCTTCTTTCATAAGAATTCATATATATACATATACTACATATATAAATATTTTTAATATAAGGATACCGAGGAGGAGGACGAAGATGAGGAGGAGGAGGAGGAGGAAGAGGATGAGGAGGGCGAAGAGGGGGAGGAGGAGGAGGAAGAGAAGCCGAAGCCAAAGGAGAAGTAATCATTTATTTTTAGTTTCTTACTACACTTTTTATAGCTCGATTTTTAAAAGTTGACAATGCTCAGGGTGTACCCGGTTTTCGCTCGTAGCCCATTTTATGGTTACTACATTAATCATAGTGAATTATTAGTGACACGTTAAAACGTTTCGTGAAGATGTGAATTTTCATGTAGCAGCTTCTGAGGTGAAGATAGCCATGATGGTCTTCGTAGAGAAGCGGCACGTTAAGAAGAAGATGACGTGAATGTGTGTGATGTTCAGCATAAATTAATTTTATTAAAAGCTTGGTCAGCTTGGTTGTGTAACTTTTGGAACTTTTGTATTTGAACTCAATAGTGCGTTTAGTAATGATTTGGCGAATAGCAAAAATTCCAGAGCATTATGTTGCCCACAACAATGTAACATATTCAAATTTAGAATATATTAAAGTCTATCTGTTGTCTGCGACTTCGTCCGCGTCTCTTTTTCTTAAGTGTCGAAAAATAAAAAATTCTGCACCTGACAAGTATATGACCTATTAAATTTTCAATTTTTTTAAGTTCATAGATGATCTCTCGGGAACAGTATTCTTTTTCTGGGTGAAAGATACCCTATGTACATTTCTGTATCCATGAAAAGGTGAATGAATGCAAAATTGAATGATGATTGGTTGGGCAGTTAGGACGTGAAAGCCTAACGAACAAATCGGTGACATATATTGATTTCTTTGTAATATTAGTTTAGATTAAATTAATTGTCAAAATTTATCAAAATTTTAGAGTATATTATCATATCACGAATGACTATAATTTAAATGATTGAAGTCTAAATGAAAATGAATTGTCTAGAGTAAAGAAGCCAGTGAAAAAGGCAAAAGATGAGGACGCCGAGGAGGATGAGGAAGATGAGGAGGGCGAGGAGGAAGAAGAGGAGGAGGAGGAAGAGGAGGCCCCCAAACCGAAACCCAAGAAAGAGGTAAAGGATTTTTACTATTTTTACCTACAACATTCGTCACCTATATAGCAAACGACTAGCTTTTGAATTCGTCTGCTTGGACTTATAAAATCAATGCTTAATTCTACTTGATTACTATTTTTAAAATTTATTTATTTACTAAAAAAAAAATTGATTCTTTTTATTGAATAAATAAAAAGCGCGCTCGGTACTGGGACACTGCTTATGTCTGCTTATGTCTTATGTTATGCCATGTCTGTACATTAAATAATAATAAAAAAATAAAATGAACCTACTTATGTTACCAAGGTCAAAAAATAGTTTGTATAATTTTATTCTTTTTGCACCTTAATCTCAGAACGTTACGCGCTATACCGAATACCACGCGTACGAAGTTGGGGGCTTAGCTAGTATATAAAGTATTTTTTTTTAGTAAAAAATGTTGCCTAAATGTTGCCTTATTAACATCAGTTAAATCGGTCCAGCCGTTTCGGAGATTAGCAGGAACAGACAAACAAAAATTTTAAATATTACTTTTTTGTTATAAATACCGTTATATACTTTGATATACATTTAGTAAAAGCAGTTATTTTGAAATTACAAACAGACACTTCTATTTTTTTTGTTAGTATGTACAGATAATGCTATGAGAGTATCATTCCTTGGTAAGTTTTGAAAACCACACCTTCCATCTGATTATTTTAAGTTCATTGTATCATCATCATCATCATCTCAGTCGTAGGAGGTCCACTGTTGGGTAAGGGTCTCCCCCCCAAATTTTCCAAAAGAACCGCTCAGAAGCAGAAGCAGTCAGAAGATTTAATTTATTTTATAAAATGTTACAAATTATGCTGACTTCAACTATGATTCAGTAATTATGTGTTTTGATTTTGCATTTCTCCCCGCTATAAACATGAACTTAAGCATTATTGTTACAGCCAACAGAGCCACCGGTACCACTTCCAGCTGGCAAAGGCATACCTCTGGGCCATATCAGCAATGTCGAGATTTCACTGTCAAGGTTCAAGACACAAGACCAGAAACTGCTACATCAATATTTATATGGGGTGAGATTTAATTTATTGCAATTTACATTAGAAAAAAAAAACAGAGTTTTTGGCGAACAAAGTTTAGTAAGCGGTAGGTGTCGTGCAAGAACGTTACAAGAAGCGTCACGTGATCGTAACATTGAAGGGTTACACAAAATTCAACCCATAGTCGCCCTTACGAGAAGCTGTAAATTATGTAAACAAACATTCAGGGATGCATCAAAAAATAAATAGGTATATATGTATATATAACATAGCAATTAGTAAAAACGACACTGATTTACTAATTGCTATGTTATAAAAACAAAATGAAATAAAAACCAATATTTGTAATAAAATCCAATAAATATAACCTATAACGTAAAAATAACAATCAAGCCCATGCGCATTTTAAACACGAAAGACGTATGACTCGTCAATATTTCGGACCAAATGTTTACGTTCGCTTCCTTATAACCCAGTCAAAATAAATTGCTTGCGAGCGTCGAAGTATGCGCTATACAGATACATTCCTTGACAATTGCCCGTGTGGCAAGTTTGTTTACATAATTTACAGCTTCTCGTGACGGCGACTATAGAAATTAAACTCTCATCGCGCGCAAAGAAGTTTCATCTTTAAAAAAATCTAAAAAAGGGGCCGCTAGATACTCTTACCAAGCTATTAACATTTAGGAGCACTTGTCTAATGTATCGTGATTCGTGAAGGTGAAAGTGGATATAAAATGAATTTTCAGCAACTGTGCTTGGATCGTAACGTGAAACGGAACATTAAAAAGTTCAAAGGCTACGAATGGGCAATCGGATCATCGGACTACAAGGCCAAATTGGAAGAAACGACAAAAATGGAGCCCAAACAGCTGCGGACCATATGTGAGATGCTCGACTTGGATAAGAAAGGTCAGTCAAATAAATGCATATGAAAATCAGTTTCAGCGCATTATTCATTCAATAATTACTCTTAATTCTTTTTCTCAGCGCTCTGTCTATACGATGTAACTGTTTGTCGTTTTTTTCGATCACTCTTTTTCGGAAAGTAGGTCACATTTAACTTTAAAATATCGATCTGAAATCGTTTTACAGCTCTTGACACGGAGTAGCTAACCTATTGATATGAAATGTCCTTTATTTAGTTCGAAAACAATTTCCATCCTATCCCTATGACGAGCGCCGCGCTCCGATTGGTCAATGGCAGCGTCATGCATCACATTAGAATTGGAAATCAAATATTATTATCGATTTCGATGTTTAATTATTGTACAACTGAGTAATAAATGTGATTACTAAAATAGTGACATATTATCGATTATAACAATTAACTTAACAACGATGTTAAGTATAACATTTATACTTATGGTATTATAACTAGCTATTAATAGCATTTATTCTTATAGGATAATCGAAGGTACAGAATCGTTCTTACAATAGTCATAAAAATAAAACAAATAGTGATAAGAAAGGATCATAAAATAAAAATTCATAAAAATGCGACTAAGGATCAGTTCGCACAGGAACGCGGGCGCGGCGCGCACTTTTTAAGATAACAAACATTTAACTTTTTAAGATAGCAGCAACAAACCGGAAAGCGACGCAGCGCGCATTTTTTTAGAGGATCTGCAAAATGTGTGTGCAGACTACACATTTACAGAAGGCTATATGTGCTGTTGTGTTTGGTGAGTGAGTCAGGGAATCCAGAGCCCATTACCCTAATTCTTCCTTAATCCCTTATCATTAATTCTTCTATGGTCGGCAGCGCACTTGCAGCACCCGTGGCTTTGCTTATATCAAACGCGAAGATAGTCGACCTGTTGACCCTTAAAAAATTTAAATATTAAAAAAAAAAAGCACTAAGCAAAAAAAGCACTACTAAGCACTAGTTGTGAATTTAGGGTCTCCGTCGGAGTTGGCGTCCCGCGTTGTGGGTTTCCTACAGCAGCCAACGTCAAACTCGCCTCACGCCCGCGGCTCTGCTCGTCCCCCGCCCGCCGCCGCCGCCACCCCCGGCGGACGCCCGCGCCGCTCGGCCACCGTCAAGGTCCACAACAGAGGTAAAGTGTCTTCGGGATACGCCTTCGGGACATGTTTGGTGACATATTCATTATAAATTTCATTCGTCTTCATTTTATCTACAATATTCATATGTGAATAGACTTACTCAATTCTAAATTTGTATGTTCTGTTGGTGTCTCTAGTCTAAAAGTTAATTAAAAAAAAAAAAAAAACAATAAGTACCAACATTTGCCACTACCTTCAATAAATCTATTAACATAGTAGTTACTTTTATAAAAGGGATATACGAGCCTATCGGAAGAGCGCTTAAGGAAATGAATTTCAAAGTTTGCTCTAGTTTGGATCTGGAAAGTAGTGGTTGGGCACACTGCATTTTGGAGTCATTTTTGCACACCCGTCTGGCGGCAGTAACCACCCCCTTATAGGAGACGAACAATAACAGCTAATTTGCTGTTGTGTTAAGTGAGTGAGTAAGGGATGCCAGAACCCATTTCCCTATCCATACTTAATCCCTTATCCTTATTCTAATATGGTCGTCAGCGCACTTGCAGCACCTCTGGCGTTACTTGTGTTTTAGGCGACGCTAGCCACCTACCATCAAGTGGACAGTCAGCCTGTCCGTCAGTAAAGGCTAAAAAGATTTGCTAATCTTAGTGATCAATTTGGTGTTTTTTTCTGATAACATGTACTCTGTACACTAATACAATGAAAATATGCACACCTAAAAGAGAGCGTTGAAGTTTAACGTCACAGAAGATAAACCCACAGACAGGTATTATATTGATATGACGAAGTATATTTTAATCTATGTCGTTGGTCACGCCACTGGCAAGATTCGTCGTCGGTGCGCCGTGACTTGACCGGGAAAACGGGAACAGCCGTCCGGTACCAACTGTTTGCTAAATGATAAATGTCGACAGGCTATTCTGACGAAGAATACGAAACAGATCCCGAAACAAAAGTCAAAGGGCCTAAACCGAGCAGAGACGGTTCTGAAGATTCAGATGTAAGTGATGTAAGAAACCTTTTTTTATACTCAAAACCATTTTGCATGCGTTTCAAGTGTGGCGGCATGATTATGAATTTTATTTGTCATTGTTATCGCACTTACTTAGTTTGATTTTTTTGAAGAACTAAGGTGTTGATTGCACTATGTATATGCACATATCAACTGGAACTTAAAGGCTTTATGCAATTGTGTTTTCATTATACAATGGTGTTTCTACGCATTTTCTTTAAAAAAAAATTTGAAAAGGAAAATGCTTTGAAAGATTACACAATTCAAGTGTCACGGTGATATTTATGAAAGCATGACGTCATTCACCCTGATAGGTGTTTGGTATTAAAATATTTTTGATTAGTTTTTTAAAATACTGTCATCATACCTATTGTTTTTTTTAGAACCCCGGGTTTTTTTTAGGTTGTCAAATGGATAACCACTACATGTATACCATTTGCACCCAAAAATTTTAAAGAAGTTTCAAAAATATTTGCATGTTGTTCTGCTAACATGGTAATGTGTTGATAGTTAAATCCATGCATTTAAATTTTTGTTCTTTTAAAATGTAGTGCTATTTGATAAATAATTTAACGACCCAGTTTAAGAATTGGCTGAAAGTTTATGTACATTTTTGTAGTATATTTAAAATTAATAGAAATGGTAAAAATGGAGGATAGAATTATTGTAGAAAAATAATTAAGTTTGATGTGTCATGTAAAGTGCCATATGTAGAATGTTGCATAACTTGGTAACAAAGAGGTTGCATCCACAATAAGCTGTATTTTTAAGTAAAGCGTTAAATGTATTTACTTTAATAGAAAATTTCTATTAAAGGCGAACTATACAATTGCCTTAAAATTGACAAAATTTGATAATTTTGATTTGATAATTTTGACAATACTTGATCAAACATAATTAAAATTTAACACACGTATTTCTTGAAATATATTCTATTGCACTGTGGCACCTGAAATGAATACCCAACACAGTTGAAAGATAAATTAATTTTAGTGTAAATTGCTTTATTTAATCCATATTTTTTTTTATTGAATAAGCTTGGTATGATGTCGATATCTTTTTGTTTGTGGCATGGCAGCACGATATCGTGGCATGAGCGAGGATATGACACATTCGAAGTAAACTCGGTCCGATCATTTATTTTACTCTTGACATTTGCAATTGACTTTTGACGAATTTCTTGACAGTAAAGTCCACAGTGAAAAGAATTCGCAATTGTAATACTTCATTGTTGCGGGCGAAGCAATAGTGACGCTCTTTGGATTATGTAACGCACAGACTAAGTTATCGATAATTGATATAGAAAGTTATCGATAATTGATATAGAATTTTATTGAGAAAAAAAAATATAGCAAATAAAACAATTGAAATAATTTATAATTATTTTAATAATAATTAAATAAATAATGAATCATCGAATTTTTCTCCATATGAACTGGAATAATTAGTTGAATCCTCAGTAACATTAATTATTCATTAATTAATAGTATATAAAAATGAATAAAATGGTGAACAAAAATAAAATATCCAATGTGTTAAATTGAGTAAAACTTCTTCATAAATAAAGTCGATTGTAACGAGAAATCGATTCGATAACGTATTAGGACGTCACTGACGTCGCTGTCTAAAGTAAAATAGATGATTGGATGAAGTATAATTATATATATTGTTGTTTTGGTGGTGTAGAACGAGTCGAAGGTTGGTGAATGAATTCTATTAAGGATACAAATTGTGTGCGCAGGGTTCATTCAATCCGAGCGGTTCTGAGGAAGGAGATTCTGATTTTGACCCCGAGGCGGGTGAGGGCGCTGGAGGAGTCGGGCGAAAACGCAAGGCTACCCCTCGTCGTCGTTCGTCGGGCAAGGGACGTCGCGGCAAGCCTAAAGGCAAGAAGGCAAAGGTATACTTATCCCACAATACTTATTTGAGCGAAGTTCTTTAGTTAATTTGCATTTTTGTCTTACGCCAGTGAGCCTAATTTCATTGTTATTGTGTAAAAATACAGGTCGGCAAGAAGGTGGGACGCGGTCGCAAGGCTCGCTCCGAGAGCGAAGACGAGAGTGACAAGTCAGAGAGTGAGAGCGAACAGGAATCTGGCAGCGAAGGAGAAGAGTCTGACGTGAGTTGAAATTGTTTACAATAGGGAAGATGCAAATGTATAATATACATATTATATGAAAATTATGTGGTTAAAATGTTGAAAAATATGCGTGTTCGACACTGCACAATTATGTAATTATATATGCTCTTTGACTGTCACAGTCTGTAGTCAAACTGAGAAGTAATTAATATAGTACTTAAATATTCAATGAATTCATCCCATCCTTTTGTACACTGGATGAATTCACGAATTAGGTTTATTTTTATTACCTGTAATGACACGTGTCTGTATGTGTGAATAAATTAATTTGTCTTGAATATATACATTTTCCTTTTTCTCATAATTTTTTTTTAAATCTATATATAGGAGCCAAAGTCAAAACGCGGTCGGCCGCCAGCGGCGGTAAAGGGCAAAGCGGGCAAGGCTGTAGTCTCTAAGAACGCCAAGGCGACGCCTGTCAAACGAAAAGCGCCAGAATTACCAGGTAATACATTCACGTTTGGACTCATTTTTGAAGTGAAACTTGTTTGACTGCGATGAGAGTACAATTTCAAATTAGAATTTTGTGTGACGCTTCAGTTAACAATCACGTGACGCTTCTTGTAACCTTTCTGCATGACATTTTACTGCTTACTATATGTTTGATAGCCAAAGAAGTTTCAATTCTGACACGTGTACTCTGTAAATGCTCATTTTTTTTAAATGAATGCTTCCTATTCGTTTCCCATAATATTCGAATCCTTTTATAGTTATAGACGGATTGTAACTGCAAAAGGTTGATATGTTTTTGTTAATAATCTTCCCTGATTTAAATGACTTAAATAAAATACACTGAAATTTTGATATTGTAGTGAATAGTGTCTAATGGCAATTTGCATGTTATATTATAGGTAAAAAATGATATAAAATAGATTCATTGAACATATAGTAATATTGTAAACATATAGTAATATTGAAAAATCTGAATTGTAGCAAAAAAGAAGCCAGCCGGGAAACCCGTGGGGCGGCCAGCCAAGAAGGGAAAGAAGGCCAGTTCAGAGGAGGAGTCGGGCGAGGGAAGTGAGGAGGATGAGGAGGGCAGCGAGGAGGACGAGGAGGAGAGCGGAGAGGAGTCGGACGCTCCCGCTGACAAGAAGGCCAAGCGACCGCCCACCGTAAGTTTAAAATGCATATTATTAAATCGTCCCCTTTTCAATACCTTATTATCGAAATGACACAGTCATTGTTTTATTAGAATTACTGGCTTTTGCCCGCTACTTCGGCTGCGACTTTAGTTCATGTTGTTGAGAATTGACATGACGCGTAATAGCCCGTACACACCATACGTTGGGTTCCAGCGCCGCACCGCGCCGCAGAGATTTCACTGCATTGGCGGACACTGTCAATATTATTTTTTTAATTTTTATTCAATTTTTGAAGTGAAAATTCAATGTATACAATGAGAGTAAAACTTCCAGGTAGTATATTGTGTGACGATCACGGAACGTTTCTTGTAAAGTTTCTGCGTGACACCTACAGCTTAATATATATTTGATCGCCAAAAAAGTTTAATTTCTGACATGGTTACTCCGTACACATGCATTTTTTTTCAATCTTGAAAAATTAACAAAAATATTTATAAATGAAACTTATATCGGTCCCTAACGCACAAACATCAACAACTGAGCGGTGCGATTCCGTTATTGCAACGCGTACATCGTCTCGCTTATTGCAAATCCGGTGTGCGTGCGGCGCGGCGCCAGAGCGGTACCGTGTGACATCATGGATATTTCTATGTATCGTATCGTATGGACCGACTCTAACAACATACATAAATTTACATCTGAGCATTATAACGTAACACTAATCTGTCATATACTCCACTTCTACATCTCAGTCCTCTGTCCAGAATGAAAAAATAGGTCAATATTAATTTTTAATTGGGAAGTGTTATTTAAATTTAATCAAGATTTATGCACGTACGATATACATACGAAATAATGATCATTACGTTATTGCTAATGGAACATCAAACATGTAAGAATATATTATGTACTCTTATTAATTTTAAACTCAAAGAACATTGGCGAACTCCCATACGAATTTTTGTTGACTCAAACTTTTCGCGTCTACAAATGAAAAATATGTAAAAGTATAGAGTTTTTTTCCAATAGGACCGGTCAGAAGCAGCCTAGATCCACCATAGACCTGTGCCCCTTATCAGATCGTTTATCTACCTTGTGGGTGGACATCCTATGCTGCTCTTGCTAGTCTGTAGTCTCCACTCTAGAAGCTTCCGGCCACAGCGGCCGTCGCCTCTCCGTATTATGTGCCCTGCTCACTTCCACTTAAACTAATCCGCCGGGTTATGTCGGTAACTTTTCGTCCACGGATCTCATTTCTGATTTGATCTCTCAGTGTGACCATGAGCATAGCCCTCTCCACAGCTCGTTGAGGGACATTGAGCTTTCTTACGAGGTCCATAGTTACGAGACCACGTTTCAGTAATTGGAAAATTGTATAGCGATATAGATATATGACTGACTTGTTATCAGGACGAGGAGATAAAGAAGTACGTGAAGCAGATCTTGGAAGGCGCCAACCTGGAGCAGATCACCATGAAGACGGTGTGCAAGCAAGTGTACAACCACTACCCCGACTTCGACCTTGCGCACAAGAAGGACTTCATTAAGGCCACAGTCAAGTCGGTTAGTATTTAAATGGACAACCTTTATTTATTTGCTTCGTTTCATTTAATTTACTAATAGCTGGCAATCATACCATCTGAACTTATGGCATAACGCAATTTAGGTGTAGGCCATAACTTCGGGTGGTGGTCTTTGTTGCCACTTCATAGAGATTTATCGCACAAGCGCCAACAGTGGTCAATGAGAAAATGTTTCCTATAAATTTTCCAATCAAACGCCATCTCTTATTAGAATTCTATTTTTGAAATATAATCTCTACTAGCGATCCACCTCGACTTTCTATTATATTAAAAATGTAGGCCTACTTTAATAAAAGTCAATTATTAAAATAAATTTGTTGATTTTTATTTTCTCTACGTTTCTTATTATTATCTGTAGACAGAGCCATATTATATTTCTGGATTTCTAGAAATAAAAAACCTAGTAGAACAACTCCTACCCAAGGTAACCAACCTGTATAGGTTACTCCTATTTAATGGCCACCAGGGATTGGTTGGATCTAGTTGTAGCCGACATGATATTGGCTAAACCTAGTATCAGCCACTAGGGTTTGGCTAGACCTAGTTTTACCCAAAAACAATCATTTTATACTACATTTAACCAAGATTAAACGGCTACACCTAGTTCTAACCGGCTAAAACTAGGCGTAGCCGCACTTCGGGTTCTAGCCGTAACATATATACAAAACAAATAGACACAAGTGAAAACCATATAAAAATTCGTTGGGTGGCTTAGAAGTTAGCTGAGAAACGGATAGAGGCGGACAGCGACTTTATTTTATAATATTTATGTAAATAGATAGTCATTAAACGCTAAATCCTAGTGTAGTCACTCCATTCACGTGATGTTTTTAGCAGTTTTTTTACACTAATTGTTGCGATAATAGACGTCAAAGAGAGGGACGTAGCTACTGCTGTATTAGTTATATCAATTATATGAAGCCACGGCCTACAAGGACCCCGACGTGTGGAAACAAAATTTTTCGAAATGTTATCAGCAAATCTCACTTAAATTTTTAGGCTGTACGCAAAACTCTAAAGGCTGCGATTATGAAACCAGCGGGGCGGGTACAAATGTATGGAAATTAAGCTTATTGATTTTCCGCTGGTATCTTAACCTCAGCCTTAGAGTTTAGATTAGCCTTTTAGCCTTAGAGTTGCATTGCATCGTTTTTATATACATTGAAAAAAAAATAAAAAAAAAAACATCCTTGGGTTTGGGTTTCACCACAGTCAGTTAGTCAGTTAGATGCAGAACCTACGCCGCTGGTCGGAGATTTACATAAATATGGCCTTAGCATTTTAGAAAATTGAACCCCTTTAATGCGTTTTTATAATTCGCACGTGAGTTCCGAGGATTCGCGCGCATTTAAAAATTACTTTCTAAAATAAATTCATGATTACTTAATATCGATAATATACGTACCTGTACTAGATCTTTAATATTCCTCTGTGCTCACGCGCGGATTATAACTAGAGAAATCGGCCGAACAATAATTATATAATTAAAGTGTATGTGTTTATTTGCTTGTTTCGTTTTCCATTGCATGCCGAATTCGATGAATATGATTTCTTTATTTTGATTTTTTGTTTTTTCTTTGTTGCAGTGTATTTAAGATGTTTAGGAGTTAAGGGAGGAGTGTAGACGTCGACATACCTATTATAGTTTATAAAAGGACATAGTTCTATATAATATATAATAAAGTAACAAAAATCGGACGTTATAGTAATTTGTGGAACTCAAAGCGCCCGCTTAAGTTCACAAGGTAGAGAGTGTGCTTGGTTTTTATTGTATTGCATGTCTGTTCAAAATATGGATCAGAGCAATATGGTATTGATAGACGAACTCAATATTTCATTTCACTATATCAAATGAATTGTAATAAGTGTAAGAGTAAATTTATACAACTAAAACAATGTTTTGTTCATTTCTAAACAATCCTTCTTGTCGTTTGGTATATTATTATGATTTTTTTTAAAGGAATTGATACGAAGTTAAGATTAATTAAAATAATTTCACTTGGGCCATCCCTTTAGGTACTGAAGTGTTTCCGCTCCGCTAGTAAATTTGCACCACTCACTATAACAATTGCGTTAGTTACTTTCACGCTCGCCTCTACATAGAGTATGTAGAGGCCTGTCTTTAATCTTTTTATACCTGTCTTCAATCTTAACGTAGTACTGTTAGTAATGGCAGGGCACATATCGTTCCGCACTCAAAAACTCAAAAAGTTTGACTGCAGTAACCAACCCCTAACAAAAGTCCATCGTGAAATAACAGCCCTTGTATTTTGTAGTATGTTTATTTATTTATTTATTTACACAAACTTACAATCTACCATTACAGGTTTTCACCCAATGCGGTAGTGTAGCAATAATATGTATAATGTCATTAATATAAATGCAAACTAATAAAAACTGATAATGAGTGAATAAAGCTTGCCAGAGTCCACTCTTCCGTGTTCTTATCCTTTATCCTATCATGGTGACAACACACCGGCGACAGTTATATTTTATAGGTTTATAAAATATAACTGTAATAAATTCTATAAATAATTTTCAGTGAAATATATATATTTAATCTTTGAGTGTTAAATTATTAAATGACTAAAAGTCTAAAGTCTAAAAAAAACATAAAATAAGACGTTCTAATTCGATATTTTTCTATATGTATATACATATATATAATAAAAGCATAAACGTGCCGTGTCTGTACATTTTATATTTTTTTAATAAAACTATTCTTACACGTTGTTATTGTATTACCAAAAACCATACTTAAACATCTTAATAATATACCAATGATTTTGTACCCCTGCACTATTTGAAAATGGAACAACCGTTTTCAGCTATTTCACAAAAAAGGTTAGTATCTGATCCATCGTTTGAATTTTTTTTCTTTCATGTCTAGTTTAAAATGACGTATATTTAAATAATTTTTTATATACTTTATTTTAAAAAAATACTTCAATTTACACTAGACGAATCTGTTTTAACTATGTTTTTATAATGTAATTACTGCTTTATATAAATATTAAAATTTGATCGCTTCTAAATTATTTCTTTTCATCAACCAAAAATTTTACTTTTTTAAAATTAATACTTAATTAATTTGCTGAATAAATTGCTGATTTGTTATGAGATACATTTTTAAAGGCTGCGAAATTTCATCATATGTTTATCTAGCGCCGTAATTAATCTTTTTTATGCTCTATGATATATAAAGTATAAAGAAATTCCATTTGTAATGTCATTGGTTTTAATGTCAGACAGATGGCTAATTGCAACAAACATTTCAGTAAAATATATATACCTAATTTAAATTATGCACAAACGTTATATGTAATATGGTATTATTTATAATGCTCCATCACTATACTCGTAAAATTTCCAAGATTCTTTAGAAATATGCGCAGGATTACAGTTAGTAAAAATGTCAACCACAAACACCAATCGCGGACTATTAGAAAATGTGTCCTTTAGAATTCAATTCTACAATTTTGAATTAGAAGACGAAAAAAAAAGCAGAAAATATTATAGTATAACTTTCATTCTTAAAAGTAAGTAAATTTATCACGGAGCATATACAAAGAGGAGATGGCCTAAACAACTGTGAACTGATTTCAAACTAGGTCCTGACGTCATTTTTTGTGGGCGTGGTCTTGGTCAGTCTGCTGTCGGCACTGGTCACGGTGTGGCGGCGCTTGTTTGTTGTAGACTACAGTCAATTTTCATTGGCAATTTAAGATAATTGGGCGGGGTCTAACTTCCTCCTTGCCCCGCGCAGTAGTCACGCGCCGCTCTATAGAAAAATTCAATAACAACATCTCCTCTTTGTATATGCTCCGTGAAATTTATATACATATGTATCTTCGACAAGTAGAGTTTTGTCACAGTGAAAACATTCGAAGCACCTTATTATTTGTATTTTTTTTAATAATTGACTATCGTCCCGCCCCCGGTTTTGTACGGATGAAATATATTTCTACAAATTATATACAGAAGCCTTCGCTCTTTCTATTAGTGAAAACCGTATCAAAATATACGGAAGAAGGTGTAGAAGATAAATCCTAGATTATACGAGGAGAAAATATTGTCTGAAAGAAAGATGGTCATATGAGGGAAGGGGATATTAGAGTCCTTCTCATACACACTACCATTATTTAGTCGTACAGTATTTAGTCGGTCTATGGTCCTTTTTGGTGGATTTAAAGCGGAAGCGTTATCTAGAACAGTGTTTGTTCTAATGTTCTAATGTTCAGTGTTGTTTCTAATGTGACAGAACCTTTTTTTTCTGTCACATTAGAAATATCTTAATTTTTTGGATCAGATTGAATACGAAACGTTGCGAAAAAGACGTATAAAAATAAATAAAATGCTTAAAACAAGGACAAACATCAGAACGAACACAATTTTTATCAAAATGAGCGCAACCTAATAAGTATGAATGAAGGTGCAATGTTGCACAACAAATTTTTGTACCTTCTCGGAGATATCCGAACAGGTGTAAAATAAGAAGATTTTTCTTAAATAATTAACTTTAGTTAATTAATAAGCTTAAAAACAAATGTAGTTGTCGCTGAAAATTGTTAACTGTGACAGGAAAGGTTTTTTAGGCAGTAATTTACTATTTTTATTTTTAATAAAATAGAATTATTTATATAAATCTGCCGGATTTAAACTTTTTTAAATATACTTAGTCTAATATGCACCGTATTTTTATTGAAGTTATGATTTTACTTTAAGAAGTCAAGCGACGAAAATGACGCTTTTCTGCTAAGTCTTCGCCTCAATGACAGTTTTGTATATTTGACGAACTTATTGAAATCTATATTTTCGAAATAAAATAGTTATAATTTGATTAGTCTTATACCTTACTCTGGGAATACCACCGTGACCACATGTGCTGCTATTGTGTTTCGGTGAGTTAGGGATGCCAGAGCCAGTTTCCCTTCCTAATCCTTTATGCTTATTCCTGCTAATGTCGGAGAGCACTTGCCAGCACCTGTGGCGTTGCTTGTTTAATAGACGACTGTTGCCACCTACCATCAAGAGCACTGTCAGCTTGTCTGATGACTTATACATAAAAATAATAATAAAGGTTCATTATTACTAGATTGCCTATACAAATTACTAAGATCTATTTAAATCCGATAGCTATTTGTATCTCATGTTACCGAAAAAAGTGATCTTGGGATTATTATTATTAAAAAAAATAATTTAAGAAGTCTGAAATTCAAGTTATTTTGGTTCGTGAAGGTTATATGTTGTAATAACAAATTCTGTGGCGACTAATTTCTGGTCGCTATTTTAGACTCTAGTGTTGGCCACACACGGGGTCATTTTTGCATAATACACTCATTTGTACGTTGAAAGAAAGTAGAGTGCACGCAGCCATCATGAATCCCAAGTTGTTTCCTTTGCACACATAACCGTTGTATGTATTATAATATGCCTTACGATTGCACGCATAGATTAATGACTGGTCTCCAGTGGCGTTCCAACCAGATATCGACCGTACTCAAATATTATGCGGCAATTAATACTAAGCCGTCTTCGACTCGGTATCCCCGCTCTTAGTATCAGTGGGGACATTTAATAAAAACAAATTTTTAAATAAAGACTCGTAAAAAATAAACAATTATATTCTTTTATATTTGCACATAACTTGATCACGCATCAACATTTTTTACTCGCACAAAATTAAGCATCAGAACCTGACTATGCACACAGGAGAAATTAATTGCCGCATTAATCTGTAAACTATCTTTTATTAGACGGGCGGTATCTGGTGGGAGCGTCAGCGGAGACCAATCAATCATTAATCTATGATTGCATGCTTGAAACATGTTCGTTGTTATATGATTCAACACTATGACGAATGTCGAATTAATAAGTATCTTATAATTATTAAGTATCTTAATAGACTTCGTCCGTGTATCTTTATAATATTGGTACTCGCTGATAATGTAGCTTTCTATAGGTGAAAGAATTTTTTAAATCGGTCCAGTAGTTTTTTAATTTATTCATCACAAACATACATACAAATCTTTTCTCTTTATAATATTAGTATAGATTGAACGATAGAAAGAAAGTTATGTTTTATTTGTGTAAATGTGAGTACAATGTAAAATTTAGATTCTAATTAATAATTAAAAAAAATATCCTATACTTACCCACTCTGATTTCACATTTTGATGGAATTTTAGTGAGGACATACATTTTTTAATTTATTTATTCATTTAAATTAACAAATTATATTGCATAATGTACCGGCACCGTGTGCTGGGGTTGGAAAAAAAACACCACGTTACTAGGGGGGCTTTGGTTATGTATAGAGCGGGCTTTGGTTCGAGGTCCAACGGGGTTTGGTCGTGCCATTGAATTTAAAATATGTATTTCAAATGTTGGTAAAAATTCAAGGTTGTTTAGTGTAGAAGGCAACACTAGTAGATTAGAAAAGATAATAAAGATACCCTTGGATGGTATTCACAGACACCATCTGAACAAAAGAGGCAGTTTATGTGGGTGTCGTCTCATGCAGTTTAAATGGCCTTTCAAATTTAGCAAAGAATGCACCGAAGACATGAGTCAATGTGTGATACTTGAAATTATTTTTTCCAGACTTAGGTAAAACTTGAAAAAATCTCAAAAATAATAATAATTCAAGATCGGCAGATAGGCGGACGGTTCACTTGATGGTAGGGGGTTACTGTCGCCTATAACACAAGCAACGCCAAAGCCTACAGTAGGATTAAGGATAAGGGATAGAGAAATGGGCTTGGGTACATATTTAATTTTGATTTTCTAACAATGAGGCTACATATTTTCCAATAAACTCAAAAGTAAATATAAATTTGTTTAGCGCCATTTGTTGACGATTATCAGGTTGCGTTAAGTTGAAGGACATATCTTCGTTAAATTGCGATTGCGATGGTTGAATTAGGGATTATATTATATTTGGTTGAATAAGTGTAAAAAACAAACTTAGTAATGTTACGCATATTTCTTGAGATTCGATTCAACGATTTTTTTAATACGAGTTTTTGCAGTCCCTAAATTTTATTTTATAAAAAAGTAACGGTTATAAGCTTATATTCGTTTTTTCCAGCTCATATCATCGTGAGCAGTGACCAGTCGGCCGCAAGCATTCAAAGTAGTGTAAGGGTAACATAAAAAAAAATGTTAGATCTACAGCTGGACGCCGCTCGCAATAATTTTTCAATTTCCATCTATAGATACATATCTGTCAGATTGACATCTGGAAAATATGGCGCGAAGACCAAATAAATCAATACAATCTAAATGTCAAAAATAGTTCATCGACTACATTTGCCATTTAAGAAATAGATTTCTAACATTCGTCGATTTTTATAGCAGAAAGTTTTTGATAACAATCTGAAAGATATTATCTATCCACAATATTATGTCGTATCTTTCTAATATTGATTCGCCTTTAAAATGTATAATATCAATTGAAGGCAAAAACACTAAGCTATACAGCCTAGTTATTGTTTTGACAGTTCTTTTTTTTTAAATGTGATGCGGCAAAGGCGTTATTGTATGTTGTAGGACTATTTTTCCCTCTAGTAAATAAGAGTCAAAGTAAGCAGCTCTATTTATAAGAGTTTTTCTTCTACCCGTTATGTTCTGTTATTGTTTACATTTTAAAAGCCAGAATACGTCTTGTGAAACCATTCAATTGTGTATAACATATATCAAGAATGAAGTTCAAGTTATTATTTCCAAGACCTTATTTATAGACGTATTCTGAGCTAATTTCAAGTTTGCGGCCGTCACCAGCCCCGTCCTATCAATATTTTAACATATAGTTTGCGTGTTAAATATACGGATGAATTGTTAATTAAATCTGTTTTTTATGAATTTTATAAAAGGACATACTTACCTAACTACTTTGAATATTTTTAATTTGCTTAAACATTGAAATTTAATCATTTTCAATAAGTACTTATTTTCGACACTCGATAATTGTTTTAGGATAATTGTCTTTATTATAAGACAGTCTGGATATTACATATATTTTTTAATTGCATTATGAATAAAATTTATATGTATGAATGTATATTTTGCATAAAGAAATATATTGAACACGCCAACTATTTAACCAAGCCTTATTTACGTGGAGTTGGGTCTAGTGACTATTGTGTAATTTTTTAAACGATATAAGAATATTAATTATCACATATTTGAAACATATTTAAACAAAATGGTAGTTGTAATAATTGTTTTAAATCAGGTATTAATTTATTTATTTTCTTTTAATTTTTCTATATGGCCAAGGTCTTATAGAAATGATTGTCATTGCCATTTGATTGTTTAAAAAGTATATATATATATGGAACCTAAAAAAACTAATTGTTAACTAGCTTCACGTAAACTAAGCTTCACGATGATCAGTCAAATATTAAGTACATTCTGTGTATTTTTAGAATACAATGTACAAAGTCAAATAAAAAAAAATCGATTTTGGCTAGAATTATTTTTAAAATTGTTGTTAATCGGTTCAGAAAGGGCTTGTAACGTAAGTTTATTTTTTTATTCCGGTACGTAGTTCGTATATTGTATGGTATAATCGCTAATGTTGTTTGGTGTATAACCCAAAATGTTTGGATGTCGACTAACTTATTTCGTCTAGGCTAGGTTTCAAATTTGTTGATTCCTCAAATCGATAAAGACCAATGACTTAAAGATCGTTAAATTAGACAAAAATCAGCCGACCGAGTTAGTCGTATTATCCTTAAAATGTAAAGTCTCCCGACAAGTGGGGAACACCTAGCAACACTAGTCCTAACGCAGTCTCGTACTATCGCAAAAATATGCTAGGAAATTGTTTTTAAGTGTAACTTTAAGATTAAGATGTGTAAATACTACACAGTACTATATAGGATGTGAGCTTTTTCTTAATGGTTTCAGGGACAATCATAATGCTGTATTGTTTTTAAAGTACCGGTGGCATAAAAAAAATTCGATACACAGCAAGATTGGCGATATAGAAGCGACGGCGTTAATCAATTATATTTAAAATAATTTTCATCGTTTCGCTAATTCTTTTGTAAAATGTTTATATAATTCATATTCATTTATAATAATAATGAAGTTATAACAACATATTATTTTACTGAATTTTCGTCCAACAGGGTTAAAATTAGTAAATTAAAAAGTCTGTCTAGTATTACAGACCAATTTGTGGCTATATTTAAGTGTTGCAATCGTTTTCCAAATATCGCCACGTCTGCGCTGTGCACTAAATTTTAATGTCTAATAAAGTTGAAAAAATACTTTTTTAAATGTGTTCATTCAATGATTTTGTTAGTTTAATATATAACAGTGCAGTTACATCCAGTTTAGTACCGATTTTATTTTAGTCACATTAGTTGCATGTACAATTTATCCCTTAGCTCATAAAGTGAATTAATTAAAAAAATTGTAAATTACAATAATGACAGTCTGACATTCGCCATTTGTATGACACTTATTTGATTTTTAAGAACGTCTGATATTTGCTATTTGTTTAACACATATATCATTGCTAAGACAGTCTGACATTTGCAATTTGTATGACACTTGTACATTTTAGAATAGTAAGAAATGTTATAAGGTTTTTGATTTCTAAAACAGTCTTAAGATATGACATTTGTACGACACTTGTACGTATGCGAAAAGTAAAACAAAATCGCAAGGTTATTTCGATTTTACACAATCAAGGGTCGTTTCTTAATGTTCCCATAAATAAAGTCGAGTTGTAAACTGGATATGACGTTAATAAGATTTTTTCCCTAAAATGTTGTAAGTTTTAATTATTCTTCGTTTTAATTCTTCGTCACTGTTCCCACGGATTCTTGGGTGCTTCTCAGCAAATGTTTTTATTTAATGTTGTGGCCGAGTGTTGCTAAGTCCGTGAACTATAGGCTAAGAGGTTTGAGGGCGCCGTGACATTGAAGACGTGGTATGATCCGTATCATTACTTTATGGTTGATTTAGTCTTGAATATAAATTAATTGACCCAACAGTAAGATAGCTCCAATTACTGAATCTGTTTCTATTTCTACAGAATCTCGATTGTTCCAATTCTTAGATTTTTTCTTCACATTTTTATATTTTAGTATGTCAAACAGTTTTCCCAATGCGATTTAATATGCCAAAACATACAAGTTAATCTGGTGTTTTATGGATTTTTCTTTAGGCTTTCGGCCGTAGAACTTTCGCTACTGGACGCCTCCCCCAGAATTTTCCAGTAGGACGAGTTAGAAATGAGTAATTCTGGTAACTATGATTTTCTTTAAAAAAAAACCACTATACTTTGTAAAATATAGCTTGATTTCTGTGACAGATCGTATATTTTTAGCTAAAATAAACCTTAACGCTAATGTAAAAAGAATTAATATGCTTCGCTTGGTAGAGGCGCGTTCAAGGAAGATGCATTATATACTTTATTCTTTTTGCAATAAGGTCGATGTTTCCTGAAAATATATAGATGTCACAGTTGTCGCAATGAGTTTGCGGACAACTTGGGAATGTTAACTGGCAATAGAATTACTTCATTTCTATGAATTCTGTATTTTTCTGCTACTTCTGTAAGTAAAAATCAGGTCCTAGGAAAATTCAAACATGAAACAAAAAATTGTGAAAATATCTGCTAATATAGGTAGGTATAAATATTAATAAAATATTTAGATATATTGGCAGAAAAACACACAGTTTTCAACAATTGACTAATTTGATTTTGTCTCCCAGCGTCTTCAAACCTTTACAGTTAAGTTAGATTTATTAAAGACCCTTCAGTTTTAACATCGAGGCTTTACAGTATTTGGCAAAGAATAGGAAATACACGGGACAGAAGGTGTACTTTGGCGTTTTCGCAATAGAGGCAATTTTCCGAGCAAACTACCTACATCGAATCAAGTTGTGCCTTAGAGACACAAATTTGATAATAAATCCGAAAAATACTGTCTACTTCTTATTTTGATTTTTCAAGGTGAGACCATACTTATAATCCCCGCATAATTCTAATGCGCAAAAATCTCGTCACATTAACATTCAAGTGACGACATCTGCAACTAAATACATCTCTAACGAAGGTGACTGTATTGAGTGTGTCACGAGATTACGTCATAAAAATGGCGACCAGGCGCATTAGCAATTTGCGGGGCTTATACTTAAAAATATCATCGAATACTTCAAAAATTAAACATTAATTATTGCCAATTTCTTCTTTTTGGGGTGGGAAGGCTTCTTATTTGTCAAAAGTGTTAAAACTGAAGCGTTGATTATAATGTAATTGTGAATTTTAAACTGTTCGGTTGATGTTTCTTTGTGTAAATGGATGATATCTGTAGAGCAAGTAGTTATGGAATGATAGCGAGTGACTGGGTTCCCTTTTACAATTGAATTATTATATAGATAATAAATAAAGTAAATAAAAAAAAAAAAAACTGTTCTATTATTTATTTCATTCTCCTTCAGTTAACTTTAAAACCTATACACAAAATAATAATTATATTGTACAAAAAGTTTTGTATTTTACATAAGTAATAGGAAACAATTTCAATCTCTTATATATATAAAATGAATCCCTATTTCCCTTGGTCACGGCATCACGCGTGAACGGGTAGACCGATTTTAATTCGGTTTTCACTAATGGAAAGGGATAAACGGGGAATATTCATATATATAAAAAATGCACCCTGGGCGAAGCCGGGGGCAGGTCGCTAGTCACTGATATTAAAACCGTCACTATCATTTCAGGGGACAATTTGATTTAAATTTTTATTGTTTTTTTTTTTAAATGTAGTGACTGTTTTTTAATTAGTTTAGTTTTCGATCAAATATGTTTTGGTAAATGCACTACTTAAGGCCGCTGAAAAAGTCGTCTATGTAAATAAGAGGCATAAGGGCTTATTTATTAATTCCAGTGCAGCAATCCAGGTTGTATAGGTACGGACACACTAACGCCGTTTAAATTAGTCCAGTAGTTTCTTACTTTATTGGGGTGACTATAGATAGATCGCCGAAATGAGTCCTCGCCCGCGCGGTACAGGGGCGCGGGAGTATGACGACAAAGGAGACCGAGATTTCAATTTTTTATGTTAAGGTCGACAGACACGCTGACGGTCCACTTGATGGTAGGTGGCTACCGTCGCCTATAACACAACGTCACAGTTGCTGCAAGCGCGCTGCTGACTGCAGTAGGATTGGATAAGGAAATGGGCTCTGGCCATACTCGCTCATCGAAACACAACAGCACGTATATGCTGTTATTTCACGGTGGTATTCTGTAAGGTGGTGGTTACTGCCGCCAGGCGGGCTATCCAGATGACTGCGAAACGCAGTGTGCCCTACCACTACCGAGATAGGTGCGGGCGGCGGTCACTGGATTGAATTTATTTGCGTAAATTTTCAATATACCTTGTTTCACTCTCGTTTAACTACATTTACGCATTTACTATTACGCTAATAAAAAAATCGTATACTTATCTATACGAGTTTTTTCTAAACAATTGAAGAGGTATTATTTGTAGCAATCTTTGATCTTTGGAGTACGTTTGGGCTTTCTGCATAGAAATGTGCGTCTATCAACAAATTTGATCGAAAATTTCAGCATTTTATTCTATTTTTTTTTTACATTTCAGCCTTTTAAATTAGTAGGTGTAAGTATTAAATCTAAAAAACTTTCAATTCAAAATCTATAGGGGAAAATCGGGCAAAAAAATCTTTTGAAAATTGTCCAGTGGAAAGAAATGTATAGCAATTGATGCCGATAAATAATTAAAGCTTTATTACTTACTGGCCTATACGAGACGAAAGACAAAAGAACTATTGAAAAAAAATTGGAATCTGTATCTTTGTATTTTAGTTATCTTGTCTCTATTTAGTATATTTCATTTATTTCCATTACTTATCCTTACTAATTTATATTCTGGGGTGAATTACTTAGACGTCCTTAAAATTGAAAAAAATAATAATAATAATTTTAATATCTAGGTATATACAGTGCATAAATTTAAATATAAAAATTTACATTAGAAAGTCTATTCTAAATAAGGAATAATACAAATTTTATATGACACACATAATTTAGCTCCGTGTTTAAATTGGCTTTCCACAATATGCTGAGTCTATTTTTGGACGGATACAATTTACTTCATTATAATCTAATAAAAATGAAAAAAAAAGGTCGGATAGACCTTTGCTAAGAAACAGCTGCAATCTACAGAGTATTGTTACCTTTTTATGCATCTGTGACCACTAATCTCCACAACATTCCACACATTCCACAACATTACTTCCAAAATCACTAAACTTGTCCGATGAAACCGTTAAACTTGCCAAAAGTCGTCAATGATTTCCTAAAATGTATCGCCGGTTCACTGTCACAGGTAACTTCGCAAAAGCTCCGAAGACTCGCTTTCGAATCACTTGTTATCCACTGACTGACTCACACTTGGCCCGTCATCTTATTTATACTTTTATCTATTTTAAAACTGTATTGGTTTAAACATTTTATATGCATTTTTGTGGCAGGTGGCAGACAGGCTGACGGTCCACTTGATGATAGGTGGCAACCGTTGCCTAAGGACACAAGCAACACCAGGGGGGTACATGTGCGCTGCTGACCTTGCAAGAATTTGTTTACTGCTCGCTTGAAGAAGCCCATATTGTAGCTAGATGGAAACACCTTAGAAGGGAGATGATTGATAAAAGTGATTTTTAATAAAGTCTTGTTACGATATTGTTTTAAAAATTGGTTTGCCCAAGGTTTAGGTTGTCTCAAGGGGTCCAAATGTTGTGGAGATTAGTGGTCACAGATGCATAAAAAGGTAACAATACTCTGTAGATTGCAGCTGTTTCTTAGCAAAGGTCTATCCGACCTTTTTTTTTCATTTTTATTAGATTATAATGAAGTAAATTGTATCCGTCCAAAAATTTATACTTGGCGCTAAACGCCACAATGTATTTCGATTTTACTAGAAAATCTAACAACATCGTAAACAAGCCATCAAAATTCGGGAATGCTATTTCTGTTGAAATGTAAACTCTATGTTGTAAACATAAGGACCAATTTATTTTGACATTAAACGGAAGGCGCATGGCTACCATCGATAGGGTGGGACGTTCGAGACTTTCGGCCGGCGCGAACGCTATTTCCCGAACGTTCCTTAATTAGTCGTAACAATACGAATAAAAACTATTCACAATAATTCGGCTTTAATAATTAAAATAACGATCGAATCTATCAAATATCGGTAATCTTTAAATTGTTTTTATTTAAAAAAATGAAAGCGTGCGGCCAATTAACAAAAATGACATCTAAGAGGTCTAGACATCTAAGACATAATATTACTAGTGATTAATGGAGTCCAAGATAAGAAAATGAAGTTATCTCAAAAGTGAAGAATTTTGAGTTAACAGAAATTCTTTTGAAGATTTTTAAGTACACGATAATGTATGATCTCGTAAAAGATTATCTCCTGCAATCGTAGAGAAATATATACAGAGACGAATGACTATAGTTTAGTTTCCGGTTTGTGGGGTTGTTTCCTGAGCGCATGCGCGCGTCGCCGCCGATCGTAAGCGTCGTTTGGGGGGCTGTAACCGCCCCCCATACCCGATCGCTCAGAGCGATGTTCGCTTTCGTTGTCGTCAGCACTGTCGACGTCCCCTGACAACAACAATTGTTATTGAACAAAGATTTACAAAAAGACAGAGATTCCAATTCTTACAAACTATATGTTTTATGTTAAGATAGGCTGACGGTCCACTTGATGGTAGGTGGCTACCGTCGCCTATAACACAAGCAACGCCACAGGTGCTGCAAGGGCGCTACCGACTACTGTAGGATTAAGGATAAAGGATTGGATAGGAAAATGGCATCCCTCCATACTCACTCACCGAAACACAACAGCACACGTGCTGTTATTTCACGGTGGTCTTCTGTAAGGGTGTGGCAAGTCACACTGCGAAACGCAGTGTGACCTGCCACTACTTTCCAGAGCCAAATTTGAAAAGTTCATTGGCGGGAGTCGAACCCGGGAACCCTAGAACAGAGCGTTAAGGCAAGTGCCCTAACCACTCATCTAACGGGGTCGTCAAAATGCGAGTAATGCGTTGACTTGAAGTTGTGCTGGCCCTGAGACCGGTTTTTTAAATTTTAATGTTTTGCCGGAATTACATCGGCTATGATGCCGCGTAATTAGAAATAACAATATATCAGCAGTGGTTTTTTTATGCTTTTTTAAATCTATAATCATATAAAATATATAACCCGTATAAAGGGTTCTAGTGTCGAAAATAAGATCATCAAAGATTAATTATTGGTCTCCGCTTACACCAAGAAATGCACTGGTTTAAATTATGTTTAAGTTTAAAGCGCCTGCGTACATCACAAAGGCAATTGCAACGGTTGGCAAGAAATTGCTATTAATCGTGCAGGAGATTAATCGTTAATCGTCGCATCACGAAAAACTTGGCAACTAACTTTCAACCAATATGGTCGACATTAATTATACATCTCTTTGTTTCAATGAAAACCCAGAGATTTCCAAACTCAGTAACCAGCGAAAAAGTATATGGGTCATACAACAGTTTTTTTTTTTTCACTTTTGAAATACTGCAAAAAGATTTCGTTAATCATGATTTACATTATATTATGTTAAATTTTAGTTTTTAGTACTAACATTAATTTAAAAATAAAGAAATACAAAGTAGATTTAACTCAGAAAACACGAAAACGAATTCTGTGGCAATTACAATCACAACAAGCTATTATTAAAAATTATAAAATAACCCATGATATTATATTGAGACCATTCTAATGCTATATCTGTGCTATATCTAGGAGTTGGGATTCCGCAGACTACTTGATGCTGCAGCATCAATCAGGTCAAGGTTTCATGTCATGGAAATGCCACCGAAGTAACAGTACACCAAATTTCAAACCAATCGAACCTGTGGAGGACAGTCAGATCTATTCGTCAACTAAGAAACGAGCTGATGATTTTCAAACGCTTAGTTCTTCATAAATTATAGCTAAGAACAATCTCGATCACGTCGGATTTAAAAAAAATGGCATCAAAATAGGTCCATCCGTTACCACAGACAGATACACCCATACACAGATTAAACTTATAACGCCCCTCTTTTTCCGTCGGGGGTTAATGAGGCAATAAAATATGATATTGTAAACAATCTTTTCAAGTCTATAATCTAATTTCAAATAGTAAATAATAAAATTTATCATAAAATGATAATTTCTAAAAATTGATATTTATTACAGAAAGCTTTTTTTTTTTAAATAAAAAGACGTGTCAAGATTATTTAAATGATTGCGAGGCAGGTTGACGGTCCACTTGATGGTATGTGGCTCACTACCTACCTTAAAGGGACAACGTATAGTGCAATGGGCTCTGGTATCCCTCAATAACTCACTGAGAGACGAGTATGTGTTTTTTTGTGTTAGTCTACTGTGAGATGGTGGTCACTGCGAAGAGACTATGTACTGAGACGTGATGGTAACACTTACCGTCGGAGCTGTTATTGCTAGGCGCATGGTCGCGCATGCGCGGTCTTCTTCGCCAGTAGCGAAACTCGCGCGGCAGGGTGTACGACCGTGGCAGAGAGATCTAAACATATGTGTCAACATATAGTGGTCGTTTAAAAACTGTTTTACTTCAATCAAATCTATACTAAACTAGAACTACCAGTTACCAGATGAGTTTACAAAAAAAAAAAAAAAAAATCGTTGGACTGACATATTTTTATTAGTGAGGTATGTATTAAGGATTAAATAAATTCGTATATGACCAATTGGTACATTGTTTGAAAACGCATAAATAATATCACGGCGGTAGTATCCTCACTGACCTGGCTATCGATGTCACTGGGGGGCCGCGGGGTGTCCCGCGCTTCATTTCCAGAGCCCTCCGCACTGCTGCCCCCAGCCAATGCTGCCCCGCTGCCTTCCGCGCCCCCTACACATGCTTCATCCTTCTTGCGACCACTGTGTGCGCAAAAATATTAAATCATTTCTTTTCAAGTTAAATTACAAAATAGAAGAATTGAAAAAAGCCATTTACAAAGTGAATCCTAGAATCTATGTAATATTAAATCTATACAAATAAAAATGAATCTCTAAATGTGTTCGAGAACGGCTGAAACAATTTTTTTTTTTCAAATATTCATTGGAGTCCGAGGAAGGTTTTTTAAAATTTATTATAGATGTGTTTACTCTTGGCCAGCATCTGTCCATGTATGAAAGATGAGGCCGACAATGTAGCGAGCTCACCCAGAAGTTGCCTATTCACTCGAACCTTGAAAAGATTTGGGTTGTATGAACTCGGAAACACAGACGTCGGCAGGGAGCTCCAATCCCTAACAGTGCGCATTATAAAAGAGAAAAAACTGCTTGGAAAATTGCAACCGTTCGAAACCGGGGACGGGTCGAGTCTATATAAATAAAAAAAAGCAATTTAAGTATTTTTGTCCTCTATGGACTCCAAAACCGGGCTAAACCGAGATTTTCTGTAAATTACAAACACAAACCTTCCTCGTTTATCTTTCTTTCCAATAGTGAAAACTATATCAAAAACTCGTTGGGTGGTTTAGAAGTTAGCGAAGAAACAGACAGAGGCGAACAGGACTTTATTTTAAAATAATATAAAATTTTATATGTGCTTTATATTAACAGAAACAAGGAATTGCAAGAGTACAGCTAACATTATTAATAGAAGAATACTTCAACGACGAACTCAAAAACGTTATAATAACTAATCCAAACAAAATAAATATACGCAACAGCAAATATCCAAAACTAGAAATGCCAAAATATCATAACTTATACGGCAAACGTAGACTGGGATATTTAGTACCTTATCTTATTAATAATCTGCCAACAGATTTATAAAATAATTTAAACACAAAAGATATTAAATATAAATTAAAAGTATATTTTATCCGTAATAAGTACTAAGAAGTTAAAATTGTGATACTTGATTTATACTTTATTATAAATTTATTAAAATAAAGATTATTAAAATTAAAACAGCCTGTAGAAAGTGTGCATTCTTAAGGTCAACAAGGATGCACTTATATGAGTTAGCTGCATGTTAGAGTGGGACAAGCTGGTTCGTTCTATTAAAATGTATTGAAATTGTATCTACCTATAAATATTTGTTTCTTACTTTTATGTATTTGTTTGTAACATTAATCGTGTTTATATTTTTGTTATAAAAGACACTTAGGTGTACCTACGCTAGAAACTTAATTGAGTTTATAGTACACCTAA
Organism: Bembecia ichneumoniformis; assembly: GCA_910589475.2. Taxonomy (NCBI): domain Eukaryota; kingdom Metazoa; phylum Arthropoda; class Insecta; order Lepidoptera; family Sesiidae; genus Bembecia; species Bembecia ichneumoniformis. The sequence continues at coordinate 4,842,171 of OU342543.1, forward strand.
ACTGTGTGCCACCAATTGTATTTTTTGTTCGCAAACAAAAAAAAAACTTAGTGACAAAGGAGATTTTTTTAAAAATGAAACCAAGCGATGTAAAATTTCTGAAGAATATCATTGATTAAGAACGTTACAATCTGGAATTAGGACTTTAGCAGCAGAAATAGGGGATCGGACAGTAATCAGATTAAAATCTAAAATGTACTTAGAAAGAAAATATATAATTTTTTACGATTATTTATCGAATAATAATTTAATATACCTAATTCATTTAAATATTTTTAAATGAAGAAATAAAATTTTATTATTTACAATATTTTTAATCTATACTGAAACACCAATCACAGTGCGTGACGTCATTTGTGGGCAATCATTGTCTTATGCCGCTGTTTTGTTATGATATGACCACAAATGACGTTACGCGCTCTCAGATGAACTATCGTGGCGTTTTGGCGGCATTTTCAAACAAACAATATTAAAACATGATTTTGAGTACCTAAAAGGCCATAAATAAATAAAATAGTATTTTTTATGGGAATAAATATCCATGAAGATTAATTTAAAACACTTTCTGAAAATTTGTCCGATCCCCTATTGTACCTTGATTTGACCATTGAAAAAATTATTGATTTCAAATAATTTTAAGCAAAGCATAATTACCTATAAGTGGGTCCCCAATGGCAGCACACCTGTCTACTGCAGCCCTCCAAATAATGAGGCGCTAACAGTATCTCTGGGGTACGACACCTCTGAATCTTTCTCATGTGCTCCATTTTTTTCCCGACCAACCCCACTCCCGGATAAGGGAACACACGTTCACAGTTTTGTCCGTACTGATTGCACTCGTAATTTCTCCCGTTGTCTATGCTTTGGACGTTAGTCAAGGCGTTGTGGAGAGCTGTGACGTAATCGTCTTTACTGTAAACAATCTGGTTGTTGTTCTCGCAGTATCCTGAATAATCATCTAAGCTTTGTCTGTGGTCGTCCGAGTAGATACCGTTGTTGTGTATTCTCGGCTTGTCTAAAGGGTTGCTTTCGTAACTTGTTACGTCTGTGTAATTTCTTGGACTACTCGTAATATTTCTTGGGTTCGAATTGTTATCGTAACTCCTACTCTCTAGAAGATAGTTTGGGGTGCGATTTTCATTCCTAACGTTTGCGGGGTTTTCGTAGAAAGTTCTAGAGTCATTGTAACGGGGAGTTCTGCGCGTTTTGATGTCATTCAATTCAACATTGTTCTCATTGTAATGCTTTATTTCCGCATAAGTGGGGTAAATGTGGCACGAGTGGGGCAATACGGGATAGTTCTGATACGAGTGCGAGGGGTCGAGGGCAGGCCACGCGTGAGGTTCGGCATGGGTCTTAGAGCGAGGTATGGGCTGCCGTTGCAAGCTACTGTATATTTCTTCGGCAGCCACGGGAGTAGTTTTAGCCAGTTTTCCCTGTTTTATCTCTTCTTCTATGACCCTTAATTCTGCCAACTGTTTCTGTTTCTTCTCTTGTAGCTTCTGTTGTATATTGACGCGGGAACCGACGCTGGATCCTTCATTCTCTGATGACCCACCCTTAACATACAATTTAATTAGAACGATGCAATTTGTGTATAAATCGTTGACTTGCATAAATTATTACTTAAATTATAAATTTATTGATGTTGGAAACATTTAAAGTAACTGCTTATTTTCAGTAATATGTTTATAAAAATGTTAGTGGTAAAAATTATATTAAAATGCAATAAAAAAATATTTAGTAACATTTTGTTGCTGAATAAATAAATGAATAACGGAGGAACAGGGAAACTTTTTTTTTTTCATATGTTTTAATAAACCAAACAGTTTGCGTTTTGCATCATAGTTATCTTCTTAAGTGATTCCACGCAAATTAGAGCTCGCAGTAAGGAAGAAAACAAGTTGTCTATAGAAAAGCATACTAGATCAATGTTTGTTTAAAGCACGCTAAGAAACGTGGTCTTGCTGTTATAGGAACTGTAGGTAGTTATTTAAAGTAAAAAATAAAAAGATACAACAATTTGCGTTAATATCTTCCAGTAAAGAATTGTAAAGGCAGTGAGATTTAAAAGCATGTTTAACTTAGTAATCCCTTTTGGGTTAAATTAATCCAACCATTTTATACATGATAATTGGTAATTTACATTTCTTAATTATTATTGCAGTAGAAAAACTTTTTTAGAGGTTTTTCGTAACTTTAAGGATATATTCTTATTTACATAAAAAGAATTAGAAAAAATGTTAAAAAAATAGTTAGAATTCTATAATAAACTATAGAATCAGTTGACTTTTTTAAGTCAATACTTATTTTGAAATTAAATTTAAAGTAAAAATAAAACATAGGGGGAATTCCTGCTTCATTAGCGACTACCCTTGAAAAAGAAAATCAAGGAAATGCTTTAAATAGAGCATAAAATGTTTTTTTTTAAAGATTTATTAAGATTACGTTAAATTTTCTTTAACGACCTTTTTAAAAAAATATATAAAAAAAAAAACGATACCCATTTTAAAATAACTTTTATAACCTTCTTTTTTGTATCCTTGACCTTATCAGAAAGCTTTTCTTACATAACCTTTTATTTCTTTCGGTTCGATAAACTTATCCCTTAAAATTTTATGTACAGTGTTCTGTATACATACGTGGTGATTGTGGGCAGCGGGAAGTGGGCGCTTCCAAAAGGCAGCGGTTGGGGCCACGCGGGCAGGCGCCGGGGCAGGGGGCCCAGGCGGACCAGGAGGCGGGACGAACGACGTCGGCTTCTTCTTCTTGCGACCATTCGCACCGCTACTATAAAATATACTTTTGATTTTTACTATTATTGAAGCCTGGTGCAAACATGGAAGAGTTGTGGGCTTTAGGCTGGATATGGGGTGCATAGACTGACTCCATAACTCTGCGACAATTTGCAAAAACATCTTTTTGACTAAGCTTTACTTTGAAAAGTTCTACACGGATATTCGCATCCGACTCCGCAAATGCGAAACTTCTGCATCGATATTAACTTCCGCAACCATAACCAATGCGAATCTTTTGCGGATATGGAGCTATAGTCCTTTTCTCAGATTTCTCCATAACATGGAACTGTTTTAGTAATTTTTAATTTAAATTGTTTCAATTTCCTATTAAAAGTTCGATTAATTAATAAAAAATAAAAATAAAATAAAATGACTAATCATTTATTTCTGCTTCTTAAAATAATATTAATTTATTTCAGAAGTTAAAAATTTAATCTATTAGCAAAAACTTGAAAGTAATAACTATGCAAAGAATCTGTCATCCACAGAATCGTACGACGAAATAGATTTGAAGATATTGATGCATATTTCCTGAGTCGAAAGGGAGCTCTATTTTGAGAGGTTTCATAGATTCCTCCATGTTTATAAACATTAATTTTGTCAACCTAGTACTAGGCAATGTAAAAATTTAAGTAACTGTAGTTTTTACTGTCCTTGTAGCATATAATGCTGTTAGATTTTCTACTAAATACGAGTAAATCTGTATTATGTTCATATAATAAAAGAAAGTCATGTTAGTTACACCATTTATAACTCGAGAACGACTAGACCGATTTTTATAATCTTTGATTTGTCGAATTTGTCTCCGCACCGAATGGTAGAATAACTATTAAAAGAGACTTCAGATTACCTGTTGACTGGATTCGTGAACCGACAATTGAAGACGCCTGGAATCGCCGCGTTGTCGGTCTGGTGAGTTTGTTTGCCTGAAACACAATAAAACGTCCCTTAATGCCAAATGCATCAAAGTGTTATGGAGAGATGTGAAAAAAAAATTGATTTTTTTTATTATTTATATTAGTTATTTTCTCACTGATTTTAACACTATAGTAGGTATTTGTTCAAGGAGTAGGTACATTTTTCATGTTCCGTCTAAGTTGTCTATCATTCCACCAAACAAAAATAGGCGTCCAACGGTTGTAGAACTCAATAAGCAATTATAAATTATGTATGTCTAAGGAGTAATTTTAAATTAAAAAAATAATAATAACAAAACCATAATATAAAATGGATATCCCAAGTAGCACAACTGGGTGGGAAATAGCTCGTATATCATATCTATTTACATACTTAAGTGAAATATATAGCCATGATTAAGTTCTATATAGGTGGAAAGAACCCTTAGGCAACCAATATAGAACCACGGGGAGAAAAATTGCAGCCTATTTTTGGTTCTAAATTGAATCCATAAGAGATCTCACGATTACCTTAAGTGTCTATTAGAACTATGGATGAAAGTTATGCGCAGTGAACTATTTATTCACTCATTGACCGAATTAATAATTTCAGTTCGGTCAATGAGTGATAAATGAGACGCCAAAGTTCCTTTGAGTGGCGTGGCCACTTGTCAATAAGTTGTTTTTTATAAGTGAATGTTATCTGCCATTTTAATTTTAGATTTATACCTCTGTTTGGGTAAATGATTAAAACTTCACGTTATACAAGCAATGAAACAAGCACGAAATTCCTGCGAATTTTTTGTTACTGTGAAACTATAGTATGGTTTCTTTGTAAATTTCGATGCGCCTTTGATTTGATCAGGAATATTTAAAAAGAGAGTGCTAAATCAAATAAGGAATTGATACTGATAAGAAATAAAACTGTTAAAAACCTGACCTAATGATTGTAGGTTACGTACAATGTTAAAGTAACATCGTCACAACTATCAAAAGTCTGTGATTATACGCAAGTGTGATAAAATTCTGTTTAAAATAATTCATTTTCAAGGACTCCAATTTGTAAACATGGCGAAACAAAAAAGATCTTACAGTGTTTATTTTCACTTATTTGTTCTCTATTTGGAACTATCAGGTCTAAAAATCACTTATTTGTATCTTGCGAGTGGCAAAGCAGTGAATGCTATTACCAATACTAAAGTAGGGCCAATTTAATAGATCACATTTGACATCTGTCAGCTTAGGTTCATAGTAAAGCTTTATTGACAGCTTCTGTCATTATTTCAATAAACGTTCAATAAACATTGAACGCTATTCTTTAATAATAGCGTTCAATGTTGCACAGTAATTTTTTCAGATAAAAATAGACGTTTATTGAAATAATGACAGAAGTTGTCAGTGAAGCTTCACTATGAAGCTAAGCTGAAAAATGTCAAATGTGATCTATTAAATTGGCCCTATTTTAATTATTTGCTCTTTTGTAGGACGAATAATGTTATTTTGACAAGGGCAATAGAAATAATAAAATACTATGTCCTAATTTTGGAACTGTTAGATCGTTAGTGGTTTGAAATAAGTGAAAATAACTACTTTTGGTTTCAAAAACCTCCTATTGAGACTTTTATGAGTCTATTGAGACTCCTATTTATGCGTTGGAGTGGCAATAAGGTACTTCTAGGCCTTAAAAGTTGCAATAACTTTAGGTTCCAAAAGAGCCGTAAAATTATCTTTTTAGCCACTATTGGTGATATACTACTCTATTATACTTGTCATTTGGAATTAAAAGTTCCAAATAAGGGTATGTTCCCACTTATATGTAAACGTTGCTTATAAGTGACTTTAGGGCCTTATATAGCACTATTGCTTCTTATATAGTGACAATTAAAACCTGCATGCAACTTTAAGTAGCAAAATCTACTTTACCCAACCATAAGTAATAAAACAGAAACAAAAAACGTTCCTAAGCAACTACAAGTGAGAGGATGAACTTATATACAATTTTGAGTTGTATTTAAAGTTATAAGTTTTATCAAACACTGTTAACCCACTCATTTAGAACATAAAGCTATAAGATAAGCTGCAAAATTCACTAATGTGCTGCTTGGGATATTACTTCAAATAAAATAGAAAACACATAAAAAAAGTACTTCAAATCTATATATATAAAAATGAATCCCCATTTCCCTTGGTCACGGCATCACACGTGAACGGGTAGACCGATTTCAATTCGGTTTTCGCTAATGGAAAGAGGGATAAACGGGGAATGTTCTTATATATAAACATTGCATCCCGGGCGAAGCCGGGGGCGGGTCGCTAGTGTACCTACAATAAAAATAAGTATTTTGCATTTTAAATAATTGACATCTCTGGTGATATGATAGTAATAAGAAATATATGGCGCGCCTTAACTCAGAATATATGGCTTATTAATTATTTTGAAGACAATCTAGAAAAGCAAGTGAGTGAGGGATGCGAGAGCTTTTACCCATCCCTTCTTATCTCTTTCCTAGCGCAATTGGCTATTGGCATTGTTTACCACTTCATTACAGAAAACCACAGTGAAATAGTATCACGTGTGTTTTTTTTTAAATAAGCGATGCCAGACCTCATTAATCTATCCCTACCTTCTTCCTAATCGGTTCCAACAGAGAACTTGCATCCCACGTGTTGTTGCTGATGATATAAGTGACTCTAGCCACTTACCAAGAAGTAGATCTACAGTCTGCCCGTCATTTAACGTAAGAAAACGTAGCGTACATTAATTATGGCTTCGATATTCCACTAGTAAACACTGGTCTCACAAAGTGTGTATCAGTCATATTTTATGACTTAAAAATACGATTTCGAAAGAAATAAAAAAAATGTATGTGTCAGCTCCGACGCACGACTGAATTTACTCCTTTAAACGTATAAAATTTTCGTCGTGTCAATAGATAACTGAGCTAATTATGTACTTTATATTATTTGGTTATATTCTGCATACTCAGATGTCACGTATTCCAACAAAAGTTGTCAGTTACGTTCGATATACACAGATGTCACAACGGTTTACAAGTTCAAATAGTTCATTTTTCGACGACAGATGTCGCTGCACCGGCAGGTTTTAATGCGATATAGTTTCGTTCCTCCACGCGGACTACACTTTTCAAACGCGATTACGATGTTTGCTTTTATAAGCCCAGAGAATAGAATTAGGGTACATAGACACATGCGTCAGCTGTCGCATAAATGTCAAAGTGACAGATAACGTACAGAAGACCATCGTGAAATAACAGCACGTGTGCTGTTGTGTTTCGGTGAATGAGTAAGGGATTCAGAGCCCATTTTCCTATCCCCTCCTAATCTCTTATCCTTAATCCTGCTGTAGTCGGCAGCGCACTTGTAACAGCTTTGGCGTTGCTTGTGTCATAGGCGACGGTAGCCACCTACTATCAAGTGAACCGTCAGCCTGTCTGCCGATCTTAATATTAAAAAAAAAACTGTAAGAGGGTGGTTACTGTCGCCAGACGAGCTGCCCAAATAACTGCGAAACGCAGTATACCCTGTCACTACTTATATTGCATGGAAATCAACGAATTGTAGGTTGGATTAATTAAACTTTTCAGCACGATTCCTTTCTGGCCACAAATGACTGGCGGAGCAGAGCGCCAAAATAGAGATAGTAGAGATAGCCAAAAAGAGACTCAGAATATGCTATTCAAAGAAAAAGAAAGACAGCCACAAATCTATAGAGTATGTACGGTGCGGTGCAGAGGTATCAGTGCTGCCGGTGCCGTGGCGCGCGTCGCCCAACATGTAGCCTAGGCGGCGCACATGGAAGTAGCGGTAGTACAGCAGCATGAAGGCCAGTCCCGCCAGGAACGCGCCCAAGGTAGCGGCAGCCAGGGCTGCGGGCCGACGGGCACGTCCCGACCACCACCATGCCACCACTAGCAGCGAGTTCTCCACGCACATTACGCAGTAGAACGTCACCTGAAATCATCATGCAATTACTAACTGGTAATCAGTCTCGAGTCAGATAAATGAGGAGATTTGTATTTTTTACGTGCTAGAGGAAACTGGCATTTGTACATTTTTTGTATCATTCCCCACGTTTTAAAGTAATATTATCAATATTGGTGCAAACAATTTTTTTATTTAATTAATTATATTGTTTTAATAGCTATATGCATGGTATAATTATGGTCGCGTGTGTGTTGATCTAAGGGTACCTGAAGAGAATCAGTGCTGGCCTATGCCAACAAAATGCTGAGTAGGGACATTTTTGTAACTTTTATTCTTGCTGTTACTGTTTTCTCTGTGTTTAAATGCATGTTTGTTAAGTTGCAAATTTAAACTTATTTATTGAGTTAGTGATCATTGCTAAGGATGATCATGGTATAGTGAATCTGCTCATGGTCATCATCAGATTTAAGTCAATTAGTGAAGAGGGTTTAGAGACAGTTATGGGTGTTGGTTAATACTCATTAGTGAGAGTTCTGCGTTAGTGACTCTACCCTGCCTTTAAACGGATGGATTTTTTCTGCAAATTACTTACACAAAGATTTTTTTTATTAAAGATGGGTTTGCTATTGACCAGCATCTATTCATGTAGGAAGGATGAGGCAGACGATGGAGCGAGCTTACCCAGAAGATACCTTTTATGAGCTCGGAAATACAGAAGCCGGCAGGGAGTTCCAATCCTTAGCAGTGTCCATTATAAAAGATGTTTTAAAGCGCTTGGTTCGAATTAGAGGGATTTCGACAAGGATGGATTCGTGAGGATGGTAACCAGCCGTACGTCTTCATGTCCGATAGAAGAAAGGGGAAGGCGGTATGATCTCATGCAACTCTCGAGCACACTCTCCGAAGTACATCTTATAGAATACACACAGACAGGCAACTTTGCGTGTAGTGTATTAGTGTGTCATCGCCAATGAATCTCTCTTTCCATTAGTGGAAATCGTATTAAAATCCGTTGGCTGGTTTAGTAGAAGTTAGCCGACAGACAGATGCAGACAGCGACTTTATTTTATAATATATACTATAGATATAGTACATATTATAAAAGTAAACTTCAAGCAAAGACTTGAATCAAACCATATTCAACCTTACTCTCAGTGGCGCAGCTTGCCCTAGATGGACCCTGGATCAAATCGATATCAAAATATCAAATTCTGCCTGACTGGCGAAACTCAAACTAAAGTTTAGAGTTTAGCTCATTGAAACTCTAAAATTTAAGTAAGATTGTGGATAATATTTGCTTATTCACGACCGGGCCCTTGTAACCCGGGGGCCTCGTATAATTGATACGGCTGAAGCGGAGGTAGCTACGCCTCTACTTGCTATAATATAATTTCTCAATAATAGTAAAAAAAATATATTGTAGATTTATTTTATTCCTGTAATGTTTATCTAATAACGAAACTCCGTGATATTGATAATTATATGGCGAATCTTTCACACAGAATCATCATTTCGAACCGACTTTACCTATAGTGCAGGGTGTGCCGTGCACCCCTGCAGGGTGCAGGTCTTAGGGGGCGTCGAGCAAGCGCCGCTCCCGCACGCAACACCTCCAAAAAGCTTTGTCGCTTGCGGTAACGACGTTTTCAAAGACTTTGTACCCATGTTATGACCAACGCTGGCCGTGGTAGCAAAGTAAGGAGCGCCAAGAGCGGCCAACAGTTTAAAGAATTTAAAATGTTGTAAAACAAAAAATTTGACATATTTTAAATGAGTTTTAACATAATGATGCAGAGGGCGCCAGGGTATTGATTGCACACGGGCGCTACATGAGCTAGAGTCGCCTCTGTTAATTATTATATATAATTATTATAGATAACCTACCATCTTGACGGTGTGATCTCTCTCGTGCAGGTTGACGTAGGCGAAGACATAGAGCGCTGCGACTAGGGCGGACAAATAGGCCTTTCTTGCGTGAGACATTCGCTCGCCGTGGAAAGCGTTCTTCGGCGAGATTAGCCACAGGAACATCGACACCCAGTGCAGACCTGCCACACCGCATTCATTTCAATACAATTCACTATTTTAAAGATGACAAAAAGAATGGTATTCTGAGTTTCTTTCGGGGTTTCTTCTCGGGATAGTCATCAGCTTGGTTTCTTTTCACGAAACCCTAATAAAAATAGTATAAAAAAAAGGGACAAGTGCGAGTTGAACTCGCGTGAAGAGGGTTCCGTACGATGTTAACTATCCGCACAATATTGAGTGATTTACCATGTTAATTTAATATCATGGACTGCTTATAGGTTTTCCTATAATCTATAAATAGAAAACTAATTTCTGTATTTTTTCAAAATTTTAGTTTCAGTAGTTTCGGAGATAAGGGGGGGGGGGAATGGTCGGACAGACGGACACACGAGTGATCCTATCCTATATATTCGGACGTACGGAACCCTAAAAAGGATGCCAATTTGTACGCTCCTCCAATAGCTATATGTAATAGATATATGTATACCGTTAGATAGCTATTTTTGAGCTGAGCCGTTGTCAGTACCTACAGCATAACTCCTGAATGCATTAACATTTCGAACTAGGCGTCATAATAAGCTCAGCTTTGTTCAGTTCAAAAATAGCTACTAACGGTATATTACACATACCAGAGTTCATATATTTCCTGGTTCTTAAAAGTGTTTCTTTGAAACCTATTTAATGAATAAATAACTGTTTCACAATTCTCAACGATACACTTTCAAAATATTCACATTTATTGTCGTAATATTCTGGATTGTACAATTAGATTGGATCTGGCAACATGTATATTTTACGTTTTTTTAATGTGTAAGGCTGCGATTTCGAAATCAGCGGAGCAGGATGGGACTGAGCGGAGCGGACGACTGCAATCAAACAAATGTATGGAACTTAGGCTTGGTGGTTTTGGACGCGGCGGAGCGGGGCGGCGAGAGATAAAGTGCCGGAGAGCTTGTCGGGAGCCCGCCCCGCTCCGCTCCGCTTGTTTCGTAACCGCAGCCTTAAAGTGTATATTATGCTCAGGAAAAAAAACTTTCATAAGTCAAATTGGAATCAATTCAACTCCGAAGTACTGAATCTCCAAAGTAAAAGTCTACATCAGACCATTATTTACAACATATCATATAATTTAAAATTATAGTATAAATTAATAGCGACCCACTCCCGGCTTCCCACGGATGCATTTATTTCTGCAAATTATGTGCACATCCATTCCTCGTTTTTTTTTTAATTGTTAAAATTATAAATAAATAAATAAGATTTATAGGTTCATTCCAATTGAACTATGATATGATAACTTACCTATAACTAAGAAGACCCAGTATTCGTAGACTAATGCGTACACAGTGAGGGCGCAGACGCGAGCCGAAACAGTACCCAGGCGCCAAGCAAACTACAAATAAATCACTTACGTTACGACTTATTGAAAGCCAGAGAAATGGAATAAACGATTCAAATATATTATTAGTGTTAGAAATAAATTACCACAACAAACTTCGTCGATATATTTTGTTTGAACACATGAGATGTTAACCGAACTTTAAGTCATTTATTGAAAATATAGCCAAATATAAGAAAGTTATTGAAATGCGTAAGGGTGAGGGAAGTACAAATAGTTATAAACACAAATATAAATACGTATACGCACACGCACATGTACGCACGCATGCACACACGCACGCTCGAACACACACATATATATGGAAACGAACCTTTCAAAGTTGGCTCAGGGTACACAGCGATTCGCGGTCGTAGATTGAGCGACCCGTTTGGCGGCAGTGGCCACCCGATTACAGAAAACCACCGCGAAAGAATGTTTAGTTCTCAACTGAACTACTTAAAATTATATCCAGTCTCGCTCTCAAGCCCCCTCCCTTTTTCACAATTACACTACACAGCCACACACAGTGTATACACGCTCTCCATAAATTTAATTTAATTTAATTAGTTAATTTATAATAATAAAAGTGCCTCTAAAGTTCTTTTGTTCTAAGTTCCTTTGTTTGAATCTATTAACCAGCCTATGGAATAAGGAAAATCAAACTTAAAAAATACATAATTGCGTAATTATGTTCTTTTATGTTTCAGCGAGTGTGTACCTAAGTGATGCCAGAGCCCGTTTTCCTATCTTTTCCTAATCCTACTAAAGTCGCCAGCAAATTTGCAGCACCTATCTATCCAATCTCAAGAAATAACGCCACTTGAAAAGTCGCCAAAATCGTCTCACTTAACTAATCCCAGGGGGCTGATAGATAATAGGTTCTTGTACCGTAAGGGAGCGCAGTACGTAAAGTATACGGTCAGTAGTATAATAAGATAAATTACCTGGAAGATGACCCCAAGCCAAGTGAGTACGAGGCGATGTACGTTGTGCAACCGAACATTCTTGCTGAAGCTGGCCAACGCCCAGCACACGCTGAACAGCGACAGCGACGCTGATATCACGTTCAGTTCGCCAAACGCTTTGTTCGCTGAAACGCCAAGTTTATGCAAATTTAATATTTTCTCTTCACTTAAAGAAAAAGTCTAAATACCGAGTAATATTTAATGTCGGTTTTGTAAAGAATCAAAAAAGAGTAGTGTAAATCGCGTTTTATCTTTTCAACCAATCATACAACACAAGCCCATTGGCTGAGTGGATAAGGTGCTTGCCTTAGCACTCTGTCTCAGGGGTCCCGAGTTCAATTTCCGTCAGGGCCAACTTGAGAAATGAACTTTTTAAAGTAGGCTCTGGCTTGGATCTGGCAATTAGTTGCAGGGCACACTGCCTTTCGCGGTCGTTGATTGGACTGCTCGTCTGGCATAAAACACTCATGTTGTTATGCTTCGGTGAGCGAGTCCTTTAGCGTAGCGTTTCGCGTCATGCCACGTGATACCGCAGCTATCTACGTGCCGTTAACATAAAAAACTCTTTAACATAAAAAACCTTTCTATTAATTTATTTCTTGTTTTAATTACTGGTATCATAATTATGATATTAATGGTATCATAAATGATATCATAACCAAGCAATTGGTTTGCTGTTTAATACAAAGTAAAATCAGATGTTTTGGAAATAAGGTATTCTATCTCATCCCTTATCCTACGGTAGTCCACAGCGCACTTGCAGCAGCTGTGGCGTGCCATCATAATATATTTTTGTCAGGTGCGAAAAAATTCGCGGGAAAAAGCTAGCAATATATGTGACGGATGGTTATAATATATATTTTACCTGCCGGTTCATCTATGCTGGGTTCCGGTGTGAGTCCTAATTCGTTGACAGTTTCCCTATCGTTGTCTTTGAACAGTATATGTAGTTGCAGTAACAACATTGGCGCTGCTTCACAGAACGCGTGCACTAAACGCAGCATACCTGCAATTTCAAAATTCAGAACAATCACCGGCCAGTAAAAAATAATTACTGGCAACGCTTGGTACTATGTATTTGTATATTATAGAGACATCTTCATAATCAGCCTTTAGATTAAGGTCTAAGTAACTTAGGTCTCCCCATAGACTAAAAAGACGCGGGAAGGGACGAAAACACCGGTTGAGGTTCTATGCCACCCGCCTCCTACGCCGATTCATTTAAACTCTCTTAAAGTTATCTTATCAAAGGGCAATTGGAAAGAGTAGGCCTCCACATAAGAATTTATTCTAAGGGATAATAAACGTCAATATTATGATAAAAAGCCAGTAATAACAGTATAATCGCCAAGCTAATTTTGCCATGTTAACACCCACGTGACATCATTGGCAACTAAAAAATAAAACTAACAAGAGCGTCGACGGTACTGAGTGTATCACGAGATTACGTCACCAAAATGGCGTCCGGGCGCATTAGCAATTTGCGGGGCTTATACTTACATATGCTTTGATTAAAAGGTGTGTCTAGCCAAATAGAGAATCTATTAGATAGATGATTATGTAGGAAATAACTTTTAACTTACCTTGCTATAAGTTAACTTTTAATTTATAACAAATCTCAATCAACTTTAATATTGTGTAAACATTTGCTAAACGGCTTATACATAATTCGTACAAAGAAAATGCACTAGGTATTTTAATTTATTAAAACCATGTTGGATGTAATTATGAAAACAATATTAGTGATTTACCACGTTATTTTAATATCATGGACTTCTTATAGGTTTTCCTAAGTATAATCTATAAGTAGAAAACTATTTTTTTATTTTTTTCAAACGTTTAGGTTCAGTAGTTTCTGAGATAAGGGGGGGAATGGTCAATTTTCGTCTATTTTCTTGAATAACTTGGAAACTATTTATTTTAAAATAAAAATAAAAATACATTTAAGATCTTCACAACAAGACCTTCCATTTGATATGTCACCACATGATGCAGTTTAAAAAAAAAAAATTTAATTTACCACTTTACCCCCAAAAATGACCTCCCATATACAGATTTCATCTATTCATGTCACACCTCTGCGTTTGGGTCACAGAAATTGATATGCGTACCAAATTTCAACTTAATCGGAGATAATTGACTGTGACGGACGGACAGACGGACACAGGAGTGATCCTATAAGGGTTCCGTTTTTTTATTCGGACTTACGGAACCCTAAAAAAAATTAAAATGGAACAAATGGCCCTGGGCAAGTAAAATTGGATCCGAAAATTCTGGAATTAAATACTTACAGTAATACGATCAGCAATTAAATTAGTGTAGTTACATAAAACAAAAAAATTAGGAAACTATTGATCAATTATTTAGATTTGTTCTAAAGTTGCCTCCTCTAAAAGCTAGATTAATACAGATACTCACACAAATCCCTGACTTGATGCTTGACCCGTCGCAACTCAACTGGAACCAGTAGCCTTGCGTATCTCCATAGTACTCCAAGTTGAAGACAGTGCAAGAGGATCGGAAGCCAGGGTGGACGGCCTTTACGGTCCGCTTCTCCACTCCAACAAACATGTAAATACCATCGTAGAGATAGCACCTGAAAAGGGGCCGATAAAACAACCTATGCACTTGGTTATACTCTGATAAAAATCTGCATAATTGCTTAGCCGAAAATAGAATTTTTTTAAAAGGATACTAAAATATTAGGTAGGTACTTTAAATATTTATTTTAGTAATTTTTGTGAACATGTGAATTCCAAATATTAGACTGCACTCTGGTCAATATAATGATATTCTTCCAGAGCCCTTTGCCCTAATTCCTTATCCCTAATCCTACGGTCGGCAACGCACATGCTTGCGGTAGCCACCTACCATCAAGTGGACCTTCAACCCGTCTGACGACCTTAACAAAAATAATCTTAGTTTAATCGTGCCGGATAAAGGCATATGCTTGAATCCTTTCGAATCTTTCACGCCATCTACTGAATAAGCTCAGACGTAACTTTTTGTCCTGGAAACGTATGATCGAGATAAAAGTATCCTACGTGTTAATCCAGGACATGATCTATGTGTGTTCCAAGTTTCATCCAATTTTTTTATGGTTTATAAAGAATTGCGTAGCAAACATGTAAACTTTTACATTTGTTATACTAGTATAGAGTAGTACAGATTAAACGATATCCAAAAAATTTTAATGTGCACCTGAGATATAACAAGCGACGTGATAACGATAGACATAGCAGCAGCAAAGGAACCCTTGTAGCCTCTTTCTAGCAGCGCGTACCCCATCACCACGTCAAAGACCACGTCGCAGAAGTAACCCGCCAGAGAGATCACGTTGAACAGCACGTCGCAAAGGGGTAAGAATTCCGCCATTTCATAGCTTTTTCAAATTATTTACAATGATACGTTCCTTGCCTCTTATATTCTTTCATTTTTGCTGTAAAATAAAAAATAAGTAATCAGAATATTTGCCTATAATGGAACGTTTTTTCTATGAACTTCGTAACAATTTCGAATTGTATAGTGACAAGATTCAAGTTCTTAATAAGGTTACAATATAATTCGAAATATAATTAGTAAAATTACAATATTTTTTTTTTGTGACTGTTGACGCCAATTGTCAAATTGACGGATAGTGGTTCGCTGGTGGTATGTGCTGTCTCGCTCCCACCACACATCCATTCCCTATCTGTCACTTGCTTACGCACCGCATACGAAGCCAATCGGCCATTGTTTTTATAACGCGCCGCAACCGCCGCTGAAACAAGCGAAAACCCGCCGGTCTCGTCGCGAGATCAGAATTATTGTATCATCCGCATTAATGTGTACCTATCAGACGTGTGTGCTGTAGTTAGCCATTTGGTCGCGCCTTTCGCATCGCGACTGCGGTCGAAAAGTGGTGAAAGTGCTGAAGAATCAGGACTCTGCATGTGACGGGCCCGTTGCAGCTCTTCGCCGCTGAGGAAAGAGGTGAGTGACAGAATTACCCATCATTCCCATTTCCTTCGATTGCACGTACCATAGCAATCAATATACAGTCCACTTCGAAGATTATTTGGCGTGACCATTTGTTTTGGTCCTTATCGAACCGGATTTGTTTTGGTCCGTACGAACCGTATTGTAGGTATATCCAGCCGCCCTTATTAGGATACTTTATAGGCCCTAGTGAGAGAATTTAAGTGTAATCACTACGAATATTATTTTATTAACCGCATAGTCTACCTACTTATTTACGCATAAAAACCGCCCGTAACATTAAGTTACGTGTTATCTCGAACGATATTTATATACAATAGAAATAATATTTATTTATATACTACATACATAATATACTTCACATTAATTGATACGCAAATCAAACATAAAATTGATATTTAACGCAATATCGCAACGTAATTTTATTTACCTACCTACTTCATTCTATAATAGCAGCGATTTCGTACGAACGATTTACCCTACCGCGTTGTGAAGCCGTACGCGCAAGGCTCGCGCAAGCGCGTAGGTGGTATTATATTTCGCCGCACAGTATTCGATTCGAATTACCGCTTAATTTAATTTAATTGTATATTTGCTTGCACATCATAATGCCGCGAGAAGAGGAAGCTCAAGATGCGAAACTAGCTATAATGCAAGCTAAATATGAGGCCGTCTTCGAAATAGTGCAAAGTATTTATGATTTGACTTTAGATATTAATTCAAATCCCGCGAATAGGGAGCGTTTCCTCGACGTCTCTTCACAGATCGATTCGCTGCGCACTGAGTTTGAAACTAATTTAGATAATTATAATTCCCGCTTATTAGAATTGAATCCAACCGCGAAACCTAGCTATAAGGCACTCGTTGCTTTCGAGTCTCTGTATGGCAGGATAAAACGATTTCATTCGCAATATTCGCCATCGCAACATAAGGCTTGCGACACACTGCCGCATAAGGCTCGCGTCACACTACCGCCAATCGAGCTGATGAACTTTTCGGGTGACATTCGATCATGGGCATTATTTTATGCTAGCTTCAAGTCTACCGTTCATGATAACCCATCACTCACGGACGCCGAAAGGTTGTACTATTTATTAGGCAAGCTGACGGGCAAGGCACAGTCTGTGTGTGCGGGCATCACACCTTGCGCTGAGAATTATGAGCTAATCTGGCAAACGCTGATTAACAAGTACGAAGATCAGCGAATGCTCGCCTCCGCGTATTTAAATCAAATGTTCGATTTTAAACCATTACAATCTGCAACCGCGACGAACTTTGATTTACTTACAGATAACTTTATAAGTGCAGTGCGCGCCTTAAAGAATCTAAAGTTGGATAATCTAACTGACTTAATTATACTTCATATCGCGCTCAAGAAGATAGACTCGGATACTGTTCGCGCTTTCGAATTGAGTTGTAGTTCCAAAATACCTACGTTCGACAACTTAGTCGAATTTATTACCTCTCGTGCCAAGGTTTTGGAACGCACTCAGCCTAGCTCATCGGGTGTATTGAACGCTCGTCAAATTAATAACAATAATAATCGTCGCTCTAATAACGCACCGCCGCCGAAGTACCAGGCATATGTGAGTACAACGGTCGATTCAAAGTGCAAGTGTCTTTGCACCAATATAACGCATCAGCATTTATTTAAATGTTCCGATTTTAATAGTATGACTCCACATGAACGCTTTCAGTGCGTAAGGGATAACGGTGCATGTGTGAATTGCCTAAGCTTAAAACATCGAGCTTCTAATTGCTCATCAACTTCAAATTGCCGCGTTTGTAAGCAAAGGCATCATACGATGTTACACTTCGAGCGGAACAGGTCGAGCCGCGCGGCTCCCTCCAGCTTGAAGCCTCCGCTACCGATCACTGTGCCTGAGAGGTGCGACGGCGCCGCTAACTGCGCGCCCCCCGCGCATCCGTCCCCGCAAGCATCCTACGCTCGGAACGCGCATTCGGACGTCGCGTTATGTACTTATACACCTATAAAAAACCGCAGTAAATTATCTACTATTTTATTGTCAACCGCGCAAGTCGTCGCGTATGATATTAAGGGCGATCGACATATTATTCGCGTCCTATTGGACTCCGCGTCGCAAAGTCATTTCATTACAAGGGAATGCTGCGATCGGTTAGGATACCAGCTTCATGATGCTGAACGTACTATTGTGAAAGGGTTCGGCGGAGCTGAGAAAATAATTAAAACTAACTCAATCGATTTAAAATTCTATTCTCGCTTTGACAACAATATTAATTTTAATATCTCGTCGCTCGTTGTTGATCAAATTACCGACTTACTGCCCACTGCAGTGGTAGACACTTCTGTCTTATCACACTTATCAGGGATACCGCTGGCGGATGAGAGTTTCGGCACGCCTAATAAAATAGATGCGCTGATCGGAGCCGAACTATTTCCGCATCTATTTCTCCCCGACGTAGTTCACGCCCCGAGCGACTCGTCGGTGCCTCCTGCTTTACGTACGATATTAGGGTACGTTATTATGGGTTCCGTACCTACGCTCAATAACCACCAGACCTTGACATGTTGCCTCGTTCAAGAGCCTATCGCTATTGACTCAGTAGTCAGGCGTTTCTGGGAGCTCGAAGAGCTTCCCTCCGCACCGCCCGTTCAACATCCCGTCGATGTTGAATGCGAAGAGTTTTATAAATCGACTACGACCCGCGATCCCGTTACTGGTAGATACACTGTTGGTCTACCATTTAACGACGATGTCTACACTCTCGGAGATTCTTTCGAAACCGCTCGCAAGCGTTTCTTATGCCTCGAAAAAAGGCTAGAAGCTTCACCTCAACTTAGTTCCACAAATAATGACGCCTTTTATTTTAAAATTTCCGCTCCCGCCGAGGTGAAGTGTACTAAGCGCTCCATCTTGTCCACCGTCGCGCGTCTGTGGGACGTAATGGGTTTCGTTGCGCCCACAGTTGTATTCGCCAAGATGTTAATAAAACAGCTTTGGCAGCTTAATCTCGATTGGGACGATACACCGCCGCTGCACATCACTAAAATGTGGCAGCAGTTTTGCGCCGAATTACCGGCTCTCAATAACTTAAGCATCCCGCGTCACGTGGGCGTGACCACGGACTGTAACGTTACCCTCGTGGGTTTCTCCGACGCCAGTCTGCAGGCTTACGGCGCTGTAGTATATATGCACGTGACTGCCCTCACTGGCAACACAGTCCAGTTGGTGTGCGCGAAGACGAAGGTGGCACCAACTAAACCGCTTTCGATTGCTCGCCTCGAGCTATGCGGGGCTGTGTTGTTGTCGAAACTACTTCGCACGGTTCACGATAACTATTCTCGTCACCTCCCAATCGAGACTTACGCGTTTATCGACTCTAAGGTCGCGTTATACTGGATTAAGAGTTCGCCACACAGATGGCAAACGTTCGTCGCAAACCGCGTTATACAAGTAACGGAAAATATTCCTGCTGATAATTTCGATCATGTCGCGGGCACTGAGAACCCCGCCGACATTCTCTCGCGTGGCATTATGCCACGGAAATTGATCTCGCACCCCCTGTGGCTACACGGGCCTCAGTGGGCTTCATCGCATCCGTCGGTGTGGCCTCTCAAGAGCCTCGACGGACAGTCTATTACAGACATACCGGAACAGAAGGTTATCGCGCACCCTGTGTGCACGCCTATAAAGCATTGTGTTTTATATGAGCTCGCTCTCCGCACCTCCTCATGGAGTAAGCTTCTACGTATCATTGCATACGTGTGTAAGTTCGCAAAGTTATTGCCCCGCCGCAGTACTACTACAGTAACTGCCGATGATATTCAGTTCGCTGAAAATAAAATGCTACGCGCCCTGCAAGGCCAGCACTTTGCAGAGGAATACTTTAATATTAGAAATAACAAATCATGCTCGCCGGCTTTCAACCGTTTGAGGCCTTTCATTGACAACGGGCTGATCCGCGTAGGCGGTCGCCTCGTTAACTCCGCTCTGGACTATGCTCACATGCATCCAGCTATCTTACCGCGCAGTGATCATGTAGTGAACATGATCATTGATTACTATCACGTAAAATACCTACATGCCGGGCCGGAGCTATTAATGTCGCTCCTACGTCAAAGGTTCTGGATCCTATCCGCACGCCGCATTGTGAGACAAAGAGTCCACATGTGCAATACTTGTTTCCGACGAAAACCGCATCCCACTCATCCGCTTATGGCCGACTTACCCGACTGCCGCACGCGTCAGGTCGTTAAAGCGTTCACGCATACGGGCTGCGACTATGCAGGTCCCGTGCCTTACACTCCTGTGCGTCGCCGTGGTGTTCGCAGCGAGAAGGCCTACCTGTGTATATTCACATGCCTTACGACTCGCGCTGTGCATATTGAAGTCGCCACAGACCTCAGTACTGCGAGTTTTCTCGCCGCGCTCAAGCGTTTCCTCTCGCGTCGAGGACCGGTGCAGTACTTGCACTCGGATAATGCGACGAACTTTAAAGGAGCCGCTTCTTACCTCCGCGATTTATACAAATTTCTCAAAGATGAATATCATCCGAAGCTTGAGCAGGAGTGCGCTGAGAGTCGTATAACATGGAGATTCATCTGTCCCAACTCTCCTCACATGGGAGGCGCTTGGGAGAGCATGGTTAAGGTTGTGAAGTCGTTCTTTCGTGTCCTGGGACAGCAGCTTCTCTCGTATGAGGAACTCTGTACGGTTCTCACTCAGATTGAGTGCTTACTTAACTCGCGTCCGCTAACAGTACTGAGCTCTGATCCCGCCGAGCCTTCAGCTCTGACTCCGAGTCATTTTTTACATACCGCTCCGCTAAACTCGTTGCCCGCGCCGGAAGTCGAATCCGACTCTGTTAATTTGCTTCATAGGCACTCGCTACTGGACAAATTAGTTCAGTCGTTTTGGAATCGCTGGAGAGTGGAGTATCTGCACGGTTTGCAGGTTAGGCAGAAATGGAATACTCCTACCGCGCCTATCACACCTGGAACGGTCGTGGTAGTGATGAATGATAATGTACCGCCCCTAGCCTGGCCTTTAGCGATTGTGGAAAAGGTCCATCCTTCAAAGGATGGAACGGTGCGCGTTGCGACTGTGAGGAGCGCCGGGGGAATTTACCTCCGCCCCGTCGTTCGCTTATGCCCTCTTCCAAGGCAATAATTATTTATTTTTTACCGCGTTTAGCTATAAGTTTTATCTATATACCGCTACATTATTTATATTTATTTATTCCGCGTCGCATATCTGTTATTATATTTTTACTTCCGCTTCGCCGTGACTCTGTGGAGTTATTAATCACCCCGCGCGCATTGAGCGCCTATAGCCTGGAGTCATTTGTTTGTTGATTTTCTTTAATTTTCTCAACTTATGGTAGTCCTTTAATGGTGACCCATTAAGGGCGGGTGGATGTTGACGCCAATTGTCAAATTGACGGATAGTGGTTCGCTGGTGGTATGTGCTGTCTCGCTCCCACCACACATCCATTCCCTATCTGTCACTTGCTTACGCACCGCATACGAAGCCAATCGGCCATTGTTTTTATAACGCGCCGCAACCGCCGCTGAAACAAGCGAAAACCCGCCGGTCTCGTCGCGAGATCAGAATTATTGTATCATCCGCATTAATGTGTACCTATCAGACGTGTGTGCTGTAGTTAGCCATTTGGTCGCGCCTTTCGCATCGCGACTGCGGTCGAAAAGTGGTGAAAGTGCTGAAGAATCAGGACTCTGCATGTGACGGGCCCGTTGCAGCTCTTCGCCGCTGAGGAAAGAGGTGAGTGACAGAATTACCCATCATTCCCATTTCCTTCGATTGCACGTACCATAGCAATCAATATACAGTCCACTTCGAAGATTATTTGGCGTGACCAGTGACATTGTAAGTAAAATGTGAAAATAAAATAAATTTTAAAGCCAAAACAACATACAAAGAAAAAACAAAACGTATTCATAACATTGACAATTCATATCTGTGAGAGTAAACAACTACTTTTGAGAATATTGTTACTCATATATATTAAATATGAAGTAATAAAGCAAATATTCGAAATTCGCGCTACAAATTTTGGGTGGGTAGCCGATAGATGGCTAAGTGGGTCTTCTCTTTTCGTATGGCTAATGACATATGTATTTCTCCTTCATAGTATTCTGTTCAGCAGGTTATAGTTATCTGTGTTCAATATTGAGTGACGCTGTACTGTAAACTGCGCCCGCCCCTTAAGGGCTTCCGAGACGGTCAAACGGTTTGATTCAATCCTTACGTGTTTGATCAAACCGTTTGAAGCCGCTTTGAAATAGTGTCAAAAAGAAGCGCAGTTTAGAATGTCGCTTCAAACAAGAAGGATCTATATGCCTTCAATTATGGATAAAGATTTTCTCGCATTTATTGTATTAATGTCTTGCCTAAAAAATAAGAAAAAGAATTTGGTGCAAGGAATGGTACAATTAAGATTTCGTTTCACACATGAACAAATTTAGTGTAAGACTGATCAAGGTTTGATAAAACATGTCGCGAACACGGTCAAATGGCGCTTCAAACAAAACTAAAATATAAATTTCCAACAAACAAGCTTCAAACACGTAAACGTTTGTCAAACCTGTCAAACCAACCGCGCAAACGATCAAATTGGTTTGAATCAAACCAAAATCTACTTGTTTGAATCAAACCGTTTGACCGTCTCGGAAGCCCTTTAGATAACGCTACTATCATTTATTCTGTCTGTGGTGGTAGTAGAGTCTGAACTGAGCATAGATAAATATAATATACTAGCGTTTGTTTTGTTAGTCTCTGTCCGTAAGTAATCTTATTATTTTGTTAAAGTTTTAAAGGATAGTTTTACTTTTTAGATGAAACTCAATTATGTCTAATTACACAGATTTTGTGGGTAAAATTAGCAAAGATTCGTCTAGAGCGGCTTGCAAGAAATGTGGTTACGCTGGACATTTAACTTTTCAATGTAGGAACTTTATAAAAGTAAGAACTTACTAAAGTCACTTTTAGTAGTTACGTCGTTATTATAAGTTATAAATTAATATGGTTAATTCAATAACAAAATGTATTAAAGTATACATTTATTAAGTAAATATTAAAGTATTTGGTTAAAATTAGATTTCATTCTAATGAAAGTAGCTTCTAAGTTATTGCTGAATAATCAAATTAGATTTTAAGGTTAGGAATTGAATTATTTACAAACATTAGCTATACATCGACAAAATTAACTAAAACCCTTAATTTTTTTAATGGAAACTGTGGGATGCCGGAGAAGGAGCAGCCAAAACTCATTCTATCACAAGAAGTATTAATATGTTTATTATACATGTGTAATTTTAATTCTCCTATTTAAACACAACTATATAAATTAAAGCAGTTACTTTTTTCATTCAGAATAACATAAAATTCTAAATTAAATATAATATAGTATAATGTTAAACCTAACAGAGACATAGCTATAATATAAATTAATATGGTAGTGTATATTATGATATATTTTTTATAGTATTGTTTGACCTATAAATATATATTTTTATTGAGTCATGGCCTAAACTGATATATATATTAAGATATAGTAACCGTTAGGAGAAGCTGTAAACTATGTAAACAAACAAACTTGCAGCATGAATAGTTATTAAGGAACATTTCTCATACTTTGACACTTGTAACCAACTTAATTAGACTGGGTGGGTTATAAAGAATTGAACGTAAACATTTGGTCCTTTACGTTTTAGGTTATATATTGGATTTTATTACTAATTTTTTCATTTTGTTTTTATTAGTTAGAAATCAGTGTCATTTTGGTTAATTGTTTTGTTACGTATAATTATTATTCAATCCCTGAATGTTTGTTTACATAATTTACAGCTTCTTGTGAAGGCGAATTGTGAAGCCAAAATTAATATTTTAGTATCTTGTGTGTGATACGTTACTGTAATAATATTTTGTTTTAGCATATTAATAAGTATATATAGTATATATATAATAGCCCAGTCTGTGTTGGAATTTAGATGGTCGTTTATGTTTGGGCCATGGCTCTCATTGGCATTTAAAATATAAATATGTTTTAAAAATAATTGCCAACTGCTTGCTAAACTAATATGTATCTAGACCATGTAGATGAACTGCTTTCATGAAATAAATGTAAATAATTTATATTTAACAGGTAGATCCAAATAAAGAGATAGTTTTGGATGTGAGCAGCACAAGTAGTGACAGTGAAGTGGAATATGCCACACCTCTCCAGTCTCTCCGAGAAGCGGAACTACAGCAAAAATTGCAGGAAAAACTGAAGAAAGCTAAGGAAAAGAAAAAGAAGAAGAAAAGGTTATTCTTAATAGTAATTTTCTATATTCTACATATTAATAAATTTAATCTATTAATATTGGAATGCATGCTTACTGGGTTTTGCAGTCATTTGGATAGCCTATTTGGTGGCAGTAACCACTCCTCTTACCACCATGAAATAACAGCTTTGCACAGTTGTTTCGGTGAGTAAGTCAGAGATGCCTGAGTCCATTTCCCTATCCCTTACTATGATTGGCAGCACACTTGCAGCACATGTGGCGTTACTTGTGTTATAAGCCACAGTAGCTACTTACCATCAAGTGGACCGTCAGCCTGTCTGTTGACCTCATAAAAAAAAGAAAAATTAATCAAAATAAATATTGATAAAAGAAGAACTTTTGTTTTGAAAATGTAATGTGCAGATAATATTTTAAAAAATATTATCTGCATATTACATTATCTGTCTTACATTTTTATTTAAGACTAGCATTTAGTGTAGAATAGGGATCCGCCTTGTTTATTGCTTTTACCATTAGTGAAAACGGTCATTAGAGATGAGTCGTTGACGTTATTACCGTCGACGAAATTAAATCTTTTATTGTCGACGGTCGACTAGTCGATCTCGAAATAATCGACTAGTCTACACGTAAACTTGTACAAAAAAGGGTCAAATCAACTTAATTATTAAAACAGTTGAACATAATTTTAAGATTCGCCGACATAATTCAGATACTCGTTTTTTATGCCAAATCTATAAAATTTTATTTACGTAAAGTACTTTATCTTCAAAACTTTTAAAAACTATAGATCGACTAAACTAAATACTGAGTTCAGCGAAAAATTGTGATTTAAATATTGCATTTAAATATAAATCGACATTGTTCGACTATTACAACTACAACATGTCGGCAACCTGCAATGAGTCGCAAGGGTAGTCTACCAAATCAACTAGTCTATGAATTCAACTAATGTATCGAAGAACGATGAACCGTCGAAACGTCAAATGGCTGTCAATGGTTTATTCGACTAGTCCGTTCATTCAATGCCCAATTCTAGTTAGAAGAAGTTAATGGAGAAAAAGACAGAGAGGTGGACAGTGACTTTATTTTGTAATATATACATTCTATAAATTAAAATAGCCTTTTTAGGGAATTAAATCTGTGTATAGACAGAGCGACCGCTAACATTGTTCTTAATTTTTCTTTATTAGATCATCAAGTGAATCCTCAACCAACAGTTCATCATCATCATCGTCAATATCATCCTCAACATCAACTTCTAACAGCAGCAGTGATGCAGGGAAGAAGAGAAGAAAGAAACACAAGAAAAAGAAATCTAAGAAATCAAAGAGATCTCACAAAGAAAGCAAGAGGTGTAGAAGATAATGCTTTATTTGATTTCACATCAAGTAATTTGACAGTGAAAGAAGGCTGATGTTTAAGTGTATGTTTGTAAGATTTAAATGTAATTTTATTATTTCAGTTTTCGTGTACAAAATATAATTATGATTCTTATTTGTTTTTGTTTTACTTTATATTTTAGTAGATTGATAATTTTCAGATATACTTATTTAAGATACTACTTATTTACTTCGATATACTATCGTGAGCTTTAAGAGGCGACTTTAAGATTTATTGGCATAGTTATTTAGTTTCTCTTCAAGTCATTCCCAAATAGTAACTTGTTATACAGCTCATGCATTTTTTAATATTAAGATCGGTAGACAGGCTGACAGTCCACTTGATGGTAGGTGGCTACTGTCGCCTATAACACAAGCAACGCCACAGCCGCCGCAAGTGCGCTGCCGACAGTAGGATTAAGGATAAGAGATTAGGAGGGGATAGCGAAATGGGCTCTGGCATCCCTTACTCACTCACTGAAACACAACAGCACAGGTGCTGTTATTCCATAGTGGTTACTGCTGCCAGATAGGCTGCCCAAATGACTGCGAAACGCAGTTTGCCCTGCCACTACTTTCCAGCTCCAGACCAGAGCCAGATTTGAAAAGTTCATTTTTCAAAGTAGACCCTGCCAGGAATCCAACCCGGGCACCCTAGAACAGAGCGTTAAGGCAAGCACCCTAACCACTCCCCTACTCACAATTTTTAAAAGTTATTAATGTATGATTATAGAGTATGTAAATCTGGAACAGCCAGTTATGAAAACATTTTTTATTTTTCCATAGAAATAACAACTATTGTTCAAGAATGAGATGATGCTTCATTTACAATGTTATGTTTTATTTTCCTCTAATGTTTTAATTTTGACTGTGGCAGGGCACCCACTGCCTTTAGCAATCATTTGTGTAGCGAGGCAGTAATCACCATCTTGCATGTGTGCTATTGTGTTTCTGTGAGTGAGGGAGGGATGCCGGAGCCCATTTCCCTATTCCTTCTTAATCCCTAATCCTACTATGGTTGGGAGCACACTTGTAGCACCTGTGATGTTGCTTGTGTTATAGGTGACAATAGCCACCTACCTACTGTCAAGTAAAGTGAAGAGATACAATTTTACAAACAAATTTTTCTAAATGGAAACCGCACAAGGCGGCACCTTTTGAATGTACAGTTTCTTCTACTACTAGTAAGTGAAACTACTCTTAAAAATACCTTGTTTTTGTTAACTAAACATTATGTATATTTGTGGATTTTGGTTGGTATTGAGGCATGTATAATCCAAACGCTGGTCTCAAATAGGATTTGCACCAGATTGGAGATTTTTAATGTAAGTTTGACAGACGGGCTAACGATGATAGGAGGCTACTGTCGTTTATATCACAAGCTACGCTACATACAGGTACTGCAAGTACTGTGCCACCTATAGTAGGATTAAGCATAAGGGATGGGCAATGAGCTCTGACATCCCTTACTCACTCACTGAAACACACATGCTGTTATTTTGGGGTTGTTACTGCTGCCAGAAGGGCTGCCCAAAGGTTTTCCAGACCAATTCCAAAGTGACCCTGCCGGAAATCAAACCAGGGACCCCTGAGACAGAGTGTTAAGGCAAGCACCCTAACCACTAATCCAATGGGCTCGTCAAATATTGGGAGACTTATTCGAGAAATATTAATATTTACCAATTATGCAAGTTACCTATGAAATCTTCTGAACCATAAACAATATAATACAAACACACAACTGTTATTTTATTAGACCGTTTTTATTTGTCTTGTAACAAGTAGGTAAAATACTTGTAAAGGATCATACCTTTAAGGATGCATTAATTCCTTCTACAGTTAAATTATTCTTATTATTTTGATTTAAATTCACAAGACTGTAACTAAGTAGGCATTTAATTTAAAAATGTTAACAAACATTTCATAATGAAAAGGAAATGTTTACTTCAAGAGAATATCCTATTTTGCTTTCAAGTAGAAAGTAGGTTGAAATTCTTCTGTTCATGTAACACGGCGTAGGTAATTTATTTCTTGTTTTATAATTTAGTAAATATAAAATATAAGAAGAAAATCACTTACCCTTTTAAAAGAAATTCCAATAGTAGTATTTATAATAAACATTATCTATAATAAATAAATTGACTAAATAATTTGTACTTAGGTTTGTTCACTGCGGTATAAAAACACATACGATATTTCTCACGTATTGTATTTAAAATTTGATCACAGCATATAAATACATTTCTCACGATAATCAGTATTCAGATCACATAAAAAGTTTAGAATATTTTGGTTAAGTTTTCTAAGTTCCAATCAAGTTTACGTCAAAAGTTCACAAACCGCATTGCCATCTAGTAGAAAATATGCGAAACTCATAAAAGCTCCTCCCTCAACACAGACTATAAATCTCAAGCGAGGTTCAAAGACTTAGCTGCGTTCACATTTAATAAGAGATTCGTCCATAAATAACGTTTTTCCTTTGAACTCCTTTTAAAATTTGTAAGTAGTCCTTTTTAGTTAAAAGATGTTTAACAACTAAATCTTGATCTTTTGTACGTCGAAAAATATGTTCTATTTTCTCCTTTGAGTGAGATCTGTGAAAAATTTCGAGTTTTTAGGTTATATCTCTATTGTAGTATTTAAATGAGGTGAAAACATAGAACAGCTGAATTCGGGTGGCTAATAATATACAGAACTTCGACATGGTCTTAGGTAGAAGATAAGGCATCAAATTTAATTCATCAGTTTAATTTCATTTAAGCCAGCGAATAATAGCGAAAACGGTCACGCCAAAATAAATAATAGACGTTTTTGGATCACTATACATAAATAAAATACCTTAACATAGACAAATCATATAAAAAAGCGGCCGCCACTAAGAGAAGTCCAGTTTTTTGTTTATTTTTACAAATTTATTGTCTTTTATTTATTTTCTTTTTTACTTTATTTCTTTTACAAAAAACACCGGAGGGTGCAAGTGCATTGCAAACTTTTAGTGGTGACAGTGCACGCTGTGTTTCGCAGTGTTTTGGGCAGTCCGTCTGGCGACAGTAACCACCCCCTTACACAAGACCACCGTGAAATAATAGGACATGTGCTGTTGTGCTTCGGTGAGTGAATAAGGGATGCCAGAGCCCATTTCCCTATCCCCTCCTAATCCTTTATCCTACTGTAGTCGCAGCGCACTTGCAGTATCTACCTATGGAGTTGCTTGTGATATAGGCGACCATCAAGTGGACCGTCAGCTTGTCCGCCGAACTTTACATAAAAAAAAACCTTGATAGCATAAAGGAGAAGGAACAAGGTGAGGTTAGTGAATAGGTTCGGGCATATCCTATTCAGCTATTACTTCACGATGATATTCTGTAAGAGGGTGGTATCTGTCGCTAGAGGGACTATTCAGCTAATTCAGCGACGGAAAGCATTGTGTCCTGGTTTTACTAAATTAACAAGAATTGACCAAAATTACTTAATTTTGACTAAAATATATTATTATCAAGAAACCCTTGAAATTATTTTTTTAAAGCTTCAATAAATCCTACGTAAAAAGTCGAAGTGCGCATCGACACATTACCTGGTGCAAAGGCTAGAACATGAATTGAGCAGTCTTAGAAATCCAGGTAAAGCAAAGTTTAACGATACTTCCTCCATCGCCAAAATTTTAGCAAGTTGAATTGGATCTCCTCGTATATTCGGAGCGTCGCATAAAGTTTCCTGAAAAAAAGTCGGTTTTTATATAAGTACCTACTTACTTATTTATAGTGAATTCCCCCAAGTATAAGAATATGTTAAGATTCTTTTAGGAGCCTTGGGGTCCATTTCGATGAAAACTTAAACTGCCTATCATTTATTGAACATAATTTGCTCATATATCCTGTAGGGCGTAGAATTTATTTTTATCCCTCGGGAACACCACATTTTTTCTGAATCAAAGGTACCCTGTAACCCTGACAGCCTGCATGCAAATTGCACGGTTTTCTTCGGTTTGAACCGAAGAAAGAAAGAACCGGTTGCAGTTTTGAACAAACGAACATAAATTTTTTAGATTCCTATTAGATTGGAAAATTTTAAAGTTGCAGGCCGACCGTTTGACATCTCACCTACCTTGTATTCTAGGTGATCTTTATTAATAAATTTAGAGCACTTTGTTGATGCATATTTCGTTTTTGACGAATATTTAGTGGCAAAACCACAATCATAAGCTAGGCTATCTGCATATATTCATGCTGAATCAAATTTTCGAAGATATATCCATAAATTTTCTCGTAAACATAAAGAGTTTTAGTAGTGGCCCCTGGATCACTGAGTTCCTCAGTTACAGATTAGGCGTCCTGACTGGCGGAGTAAATAACTCCTTACAAAATACCACTGTGAAATAACATTGCCTATGCTGTTGTGAATCTGCAATGAAACTCATACTCCTATCAGTGCGGAGTGCTCTTGTATCGTCTCTAACGTTGCGTGTGTTTATAGGCGAATGGTACCCTGGCAAACGGTAGCCTTCATTGACCTAGATAATAAAATATCTTACTTCATTAAAAGAGCCGACCTCTTCCCTCATAGTCTCCAAAGTCGTCACGATTCTCTTCGTTAGGAACTCACATTTTCTGCTGACAAATTTCATGCAGTTTTTATACGACGTCTTACTCGGTCCTATACATTTGTGTTCTATATCAGACGTTGCTTTTGTTGCCTATAATTATACGATAGAAAAAAATAATTACAGGATTAAGAAAACACTTTTTTAAAGAAATTTTTACTTGAGTTTCTGACGTAAATAACTACTATTCCTATAGAAAGTTTTCTTATTAAAATTACCCAATAATTAATACCTATAATAATAATTAATACCCAATAATAATAGATTGTATACAGACTGCTCGGACCGATCCTACTGGAAAATTGTGGGGAAGGTCTACGTTCATTGGAGATGTCATCTCAGTATAAAAAATAGCTGAAAGATAACCCAAAACCACCATTGAATATCACTTTGAGCAGGATTTCATTCCACAGTGGAGTTAGTTTTGAAATAATTTCCCTACGCGATTACGCTCTAGACATGAGACAAAATTAGGTTTGATATCACCAAAGACGGTAAGACCGAGACTAATTGAATTTGTCGAAGCCATCAAAGTCAAAAAGCCGGCAATTAATTCAATTAATAAAAATTTTCCAATTATAATTTTCGTGAAGTAGGTACTAGGTACTACTTAGTCCCCCCCCTAGGTGTGCTAGGTTCTTGTCGTGGTGTGGGGGGGGGGGGGGGGCTTAACCCTCGACAATCCGGGCGGTTGCAGGGGTCGGTGAGGTCACCGACCTTCGCTTGGCTGACCGGATTGTCGCTTGGGAACGAAGAAAGTACACACAGGAGTGCTCCAAGCGGGCTCCGAACATCGGAGCTCGTGGCGGAGCAAACGTCAGTTGGCTTCAACTGTCAGTTGGAGCTTCGCCGGTCACCGCTCGCTGGGCCGAGGATCCGTACTCGGCTCATGCGGGTGTGGGCCGGTGAGAGACGGCACCCCCGGTGCTTGTTCGTCGGACCGAGGTATGGGTCTCGGTTTTGCGCATGAGGACCGGCGCGGGTCGCAACGGGCGGATTCTCTCGGATGGCTCTGTCGCTCAGTGGTAGTCGGGCCACGCACGCGAAGACGTTGCTCCACGGCAGGGAAGGACCATCTGGCAGAGTACCGCAACCGTGGCCTTGTGGGGGGTGGTGAAGACCCGGTTAGGGCCGCCGGCCTAGTAACCGCCCTTCGCAGTCGTCCGGAAGAGTGAACACCCGGCCTCGCCACCCGGCTTAGTAACTCTTCCGCGACGACAACACGAGGGGGAGCCCGTCTCTCGGGCTGCCGCGATTGCTGTGGAAATGTCAGGTGGAAACCCCCTTTGGGCCGCCCACCCTTAATGCCGTAGAGATAAGCGGCCACATGAGCAGGGGTTATCCGAGAGTTTCAGGTGGAAGCGGCCTCCGACTCTGTGGTAGGTTGTGCCGCAGAGAAGAGGTAATGGGGTGCTTCAGAGGTGAAGCCCCTCGCTGACTGCCCGCTGCGAGAGGTGAGAATGGGCGGCTCGTGCCGCTTCGCCCGGGGGCGGTGGACATGGGGTTGTCTGCCGTCATCACAACACCGGGCAACGAGGGAAGACGTGCTGTGTGTTTCCGGCACGTCTTTCACGGCGCGGAGATCAATCTCCGCGCCTAATCGAGGTGGAGCCCGCAAGTGCGCGGGCCTCGTGTTGCGGGGGTGGCAAGTGCAAGTTTTTCATGATCCCTTACCCCCCGCCCATAGACGGCGCGAGGAAGCACCGTGGGGTTTTAGTGGATAGAAGTCCCACATACCCCACCGATCCTCGCAGATTTTCCCACGCAAAAAAAAAAGTACTACCTAGTAGTCACATATTATTTATTTGTCCGCGGAGGATAAACATCGGCAGTACTCACGAGCGTTCAACGTGGACTAAGTTCTGGTGTGTGCGTTGATGCGCCATGGTACATAGTTCTATTTTTTTTTTTCGGGGACTACCCCGTTTTTTTGTGTGAGCCGGTCTGTCGATGTTCTCGCTTAATCGGTGCAGTTGTAAGCGATCTATTTTAATGGACAAAACTTCACTCCTAGGACTGTCTGCGTAGACCTTTACAGAAGACTAATATGAAATAAAAGCCCGAGCGCTGTGTTGAGTTTGGTTTTTATTTGCGTTAACTCACACCGACACGCATTTACTATATATGTTCTATATTGTATTGCTACAGTAAAATGGTGCATCGCATCACCTTTCCTGAACTGACTCTGCAGCCTTTTCCTTTGTGTTGCAATTACCTTATAGGTGGATACTCAATTACATGTGTGCACATGAGTATTGTTCAGAATTTTTTAGGTTTTGAAAGGTCTTATTAATAAAGTAACTGGACCATTTACCTCTTTTATATCTTTCAGGAAATACAAAGCTTTCAAATGATACGCATTGAACATACTCGCGATTGTCTTTCTTAGGAATTGCACTAAATCCTTTTGTGTCGGTACTTCGAAAGGGCCTATGTTGTATGGATGTTCTTCGGGACACTTGGCCTTTTTTCTTTTTATGGCTTCATGTTTCTCAGTTTGAAAGCTGATTGTTGAAACGTTGTCATGTGGAGCCGGAGTAAGCTATATAGGACCATTAAAAATAGTTAGATTTTCAGGAATCAGAGAAATGTCTTTACCAATTTTTAGGTACTAATAAGAGAACGGCATTCTCGAAAATCTCGAATGTCTTATGTTATTCCTAACCCTTTATCATGTCACGGTCGTCATCACAGTTCAACTATAAATTTACAATTGGTCTAGAATTCAACGCCGTCGATTCATCGCCGTTTAGTTAAAATAACAGCATCAGCAGTTAAAATAACTTAAAAATTCAATGTCGCATATATTTCCAGTACAATAAGTCTTGCAAACAAATTTTTTAATAGACAGTCTTTTTGTCAAAACCAGTATTCCGTTTATTCTGAAATCACATTTATTAAAATAAATGCAATTTTCCATTATTTAACTATGTAATTTTCTAAAATGAAACTAAACTAAAACTAAATCATATTTCACATTTTATGAAAATTAACGTCTATTCTGACGATAAACATCTGATAATACGTAATTCTTTTGCTTTCAAGAATAGGTATTGCGCATAATAAACAATTTATGGGCTTCTTCCAGCGAGCAGAAAACAAATTCCTGTAAAGTCGGCAGCGCACATGTACCTGGTGTTGCTTGTGTCCTTAGGCGAAGGTAGCCACCTACCATCAAGTTGACCGTCAGCCTGTCTGCCACCTTTATTTATATTAAAAAAAAGACCACAACGAACGGCCATGAAATGTCCGGCGATGAATAGGCCGCGCTTAATTGGTTTGGCGATGAATAATAATATCTAGTTATGCCAATAGGAGGAATTTTGGAAAAATATTCCTATCAACACAACTAGCTGTTTTTAATGGTTTGTCCATGAGGCACACTTGTACCTGCATTCATTTTAATTTTGCTTGAGTTTCTAGTAGGTGTTTGCCTACCATCAAGTACATGATGTATAATTTTGTAAATTTATTTATTTATTTTATTTGAACTTTATTGCACAATCGTACAAAAGGCGAACTTAATGCCTTAAGACATTATCTACCAGTCAACCAAATATGGATAAGTAAAAAAAATATATATTTTTTTAAAGTTTAAATATTATTTATTGAACTGCATTTAGAAAAGAAAATCTAGATTAAATTAAAACAAAAATCCATGAACTGTAAAAAGAGTACTTGTACCACAGAGCAAAGAATCGCCGCAACGGCCTACTAGAGACGGCAGTAATAATAATATTCGTGCCGTGCAATTGCGCTGAGCGCATTTCAAGTTTCATTTGGCCATCAGTTTCTATTTGCACGTTGTGAAGTAAACATTATCAAAAAAACGTGAATAAGCAAAATTCTGGTTTATAATACGGTATCACAAGTAACTAATATTACTTAAATTAAATTAAATTTTTAGCTTTTAAAAGATGCGATTCGAAATTGTCTTGCAACACAAAACCTAAATAGTGAGGAAGTCGTGCGTGTACTGGTAATAAATAATGCCCACTGACACGCTGGATTTGTATGGCAAACGTTGACATATCGTCCTTAGTATAGGGGGCGGCGGCCGGCGCGGTGATTCTTTGCTCTATGACTTATATAATCTACAAAGTTGTTCCATTTTTAATAAACAATGATTTGAAGATCTTGGCTTCACATTTATCCTTAAAAAAATTAAATTACACCAACCGTTATATTACTTGGCACAGTAACACTAAATGATTTTCGCTGACTGGTACTTGTTGAAGAAAGTTCGCTAGTAAATTCGTTGTTGTAGTCTGGTGTGGGCGTGTCTACTAATTCCGCCATATCAAACCCTTGGAAAACGTCATAGGCTTCTGAGTGGGTTTCTTGGAGGCTTTTGAAGAAGATTGCCACTAAAGAAAATAAATAAATTAGTAGTGGCAACTCATACTGCCTTTACCAGTCATACAATGGGCAGCCCTAGGTGGCGACAGCAAACCCCCTCTTATAAATAAATAAAATTCATTTATTTCAGGCATCAAAAATGTCCAGATTAAATGTACTAAACTACTTTAAATTATATTACATTAAATAATAAATTACATTAAAATGGATTCTTTATGCTGCATAGTTGCAATTGCTGTGGAAATATCAAACTCCCTTTGGACCGTAGAGATGAGCGGCTACATGAGCGGGGGTTATCCAAGAGTTTCAGGTGAAAGAGGCCTCCCAGGGCCGTCTTTACCCGGGGGTGCAAGGGGTGTGGTGCACCCGGGCGCGGAGCGCCTGGGGGCGCCTGCCGAGAGCTGAATATTTAG
Source organism: Bembecia ichneumoniformis (assembly GCA_910589475.2). NCBI lineage: Eukaryota > Metazoa > Arthropoda > Insecta > Lepidoptera > Sesiidae > Bembecia > Bembecia ichneumoniformis. The sequence goes on from OU342543.1 coordinate 4,877,203, forward strand.
ATATTTCATTGAACTTAACGCCATTGCACAGTTTCATATACTTGTTACGACAAATACGTATGCGCAAAATTAAATATAAAAAAAAATAGTCATCAACAATAATCATTGTTTTACTTTTATTAAAGCGCCTACACACGGTCCTAAAATTGGTGGCAATATCGGGGAAGTGGTGGGGAGGTAGGCATGTGTAGGCAAATCGTAATCAGTTTCCTTCTAACTCTGAAATCGGGTCGGTCGAACCCACGATTTAGGGGCGATTATCGTCTAGGGAGCGTTGTCGCATCGTGTGTAGCGAAATGGGTGCCGATTTCACCGCAGTGTGTCTGCGAGGGCAGCGGCGACAAGACGTATTTTTGTGTTTTTAACTTGTATTCCGTGCAAAGACATGGCTAAGGAAAAGAAGTGAGAAGCCTGGACGAAAGTCAATGATCTCTTCAAGGAGTTCCTCAACACATTCTATATCCATTCTTAAAAAGTTTCAGCTGCTTCCAAATGTCTCTCTCCCTTCTAAGGTGTTTCCATCTAGCTATACAATATGGGCTTCTTCAAACTAGCAGTAAACAAATTCCTGCAAGGTCGGCAGCGCACATGCACCCTCCCTGTTGTTGCTTGTGTCCTTAGGTGACTTTTTCGTCTTTGACTTGGTTGCACTGTAGAAAGTGCCAGAGTGATGCCTATTCTCTGATGTTTTGAGAGTGTCAGCGGCATCTTGATAGACGAGCGCTTTGTTGCACGGTCGGTTTCACACTTGTGGAAGGGACGTGTGTGGAGTAGCGGCCGATTTCATCCCCACTACCACGCTCCTGATATTGCCACAGATTTTAGGGCCGTGTGTAGGCACTTTTACGCTTTCGGCGCTTGTCATACCGCTCATGATGTGAAAGCTAAAATGACTCTTATTACTACACAAATAAAAACGCCTACACACTGCCCTAAAATCGGTGGCAATATCGGGGAAGTGGTGAGGAGCACCCTAGATCGCTCCCTTGATCGCTTCATGTGTAGGCAAATCGTAATCAGTTTCCTCCTAACTCTGAAATCGGGTCGGGTGAATCCACGATTTAGGGGCGATTATCGTCTAGGGAGCGTTGTCGCATCGTGTATAGCGAAATCGGTGCCGATTTCACCGCAGTGTGTCTGCGACTGCAGCGGCGACAAGACGTATTTTTGTGTTTTTAATTTGTATTCCGGGCGAAGGAAAAGAAGCGAGAAGCCTGGACGAAAGTCAATGATCTCTTCAAGGAATTCCTCAACACATTCTATATCTATTCTTAAAAAGTTTTCAGCTGCTTCCAAATGTCTGTCTCCCTTCTAAGGTGTTTCCATCTAGCTACAATATGGGCTTCTTCAAACTAGCAGTAAACAAATTCCTGCAAGGTCGGCAGCGCACATGTACCCCCCCTGGTGTTGCTTGTGTCCTAAGGCGACGGTAGCCACCTACCATCAAGTGGACCGTCAGCCTGTCTGCCACCTTTAATAATAATATTTAAAAAAAAATCATGGCGTTTCATCAACCAGTTCTTCCTTTTTCGTCTTTGACTTGTTTGCACTGTAGAAAGTGCCAGAGTGATGCCTATTCTCTGATGTTTTGAGAGTGTCGGCGGCATCTTGATAGACGAGCGCTTTGTTGCACGGTCGGTTTCACACTTAGTGGAAGGGACGTGTGTGGAGTAGCGGCCGATTTCATCCCCACTACCACGCTCCCGACATTGCCACAGATTTTAGGGCCGTGTGTAGGCGCTTTAACAATTCTATTAAATGCAACATGCCCGCGGCAAAATCTCTAATCCAAAGATAGTGATAACCTTTGACACATTGCCGCCCGGTCGCCTGCACTTGAAGCAAAATGATCTCTAAGTCAATAAAGTGTATTCATTTGAAATGGGCGCGAGGCGGGGCGCGGCACCTGTGCGTCTGTCATAGGCGAGTAATTGCGCCCTTTGACATAGACGTCCGGGTGGCTGAGGGCGCAGGCTGAGCCCCGCACCCCGGCGCCGAATAGACTTAAGACGGCACTGAGGCCTCCGACTCTGCAGTAGGCTGTGCCGCAGAGAAGAAGTTATGGGTTGCTTCAGAGATGAAGTCCCTCGTTGACTGCCCGTTGTGAGAGGTGAGTATCGGCCGCTTGTGCCGCTTCGCCCGGGGGCAGTGGACATGGGGTCGTTCGCCGTCCTCACAACACTGGGCAATGATCTGGCAACACGTCTCCCTGCTGTGTCGTTGAGTGTCTCAAACTCCGCGCCTAATCGAGATGGAGCCCGCAAGCGTGCGGGCCTCGTCTGGCGGGGAGATGTAGTTTCCACGATCGCTTCCCCCCGCCCGCCCATAGACGATGCGAGGAAACACCGTAGGTTTCCACACAAAAAAAGGGTTCGATTCTCGGCAGGGTCACTTTGGAAATGAACTTTTGAAAGTTGGCTCTGATCGGGATTTGGAAAGTAGTGGCATCGAGATACTTAATTTCGCAGTCATTTGCGCAGTCAGTCTGAAGGCAGTAACCATACCCTTACAGAAGACAACTGAAATACTAGCATGTGTGCTATTGTGTTTTGGTGAATAAGGAATGCCAGAGCCCATTTATCTATCCCTTCCTAATCTTAATCCTACTATGGTCGGCAGCGCACTTGCAACACTTATGGCCGTTCTTGTGTTATAGGCGACGATAGTCATCTACCATCAAGTGGACTGTCAGCCTGTCTGTCGAGATTAACATAAAAAAATTAGGAAGGAATAGGGAAATAGACTGTGGCATATCTTACTCATTCACCGAAATACGAAATACACACATGCTGATATTTCACAGTGGTCAGAAGGTTCCGCCAGACGATCTGCCCAATTGACTATGTACGCAGTGTGACCTGCCACTGCTTATAAATAAACAAAGATAAACAAATTTAATATAATAAACAAAGATAATTGTATAACAAAAAACAATACAAACTTACATAATAATAGAACAAACATAGCAAATGTTTATAAAATCACTACCGAGGAGTAACAACCAACAGGCGTGTTGAAATCCGTACAACCACTGCGAAGTCACGCGTGCAGTTTTTAGTAGAGCACGATCACTTTAAAACGAACATGTTGAGTACATATTTACGTATATAAAATGACTATTAATCTGTCCCCGGCTTTGCACTGATGTATTTTTGAAATGCTGTCCTTTTGAAACTTTGACCATTTGAAACTCTGACGTTATGGGACCAAACCTTTTTTTTCTCCAAATTAATAAGTACAAACATTTCTCGTTTAACGCTTTTCCCTTAATTGAAAATCATATTGTTACGTGCGAGGTGAGTTAAAATGCCGTTTAAGGGCGAAAGGAATGATTTATTTTCACAAACAAAGATGACTGCCAAAATCACCAAACTTGTCCGATGAAACCTTTAAATTTGCCAAAAGTCGTCAATGATTCCCTTAATGTATCTCCGGTTCACTGTCGCAGGTAACTTCGCAAAAGCTCCGAAGAGTCCCTTTCGCATCGCTAGTTGTTGCACAACTAACTTCTCTTTTTTTTTTTCCTTTTTTTTTCCACGAGGAGAGAAATCTTCAAAAGATACCTTATGCTCAAATGCCGCATGCAATGCAAATGCCCATAGAGGTTATGTGGGACTCTTACCGCACTAAAACTCACCTCGAAATGGGTGTGGTTCTTGTCCATAAGGGACTTTGGAACCGTCACCGGGCGTAGGGGGGGCGAGAAGCGCCCGGCCCTTAAAACTTCTCTTGACCGTCCGCACTGTTATTTATACTTGGCGTCAAACGCCTCGATATATTTAGAATTTACCAGAAAATGTAAACAAGATTGTAAACAAACCATTGAAAGTTCAGAAATGTTATTTCTGTTGAAACGTAAACTCTATGTTGTAAGCATAAGGACCAATTTACTTTAACAATAGTTGGAACGGGGCGTGGCTACCATCGATAGGGTGGCGCGAACGCTTTTTCCAGTATGAGTTTACGATACTACACTCGCTAGCGAGAACGTAAAACTTTTGTATGGCAAATCGTGAAGTGTCAATGTCAAATTGTCAATTCTCCATATAATTTTTTTACGCTCCCGCTAGCGAGTGTAGTATCGTAAACTCATGCTAGAGCCACAGAACGTACTAGCTAGTCGTAACAGTATTAAAATCTGTTGAGTGGTTTAGAAGAAATTAGAGAAAAAATCGACAGCGACTTTAATTTTTAATATTTATAGAAATAGATACATTTTGGTGTGTTTTGTATTCATTAGAGTTATTTAATAAAGGACCACTATGTTTACCTAACAAACATTCAAACTATTCAGTAAATAATAATAATAATAATAATAATAATAATAAGAGTAATATAGGTATTATGTAAAAGTTTGTGAAGAACTCAGAATGTTTGCTATTTTATCATGTCAAAAACTGTTGAAAGAATTTGAAATACTGTTGTGAAAGAAATAATCTATATCCTACATTTACTATTGGGATATTCTTCTGGTGAATTCTGAACTTATTATATGACTCGAGCAATACCGAGGACAAGAACCGTATAAGCTGACAATAAACTTTAAAATAAACTGTATGGAGAAAATTTGCTTCGACAGCCAAGGAATGCTTAATCGCATTCAGATCAGCGTGTCCGAGTCTCTTTTAAGTCTACTTCTTAAAAAGTGAAACGTATAGTTGAACAAATATACTTATAAGAATACTTTTGAGAGGGTAAACACTAGCATTTCGATTTTCTATTTTTATCGGTCTATTGAAATGTGTTTATAAAAGCGTAGTGACTCCATTAATATATACTTTTTATAGACCACAGTGTAAAGCAGCAATAGGTAGTTGAATAACAGATCACCTGCACATAATTCTACTGCTGGCAAAAACAAAAGCGTGCATGTCGGAAAATGTCCTAGTTAGAAAGTGACCCGCAAAGAAAATGACCTTCTAAGAAAGTGAAGTAGATCGCCTAAACGTTTCTCTCGGCAGGGTCTCTGTTTGAGTGTGTCGTGTTATAAACTAAGAACAATTCACCTAAGGACATGTTATGTCAACAAAGTGTTTTGAAATTGATAAAATTGTTAACCCAAGGGTGTTGCAGTGCCCACTCATATTAAAACTGATATGTAAACTGAATAATGTGTTATTCAGATGAAATGGAAGACAAATATTTGCTTAAGGATATTTTAATACTGTGCGACTCCAATCAGACCGTTGATGCTAAAAAAAACTAGCGCCTGCACCCGTCTTCGGACGGATGCAATTAAATTTTCGGCCTTAGTTCCCAAAGTGGTCCAGGTGGACCCCCAGGGGTCCATGGGGGAGACTCGACGGGGATCTACGTTGGCAAAAAGGGGAATGACAAATAAAATCAATTCTCATTTATTTCATCTAGACAACTCCCCATTCGTGGTTGGAATTCAGCCGCAACGCAAATTTCCACAGTGAGATCTAATCTTCACATTTTTTGTCGATTTTTGGGAATATGGTAGAAATGTAGCTGCAGGGGGTCCACCCCAACCTGCTAAATTTTGAAAGTAGTCTATGAGAAAAAAATCTCGGAACCTCTTTAGCTTTTATACAGACGGGCAGCGGCTTCAATTTATACTAAGTACATATGTAATATGCATTATTTTTGTAGTTGAATACAAACACGTTTATATCGTATTATTATTATTTGAGTAGTGGTGGGGGTCATAAATTGGGAAGCCCGTCTGGCAGCAGTAACCACTCCCTTACAGAAAATTGTTGTATCAGTGAAAATTGTTATATACTTATTCGTATATTATTTTAAAGATGACAAAAATAATAGTATATTTAGTTTCTTTCGGTGTTTCTTCTTTCCGAAACCCTGGTAAAATATACAATCGACTTCAAAAAAGTGATCTTTTTATTCCTATTTTTGAGAAATAAATAATTTGATTTATTATTTGATAATCTTACTATAGTCGGCAGTGCACTTACAGCACCTATGGTGTTGATGGGCGACGGTAGCCGCTTACCATTAAGCCTCAGCCTGTCTGACGACCTTTACATACGAAAAAAATATTAAAAATCCAACTAGTCTGTTCAGTGATTATGCTAATAGTATAAAACAAAATGATGCAAGTACCTAACTTGTGACGTTTTACCAAAACAATATCTCTATTTATACATGTTATGAAATAAAGTTGCTGTCCGCCTCTTTCACTACTGGAAACAGCGATAAGGTTTGTGTGTAAATTTGCGGAAAAAATGCATTCATGCGAAAGCAGAGGCGAGTCGCTAGTATTATATATTTTATATATTATTAACATCATAATCTGTATCAACTATCAAAAAGGGGTTTATGGTACAGCTTTCTTTGCGTTTGACTGTACGATTGAAACTAATGAAATTTGCGATTTGGTGCACCATTTATCAAAATGATGAAACAAACATAAGTAAGGTTATTTGACATGCTAATTTCACATAATGGGGTTATTTGACATAATGGAGTTATTGGACACAATGGGGTTGTTCGACATCACAGACATAGATAGTATAGATGATGCAAGTTCATAAAACTGTATGAAAACCAAGAGTGCCACATTTTTAGTGCCCACCATGACGTCACGAGCACAATTTAGTGATGTTAAAACACAAACTAAATCGTTTCCCCTCAACCTGCAATGCAACGACGCGACTACTAGTCTATCGATTGTACAACGCCCAACTCTACGCGCGCCAATTTTTAGTATACCACCTACGTTCAACGTGAAAGTACGCGCGCACACAGCTGGCTGGCTACGACATTTTCCAAACATTGATTTTAATTAAATTATAGCACATATTATAAATAACAAAACTACTTACCGATGATGCAAAACGTCTCTCATTGGACAAACCACTTTTGACGTATTTTTACAATTAACAACAGCGCAATTACACATTTTTTGTTTTTCGAAAGTCGACTTTCCGCGAACACAGTCGAAAGCGAACTGACGCTACGACCGGGCCGCATTTGAGCATTGCTCAAATTGAGGGCGAACGGCTTGCGGTATCTATACTATCTACGTCTTTGTTCGACACAATGGGACATAACACAATAATGGAGGTGGTAAATAAATAAATATTCACCAAAAACTTCATAAAGAAGCGAAATCTATTTATAGAAATAGAAATGAATCACCAAATCTGTTGCTAAATGCAATCCGGCTCAATTTTGTTTTTCAAATAGTTCGAGGAAGGTTCTTGTGAACAGAAAAATTGGAAAAATTGCCCGTCTTTTCTTTTAAAATACACATCAGCTGCCATAGTCCAGCTTTTGTCGGCTCAGCTAGTTTTAAATCTTATTCAGTGTCGTGTTTCTATGGATACTACAGTTGTTTTGTTTGTCTATTCTATGATAACTGGTTACCGTGGCAATTTGTGTTTTTGTGTCGTTTGGCAAAAAATAATATATTTTTTACACAATAAAGTTTAATTGATTCTCATATTACCTAGGTAAGTAAGTAGAAAGAAAATAATACTTGAAAATTCAAGAATTTATAAAATGTTAATAAATCGTTACCGCTGTTAATAATATATGTATGTAGATCTAAAACCCGCCCCCATCCTGCGCGGATGTAATTATTACAATTTCTCATCATAAGAACGTCTCTTGGACTTCAATGAATATTAAAAAAAAAACGGATTGGTCTTTCCGTTCCTAAGAATTTTAACTGGTCGGGTTTTATATGAAAAGTCAAGAATTTTTTCGATGTTTATTAGTAGACGCTCTATATTAACTGAGTCGTCGCAACGGAATGCTACCGATAAGTGGTACGAAAACCGGTAGTAGTGGACAGATTCAATATATATATATATATATATATATATATATATATATATATATATATATATATATATATATATATATATATATATATATATAAATTGTTATCAATATATGTTGCAAAGTTGTGACCATTTGAATTATTTTGTGTATGGGATATTCATATATTTTTTAATTCATCAAAAAACTCGAGATATCTTGAGATTAAGAAAAACCATTTTTAGAGATCAAGTGATTATGAGATTATCAATCAGAGATTATCAAGAGATCATTAAAGACATTTTATGCATCCATGACAATGAGTAAGCAAAAGTTCATGATCGTCAGGTTGAGTAGTTGAGGCATGAAGCGTAACATTAAACATACAAACAAACTCACTTTCGCATTTCTAATATACGTGGTTCCTTCAGGTTGAAAAATCCATACTAATAAATAAAATTGAAGGGAAAATAACTGCTTTTTTCTAAATGTATATCAAATTATATACGGTACTTCTTATCACAAAAAAAACACAAATTTTAAAATTTTTGTTTCGGTCAATCTGCCGAAACGGCTAGACCGGTTTTGATGGTACTTTCACTAGTAGATAACTGATGTTATGAATGAATAATATTGTGCTGAATTGTACTTCTATTGTTTTGCGAATGTAATATTTTGCGAATATAATATTTTGAGAATATAATAATTTGCGAATATAATATTATGCTCACAAAGGGATTTAGGCTACATATATAAGTAGTGTCAAATACCGCGCGCGTCCCACGCACACGCCGCTGCAGTTCAGCTAATAAAATTAATAATAACGCTTATAATCCAATTTATTGAAAAAATATCAAGCAATAGTTTAGATAAAAAATATGGAACTTATATCTAGATACAACAATAAACCTCCACGTACCACTAAAACTTTCATTTGTATCATTAAATGAATTTTCAACTCAATATTTTCATATGAAAATTGTTTCACAATATCCATATAAATCGTATGACAGACTGTTTTAATGTTACAGAAATGGTGAAGCCTCTGAATCAGGAAGACATAGCAGCCATGGAAGGTCAGCTGAAGAACAGTATAGAGGAGGACCGGCGTTACTGGAGGGTGAACGACGTAAAATGCGACGCCATATACACCGCAAAAACGTATGAGGAGTTTGCGTAAGTTCCCACATTATGGTGTCCGATCACAGTTTTATTTATATAGTGGTAGTAGGGCACACTGCGTTTCACAGTCATTTGGACAGCCCGCCTGGCGGCAGTAACCACCACCTTACAGAATACCATCGTGAAATAACAGCATATACGTGCTGTTGTGTTTCGGTGAGTGAGGAAGGGATGCCAGAAGCCATTTCCCTATCCCCTCCTAATCCCCACATCCAATCCTACTGTTGTCGGCAGCGTACTTGCAGCAGTTGTGGCGTTGCTTGTGTTATAGGCGACGGTAGCCATTAACCCAAGTGGACCGTCAGCCTGTCTGTCGACCTTAATATATAAAAAAATATTGTGTTAAATCACAGATTATTTATATAATTAGTTTCGAATATTTTTAAAACAGGATAACAGGATAACAGGTCACCAATATTCGGAAATATTGGTGTCCCAATATTCACCAATATTCGCATATGGCAAATAATATCATTTTGAATTTGAATATTTTTTGAAGATGGTCAGACAGGCATTGGTTCACCTTGATGGTATGTGGATACCGTCGCCTATAACATAAGCAACGCCGCATGTGCTGTAAGTGCGCTGCCGACTATAGTAGAATTTAATGAAGTACCAAAACACATAGTTAGGCGTTGTCTGCGTTTATTATGTTATTAAAATTGGATTGTAGATGATGGTAGATTTTTTTAAAGTTAAGATCGGCAGACAGGCTGACGGTCCACTTGATGGTAGGTGGCTATGGCTACCATCGCCTATAACAAAAACAACGCCAAAGCTACTGCAAGTGCGCAGCCGACTACAATAGGATTAAGGATATGGGATTAGGAGGGGATAGGGAAACGGGCTCTGGCATCCCTTACTCACTCACCGAAACACAACAGCACACGTGCTGTTATTTCATGGTGGTCTTCTGTAAGGGGGTGGTTACTGCCGCCAGTCGGGCTGCCCAAATGACTGCGAGACGCAGTGTGCCCTGCCACTACTAATAATACATTAGGAATTAGGACATCCTAAGGAAGGGACAGGTGAATGGGTTCTGGCATCATTTACTCACTCACCGAAACACAACAGCACACATGCAGTTATTTCACGGTGCTCTTTTGTAAGACGGTGGTTACTGTGGCCAGACGGGCTGCCCTAATGACTGCGAAACGCAATGTGCCCTGTTCTCACATTAATCCGCTGTTCAACCAAGTTATCTTTGCTTTTCAGGGACCGTGTGGCCGCTGCTCACCTGCGTCCCCTGGAGAAAAGTGATTATAAGAAAAAAACCTCCAAAGGCTGGAATCAATACGCGCCGAAGGACGGAGATTATAATGAATAATTGCTTCAGTTGACTTTTATTGCTTTTAGTGAAGTTTGTGAAAAAATAAGCTCCGTTATTTAGTGATAGTGTTGGGAAAATATCGATAACACGTTGTCGATGTTGGTGAAAAAGCGAAATGTGTAGAATTTGTTTTAGCAACAATTAGTTTCAATAATTCCTTATGACAATTATTCGTACATATTATAAATAAAGAATATTTGTATCAATGTATCATTTTCTTCTAAATTCAAACCACTGCACTATTTTGACGTAGCTTTCAACAAAACTTATGACTTCATGCGAGCATACCTAGGTCCCTAGGACCTTGTCGTGGTCGTTAAGCCCCCCGGCTTAATCCTCGACAATCTGGACAGTTGCAGGGGTAGGTTGAGTGGCCGACCTTCAATTGGCTGATCAGATTTTATCGTTGGAAACCAAGAAAACCCTGTCAGTGCTCCGAGCGGACTTCAAACATCGAAGCTCGTGGCCGAGTAACCGTTAAGAGGCTCCAACTTCCAATTGGAGCTTCGCCGGTCACCACTTGCTGGGCTGAGGATCCGCAAACAGGCCCACATATAACAATATGTCTTATACATTTTTATTCTATAAACTTTTTTTTATCATTTTTACAGCCTCGCGGTTCATATAATCAGATTAGGTGAAAAATCTCACGACTAAGAAGCTGCTGCAGTTCTTGGCTGCATCAAGATTTAGCATTGAGTTCTAAAACAGGGGTGCTCAGACTTGAACTGCTGGCGATTTTCCTCAAAATTGTAGACTACAAGCTACTCAGTGGCTTCCGGAAGCATGTGTAGGTTACTGTCAGAGTTCTCAGAAGAAACGGACGCCGGGAATCAAAGACGACGCGCACCGTAGTCTTTCTACTGCGGGTTCCTTTGATAAAGCCACCTATCCTCGCTAACAGCGTCTATCGTCATTATTCCGATATAAAAAGTAATAAGAGGTTTATTCTGGTTTAACTGTGAATCAACGAACGGATCAACGAATCCAATTAACTCGAACTATAATTTAAATGCAGAAGAAGTCAGGGGTAAATGCTAGTATAAAATAAATGAAACCATCAACGTTATTTTAACAAAATAACATTTATTTAAACTATAACAATAAATTGTAAAACCGAGTGAACATGTGTTCATTCAGTTTATATTACAATAAATATAAATTGAAACAAAATAAAATTGTCAAAATTTAAAATAAAATGCATAGGTAAGGTGCCTACTAAACTTGGAAATACAAAGAATGTTTGAAAATTCAAAAATTTTTTTTTTAAAATAATACACATAAACACAATTTAGAAAACATGTATAGTAGTAAAAAAGACTATATGACACAGCTTTTGTCAAACCATTTAAATTTTCATCCAAAGAATTCGTCTTTATTTTTGTTAGGTTTCTTTGTCATCAGAAACATGTCTCCTATACCCACCTAAGTCTTTCGGTAAAATTGCCTTTCACTAAAATTGTCCTTCGGTCAAATTGTTCTTCGGTCAAAGCCACTTTTCGCTGGTACCAACTATTTACTCAACTCTATCCAAGATGTATTCTCTTCCTCTACTTCTTCTTCAGGCAAGGTTCAATCATTTATTTTTTTGTGGATTAGACATCTTAATAATGACTTCTATCTTCGTATGAATACTTTCCTTCTTCGGCATGTATAAACGTTTGTCATTACGATCGATGTGAAGCAGCGGCTTGAAGAACCAGCCGTAGCTGAAATGACAATAAAACTTAATTTTTTTTTGAATTCTAAGCAGTCTTCTAGAACACATTGCGTCTCGCAGTCATTAGGGTAGCCCTTCTAGCGCCAGTAACCACCTCCTTACAGAAGACCATCGTAAAATAAGGAGTATTCCTATTTGTACTCCGATTTACCGTTTGTTCTACTTAGTCAAATTTATATAACAAATTAGTCCGGGAAAATTTAATAACATATAAAAATTTGTGTCCCTAAGGGTCATTTTTGATATAAGCTTCTAGAAGATATGTAATATCGATGGGTGAAAGAAATTTTTGTTTCCACCTTGAAGAAGTGGTAGAGAAAAAATAAAAATAAAAATGTGTTTTTTCCAAATTATACAAAAATGGTAAGAGTTAGAAAAAAAGTTTCAATCAAATACTCGCTTTAACTTTTTTGCCCGTTCGTTGGTTTTTTATTAAATATTATATTATGGAAATTGTATTAATTTTTAATGTTCCTTATCTGTTGGATCAGTGGGACAAAAACCGCCACAATAGATGTGTCGATTAGACATAGCGGAAAGCAGCCATCATATTGCTTTGGCTGACATAAATTCATCGTCATTATCACTACCATTATTAGACAAAATATTTTTTTGAAGGTAGTGTACAGCGCAGAAACGAGAATCCAGGTGCGCCGAGCCGACTGAGAGGTACTTAAATCAATTTGACCAATTACAATCATGATCACACCGAATGCTTACATCAATGCTTATAAAATATTTTGGTATCGCAGTGAGGTATCTTTTGTCAAGTGTTTGCGTGCGTGTCTGTTTGCATGCATTTGTTCGGTTTTACATGGAGGTGATATCGAGTGAAGCATCTTCGGTATGTTTTTACCCGGCCCGAAGCTCGAAGTGTCAATGATGTATTGTTAATTTAAAATTAGTTTATGAATTTTAACTATATTTTTAATGAATACCTATATACCTATCTATTACACCTCTATCATCTCAGCCGTAGGTCGTCCACTTTTTTTTTTTTTTTTTTTTTTTATGTTATGTCGACAGACAGGCTAACGGTCCACTTGATGGTAGGTGGCTACCGTCGCCTATAACACAAGCAACGCTACAGGTGCTGCAAGTGCGCTGCCGACTACAGTAGGATTAAGGATAAGGGATTAGGAGGGGATAAGGAAATGGGCTCTGGCATCCCTTACTCACTCACCGAAACACAACAGCACGTATATGCTGTTATTTCACGGTGGTCTTCTGTAAGGGGGTGGTCACTGCCGCCATGCGGGCTGCCCAAATGACTGCGAAACGCAGTGTGCCCTACCACTACTTTTCAAATCCAGACCAGAGTCAATTTTGAAAATTACATTAAAATTTCGAAACTTGACCCCGCCGGGATTCGAACCCGGGGCCCCTGAGACGTTAGGCAAGCATCCTTGCCACTCATCCAACGGGCCACTGTTGAAAATAGGCCTCTTCATAATTTTTCAGTAGAGCCAGTCACAAGCAGAAGTCGACTACGCTGCACTTGCAGGTCCGTAGTCTCTATTCAAGGACTATCGTCGGCTGTCCTTACTATATGTCCTGCCCATTGTCGCTTCAAATTATGTACTAAACAATCAAAATGGGTGTTCTGAACAACTTACACCATATTTTCCGTTTCTGGTTTAGCAAATTTACTGTGAGGTCCTTTCGCTCTAGTTTGGGCAACGTTGTGAGCGTAATTATTAACCTTCGTCGTCTGTTCTTCGGATTCATCCTTCAATTGGTCATGGGCTGCGTAAAACTTGGTCGCAACTGGGATTGCTGTACAACAAACTCAAGTTGAAGACACTGTTTCAAACGGAGACTTTCGAATACATATATGGCACGGCACAGAAAAATTTTTTTTTCTAAACATACTATTTTCAACCTTATTAAAATTATTTTAGCACTCACAATCCTTTATTTCTATACAATAGGGCCTTAGTGTTCCGCGTCATGCCACGTGAGGCCGCGGCATGCTTCGACAGGTCGCGGCATGTCAATCATTTTAACAAATTAAGTATGTATATTTAACCGAATTCCGAGTAAAGCAATGGTAAACTGAATAGTTGGATTGAAGATTAACGTCTGTTTTCAGCACGACACAGCTGCTTGCTGTTGGATGCCGCGACGTGCCGAAGCGTGCCTTGCCGTTTGTCAGCGCCGGCCCATATAGAAGCATACTATTATATCAAAGGTATGACAGTTAGATACTCACATCCAAAATTGGGTGTGTATATTTTATAGTTCCTGAAATGTTTCACCTCTCTGTAGATAATTTCGTTCAACATGTGAATGTCGATCGGCATTCGGGAGCCGAATGTGCATTTTCCTTTGCTGCCCATTTTTTAAAGACTTACAAATTTCTTCAGACACAATTTTGATCTAATCACTTCATTGTCAACTTATGAAAATCAAATCGAGACTAGCTTTAAAATGATGGTTACAGAGTAGATTTCTATATATTTAAACTGATTGTTCCCGTTTGTAATAAGGTTTTGTATGAGCTTTTTATATGTATTGTATAAAAAAAAACACGTATTTTTATTTATTCATGTCCTTCTACATCAAAAATTTCTTTCATATCTTCAAGAAGCTTACATCAATGCCCCTGAGAGACTCAAATTTTGATTTTTCATTAAATTTTTCTGGACTTAATCTATACTAATATTATAAAGCTGAAGAGTTTGTTTGTTTGTTTGAACGCGCTAATCTCAGGAACTACTGGTTCGAATTGAAAAATTCTTTTTGTTTTGAATAGTCCATTTATCGAGGAAGGCTATAGGCTATATAACATCACGCTACGATAAATGGTACTATATATAAGCAGTGTCCAGTACCGCGCGCCCCATGCGCACGCCGCCGCCGCCGTATGGGCCGCAGCGTAGCGTAGCCGAGTTCAGCTAGTACCTAGTAAACGTAATTATTTATGCGCTATTACATATATTAAACATATGCGTTGTAATTGAATTATTAGTCTATGATTTCCAAATAAATACTTTCCTTAGGATTTATTGTTATTTGCACCATAAACAGAACACCATAACAGTGAGTGATTAAGTATGCCAGAGCCCATTTCCCTATCCCTTCCTAATCCCTTATCCTTAATCCTGCTAAGGTCGGAAGCCTTAGCAGGATTAAGGATTAAGGATAATCGGGTCCAATTTTATTTTAAAACCATATATCAAAGTGACGTGACACTGCATGTCAATGAACGACGGTTAAATTATTTGGATATTGTTCATACAAAAATACAAAAATCGCAATTAAAAAATGGGGGGTGGAGGTTGAAGGGTGAAAAATAGTTTACGTCCTATTCTCACCCAAAATTTCATAAGAATCGGTCAAGCCGTTTCGGAGGAGTTTTGTTACAAACACTGTGACACGAGAATTTTATATATATTAGATGTTCACATTACTTTTTTTGCTAAAATTTAAATTAACAGAGTTAGGGAGATTAAAAGATAAAGTATCAACTGTGATTTTTTAGAAATCTGAGAGTCAGATCCCCACCGATCTCCCCATTTCTACCCACTAAAAACCCACGGTGCTTCCTCGCGCCGTCTATGGGCGAGGGGGTAAGGGATCGTGGAAAACATGCATCTGCCTCCCCCGCCAGACGAGGCCCGCACACCTGCGGGCTCCACCTCGATTAGGCGCGAAGTTTGACCTCCGCGCTGTGGAGAGACGTGCCAGAAACACACAACATGTCTCCCCTCGTTGTCCCATGTCCGCCGCCCCCGGTCGAAGCAGCACGAGCCGCCCATACTCACCTCTCGCAGCGGGCAGTCAGCGAGGAGCTTCATCTCTGAAGCTTTAGAAATGTAACCCTAATTTTAGAAATTAAAATTTTAGAAAAAAAGCTTATATGAACATTTTGATGTAAAACTAAATTCTCTATAACATTCTTCTGAAACTTTTTTCTATCAGTTTTTTCATACTTCTACAGGGTGGAATCTAAAATTTTCTAGAAACTCCTATAAAAAATGCCTCTGATGTCATAGAAAATTTTTCTGGACTACACGTTTAGTTTTTTTAACGTCTTAAAAAATCTTTTAAGTTGATACATACTGCAAGGATTTTTTTATTTGATAGTTCTTATTTTATTTTAAACATAATTTTGGACTGATAGTCACTTCTATCCACTCCAGGCATTTCCTTAAAGAAATTGCAAAAAAAAATAATTTGATCGATTTTTTCGCTCACGTTTATGGTGTTTTAACATAATGTAATGAGCTTTATTCAAAAGCTCTCAGCCAATTAAAAGTTTGGTTTGGAAAGTAGACAAGGAGAATTGTTTGTTTCGGATCCCTTTGTATCTGTTGAAAGTGATCCGTTAAATAGTTAGGTACGTACTTGTTGGTACTGTATGGTCGCGTACTAGGAAATCGACCACCATTTCTCTCTTTCATGGGGCAAAATTATATTATTCTTTAATACCTACTATAGTACATTACTGCAGAGTCTAGGAAGTGAAGGATTGCCGGACGAAGTGGTTTCAAGGCCGAGCTTTAGCGAGGCCTTGATAAAGATCTGAGTCCGGCAATCCTCATTCCGGTCGAGGCTGGTATAGTGCTTTTCTCAATAAATGTGAGGAAATAATGAAACACGTGATAATGCAAAAAAAATTGTATAATATGAAAAAATTAATAAAAAATTAATTAATGTTAAATGTTATGTTTGACATATTTGGACAGTTTGTGAAAGAGAAGGATATGGTTTTTACCAAGTTTTTACATATACACAGTTTATTTAGAATAAAACAAACGCAAATGTTTACTAAAAGCAATAAATATTTAGGTAGGTACTGAAAAAGTCTGCTTTCCCGCCTTTTTTATTTTTTATTTTCAATGAGTGCAAAGGAAACAGCAATACAGCCCAGTGCGTGCGCTCGCCCCCGCCTACTACGCCTGTGACAGCGGCGGGCGTGTTCGTGAAGAATCGTGAAACTTCGGGTTTCATCGGGCTGAGCAGCGGCCAGGAATGAATTTTCATACAACATTCTTGGCCTAGGCCGAGAAAGAAATGCATGAGCCAAGAATTACAAACTTCGTGGCTTGTTTTTAGTACAAAATGCCTACATTTCCGAGTATGTTTGAGAAAAAGTAATACTTTATCGATGTTTTTCTATTCTCTACTTCTATAAAAAAGACCGTTCTACAAAAAAGGGCCGTGTCTGTACATTAAAGATTAAAAAAAAAACAATACATCTGTACTAACATTCTAAAAAGAAAAGATTTGTATATATATTTTTTTGTATGTTTGTAATGAATAAACTCAAAAACTACTGGACCGATTTTAAAAATTCTTTCACTTATAGAAAGCTGGATTATCAGCGAGTAACATAGACTACTCCACCTCCCCCATCTCCCCTCCTCCATACAAAATTGCCGTGTTCCACGAATAACACCGTGCGAAGCCGGTACGGGCCGCTAGTAATATATAATTCGCACGCGAGCTCTGAGGAATCGCGCGCTGGGGTATATTTCTGTTTTTTTAAAGCATTTTTAATTTTTTTTTAATTTTAGGGTAATAATTACCCTCCACAATAACATGATTACTTAATACATTGTACCTGCACTTACTTACACAGATTTTACTTCAACTTCAGATTCAGATCTACTCACTACTTCAACTTCAGATTTTCGGAGCTCTCGTGCGGAGTATGTACTTGCTAGGAATATAGTTTCCCTTGGCGAACCTTACCACTAGACCATGAGGCTCGTCGTGGCAATCTCTGTTGCAATCAAGGTGCTAATTTAGTAACAGCCTCCGGTTAGCAAACTCAACTCTGTTACCTGGCCTATTAAAATATTGCAAGCTCCTGTTAAAATTGAAATATGACGGGAATCCGGTGAAGTATGTATTGACTAACTCTTGTCCGCGACTTCGTCCGCGCCCCATTTTCTTAGATGTTGAAACATTAATTCAATCTTTGTTTCATATAAATTTTTGTGAGGCGTTGAATTTTTTATTTTTCTTTTTCGATGATCACTTGGTAAGAGTACTTTTTTTTCCTATAATCTATAAGTAGAAAATTAATTTCTGTATTTTTTTTTTTTCAAAATTTTAGGTTCAGTAGTTTCGGAGATAAGGGACAGACGGACACATGAGTGATCCTATAAGGGTTCCGTTTTTTTATTCGGACGTACGGAACCCTAAAAATACTTTCGCATCTATTGCGATATTGGTCGATATTGGTTAGGAAGTTCGAATTTTGAATATCGTCGTTGTAATATTTTTTTATGTTATGATCGGCAAACAGGCTGACGGTTCACTTAAGGTGGCTATCGTCGTCTAGCACACCTAGGGTCCCTACTCAGGTATGCTCGCATGAAGTCATAAGTTTTGTTGAAAGCTACGTAAATTTTTTTTTATGTTAAGGTCGGCAGACAGGCTGACGGTCCACTTGATGGTAGGTGGCTACCATCGCCTATAACACAAGCAACGCCAAAGCTGCCATAAATGCGCTGCCGATTACAGTAGGATTAAAGAAAGGGATTGGACAGTAAAATGGAAAATCTGCTATGTGCTTATGAGCACTATTTATCGAATGTCGACGTCTTAATAAAATATGCTATGTGAAGCAGCTGGAATCTGATAGGTTCAAAATTTATCCCGTTATCAAAATTATAAATAAACCATTAAACCTTTATATTTAAAATACCAATAAGTTTACGTACAACCACCCTAAGGTGTCTAATAAAATAAACCTTCATATTTTTTTTTCAGGAAAACTTCCTTTGTCAATATCTCAAAAGTCTACTTTTAGCACATAGCAGATTTCGGTTTGACAAAGAGGATATGGTGTTAAGATATGGTGAAAGAAATTCAATAAAGCCAAACGTCCTTCGAAGGAAGACCAATGCTGTGAAATTAAAAGAATTATTCCATTGGGGGTAGGAGCCCTCATTCTTCGTGGTGAGGGCGCACGTAAGGCACCTCAAAAATTCCAATCGCCCGCTTCGAGGACAGCGTCGCAACCGACACCCGTATCGACAACTATTTCATAAGGCGTATAATTGGAATTGCCGCAAAATACCCCCCTCATCTCACACCTCCAATAGGAAGATAAGGTTTCCCACAAACGTAGCGTCACATGCTTATTAATTAACTCGAGTTCTATACTGAAGTTTTACTGGGCTAATTTATTTCTTTTTTTTTTTTTCATATTTTAGACAATATTAAAAAAAAAAAACTTCTAATTTTTAATCTGTTCGGTTATCTCCGAGAAGCTACAAAAATTTCTTGTGCAATATTGCACCTTAGTTAATAGGTTATTAGATTCCGCTCGTTTTGGCAAAAATTGTGTTCGAAAACTAGTCGATGTGTATTCAAGCACACAATTATTTCAGAAAAAATTATTGTTTCGTCTATATATAATACTAGCTGACCCAGCAGACGTTGTCCCGCCAGAACCCGAAAATAATTTTGTAAACCGATTGTGGCGCCACCTATCGGATCAAATTTTGTTTTCAAACCATAAATGTTAAAGTGACGCGCGTCACTTCACGTCTATGAACGACGGCGACGGTTAAATTATTTGAATATTCTTCATACAAAAATACTAAAATCGAGATTAAAAAATTGGGGGTGGTGGTAGGAAGGTGAAAAATACTTTACGACGGGTATAAAAATACTTTATACCCGTCCGTCCGAAAGGTCCGATTCGAATAAATTAAAGCAGTATTTACATGTAATACTTAAATACATATCGTGTTGTCACACAAGCTGACGCTCCACTTGATGGTACGTGGCTACGGCCGCCTAACACGAGCAACACCACAGGTGCTGCAAGTGCCCTGCCGATCTTATAAGGATTAGGGATAAGAGATTAGAAAGAGATAGGAAATGGGCTTTGGCTTCCCTTACTAAAATAACAGTATTGCTGTTATTTTACGGTGGCCTTCTGTAATTACTTTTGCAAGACGGGCTGTCCAATTTATAGCTGCGAAACGCAGTGTGACCTGCCTCCATTTGACAGATTGGCTGGGCGGTTGCTGATCCAAAATAACTTCGGCTTCTCGTTGAATCAATGAGATGATATAACTAGTTCTGAATATGAGTTGGTCTTTTCCAGAACATTATAGCATCCCTTAGGCTGGTGCAGTGTTTCTTTCAGACAATTTCATTCGGAGGAGCATTTAAGAGGTTTGGGAGGGCGAAGTAAAAAAAGGACTTCGTTATAAATTCACGTTAATCTCTATATATAAAATCTAGTTCTACTTGAACTAGTTTTTAATTTTTCAAACTTTTAATTTTTCAAAATTAAAAGATTACTTGAACGATCTGACTGAAATAAGTTAGGAATAGGAAATGATAAGGCGCCATCACGATTCTGCCCATATACATAAGTATATCACGCCTATACAAGTTATACGATCAGCCGCCGACATAGAATTAGCGAAGTCCACCACTGCCACGCCATAGAATTCTATGGCATACTCAGGCGCGGGCTCCGGGGGGGCATTGCCCCCCCCGAACAAGTACCTGAAAGAAACACAGGACTGGTGTTTACTCGATTATTAGGTTTTCTTTTAGGATAAAAAAATCTTATATGAATTTACAGTTGTCTTGTATCTGTGCGTTCAAACGCGGCGGTTAAGTCGCTCAGTGCGCGGCGTACACGTCCTTAAGAGGTCTGGTGGATTCCTCAGATGGTTATGCGAATGGCGCGGATGAGCGGTACGTGCTTACATCACCCCCGGTGTTTAATGACCCTCGCAAATGAAGGGACAGGTGCGCTGCAATCTGTCGTTATTTAGTTACAAGCACCTCGCAGCGGCTGCCTTTTAGATATGTCAGTTAAAGAGGCGTGGAAAAATGCATCTCCTTTCTTGAATTCTTCTGAGAACGTGTTCAAATAAGATTTTAAAATAAAAATTTCTTAACGCTATACACAATTTAGTTGTACAGAACGTTGTGTGTTTGTTTTGTCATGCAGATTTAGTTGATCCGCTTCCATCAGTCTCTTATAGGACATTTCTCCTATAAGAGACTGATGGAAGCGGATCGGAAGCTTCAAGATATGCGGTGTACCTAGGGTTGCCAGGTGTCCGGCTTTAGCCGGACATGTCCGACATTTTAAAGTCGTGTCCGGCCAAATATATACAAGTTCGGCCCGTTCGGCTTTTGTTAGGCTTTTGATCAACCCCGCAGCGGCCAGGTTCGCGATCTTACAAATTACTTTAAGAAAACAATAGGCGATACATAATAAAGAGTAAGAGCAAGTCTTGAAGTAATACATATACAAATAAAAAGAACTATTTTTAAAAAAAACTAGGGTGTCAGGCTTTTGGCAAAATGTCCGGCTAAGTATGAGTCTGTGTTCGGATTTCCGTGTACCTCCAACAGTTGGCGTATAAAGACGCTGTCCAGTTCTGTCTGTTTGACAGCTAATTTCTTCTAAAACCAGATAAAGGATTTCGACATTGCTTTCACTAATTAAAACATTAGAAAGAAAGAAAGAAAGAAAGAAAGAAAGCATCTAGAAAGCATCAGCATCATTACACTATTTTAAATGTTTTGATAGATTTTTTTAATATAATTTGAAAAAAAATTGCATCCGGTGGCGTGTGGTTATTCTTAAATATTTTTTTTCTGTCAAGATCGGCAGACGGTCTACTTGATGGTAGGTGGCTACCGTCGCCTATAACACAAGCAACACCACAGGTGCTGCAAGTGTGCTGCCGACTACAGTAGGATTAAGGATAAGGGATTAGGAGGGGATAGGGAAATGGGCTCTGGCATCCCTTACTCACTCACCGAAACACATCAGCACACGTGCTGTTATTTCACGGTGGTCTTCTGTAAGAGGGTGGTTACTGCCGCCAGAAGGGCTGCCCAAATGACTGCGAATCGCAGTGTGCCCTGCAACTACTTTCCAAATCCAGACCAAAGCCAAATTTGAAAAGTTGATTTTTCAAAGTTGACCCTGCCGGGAATCGAACCCGGGAACCCTAGAACAGAGCGTTAAGGCAAGCACCCTAACCACTCATCCAACGGGCTCGAATTGAGTAGAATTTGCTATCTCCAGTATTTTGAATAAATCCCTTTTAACATTATTATACACTAGCGGCCCGCCCCCGGCTTTGCCAGTGGTGCAATTTTTATATACATAAACATCCCCCGTTTATCCCTCTTCCCACTAGTCAAAACCGAATTAAAATCGGTCTACCCGTTCGAAAGTTATGGGCGTACATAAATTTTGAAGATCCATTTTTATTTATTTAGATTAGCTGAGTTCGCGACTTCGTCCGCTTTGAAAAATGAAAAATATAATGCCTGACTTCTTTATTGCTGTGACGAAGGCCTCGGCGCCTAATTTTTTAATATTTTTAGACCATCCCTCGGAACCTAACATTTTTCCATCCAGGTAATAAACCAACTGTGTGCCAAATTTCATATAAATCTTTTGGCGTAATTGAGTAACAGACAGTCAAACATACAAACTTTCGCACGTAGGATAATGATATATACAAATTTATGTGAATAAAAAGCTCATTATTATATAAATTTATACGTATATTATCAGCAACAATATTATTAACGAGGGGTCCTCCCCGCCAAATACCCTTTTTACAAAGGGGTTGGCATTCGACGATTAGGTATTTCGCTTGGAAAAAAGGAAATGTCTCCTTTGCCTGTAAATTCGCGCCAGTTTTATCACGACGAGTGCCTATTAGGGAATACAATGGGAAAACTGTTGACTAATGGCTCACTACGTAAAGACAAATGAAGGGACATTACATTTCGTGACTTAGTTAACGACGACTTAGTTCAAATAAATTAACATTTTATTAATTGAGGCAATAAAATCTTTTCATACTTCCTATAAAGACGGAGATTTTATGGGCAGAGGCAGTTGGTGAAAGATTTTGGAACGATTTAGATTTAGAACACCCTCAGAATGATCATATTATTAATCACTAGCCGATGCCCGCAACTTCGTCGGCGTAGACCTCACACGGAGTTGAAATTTTCAAAATCAAATTATTTATTGAAATAAAAACGGACAGGTCCACTAACATTTCCCCCCCTAGAACACCCGGCCTAGTAACTATTCCGCGACAACAACACGAGGTGGAGCCCGTCTCTCGGGCTGCCGCGATTGCTGTGGAAATGTCAGGTGAAAACCCCCTTTCGGCCGCCCACCCTTAATGCCATAGAGATGAGCAGGGGTTATCCGAGAGTTTCAGGTGGAAGCGGCCTCCGACTCTGTGGTAGGTTGTGCCGCAGAGAAGAGGTTATGAGGTGCTTCAGAGGTGAAGCCCCTCGCTGACTGCCCGCTGCGAGAGAGGTGAGTATGAGCGGTTCGTACCGCTTCGCCCGGGGCGCTGGACATGGGGTCGTCCGCCGTCATCGGAACACCGGGCAACGAGGAAAGACGTGCTGTGTGTTTCCCGCACGTTTCTTCACGGCGCGGAGATCAAACTCCGCGCCTAATCGAGGTGGAGCCCGCAAGTGCGCGGGCCACGTCTGGCGGGGGAGGCAGATTGTAGTGGGTAGAAGTCCCACATACCCCACCGATCTCCCCATGGTCGATGGGGATCTGGCTCGCAGATTTTCCCACGCAAAAAAAAAGGTCCACTAACATTTGTCTCACAACATATTTCTTAGTAGTAATAGTAATATAATCAAACAAAATTAATCACAAAATATAAAATACCAATAATAAGAATAATATATCATATATTATAGAACATCGATCAATTAAATTATCCGCTTTTATGCCTTTGTCCCATTGGTCTATTAAATTTTTACAATATGTCAGAAATGTTTTTTATTACAGTTGACCAATTGTCACAGACAATATCTATACTACTCAAAACAAAATAAGGGCCACTAGTTTATTTACATTTAAGTGCACTTTAGTAAACTGAAAGTAACTGATAAGTAGCATTATATTGATATTACGAACTCTTTGGTGTTTGATCTCTTTTATGCTTCCTAATTTGAAAAATATTAGCCATCGTTTTAAGAAAAAAAAATAATCGGAAGTTATTCTTATCTTTTTCTTCAATTGTCTTCTTAACTTGTTTCGGTTATTTTAGGAAAAAAGTTTTACTTTTTCAATTTTAATTGATTCATTTATCATCTCGCGTTAATCATGCCACCAGTACGAAGGCACATGGATACAATTACAGTAACCATAGCCATAACTATGATTCAAGAAGGACGTTCTCAGCGTTACGTGGGTTTGCAGTTGAGTTTTTCTCGAAGAGCTTTCCAAAATGTATGGAATCGCTTCCAAGAAACCGGCAGTGTTGCTAGGAGACCCGGTTCAGGTAGAGTTCGTGTAACAACGGCGCACGAGGATCGGTACGTCCAACTAAGTGCTCGTCGTGATCGTACAGTAACGGCCCGTAAGTTACAACACCACCTACGGCTGACAACGGGTACCCGTGTCAGTGATCAAACTATACCTAATCGATTGCACGAAGACCAGCAAATGTCAAGACATCGAGTTGTTCGAATTCCTCTGACTAGGGTTCAACGTGCAAACCGTTTAAGATTCTGCCGTCAGTATTTGAACTGGGGGATTAATCAGTGGGGCAAGGTGCTTTTTACAGACGAGTGCAAAGTAAAATTTTTTAATGATGATCGGCGTGTTAGGGTGTGGAGACGACGCGGCGAGCGTTTTTCGGAGTCCTGCATCCACGAAGTTGACCGTTTCGGTGGTCCCAACGTAATGGTTTGGGGTGGGATTAGTTTACACGGCAAAACCGAGCTCACCATTTTAAATGCGGGTACCGTAACTGCAGAACGTTACATCGAAGACGTCATAAGGCCTCAAGTGATCCCATTTGCACAGCGAGTGGGGCCTGGATTCATCCTGATGCAAGACAATGCCCGTGCACACACAGCTCGATCGACCCAAACTGTCCTAGAAGGGTCTCATATTGAGGTATTACCATGGCCAGCTAAGAGTCCGGGTTTAAATCCAATCGAGCAATTGTGGGACCAATTGAAACGAAGGGTTAGAGAGAATGAGCAAGGGGTCTACAACCAACAGCAGCTGATTGACGCTTTAAAACGTGCCTGGGAGGAGATTCCAGATGAAAACGTGAAGAATTTGATCCTGAGTATGCATACGAGGCTTCAGGAGTGTATTGCTAAGAGAGGAGGACATACTCGTTACTAAAAAGAAGAAACAAAAGTGACAAGAACAGTATTTTGTCTTTTTCCGGTGATTTCTTTTGTTCATGTTTTTCATTCAAAATGGCCAATTTCATTATGAACTTAAAAAAAACAGTTCATGATCATTATTTTAAACAATTGTTAGCCTATATTATAACCAATAACATTATTTTGTAGTTACATAAGTTAAACAATTTAATGTCTTTATTGTTTTCATGGTACAGCAAAAAATCTTAGTGGCCCTTATTTTGTTTTGAGTAGTATATATCAGTGTTGGTGGTAAGGAGT
The DNA here is from genome assembly GCA_910589475.2 of Bembecia ichneumoniformis. NCBI lineage: Eukaryota > Metazoa > Arthropoda > Insecta > Lepidoptera > Sesiidae > Bembecia > Bembecia ichneumoniformis. The sequence goes on from OU342543.1 coordinate 4,902,603, forward strand.
GTATTGAAATACAAAAATCCCTCTGTATGGGGTGTAAATCCCTACATAAGATTTTTGTATTGTCAAACTCAGACCTACGAAAACTATAGACAGAAAACCCTTACGAACAAAAACGTTTTAAAAAATGAAGCCGGTTCGCTGAAGATGTGTGCCTAACACTACGAGTACTTGTCGTATAGTGGCCATGCGTTTGTGTATGCAGTTAAAAATGTTACCCACTAACAACTTTTACCCCAATTAATTATTTTATACTTATTAAACAAAAAATATAGTTAGGTATATCAACTACTCGTGTCAGACTATCGACCGGCCGCCTTCCTATTGCAGAATTGTCTTCCTATTACCTGCCTCACTTAAGAGTGAGGAATAGGAAGTATTTCTATTTATACGCACTCTTAAAGCGACACCGAAACAATGAGTGAATATGAGGCGTTCAGTCCTTACAAAAGATATTTCATACTGTTATGTTTTAATTTACATCAACTCTCATTAGAGACCGTTTGTACCGTCGGTAGATGGAACCACTGGTAGCAAAAATGATTCCGAGTGAGGAATAAGGTCCGGCCCATCTTGAACTAATAAGATTTGAAAACCTCACATAACCTCACAAGTTCACGGTCGAAAGAATAATGCAATAAATATTAGAAATAATCGTTTGTGGCAAAATCATTCACTTGTGAATAGCTTTTGTTAGGTAAATTTTGGGATACATGGATTTAAAGCGAAATCATTATTGGTTATAAATGGGATATTAATATTGAGGAGATAGTTGAAATATCAATTTTGTTGATATTTCTTCAAGAAACAGTAACATCAAAATATACACTTTTATATAATTATTTCCGAATTTGAAAATATACATATTTCCTTTATATCTAAATATAAAAGAAATTAGGGTTTTGAATGATTTTTATTACTAACATCTAATATATAAAATTCTCGTGTCACAGTGTTTGTAACAAAACTTTTTCGAAACGGCTGGACCGTTAATGATTTTTTTTTGTTTTTTTTTTTTCTTTTTTTTTAGTAGATATGAGAATAGGTCGTAAAGAGCGAACTGAAATGCAAGAAAGTTATATTATATTTCGATGGTCGTAAAGTATTTTTCACCCTCCTACCCCCACTCCCCATTTTTTAATTGCAATTTTAATAATTTTGGACGAACAATATCCAAATAATTTAACCGTCGTCGTTGATTGACGTGAGTGTCGCGTCACTTTGACTTGCAATTGCAATTTGAAAATTGGACCCGATAGGTGGCACCACAATCGGGTTACAGAATTATTTTCTGGTTCGGGCAAGACAACGTCTGCTGGGTCAGCTAGTATATTATAAAATTAAGTCGCTGTCCGACTTTGTCTGATTCTCCGTGAACTTTTTCTAAATTTTTGATTTTGTTAAGGTTTTCTCTAGTGGAAAGAGTGGTAAACGAGGAACGTTTGCATAATTTGCAGAGAAGACTTGCATCCGTGCGAAGCCGGGGGTGGGTCATTAGTCAATAGCTAAACCGAATTTTAATGAACTTTTCGGGTTGGCTTTCCAATCAGGTTAACGATTTTTAAGGTATTTTAAAATTAAATTAATTAGTAATGTATGTTAATTTCATAAAAATATAGTTTTTATGGTCAGGAAATTCATGCACAATTAATTTTATAAAGATTTTAAAACATAACCTAAATTTGTTTATATTGTAAATTAACATGTACATACCAGTACTATAGAAGGCCTTTAAAGTGTTTGGTAGCAAGATTACTTAGCAATTCATGTTAGTTTTTGAAAAATATAGTTTTTATCGTGAGGAAATTCATTCATAATTAATTTTATAAAGATTTTAAAACTAAACCTGACATTGTTTATATTGTAAATTAATATTTACAATATAACAGACGCAGAGTAATAAATAGTGTTAGTCTTAGGAGTCTTAGCCTCCATGTTTTTTTTAATAATAACCTAAAACCTCTCCTGGCCGATTCCTCTATGAGAACGGTTAGATTAGGAGGTTAAGGCGCGAGCGAACCGAAGCGTATTAATTTACATTAATTAATATGTACTTGGTATGTACATATTAATTTACAATTAAAACAAATTTAGGTTATGTTTTAAAATCTTTATAAAATTAATTGTGCATGAATTTCCTGGCCATAAAAACTATATTTTTATAAAACTAACAAACATTACTAATTAATTTAATTCTAAAATTCCCTAAAAATCATTAACGAGATTGGAAAGATTTCCCGAAAATGTATTTATTTTTTATGAAGTAAGGTAATCTTAATAAAACCTATATCTATACATATTTATTGAAGTCTCAGCAAAAAAATATTTAAAAAAAAATCTATTCAAAATGGCTATCTTTAGCTTTGATACAAGCCTTTAATCTGTTTGGTCACCAAAAATATTTTATATATGTATAAATCTTTGTTGTCCACGAATCTATGGATTTACGCACTGTTTCCATGGGAAATTTAGCCACTGCTAGCTCCATCTTAAGATATTCAATGTCGGCGTGTCGCTTACAGCAGGCCATGTCCTCAACCCCCCCTAGGTGTGCTGGGACCTTGTCGCGGTGGGGGGGCTTAACCCTCGCCAATCCGGACGGTTGCAGGGGTCGGTGGGGTCACCGGCCTTCGCTTGGCTGACCGGATTGTCGCTGGGGAACTAAGAAAGCACACCCGTGAGGGCTCCGAGCGAGCTCCGAACATCGGAGCTCGTGGCGGAGCGTTTGCTGGGAGGCTCCAACGGTCAGTTGGAGCTTCGCCGGTCACCGCTCGCTGGGCCGAGGATCCGTACTCGGCTCATGCGGGTGTGGGCCGGTGAGAGACGGCACCCCCGGTCCTTGTTCGTCGGACCGAGGTATGGGTCTCGGTTTTGCGCATGAGGACCGGCGCGGGTCGCAGCGGGCGGATTCTCTCGGATGGCTCTGTCGCTCAGTGGTAGTCGGGCAACGCACGCGAAGACGGAGCTTTACGGCAGGGAAGGACCGTCTGGCAGAGTACCGCAATCGTGGCCTTGTGGGGGGTGGTGAAGACCCGGTTAGGGCCACCGGCCTAGTAACCGCCCTTCGCAGTCGTCCGGAAGAGTGAACACCCGGCCTCGTCACCCGGCCTAGTAACTCTTCCGCGACGACAACACGAGGTGGAGTCCGTCTCTCGGGCTGCCGCGATTGCTGTGGAAATGTCAGATGGAAACCCCCTTTGGGCCGCCCACCCTTAATGCCGTAGAGATGAGCGGCCACATGAGCAGGGGTTATCCGAGAGTTTCAGGTGGAAGCGGCCTCCGACTCTGTGGTAGGTTGTGCCGCAGAGAGAGGTAATGGGGTGCTTCAGAGGTGAAGCCCCTCGCTGACTGCCCGCTGCGAGGTGAGAATGGGCGGCTCGTGCCGCTTCGCCCGGGGGCGGTGGACATGGGGTTGTTCGCCGTCATCACAACACCGGGCAACGATGGAAGACGTGCTGTGTGTTTCCGGCACGTCTCTCCACGGCGCGGAGATCAAACTCCGCGCCTAATCGAGGTGGAGCCCGCAAGTGCGCGGGCCTCGTCTGGCGGGGGAGGCAGATGCATGTTTTCCACGATCCCTTACCCCCCCGCCCATAGACGGCGCGAGGAAGCACCGTGGGTTTTTTAGTGGGTAGAAGTCCCACATACCCCACCGATGTCCCCATGGTCGGTGGGGATCTGGCTCGCAGATTTTCCCACGCAAAAAAAAAAAAAAAGGCCATGTCCTCAAAAACTGACCATAATTTGTAGTCTAAGGGGTTCAGATCTGGGGGGGCCAGTCTTCAGCTTTTATAAAGTCGGGAAAGGTTTCGAGCCAGGCTTGGGCCTTGTGGCCAGGTGCAGAGTCCTGCTGGAAAGTCCAGGTGTAGCGTCTACATACCATCACGTATCTGCAAGTAGGAAGTTTATAATAAGCACGTATTGACATAGTATATAAGCCATATTTTATCCTAAATAAATTAGACGTTATTACACCTTGTCTCGTTGTACTTATTGCCATAATAATTAGGCAAATTGGTGACCCCGACGTGATTTTGTCGGCGATTTGGCTCATTTTGTCAATATCCATGTCCTCGGTGACAGCCAGCACTGTGGTGACTGATGTTGGCAAAAGTCTCAACCACAGAAGTTTGATAGTTTCGTCGTTGATTTTTCCTCCTCCAAGGCTCTGCATTTTGCGTAAAAGTTGCGAAGGTTTTTGATCACCCAGGTCCATCTCCGACAATAATTTTTGAAATTGGCGCTGTTCTGATTCTTCGTAGCAACTTATTAGACGTTCCTTGATGATTTTATATTTTTCTGTGGAAGGCGGTGAGGTTATGAGGTCACTTACTTGTAGTATTTCGTCCTTCGATAGTTTTGCTATAACTGTAAAATATTTGTAATCATCTCCTTGTTTCTGTGGCGCTATTATGGCTTCAAATTGTGTAAACCATAATCTGGGTTGATCTCTCCAAAACTCCGGAATGCGGGATAAAATGGAGGTGCCGGTTGCGATTTCCAGTGTTTCTTGTTGACCGCAGTTCAATTTGCAAGTAGGTGAATTCATTCTGCTGGTATCACGTCGGGGTCACCAATTTGCCTAATTATTATGGCAATAAGTACAACGAGACAAGGTGTAATAACGTCTATTTATTTAGGATAAAATATGGCTTATATACTATGTTATAAACTTCCTACTTGCAGATACGTGATGGTATGTAGTCGCTACACCTGGACTTTCCAGCAGGACTCTGCACCTGGCCACAAGGCCCAAGCAATATCAGGGCACACGATTATTTTTTGCTACACGAAGTAGGCTAAAAAATATTTTTTTTAAGGGAGGTGTATATGTAGCGACTACATACCATCACGTATCTGCAAGTAGGAAGTTTATAATAAGCACGTATTAACATAGTATATAAGCCATATTTTATCCTAAATAAATTAGACGTTATTACACCTTGTCTCGTTGTACTTATTGCCATAATAATTAGGCAAACCAGGGTACATTTTTAAAAAGTGTATTGCTGAGAGGTTTCACAACACGATCCAAGATGGTCTCCTGATACACTTTGGCTGAAGGTTGAGGATAAACCATAACTGCCGCTGGATTGTCGTGATGTCGTCAATTCGCCGCCTCATATCGTCAGCTCAGGCCCACATTGGTCTGATCTGAAGATGTTTAGCAGCCGGGCTGAAGGTTCATCACTGGTAAGCGAATATCTAAAGAGCACGTCACCTGCCGTAGCCCAATCACTCACTATCTCTGCTGGTCGGGCACATTTCCACCATCTGCAGCGTGACAGCCAACTCTTGGTCACCGAGACACGCACGTGAGTTCAAACTGTTGTGAATTGTTTTGTATCGCCACGTGTCATTTTTTTTTTCAAAAAAATTATAATCAAATAAGTGTATTGTTTACGATTTGCTACATACCTGTCGATCAAACTTACGGTGTTTCCTTGTCCTCAAATACCCTTCAGGTGGAAGGCGCCCGATTGAGACAGTCTACCTGCATACAACTACGTGGGATATATTACCGAGGAGTTGGTCGGTGAGTTGTTCGGAGAAAGCGAAGCCTCCTCAAGGGGACGAGCTAACTTCCACGGGTACAATGTTTCAAAATTGGTTTATTCGTATAAAAAAGTGCATTTTGAGAATTAACGGTGACTATTTTGAGAAACAATAAATTAATTTTTGTACATTCATAGTAACTTTTTCGTAGTAAGCCCCACGTACTAGCTGTGCCCGCAACTTCGTACCGGTAATACCACTATTTAATTAATTTTAATTAATTAACCGCTACTATTTTAATTAATTTAACTTTTTTGTACATAAACCGATTTGAATAAAACAAACACTAAATGTTACGGGAAGCTTGCTGCATCAGTGAAAACCGAATAAATTTGAAACTAGCGTGCACAAACGCACATACGAACAGACAAAAATTTTAAAAACATTTTTTCGTCTTGGTATCATCCAGAGTGTACAATTTTTTTTAAATACAGACAGACACAGCTCGTTTACCTTTTTTTTATATGTATTGCTAAAAATATATAATACAATACATACTTTATTATTATTATTATTAAAACTCTTTATTTGTACTATAAACATAAAAAAAATTTAAAAAAAAGAAAGAAAGAACAAGTAATAGTACAAAAGGCGACCTTATCCATTTATAGCGATTTCTTCCAGGCAACCTTAGGGTAAGGAAACCTTAGATACTTTGTTATATACAGCCTGCTAACTCCGTACCTATGTTAATTTAGACATTAAAATTCTACACGATTTCCTCATTAAAGGAATATAATAATCACAATACAAGGTCACCACTGTTTGATCCAAGCTCGCAGTGATAGCGTCGGTCTTGAAGCTTGCAGTCAGTCGCGTAAAAAGCTCTGAGCGGTTCACATGCTCCATACGACGCTCTTTCCGCAAACTTTGTCGAGCTTCCGACGCGTATAATCATTGTTTTAAACTGATTGAAACGGGCAAGCAAAAAGTGGATAAAATAAACCACGACATCTTCGAATAAAGCATCGGAATTTATGTCAGGTAGGTTTAACTTTTTTGCTAACGAGTTAATAAGACATTTTTACTAATTTTATTTATTTATTTATTTATTTGTTTATATACTAGCCTTTGCCTGCGACTTAGACTTAGTCGCGCTCCTTTTTCTTAGGTCTTAAAACATTTCTTCAATCTTTATTGCTCACATATTTTTCTCATTTTTATTTTGAGGCGATACCTCGGGAATTGTCCTTTTTCAGAATTCATCCCAAAGTTAAATAAATATCTCCTTTTCTTTCACTCTGACAACGTGTACGCAAAATTTCATGCTGATCGGTTGAGTAGATACGGTGTGAAAACTAACAAATAAACAAACTCACTTTCGCATCTATTAGATTGTTAGGATTTTTTTACGGACACACCAACTGCTTAACACAACAATAGTTTAATTTTGTAGGTACATTGACACAATAAAATACACAAATCATAAGATTTGCCGACAATAAATAAAACCAAAATTAAAAACTATCATAAACAAGGGTCAAATTCTATTTCATTTATTTTTCATTTATTTTTCGGTATCACGGTATTTTTGAGCCTACTACTGAAACAAATGTTGACTGAAATTGGTCTTATCGTTTTACAAAGTTCTTTTCATGAGTTTTGAATGCGTTGGAACAATTTTTCGAAGCACTTTTAAATTCCGGTGTGCTTTTTCCGCGAATAACTTTTCCTCGTTCTGGAAGACCCATACAGTCGATTGCTGTTTTCTTTCAGGCTCATTCGTCACCTGTGTAGACGTTATACACAGCTTTTTATGCACCTCGATTGTATTTTTTAAAGTTTCTTTGAACCAATCGACGAAAACTTACATTTGAGAGTTTGTCCAATTATGCGGAATCCAACGAGAACAAATCTTTTTTACGAACAAATATTAATACAATATCTTATTGATGCTAGTCATACTAATGCCCAGATGCCTCTAATGCCTCTAGCTCGGGGTATGTTACGTGTCGGTCTTGCATTATTTATTTATTTTCTAAAAGGTACACCAACAGCACAAACAAAGAAAAGTTTATAATAGGTATAGGTAACACAAGGCAATTTAGAGGCATACACAGATAAACTACAAACTAGAAATTGAGACGATCGATAATACGCGCACAGCAACACGCAAATTCTTTACAAAAAAAGGACATGAAAATGAAAGTTAAACAATGAACAATTGAAATCAAGAACAAGAACAAAGAATAATAAACTAATTTATCCATATTTAAATAACAAAAATAAAATAAAATACTAATAAAAGGAAGAACCGCTCAGCAAAACAGTATAGCTGGCAATTTACGTTTAGCTTCAGCCGATTTACAGTTAAATATTATTTACAGTTAATATTATTGCATGCATATCGGTCTATGCAACGGGATCGTGTCACTAGCTACAAGATGGCAAAAATTCATCGAACAAAATGGGACATATATACTGTAATTAAATGTAAAACAACTTTGGAAAAAAAAAGTCTTCAGTTTTCATATAAAATACGAAGAAATTTTTTTCAGAACCTATTACATATATATATTCGCAAATAATTGGTTTAAAATATATGTGTGCTTTTGTGCTTCGAGAGTAAGTGATATCAGAGCCCATTTACCTATTATATCTATCTCTTCCTAATCCCTTATTATTAATCACGCTATGGTCGGCAGAACTTGCAACAACTTTGGCGTTGCTTGTGTTATAGGCGACGGTAGCCACTTACCGATATGCATGCGATAATGCAAGACCGACATGTAACATACCCCGAGCTAGAGGCATTAGAGGCATCTGGGCATTACATATAAATATTACAAAAATTAGACATTTAATTCTATGTCAACGAAATGGCAGTTTTAAAAATAGTGGGTATTAGGTACATATTTTAATAAGAGATTATGCAGACAGTAAATAAACATGTAAGTGTAAATATATTTTTGTTATAAAAGAATTATTAAAAACACATATGTAATTTAAGTAAAACGTAACCTATATTTTAGGCGGGGCATTTTGCATTTAATTAAATGGGTTGTCCTCTGGCGGCAGTAATTACCTTCTCGTAGATTCGTGAGATAATAAGATGACGTGTTTCAAGGAATATCCCCTTATTCGCACCCTGTCATTTATCCTCTATCCCATAAAAGTTAGGCACCGCGTTTCCTTGGTCAACCTTGGCTTTGTTTGGAGACGGTAGCCAGCTACCATCAAGTAGAATGACAGCGTGTCCACTCTTCTCTTTCTTAGCTGTTAAAATTATTGCTCATATATTTTTATTTTTAGGCGTTGAATTTTATTTTTATATGATTCTTCGGGAACAGTTTTTTTCTGGGTGAAAGGTATTCTATGTCTTCATCTGTGTCCCTGACGACTTGTACGAAAAATGCCATGATAATCTGTTGAGTAATTAAGGCGTGAAAGTGTAATAAACAAACAAACAAACAAACTCACTTTCTCATTTATAATATTAGTTGGGATAATTGCAGATATTTCTGAGTAACAGAATTATTTTAATAAGGTACATGTTAAAAATCACTACCTGATTAAAAGAACGTCCATTTATTGTCTATATTTTATAGCTAACTTAATCAATTGTGGTATATATTCCCATTTTGGCGGATATCCAATTTTAAGTGTTTTATAATATTTATTGTCTTTATATAATTATATAAATTAAAAAAATCTTGAATTAAGGATTAAAATAAATATATTAAGTATAATAATAATCATTTCATTCAGATATTAACATCCATATTAGCAGCCACAAAAAATTACAATATATACCTACAACTAAATTTAACTAAATTTAGTTAACCCAAGCTATGAAATTTCTTATAAAAAATCAGTTATTCATTTGTTTTCCCGCCGTTTAATTTTTCTTTGATTTCGCTGTTCCTGTGACCGTAGAAAAGTAGAAATTGCACGTAATTTTTGAATACGAGTTCTATAATCGTCCATTAAAATCGCAAAAGTGCATCGACTACAACAACAATTAATTAAATATATTTTTTTCTTTAAAAAAATTGTTTGATATCTATACTAATATTATAAAGCTGAAGAGTTTGTTTGTTTGTTGAAGCGCTAATCTCAGGAACTACTGGTTCCAATTGAAAAATTCTTCTTTTGTTGGATAGTCCAACAATAGGCCATATAACATATATAACATCAGGCGGAGCTTCAATTAAAAATGTTGCAAAAAAAGGTTGAAGCTACGCAAAAATTATATATGACGGAATTGTTTATCTTTAAAAGTCCTAAAACAAAGTCTGCGACAGTTAGGTTGACTCACTATAACGTTTTTTATTGTATTTTTTTATAAACATGATATTAATGCTTATCCAAATAAATACGTTATTTATCACAAGTATTTAATTTTGAACACATCATTTGATTTCAATGAATATCTTAGGAGATATCATACTTTTAAAATAACTTCATCACAAAACCGTGCGGCTCAAACGCGTGGTCGGATGCCTACGGAAGGGTTGTGTTCAGCGAACTGCTTTTTAAATATTTTTTTTGCGATATAATAATAATTACATTAATAAAAGGCCCTAGAAAAAGAATTCAGCTTTCTCGGCAGTCTGCTACAGCGAAACGGCTGCGACTTCTGTCTACATATAATATAATCGTTGTTTGCCTATTATGCTTTTGTGCACGCTTATCTCAGAAACGGCTTAACCGATTTTTATGTGGTTTCCACTGATGTATTGTAGCAAGCTTCCCGTAACATTTAGTGTTTGTTTTATTTCAATCGGTTTACAAACAAAAAAGTTAAGCGCTATACAGAATACCACGCGTATGAAGTCTCAGACACAGCTAGTTCATAATATAAATGTTATTTTTATAAATTTTAATGCTAAGTTAATAGTTTTTTGTTTGCCTGTAATGAATTTCTTAACATAAACATAATATTTTGTGTATATTTCATTTCAATCTGTTTACAAACAAAAAACTACGCGTTATTCCGAATAAAACGGCAATTTCATAGACCTAATACAATAATAAAACTTTTTTCTTTTTTTAATGGATCGTCAGATAGGTTAACGGTCCACTTGATGGTAAGTGGCTACCGTCGCCTTAACACATTAGGACACGTGCTGTATTTCGTAGTGGTTTTCTGTAAGGCGGTGGACGCTTATATTAATTTAAGTTACCTGCTGAAGATTTTAATTAATTTATTTTATGAAATAAATGGGTAGTTATTACCATCAGAAATGATCAGACACATTATCTTATTAATAGAGCTACAAATAGGCCAGACTCACTTTTTAATTTGTCCATGATATTTCCAAGGACTAACACCAGACCTAACACACTTTGTACCAAAATAAGCGCGCAACCTAATAACCTATGAATTAAGGTGCAATATTGCACAACAAATTTTTGTAGCTTGTCTGAGATAACCGAACAGATTTGAATTTTGAAGGTTTTTCTTAAATATTGTGTAAAATATTAAAAAAGAAATAAAAGTAACCGAACCATAGTACGGAACTTAATAATTAATTAACTTAATTAATAGTACAGAACTTAATTTTGGTCAGTAATTTAATATTTTTTTATTATCAGAAAATATAATTGTATTGTTTATTGTATAAATCTGCCCGATTCAAACTTTTTTTTGTCTATTATGTTCTGTATTTTTATCTAAGTTTTAATTTCACTTTTTTTTACTAACTTTTTTACTAGCCTTAACCTTAAGACCTTGAGACCTTAACCTTAAGGAGCCCTATATTAATTTCACTTACCTGTTGAAAATTTTTATAAATTTATTTTATGAAATAAGTGTTATTACCACCAGAAATGATCAGACAAATATCTTACTGGAGAATAAGCCTGACTCACTTTTTAATTCCATAAAATTTTATCGTATTTCCTTATTGAATAAGGGGAATCTTTAATCTACATTTAAGTCCCAAAGGTAATTTAGATTAGAAACTGCTCGAAAAACGTTATATTTATCGAGCAGATTAGTTGAATCCGATTGAATAACATCGACTTTTTCTGCTCTCAATTTCGCTATAAATTTCACTTATAATGTTGAATTAATGAATCTAAAGAAAAGTCAAAATTAATAGCAACATATGCTTCTACTAGCTTAGCCCGCAACTTCGTTGCCGAAACGCGTGGTATTCGGCATAAAGCGTAATTTTTTTGTTTGTAAACCGATTGGTATGAAACAAACACTAAATGTTACGAGAAGCTTGCTAGAATACATTAGTGAAAACCACATTCAAACTGGTTAATCCGTTTCTGAGATTAGCAACAGATAAACAGACAGAAATTGTTAAAACTATTCTCGGCCTCGTTAGACCTCGGTAACATAAGTACAAATGGTTTTTTTTTTTTTTTTTTGAAAAAATATTTAAAGTACCGACACGGCTCGTTTACGATTTTATTATATGTAATAGATATACATGGTATATCGATTATCACAAATAGGAAAGTTTGTGAGTATCTTTTATTTTTTGCATAATATTAATTTTAAAATTCATTTTTGTGATCTCTTATTAAAATTAGACATTGTTATATTGTTATAAAAAAAAATAGACATTAAACATAATAAGTTCTAATTAAAGTCTAAAATTAAGCAGATAGCTAACAAAAGCTTTTTCTTATGTTCGCGCTAATTAAAAATTAAACATTTGAAAAATTCCATTGCTGCTTTTACGAAGATATCCAAGGTAAAAAAGTTAAGAGGTTAAACTTTTTCAATTTCATTTTTATCTTTTCATACTTTAGAATATTTTAAGGCATAGGTACCTACTTTCGTCTTTGTATTAGCGTTTAGTCATAGTTATATACAGGGTGTCTAATAAATAGTCGTTTCAAATAGGAATGTCTTTGCTTCTAAAGAATCTTATTGCCCATTAATGGTCGTGCAACTTTTTCAGACAGTTACTTAATTCAGAATAAATATAATTCAAAGCCATTCTTTGATACCAGACCATCACAATTACTAAAATAGAAGAATATTATATCTTAAAAAACGTATTTTCTTTAATATGACCTGCGACCCGCGCTTCGTTCGTACTTTTTTTTCTGTAAACTAAGTATGTACACAAATCTTCTTCGTCTTTCGCTCTATCTATTAATGAAAACCACATTAAAATATCTTTGTGTGGTTTACAAGAAGTTAGCGAAGAAACAAACAGACGCGACTTCATTGTATTTTATTTTTATGTTAAGATCGGCAGACAGGCTGACGGTTCACTTGATGGTAGGTGGCTACCGTCGCCTATAACGCAAGCAACGCCAAAGCTGCTGCAAGTGCGCTAACAACTACAGTAGAATTAAGGATAAGGGATTAGGAGGGGATGGGCAAATGGGCTCTGGCATCCCTTACTCACTCACCGAAACACAACAGCACATGTGCTGTTATTTCTGCCGCCAGACGGGCTGCCCAATAAATTTGAAAGTTTATTTTTAAACATGCCGGGTATCGAACCCGGGAACCTTAAAACAGAGCACCTTAACTAGTCATCCAACGGGCTCGTCAATATATATACTAGCTGGTGCCCGCGACTTCGTCCGTCTTGAAAAATAAAAAATAAATGTTAACAATATAACGCCTGACGTTCGTCAGACGTTGGATTTTTAATTTTAGATGATCCTTCGGAACTTATTTCCTATATCTCTTACAATATTACGCTTACGCAAAATTTCATGATGATCGGTTGAACAGTTAAGGCGTGAAAAGGTAACAGACGGACAGACAGAGTTACTTTCACATTTATATTAGTACTAGCCGGTGCCTGCGGCTTCGCCCGCGTTGAAAAATTAAAAAAATAACTCCTGACTATAATATATGAGCGATTTAACGCCTAACATCTTTATTGCAGTTATAGCTTTACTAGGCGTAGATTATCCCTCGAGAACAGTACTTTTTTTTTCGGGATGAAAAGTACCCTATGTCCTTTCCTACATCCCTGATAACGTGCATGAAAAATTTCATGATGACCGGTTCAGCGGTTTAGGCGTGAAAGGGTAACAGACAGACAGAGTTACTTTCAGATTTATAATATTAAGTATGGGTGGATAGATATAGATTTACACTTAAAAGCGATGATAGTCTCGCGTCTGACCCGAGATTCGAACCAGGGTTCGTCGTATCAACGAGTACGAAACTATATGGGTCAAAGGTGTACACATGATATGAGCAAATTTAATATCAAAGGCCATTGTTGTATTTATTAGTAAACTCATAAAGGTTTTGATGTCGAGAAAGCGGCGTTTTAAAATCTAATGACACGTCGGGAAATTTCTAAAGTGGTTTCCTTTTTAGAGTTATTACCGGAGTGCGGAAATTAAATATCAGATGCCGGATGTATATTGTTTACTCAGTATTAATGAAAACTCATAAAAGTCCCGATGCTGTGCGTTGCGGCACGTTTCGCGACCACATTGACTAAAGACTATTTCTAATAAGTTCTTTTTAAGGGTTGTTCGTAATGCCTTTAAATTGTATCACAAACGATAATTTCAAACCGTGGGATGAGTGGTTAGGGAGCTTGCCTTAACGCTCTGTTCTAAGGTTCCCGAGTTCGATTCCCGGCAGTCAACTTTGAAAATGAACTTTCCAAATTTGACTCTGGTCTGGATCTGGAAAGTAGTGGCAGGGCACAGTGCGTTCCGCAGTCATTTGGGCAGCCCTTCTGGCGGCAGTAACCACCCTCTTACAGAAGACCACCGTGAAATAACAGCACGTGTGCTGTTGTGTTTCGGTGAGTAAGTAAGGGATGCCAGAGTCCATTTCCCTATCCCCTCCTAATCCCTTATCCTTAATCCTACTGTAGTCGGCAGCACACTTGCAGCACCTGTGGTGTTGCTTGTGTTATAGGCGACGGTAGCCACCTACCATCAAGTGGACCGTCAGCCTGTCTTCCGATTTTAACATAAAAAAATCCATTAAAAGACTTTCTTCTTCTTTTAATGCCTCTCCATTATTGAAGGTCGGCAGTCAAACTCTTCATCGTTTCCTTTAGAAGAGTCGCTCAAATGTTTTAAATTCATTCTCTGATGATTCTGAGCCATGACATTTCCTTCTAAAGCATTCAAAAGCAGAAATGCTATATACAATAAGAAAATAAGAAAAGATTCGCTACTACTAGTCTATCTGACAATATGAATGATTTGACTGATTCCAATTTAAAACAGAGATTAAAAATAAAACGAGTTGTCGGTTGGACGCCATCTCAATCTCAATGTCCATCCAGTGTCTCGGTATCTCGTTCAACTGATTTCATTGTCCATCCAGTGATCCAGTGGAGTTGATTGCAGGCACACTACCAATGAAGAGTTCCCGTGCGACCTGTGTCTTACCTCAGCATTGATTGTGTTTTCCTGCAGTTACCGGACTTTCGGTGCTCCCCTCGAAGGATATAAGCGAGATAAACAATAACCCGCGAAGTAAAAAGACCACACTACGAAGTACACATGGAGACGTGTAAATTATAATTTAGACAATAGCCTCTATGATGCATCTAGGCCTCACTCAAGAATCACTTTGATAGATATAAACTGCATGAAATCGTTCAGTAGTTTTTAAGATCATTGCGATAATTTCAGCCATTGATTGTATAATCGTGTGCTGAATTGTCCCGCGAAAACTGGCGGAATATCAGTGTTGTGGTCTGCATCACAACTGTATACTGAACCAGGGTTCCTTTTCCTCTTGTTACTTGTTTATATATTTGTTTATTTGTTTTGTTTGTAATTATTATTTGTTCATATATTGTTTATATTAGGGGATAAAAGTTGCTTTCTTTCTTTCTTTTGAAAAGGAGGCGGTGAAACAGAAGAGTTTCAAGCTTGCTTAAATGTGGATCGAGTGTCGGGTGTATTGTCAAACCCAATCTAAACTCTAAAGAAGAGAAGGACAGTTGCTTTTCCATCATAATGGTACGCAACAATTTGTATTTATCAAGACGTATCATATGACTTAAGTATGCATGCAAATTGCAATCTTTGGACCTATACATCCGATACTTTCTCCGTCCACTTAGTGCACAGCAAACAAATTAGTAAGTTCAAATGGCAGTGGGCAGGACACATAGTACGGAAAGCCGACGGCCGCTAAGGCCGGAAGGTTCTTGTATGGAGGCCACGGACCAGCAAGCGCAGCGTAGGACGTCCCACCCACAAGGTGCACCGCGATAAGGTGATCCCCTGATAAGGGCCCCGCTTTTGGACCCCTTTGTCCAGCAGTGGACCTCCTACGGCTGAGATGATGAGAATTATGAAACGGCCAATTTAGTTTTGTTTATCTATTTAGTTATTTACTTGAACTAAAGTAAATAAATGAATAAACGACCAATTAACATTTAAAGAGAGAAAATGACGACACCAAAATCTAAGGCGCTCGTGGCAAACTTTCCCGAGTTCTGGTATAAATTTTAAAACCTCTCAACATCGCTTATTGTTTTGCTCGGCGTTTGTTTATTGGATTTGTACGCAGTAAGTTCTTTGAGTGCACCGTGTTTAGCTTTGCGGTTCAACAGGTTTCGTGTAGGTATACTATGAATTTCATTATCTTATATATAAAAATGAATCCCCATTTCTCCTGGTCACGGCATCACGCGTGAACGGGTAGACCGATTTTAATTCGGTTTTCGCTAATGGAAAGAGGGATAAACGGGGAATGTTTTAGGGTATATAAAAATTGCACGCCGAGCGAAGCCGGGGGCGGGCCGCTAGTCATTTATATTTTATACTAGCTGACCTGGCAAACTTCGTACTGTGTCCATACAAAACGTATCAGACTTTTTTTGTGAATATTTTAGATGTTTTAATAGTTATTCTGCTATTTGGGTCAGAAAAAAATCAACAAATCAAAGATCATAGAAATCGGTTGTTCTCCTACCGTTCTCGAGTTATAAATGTTGTAACTAACACACACAAGTAATATACTTATTTAATAGAAATTTAATTCTAGGGTTCACGGGTTCGATTCCCGGCAGTCAACTTTGAAAAAATGAACTTTTCAAATTTGGCTCTGGCCTGGATCTGGAAAGAGTGGCAGAACACACTGCGTTTCGCAGTCATTTGGGTAGTCAGTCTGGCGGCAGTAACCACCCCCTTACAGAGTACCACCGTGAAATAACAGCACATGAGTGAGTAAGAGATGCCAGAGTCCAATCCCTTATCCTTAATCCTACTTTAGTCGGCAGCGCACTTGCAGAAGCTTTGGCGTTACTTGTGTTACAGGCGACGGTAGCCACCTACCATCAAGTGGACCATCAGCCTGTCTGCCAATCTTAACATTAAAAAAAATAGAATAAACAGACATTATAAAGGTTATGTTGACATGCCTGTCATCGATCTCGAATTACAGATAAGTCGCGAATTTCCTAATGACACGTCAAATTATCCCAACTCAAAACGGACGTTTTTGTAGAGTAGTTGAAAATACTGTTTTTTTTTTTTCATTTTTAATTCTCATTAGATGTAGATAATTCGGCTTTATAGTTTTTTAATTCAGGGCCGGATTGTGGGATTATGGAGCCCGTATGGGCTAGGGGCCTCAAGAAAAAAAATGAAAAAAAAAACATGTAAAAAAAAACAAAACGAACATAATATTTAATATTACAAATCAGTATTTATTAGGGAACAAATTTCAAATTCTCGTAGAATCTCTGCATATCTATTCTATACAAATAATAAAATCGTAAACGAGCTGGGTCTCTACAGTAAATATAAAAAAAATATACATAGGTACACGTTGTACTTATGTTACCGAGGTAAAAAAAATGGTTTTTACAATTTTTGTGTATAAGGACTTAACCAATTCGAATGCAGTTTTCACTGATGTATTGTTGCAAGTTTAATTGTATGTAACGCTTTCTCGTGATCATCACTACTCAACCTAACATCATGTTAATTATATTTATAAGGATGTTGACAACGTTTTAGTCAGAATAAAAGTACTGTCCCTAAGGTATCATCTAAAAATATACAAAATCGCTCTCCGCCTCTCTCTGTTTTTCCGCTAACTTCTTTTTAATCATCCAACTTCTTCTTTTAAGCCGGGAGTAAATCGTTAAGACCTCTAATCAATTTTTTATGTAACATAGACGGTAGACACAATCAAGTAGACCGTCATCGTCAGCCTGATTGCCCACCTTAAAAATTCAAGATTTTTTTAATGCTTAGAGCAATAATTTCAGGGATCAACAATGCCTAAGCACCCTTCAGTGTTGTATTTAAACATCAGTAAAATAGAGTCATACCCTCTCAGCTCGTCTACTATCACAACGTTTTAACAGATTTTTCTTCTTTTAAAATATTATTTTTCAAAAAAATTTACGAGCCCGTTGGATAAGTGGTCAGGGTGCTTGCCTTAACGCTCTGTTCTAGGGTTCCCGGGTTCGATTCCCGGCAACTTTAAAAAATGAACTTTTCAAATTTGGCTAATAGTCTGGATCTGAAAAATAGTAAGTAGTAGTAGGACACAATGGGTTTCGCAGTTATTTGGGCAGCCCGTCTGGCGGCAGTAACCGTGAAATAACAGCACGTGTGCTGTTTTTTTTTTTTTTTTTTTTTTTTTTCTATATAACCTCCGGCACGAAGCCGTAGCCTGTGTCTACTTTACGCATTCGTTCCAGTTCTATCACTTATCCTTCTCGCACTTTCATTCTTCATACAATGTCTTTCTTTCATTCATCCTCATTCATACTATAACGGGTGGGATGCCCGCCTAAATCTATTCTAATTTATTCTGTCTTATATATTTATATATGCATTGCCTGTGCTTTTATTTTGTGTGGCTTGTGCTTTTGTGTTCTTGAAGGGAAATAAGGTGACACTTTTTTATTTATTTACAATTTACAATGATTACAATTTTTTTTTTTTAAATCTTACAATTTCATATTTGTATATATTTACATTTTCTTATAAATATGTGCATTACATTTTCTTATAAATATAACCGAAACACAACAGCACGTGTGCTGTTGTGTTTCGGTAAGTGAGTAAAGGATGCCAGAGCCCATTTCCTTAACCCTTTCCAATCCCATATCCTTAATCCTACTGAAATCGACAGCGCACTTGAAGCAGCTGTGACGTTGCTTGTGTTTTAGGCGACGGAAGCCACCTACCATCAAGTGGACCGTCAGCCTGTCTGCCGATCTTAACATAAAAAAACTAAATTACTAAGTGAATATTTGCAATATGAAGTGAAATTATTATGTTACGTCGCTCGCCTGTTCTTTTAGGCATAGGAACATCTCATCATCATCAACAATCTATTATATGTCTCCACTGCAGGGGCACAGGCCTATCCCCTCAACAAGGGCGTATGGGCTTTATAGTCCATGGCCCAGTGCGGGTTGGTGGACTTCACAGCATATTAGAATTTCTTCTATGACGTATGTAAGCGCGATGTTTCTTTTACCGTTTGGTATGAACGAGGATCGAACTCGGACCTCTCGACATGATAGGCTCGACATGATAGGCGCCTAATCCAACTTTATTACGACGGCATGTAATTTTAGACAAACTATGAAAGCATTCCGAAACATTAATGAAAACTCGAGTTGCAATTCTCCAAGGTTGTTTACCAGGTATCTTGACGACGACGTCTTGCTACAAACAGTTTAGTAATATTATCGTGGTACTTTATTGTAAGGTACAGGTCGTACATAGTGAACTATAAATAGAATATCTTGTAACAAAAAAATAGACGTTTCGGTCTCGAATTCTAACAGATGTAAAAAAACACAATGTTTAACTGTTTATACTTACATTAACATGTATTTATAGATCTTATTTATCTTCAGAATAAATAGTTAATAAATCGTAACGATCCTAATAACATTTTAAATGCGAAAATTTGTATTTTTGTATATTTAGATTTTTGGATGTTTGTTCCTCAATAACGCAAAAATGGCTGGATTTTAATGAAATTTAGTCCATGTACTAATTTAATTGCATAGATTATTTATTAATTGCATTAAGGGGGCATACAAAGCAAAAGAAATTTCTAATTTCACCCACGTGGCCCCATAATTGAACGGACACGACACCAACACAACAGAGTTCCTTTTATTAGCCATATATTTACACAATCTTGTTAAAATAATACGAAACAATTTATAAACAGTCTATACACAACACACTTATAACTAATCTACTCACAAACAAGTCTTATTAAAAAAATTACGTCTAAATATTCTTGCGCACTGAAACATAGTCTAACCGTCTCAGTGGAGCGATTGTGACTGATCATGTGAAACACGAAACACGGCACATTGAAGTACGTATGACATGATACGGAAGATAGTGCAATTCGCGGAAAATTTCATTGTATAATATTTTCTGTCCACATTTAACTTTTATTTATAGTGTATTTATTTAACATTTAACTTTTATTTATATTTTCTTATTTGGACTTTATATACTTAGATAAAATTCAAATCTAGGATTAACTATTTCTATTTAAACGCGCTCTTAATTAATATTATTAAAAAAGTCGCACTAAACATTATTACATCGAACTTTTCAAATCTCCAACCTCAAAATAATAAACTTTTTAGTCTTGAATTAAATCATAAAAACGGTTTCATATAACGTACCTTTATTGCGTTCGAAATAAAGCTTATTTTCGCAATACAATATCTAGACAAAATGCTTGCTCGTATCTATCTTGCACTTGTGTTTGTGCCTCATTTTCAAAGGAACGCAGGATTTGACCACAATCCCTCTGAGCGAAGGGTCTACGCGTATTTAATGAGGTGTACCCGCTCGTCTTCGCAGTTGTCGTCTCGTACGAACAAACATAACTCGTCCACTGTTATTTTCAGTAGATACATCTATATCTATACATATTACTAGTTGTTGAACGCGACAAGCTGGTACCCGCAGTTTCGCCGGCGTTGAAAAATAAAAAAATAACGCCTGACTAAATATATGAGCAATGTAACGCCCAACATCTTTATTGCAGTTATAGCTTTACCAGGCGTTAGATGATCCTAGGAACAGTAATTTTTCTGGATGAAAGATACCCTATGTCCTTTCCTGCATCCCTGACAACGTGTATACAAAATTTCATGATGATCGGTTCAGCTGTTTAGGCGTGAAAAGGTAACAGACAGACAAACACACAGACAAAGTTACTTTCACATTTATAACATCTACCTATACTAATATATAAAGCTGTGGAGTTTGTTTGTTTGATTGAACGCGCTAATCTCAGAAACTATTGGTTCGAATTGAAAAATTGTTTTTGTGTTGAATAGTCCATTTATCGAGGAAGGCTATAGGCTATATAATATCACACCACGATCAATAGTATTATATATAAGCAGTGTCCAGTACCGCGCACCCCACGCGCCAGCCCCAGCCCGCGCCGCCTCCGAATGGGCCGTAGCGAAGCGTGGCCGAATTCAGCTAGTTAAGTATATTTTTTTATAGACTAAGCGTAGGTAGCACAGGGGCCCTAGCCAAGATGCAAACTGTTGCAAACGCTTCCTTTGCGTACTTACGAAACGAAAGAAATAAAGCCCGGTGATTGGTTGTTGAAGTTACAACTATTACAACAACCAATAAGTACGCAAAGGAAGCGTTTGCAATAGTTTGCATCTTGGCTAGGGCCCCTGTTCGCTCAAATTGGACCTTTTTTTTACTTTTAGCATTTTATGAAAGGTTCGATTCGAAAAATTTAAACAGGCATTTACAAGGAAAGTCAGGGTAAGAAAAGACATTTGCTTGCACCAAGAAAATTACCAGTCATGCCAAAATTTCATTTCAAACGTCTGGTCAGTTGTCTGCTTAGTGCTTTAGTTTCAAAAGGTACTAAGAGTCTACGACTTGATAAAGGAATTAATTTGAAAACTGACGAAGGTTTTCGTACCCCGACTGTTCATAACCAACCTTGATTTTGAAACTATTTAGTGTGATAAGGATAATATCATGATACCAATGTTCTATCTTTCCATTCCTTCCGTATTTTGGTCTACTAATTTGTACAAAAAAATGGTTATTGTGACTTTGTGTTATGTTTGGTGCATACATTAAAAATAAACCCTACTCACAATTTTATTATCCCCCTGGCAACTCACCTGATTTCACTTGTTTGGTTTGCCTTTTGTGTCCGTTTATCTTGGTCTTCGTTGGTGGCAGCCCAATATCATGAATTGTTCCACCTTTTCCTTCACCACACTTGGCGCCGAATTTTCCAAGTATTTTATAAACACTTAAACGTTCCACCAATTGCTTCCATTTTAAAATACAGAACAGACACAAGCAGAGAGTTACCAGATCCCACAGGCTATAAATCTATTAGATGCATGGAGTAAATTGTGTAGTCTGTAGGTGTGCAACTAACAATGACACATAGTATATATTAAACAGACTTATTGTGAATTTTTTGTGGGTAATGATGTACACTATAAACATTATTATTTTTATTATTTATATTATATAATATTAAATATACATTATTAATGAATAGTTTTCGCAGCGCACGCCAAATAAATGACTCTTATAGGCATTTAAATAGTATAAATTTGTTTGTTTTAGTCACTAAAACAAATAAATTTATACTTTGTATAATTTATATTTTAAGTCACAACATGTCATATTAAAAACTAAATATTTTAACATTTCTACATTATAACATTAATATATTTAATTAACTAAAATGTATATAATAATTGTAGATTGGAAATAAATGGGCTTTATTATTATTATTATTATTATTATTATTATTATTATTATTATTTCTCCTTTTAACTCGTCTCCCCCTCCAAAAGCCAAAATGAGGGGGAGACGGTGTAACCCCCGACAGAAGCACAGTCGGTCGGGGTTCAGGGCGACAAGGACAGAAACCGACGTACTATTCTGGCCGTATCGAGCAGCACCGCTCTCTGCATCTGGCCCGGGAGGGAACCGCCACGGAATCCCAACCGCCTCAGGTTGTCCCTGAGGCTGATCGGGATTAAACCATTCACGGACAGAACAACTGGGATGATTTCTGCGGAGGTCACAGCCCACATGTCGACGATCTCGTGGGCCAAGTCGAGGTACTTCCTCCTCTTCTCGGTTTCAGCCTTCACGAGACCATCGTCATGCGGGATAGTGACATCCACCAAAAACACCCGCGACTGCTCCCGGTCCATCAACACGATATCAGGTCTATTCGCTAGAATAGTCCTGTCCGTGATGATGGGCCGGTCCCAGTAGAGCTTGGCACGGCTGTTCTCGAGGACTGGTTCTGGCGAGTACCGGTAGTAAGGTATCCTCCGCTCAAGGAAGCCGTACTTCAGAGCGAGCACCTGATGCAGGATCCTGGCCGCTTGGTTGTGCCTGTGCAGATACTCAGTGTTGGCAAGCGCCGAACAACCGGAGGTGACATGTCGGAGAGTCTCTCCAGGATGACGACAGGCTCGACATATGTCCTCTGTGCCATCCTTTATGATGTACCTCCGGTAATTCCGCGTCTTGACCACCTGATCTTGTATCGCACAGACAAAACCCTCGGTCTCTCCGAAGAGATCACCGAAGCGCAGCCAGTGCACGGAGGCTTTACGGTCAACATGAGGCTCATGAAGAGCCTTGTAAAACCGTCCGTGCAGCTCTTTCTCCTTCCATACGGCCTCCCTGGCAGAGGGGCTCAGTACCACCGGATCCCGCCATTGCTGATCGGATAGAGACAGAGGGGTGAGTCCGTTGTCACATTCTACGATCGCCCTACGGAGCCCGCCACCCGAATCAGTCAAGAAGAAACTTCTAAGGTTGCACATCTCGCGGTTGTGCATAGTCTTGGCACTTAATAAGCCTCGACCACCACACTTCCGCGGGATGTACATCCTTTCAACCGATGATTTCGGGTGGCGCACTCTGTGAGAGATCATAGTTGTGCGGACCCTTCTATCCAGGGTGTCCAGTTCCGTCTGAGACCATCTGAGCACGCCGAAAGTATAAAGGAGAACGGGCATGACCCAGCCGTTGAAAGCTCGGACCTTGTTAGCCCCGGACAAATAGCTCCTAAGAACTTTTGTCAGGCGCTCCCAAAATTCCTCGCCAACCGCCTGTTTCACAACCGTCTCCCTCACACCCAATGATTCCGACATACCCAGATAACGGTACGTTTCAGTCTCGGAGAGCGACCTCATTTGTCTCGGACCAGCTTCGACGTTCGTCGAACGAATGATCCGACCCCTCTCCACATGAATAACCGCACACTTCTCGAGACCGAACTCCATCCCGATGGAACTGCTGAAATTTTCAGTTATTTGCAGCAGCTCCTCCAGACGATGAGCGTTCGGTGCGAACAACTTGAGATCATCCATGTAGAGAAGGTGCGACATCTGATGGCCCCCTCTCCGAAACTGAAAACCTATCGCCGAATCCTCCAAGACAGTACTTAGAGGATTCAACGCCAGGCAAAACCAAAGTGGGCTCAGACAATCACCCTGGAAAATACCCCTACAGATCCTTATCCGATCAGCCGCATCCGTCATCCGCTTACCGGAAAGACTAAGCATTGTACTCCATTGCCCCATACATGTCTCAAGGAAGTGTCGAGTTGTACTATCTACTTTATACAACTCGAGGACCCTCAAAAGCCACGTATGGGGAACCGAGTCAAAGTTATTATTATTATTATTATTATTATTATTATTATTTTGAAATTTTGACTCGTCTCCTCCTCTAAAAGCCAAAATGAGGGGGAGACGGTGTTATTATTATTATTATATAAGTGCAAACCTTGCACGTTTTTACTCTTTTCATTAGTGAAAACCGTATGAATCTTTTGGGTGCTGTCTGAGACAGACAGAGGCGGACTAAATAATGTCTATTTATACATTATAATAAAATCGTAAACGAGCTGTGTTTGTACATTAAATACCTTTTTAAAAAAAACAATTTGTACACGTTGTACTTAAATATTACCCAGGTTTTGCCTCGGTTACATTTTTACATTTTTTGCCTGTTTATCTGTGAGCTTGTGCACGCTAATCTCACAAACGGCTTCAATGGTTTATTGTAGCAAACTTCCCGTAACACTTAGCGTTTGTTACATTCCAATCGGTTTACAAACAAAAAAGTTACGCGCTATACAGAGTACCCGCGTACGAAGTTGCGGGCTCAGCTAGTTTTTTAATATGTTTTATTTAGATAAATTATAAAAATACACAGAATTTTGCAATAATTCCATTGCTATTACTATAAAGGCAAGAACAATAGTGTCCTGTGAATTGATCAACTTCAGCGTTTCCACCTTATCAGTTGCGAGAACTGGTCAAACTTAAGCGCACATTAATGACTGGGGTAATGTACCGTGCCAATCGGAGTGCGAAGATAACTTCATCGTACTGCCGCCGTGGCCCTATACGATTATCGAATTCATTCGCTTGTAACTTTTGCTTAGTAAAACATTGTGCTTTCTTCCTTTACAATCCATGATTACAAAAAGATATAAAATTGAATCAACATAATAATTACCAGCTGGTCCCCGCGACAACGAGACTAACCCCATCACATCTATTGATGTTTTGAGATAAAAAATGCGCGATGAGAGGGCGTTTAACTACTAGTGTCGCAAAAAGTGGGTTCAGAAAGAGGGAATATGTGTGCGAAACAAAGGCGGACATGTGGAACATGAATTGTAGAAGTTAAAAAAATAATAAAAGACATTATGTACTAATTTTTATTGTTTTATTTTGAGTTTTAGGGCCAAGTGCTAAATTTGATGCATAAGTGCCGTTATTTTTACTACTACTGTGAGCATTTTATCTAAAAAAAAGGACAAGGAGGGTTCCGCACGATGTTACCTATCCACACAATATTGAGTGATTTACCATGTTATTTTAATATCATGGACTTCTTATAGGTTTTCCTTTACTGTATTTTTTTCTGTTCAGTAGTTTCGGAGATGGGGTCAATTTTCGTCTATTTTCTTGAATACCTTGGAAACTGTTTATTTTAAAATTACAAAAAAATACATTTAAGTTCTTCGTAACAAGACCTTCCATTTGATATGTCAGACGATGCAGTTTTCAAAATTATTTTTTTAAATTTTCCACCTTCCCCCCAAAAATGATCTCCCATATGCAGATTTCATCTATTCACGTCACACCTCTGCGTTCACAGAAATTGTTATTTGTACCAACTTTCAACTTAATCGGACTAATAGATTCGGAGATAATTGACTGTGACCGACGGACAGACGGACACACTAGTGATCCTATAAGGGTTCCGTTTTTTTATTCGGACGTACGGAACCCTAAAAAAATTTTAATTCAGGAAAAACTCTAATTATTATACCTTTTTGGATAGATGAATAAACTTAGATATTTTTAAGCACACCTGCAACATAACTGTCATAGTTATTTTTTTCAATATTCATCAAAGAAAAAAAAAAGAAGAATCTACTTTGACCCAGTTTGTACAGTTACTTACAAATTTGGTAACGCTTTATTGGTCTTTAAAAGAAGTAATGAAAAGTAAAGAATATAACATTGCTATGAAATGAAACTATTGAACACAATACATGTATTTTACCAATTCTAACCTGTGGCTTTCAGACTTGGGCAATTACATAAAAATTATATGTAATTGCCCAAAATATTAATTATATAAAAAGAGTGGAAGACGTTGTAACCAAAATTAAAAAACTCAAATGGAAGTGGGTGGAAAACATGTTCAAGGAAAATAAAAATAAATGGGCTATAGGGAACGTGCGTGGCGATGACTCTGCCATCTCATGACTCGTAAAACTTTTACCTCAAGTGTCAAAAATTTTATTGACAAACCACTGAAAAAAAAAAATCTGAATTTTCGTGTTAAATTTTAGTAATTTAAGTTATCAAAATGTATTGTATTTCTGGATGCTGTAATACATCCAAAAACAACTCCAAGGGTGTAAATTTCTCTTTTTTTTTTTCTAACTGTAAAATTTTGTTCAAAGGTGTATGAGCTAACGATTCACCTAATGTAGTTGTAGAAATATCTTTTGATTCTAGTTGTTTCATCAAATTATTAAGTTTAATATTTGTTGGTGGAGTTGGAAGTAACTCTGCCATTGTCACTCCTTTATCATAACCCAGTAGCTGTCGGTACGTTGGTTTGCCCCATTGTTGTGCATGACTGGTTTTCGATTCTGCACTTTCTGCAGAATTTACGTAAGCGATTAAGGCACAGACGTGTTTACCTTGTCCTGATAGACCTGCCTTGCATTTACAAGTTGCACTTTTGATGTTTCTATTGCAATCAAGTTGAAAAGACAGAGATAAAAATTAAAAATAGAAATATTGGTTTTCTAAAGATATTGTAATAACAATTAATTTAAAAAATGTGCTTACTGTTATCTTAACATCACATACATTTGAAATTTTTGTCTGAGCAACAAATTTGCCAGTTAATATTATTATTTCTGTGACATCGAAAACGTGTCCTGACTTGAATAGCTTTTGGCCCTTTGATATATTTTGACCACGCTGCTGATCATTGTTTATTGGTATAAAACCATGTTTTATAAATTTAATCATCGTAAAAAAATTTTAATCATTGTAAAATCACATTGACAGACTTTAGTGGCAACTAATGGGTCTGGAAAGTTTCTTTTTTTACTCGCACGGTGTCTCTACTGTCAAGATTATAACGCCATCTACAGTTTCCGCACGGTGCCTATAGACATAACAGAGTGGACCCCAGATGTCAAACAAAAAGAAAAAAAGGAACGCAGAGGAAACGTTGGTCTGACATCAAAAAGATTGCGGGCCCATTATGGAATCGAATACCACGACTGAGGGATGACTGGAAGCTGCTGGAGAGGCCTTTGTGTCACAAAGACACGCCGACACACAATAACTTGTTTTTTATTAATTGTTACTTACACTATATATAAATATAATTATTTTAAGAAAAAAATGGCAAATAAAGGCTATAAAAAAACTATTTATCTACACAAAAACCCTTAAAAAATAAATTAGAGGCATTATTTAAAGAAATATAAAACAATAGACAAAAAAATCGGCAATTGTTATAAAATAAACTTAAAAATCCAAAATATTGAGAACGCTTAAGTTTGGGATATGGTATTTCATGATTAAATCAGTCATCTATATATATAAAAATGAATCCCTATTTCCCTTGGTCACAGCACATGCATCACGCGTGAACGGGTAGACCGATTTTAATTCGGTTTTCACTAATGGAAAGAGGGATAAACGGGGCAATGTTCATATATATAAAAATTGCACCCCGGGCGAAGCCGGGGGCGAGTCGCTAGTTAATGATAGAAATTACAAGCTCTTACAGTATCTATGTCAACTTAACCGGCAACCCTGTATATGACATACATCCACAATACATCAATCACTCGATTTTCACTGTAACTGTCTAGTTTCGCACTAATTAATATAATTAATAATAATATATAATTAATAATAATATTATTATTATTATTAATATTATTATTAATTATAATACACTGTATTGTCATCTATGGAACTGAAAAGCTATTTACTGAAAGTTTCACAATGCACAGAGAATCGAGCTACCAGACCACAATGGAAATGCATTTTGAGAGGCCATTAGCTATCTTAGTCGAATTAGCATACCTACCCGACGGCAGTGAAATGGTTAGACCGTGTTTGCTGGATTGTGAATCCGGCGATACGTGGCTCTCTGTCTTCAGACTTTATTGTCTTAGCATTGAGAGTCAAATTCACATGGCACCCGGTCTTCTGCGAAGATGCGCCTCAACAATAGGCTTCAAATGGTACAAAACGAAGGCTGTCGTTCGAGCTGGTGTCGTAAATTTTATTTTTATTTTATTTATATTAGGGAAATATACAATATTTTGATACACATTATATACATAGTTTCAGCAATCAGCAAAGTTTCCACTAAGTTACTAAAACATATTATAATTTACAATACACTACAGAATATTGGAGTTAGGAGAAAACATGTAAAAAGGCAAACAAAAAAAAACATAGAAAAGAAAGAGAAAAACAAACAAATAAACTGGTCGCTACAAAAAGAAAACTACACGAATATATTTTCGAGGGCCTGTTTAGGATTCCTTTATAGGCTCTTATAGGACAACTGAAAAGATCTAGATCTAGTAAGATTTTATTTATAATTTTATAATTTTATAACATTATAAAATTTGCAGGAGCGATGCAAAAATTGTGTATTATTTTGACCAGTTTATTCATCATCTCAACCGTAGAAGTCCACTGCTGGACATAGAACCCAATGTTTATTTTTTTATTTTTTCCATTGATATAACACATAAACAAATAAATAAATAAATCTTTGCACAAGCACTATGTCTACAGGACCACATAAGCATTAAGGTGGCACTGCACGAGAGTAGGAACTCAGTATTTGGGAGAATTTGTTGTCTCAACTTACTTTAATGCGAATAACCGAAGACAGAATGCGACGTAACACATTTGCGCCACTTATTCAACTTGCGAAAATAATAAAACATACGCCAGCAATTCCAATATTTTACAAAAACCTTTACAGGTAGTAGCTATTGACATCCCAATTTCAAATGTAAATTATAGGTAGGATGTTTCCAACGAAAAATATTTTTGGATTTTAGTCAGTAATTACAACAATTCAACTCGCGAAAATGTCATAAATTCTGCACATTTTAGAAATTGATTATACTAGATATAAAATTAATTTCAATTTTTTGTTGCTATGCAAACATTTATATTATGTCCTAGAAATTTCATGTTTTTTTTAATATATTGCTACGACCTATAATTAATGAGTAATCATGGAAGTAACCTGTTCGAGTTTGAAAGTGCGCTCTTAAAGACAGAATTTTGCGGTCAATATATTTAAGCAGTTTTTAAACTGCTTAAATGTGCATAGGCCGTTGTTGCTATAATAATAATTCATAGTACCCCAAATATTGCTCGATGAATTGAAGTTACTGAGTAATATTTTTTGTGTTGAATCAATTTCTTGTAAGATTGCCTATTTATTTTACTTTTATTAACGAATAAACAGACAAGCAAACAATCAAATAAATAAATAAAAATAAATATTCATAACCATATAAGAAAAAATAATTGTGTAATTATAAAATCTCTATATATAAAAATGAATACCCATTTCCCTTGGTCACGGCATCACGCGTGAACGGGTAGACCGATTTTAATTCGGTTTAAACGGGGAATGTTCGTATATATAAAAATTACACCCCGTGCGAAGCCGGGGGCGGGTCGCTAGTAAATAAATAAAAAGAAATTATCATAAACCATGTAAGAAAAAACAATAGTGTAATAATAACGCTTAATAAGGGTATGACACTATGATGAGGGGATCGTCACTCATCCAACGGAACTTCCCGAATGTTGCCCATTCGAGCTGGATTCGACGATTGACCTTCTTCTCGAAGTTAGCTGTACCTAGTGAGTATCTAATTAAATAGCGAATGAACTTGGTATGTCCACACATGACTACTAACTTTTGTGTTGACATTGGAAGTCGACCGTGAAATCAAACAACACAAATTTAATTCACTAATCGAGGCATACGAGCAATAATATAATATTTACTGTCTACTCGGTTTGCGTCCAAGTATTATGTGTAATTTTTAATTGGTTCCCTTGTGAATATCAGGGGTGGCAATATTTTTGAGTGCAGCTAGTTTTGATCAAACGTAATTTAATTATTTTAAAATAGTTAAATTATAATAAATTAAATTAATTAAATTATGAAATGTCCACTTTGTGTTGAAATCCAAAACTCTAAGGTCTAGACCCTTGACAAGGTGAATTCTTAAAGTTATTTAAGATCAAGATGAATTCTGATAAGTTGTGAGAAAAGACGACGCGTATTCCCCCGGCCTGAATTTGTCCACTAGGATAGGCATAATATCAGCTTATGATGAGTCAGATTCCAAACGAGATCACTTACTCTACACGTTATATACACCTGTGAATAATTTGCTCCAAAGTGCAAACCCTCGGGATCCTAAGAATAAAACCTTAACGAATTCCTCAAATTAACACCTACAAATTCCTCAGGAATCACTCTGTTGACAGATGTAAACCGCATGAAAATCCGTTCAGTAGTTTTTGTGATTATCACGAATATATATACAAATAGACGCGGTATATATATATACATTGGAATTGTTTTCACTATCAAAGTCTGCAGCGCATGCGTAACTATTTACGATACTTATCCCTTTTTGGTTGTTTGTGCTAATTGATAAATAAATACAAACCTTTTAAGTGACAACCCTTGCGCTTGTTAACACAGAGGTGTGGACAGAACTACTGTGAAAATTAATACAGTAATTGCCTCCCTACTCCCGTGAGGCTTTCATCAACTTTGGATTTATAACGAGTGACGACCCTGGGAGTCACGGTCGTGGCCCCATGCACTTTGTGCTGTGACCTTCCTTTTAAACTTCATGCAATTAATTCCTGTTTGTTTGTATAGGCTACGGTTATGACAATATACAGTTATTGCTTTAATATGTATCAATGCTAATGTGAAAAGTGTTGTACTGAAAAAAGTTTCAGATACCGTGATTTTTAAAAAGTGTACTCGTACCTATCGACCTTTATATCTACTAACCTCCCTCTCCGTTAATTTTAATTTTAGCAAAAAAATTATGTGAACATTTGTATGTAAAACAAAATTCTCTGTTTTTCTGAAGCTTTTTTCTAACTTTCTGTATAATTTGGAAAATTTTGGCAGGCAGTAGGGTCTCAAAGAAGATCACCGTGAATTTACACCATGTGTTATTCTTTATAACCTTACCATAAAGAAAAGAAATACATCAACAGTCTATGGTAGCTTAGTCTATGCTTTTCCCCGTACTTATAGTATTGTATAAATATAGATAAGAGATTAGTCTTCTTGCTACCACAATCACTCAGGGCTCTAATTCACTAACGCCACTTAGCGATTCCTTACTTTGAAACCACGTCATATCCTCAAATTGTTACTAAATCTACTAAAAAGTCATTCTCTTATACATATATATAAATGCCATGACAAGACATTACGTGTTTTGATAAGGTAAGACAAAAACGTGAAATCATAATTGCCATACAACAGAATCAGAAACTAAGGCATCGAGGCGATTTCGCTAGAAAAAAAACATAGCAATAAAAATATATGAGATATTTTACACTTGCAATCAAATATTTATTCCTCTTCACCCTAAGATCATTTTACTCACTTTATGACATCGAATAGAGCTAAAATGTGATATTTATTTAATGGTCATAAAACATGATGCTTTTGTTAAGCTGTAACTTTATTACGGTAGCACCTGTAAAAAGTCTAAAAAACAAATTTAGAAATTTGATAACACATTCTTATAATTATAATTAAAATGTTTCGAGATTACTACTACTATATTTATTCATATTTTACTCAACTGAGTCTACTTGTATCTATCTATACTAATATAAATAAAACATCAAGTGCGTGATGAGGGTTCCGTACGATGTTACCTATCCGCACAATATTGAGTGATTTACCATGTTATTTTAATATCATGGATTCCTTATAGGTTTTCCTATAATCTATAAGTTGGAAACTAATTTCTGTATTTTTTTTTCAAAATTTTAGGTTCAGTAGTTTCGGAGATAAGGGGGGGATGGATCTGGAAACTATTTTCTTGAATAACTTGGAAACTATTTATTTTAAAATTACAAAAAAAATTTAAGATCTTCACAACAAAACCTTCCATTTGATATGTCACACGATGCAGTTTTCAAATATTTCTTTTTTTAATTTTACACCTTCCCCCAAACATGACCTCCCATATACAGATTTCATCTATTCACGTCACACGCGTTTGGGTCACAGAAATTGATATATGTACCAAATTTCAACTTAATCGGTCTAGTAGATTCGGAGATAATTGACTGTGACGGACGGACAGACATACACACGAGTGATCCTATAAGGGTTCCGTTTTTTTATTCGGACGTACGGAACCCTAAAAACAGAAGAGTTTGTTTGTTTGTTTGAACGCGATAATCTATGGAATTGCCAGTCGGACTTAAAATAACCTTTTTGAATTTGATAACTCCATTTTCGAGAAATCTACTTATCATCAGTCAGAAATCGAGCAAAAGAAAAAAAGTTGAAAAAAACGCTAAGCGAAAGCGAAGTAATAACAGGTTCTAGCAATGAGATGGGACGCGTTGGGTCTGACAGGAAAAACGAATCCGGGAAGAGCCGATATGGGCATGCCCTTATCAACGGGCATGCCCATATCGGCATGCAATATGTAAAAAAACAATGAAAAATATTGTAATATTTGTTACAGATATTTGAACAATGAGAGAGAGAAGAGCCTAGCTAACGATATGGCGGGTATGCCTATTTTCGGAAACAGCGTAGGCGCTGCTGGTGAATTTTGCGATGCAAATACAGGTACCTATATCATTTTTACATCTAGATTGTTTATGATTAGGGTGTTTATGGATGAGTGGTTAGGGTGTTTGCCTTAACGGTCTGTCTCAGAGGTCCCGGATTCGATTCCCGGCAGGACGAACTTTGGAAAGGAACTTTTCAAAGTTGGCTCTGGTCTGGATCTAAAAAGTAGTGGCAGGTATCGTTTCGCAGGGCTCGTCACTGGTCTGCGTTTCGCAGTCATTTGGGCAGTCCGTCTGAAAACAGGAAAACTTCAATTGCGTATTCTAAAAGAATTTTTTCCTAAAAACTCCTGTTGGATGAGTGGTTAGGGTGCTTGCCTTAACGCTCTGTTCTAGGGTTCCCGGGTTCGATTTCCGGCAGGGTCAACTTTGAAAAATGAACTTTTCAAATTTGACTCTGATCTGGATTTGGAAAGTAGTGGCAGGGCACACTGCTTTTTCGCAGTCATTTGGGCAGCCCGTCTGGTGGCAGTAACCACCCTCTTACAGAAGACCACCGTGAAATAACAGCACGTGTGCTGTTGTGTTTCGGTGAGTGAGTGAGGAATACCATAGCCCATTTTCCTAATAATAGCCCGAGAGGCGATTTTGGGATTTACTCAAGCTTGGCATTAATCTGTCACGTTTAATTAAGGTATTGCATTAATCACAATACCTTAAGGTATTGTGGATTCATGACATGCTGAAAAGTGTGAATTTTAATAATCTGACGACTTGAGCACGCTAATGTCAGAAACGGCTTTACCGATTTGAATGCGGTTTTCACTGGTGTATTGTAGCAAGCTTCCCCCCGTAATTAGTGTTTGTTTCATTCCAATCGGTTTACGAACAAAAAAGTTACGCGCTATACCGAATACTACGCGTATGAAGTTGTTTTTTTTTTTTTTCTTTTGGGAAATATTTAATAGACACGGCTCGGTTACGATTTTATTATTTGTATATTTAGATCTTTCTTAATTTAAAAACTGTGTAGTAAAAATGCGTCTGTACGGGTACTGTGAAATCGCAGTCTGTTATAATTTTAACAGTTTTGAGCAACTTTGAATATTTAACTCATTAATTAAATTCACTCGACAGATCAAACGGGTTTCACCTTGATCACACAATTGAAAAATCAAACGTAAACGCTATGTCATATTTAAAAGCTTCAATTGACAGCTCGTTAAAAGAGACGAGGATAAAAATGTTATCGAATACTAAAGAGAGGTCTTTTCTTGTATAATTATTTTAAATATGGAATTTAAAATAAGTAATATCTAGGATGTGCCTTTTTTGACGTAACATTTTCATTGCAACATTTGACGTTGAATATTTTATTTATTTTAATTTTTTTAAGTCACTAAAGTATTTAAGTAATTTTATGGGAATTGGTTTTCGTATTGAACAATTGAATAAATCTCAACTTTTGTGCTCAAATCTCAACTTCGGTACTTCTATTGAGTCCAAAGCCCAAACAGCGGCCAAAAAGCTGGGCATCCTAAATAGGGTGAAGCGATGCTTCACTCCTGGACAGCTCCTCTTTTTGTACAAGGCACAAGTCCGATCTTGCATGGAATATTGCTGTCACCTTTGGGATGGCTCAGCAAAATAGCAACTTGCCGTACTTGACTCGGTAGATCGCAGAGCTAGGAGGCTCATTGGCGATGATACACCAATAAGTATGTGTTATAGGTGACGGTAGCCACCTACGGCTGTTTACCATCCTCACCTTGTCGAAATCCCTCTAATTCGGACCAAGCGCTTTAAAACATCTTTTGTGATGCGCACTACTAAGGACCAATCCTTAGCAGTGCGCATCACTGCTGGCGTCTGTATTTCCGAGCTCATATAACCCAAATCTTTTCAAGGTTCGAGTGAATCTTCTGGGTGAGCTCGCTCCACCGTCGGCCTCATCCTTCCTATGTTGAATTTGTTTGAACGGACTAAATTTAAAAAAAAATGTCTGATCCACCCATCCCAGTGAACAGTAGAAGACCACTACGAAATAAAACCTTTATCCTTCAAGTTTGGCAACCTTAATAGTCACACCAGGCACACGAGCTCGGTTGCAACCAGCTCGGTTGCTGTGGACGTGCCTCGGGGTATCTTGGGCGCACATTGGCTCGGCCGAGCGTTCCTCGGGCCCGAGCCATGCGTCTGTAAACTGACCGTGTTCAAAAGTGTCTCGGTGTGTCCTGTGCGTGCGGTGTCGACGCTGCTGTTTCGGCTCGCGAGCCAATTCAAGTTGACATTTGAAAATATATACGAAAATTATTTCCATATCGATTGCGACGCTCATAAGGTATTTTAATCCACCAAAGTCTTGGTCTTGCTTCAAAACTTGCCTGTTTAAATACATTGGCTATCCATTTCTGAATGTTCGAGAATTTCTGGCTAAGCCTGCCTCACGAGAGCCGCTTCGGGGTAATTCTCGTAAGTATTTACCGAAACCGCGAGGTTGGTGTGGACGCGATGGTAGGTATAGACCGAACATCAAGTAGATCGTCAGCCAGCTTGCCGAGACCATTACCTACATTAATAAAACTAACTCTTTTTTTATATATTAAGGTCAACAGACAGGCTGACGGTCCACTTGATGGTAGGTGGCTACCGTCGCCTATAACACGAGTAACGCCACAATTGCTGCAAGTGCGCTGCCGACTACAGTAGGATTGGATAAGGGATTAGGGAGGGATAAGGAAATGGGCTCTGGCATCCCTTACTCACTCACCGAAACACAACAGCACGTATATGCTGTTATTTCACGGTGGTATTCTGTAAAGTGGTGGTTACTGCCGCCAGGCGGGCTGCCCAAATGACTGCGAAACGCGGTGTGCCCTACCATTACTTTTCAAATCCAGACCAGAGTCAATTTTGAAAATTACATTAAAATTTCCAAAGTTGACCCCGCCGGGAATCGAACCCGGGGCCCCTCAGACGTTAGGGAAGCACCCTTGCAACTCATCCACCGGGCCGTCAAAGTCTCGGCTGCGTCAAGTGATTTTTGTGACATCTATCTCATTTGTTTTCGTGTACTCAATGTCAAATAATTCTGCTCGCTTTGTATCTGAACCCGCATAGAGAAACTGTATTTGTTTTGGGCGCTACGAATGAAGTTTAAGGTCGATTCACACGGAAATTAACAAAATAACTCAATGAACTAACAATACGATACAAACGGGTACATATAGAACATAACATTTTAAGAGTAAGAAACATTTTAAAAGGGTGCAATAAAAAGAATAAGTTGGTTCAGTTCCCACCTGAATGCTATCAATACCATACTTGTCATTACCTTTGATTTTTAACTTTAGGAAATCGTCATGGGTACCCGGCGGCGAAGGTGATGCCGCGGTTTTATGCCGGACTTCTACCAGCTAAACCCCAACAACTTTCTAGTGAGGTCGTAGATGGGGGGGGGGGAGTAAGATCGCGGGAACGTTATGACGGCACGGTCTACTTTTCTCCACCATTGTCTCCCCTGGTAGAGACATGTCCACTTTTTAATACATTTATCTCTACCGATTGGTTGCGATAAGTAACTTCAAAAAAATATTATTTTCAGATCCACTTATCGCCATTATTAAAACGTCACAACATCCGCGCCCCGCTACGGCTATCCAGGACTATGCTCCCTGTCGGAACCTCGGCGTACCCGAGAGTGGAGGTACCCGGAGGACTACCGCCCGGGTCACGATAACCTTTGTTTGTACAATCCTCATTGACTTGCAATTTGAAGTAGGATCTCAAGTGTTTTCGTTACTTTTCAAATGTTACGCGCTATATTTTAAACTGTAATTATTTAGAATTAGCTGCGCCGCGCGGTTTTACTCGCAATTTAATTTAAACGAAATTTAAGATTTAAAAGAAACTGGTATTGACAAGCCCATTGGTTGAGAGCTTAACGTTCTGTTTCAGTTGTTCAGGGTTATAGGTCTGGATTTCGCGAGTAGCGGTAGGGGACACTGCGTTTCCCAGTTATTTGGGCAGCTCGTCTGGCGGCATTAACCACCCCGAAGACCTTACAGAAGACCACCGGGAAATATATGTGTCACTCTCTAATACGTTGGCCTCAATCCTACTGTAGTCGGCAACGTAGGTACTTGCAGCACCTGTAGCGTTAGGCAACGGTAGCCACCTACCATCAAATGGACCTTTAAGTAATTTTAAAAAAATCTTTAGATATTGATAAAAAAAGTTTTCAATTAAAAAAAAAAACTTTAAAACATGTACTCGTATTTTGAGTAAAACATATATATTTTAATAGAAGCAGGCACACCTTTTTCTGCATTCAATTATCTGTATTAGTACTTCGTATTTGATTAGAGTTCCTGAGGGTGATGAAAAGTAGCATATACCATTCCTCAAAATTCCGAAGTTTATATTAAATAATAAATACAATTATTATAATTAACGATTCACAGAATAATTAAGGAATCTTATTCGGCAGGTGGAAGCAATAGGTCTTCCAGCAGCGGTTCTCGCAGAGGGTCTTCTCCGCTCAGAAGTCAGGTAAGAGGTTGTAAAAATAATTTAGGTATTGTTATGTACGACGAGAATTATAATTCTTAAGCGACTCAATGCTAAAATATATATGTTACTGCAAATATAAAATTAATTACACGGGTTTCCCGTATGATGATATGTTGATGGCTATCGGCCACAAATAAAATATATTTAAAAAAAGAGAAATTCGGCCGATGCCATCGTAAAAAATATACCTATCCGCGTGCCGAAATAAAAAGTAACTATCTGTGTAATAAATGCAGTAAATAGGCACACTTTCTACCCAATGGATGGAAATATCAATTAATGAAAAGATTTGATTTTGAAAAAAAGACAATAGAAAATAAATGATACCTCACGACTAGAAAAAGATGAAAGAATTTCTGAAAAAAGTTGAAATGAACTGAACAAACAAAAAAAAAAACATTTACCGCCGTATTACGACGAGGTTTGAATTTTGTAAAGATTTCTTAAGATTTGGCAGCTATGTGCGATATTATCGTCCAAACTGAAATTTCAATCACGCCGACTTATATTGGGTGCTATTGCGCATACGTCTATTCGCTTTGCAATTGTGTGAAACCTTTTTTTTTTTTTTTTTTTTTTTTTTTTTTTTTTTAGGAGGGGAAATGCATTTACGCACTATCCCTCGTCGACGGGGACGGTCGACGAGGGGGTGTGTGGGACTCACCCGACGGAACGTATCGCCCCGCCGGTCCTACTCCACTAAAACCGCCTCCATGTTCCACCATCGGCAGTGATCGTGAGACCCGGAGTCACAGCGAGGCCTTATCCCCGGGCCCCACGCACCGCCATGTCCTTGCGGACCCGCATCCATCACGGCATGCCGTGTAACTCCTCCTGTGGTGACCCGCTGGAACATCTGCAGGCCACCACACCTCACTGCCCGGTGTTGTGCGGGCGGCGCACCTCCCCACGTCCACCGCCCCCGAGCGAAGCGGCACCAGCCGCCCGTAATCCTCTTATCCGTCGCAGCGAGCAGTCAGCGAGGGGATTCGTAACCGAATCAACCCTTTACCTCTTCTCCGCGGCACAACCATCCGCGGAGTCGGAGGCCGCTTCCACCTTCATCCCCCGAACGACCCCCGCTCGTGTGGCCGCTCATCTCATACGACATTATGGGTGGGCGGCCCATAGGGGTGTCCCCCTGACATTTCCTCAACAATCGCGGCAGAGCTACTAAGCCGGGTGGCGAGGCCGGGTCTTCACTCTTCCGGACGACTGCGAGGGGTAGTACTAAGCCGGTGCCCACCCACCGGGTGTTCCACACCCCCCACATGCCACGATTGCAGGTACTATGCCAGTTGGTCCTTCCCAGTCGCATGAGCTCCGTCTTCGCGTAAGTTGCCCGACTACCAGTGAGCGTCGGAGCCGTCCGAGAGAATCCACCCGCTGCGACTCACCTGCCGATCCTCATCCGCAGAACCGAGTCCCATACCTCAGTCTGACGAACAAGGACCGGGGTGCCCTCTCTCTCACCGGCCACCAATCGCGCGGGCCGAGTACGGATTCTCGGCCCGCGCGAGCGATGACCGGTGAAGCTCCAACAGAAGGTTGGAGCCTCCAAATAACAGCTCCGCCACGAGCTCCGCTGGGCGGAGCTCGCTCGGAGCCCACCTCGGTTTGGGCCTTCTTAGTCCCCAAAACCAATCCGATCGATCGAGCAAAGGCCGGTGACCCCACCGACCCCTGCAACCGCCCGGATTGCCAAGGGTAAGCCCCCCCACCACGACAAGGTCATGGCCCACCTAGGGGGGGAATTGTGTGAAACCTAGGAATTGTATACAATACCGAGCTTAATCAGGAAATGTGTATCTTTATGAAATTAAACGCGAGCGCAGCGAACACACCCGGAATACTGGTTTTGGTAAAAATACTGTCGAAATGTGTGTATTAAAGAATATTTGAAACGTTTTACACATTTCCTAATTAAGCTCGGAATTGTACGGTCATCAAAGAACTTATTATAATACAATCTGGTGCGATAAAGTTTACTGATGATAAATTTCCTAACTTGCCTACAATCGTATGGTGGGGCTTCGCAGACCACAATAAAAGGTTATTTAAAGATCAAGTTCAAGATCAAGTTATTTAAAGAATTCAATATTTGTTTTACGAAATAAGGTTTCAATTTGCTTGACAGGACAATGACATCACGGATCTCAAATCTGACTTCCACAAGCTGCCATCAAAGAGGCATACTACCAACTATGAAGGAGGATATAATCCCAAAGTTACGACTATGGTATGTACTGAAATATGTTTGGTTTAAAATAGTAAGAGAACACTTTGCATCCATTTTATAAACATCCTGTACAGGTATCACGAATAATTTGTATCACGAGCTTTGGGCTATAATCTCGTGCTCGCCTAATATGAATTGGTCTTCATTGGCAAGATATGAAGCGGCACGAATTGTTAAACTAATTTTGTACGACTTGAAAATACTTGATAATAAAACAAATTATATTTATATAATCAGGGGTTCTCACAAACGCATGTAATAGCAGGAGCAGGTGCGCTTCCAACTCAGCAAATATTTTGTTTGAAGCACGCATGAAGAAGTCCATATTGTAGCTAGACTGAAACCCAAAAAGGAGTTTGTTTCAAAGGTTATGCGTACCGTGCGCACAGCGGGAACTTATTCAAATAATGCCGATGAAGTCCACATCTATGGCCCGTAGTACGGTTTTAAAATCTCGAAGTAGGAATTAACAGGCATGAACACAGGAAAAGAGGCTACATATTATATTCTTAAATTCAGGGATTCTAACTGCTGTTATCAGCAATGGATCGTCTACAATTCGACGCTGCAAGTTGTCAACGTTCATACGTTCATTACCCACGAACCAACTCGTCGATCAAATATAAAAAGGTATTATGACACGTCAGCCCAGAGGTGACAGCATCTACACATATGGGAATATATACAAGGTGTCCGGAAAGTCAAAGTCAAGCCGTAAATGGGCGATAGGCCAGGTATTGCCAGTTATCAGAAAAATAAAATAAAAAATCTTAGTTACGTATTTTTCAAGTTATGTGCATTAGAAAAAAAAACAAAAAACTGACACCCTGTCATGGTCTTTCAACTACTGTGACTACAACTCTTCACTTTTTTGAAATATTTTTATCGTGAGGTAACCCTGAATAACTCTTCTGTAACTTAGAGTAAAAAATAAAAACACATCTGCCTCCATTTTTAAGAAAATGACACTTTTTAGCCCAATCATGTACTCAAAATTATTGCAACGCCCAACTTCAACTGCCCGTACTGAAAAAAAAATGCACTGTACCATTTCGGCAAGTTACTCTAAAAGATGGCGCATTTGATCCAAATTCCAAAATGATATAACACTTGCTAAAATAATCTACAAAAAGAGGTAAAAAATTTATTAAAATTCAATTATAGCAAATGTTCAAAATGTTTGCCTTCAACACGGATACAAGCCCTACATCTTCTTAAAAATGATCTGTTTATTAAACGGGCATAATTTCGAGAGTTTATCTCCTCAGCTGCCTCCGCTATTTTTTGGCGTAGTTCAGCTAAGTTTTGTGGTGGTTTTGAGTACACTTTTTCTTTTAGTGTTCCCCAGTAAAAGAAGTCTAATCCATCTTTGCGGATATTCTTAATCAAGAATATCCGCAAAGATGGATTGGACGAGGTGGTACAATTTCGTGGCTAGCCCGTTCACCAGACCTAAATCCCTTAGACTTCTTTTTTTTGTAGATTATTTTAGCAAGTGTTATATCATTTTGGAATTTGGATCAAATGCGCCATCTTTTAGAGTAACTTGCCGAAATAGTACAGTGCATTTTTTTTTCAGTACGGTTAGTTGAAGTTGGGCGTTGCAATAATTTTGAGTAAATGATTGGGCTAAAAAGTGTCATTTTCTTAAAAATGGAGGCAGATGTGTTTTTATTTTTTACTCTAAGTTACAGAAGGGTTATTCAGGGTTATCTCACGATAAAAATATTTCAAAAAAATGAAGAGTTGTAGTCACAGTAGTTGAAAGACCATGACAGGGCGTCAGTTTTTTGTTTTTTTTTCTAATGCACATAATTTGAAAAATACGTAACTAAGATTTTTTATTTTATTTTTCTGATAACTGGCAATACCTGGCCTATTGCCCAATTACGGCTTGACTTTGACTTTCCGGACACCTTGTATATATCAAAATGAGCAAAATGAGCAATGTTTCTAATCCATAATGAAATCGAATGACGGACCACAGCTTCAATTACTATTTCCATTCACTCTTAATTCTACATGTGTAAGAAGGGATTAATTTTATAAAGAAACCTTTAGTGCGATGAACACCGCAAACGTATTGACGAGCCCATTAGTCAAGTCGAGTGGCTATTGAAATTGGAGTTATATGACCTCCTGTAAGAATTTCTCCATTTAATCCATATTAAATTCCTTTATTAGCCCTGTCTCATTGACCAAAGGTTCGATTGCCGTTCTCCGAGATGGCCGACGTACCTCCACTTTCATGTAAACCGAGGTTCCGACAGGGAACGCAGCACAGCCCTCCCTGCAATGTATACCCAATGCAATGCAATGCAATGTATGTATGTCAGGGCTCTGATTCCCTCGACCCCGCCCGTCTACGGCAGCGCTAGAATGTCGTTGGGTTTTACCCGGTGGGAGTTCGGCATTTGTGGGAGACCACCCAGTGTCCCCTACTCTGCCAGGAGTATCCATGAGGATTTCGATTCTGTCAGTGGATAAGAACTTTACAAAGTTTGCTCTGGTCTGGATCTGGCAAGTCGCAGTCATTTGGGCAGCCCGTCTGGCGGCAGTAACCATCCCCTTACAGATGACCACCGTGAAATAACAATATGTGTGCTGTTATATTTTTATGAGTGAGTAAGATATGCTAGATCCCTTCCTAATCCCTTGTCCTTAATCCTACTATGGTCGGCAGCGCATATATCGTTGTGTTATAGGCGACGGTAGCCACCTAGTCTGTCTGATATTAAAAAAAAACGGGACAAGTGCGAGTTGAACTCGCGTACGAGGGTTCCGTACGATGTTACCTATCCGCACAATATTGAGTGATTTACCATGTTATTTTAATATCATGGACTTCTCATAGGTTTTCCTATAATCTATAAGTAGAAAACTAATTTCTGTATAAATTTAGGTTCAGTAGTTTCGGAGACGGACAGACGGACACACGAGTGATCCTATAAGGGTTCCGTTTTTTTATTTGGACGTACGGAACCCTAAAAACACCTCTTGTCTTCTTTCCCAGTAAAGTTATTATTTTTGTCAGGCGACACTCAGTGGAGGCGGTGTGGTGACGCACACGGCACCATCTTACGAAGAACAACGCGCCAGTCCAGCTCTCCTGAATAGGACCGTCATCGGAACTCCCGGAGGACGCAGTGTCAGAGACGACGGCTACTGCTCAGCAAGCAGCACACCTAGGGCCCTAGGCATGTACAAAGCTTAATCTATATATATATTAATACGTGACGCGATATTTTAAAATTCTTTTTGTGTTGGATAGTCCATTTATCAAGGATGGCTATAGGCTATATAACATCACGCTTCGACCAAATAGGAGCGGAGCTTCAATGAAAAATGTTTCAGAATCGGGAAAATTTATCCCTTTTGAGACGTTCCGTTGTGTGCGCTGCGTAAACGGTTAAAGTTTACGTAAAAATGATGTAAAAAATGGTTCCCCTTTAAGAATTTAAAAAAAAAGTCCGCGACAGCATATGTCTATCTTTTAAGGTTGACTCACTATAACCTTTTTTATGGTAATCAAATTTGTTCTAAAATAATGCATTATTTACGAAGGTGTTATTCATATTTCACGTTATTCATTAAAAGTATTTAATTTTGAACAATATTGCCCTTGACATCATTTGATTTCAATGAATAAATTGAAGCGGTCTCGCACCAACGCGACGCGAACGACGGGACTCGCTTGATGCAGTCGCAAGCGTTATGTTACACATTTATATTTTTCATTTTTCAACGCGTACAAAGTCACGGGCACAGCTAGTAAATATACATGCCAACAATAAGGTACAACGCGTAAATAGTTATTATAAAAGTTTTAAGTGAAATTGTAAAAGTACCTGCTTCATCGTATATTTTTATTTACATTCAATCGTAACTAACAAGCAATAAAGTCGTTATTTGTTATTGTGGCAGTTCTGACGAGAAAAACAAATAATAAAGGTGGAGAGGCAATAAATCTTGAGAACACCGGCACCGCAGCGTGACAGCGGCGGCCATACTTACTTAGTGTTTGCTTCAATGAAATTGTTTAAACGAATTCAATTTTATTGTTTTTAATAAACATTTATTTATTAACATTTTCAATTTTATATCTACACATAAATAACTTGACTATACCGTTTTTGTTACAAAATAAATCTTTCATATTGCAAAGAGAGTTTAGTATTTATAATAATTGTGATAATGTTTAAATTTAAAAATTGTGGACTTTGCCGTATTTGACGAAGTTGACGAGCCCGTTGGATGAGTGGTTAGGGTGCTTGCCTTGACGCTCTGTTTTAGGGTTCCCGGTTCGATTCCTGGCAGGATCAACTTTGAAAAATGAACTTTTCAAATTTGGCTCTGGTCTGG
This sequence comes from Bembecia ichneumoniformis, assembly GCA_910589475.2. NCBI lineage: Eukaryota > Metazoa > Arthropoda > Insecta > Lepidoptera > Sesiidae > Bembecia > Bembecia ichneumoniformis. The sequence continues at coordinate 4,946,616 of OU342543.1, forward strand.
ATTTGGAAAGTAGTGACAGGGCACACTGCGTTTTACTTTAGGTTTCCGAGGATTTGCAAATTAGAACATCCTTCGCACAGGTATATCTCAAAGCCCAGCAACAGGTAACCCAAGCGCTGCCTTCGGGTAGCCGATGGCGCATCATGGGGAGACGCGCCGTCGAAACATGCGACCCGGGACCGGACAACACCCCTAGTAGTCTGGGGTGTTGCTGAGTGTTGGGGGGGGTGCACTGTATCCCCCGATATATTCCGAGGGGATGCAATTATCGCATCCCCAGGAAGTGTCCCCCGTAACCAAGAGGAACAAAGCGGGGGCGGGACTTGGTGCGCTAATGCGAAGTCCCACATAACCGCACCGTCTCCCCAGACGGTGTGTGTATGCGTAACGACATTTTCCTGCGTCAAAAAAAAAAGGTATATCTCAAAGCAGTTCTACCCAAATCCGATAGATCGATAGATGCTCCGCTTCACCTAATAATCGATGGCGCCAACAACAGTGTTATATTTTTCAACGCGAACGAACTGCTGAAAACAAAGCGAAAGAAAAAAAGTATAATTTAATAAAAAGTTTTACATTCGTTCTCAAACTTTTGTAAGTAATCAATTTCAAGATGAATTATTTTGGATGCACCTTGAAATTCATTTCAATCCTCGATCTCTAAATAAAACTGAGAATTCAAAGTGAATTCCGAACTTATTAAAGATAATAACAAACTTCTTGATCGTGATCTCTTCTTTTATGAGAGAAGATATGGATGGCGGTTTTGGGAAGATTAAGTTTAGAACAGCCGTTCGTTTTAGTTTATAGTTTTGCTTTCACGCTGTAACTACTCGGCCGATCCACACGTTGTCAGGGATACAGAAAAAAACTTTTTTTTTTGACGAGGAGTAATCCGCTTATAGATATGTGGGGGGGTCGCCCAGCGCCTGATCATAGTGGCACTGGGAATACCCACTAAAACTCCCCGGTGTCTCCTTGCCCTTTGAGCGGGGTGGACCGGGCTCTGCCGAGGCAACAATTCCGATCCACCCCAGGACAAGGGTTTCTTTCACATAGGAAAAAGTACTGTTCCCTAGGGATCATCTTAAAAAATCAATGTATGACAATATATGAGCAATAAAGATTGAATAAATGTTTTAACATCTAAGAAAAAGGGTCGAAGTACTGGATTTTTTGTCGTTCTCACTGAATGTTACTTTTTCCGGAGGTTTTAATATGTTACGCATTCTAATTTTATATAAAAAGAAAGCTTTGTTGGGTGTTCGCCAAAGGTCCAAATGTGCAATCAAAATAATGAACCCAGCAGCCTTATTTCAATACTTGAACACTTTTAAGACAAAATTCTATTTTTTTTAGTTGATAACAAAATTAATTGTAATTTTAATCTATATTTGAATTTGTAAAATTTGTATGTATGTACTTTTGTATGTTTGTAATGAATAAACTCAAAAACTACTGAACCGATTTTAAAAATTCTTTCACCTATAGAAAGCGAGTAACATGGGCTACTCGCCCTCCCTCATCTCCCTCTTTACCTCCCCTCCATACAAAATTGCCGTTTTCTACGAATAAACTCAAAAACCACTGAACCGATTATAAAACTTATTTAACCTTTAGAAAGCTACATTATCAGCGAGTAACATAGGCTAATCACCCTCCCCATCTCCCCTCTTTACCCCCCTCCATACAAAATTGCCGTTTTCCACGAATAATATTTTACAAAGAGAAGCGGACGAAGTCCCGTACAAAAGCTAGTTTTTTTATATAACTGTAATACTATAACTATAAAGATCCTGATCCTATGCCAACTATCCATACTAATATTATACATGTGAAAGTAACTCTGTCTGTTTGTCTGTTATCTTTTCACGCCTTAACTACTTAACTGATCGTCATGAAATTTTGCATATATTGTACGTATATATTGTATGTATGTATTGACATTGTATGTATGTCAGGGACACAGGCAAGGATAAAGAATTTCCTTCAATCTGTCATCTGGAAATTTCGTCAGGTGCTTTATTTATTATAAATGCAGGAATATTATAAATGCGACAGCGAGTTTATTTGTTTGTTTGACATGCTGCGCCTTACAGAAATAAGTATATGAGCACATTTATCACTTTTAAGAACCTTTTAAAATGACAAAAAATCAATTTTAAAAATTTAATATTTTCATTTAAAAACTTTTTTCATAGCGAATTCCAATTTAGAATTCTGTATTGCGTTTAAAATTTGAATTGATTATATCTCGATCCACGGATTCCTCTGGCGTTATTCGAAGCCGTAGACTGCGCCATTTTTGAATTCCAATACTCGCACCTGAAGAGTACATTATGGGGAGAGAAATTTTTCCGCGTCGGCATCCCATTATGCGGTATCGGTCGCATACCGAAGATATGAATAACGATAATATGCTTATATTAAAAGGTATTTTATATAGACCGAAGACTTAGAGCAGGTATCGTCCTATTTAATCTTAATAATAATATATCAAAGACCTTATCTTTGACGTTTATGTGTAAACGCCTTTTGAATAAAAAAAAATATAACAGTCCTATTTATGAATATTCCCTTTTCTAAATTTTTAACAAACATACTATGTGTATTCTAAATCTAATCCAAGTAATAATAAGATTATAAATACTAAAGTTTGTATGTTTGTTTGGAGGTCTAATATCACAAAAACGACTTAAAGGATTTTTATGAAATTCTAGATTATCATATATATGATACTTTTTATTCTAAAAATATGTTAGGTTCCCGAGGGATACTTTAAAAAGATAAAAAAGTCACAGCGATAAACGCGTGCGAAGTCGCTGGCACGGCTAGTTATATATAAATTTAATTTGACTATACAATAAAATACATTCTAGACTTTCATTAAGAAGTTGTCTAAGTGAGAGTGAAAACGGCATTTTAAATCTTTTGTGTAATTTTAAAAGAACTTAGCGGAAAAACGAATAATCTACTTTGTTTTTCGCTCTGCACATTTAATAACACATAATAATCACATTTGCAACGTAAATATAACTATATACCTATACATATTATAAAATTAAGTACCTAGCTGTCGATCTGCTCCCGGTTTAGCACGGATACCACTTTTTGTTGCAAATTATATGTTACCGGACATGTGTGAAATCAAGGAATTGTATACAATTCCTATGAAATATATACCATATCCGCTTCTAATCCCTTATCCTTAATCCTACTATAGTCGGCAGCGCGCTTGCAGCAGCTTTGGCGTTGCTTTTTTAATAGGCGAAGGTAGCCACCTACCATCAAGTGGACCGTCAGCCTGTCTGCCGATCTTAACATAGGTAAAAAAAAGAAATCCGAGCTTAATTAGGAAATGTGTAAAATAATGTTTCAAAGATTCTTTAATACACACATTTCGACAGTATTTTTACCCAAACCAGTATTCCGGGTGTGCTCACTCCGCTAGCATTTAATTTTATATAAGATCTAATTTTATTTAATTCTATCCAGAATCTAACCTAACTTTGTTTCCAGTACAAATAAGTCTTGTATAGATTTTGTAAAAAGCGCTGAAAAAGATTGGCGATGAATCGTCCCATCCCGCTCCGCTGTACCCGCTGACGATATCCCATACATTTCCAATTGCTATTTAGGAAATAGTAAATAGCAAAATATATTTAGGAATCTATATATTATACATTTCCTATATATTTTAGGAATTGTACACAATATTTCCTAGAAATAATATACAATGATGTAATAATATACACAAAATAATAAGAAATAATATACACAAAGTATATTAGTATATTACAAAATAATAGAAATAATATACACAAAACTTCCTCCTCGTTTTCAAGAGGCGCTACGTCGTGTTTCCGTAGCTACTTCGTAGCAGCTACGAGTGCTACGGTAATGTGGTCACTCGGCGAGGTATCACTACTAAACGCGTTTCTACATAATTGTAGGTACATCATGTCAAACGCGATCTCTCCTCGGATTCAAGAGTCTCGGGTTCAAATCTTCACAATAAACTTTTCAACGTTCATCTTTGACGAGCCCGTTGGATGAGTGGTTAGGGTGCTTGCCTTAACGCTCTGATCTAGGGTTCCCGGCTTCAATTCCCGGCAGGGTCAACTTTGAAAAATGAACTCAAATTTGGCTCTGGCATGGATCTGGAAAGTAGTGACAGGGCACACTGCGTTTCGCAGTCATTTGGGCAGCCCGTCTGGCGGCAGTAACCACCCCCTTCCCTATCCCCTCCCAATCCCTTATCCTTAATCCTATTGTAGTCGGCAGCGCACTTGTAGCAGCTTTGGCGTTGCTTGTGTTATAGGCGACGGTAACCACCTACCATCAAGTGGACCGTCAACCTGTCTGCCAATCTTAACATTTAAAAAAAAATGAAAATATATGTTTTAAAATTCACCAAAGTTTACAATATAAAAAGACGTTTTGCCATAAATTTATGTGTGAATTGTATTTCTAATTTAATCCAAATACAATCAAATCGCTTTGTCTTCTAATAATCCGTTTATATTTTATCAACGTCAAGTGCATGCGGTCACGTGTGCATCAGTTAATACATGTAGATTCAACTGCAGACAAATGCAGACAACTTGTTTAGTAAATTAATTAAATTTATTATTTTCCCCGCGAAATAATTATTTTGCATCTGTTTTTTATTATATTTCTAATCTATATTATACTAATATTATAAAGAAACTGCCATTGTATGATTGTTTGTGTGTAGAAGGTAATCTTCAAAACTAGTTATCCGATTTAAAAAATTCTTTCATCAATAGTTAGGATAGAATTTCAAAATGGACATAGGCTATCCCGTAAAATGAAAATCCTTTTCAGTCGAATTTGCAACTTAAGTCGACGAAAAAACGGTTAAACGAAAATGTTTCTTTCGAAAGCTGCCTTAAAGGTGAGAGCTTTATGATTGATTTCTATAGAACATTTGTAGACAATTTCTACAAAAAAGCCAGGGCATATGTTAACTTTTATATTTAAGCCACAAAAACTATCTTACTTCGAGTGTCATAGCGTGATGATAATAATCTTCTAAAAGATAATTCTAAAAATAATAAAAAAATTGTAAAAATATAATATAAAGAAAATATGATAGGGATAGGGGATTCTCTATCCCCCTCCCAATCCCTTATCCTTAATCCTACTGCAGTCGGTGGCGCACTTGCAGCAGCTTTGGCGTTGCTTGTGTTATAGGCGACGGTAGACAATACCATCAAGTGGACCGTCAGCCTGTCTGCCGATCTTAACATTAAAAAAAATAGCGTGTCGTAAGAGGCGACTAAGGTGTGTCCTGGTTAACAGGAGCAACGTCTTCTTTGAAATTTTATCCTGCGATCACCAACCCGCCTGCCATGCGTGATGATTATGACAAACCCTTCCAGTGGCAAGAGAAATTATATTAGTAGGTAGGTATAGATAAAAAATACACCAGCAACACCATGAAAGTTGGCAGGTGTAATAAAGTTTTTATCCATACCAGTATTATAAATGTGAAAGTAACTCTGTCTGTCTGTTACCTTTTCACGCCTAAACAATTTAACCGATCATCATGAAATTTTGCGTACACATTGTCAGGGATGCAGGAAAGGTTATAGGGTACCTTTCATCCAGAAAAAAGTACTGTAAGCCTGGCAAAGCTATAACTGCAATAAAGATGTTAGGCGTTACTTTGCTCATATATTTAGTAAGGCGTTATTACCAATGCAGAAGGAACCGCGGGGCGCAAATAGTTCGTAATATAAAAAACTTATATTAATATATTTTTTTATGAAATTTACAGATCACAAATCCACGAAAGGCTCCGTCGTAACGCTCTCTTGTTACAAAAGTAAGTAAAAAAAAAATTATTAATTTTTTCTACTAAAATGTGTTACTAATAAGTTTTTTATTACTTCAGAGGAGCCGAAGATACAGATAGACGAGGAGAGTTTCTACAACGATGCTTCGAAACGGTTAAGAGCCAATAGTACTAAAAATGGTAAGGAATAAGCCACTTAATTACTACATGCATAGAGTACAAAGTCATAATGTGTACTTATTTTTATTTATTTCAACTCAAAATTCTGGACAATTGCGAAATCGGTAGAATAAAAAATCGTTAAAATCCTAAAATATCGAAAACTACTGAATTTCGGCCATTCATTTGGGTGGTAAAAATGTTACTTTTAGCTCCCCTTACACATCCTGGGGGCCTAGCCAAGATGCACAAAATGCAAACGCTTCCTTTGCGTACTTACGAAACGAAAGAAATGAAGCCCGGTGATAGGTTGTTGAAATTACAACTGTCACAACCACCAATCACCGGGCTTTATTTCTTTATACGAAAGAAATAAAGCCCGGTGATTGGTTGTTGTAACAGTTGTAACTTCAACAACCAATCACCGGGCTTTCTTTCTTTCGTTTCGTAAGTACGCAAAGGAAGCTTTTGCATCTTGGCTAGGGCCCCTGGTAGGAATACGGCACGTTACCAGTAACCCTGTATATGACTAATAAAGATTGAATAAAATTGTTTCGAGGCCATGTAATAATAAATATATATATTATATTAATGTTGTCAGAGACGAACGACGATCGAGAGACTTGGGGAACTGGGGCCGATTTTCTGCTCTCCATAATTGGATTTGCCGTGGATTTGGCCAATGTTTGGCGCTTTCCTTACCTATGCTACAGGAACGGTGGTGGTAAGTTCCTGCAATACTCTTTCAAAATTTTATAATCTCCCATCCCAGCTGCACGCAATCTCCCATCTTTGACTTCTTAAGAGGTAAATTTTTATATATATGAACATTCTCCGTTTATCCCTCTTTCGATTAGTGAAAACCGAATTAAAATCGGTCTACCTGTTCACGCGTGATGCCGTGACCAAGGGAAATGGGGGTTCATTTTTATATATAGAAAGATAAGATCGGTAGACAGGCTGACGATCCACTTGATGGTAGGTGGTTACCGTCGCCAAGTTACAAGCAACGCCACGCTGCTGCAAGTGTGCTACCGACTACAGTAGGATTAAGGACAAGGGATTGGATAGGAAAATGGGCTCTGTCTCATGTGTTTCATAATTTTTGTGTTCTACCGTCCATCTGTTCGGCTTTCGGCAGTTTTTTTTTATGTTACAAGTCGTCAAATAGTCATCAAATAGGTTCTTGATAGTGGACGGCTACCGTCGCATCTAGGTAAATGCGATTAGATAATCTCTAATATATAAAATTCTCGTGTCAGTGTTTGTAACAAAACTCCTCCGAAACGGCTGGACCGTTTTTTATGATTTTTTTTTTTTGTATATTTGATAGGTATGAAAATAGGTCGTAAAGTATTTCTCACCCTCCTGCCCCCACCCTCTATTTTTTAATCGCAATTTTAGTATTTTTGTATGAACAATATCCAAATAATTTAACCGTCGTTCATTGACGTGAAGTGTCCCGTCACTCTAACAATCGGATTACAGAATTATTTTCAGGTTCGGGTAGGACGTCTGCTGGGTCAGCTAGTTTTTATATAAAAAAATCTAACCGTTCCATGCTAGCTGAGCCCGCAACTTTGTATACGCGTGGTATTCGGTATAGCGCGTAACTTTTTTATTTGTAAACCGATTGGAATGAAACAAACACTAAATGTTATGGAAAGCTTGCTACATTACATCAATGAAAACCGCATTCAAATCGGTTAAGTCGTTTTTGAGATTAGCGTGCACAGACAAACAGACAAAAATATATATAAACTATTTCCTTTACCTCAGTATAACATAAGTACAATCTATACCTACAAATAGTCTGCATCTGTTTGTTTCTCCGCTAACTTTAACTATACCACGGAACGGATTTTAATACGCTTTTCAGCGATAAAAGAGGAAGTTTTAAAAGTTTTTAAAGGGTCTCTAGTACCTTATTAAAAATATTTATAATACTTGCTCTATGATCTCTAAGATCTCTAAAGTTGACTTCTATTTTAGGGGCCTTTCTAATTCCATACACATTGATGCTGGTGTTTGGTGCTGTACCTCTGTTTTATATGGAGCTCATACTTGGACAGTACAACCGACAAGGTCCTGTGACACTTTGGAAAATATGCCCTCTCTTCAAAGGTAAGAAATGACTTCAACTTTTTTTTTAAATGTTAAGATCGTTTAAAGTTAAGACAGGTTGACGGTCAATTTGATGGTAGGGGCTACCGTCGCCTATAATACAAGCAACGCCAGAGCTGCTGCAAATACGCTGCAATAGGATTAAGGATAAGGGATTGGATAGGAAAATGGGCTCTGGCATCCCTTACTCACTCACCGAAACACAACAGCACACGTGCTGTTATTTCACGGTGGTCTTCTGTAAGGGAGTGGTTACTGCCGCCAGACGGGCTGCCCACTTGACTGCGAAACGCAGTGTGCCGTGTTTTTGTATGTTTGTAATGAATAAACTCAAAAACTAATAGACCGATTTTAAAAATTCTTTCACCTATAGAAAGCTACATTATCAACGAGTAACATAGGCTACTCACTCTCCCCCGTCTCCCTCACTTTACCCCCGCTCCATACAAATGTATGTTTGTAATGAATAAACTCAAAGACTACTTGGACCGATTTTAAAAATTCTTTCACCTATAAACAGCCATGTGAGACGTCGACAATTATCGTCCCGATAGTCGTCTCGCCGAACGGTCTTATAGCGAAGAGCCTCGACCAACACCTCCAAAGGCTCTCACTAGATAGCTGGATCAAGGGACAGATACAGAAGGCAGCACTTCTTGACACGGCACGAATTGTCAGGAGGTTCCTCACTCTGCAGCCCTAACCACCGGTAGCTCTTGGGCCTTGCCCCTCTATCTGCGGAATCCTAGTTTTAAGTGTTTTATGGTATATATTTTTTGTTTTTTTATTTTTTTTTATTTAAATTTATATTGTAAAAAAAAATTAAAATTAAGAAATAAATAAATAAGTGAATAATAACAAAAAAAACTAAAGATACCTATTGGATTTGTTTTTTAAAAAGATTTAGAATAACACCATACAGTCGTGTTTAGAAATGGTTTTTCGCCTTGGCCTTAAATCTGTATTAAACAATATGGCCACGTATGAAGATAATTTTAAATGAAAAAGCACTGTGACTATTCTTAAGAACTTACATTGTCTTAAGTGCAATAAGACATTCTTAAGCAATAAGACTAATAGAATCAACGCGAATAATTCGCAAAATGGAGCCGATCTCGTGAAGTTAATAGCAATTTCTTTTTAAGTTTTCATTTCAAAGTAAATATTCATTTTCAATCTGCGTCTTTAATATTTACTCAATGATGATTAGGTTTTTCCATTCGGAAGTAATATTGCCTGCGGTCGCCAATTGAAACCCTACTGGGAATTTAAACGCGATATTACATCGTCAGGATTAAATGCCTAACATTAACGTTGGTAAGGTTTGGCGATGGATTAAAATACATAAAATCATATTGACACATATAGGCATTTAAATTTTAATATTATACCTATTAGATGCTTATAACATCTATGTTAGGTTGCAACCTGTGTGACTTTACAAAAAGAGAGTTTAGATTCAAAAATTGACGTATTTAATAATAAATATATATATAATTTAATAAATAATATATATACTTTGTAATGCACTGCCGTTGATAATTAGACAATCTAAATCGCTAGATATATTCAAAAAAGCACTCAAAACACATTTTCTGTCAAACTGAAGACGACTTTATTTGTTTAATTTTTATATGTAGGTTTATCTTCTAATATATTATATTTATTAATCTATCTTATTAATCTGTGTTATTAATATTTGTTTATATTCAATTTATGTACTAGTATTAACTTATTAGAATGTAAGTTTACGATGACATTACTATTATTTTTACCACCCACATTGTTTTATTACTCACTAGCGGCCCGCCCCCAGCTTCGCCCGGCGTGCAATTTTTATATACCCTAAAACATTCCCCGTTTATCCCTCTTTCCATTAGCGAAAACCGAATTAAAATCGGTCTACCCGTTCACGCGTGATGCCGTGACCAGGAGAAATGGGGATTCATTTTTATATATAAGAAGATATTTGATTTTCCTTACCCTAAGGTTGCCTGAATACGCTATAAAGCTATAAGGCCGCCTTTTGTACTGTTATTGTTTCTTTCTTTTTTTTATTCTTTTTTATGTTTATAGTACAAATAAATAGTTTTAATAATAATAACAATAATAATAATAATACGTCCGAGATTCCTGAGGTGACGCCACAAGGGGAGGGTTTAAGAATGATTCCCGTTAGCATACAACGCCATCTAACTACTTTTCTTGGAAACTTAAATTGTTCGAGTGTTTCGTTGCAAGGACGTGATAATAAATTTCACATCATTTACCGTTGTTACCGTTTACCGTACACATTATTGACCGCAGCACGCCGATTGTTACCGTAACATAATACAATACATTATATTAAAGGCTCTTAAAGTACAAAATACTATGAAAAATGAAAAATAATTTGCCGTGCCGTCCACCAATGTGCGCCGGCCATAAAACTGACGCCCGGGGTGTGTTCTAAAACACCTTCTGTCAAGGCTACTTTTGCTCTACTGTCATTTGATCAGTCAGAGCATAATTAGCTCTGACAGACAGACAGGTCGTCAGGAACTGGTATGATCAAATCTTGTCCCGATCAAATTATGTTCGAATGGAGTGCTGGAACGCCACGTATCCGCGGTTAGAGTAAAATTAGACTTCACCGAAGAACTGCTGGAACACACTCCAGTACATTATATAATGATAATTACACATTTTACGTTACAGGTGTCGGATTTTGTGCTGTCATGGTCGCATTCTACGTCTCTTTCTACTATAATGTTATCATCGGTAAGTTAATATTATTTTAATTACATACACTTTATATCAAAGGATGTCTTTTTAAGAGCTTGAGAATTTTAAATAATAATACAAAAGAGAAATATTGTTGGAATATTTTTTTTATTATGATAATCTGGTAGATAATTTCATTGCATTTATTATTTCCTAGGAATTGTATGCAATTCCGAAAAGAGCTTAAGAAATCTATATAAACTAATGTTTTCTGTAAATAAAATGAATAAAACACGGTAGTAAAATAAGTATAATAAGTCTTATAATCAATTTTGTAATAGACAGTGTTTTTGCCAAAACCAGAATTCCGGGTTTCATAAAGTACATCCAAAAACCTTTCATAAAGAATCCAGAACCAAACCTAACTTTATTTTTATTTTTAATGTGCTTGTAACACATTTTGTAAATGTGTTACAAGCAAATGATTCATGGTTTGGCCATGAATCGTTCCATCCCGCCTAAAATGTACCCACTGCCGGCATTCCGAATATAATATATTTCCAATTGCTATTTAGAAAATGTTTAGATTTCCTAGGAAAAATGTATTTTCCAAAATATATCATTCATATCCTATCTGTTTTAGGAATTGTATACAATGACGGATTACATACATACTTTTCTATTAACATAATATATACAACATACAACCTGTTGAACTTTTTAGTAGTATCTACAACTACTGATAAGTACACCGGTCAGCCTTCCAGCTTGAAAAGCACATTTAATATTTTCAGGTTGGGCATTCTACTTCCTGATATCATCGGCTCGATCGGAGCTGCCGTGGGTGCATTGCGACAATCCGTGGAATACCGAGAATTGTTGGGACGCTGTGCGACTAAATTTAACTAATAAAACTGACGCACCGTATCAAGGACCTTTGTCGCATTTTACACCTGCTTCAGAGTTCTTCCAGTGAGTATTTCACCTATGATAGATAGAAGTCCCAGAATAAATAACTTATCAGAAGACGCATTCAATCATAATTGTACTTGTATAATTGTACCTACGTACCAAATACATAGTAGAAGCTGTGGTAGAAGGGTACACTGCGTTGTGCAGTCATTTCGGAAGCCTTTTCCGGATGCGCATGCGCCGGCGCAACTTGTACATACTGTATAAAAACCAATGACTGCTTTCATTGCGCCGCGTGCCTGGCGACACGTTGCAGAATGAAAGGGGTCTTAAAAGCGTCTGGCAGATATTATGGCCCAAGGGAAGTGTCTGGCAATGCTGAATATTTATTTCGTAATAATATTTTACAAAAAGTATTAAAATTTAGCATTTAGAAAATAGATCAAGTTTCTCACCCGATAGCTCTAAATTGGCCGTCTTCCAACTCAGCAGATATGTATACGTTCAAAGTACATAGGAAAACTACTCAATTGCCCGCATTTTGTCCTTTAGAAAATAAGCTATGTCTGGCAAGCCTGGGATCTTGGGTCATTTGCACTTACTTGTCTTGTGGTATCGAAGTGTATAAACACTTTGCATATGTGTGCGTCTCTGTTCAGTGTGTGACGTCCTCTCGCACACATTCGTAATGTATTATTACAAGTAAAGCGCAAGTTGCTTCTTCAAATAAAGGAACTATACCTACCTACATTCAGATTTGAATTGTAATTTAAAGGAAGTTTGGTTGATTTTATGGAAGACTTTAATAGCTGATCTGGCAGACGTCGTGCTGTCAAAAGATGTCAATATTTTATTGAAATGTCAACTCCGAGTTAACTATGGATTGGAATAAGAAAAATTGGGTTTTCCGGGTTTTTCCGGGCAAGTTTTCCAATTTTCTCTTCATAAGAATACATAATAATAATAATAATAATAATAATAATAATAATAATAAAATTTATTTGCTGAATATAGGTTACAGTGGTTTTACAATAAATAGATAAGTCTCACTACATTCTACCCTTCGAGGGTGTGCAAATGTTTAAAGTACACTACATAAAAGAATACATAATTCCTCGGTCTACAACCAAAATAAAAAAATATAGCCGAATGAATTTATATACAAGAAGTTATGTTAGGTATGTTAAAAAGATATGTTATGTTATAGGTGCAACCAAATTCTCATATATCTAAACAAAGACATCACACAATCATATCCTTTTTTTTTTTTTTTTATGTTATGTCGACAGACAGTCTGACGGTCCACTTGATGATAGGTGGCTACCGTCGCCTATAACACAAGCAACGCTACAGGTGCTGCAAGTGCGCTGCCGACTACAGTAGGATTAAGGATAAGGGATTAGGAGGGGGGATAAGGAGATGGGCTCTGGCATCCCTTACTCACTCACCGAAACACAACAGCACGTATATGCTGTTATTTCACGGTGGTCTTCTGTAAGGGGGTGGTCACTGCCGCCAGGCGGGCTGCCCAAATGACTGCGAAACGCGATACCACTACTTTTCAAATCCAGACCAGAGTCAATTTTTGAAAATTACATTAAAATTTCCAAACTTGACCCCGCCGGGAATCGAACCCGGGGCCCCTGAGACGTTAGGCAAGCATTGTTGCCACTCACCCAAGGGGCCGTCATCCTGTTTGTATGATGTCATTTTTGCAATGGTATATTAAATAATTGGAAATATATTTTTACATAATTATTATATTATGCAATTTAGGTATTCTTGAATTGGTGAAGTTTTCTGCAGTTTTGAAAAGACAATAACGTGTGGCAATATGAAAACCATTATCTATAGTTCTTATATGTGTACTTATATATAGTTTAATATTATAAGGAAATATAACGGTCTGTACGAAATAATAAATCCTAAATTATTTCAGCCGCGCTGTCCTTGAAATGCAGCACTCGGAAGGTCTTAATGACCTGGGTTTCCCCAAGTGGCAGCTCGTTTTATGCCTTGGCGTAGTTTACGTCACCCTCTACTTGTCTCTCTTCAAAGGGGTTAAGAGTTCAGGTGAGTGTTAATATTCTCTATCACTCTATTACGTTTTGATTTCAGTGTTACACTGAAAATAAATTAATAATTAAATTATTAATTAAATTTAAATTATTAATTAATTTAATTTTTTTATAAATAAAGATGGAAAGGCCAATGGCCATATTAGAAGAAGCATAGAGCAGCCGCGCCGCCCCCTACTAGAAACGGTATGGTCAACGCTTTCAATACAAATCCAGCGTGTTATGGGGCGTTACCGTTTATTCAATATCAGGGCCTTGATTCTGTAGGGCAATTATGATTCCACGCTTTTGTCTTACCTTATCAAAACACGTAATGTCTTGTCATGGCATTTATAAATATGTAAGAGAATGACTTTTTAGCAAATATCGTAACAATTTGAGGATATGACGTGGTTTCGAAGTAAGGAATAGCTAAGTGACGTTAGTGAATTAGGGCCCAGTACATGCACGGCTTCCGCACTATTTACCTTTTGGGTTCCTCGACTCTCATTTTTAAAACCTAAAAATTGCATTCAATTTAATCCATTAACCTTGATTATTACACCAAATAACAGCACAATAAAGCATTTCTTATATTTTTAGGGTTCCGTACGTCCGAACCCTTATAGGGTCACTCGTGTGTCCGTCTGTCCGACCATCCCCCCCCCCCCCATCTTATCTCCGAAACTAGGTACTGAACCTAAAATTTTGAAAAAATAAATAAATACAGAAATTAGTTTTTACTTATAGATTATAGGAAAACCTATAAGAAGTCCATGATATTAAAATAACATGGTAAATCACTCAATATTGTGCGGATAGGTAACATCGTACGGAACCCTCTTCACGCGAGTTCAACCCGCTATTGTCCCGTTTTTTTGGATAATATTTACTCCCACAACGTCCAAATAGAATCTGGCGGCCAAATGCGCCTTGAAATGCGCTCAACGCAATTGCGCGGTACCCCGTACGCGGCGATTCTCTGTGAGGACATGACTTCTTGATTCCACCCACCTCTCACACAAACATAAAACTCGGCAGGGGCTGAATGTAAATTTGACATTGTGTCGTACTTCATTCCAGGTAAAGTGGTCTGGTTGACCGCCACGATGCCGTACGTGGTTCTGACGATACTTCTCGCACGAGGATTGCTTCTTCCCGGAGCCACTCGTGGAATTGCGTACTACCTTCAACCAGAACTCACCAGGCTGAAGGACACACAAGTGAGTTTATTTTAATTTCTTTTATAATATATAAGTCGACAGACAGTCTGAAGCTACAACCTTCTATAAACGCAAGTAATTCCGTAGAAGTTGCCAGTGCCATCTAGTTGACGACCCCTAGTTTTGACAGCCCCTTGATCGAGTGGTGCTTACATTAGAGGTCTGTCCAGGTTCTGGATCTGGAGTAGTAGCAGGGCACACTGTATTTCGCAGTCATTTGGGCAGCCCGTCTGGTGGCAGTAACCACCCCTAACAGAAGACTCCTGTTAAATAACAGCCTGTACTGTTTTGTTTTGTTGAGTGAGTAATGGATGCTAGAGCCCATTTTCCAGTCGCTTCCTAATCCCTCAACCTTAATTCGCAGTGGAATCGCAGCACATGTGGCGTTGCTTGGGGTTATAGACGTGTAGCCACCTACCATCAAGCGGACCGTCAGCCTGTCTGACGACATTAACATAGAAAAATATAACTAGATTTTATGGTCTATTGATTGATTCGAAACGGAATAAGTACTGAAATCTGATGGTTATCATAATTTTAAATTTCTTCTTAAGGTCTGGGTGGACGCTGCGGTACAAATATTCTATTCTGTCGGCGCTGGTTTCGGTGTTCATTTGTCCTACGCGAGCTACAACACTTTCCACAATAACTGCTACAGGTAGTTTTATTTTACATTCAAATTTAACAAGAAGATTTGTTTATTAACCAAAACATTAAGTTAAATGTAATCTATAATCTATAGTCCTCACTTTATGTTAGTTCCAATTGTGGAAATATATCAATTCCATTAGAAAACCATTTTTCTACACTCGCGTGTTAATATTAAACATGTAAACATGTGAACAGGGGAACATGTGAACTAGGGGTCGTCACATATGTAAACATGTGTTCGCGCAAATAAAGATTTATTTTATTTTATTTTTTTTTTTTTATTTTTTTAGCCTAATTTCAAAAGTCGTTAAGCTGCCTATGAGCTATTGCCGCACATTATTAATTTGTGTTTTAAACAAATACATATAAAGAAAACATACATATCAAATTTATAATACTAGTTAAAAATTAAAAATTATACTTTATTTTCCATTTAAATCTTCCTGAAACCAACCTAAATTTGTTTTCCACATTATAAATTAAGAAACATTTATATAATCGGCGCAAATCTTCTTGGGCTCTGGCGATATCACGTGTCAAATATGCGCTGTAACGTGGCTGTTAACCGATTTTGGGACTGTTTGTGAGGTATTGCGACGCAGAGGGGGAGCCACGGAATGAGCGAGACGCAATGATAACATTTGTACAAGAGAGAAAGCAGTTGCCCCATATTTCGCCGTATTACTTATTCGGTTTTCGCAGTTGTAATTATATGTGATAAAGTTTGATTTTTAGGTATATGAATTGAAACTCACAACAGCCATTGCAGATAGTAACAAATGAGTTAAATTATCCGACAAGTGGAAATGCGGTTTCGGTTTAATGTTTATGTTATTCTATAAGAATACTGTTTTACAGAGACTGCTTGGTGACAACCCTGGTTAACTGTTTCACGTCCTTCTTCTCCGGTTTCGTAATCTTCACATACCTTGGATTTATGTCGTACAAACAAGGAGTTCCCATTTCATCTGTGGCTACCGAAGGCAAGTTTTGTATTAGCGAATAAGCTCCGTTTAACTTAAAATAAATTGGATTAACTCTTTATTCTCTCCCACTCTCAAGCCTTTCTCGAATTCAAAAAGATTTTTTTAAACTATTTTCAAATAGTTATGAATCAGCTCCAATAGCATATTTGTAAAGATTTGTAACTTTGTAAAGGTTATTTCCAAAGTTGGCCCGTCGGAAACCGAACCCGGGAACCTTGGACAGAGCGCTAAGGAAAGCACTCGAAAATCTCTATCCTAAATATAATTTATATATTAAACGTTTCATCTGTTCAGGACCCGGATTGGTGTTCCAAGTATATCCGGAGGCTGTGGCGACTCTACCCGGAGCAAGTCTTTGGGCGATGCTCTTCTTTTTTATGCTCATTATGTTGGGCTTGGATTCTGGGGTAAGCTATAATCATTCGTTTTTTTAGTTAAAGATATTGTAGGTACCCACAAATTAAGAATAAATAGAAGGAAAAAAATCATTTATACATACGACCTTCTGAACGCAGAGAAGGTAATATATCGTTATATAGCCGTAAAAAATATTCAGCACCAAAAAACAGAAATTTAGTAACTAAAATAATGTTAAAATTAACTAACAGCTACGGGCACTTTAAAACACCCGCCCCTTTGGCGCGCTTGTCGTACATCTAGTAGACGCGACGCTTGTTGACATTTCATAGACTTTGACGTCACATTCGAACTGACCGTTTTGAGTACCTATTTTGCACTTTTTTATAATAATTATTTTCTTAACGAAAAAGAAATACTATTAAAAAATATTTACACAAAAATGTTGATTAAAAAAAATGTTTGTCTTTTTTGAATTGAAATAATTAAGTTATTTTTTTATTTTATTATTTGGGTTACATATTTTTTCGTGTACAAACAGCAACACACTTATAACTGCACACAATTTTATCTGTCATATCGCAGGAAGGAGACTCACATTTGACGTTGACAATTATGAACCCTAGCCAGTGGCCGAGTCAAATATTTCAATTTCGTCGGATAATGATTAATGATTAAATCGGGCAAAATCGGGTAGAGTCGTTTGTTTTTGTTTCATCTGAATGCGATGATATTTAGAAATCTTATTTCTTACTATACAATGTACTAATAATTTGTTAGGCTCAACACACACAAGCAGAGTCGAAGCGAAGCGATGCGTTATGTTTTTTAACTTCATAGTGTATTTCTCGTAGAGACCACGGATAAAAATAATCCGTTTTTTTAGTTTACTTTATTTTTTTAGTTAATACACAACTTAACTTTATGTTGCCTATGTTTTGTGCGTAACGTTTCAAGTAGGTTTTTCCAATATCCATAATGTTCTATACACACACGTGCAAATACACAACTCATACTTGAAAATCTAATCGAAAATAAAAATTATAATACTGGTATAGTATAGGCACACGGAACATGCGGGGCACATTTAACGTTTTTCGAAACGGTTTTACTAACTATTGCAAAGCGGGATTCTCATCACGGGATGGTCCCGCAGACCTCATTTAAATAAAACAATTATTTGTTATTGTTATTTTATTTACATTCTGTGCAATTATTGTAAATTGCTAGGTCAGCATATATAAACACAAACACAAAAATAACTTTAGTTTCGTAAAACATTGGTATGATCTGAAAATCCTCATAATTGAGCAGAACGAAGCGTAGCTCGATTCCTCCAGACTCGTATAAATAATTGTGTTATTTGACCAACAAAATAACATAAAAATAATTATGGTCGGAAAGTATTATGCAAGCTGCAAAACGAGATATGGTTGCACGGCATACAGTTTCCCGCATAGATATAAACCCAACTCAATAGGACCAGTCTTCCACAGGTGAAAATTGTTTTTCACTTTTGAGAACTATAAATTATTTTCACTATAAGACAGAAGTCCCAAGTTATTATAATCTTTTATTTGAAATTATTGTAACAGATTAAATGTAGATTTTGATAAAAGATCTTGTGTCAAATAGACAGAATTGAGTAAAGAACATCAAGACTTGTTTTTAAATTTAGATTACATTTATGACATATGAAGTTTTTGATTGGAATAAACTAAGATTTAATGTCAATTTGAGCGAAAGAGGAGTTGCATTGCAATGCGACCGAATTAAAAATTATTATATGGAAAACTTATGACTATACATTGAAAATGACAACATATATCTATCCCTTTCAAACAGGGATAATTTATCTCAGTTGCATCTTTAATGTGCAGTTAAGTGTGTTGCTGTTTGTACATAGCGATGTATGGTGCACTAAGTAAGTATAGCCGCTGTAAACCCCGCAAATAGGGGATCGGACAGTAATCAGATTAAAATCTAAAATGTACTTAGAAAGAAAATATGTATATAATTTTTTACGATTATTTATCCAATAATAATTTAATATAATTCATTTAAATATTTTTAAATGAAGAAATAAAATTTTATTATTTACAATATTTTTAATCTATACTGAAACACCAATCATAGTGCGTGACGTCATTTGTGGGCAATCATTGTCTTATGCCAATGCAGCTGTTTTGTTATGATATGACCACAAATGACGTTACGCGCTCTCAGATGAACTATCGTGGCGTTTTGGAGGCATTTTCAAACAAACAATATTAAAACATGATTTTGAGTACCTAAAAGGATATAAATAAATAAAATAGTATTTTTTATGGGAATAAATATCCATGAAGATTAATTTAAAACACTTTCTGAAAATTTGTCCGATCCCCTATTGCTAACGCGCCTGGCCGCCATACTAGTGACGTAATCTCGCGACACACTCGGTACCGTTAGCAACATTAGCTGGCAAGTTTTTAGTTGCGAATGACGTCACGTTAATGTTAATGTGACAAGGTTCCTGCGCATTAACAATTTGCGGGGCTTATTCCATTAATCTGTAACTTCGTATCGCATAGATGGGCGGATTGGAGTGTGTGATAACTGGCCTGCTAGACCAAGCGCGTGCCAGCGGCGCTGTACGACTTCGGCGTGAACACTTTACTCTTCTCGTCGTTTGCTTATCATTCTGTGTTGCGTGCATCAACGTTACACCGGTAAGTTATGGTTTGAATTCATTCCTTACTTTTTAAAAAGTACAAAAATAAGATAACAAAAAAATACCCCCAACTGCATACACGTATGGTATTCGGTATAGCACGTAACTTTTTTGTTTGTAAACCGGTTGGAATGATACAGACACTAAAATGTTACGGGAAGCTTGCTACAATACAGTGAAAACAGTATTTCCATCAGTTTAGCCGCTTCTGAGATTAGCGTGCACAAACGCACAGACAAGCAGACAAAAATTTTAAAAACTGTTTTTTAAAACAGCGTACAAATTGATTTTTTTTTAAAACATCTTTAATGTACAAACACAGCTCGTTTACGATTTTATTATATGTGTTAACTAAAAAGCGTTACGTTATCTGTCACTTTGACATCTGTGCAACAGCTGATGCATGTAATTATGTTCCCTAATTCTGTTCTCTGGGCTTATAAAAGCAAACGTCGAAACCTTGTATGAAAAGTGTAGTCCGCGTTGAGAATCGAAACGATAGCGCGTTGTAACCTTCAGGCGCAACGACATCTGTCGTCGAAAAAATAAATCTATAAAACGTAGTGACATCTATGTATACCGAACGTAACTAACATCACTTTTGTTGGAACACGTGACATCTGGGTATGCAGAATGTAACTAAATAATATAAAGTAATTAGGTATCCAGTTATCTATTGACACGGAAAATATTGAAAAATTTATATATTTAATTTTACACGTTTAAAATTCATTCGTGCGTCGGAGTTGACACACACACTTTTTTACTTCAACACCCTGTCTTAATTGATTTCAGGGTGGGATATACATGTTTCATCTGCTGGACACATATGCCGCGGGAATATCTTTGTTGTGCTCGGCTCTGTTCGAGGCCGTTGCCGTATCTTGGTTTTATGGTAAGTAATATTCTCTTGTTAGACGGTCACCGTCGTCTATAATAACAACCAATATCTACCATAGGAGTTGTAAGTGCGCAGCCGACCTTAATACGATAAAGAATAATGTATAGATATAGTGTTTAGAAAGTCTCTTTCTATTGTGAAATTGTCTAATGTTTTTTTTTCAGGATTAAAACGATTTTCAGACGACGTGGAAGAGATGCTCGGCTTCAGACCGGGAATATACTGGAGGATATGTTGGAAATTCATCAGTCCAATATTTATTATTGTAAGTGATTGTAATTTATGTACGTCAGGATAATTATAATTTATGTACCCACTAACCAGTGGGCTTAAATTTATGGAATAACGTTAGTCCGACATTGAGGGCCGGCGAAAAAAAAATCAATATTTTCATAGAATTTTGTACCTTAATGCTTTTAATATCATTCAAATTCCATTGTTTTATGTTAGGGCAACAATCGGCGTGCTGCGGCATTCCGCAGTAGCATAACACAATGAAATTTGAATTTTATTTAAAGCCCCTTAAGGTACAAAATTTTATAAACAAAATTAAATACTTGGTCGTGATGTCCTCCAATATGCGCCGGCCCTTAGACGTCAACTCGGTTTTTGTTATAATTTGCAAAAAAAAAAATCTTCCGTGCGAAGCCATGGGCGGGTCGCTAGTGTTATATATGAAAGTTAAAATTTAATTTGTATTGCCAGTTATGACTTACGCCACTGAAACATTGTCTCTAACTATGGGCCCTGTACGAAACCTCAACGTCGCTCAACGAGCTATCCTATGCTCGGGGATACTCCGCGAGATCTAATTAGGGATGATGAGGTCCGTAGACAAACGAAAGTCGCCGATATATATCGGCGGGTTAGTAACTTGAAGTAGCAATGGGCAGCATACACAGTACGGAGAGCTGACGGATGCTGGGGCCGGAAAGATCTCGAGTGGAAACCATGAACCTGCAAGCGCATCGTTTGACGTCCACCTCCAAAGATGGACTGACGATGAGGTCTTCTTGTGAGATGGGATGATATTCTAAGCCGGGTATCTAACGGGCCGTGGGTCGACTCTGGATCCAGGCTGCTTCTGACGGGTCCTACTTGAAAATTATGGCGAAAGCTTGTATAGTATAAGCTTATATACAGCAATGGACGTATTACGATTAAGATGAAGACCAAATTTCAGCCAGTTACCATTCCTTTATTTTAAGGTCCAGATACACATGCGCTTCATCTAAATAATAGGCATGATGACAGATTTTGAAATTCCCTTCCATAATGTAGATACAGTCTACCATATCCGAAAAAAAACAATATTTCAGCAAAAAACTAAATTTCAACGCGAATGGGGTAAAAAACTGCCTTTTGCTCACTTCAGATGGCAGCACTGTTGGTTGTTCCCTAAAATCTGACAAGTAGCTGTCATTTTCCATAGTAATTTTGTAAACAAACAAAAAGAAGGGAATTTATTTAATTAACATGACGTTTATGTTCAGCTTTTGATTCCAAATAGACGGGAATCCATATATTCCCTAAAGATTTCAAAAGAAGAAAACAATGGATAAAAGCTTTACGAAGAAAAGCAGTCTAAATATTCTAGGTTATGGTGCAGTAGATGTTTTTCTTTTCCTCAACTGTTCTTTTAACTGCTTAACACTCTTTTGTAGAAATAAAGGCAAATTCGCTGATAAATACAGGAAACCAAAACCGCAATATGACGGCGATTAGGATCAATCAACAGTGGCGCCACCTACGATTAGCTTTCAGTTTTTAACCCCATTATTTAATGTTTTTAAATCTATTTTGAATTACGCGCGAAAACGCTCTTAGGTGTCATGGCGTCGCGTCTGATGAAACGTGACGTCACCGACATCTCATCAGATTTTTCATTCTGTCAAAGCAAAGTCAAGTAACACGATGGCACTTACCTGAGTGTGACGTATCAGGTGACCAGGTGGTGTTTCAGTTAACATGGCGGATTGCAGTTATTTATACTTCTATTTTATTGAAAATCTTATTAATCTTAATTTTAATACAAAAAATTAGTAATTTTTTAGACTCCTTTCAACATATATCTCCAAAACCATTTATTCTTTGATTCTTACATTACAGGGAGTGGTGGTGTTTGGACTACTATATCAGCAGCCTCTGCAGTATCAACACTATACTTACCCTCAGTGGGCCGTTGTGCTTGGATGGGGTCTCGCTTGTTCCTCCATATTGATGATTCCTGTTGTCGCTGTCTACAAATTCCTCACCACACCGGGCACTTGTCGACAGGTATGAAACAATTTTACTATGCTTAACTTCAACTTACACGCAACCTTTGCGTAGCTCACTTATATTTTTTGTGATAAAGACGGGCTGACGGACAACTTGACGGTAACTGACCACAGCCGCCTTAAAACGCAATACCAGGAGGATGCAGTGAGGTTAATAAATGGGCTCTGGCATTCCTTAACGCTCACAGAAATTCAACGACTTATTTATTTCACTTTGGTCTTCTGTAAGGGGTGAATACTGCCGCTGTGCTTCTGTAAGGTATAGGTAATGGACTGTCCAGTAAGTGAATACGATACGCAGTAAGCCTTGAAACTAAGTAGTGGCAGGGCACACTGCGTTTCGCAGTCATTGGGCAGCCCGACTGGCGGCAGTAACCATCCCCTTACAGAATACCATCGTGAAATAACAGCACTTGTGCTGTTGTGTTTCGGTGAGTGAGTAAGGGATGCAAGAGCCCATTTCCTTAATCCTTTCCAATTCCATATCCTTAATCCTACTGAAGTCGACAGCGCACTTGCAGCAGCTGTGGCGTTGCTTGTGTTTTAGGCGACGGTAACCACCTACCATCAAGTGGACCGTCAGCCTGTCTGCCGATCTTAACATTAAAAAAATTCTTCGTTTCGTTCGTGTCGTGGCTAAAGCCATGCAGCCTTAGGTTAAAACAATGGCCTGACATCGGGATTTCTTAATTTCTTGCCAGAATTACAATTTCACAAAAGATTTTTCCCGTTATTATTCTCTTACAGTAAACATACAGTAAATCTAACAGTATGTATCTTACAGTAAATCCCCACAAATAGCCTCAAATGCGAAGGAACCTTGTCACATTAACATCCACATGACGTCATCCGTAATTAAAAACTTGCGCTACTGAGTGTGTCATGAGATTACGTCACCATAATGGCGCACAGGCGCATTATCAATTTGTGGGGATATTGGAGCTAACGGGGGGATTAGGAGGAAGTGTGTTAAGAGTAGCAATCTTCGGGGACATTTTAATGCTTGCTAAATCGCAGTGAGCTGGCCTGGTAGACCTCGAACGCAAAAGACGCATGTGCCAAAAATGGATATTGTCAAAGCTGAAACGAACTTCACTTTATGACATATGACACTTAATAGAGTTCATATCGGCCAGCATGCTAATCACTCCCATTATCATGTCTTACTTAGCTTACTTAAAATTGATGTTAAGTTTATTGTAGATTTCACTTCTTCGGATTACTTCATTTTCTTAAATTTTATTCGATGTAATTAAAATTACTTATTTGGATGGTGCACACATCTTGTTTATTTCTTAATTACTTCAAAACATCTTAAATAACTTATATATAAAATATTTCACAACTATCTATCCAGATGTATGAAAACACACTTGTTTTTTTTTCACGTCAAAACATAAAATTATTCTTTTACTTTTTCCCTGTTTGAATATCAAACCTTTTTAAGTCAGCCAGTATTTAAGTTCAAAATTCATTAAAAAAGTTGAAAGACTAACCTACTATTTCAATCATTTTCAGCGCGTTGCTTGCTGTATATCTCCCGAATCAGAACACGAGGCGATCCGCGGTGGCGCTCCAGTCACGCGTTTCACTTGGCGCCATTGGCTTTACATTTAAATTAAGAATTCATTTTATTGTCAACGATATAACACTGTACACATTTTTATTGGAGCAAATATCAAAAAATATGCATTGCTTTAAAACACCTAGTTTGAACGCGGCTACGCAAGACCTTTATATTGAGAATTATTTTCGTTGGTTGATTTACTAACTACTAATTTTTTTAAATTATTTAGGGGATATTTTTATTTAAAATTTAAACACAAAGGGGTGTTAGATAACATGATCCATTGTTAGTTATTATTTAATTTATATATGTAAAATGCGGAAAAACTTATTATATTAGAACATTCATAAAAAGTTTAAAAATCAAAGATGTCTATCTCTTAGCAACAGTTTTTAAGATTCTGTTGGAGCTAGCTCGTGTCCTCTCCAGCATTGCATTTTAGTTGAAATTTGCAGAGTATTTCCTAAGATTATTGTGTGTGATTGTGGTGTGATTTATTGCACTAATCTTTTTAAATAATGTGAATTTAAAAAAAATGGTAAACGGCTACTGAAAAAAGATGGTAAAGAAACGGTCGGTACCTACTGTGTAAGATAATATATAATTGTAAGGAAGGTGATACAGCAAGCGCCCCGTCCTCGCGTCCGAGGGGCTTGCTATATCAACATCCTAAGAATGTGTGAACAAAAAATTATTTTAAATCTTTAGTATAATATGAATGTCTAAAACATTTTAATAAATAGATCATATTATTACATAGTTAGCTGTATATAATGTAGTTTAATTCAGAATATTATGCGTACAAATTTATATATGGCGACACAACCGAGCAGATTCCTTTATTTTATAGAAAATCATTATAGTGGGGTCAAACACATGCAACACGTTCACTCACTCGTGACCACAAATTCATTTGTTTTCCCACACGCTTTTTACGGAGGTTGCACAGAGTATAATCCCCGCAAATTGCTAATGTGCAAGAACCTTGTCACACTGACATCGACTTGACGTCATCTAGAACTATTAACTCGTCGGCCAGTATTGCTAACGGTACTAAGGGATACTCAAGGTACTCACGAGTTTACGTCACCAAAATGGCGCACAGGCGCATTAGCAATAGAGTTTGGCAATAGAGCATTAGCAATTTCTATTGAAAGTGGGAGTTAATACTGAAATTCATGAAAATGAGGCTACATGTTCCAAATTGGTTTGAAAATGCTACTCACCAGTTTCCGAAAGACAGTAAAATTAAAAAAAAAACTGTCGCTTAAAGCAATACCTCTGATAAATTTTACACCTAAAGCTAGTTCAGGGTTATGTAGGAATCTTTTCAAAGAAAGCGACTATGAATTGATTAATAAATAATACTCATCTAAACCAAATTTTAATTACATTAGAAAAAATAGAATTGTAGCGATATCATAATTACAATTTAATTTTTTTTTCAAAAGCTCCTCTTTGAAGAATTTTTCAAAGTAAACTGATTCCAATCTATACTAATATTATAAAGCTGAAGAGTCTGTTTGTTTGTTGGAACGCGTTATTCTCAGGAACTACTGGTTCGAATTGAAATTTTTGTTTTGTTTTGAATAGTCCATTTATCGAGGAAGGCTATAGGCTATATAACATCACGCGCGGTACTGGACACATCCAGCAGTGTCCAGTACCGCGCGCCCCATGCGCACGCCGCCGCTATATGGGCAGCAGCGAAGCGTGGCCGAGTTCAGCTAGTCTATAATAAAAAAGAACATTGACAGACACTCATATGTCATTCGAGCTTAAAATGCGCATGGGGTTGATTGCTGTTTTTGCGGATTAGGTTATATATTATTGAATTTTATTACCAATTTTGGTTTTTTATTTAATTTTGTTTTTATTAGTTAGAAATCAGTGTCGTTTTGGTTAATTATTGTGTTTATAAATATTATTCGATCCAAATGTTGTTAACCCCTGAATGTTTGTTTACATAATTTACAGCTTCTCGTGACGGCGACTATAGATACTATAGCTACGTCTACTAGGCGTTAAGTATCTTGTAAAATTAAGTTGATTTATGTAGATGTGATGTAAATTGTTGTTAAAAAAAGGTCTAAAATATTTTTTTTATTGTTAATAGTAAGAAAGAAACTAATATTTATCCAGTCTATTATTTACAATAAATATTTAAAATAAATAATTATGAAATCGTATACTTACTTGAACATTTCTCAAAAAACCTATGTTACAAAACTACAGTCCGTTTTATTGTAGAATTTGACTTATTTTGTAAACAATATAGTGTACAAGTCTCTTATATTAAATAAATCCATTAAAAATAAGATCGACAATAATATTAGCCGATTGACATTAAAAATAAGCCGCGTCCTCACCAGCTGTGGACGTGTCTCGGGGTGCCTCGGCGCACATTGGCTCGACCAAGCGTGCCTCCGACCCGAACCATGAGTTGTCGGTAAACTGACCATGCTCAAAGGTGCCTCATCGCGACGCTCATAAAGGTTTTTTAATCCACTAAAGTATTGGTTTTGCTTTAAAACGTGCCTGTTTTCTTTTTTTTAAACAATACATGGCTGTCCATTTCTGAATGTTCGACAGCTTTTGGCTCAGCCTGCCTCGCGAGGCCCGCCTCGGGGTATTACTATTTACCCGAGGCTGCCTCGCGAGCCCGTGCGGCTATTAACGATGATTTAACAGAAACTGTTACAAATTTTATATTATAAAACGTTGTTTCAAATATCAAATATGTTCATTAAATAACATAAGTACAAGAAACGGACTCTTGTAGATATAAGTCTGTGTCCAATTGTCCACGAGTTCGTGGACATTAAATCTAATCTAAATGTTAATATCTGGAATTATAATACCTAAGTAGTTACCTTATTTATTAAGATAATTATTTAGTGTAAGTATATTTATCACAGAATACAAGAAAAGGCGTTGTATGTATATTATAATGAAAAGGCATTAAATATTATATTATAAATAAATAAAATAAAAAAGCCTTTATTGCTGATTTTTACATTCTTACTTAAAATTAATGCCTAAACTAAATTTATTTTAAATTATTATTTTATAGATCGGCAAACACTGTTATTCAGCTTGTCTCCCGACAAAGGCCTCCTCTAAAGATTTCCACTTAGCTCTGCACTTGGCTGTACGAGTCCATATTAAACCAGCTACTTTTATAATATCATCTTCCCATCTTTTCAATTCAAATCAAAATATTTATTGATCAATTAGTTTTCTCCAAGAAACTCTTATGATCTTCATTACATTTAAATTTACCAGGATTTCGGAAAAAAAGCCAAGATGACGATCCTGAGAAGAAACCTCAGTCATTTTTAAAAATTAAAAATTGTCATTTTTTAAATACAAAATTAAAACAATCTAACAATTAAAGCTAATTAAATAGTTAAAGCTCCGAAATAATCACTGACCTAATAAATAGTCTTTCGAGAGGAGTTTGATTTTAATGACACCTTTAAATTTATTTATAGGTAAAGCTCTGATCATTTCAGGCAGTTTATTATAAAACCGTAGGTATACACTGACCCATAAAAGAATTACTTCTCTTGTCGCGTTTTACGTTTATCAATATCATTTTTAAAACTACATACCTTGATATTGTGAATATTACTTTTTTTTATCAAACTGACTAATATTTTTATGTACGTAAATTAAATTTTCATAAATATACTGACGGATAACAGTTAAAATCTTAATTTCTTGGGACTTTTCTGTGAGGGAAGACTGCGGATCTAGTTGACTGATGGCTCTAATGGCCCTTTTTAGGGTTCCGTACATCCAAATAAAAAAACGGAACCCTTATAGGATCACTCGTGTCCGTCTATCCGAACATCCCCCCCCCCTTACTCCGAAACTACTGAACCTAAAATTTTTAAAAAATACAGAAATTTATGGATTATAGGAAAACCTATAAGAACCTATATATATTGTGCGGATAGGTAACATCGTACGGAACCCTCTTCATGCGAGTTCAACTCGCACTTGTCCCGTTTTTTTAGTCTGTCTACTTCTGTTCATTTTATTATCTCGTGTGTACCAATTCCGTCACTATTCTAGATCATTTCTCATTTTTTTTCTCTCATCATATGTCCTGTCCACTCCCATTTAATTGTTTATAAGTAAAATAGGCATTCTTTTACATAAAACGTTCTTTTCTTGCATGTTTTTTCCTGTTATTTGCTTGCAACTTAGAGAAGAGTTACTGTAGGTACTAGTCTCGGCTGAACACTAGGAAAGTGAATTTAAATTCACTTTAAAATACTTTGAAAGTGAATTTAAATTAATTTCAATTCTGCCGACAATTACTCTATTTTCGGCCTGTGCAGTATCACAGTCTAACCATACTTACGTCATAGAGTCGGGCAACGCTCAATGTTCGAGCCTGCAAACTGAAGCGAGTTCGCCGAACGTTGCTCTACGCAAGTACATTCGTTGCCCGACTGTATGACATAAGTGTGGTTAGACTGTGGCAGTATGTATATACTATTATTATACCAATAAATAATTTATGGCGCGTGCTTACTTTGCCTTAACATAATTAAAAAAATAATTAAATATTTATCTGAAATTTTCCTTTTCATATGTTCTGTAGTTTTATATTTATTCTATTTGAGATTCGTATGTATCATGTATTTAAGTCCTTCGATGGACCAACTCGCAAACAAATCTGTGACAAACACAATAACACTTATACTCATTATATACAATATTATTGCTTAGTTTTAATGTAATATCAATGTTCTAATTGCGTAGGTAAATTTTATTGTATACTTATTTCTATATTCAATTTATATCATAAAATAAATTTGAATTTATATATTTACTTAATAAAAATATTTAGCTAAATAAATAGTAAATAATGTTTATAAAACACGGTAGAAATTAATGTAGGAAAGCTTCTTTATATTTTCTTAATGGCAATATTATCAAGGATTCGATAAAGTCAATCTCATGAGTGTTTTGTTTAGTGTATGACTATTGATTCAATACAGCTATGTTTTTTTGCCAGAGTTTTATCAAAGTTAACAAAAAAATAATTTAATTGATAAAATAATTGCCGAATAAGTTTAAAAAAAGTTTCGTTTCTATTATTATCTATTCTAAAAATAGGTATTTTAATAGGTACTTACAGGTAACAAATTTTATTATAGGTACTTATTTATTTATTTATTTATTTATTTTATTTTAGAGACGCCAACAGCACATATACTTAGATCATACAACATATCATTAGCAAATTATAATAGCTGGTATATGGGCCAATTATAGGCATCCACAACATTCAAATGAACAATTACATGCGTACATATAAATTAATAAAAATCAAATACCTACCATAGACATGAAAACCCTAGACCATATTATATACTAAGAATTATAAGAGAAAATTAAATTTAAATTACAATTATAAATCATTTTATCATTCACTTTAGAAAAAAAGCATACAATTTTGTCTTGAATTTTTTAAGAGTGTCGCCGAAAATGTCCAAGACCTCAATGAGGCTGTTTAGTTCGTTGTATTGTTGGCACATTCGAACTATTGGAGAACACCAACCGAGATTCGTTCTGACATTCGAATTTATGAAGGACCTTGTTAACCTGGTGCGTGGGTAACTTCGCGGTACATTAATATTTAACATTTCTAACAGGGAAGGACAATCCACCCTGCCATGTATCAATTTATGTAAGAATGTTACACAGTTGATCTTCCGTCTATCGCGTAGTGTTAGCATTCTAAAAAAGGATATACGGCTGGCATAGGTATCCCTATGAGAAATATGTCTAGATAAAAATGCCAGGTGCCTAGTAAATGAACGTTGTATGCCCTCTATGCGCTCTGAATGCACCGCATACAGCGGACTCCAGATGGAACTTGCATATTCCAAGTTACTGCGTACGAAAGCGTTATATAAAATTATTTTTGAATTTACCAACTTAAAATGCTTGGTGTTACGCTTAATAAATCCCAACATTTGAGCTGACTTTGTTACAACTCTGTCAATATGTGTTTTAAATGTTAATTTACTATCCATTATGATTCCTAAGTCACGCACCTCATTGACCTCTTCAAGTCTAATGCCATCGATTTCATAGGAAGTGGGAATAGGTATTTTTTACGCGTGAACTTAATATGAAAGCACTTCTGGATATTTAGACACATTTCGTTATTACAACACCATTGTTTTATAGAATGAAGATCTCGCTGGATTAACAAACTATCAGCACTCGTTTTGACCGTCAAATAGATTTTTAAATCGTCGGCAAAGAACGAATATCTACAAAATTTTATTTCACTTGCTAAATCATTTATAAATATAGAGAATAGCACAGGCCCCAGGTGAGATCCCTGCGGTACCCCAGATTTTGCATAATACATACTAGATTGATAACCGTCCACGGATACCATTTGGGGTCTACTGTGTAGGTATGACTTAAACCATTTAATTAAAGGTTCAAATATTCCTATGTGCTCGAGTTTTTTTAACATGAGTTTGTGACTTACTTTGTCGAATGCGTTGCGAAAATCCGTGTATATCGCATCTACCTGCAAGCCACGGTCAACCAGATATGTTACATTTGAGACAAAAGGTGCTAAGTTTGTGATCACGGAACGGCCACTCCTAAAGCCATGTTGAGAAGGTGTAAGTAAGCTATCAACGTGTTTCGTAATGATCGGACAGATAAGGGATTCAAACAATTTAGAGAAACAAGAGAGAATAGCAACGGGGCGATAATTTTTGACGTCACAGGCGTCGCCTTTTTTATGGAGAGGTGCAATTCTCGCCTTTTTCCATTCCCTTGGAAACTCTCCATCCATCAATGATCTGTTATACAAGATGGTTAATGGCGTTGCAAGAGTGAAGCCGCAACGCTTAACAAACAGCGGAGGGATGTTATCAAGACCTGTACTTTTGAAAGGGTCCAGAGATTTTATTTTTTTGAGCACCTGTTTCTCGGTTAAGCTGACAATCCCGACACAATTCGTATATAATGGAGATGACTCATCTGGTTCTTGTGATTTTGTGTCTGTATCATCGGACACGAAAACTGAAGAAAAATTTTCGGCGAAGAGATTTGCCACTTCGGGGCCAGTTTGAGCCAATGTATCCTCGAAACGCATTTCGGAAGGCAACGATGAGCGAGAACTTTGTTTATCCTTAATGTACCTCCAGAACGCCCTGGTGTCCTTAGCTATGTTGCTTTCTATCCGGTTGATATATAGTTTATGCAGTTCGTCTGAAGTCCTATGGCACCGCGCTCTAAGTATTTCGAATTCCAACTTATCACGAGGGTTATTGTATTTGCGAAATCTAGTGCGTGTCTTATCCTTCTCAGTTATAAGTTTGATTAATGCCTTATTATACCATGGCGGATATTTGTTTTGAGTTACTTTGCTCATCGGTACGAATTCGTCAATTAATTGATTTAAAATGGTATAAAACTCGGTTGTCATCTGGTTGACGTCTTTACATTTTCCGAAAACTTTCTGCCAGTTTACCGATTTTAATCTAGTTGACAAACTTACATAGTCAGCCTTGAAAAAATTACGTTTTTTACAATTACGAGGACGTGTACAATCGGCAACACTATGTTGAATGTGAATGGACAATTGAGGATGGTATGAATCTACTTTACTAATTATATCGAGAGACTTAATAAAATTAGTTTTACATGTAGTGGACAGTACCAGATCTAATATTGTGCCATTAGAATTATGAATACAATTTGACTGATGCATATTGTTACATGCCATAAAGTCAGACAGCAAAACAGCTAAAAGGTTCTTGCAACTAGATGGATAAGCGCAAGCCACACCATCAATATTAGTCGATGACCAATTGATGAAAGGTAGGTTGAAGTCGCCAATAATCATTACCTCATCGACGACATTAGTAACATTACTTGCATTATTCAGGAAACAACGAAGGGTATCTATTTTAACTGGAGGCGGTAGGTAAGCAGCACAAATGGCCAACTTTTGGTAAGCGTGGCCCATACGAACTGTCATTGTTACCCAAAGGTCCTCACAAGTTGATTCCCAGGAATGCATACGTACTGACGA
Organism: Bembecia ichneumoniformis; assembly: GCA_910589475.2. Taxonomy (NCBI): domain Eukaryota; kingdom Metazoa; phylum Arthropoda; class Insecta; order Lepidoptera; family Sesiidae; genus Bembecia; species Bembecia ichneumoniformis. Next base: position 4,979,155 of record OU342543.1, read on the forward strand.
AATATCATTTAGAACCGCTATCAAAATACCCCCACCGTCCTGTTTAGTCTGCGTATTATTGGAGCATAATCTGTCTCGTCGATAGACTGTGTATCTGGAGTCGATAAATTCGCCATCTTTTATACCAATATTCAACCACGTTTCTGTGAAAACCAACACGTTGTAGGAACAACTTAAGATATTGTTGTAGATATCTGTCGTTTTCGTCCTCATACCCCGTAAGTTTTGATAGTAGATAGTGAAGACAACGGTGGTCTCACGTGTGATGCGTGTATTGTATTCTGTTGTATGCTATTTGATTAGTTTAATGGTGTCCAAGCTACGAATTTGAATAGCTTGACTTGTTTCATTTCTCCTAACATATATGCGTCCACCTCGCACCCAAACAAATTTATAACCTGCGTCTCTAGCCTGACGTCTGGCGGCAGCATGAAGAGCCTTATTTGTAGGACTCAAGTGTTCTGATACAAATACGGGCTTCCTTGTGCCTGCAATACCCAAATGGTGAGAATCAAGTTTATTATTAGAATTTGCTTTATTATACTTTGCTGTTGCCGCAAGGAGCGAGTCGCGAAGAATAGTATTGCGAAGCTTCACGATAATTGAACGAGCTTGATTGCTTTCTTTATTCATTTTGGCAACCCGCGTCACGTGAATAATGTCTTCCTTATCCAGGGGACAGCTTACCGATTTAGCAAGCTGTAAAGTAGTATGAATGAGATTCTCTGTGCGATATTCCGGCACGCCATTTATTTCGATATTGTTCTCTCTCATGTGCTGCTCCATCAAGCATAGTCTGGTAGACAAGTCAGTTACAGTTTGAACAAGTTGTTTGTTCTCCTTTTCCAAATTGACTATTGTATCGACCTTATCCTCCAGATTTTTCTTGATATCTTCGTACCGCGAGTTGTAGAAAGACATGGAGCTTTCGAGAGAGGATATTTTATCATTTAATGCCTTCATTTCCTGTGAGACTACATCTCTCATAATAGATCTCATAGCCTGTTCTATTTCCTCTCTAATAATTTCTCTAAGACTGTTAGTCGTGATTTGATGACTCATCGGTAAGTCATCTGATGATTTTCGCCGTGGTTTCCGTAGTGTTACATAGTCCAATGGAGCACCTTCAAATGATTCGTTTGGTTGTGGGGCTCGTGGGTTTTGTGCGGAACAATGGGCAGGCGTATTTGTATTATCACATTTCGGCTGGTTGCATATGCATTGGGGGCATGTCCACTTGTTTTTCTGTTCAGGACCCATCAAGTAAAAACGCTTGCTGGATACGTTCCCGCAGTCGATATCATACGTGGAATTACAAATAGAACATTTCATAAATTCCTTGTTGTTGATGTTCTTCAAGCAACCTGCGCATTGTTTTCTAGATGAAGCCATACTAGATTTGTGCTGTTATTGTTGCATGAAGAATTATTTAGTTGTCTATCATTAAAATAGAAGAAAAAAATTTAAATTTCGAGGGTATATCAAAATTTGACAGTCACCAATGTACCCGCCGAGAACATGAGAACTCCGAAACACAACACCAGAAAGAAGCTTCCCACACCACTATATTACAGTTTGTAACACTTGTTAAATTAATACATTTATTTTTTCATATTAATACATTTATTTTTTATGTGAACGATGATCATAATATTTAAACGTATTTATTAATATTGTTATATCTCCAGTCTAAATTTTAAACGTGATTTGCTTAGGTAATATAAAAATGTAATTTTTATAGTAATACAATATCCGATACGTGTATGTTATGTAATTCTGTAACTACTTAAACTGTAGGTTTTAGAAATGCTCCAGGTGAGTAAAAACTATTACAATCTTGTCTGGTTATCTTGTTGTAAATAATTACAGTAAACTGTGTTCATTTATAAAATAAATGTTTTAGATAAATCGGTCTCTTTTTTATTTTTGTCTAATCGCCATTGTTAACTGACGTTTGAACAGTGGCTCTAGCATGAGTTTACGATACTACACTCGCTAGCGAGAGCGTAAAACATTTATATGGAAAATTGATAATTTGACATTGACAGTTCAAGATTTCCCATACAAAAGTTTTACGTTCTCGCTAGCGAGTGTAGTATCGTAAACTCATACTAGAGCCTCTGAATACATTGTATCTGCTCGAATAAGTATGTCTTTGGGAGTTTAGCTTCCTGCGGTGACATGACCTGTGGCTCTAGCATGAGTTTACGATACTACACTCGCTAGCGAGAGCGTAAAACATTTATATGGAAAATTGATAATTTGACATTGACAGTTCACGATTTTCCATACAAAAGTTTTACGTTCTCGCTAGCGAGTGTAGAATTGGTGTAGTATCGTAAACTCATACTAGAGCCTCTGCAATCCGTATTAGATCGTCCGCGTTGAACAATAAAAAATATAACTATTGATTGATGACGCCATCTATTATACTACAATAGAATTAGGTGAAGCGGCGAAATCTATTGGATTTAGGTAGAAGTGCTTTCTTATACATCTATGCTATGCTCCAATTTGCAAACCCTCGGGAACCAAAGGATAAAAGCTTAATGAATTATACACTTCAAGAATCACTCTGTCGATAGATGACAACAGCATGAAAATCCATTCAGTAGTTTTTGAGATTATCACTAACATACATACAGGCAGACGCGGCTTGTTAATATGTCGTAGACTGGCGTGGTCTTTGTTAATATTATGTCCTTACATAATGAGTTGACGTAATATGTAAGGATAAAGGATGATTCATATTACACCGTGCCGCCACCGATCCATGCACTCGCCGTGTTTTTCTCAACGGCCGCGGCCCGGTCTCGTGTAATATAAATCCACCTTAAGGTATTCCTCAAATGTGTATAACGTAGCAGCGTGACCACTTTTAGTAGATTTCTACTTTTTTGGTAGATTTCAGGGTAAGGGAACAAAGATTTAGTAGTGTAAAATTGCATAGTAGATTTTAGTAGAAATTCGGTATTTAAGAAAATTTGGTGAAAAATGTATGAATCCAGGCCAAAACAAAACGATCTAAGCATTGATGGAAGGGGATTCCCCATACTTCTATTAAGGTTTTAGAAAATGAACTTTATTGAGTAATTTCTGAGGTTGTTTTATCAAATAAATTATGGCACTTAAAACATTTTATACTTAGGTATACTCATGTAAGTTGTTGACTGTTGTTGGTAAGTGTTGAAAGGTTAAAATCCCAACATTTTATAAATATCTACTGACATGAAGTAGATTTCTGTCATAAAATATTATTTAAAATATGATTGTTAGTTTTGTTGAAATATAAAAAATGAAATTTTTGGTTGAAATAAAAATAGTGTAAATTATATTTAAATGATTTATTTAATTTAACAGTAAGTTTGTTTTATTTCATTAGTCGTTTGTTTGATAATTGCGCAGTGTCTGTATTTGATAATTGCGCAAAGATTCTGTAATCAAAATGTGCGGGCAATTTTACACCTCAAGAAGGGTGTAAAAGAGGCAGAAAACTGAACTCATTTTAAATCCGAATCATTCATGATAGGTACAAGTTATGAAAAGTGATGCAAAATTATATAACAATGTAAAAAAAGTGGATGATGAATATGGATATTAAAATATAAAAACAAAGACATAGTGCTGTTTATAAACTATTTTATTTAGAATGACTTAAATATCATTGGTAGAATTTTAAATTGGTCTCAGTAGATTTTAGTATATTTTTAGCAGTGATTTTGGTAGATTATCTTACGAAAAAGTGGTCACGCTGCTAGCTATACTCTCTTGGAGTAATAGTGTTCTGTGGCTATACTATACCTCTTAATATACGTGTCTGCACGCATTCATTTACTCAATAAATAATAATAATAAATTATAAAACAATTTGCATGGACAAATTACTGATAAATTTACAGCTTTATTATTTCTTTGAAACGTTTATTTATATTGTACTAGCTGACGGGCGTACGCCTCAAACTCTGTCTAAACAAAATGTATGAGACGGAGACCAACAAATCAAACATCATAAAAATCAGTTCTCGAGTTATATACCTACTTAAATGGTATAACTAACGCGACTTTTTTATACATGTTTTATTTGTGTAGGTATAAAAGATTTATTTATAATATATAGATAATTTCGAAAGGCATTATATTATTGTTGGTTAACAAAATAAAAAATGCAAGCGACATCAGGCGATATCCCTCTAATTCGAACCAAGCGCTTTAAAACATCTTTTGTGATGCGCACTGCTAAGGATTGGAACTCCCTGCCGGCGTCTGTATTTCCGAGCTCATATAACCCAAATCTTTTCAAGGTTCGAGTGAATAGGCATCTTCTGGGTGAGCTCGCTCCATCTTCGGCCTCATCCTTCCTACATGGATAGATGCTGGTCAAGAGCAAAACCATCTATAATAAAAAAAAAAAAAAAAAAAAAAACATTCTGAATTACGAATGGGTGCCTATAAAATAAGCATTAGACAATTTAATTAGAAATTTTAATTATGAAAACAAATTAATTATTAATTTAATAATGGCTTTTAAAATATTAATAATTTCTAAATTATTCGATTCCACGATTTAAAATCTGATACTAAAAGTCAGAAAATGTTTAAAAATAAGAATGTATGAACCCATGGATATGAACCAGAGTTTTAAACACTATTTGAATACCTCGTGCAGAAATTAATCGATATTTACATTACTCTACTATCATCACTGAATACAATAATAGTACAAGATTACATTAGTAGATAGCTCACCACGTTCGGTAGGATATGAAATATTTAAAATGACCACACTGAGTGACTGATAAATGCTGATTGATGATAATCTTTCTTGTAGGTATATAGTGTTCTGTGGTCCTTGTAGGTATATCTTTATCTCGCTCACTCACCCGATAGACTCGTTTCGTTTTCCATGTTTTCCCAACGCTGTATTTTACTGCCAAAATTTCTATTTTTTTAAAAGTTCTTAAATATTTGTAAAGTCAGTGTTTTTAAATTAATTTACAATGTTGAATGCTAATTATGAATATTGGATTTAACATTTAAGATTTCAGTTTATTGAGAAACATGATTACGAAGTTATTTGTATCGTTCTTCAATCGATTCGAGTAAACTACGAAAATTATAAAGTGTAGCGAATTTCATTATCGCTGTGTCAACAATATTATGAGTTGACTATTAATTATCGGGTAAGCAAATCTGAATATCTGTGACACGTTAATTTTCCATTTAAATCAATGTTTGTTGTGTTGTTTGGAAAACATTATATTTGCGTGCTGCTGTGTTTTATAGTATTTTACAAAAAATTCTTTATTCAACTAAATTATACCTAACATTTTAGTAAAAATGTCTTTGGAACATGAGAATGTGGCGCCTTTGGCTGTGGCGGTTACCACAGCAGTTGATCCTCGCTCACAACTTCTGCAAGAGATGAGAGAGCAGAATTTTGATCTTATACGTTTCGCTTCATACAGAACCGCTTGCAAATTAAGATATGTACAGAAGAAATGCAACTGTAAGTACCTAATTTAACACAAACTCGTATGTTATTGTGCCACTGAATAATCTATAAATATATGAAATAATCTATAATAAAATCGTAAACAAGCCGTATCTATACGTTAAAGATTAAAAAAAAAAAAAAAAAAGTAAATTGTTTCATATTATTTTAACAAGTTCATGTAAATATATGGCTAATAAAAGGAACTTTGTCGTGTTTGTATCGTGTCTATTCAATTGTACACCCCTTTAACCAGATTTCATACAATTACACATTTACTATAAAGATAACTTGTTATTTGTAAAATTTTGTTTGATCTATCTACGTCTTAAAACCTTTTTTTTTCTTAAATTAACAAAAAAGTTATGTTTTTTATTCTATGATTGACAGGTTGATGATCCACTATGGAGATGGCTACTGTCACCTATAATGCAAATGCCCTACGGACCATAATAGGTCCTTAAGGATAAGGAATTAGGAAGGAATAGAGTAATGGGCTCTGGCATCAATTACTCACTCACTGAAACGTAACACCACACATGCTGTTTACGGTGGTCTTCTGTAAGGGTTAGTTACTGCCACTAGATGGGCTGCTCAAATGACTGCAATACGCAGTGTGCCCTGCCAATTTCCAAAACCAGACCAGAACCAACTTTGAAAACTTTGAAAACCTTAAGGATGAGGGTTTAAGTTGCTTAACTTAAACCCTCATCCAATGGGCTTGTCAGGGCTTTATCAGTGTCTTTAATTTTATACTATGTATTTGTTTTTCTTTTCAGTGCATGTGATAGATATATGGAATGTAATAGAAGCATTCAGAGAGAATGCATTGAACACACTAGAGCCCAATGCGTGCGTGAATGTGACTAGATTAGAAACATTAGTGTCCTCATTGTACCACAATCTGAATAAAAGGCTGCCACCTGCACATCAGGTCTCAGTCGAGGCATGTTCTGCCTTGCTGCTTAACTGGTTACTATCAGCTTATAGTACCGGGTGAGTTTCCTCTTTCATATTTTGGTAATTTTGTTTTTACAAGCAACTAAACTCTTGATGGTTTAAAATGATTATGTTTATATTGTTAATATATAGGTACATCAATTTCTTGTATTTTATTTTAAATCTTGTACTTTAAACAATTCAAATTGTTCTGTTAGATTTCCTTAAATTTATCAATTTAAAAATTAATTCAAAAGTTTATTTTTCTTCTGCATTTTGATGGTAACAGTGCTGAAGAGGAAAGATAATCACTGTTATAAAATCTCATTCATCATCTCAGCTGTAGGATGTCCACTCGACCTCCCCTATAATTTTCAAAAAGCACTAGCTGCCCATCTGCTGCCAGGCTATGTTGGTAATTTTCATTTGACTATGAATCTCCTCATTCCTGATTCGATCTTGCAGTGGAACCCCGAGTGCTCATCCTTTGGTGGTTTTTCCCTTAGTGAATTTCTACAGTGGATCTAGGCTGCTTCTGACCAATCCTATTGGAAAGTTATGGGGGAGGCCTATGTCCAGCAGTGGACGTCCTATGTCTGAGATGATGACGAAGAGAATTGGTAATGTGGTATTCATGTGTAGCTACATGCTGAGTTGCTCACTTATATACATCTCCCTCATAAACTATAAAATAAAACTTTATTAATGTAATACATATGTCCCTTAACCTTAATGAGTTTTTGTTAAAATTTCAGTGAAAACGTTGGTAAAATCAGAGTGTTTTCGATCAAAGTGGCGTTAGCAACTATGTGTGCTGGGAAATTAATGGATAAATTGAGGTGTAAGTACTTTTTGGAGTTAACTCCCTAAGAATTGATTTTCTTATAAGGTATGGAAATTTTTTGAGGAGTAAAATTACAACCGTTAAGTAAAAAGCGTTACGTTATCTGTCACTTTGACTTTTGTGCGACAGCTGACGCATGTATTTATGTTCGCAAATTCTGTCGTATAACATAACAATAAGTATAGCAAAACCCTAGGGTTTCTCTGTGCTTATAAAAGCAAACGTCGAAATCTTGTATGGAAAGTAGTCCGCGTTAAGGAACGAAACAAAGGCGCGTTACAATCTGCGGGCGAATCGATATCTGTCGTCGAAAAAATGTACTATTTGAACTTATAAAACGTAGTGACCTCTGTGTATACCGAACCTAACTAACATGACATATTATCATGTAAGCCTTTTTTTTCGATTAATAATTTTAGCTTATTACATATTCAAATTTACCTGTACCTATATTTTAATAGCATGAATAATTTTTGAGTATTAAAAAAACTTAAATATTAATTTAATTGGTTCTAAATTTTTCACTATAAATATACGCTCTTATTCATAAAAAGTTATAAGAGGCTTATAAGCTTGTCATAAGAAATTTACCAAAAAACATTATTCATAAACGTTCAATAGCAGTAAAACGCTCCAATAACGGCTTCATAAGTTATAGAAGCATGAACCCTACTATAAACCTCTAATAACAGTTCAAGATGGCCGACTTAAGACAACAGCTGATTTCTGATTGACGTTTGATGTATAGAGAACGGAGTAAGTCATCTAAGGTATTTATTTATACAAATAACAGTTTAAATTAAGTAAGAAAAAGTTTCTTCATGCAAGCTTCACACGAGCTATAGCCGCCATTGAACTTGTAGAAGTATACCAAGAGAGATATGATCCATTTTCTTTGCCCGAAGTGGAGTTCAAAAGGAGATATCGTTTTAGTAAACATAAGGCTGCCTTTATAAAATATTATGGACAAAACAAAATAGTTTCTTCTTCTTATTATTTTGGTTATGGCTCCATAAGATCTTCTCCGACGATTTTGCTAGTGTCAGTTGTAAAAACACCAAAATAAAAAACTCTAAATTCAAATTAAAATCAAAGGTAGCAGATCCCGAAACTAGTCAGTCAAGTCAGGTACAAATTTTTTCTTTAATTTTTTCAAAATTTAAAGAAAAAAAATTGTATTGTATTTAATTTTGTATGTCCGTCAAGTCAAATCAAAAATAGTTTGAAACAAACGTTTTGTTTTGACAATAAATGTCAAAATGTCGTGGATTAGAGCGTGGATAGTGAGCTTTTAGATTTTTTGTCTATGAATTCATCAGAAAGGCAACATAACAATCCTAAATTAACCTATAGCAAATATTTAGTTATGACACCCTTATTGAACGTTTATGAATAGGATTTTTATAATAAGCTTATTAAGACCTTATGAGCGTTTTAACTAATGAACGTTATAAACCTATTATAAGGGATTTTTATGAATAAGAGCGATAGTGTATAATGTATCGCATTATATTACAATAGGGTATTACACCCATTTTTAAAAAGTGTCTCAATTAGATTCTGTAGTGCTAATGAACCACTAAAAAAAAACACCAAATTTTTATTCAATCGATAAGTTTAATAAAAATTCATTTAAAAATTACATTTTCAAATTTCGCGCGTAATTTGACGAAAACACTGGAAACCATTTTGCTCTGTGGTCATGACGTCAGTTGGCTGTGTAAACAAATGCGCCGGTAATTGACATGACACTGACTGATAATTTTTTGTTTACACAACCGTATGACGTAAACACGGCGGCTACTATTTCATTGTGTTTAAGAACAGGCTAAAAATTCTGAAAACTTTGAATTTATTTTGTTATTTTACGAACTAAAACTAACATTTTCCGACTGCTTTTTGCCTAAGCTATCTCAATAATATACTTTTAGATTTTTTTTCATATACCCCTGAACTCCTGAAAGTTTGTTCACATACATTGTTTATTAAAGCCATTCGCTGTATGTGTGTTTATACAATCATTGATTAGTTATTGATATAAATTTCAGATATATTCTCTCAACTGTCGGATGGCAATGGACACCTACTGACTAAGAGACTCTCGGACTATCTCCGTGAGGTTCTGGCGTTGCCTGCTGCGGTATACGAGTCGCCCTCATTCAGTTATAACGACTCATTGGCTCTATCTATCTTTAATCAGGTAAGTTCTCTATTTGTGTTTAATTTTAGTAATGGCAGGGCAAACTGCGTTTCGTTGTCATTTGGACAGCCCGTCCGGCGGCAATAACCCTTACAGAAGACCACCTTGAAATAACAACATGTGTGGTGTTGTGTTTCGGTGAGTGAAGTCTCTTATCCTTTATCCTGTCAAGGTCAGCAACACATTTGTAATCTCTATTATGTTGTTTGTTTTTATATGTGACTGTAGCTATTTATCATGACAGCCGGCCTGCCAATAACAATTAAAAAACATATCACGACGTTTTCTTACTGGCAGCCTGCAGCCGAGCGTTCTTTCCACTAAATTTTCCAGACTTGGCTTCACCGATGGTTAAAAGAAGCTACATATTTCTTTTCAGAATAACAAAGTGACCGTAAACGACTTCCTAGATACATTAATGTCTGATCCGGGACCACCTTGTCTCGTTTGGTTGCCGCTACTACATCGGTTAGCTAGTGTTGAAAATGGTAAGTTTGTTATTGTGCATTAAATTTCTCCAATATCAAAACCTACATATATCTAAATGGTCATATCTTTCTTTGCATGCAGTTAGAAGTTTCCAACGACAGCCTTTATTATAGGTATCTCCAGTAGTTCACTTGGCTTATTCACTGTGGGGCTCCACATGTCTTTGAATATTACAAAGGTTCCTCACAAAGTTTTATTTCGCCGTTAGAGCAAGTAAAGATCATTTCTGATACACACATGAAAATTAAGGATTTGTGGAGGTGCAGGTGTGGCTGTGGTAATCCTTGGTGGTAACTGAGTGTTCTTCTCGAATTGATAGCTGACCATCACCACTGCTAATATCATTTAACGTTGTCTACACTCATTGAAATGCATATCGTTCTATTGTGAACCTTGTGCATTAAAATAGTGAATGCTAAGGAGTAACTTCTCGTCTATACGTTTATTTATCACAATAATATTTACATCTCACGTAACAACAATATGTGACGTTTAAAGAAAAAGTCTTTTTTATAGTTATAGAAAACTCACGATTGGAAGTATAAGCACGGGTTTTAAATGTGTAGTATATGTTTATTTATAAGTTTTTGCGTTTTCGATATTTTTCATTACACACACTATCGGTCACCTTGATTCCACTACTCTTGTCTCCGCCGGCGCATAGTTCATTCAATCGCTGTTCACCAATCAGCGCGCATATTCATACGGGTGACTGATTGGAACGTATTGTAGGGTGGTGGTCCAAGTTAGACCAATGTGTGTTGCTAGTGATGACATATGGCGCTGAAATCTCTAAATATGGGCCTCGTAAGAAAGCTCAACGTCGCTCAATGAGCTATGAAGAGGGCTATGCTCGGGTTTCGTAGTCGAACGAAAGTTGCCGACAAAACCCGGAGCTGACGGCCGCTGGGGCCGGAAGATTCTCGAGTGGTAGCCACGGATAGGGAAGCGCGTAGGACGTCCATCCACAAGGTGGACAGAACTGATATGGGCCGCGGATCAACGGTAGATCCAGACTGCTTCTGATCGGTCCTTTTGGAAAATTTGGAGGAGATCTTTGTCGAGCAGTCTCTGGCTGAGATGATGAAGGGAGTAACTACACTTTTTCATCTCCATTCGCGTTGAGCTGGACGATTGTGGTTACACTTATACAGCTCCGCTTCTATGACGGCATACAGCCGTCATAGCATGCTATCTTTGCCGAACCGCTTCTGGCAGCCATGCACAGAATTACTTATATAATCAATGCAAGTCACAACTTGTCAACGAGGAGTTGAGAACGGTGTACGTAAAACACACTTGTCATTAGTTTCTGCCTGTTTGGCGCGAAAGCTGAATAGATTCGTTAAGTTGAAACTGCTGTTTTCTATGGACAAAAGCTGAATTGAGCTGAATAAATGTAGTTACTCGTTAAGATTGTAATATGTACTAATAATGTAATATTAAATAGAAAGTTGTGAGTACTCCCGTGACACTCGTAAAGGCAGCTGCCCTCATCAGGTCATCGGTTGAAATTAGTCACGTACGTTACTTTCTTTCAGCACCGAACACTTTTTGTCACACTGAAATCCGCAATTATAAAGCGGGCAGCTCGTCTGACGGCAGTAACCATATGAAAAAGATAACTGTGAAGTTAAGTTTGATGTGATCCCAGTGCCCATTATCCTCTCAGGGCAGTCAACGCACTTGCTAGTGTTTGAATGAATGACGGTAACCACCTACAATCGGGCCTCTGTCACTCCGTGTGTGTCGTGATATAATTGCCTACCGTCGCTCACATTGAATGTGAAAGGAGTGCAACTTCTGTACGCTAGTACTATTATTTATTCTGTGCACAAACAAGTGGACCATCAGCCTGCTTATAACGCTTTAACTCAAAAAAAAATATTCGAAAGCTTTACCAATTGAATAGTATAATTATTACTTAACAAATTTTAAGAGGATGTGAAAAAAATACATGATATATTTGTGACTCGCAGTTGTGCACCCCGTATCGTGCTGCGCGTGCCTGCGGGGTCCCGTGGTGGGGTTGCGGTACCGCTGCACGCGCTGCGTGTCATACACCCTGTGCCAGGACTGCTTCTGGCGCGGACGAGTCTCGCACGCTCACACCAACGAGCACGAGGTCAAGGAGTACGCGGCCTATGTGAGTTAATTGCGTAAATCATTGTACAAAAGCTGGCCCTTCCATTGCTATAAGGGCTTACGCGTTTTGCCAGAAATTCTGTTTCAACAATAAAGTTACAATTGCAGCATAAAGAGTGCAAAACAAATAATTCCTACATTACTTGTGTATTTAACTTAGTAAAACAAGTTACTTTTTTATGACCATATTATATTAGTTACATGTAAACTAAAGCCAAGGTGACAACGCAAACAATATGCACAATTGCACATAACTGATCCATACTGAGTTTACAACATTGAGGGTTAAAATGTCCCTTTTCCATCGCATGTAAAATTGTCAGAAGCAGCCCGCGCTATCGGTTTCATGGTACAGGAGAGAGATCTTAACAAAACTTTTTTATGACTTTTTATTATCCTTTTTATAAATGCTTGCACTGTTAGATAAAATGCATAAGACCTAGTAAAAATACGTGTTAACTGATTGTTTTGTTAATAAAATGTTATGAACCCCTGAAAGTTTGTTTTCATTCTTTGCGTTGTCTTCTTGGCCTTTTGCTTTAGTCCCTAAATTTTTTTTTGTAAGATTGTCTTTTTATGTTAATTATTATTGTGTTGTTAGTGTGAGATCTAAGTATCCTCTACAACCACTCTACTGCAATATAAGTTTGTTACGCTATTTGTATATAACACGCGTACTGAAGCTGAGGGTCTGCATCCTTACATTTTATAAAACAAAGTCCCCTGCCGCATCTGTCTGTATTCTCGATAACCTCAAAAACTACTGAACGAATTTTCATGCGGTTTTTATCTATCAACAGAGTGATTTCTGAGGAATTCATAAGTGTATAATTCGTTAAGGTTTTATCCTTAGGTTCCCGAGGGTTTGCGAATTGGAGCAAACTGTGCACAGGTGTATCACCAAACAGTTCTACCTAAATCCGATAGATGTCGCCGCTTCACCTAATTCTATTGTACTATAATAGATGTCGCCATCAATAGTGTTTTTTTTTTTTCAATGCGGACGAAGTCGCGGGCGCCAGCTAGTAAAAAATAAATAAATAAACTTGAAATGTCCAAAGCCGAGCAGGAAATACTTAGTAAAGATGCACTTAGTAAATCGGTAACCTCTACCACTTTATGCAAGTTCTTTGCGAAGTCTGTCGCTCGTGATACAAACTTTCGCTAACTGTACTCGAATACGCGTTTCACAGTAAGCGGTGGTAGACATACCTGCGAAGGACAAATGTTAAATGGAGTTTATCATTAGCGAAACGACATTTCTCTATGTCGTTAATTGTTATGGTTACTATATACTTACAATATAGCTACTTTCTGGAAACAGTGTTGAGGGTTTTCTGGTGATGAAATGGAATGCCGCCAGCCCCTTTGGGCATATAAAAACCACCTGTGCTATTGTAAAAAGTAATAAAAAGCTGTTGCTTAAGGAATTTGAGGGGCATTCCTTTCCTATCAATCCTCTTTATTATCCTATCCATCTTAGCAGTACACTTGCTACGTACCCACAAATGCCCCGTCAGTCTGCCCTATATTTTAAAAATATGGTTTTAATTTAGGCTCATTGCGGACTATGATTATGATTGCAGAAATCCCCGTCGAAACAGATTGGCGCGACACTGCGCAAGTCTTTCCGCTGCGTGCCTGAACGTGCGCGGGCGCAGTTACCCCGCTACCCCGATCAGCCTGAGCGCACCCTCAACCTGAGCCACATTGTGTGAGTATCTCTTTCTAAGGATTGCTGCACACATAGTTGGACCTATTTTTATTGAAACCACCGTGAAATAACAGCATGTGTTGTGTTTCGGTGAGTGAAGTAAGGGATGCAGAGCCCATTTCCCTATTCCTTTCCAATCCCTTATCCTTAATCCTATTGTAGTCGGTAGTGCACTTGCAGCAGCTTTGGCGTTGCTTGTGTTATAGGCGACGGTAGCCACCTACCATCAAGTGGACCGTCAGCCTGTCTGCCGAAAAAAGAAAACGATATTCGACTTTCATTCGGTTTACCCGATCGGCAAAACCGAATGGGTTCATCTACATATTTTCGATTCTACCGCCCGGCCCGATGTCGGACGAACTTCCCTATTTATGACGCACTGTGATAAAAGTCTACGACCAAATATAATGCGATGCATTGTTTCAGCGTTAATTCGCGCGATCGGTACCACAGATTAATACGACAGAAGGTACTATCCTCTATGCTAATACTATATAAGTGATCTAATTTAATGATTCAGGCCTCCGTCGCCGGTGCCGGCTCACAACGGGTTTCCGGAGTACGCGGGAGTAGCGGGAGGCGCGGGATATGTCAACACTGGCTCACTCGACTCTCGCTCGTCTCGGTCAACGCACCGAAGTAAGTTACTCGATTGGCTACTCAATAAGTGTTTTTGAAGTGAAAAATTCTTTAGGCGCGTTTTGCTGAGAAGTGAATGTAAGTGAACCGTTACGCTCGGGGTCTGTGACGCTATATCGGGTTTACTCGGCTCCATTCGACATCATGCGGGTCGACCCGGATTGGTGATGCATTGAATCATATATACTCGGCTCCGGTCGTCATCAGCCACGTTTTGTTTTCACTTCTATCGATGGTCATAAGCACATACCCATTTTTTTATATATTATAGAGGGCAGACAGATCGACTTGTTAGTAGCCTGATGATACAAACAACACCAGGGGGTATGCAGGTGCGTTGTTGTGCAATTAAAGAGTGTTGCATATATTCGCATCAACAAATGTGGGAGATTTGTGTATATAATTTGCAGAAAAGAATTGGCTGGTAGCTAGTTATTTATATTTTTCTAGCTATCCCAGCAAGACATTGTCCCTCCCAAACCCGGTAAGGTAACCCGATTGCAGCGTCACCTATCAAAACCATTCAGTTTAGTCACACAAAAAAATGTCTTGATGCTCATACAAGTTCGCTTTTTCATTCAGGTATAACGGATCACTTGTCCCGGGGCGTGGATGATGAACATCGACTCATAGCGCGGTATGCTGCGCGGCTTGCACACGAGAATAGGACGATGGTAAGTGGTGTGAATGCTCCATTTTCTCGATATCATTAAAGGCAGTCATAATATTAACACCGGTCTCGTACAAGTTATTGCCGTATTCTTGTTATGAAGTTAGGTGCTACTATACACTATTATTGTTTAACATGTGTAGCACACAGTCACAAACGGGGCAGCTCTTGAATGTCGTGACGGTGGTAACCATCTCCTCTCAGAACAGCACCATTAACATATTGTGTGTTCATTGAGTGTTTGTGAGTAGGGTTGCCAGAGCCTATTGCCCTGTCCCCTCCCTATCCCTCTTTAATCCTATCAGAGTTGGCAGCGTAATTACAACTTCTATGACATGGCTTGAAGTCGTGGCGGCATGCAAACCTTCATTTAAGAATAATAATAATCCAACTATTGTCCATCACTAAACAAACTTTACTATTATCTGTGATTTCCCAGTGAGTGAATGGCAGACCAAGGTTCTGTATGAGTGTTTTTGTATTTCATGTATGAGTTTTAAAAATGATTTTGACACGATTTATTTTGGTGGATATAATCTTGTAATATTAAAATGTAATCAGGTGATTAATAGAACCAAATTACTATCATAGCATTACTTTATAGAAAGTGTGTATGGGGCCAAATGTAATTTAAAAAAAAATTGTTTTAATGCCATTCAAAGGATCAGTTCAGATTAGTCCTCTACATACATACTAGAAATGCGATCAAAGCACTGAAGTAAAGAATCCGGTGAAATCCTGTCTGGGTATAAAGTTTAATTTGCGTTAAACAATTAAGTTATGAAAAAAATTGTTCAGACTTGTCACAAAAGTATAGTTGCCCTAACTGCGAGCCTAATTGTTGTTGAATATTTTAAATAGTTCAATCCTCATTGAAAATTCATTCAAGGGTCGTTGCCGCCTAAAAAGAGGGACCGTGAAAACAAGGCAGAAATCGCTTAATATGTCTTGATTCGATCTCATTGGTCCGGTTATAATGATTAAGAACTTATACACATTATTATTATGACGCTAGTATCAAACAATTTTATATTAGACTTTTCTAAGAAATTAAAAAAGCGAACATAATGTGATTTAACCCAAGGATGATTTTTGGGTTCAATGCTATGTTTTCTCTAAAAATTTCCATAGATATTGAAATCTAAATTTATTTTCAGCCACGCGCCGGAAGATCCGCTTCGCTAACACCCGAATTGGTAAGTTTAGTTACAAGTTATTGACGTGATACGTCAATACGTCTTTAAATTTGCTTTCATAGTAGAAGGCACATATTTATCATCTACATACAAAATTTAATTACAACACTCATAGCTAAAGGTACAACGAATTCGTTACGTTGAGTGCGGACTGTAACGCATCGTTTACGATGGAGGGGGAAGCACCGCCATCTTGAAGTTAGAACGATCGTTTGCGTTTCAATCGACGGCTCTCGTCGAGATCTATCGATTGCGTATGTAAAACATAACTGAAATAGTTAGTCTCAAAGAAAAAATTACTCGTAACTTTTTCACGTAAAACACACGGCCGTGTTCACAACAGCCATACCCCGTCATATTTACCCATTACCTTCATACAAAAGTTTGCTTTGCATTACAAAAGTTAAAAACAACCAATAAAACTTATTATCTGGAGTGATTTCATATAATGAAGATACGAGTAACATATATTGAGCTACAGATTAGCGTCACAAACAAAAAAAAGAACAAACACTTTTACTTACTACTACAATAAAGCTAAAAAATTTATTCTATTACAAGAATTATTGTACTACTACAAGAGTTATACTAATTCATTCTTTCTTCTGCAAGAATTTTTTTTTTTTTTTTTTTTTTTTTTTTTTTTTTTTTTTTTTTTTCTTTATTTGGTTTGCAAAACAGCACACAATCTAACATAAAAAAATAATATCAGTAATTTAGAAGAAAACTCTACAATGATTGTGCCTTTCACGATGCAAACACAACTTAACAAAATAAAAGTGACAGTAATAAACAATATGAAACACTAAAATATTTCTTTCGTAAATTTTCTTGTATATCAGTCATGAGCGCAATGAGTATACCTTATATGCTTCATATGTTTTCTATGTAGCATTAAGTCTTTACTTCTGTACTTCGTCTCGTGCTTTAAAAAACTTTATAAATATTGATGCATAGGGTCGATCATCGTCCGAAGGCTCTGAGGTGGACGCAGCTAGACAACAGCGTGAGCTCATCTCCCAGCTCGAAGCCAAGAACAGAGAAATCATGAGCGAGATTGCCAGACTCAGGTATTATTATTAAAGCATATCTCTTCCAAATTTTAAAATTATGTTTTTTTGAAATAATTTTATGTTATTAATATTATATGTATAACTTTAATAATAGTAAAACAAAACATAACATTTAAAGTAAATTTAAATAATACACCTATTTTACTGTGACGAGCATTAAAGAATGATTGGAATTGTTTGTTGTTTTTGTAAATATTTATAAAAAAAAAATGCTTACAATTTGTCTTGAACGTGGAGGATTGTTTTTTTTTTTTTTTACTTGTAGATCAAAAGATAATGTCCTCTGTTGACAGACGTCAGCAAGAGGTAGAATGCGGGAACGGCGGCGCGGGCGGGGGTTCAGCTCCTCCCCTGGTGTCGGAACTGCGCGCGTTGCGTCAACGCAAAGACGAGTTGGAGGGGCACCTGTCTTCGCTTCAGGAGTCCAGGAAACACCTTATGCAGCAGCTCGAAGGTCTCATGCGGATGCTTAAGGTGACTATCTTTTTTTTTTTCTATATTATTAAGGGATGCAGACAGGCTGACGATAGGAGTCTATCGTCGCCCAAGGACAGAAGCGACACCATGGGTACAAGTGCGCTGCCTACCCGAAGTAATTTGTTTACGGCTCGCTTGAAGAAACCTAAGAATGCTTCACTTTCGCGAATGTTTCGAAGACTGTTTCAATTCATTTGCTATTAGCTCTCCATAGTGGAAGTTTCTTGACCTAGAGTCACCTAGAGTCTTTTACAGTTCTACTACATAGACCAGTGCTTGCAACACGGTCAAACATGTATCTTAAATTTTTTTATGTGGATAGGAAATTTTGAAGGTGCATATTAATCCGGCTACGTCTCTGGTGGTTTGGTTTACTTAAACGATAATCATCTAAGAGAGTGGATACTGTCGCCAGTCGGGCTAACTAGTTTATGAAACTGACTTTCAAATTAGCGTTTACTGGTTAGACTAAAAAAAAAACTTGAATATTTTATCCCGATGAATTTTTATAAAAAAACTCGAAAATTGCTTCAATATTAAGATAGATCCACAGCAATGATTTAACAAACCTAACTCTCATTGGTTTTGTATCCACAGACTCAGCAATCATCCCCCCGTTCAACTCCAAATTCTTCCCCCCGGTCCACCAAGAGTCCCCCGCTGCCGGGTGCCCCGCAGCAAACACCCCAGTTGGACAGGTAACGCATATTTATGAGAATAATACAGTATAAATTCTCACCAGTGCTCATGGTGAGAATTCATGGTTTTTACCCAAATTATTCTTTCCTAGATCACTAACTCTCCTGAGGTTCATCTGTTTAATTCAAAGGATTATTAGCTGAAACATGGTTTGATGGTTCTTGCTTTGCTTCATAGGTAATTTTTTCAAATTTTTACTATGTTGTTGACAAGTTGTTTCACAAGCCGGTTTTTTTATTGTCTAGATTCTGTATGAGAAACCTTGTAAATTATTGTTACCGTCGCCTAAGGACACAAGCAACATCAGGGGGTATACAGATGCGCTGCGGAACCTGCAGGAATTTGTTTACAGCTTGCTTAAAGAGGCTTATATTGTTGCTAGGTGGAAACACCTCAGAAGGAAGATTGTTCCAAAGTTGGCCAGTCCGCAGGATAAAGTTTCTACTCATCAGGATTGTGCGGAACGGCACTAACGGCGCAAGTAATGCCGATGAATTCCACATATCTATGGCGCGCAGTACGGTGGCAAAAACTCTTGAGTAGGCAGAGCACTCACTCTCCATTGCATAGCTTATAGAATACACAAAGAGAGGCAACATTCATTAAACTAAGGTGTGAAAGTAGTCATCTCCTCCTTGGAATTGGGCTCTGGCAAACCTTACTCACGCCGAAACACAACAGCGCACATATCACTGTTATTTCACGGCAGTTTTTTGTAAGAGGGTGGTTACTGACGCAAGAGGGGCTGACCAGAGTGTGACTGCTAAATAAAGTGTGTATAACCGGTTACAGGGAAAGTGTACGCGGTACAGTACGCAGCGCTCCTCAAACACCGTCTCTAGGAGAGAGGGAACGCATCGATATGACGCACAGTCTTGGTAAGACTTATTACTGTATTTACTTAACTTAAAATTCGTCTGAAAATAAAAGCACTATCAATTTATTTCGCCCTTTCTTTATTATGTCTAATTTTTTTTATATTAAGATCGACAGACAGGCTGGCGGTCTACTTGATGGTAGGTGGCTACCGTCGCTTATAACAAAAGCAACGCCACAGGTGCTGTAAGTGCGCTGCCGCCCATAGCAGGAGTAAGGATAATGGATTAGGATAGGGCAATGGGTTCTGATCTCCCTTACTCACTCCGAAACTCTCCGTTAATTGCTCGACGACTCAGATGATAATACGTCTACTATAGTTACCATGCTTATTGAAAACAGTTTCTGCCTATTTGGCGCGAAAGCTGAAAAGCCGAACGGGTGTGTAAACATAACATAACATAACAAAGACTGAATGTAGTTACTCCCTAAATTTTCGCTTTGAAGAGAAGATCTGCAATCCCAGCAGTGTGAAACTGGTACTTCTGAAGGAGTTATGATGGATTATGAACATAAAATATTTTTTTGTTGTTTATATTACAGGCGGAATGGAAAGTATGACGAACGATTCTAGAAACTTCCACCAAAATCAACGGCCTACAAACAGTAAGTATTCTATTTAAATTGTAGAAATTAACCGAAATGTACTCGTATTTTCTATTCTTCTACTGTTCATGCTAACCTGGACTTCGTCTCTATTTCATCATTTATTATAAGAATCGCAATAATCCGAGAGCAGCGGCGCCGTTGTATGCGGTTTTTTATTGACAAGCAATCTTAAACTTTACCACGCTGATATTATGTCGAAAACAAAGTGCAAGCCAGATAGAGCCAGACTAGTAGCAGAACCTTTGAAACATCTCAATCAATTATTTAGACATTAATGCTTTTTTGAAATAATATTTCTAATAGTGAAGCATTTTTCTGAACGATGCTTTCATAGAATTTGTTAAACTTCGTGTAACTTTACTTGCTGGAGGACTGATTGCAAATTATTTAATGAGAAGTGGGGACGCTGTTCTAATTGCGCTTTCTTTGTTGCTTAGAAAGTTCAAATAAAGAATCCCACTCTGAGAATAGTTGGTTACTTTCAATGCAATTATTAATTAAAAAAAAATGTAAAGGAGACCAAATTGATACAATTAACTAACAAAATACTGCAGTTTTTTTTTTCTTTGCTTAAAAATTAGTAAAAAATTTAAATAATACTATCCTAAAATAGTGCCTACGTGGGAGGTCGGGAATATATGTATAAATGGGTATTTAAAAATCTGAAATTCCCACAAAAGGGAAGGTATTGTAATTACCTTTCGATTACTTTTTGTCTCACATCAATATCTTACCCTAGACTAAAGTTATACACGATCGCGTTTTCAAATTAATAATTTTGGAAAAGGTGGCCATATTGTTTTCTGGAATTCGGCTTCAGTGTGTATTTTAAGCACCCCAATATTATTTTCAATGAAAATTATCTGATTTTTCTAATTTTGAATATTTTACCTTTTTTTACGTTCTGTCCTTTCTGTATCCCTGATAACGTCTATGCAAAATTCCATGATGATTGGTTGAGGTTGAAAATGTAACAAATATGCAAACAAATTCACTTTCGCATTTATAGATATACTATACTTATAGATGATTTCAGCGTCTGTAAAGTTATTGATTGTTGTCTATGAAAATAAATCTATGTTGATGTTTTCGAATAAACGCATTGTTATGTCCTCTATTGGTTACTTGCTAGTGAAATAATTATACTTATATTATTGCAGTGGGCATAGACAATCGTAATTTACGCAGTGATCTGCTTTACGCCGCTGACTCGGTCACCAATGCGATGTCCACACTCGTTAGGGAACTTAATTCCGGTCAGTACAATCATTTCTCCGTTCGTTCGATCAATCGAAACATTAGCACGGGCGCCTAAGCATAGATTAATGTGTTTTTGCGGCACTTACCAACTTTTGTCGCTGGCCGAGTAATCAAAATGCAAAATATTTTCATCTGTACAATACTAGCAACCTCAGGGCTGACTAAATAAAACCAACTATTTTTTACTTAAAAAAGACTAGATTTTTTAGTAAACAGCCGCGAAATAGATTTATTGTAGTTATATTTACATAAAAGATTTGTTCATTTGTAACACACTTTCTTAAACTGAATTTTTTAATATTAATATACCAAAACTCCAATATATGTATTTATTTAAAAGCGGGGAAACGAAGCCCCATTTAAAATAGTTGTTAAAGTTATTTTAAACGGAAAAATGAGTATACACAAATCAATGCCCACATAAAATCGCCTACGCTACTACACTACACCACCAGCAGACATTATGAACATTGAAGTTTGTCCTTTGGGTCATGGGAAGAAGTCTTCACTTACTATATTGTTACGTGAGGGGTGAGTCAAACTGCCGTGTAAGGGCGAAAATGAAATATTTATTTCCCCAAACCAAGATCGCTTCCAAAAGGGCTAAATTTGTCAGATAAAACCCTTATGCCAAAAGTCGTCAATGATTCCCTTAAGAGTAGCCGGTTCACTGTCGCTTTCGAATCGCAGCCTATAGATCTCTCCCGCCCGCCACTCTCCTATTTATATTTGCTGCCAAACGTCTCGATCTATTTCGAATTTACTAGAAATAAACGAGTATTGTAAACACGGAATTGTTTTTCTATTCCGTGATTGTAAACAAGTCCATTGAATGTTCGGGAATGCTCTTTCTGTTGAATGTGAACTCTATGTTGTGAACATAAGAACCAATTTCCTTTGACACTAATCGGGAAGTGGCGTGACTACTATCGATAGTGGGGAGCCTTCGAGATTTTTGACGGGCGTGAGTGCTTTACCAGAATGTTCCATGGTTAATCGTAACAATATTATAATTTTGAAGAAATTTCGATTCGAATGAAACGGCATAGCATTACGTAAACGTAGGTAACGCATATTGGACTCTGCACAGTCCAGTGTTTTGGTAGTCCCCGCGCGTAGCGAACGGCCAATATACTGTACATGTTCAACCCGCCTTTTCATTTCATTGTCACCATTAGGGACTTCATAGACTGACACGGTAGTCCGAGTAAACAATCGTCATTTTTTTTTTTTGTTGCAAATATTTTGACATTATCTAATTACTAGCTGAACTCGGCCACGCTTCGCTGCGGCTCATACGGCGGCGGCGCGCGGTACTGGACACTGCTTATATATAATACTATTTATCGTAGCGTGATGTTATATAGCCTATAGAAAAAAAAAATATAAATAGACTATTCAAAACAAAAAGAATTTTTCAATTGGAACCAATAGTTCCTGAGATTAGCGCGTTCAAACAAACAAATAAACTAACTCTTCAGCTTTATAATATTAGTATAGATTAATTAATATTCCTATACTCTGTCCTTGTTTTTGAGTATATTTAATGCATCCCATTGTACTGACGATACTGATAAGACGAATACTAATTTGCATTAAATTTTATCACGTTTAGTCTTTTAACGCACACAGTACTTGGGCGCCCATGCTAAACTAAAGCTATTTTTCTTTAGTCATACAAATTTTTCTTTCTACTTTGGGATATCGTGAAAACTTTGGGTGTCTATGATTAAAAGGTCTTTTTTTTTAAATAGATATATATGTATTTATATTAGAATATGTGTCTGTGTGAACAACCAAGTCGTTGCAAATTAAACTTTAGCGACAGTCAATGAAGGTTGGTTATTTTTAACCTATTTTTTCGTATATTATTTATAAATAAAGGCTCAACATGAAAGTTCAACATCCCCCAGACAAGTTCAACATGAAAGAAACTCGGTAATAAGAAATTCATTAAAAAAGAGGTTTAGAACGCCTTAATTAATTCTTCTTTAGGACACTTGTCCCAATATCATATTTTTTTGATTGATTGATTTTAAATGGCCTGCCACGATATGCATGGTTTGTTTCAAATCTGTAAATTCTTGCATTTTTTACCGAATATCATAGATTTAGTTTGAAGTGATAGTGAATAGATTAAGTGGTTTTGTTTTATCCACAATACTTTTAAGAATATAAAAGTACTGGTTTTTTAGTCGGGAGATAAATTATTGTCAAAAGGTAAATCGAGTGATAGTTAAATATTTTTTCTTGAGACTTTCGAAGAAGTTTAATTAAATGTAAACAATTTTATCGACAATTTGCACTTAAAGAACTTAAAACTTCGTTTAGATCGTACGAAAAGTTGCGTAAAGTTTTTGGATTCAAGTAAACTTTCGAACCTGTATGATTAAATAGTGACGTCTTTACGTAATTTCATTTGAGGTTATATTTCTAATTATTATCTGACGATTGAAAAGCCGGCCCTAAATTGAAATAACATTTTAGGTACTTTAAAAGATCGCATGAAACAGACAGTGTTATGTTAGTGTGTTTTATTTGCAATAATATTTTTCAGAGGGGTCCGACACGGAGGATACGATTAAAGGCAGCGCGGGACGCAAACAAAGAGGTAAGATTGCTATTTCAAAAAAGCATATACGATCGGCGTTAACCGGAAAAACGTACCGACAGGTCTCGGTGTCGGTTTGAAACCGGGGAATCCCAAAACAATGAATTGAAACAAAAGTAGGGACGATACAATATATTTTTTTAATTTTACAATCAGCAATCAGCTTCCAGAGCTATAATCTGATGTGGGATTTGTTTTATTTTTATTAGAATGTGTTTGATGTTCCTGCGAGCATCATCCCAAAATTCGTCGAAGTTCAAGTCCAAGATCCGCCATTTCTTCAGTCGAATGACCTTTCCATTTGGCGTCTAACGCAAATGGACAATACAAATATGGATTAATTTGATCCCATTGCAACTACACTTTGTTCGTGCTTGTTCGTGGACAATCCTCCAGATATAATGTTCCAATTATTACCTGAATAGACTTATTTTTGGATAATTAATATGTACGTATTAGCAATTAATTATAAAAAAATTCATGACTTATTAATATTGGGAATTTTAATAACCATAATATGCGGATATTTTTACATAAATTTGAAATCTAAAAATCAAGGTTTACTTTACACCTTAATCCAATCACCACCAGTTACGTATTTATGTCGATTCTACTATATTAAAAAATAATCTACTTTGAATACAAAAAAATCCTTATTTTTAACGTCTGTTATATGAATGAAAATTCAAATTTTCAAACACTATCAATACAGTCATTTAAACTCATTCGTGTCTCTTATTCTTTGCGTGATTGCGACTGTTTTAAAATATTCTGCATGTTATTGTAGTACATTTGTTGCACATTTTATAGAAAATTTGCTAATTAATACGTTTATAATAATCTATATTCGTTAATGTTCTGCTCTTGTGTTTTGCGCATAGAAGACGCCGACTAAAGGACTGTATTCATGATCGGTTGAGTAGCTATGCGTGAAAAGCATAACGAACAAACTTACTTTAGCATTTGTAATATTAAAATAAAATATAGATCACGTTCTCCCCACTCGGGTCCCTTTTCCATTCAAGCATATAAGAATAACACCTCTTACTACAATCCTCTGATCAGGATGCGTCGAGCCTATAATGATCTGGTTGTCGGACACGAGGCCGAAATAGATTAGATATATTTGATAGTAGGTTTTCCATTTTGAAAAAGAGATTAGGTTCATTGATTGGGTGTGTTTAGGTAATGTTTATAAAAATTGTATTGCAGTAATATTTAATAACTATATTCTGTATTTAGTTTTATTGTCGTACTATTAACTTAAGTTAGCATAAATTACATTTAACTATTCTATGTACACTAGTTAGGAGTGCAATTTAGCAATTGATTTTTACACATGCACTTTTTTTTAGTATTATTAATTGTATTCTGTTTGTGTACTTTACTAAATAAATAAATTAGTGACAAGTCATTTTGTATAGATATACTATATCCAAATCATACGTCTTTTAAACCATCAGATAGCATTTTTCAAGCAACAAGCAACCCTGGGCACGTTTTAAGTAGAAGACTTATTTAAAAAAAAAACAACTAGGCTCAAAAGAAATCAACTGTTGTGATAAATTACCATCTCCAATAAATACAAGCAACACCGGGAGATGACATTCCCTTGCTCAGTATCTGCCAAGTTGGAGCTGTAAATTACTGAATAAACAACGGTCTTTAGCTAAGTTGCACCTTGACAGATATTTGTTACGAATCAATAGTTTAGTTAGTGCTAAAGACAGGTTTCTTTTCAAATAGTTCCAAAGCTTTAATGTTCGAAATCTCGAGTGTGGCCAGTATGAATATGTAGTTGATTTTTATTCAAATAAAATTTATTTTTTTAGATTTCGAAGAGGACGAAGACAGCGACGAGCCAATGCCTCGGCCGCAACCGCCTCGTCACTACATACAGGACAACAACGTACAAGTAAGAAAAAGTTTTTTTTTTTTGGCTTGAAAAAAATAAAAATACGATGAAAAAACCGGTTATTTTTCTGGAACTTGTTTTTTTTTAATGCAGTTATCGTTTAATATGATTTTTTTAAAGTGCTTATATTAAATTTTTTCTTTTTATTAAACTTGAAAATATTGACAAACTAGTGTTGGTACTACTGATACTAGTGAAAATGGTTCTGACACAAAGGATGAATAAAGTTTTTGTTACTTTTGGTACATTTATTTTGACACATGTCTTACCGTCACAAAGCAAGATTTGTTTTTGCCAAGCCAAATAATACAAAGGCTTTTTTTTTTTTTTTTTTTTTTTTTTTTTTTTTTTTTTTTTTCAATTTGCTTTTAGCGCTTTTAGCCCAAGTCGTTGAAAAGATGGACGCTATTGTCCTTGGGTGGTCTTATAATGGAAAGAAGTTGTAATAAGTAACTGTAATATATAATCCCAGTTTCGCACGGATGCAATTTTTTTCTGCAAATTATATCGCTCTTATCATTAGTGACAACCATATCAACCTCCATTGGGTGGTTTGGTAAAAGTTAGCAACTTTATTCTATAATATGTATAGATATAGAAGATATCCTAATATCTATTTACCCATATCTTAAATTAAATCTTGTAAATTTGTAAGTTACCTAAACAATAACTGATTAATAAAATAATATCTCGTTACTATTAAAATACTTGAAATGGAATAATTGATTCCGACGAAATTGTTAAAACTTCTAATTTTAAATCTAGACAAATTTTTTTTTCATGTTAGAAACATAATTATCTTTAAATATAAAAGTATGCCTTAAGGCCGATTTTTCTATGAAGACTTATCAAACCATTGTAAAGAGCTGATTGCCGCGTGTGCATTTAAATTTGTACTCTAAGTAGAAACCTAGTAGGTAGGCGCGGCATATGTGTTTATGACGCCAGAGTCATGTTGCACCTCTGTATGGTGTATATGTGTGTATGTAAAAAAAAGAGTGTGTTAAATGCATCAATTTGCATTTATCTCTGTTTACTATTTTTTTTTATATTCCTGGAAATATAACACGACGTTGGGAATAAATTGATAGTATGAACCACACGTCACAACCAGTCGTTTTCGATGATTGCAAGCGATTATTAAGCTATTTTTTTTTATCTTAACGAATGTTAGTCGCGTTATGCCTATTTTCAGTTTATTTTTCAACACAGCTTTTTTTTTATTTCAGAGCATGGCACCTAGCGTTAAAACGTAATCCTTGTTTGCAAAACTTTACCTTGAGGTTTGTTTTTATTTTGTTTTTGTTTTTCGTATTTTTTTTTATTTTTATTTGTACTAAAACTTTTTTTTAATTTCTACATTACCGCACACCTTTTTCTTTATTTTTTCATACAGCGGTCAATGTGTACAGAGTGGCTAGACACATCAATATCCTTTGTTAATAAAAACTTTTTATGTAAGTGTCAATACATCGTTTATAAATACTATGCAGTTTATATCCATCTCAAAATGGTCCTGTCTCTACCAAAAAAAGTGTCAAAAACAATTCAGTTGTTTCGATAATAATCCCGGTTTAACGAACAGACGGACATACAAAAGATTTAAAGTCGCAAGTTTAAGTTTTAAAAATATGAGATTCAGGCTAAACGCTTCTGTTACTTTTTTTTTCTTTGTCCTTGTGCCGTTAGTAATACATTTTTAATCTTTTCAAAGATAACATCACTACACAAAGTTTTAAACTCGCATAGAAATATGCAAAAAGCACATTACGACGCATAAAAGCAAACACAAGTTCAGAAAATGTAAAAGGAATGCTAATTCCATAATAATTTAGCCACCCACTGTACTCATCAAGATAAATATACATATACAGGAAAAATTACATTTAGCCCCATACCATATGCTTTAGATTTTCTATAAAACTGTGGTAATAAAGATGATTATCTTTTATTTATAATATGAGCTGGTTGTTTGTTCAAGTGTTGACGTTATTAATTGAAAAACTGTCAAAATCAGAAAATCACAGACTGACAGTTGACTAGTTTCAAAGGTGGCATTTTATTATTTTGAGATTTTGAGATTTTTGAATAAATGTTTTAATACCTAAGAAATAGCGACGCAGACGAATTCGCAGGCAAAAGCTAGTGTACAAATATTGTCTTGCCAAACTAATAACTTATTTTGGACAACATGCACAGAATTCCGCCTTTGAAACTAATCAACCCTATTGTTCTATAAATTGTTCGTTGTATTGTATACTATGTATGAAAACAGCTGATGGTATCTAATTGTGTTGCCGTTACAGGACACGCCGCCACCACTCCCAGCGCGCACCGGACATTACTTCCCACGAACATAATACACAACAAATTAAACGCTACGGTAAATCGTTATGAATCTTATAACCTTGGAGCAATTTTGAATCTTACTCTGTAGAATTAAGTTTGAAAATTGTTCGAAAGCTTTGATTCGATACTAACACTCGTGATTTCTAATTAAAATGTTGTTTAAACCGACATATATGTATATCCGTATGGTCATTATTATGTATGCACTACGAAGTAATGTAACTACATTTTTTATTTTCTTTAGTTTTTTTGGAAAAAATAGTGGTATTTAAAAACATTTAAAAAATTACTCAGCTAAGGCTGCAACATTGTTACATTCATGATTAACTACACAAGGCCATCATACCAATGATAGAATTAAAGTTATTTCTTGCCATTAACTATGAAGTGATGAATTAAGAGCAATAACCAAATGGGTGAAAAGTATTTAAAAACCTTTTGTATTTTTGATGGTTAGGGTAAATTCACAGTGAAAATAATTATCGATGAACTAGCACACAATAAATGTAATCATTATTTTTGATCACTCGAGGGTTTGTCTTTATTTTTCCACGAAATACTTTCATCGAACTACTCTCTAATGACCACTTTTTCCTCGTCACATGACGATAACGGATAAATAACTTTCCATGTCTTAGGTTTGAAGAAGAGTAAAGTGAGTGGAGATACAGTACTCCATACCTCTCTAGTTCTATTATTTTTCAGTTCGTCTAGAATCTCTTTTATTAAAAAGAGACGTACCAACAAGTGTTTTTTTTTTACTTATATAGCTTGCAAGCTCTTCGATAATGGAATGGACGTAAACCAATTGTCTGTTGTGACATTTCTGTTGGTACCATGAATTTGTGCGCGTCAATTCTTTCAATATTGGGCTAAAGACAATCCTCCTTTATCTATCGATTTTCCCTGGTAACCGCAAAACCGAGACCCATACCTCGGTCCGACGCACAAGGACCGGGGGTGCCGTCTCTCACCGGCCAACACCCTCATGAGCAGAGTACGCATCCTCGACCCAGCGAGCGGTGACGGGCGAAGCCCCAACTGACAGTTGAAGCCTCCCAACGTTTGCTCCGCCACGAGCCCGCTCGGAGCACTCACGAGGGTGCTTTCTTAGTTCCCCAGCGACCGCCCGGATTGCCGAGCGTTAAGCCCCCCCACCACGACAAGGTCCTAGCACACCTGGGGGGTGAACACTTGTGCTTCCTAGTTGAACGTGTACCACAGTTGAGGGCGGGCCTGATGCTTGCGTCAATTTGTTTAGAATCAGATTATTCGTAATTTTCATCGCTTTGGACATAATCTTCCACCACAACGTCTTCGATCTCACTGGCAGAACCATCTTTTGGATCTTCAGAACTAAGCTCATGGTTTAGTAGTTTCGATATTTCGTCAGCGTACAATGAAGCCACGCTAAAAAAATCTAAAGCAAGCTACAATTACTTCAAAATTCAATTCACATTCGAACAAAAAACTAACGGCAAAGCTAAGTCCGTCGAAACGACAGGCAAAGTTCGAAATTTCAATAACTATGATACTTATCTGTCCATATCCAACGAGCTCACGGGTTGCTGAATTAATTAGGCGAGACAAAACATTCAGATGCACTGTTAGAAAGAGACAGCTATATTTCAATGCGGTGGCCGTCGTATCTACGGAGGTTAGCTAAGATATTAGTCAAAATAAACAATTACTAATTTTGTCAATTAGTACGAAAACGAAAATAGAAAATGTACTTACATTGAAAGGGTGGGAATTTTCGGAATCCCTTTAAGAAACTTTGGGAAGGGATTCGATTTATTCATACCTATTTGTTATACTTAACATTTTTACAGATTACTTGTAATTATAGAGATTAAGTGTTAAATTTTAACGTACAGTCAAGGAAACAACCGATTTTTTTTCTATGTTGAAGTGAACGAAGACTACTACTTTTTTTATATAAATTAATTCACGTTTATTATGATGCGATGAGAAAACGTGAAGTTTCCGTGACTGTACATTAAGTATATAATAAGATTATACTGACTATTCTCATTCCTCTATTTAATAATATTTCTGTGAACTCATAAATTGATGTGTTTTACATAAATTATGTATCATACCGCTTTTTATGTACTTTACGGTGTTAAGTGTCTTGCGTTTACTGCTATAGAAGTGTCACTGAAAAAAAAAACTTGCTTTTTTATTTAGATAGTTGTACTATAGTAATTTTTAATCAAGATTTCTTTATATCTGTAGTTATAACCTATTAAAGGATCTTTTTTGTAGGTTTTCAATTTATGACTTTATTTAAAATTGATTGTCAATAAACCAAATAATTTTAAGTCATACTTGAATATTTTTTCCTTTTAACTATTTTTTTAACTATTAAATAAAAACTTAAGTTCTTTTATTGAGAAACAATTCAAATCGTACATATCGGTTTTGTAAATTATGAATTCAAAAAAGATATGTATAAATTTTAATTTTCTTGCTTGCCTATCGACTGATGTAAAAAAGTGACTATATTTTAAACTCGGGAGTTTTTTTTTAATTGTTTACTTATACAACAAATTCTCATCCGACTAATTTTACTCAAAGTACTTAATTATAGATGGCGCCACTGAATTGTAAAGTATTGAGTTGAAATGCATATTTATTGTTTATAATAATTATTGGTTGGAGTTTCAGTTCAGTTTCAGTTATTTACTGAATTTTTTTCAAATCTATTTTAATTGATTATTTTTAATTATACATGTTGGCTTAATGCGTCTAGTCGAAGCAATGATAAGTGTAGGCTTATATTATTTCTTCTGCGAGCGAATTTTAGCGCGTCTTTTAATATTATATATCTATATAAAGTGTGTTTCAGTTAAAGTATGAACTGTGGTCGTCACTTTGAAGCAGCTCTTTTCATTTTTATGATCTCAAATTTACCGAAAACCACAGAACAATGAAATATTGCACGAGTAAGAAGTTAACAGTACTCTGTGGTACAATTAGCAAGCATAGAGTATTTATGGGATGGATGCTTGGAATCCATCCAGTCACTCGTTAATTAGTATCAAATCGTACCTTAAGAGAAACAATAGAGGTACATACAAAGAACTTAAGTAATCGTTATATAATTTTGTTGGTGAATTGGTTTACACCGGGCCTCTTCATACTTCGTTTACTGGGCGCAATGTTGGCTTCGAATTGTTGTTAAAAATTGACAATTTTCCATATAAATGTTTTACGCTCTCGCTAGCGAGTGCGGTCATTAGCAACTCGTCATTAGAACCACAGTACCGAGTAATGATTTAACAAATATGCCACAGATTTCAAATCATAGAGTTCACACTTTAACTTTGACATTTATATCTATTCCTTTTCTGTCTTCCATTCGTCAATTCCTTCCAAAATTGTACAAATATGTCAATTGATACTTCCCACTACGTGTTTAATTCAAGGGAATTGAACACAAAAGGTTCACAAGAAATTGTGGAACGATAACTGCCACACATCTTCTGCTATCTTCCTCTGTCACGTGAGTTTCTTAATAGTTGTCGATACGCAGTCCAAAGTGGATAACTTACGATGATACTAAGCCCTCACCCTTTAACCAGATAACACTAATACCTACAGACAAAACATGTTTTGAGATTAAACATGTTTTCAAGTTTTCAAATTTGACTTTAAACTTTAACGAGCCCGTTAGATGAGTGGTTAGGGTGCTTGCCTTAACGCTCTGTTATAGGATTCCCAGGTTCGATTTCCGGCAGGGTCAACTTTGAAAATGAACTTTACAAACTTGGCTCTGATCTGGATCTGATCATACAGAAGACTACCGTGAAATAACAGCATTTGTGCTGTTACATGCCGTTACACCGAGACATAACTGTGAGTGAATAAGGGATGCCAGGACCCATTTCCCTAACCCTTTCCAATTCTTTATCCTACTATGGTCGGCACCATACTTGCACCACCTCTGGCGTTGCTTGTGTTATAGGTGACCGTAGCCACTTACCATCAAGTGGACCATCAGCCTATCGGTCGAACTCTACATTAAAAAAACCTAACCTCTTATATGTTTTATTGTTTTTGGTTCGAGGACTTTTAAACCAACATCGGAGACACTTATCTTCCCTTAATAAAGCACCGAAACAAATAAAATAATAATATGGCATCTGATAGTATTATAAAGAAATTTTTTTCGAAAGTAAGTCCTATTAGTAGCACAATAAAGATTTAATTCCACGAATGCGTGTCGTCAAGTATAAAGTAACTCAGTCTTAGACGATTCCTGGTTGTTTTCAATCTTTTTCATTTACATATCCTGGAAATTCCAACGGATTTGCTCATTATGAATTGTTTGAGACTGATGTGTTTGTTTTTGTATCTACCCACTGAACGAGTGGAAATGCCAAATCGCTACCAAAATACTGATTGTTTTAATGTGTTCTTCGTTTGAAATTATAACATAGCATAAGGATGTTTACACTGTGTAATGTGTCTTGTTTTTTTTTTAAGGCACAATATACCGGGTTATACCGGAAATTCTAGCACGCTGGTTAGAATGAAAGTAATTCTTATAATTATTCAAACGTATTGATACTATGAGTAAACCTCTTCCAATATTCGAAAGCATAAAGTGCTTTGAATGGCTTCCTTCATTGTCCCATGCAATTTGACGCCCAGTCTTCTGAAATAATATTTCAGAATTATTTGTGGCAGACACATTAAATTTCTACATTAAATTGTTTCAATGTATTTTTGACTTTCGATGATTTGCAAAAAAAGTATCTAAAAAAGACTAATACGTATTTCTTTTTGTAATCACAATATCAATTTTTCTTTTTTTTTTAAATATAATAATACTACAAAAGATACTGGCACGTTTATTTCACTGGGACTGCTTTTTATTTTGAA
The DNA here is from genome assembly GCA_910589475.2 of Bembecia ichneumoniformis. NCBI lineage: Eukaryota > Metazoa > Arthropoda > Insecta > Lepidoptera > Sesiidae > Bembecia > Bembecia ichneumoniformis. The sequence goes on from OU342543.1 coordinate 5,012,241, forward strand.
AGAAATATTTTTTCTTTCAATTTTAAACAAAATACAAAGATAAATGCTTTTAAACTGTTAGTGAGTTTTATTTTATTTTTTTAATTAAGACTAAGTGTTTGCATATCATAGTTATTTTTAAGTGCAATATTGTTATTAAGTTAATATACATATATCTTGCCGTTACAGTGTGATTAAAAAATTTTTTTTGTTATACGAAATTATAGAAGACAACGGCAAGTTTTACGAAAAGAATTCAAATGGCGTTGAGTTTTTAAGGGAATATTTTTGCTACAATCAATCACCGTTGAACTGAAACATAATCTATATAATTTTTTTTTATATATAATTACAAGTCCATTGATGTCTTTATAAAAATCGTCCCATTTGAATTCTTTCTTAGATACCTAATCTATTTTAATTTCTTAAGTAATAATTGGACAAACCCAAAGCATAATATAATAAATAAGATTTATAGTGCTTACATAAGCATTTGTGTACTTAATTCTTTTATATATAAAAATACCCCATTTAAGTCGAGAAATAGACAGAACTATATTTGTACTGAGAAAATAAACTAAATGCAAATTAATTATTCAAACTGAAGTTATTTACTTACAATAGTAAACTTTTATATGAATAAATAGGTTTTGTATTAGAGTAGCTGCGTAGTCGTCTACCGAAATATACAATATAATTATTATGTCTTAACATAATATTAAGATGATGCACAGATTTCTTACCACTTAATAAATCGTCGTGACGTTTTTTTAAATGTATAATTATATAAATAAATTTGTATACGTGTAGATCACATATGCATAATGTATTTATGTGTAATGTATAATAATATGTATAACCTTTAATAACATTTATATTAATCGGTTGTTTCGTAATTTTTGTGTATAAAATAAAAATGCTTCAGACTGAAAACGGATGGCGGTGGTCTTGCTTTGTGACATTTCTGACAGCTGTCAATGTCGAATGAAGTTTGTCTATGGGGCCTATTTCTTCATGGCGAAGGAGAGTTTTTTTATTACTAGTTTTTCTTTTATAATGGTTGTGAAGTCAACGAACAGTTGGATAGTGAAAAGTTTAATCTTACAGATGTTTTTAAATGAAGATTGAATTGTCAAAGTGAGGCCGCCCAACCGAGAGGCTTGTTCATACTTATATATACATATTTATGGTTATGTAAGAACTTATCATGCAATATAAACATTCCATTGCTTGTCTATTGGTCTTTCATTTCTTATGTATCCATAGTGCAAATTTTCACCGATCATTTTTTTTATATAAGATCGTAAATCAATGACCTAATAGGCCAAATGACGGTAAATCAAACTACCGTAGTGTTTTTAATCATGCATTAAAACACTGCACAGCTAACTTGCTATTGTTTCATGGTGGTCTTAAGGGGGAGATTTTCTACTAAACTGGTCGAACAGTTAAGACTCATTAAAAAATACGTCGAATCATTAAAAAATCTACATTTAACCAAAGAATATTTTATTTACAAGAGTACAATTAAATTTATTATAAACTACTTATATTAATTATTCTAATCTCAGAGTATTCTGCTTAAACTTTAGTCCCATCTTCCATCCTTTTCCCGTCTATCTCATCGTATATCTCCTTCAAGCTCTTCATTCTTGTCTCTGGCACGCACCAAGCGATGTAAATGGTGCTCACAAGACACACTCCGGCAAACAGCCAGAACACAGCGTACAGGCCTAATGTGCTCGCCAGAGGTTGAAACAGCCTTAGTTCTATTGAAACCAGTGCACAAGCGAATGCTATGACTAGAGACGTTACTGTACCACGAAGCTGAAAGAAGAAATTGACATCCTTTTATTATAAGGTTTTTTTTGGAGGAGTCCTCATTAATAACTGTCAACTGTGTTATATACGAGTATACAGTAAACTTCTTGTGTACGAGGAGATATGTCTATAGTTTTTATTTTATGGTCTTATTATTAGATTTTATTTTTAAGGTCGTCAGACAAGCTAACGATCCTCTTGATGGTAGGTGGTTACCGTCGCCTATAATACAAGCAACGCCACAGATGTTCCAAGTGCGCTGCGTATTAAGATAAAGGATTAGGAAGTGATGGGGAAATTGGTTCTGGCATCCCTTATTCACCGAAACACAATGGCACAAATTTTATTTCACGGTGATCTTCTGTAAGGGGATGGTTACTGCCGCCAGACGGGCTCCCCAAATGACTGCGAAACGCAGTGTGCCCTTCAACTACTTGCTAGATCCAGACCAGAGCCAACTATGAAAAATTCATTTCCAAAATAAATTTACTATCGGCTAGTCGATACTTTTTCCATACACGGGGGGGTTTTACTCCACTGTTTGACATTGTACATCAAAATTTAAACCTGATATCGTTTTGTCTCATTATTACTTTTGTCTGACGGAAACAGAATAGTAAAATAAAAAGCCATTAAAATGTTATGAGCCAACAAAGATTAATTTTTCTTGCTAATTTTAACGTAACTTTGGGCGTAAAAAAGTAATAAAAGAAGTGTAAAATCTCCAAAACAAAATGGGCACCGACAAAGCTCAATTATCGAAACTTTAATTATAATAGGGCTTGCAAATCTATTCACCCTTTGTCCATTCCCAGGTTCCGTTCCGCTTTCTTCAGAGCCTTTTTCGTTACCGTGCCTCGAAATGTTGGAATAATCTTCCGCCCCCGCTACGCGATCTTACATCTCTGGGATGCTTTAAAAAACGACTTCGCTCATCATTGATGGATGTGCAGAGAAACGCTTAGACGAGACAGTTTATGGGGGCGGCCGGTCCATTTTTTGTATATTTACAGTGACGTTGCCATATGGATAACTCGCTAGTGAAAGCCTTCAATAGTTTTTAAGAAAATTTGCAATAATTTCAGCCATGGATTGTAATCGTATTATGAATTGTCCCGCGTAAATGTTTTTTTGTTTTCTTTTTCTCTGAATTTCTGGTCCCTGGCAGAATATCAGTGTTGTGGTCCGCACCACAACTGTATACTGAGTCAGGGTTCCTTTTCCTCTTCTTACTTGTTCATATATTTGTTTGTTTATAATTATTATTTGTTCATATATGTATATTGTGTTTATTAGAGGAATAAAAGATGCTTTCTTTCTTTCTTGATTTATGCAGAAGTTTTTTCATAAAACTCCATTTTTCAAAGGACTTTTCGTTTATTTTTACGCTGTCGGTTTACTTTGAATTATCGTGCATTTCACTCAATAATCTCTGTCGGACACGATGCTAGGTGAGACAGCGTGCTTTTTGGCCGTGCCCACGCGTGCTTCGAGCCCGCGGCTAGTTCATCCTTAAGTTGTTACTGATACAATTTTGTATTGATAAACCTCAATTTTATCTTCTTTAAATCTCACTTGAATAATATATACAAGCTTTCACAAGAGATAAAAACTGTAAAAAATATTCTAAATATTAGATTCGAAGATTGGCAATATTCTAGTATAAACATAATCTCCTTTGCGTAAAGAGCATTTGTTCTATTGCTAAGACACGTGAAGTTCTACAAGTTAGTTTGATACATTTGAAATTTCAAACCTTGTTGGTTAATCACCTTAAAAGAGAATATTTCGGTCATAATGACGAAGGGCACGGGTTGGAGTCCCGCTGCGTCGCAGAATATGCACAAGCAGAGAGCAGCTATTGGCAGCCAGGAGCAGGTGGCAGTAAAGGCTGCTGTGGAGACATCTGCTCCCGTCACCTTGAACCACGTCCCCAAAGCGCACATTGCCAAACCAGAAATGAAACACGTCGTTCCGAGCAGCGGCTGAAAGAATTCGCATTTTAAGGACAGGCACAGTAAGGTGGCCCAAGAAACTAATATTTTTTTAAGGAAATCTCGATTCTGAAAATTTCAAATCGATATTTTAATTTTTAAAGTTTTTTTAAACTTTCAAAGTAACTAAAATGTTTCCGAACGACTTCTAAATATGAATATTAATAAACTAATATGTTTTATTTAATTTGAGGTAGGTACAAAAGACTAGAAATAAAACACATTAAAAAAAATCTAGAACCATGTCTCACAGTAAGTATTTAGGTATGTACCTAAATTGTTTTACAATCAAGTAATTTGAAATTTAAATAAAATTATGAATGACCTTTACAAATTGAAATATCGATTTGAAATTTTCAAAAATCGAGATTTTTTTCAAACTAGAAAATAAAAAAATAAGGAGAAAAATTCTTCAATTTTTGACAATTTTGGAAATTTTTAAAAATCTTGAGCGTGCTCTAAAAACATTTTTTTTGTGCTGATTTTTTGAGGTGGCTCTTAAAACGTGATAAACTAACATCTTTTCATGAGAAACGCAAAACAAATTATTTTTTTAGACCACCCTAAGGCACAATCTAATCAAAGTATACAATATAATTTTATATCCTATTTATGGAACTATGTAAATGATGCAAGGCATTTATGTAAAAATTCAATCTCATTTAGTTATTAGTAGCAAAATTACAAACCTTCCTGCCAGTTCTTTCAACTAAACTTGACGCAGTACAGGAGCCGACGAGCTGCACCATCCCCAGCACGGCAGCTTGCTGATTAGCAGTGAGCAGCCACCCGCCGCTGCTGGCCGCACTGAAGATCACCGAGGCGAAATGCAGCACCGCAATGCACCCGCATAGCTCTCGGGCCAACGTTATTATCAGCGTTATGCGGAACGCGCGGAAAGAACTGCGGTCTAATACTGAAAAAATAAATCAGACACGCTGACGATCCACTTGATTGTAAGTGGCTACGACACAAGTGTGCTGCCGACCTTAGTGGGATACGGGATAAGGAGATGGGCTCTGGCATCCTTTACTCACTCATCGAAAAATAACAGTACATACGTGCTATTATTTCACGGTGGTTGTTACTACCGCCAGACGGCCTGAAATGACTGCGAACCGCTTTATGCCCAGCCAATACTTGATAGATCCAGACCAGAGGCAACTTTGGAAAGTTTTTTTTTTTTTAAAGTTGGCCCTGCCAGGAATCGAACCTGAGACTCCAGAGACAGGGCGTTAACTTAACCACTCGACTAAACGGCTCGTCTTTTTTGGTTTTAAAGACCAAGGGATCCTTTAAAACGATTGAAGCATGTAGGGACAAGTTAAGTCAAACGTTGCATTTCCTTAAGTTATCGGTAACTCCATTAAGCTAAAGCTTAATTTGGCTTGACAGTTTTTCAGTTAACACCCAAATAAGTTAGTCCTCTTTACCACTATTCTCCATGGGTGTATCCAATATGTTTTTTTTTTACTTAATATGACTGTGTATATATATTTATAAAAAGAAAATACGTATAAGTATAATTAATAATCTTAATTATTTAAAAGTAGTGTATAAAATTAAGCTTCGGTCCCAAGCGTGCTGGCTGCATTACCTCGTTGTGCAAGGCTAATTTGTTGACCGATGTAATAGCCAGTTCTGGTATCGCCATCAGTTATATCGACCAAACGTTTTGATAAAGTGTTTAACAATTTTATCAACCAAATGATGAGCTAAATTTAGACAAGTTAATAAGTTAAGTTAATAAGTTAAGTTAAAAAAAACAACTCTTTTTTTAAATATTGATATGAGAACGTTGTCCTTTGACAATTCAGTAATGGTTATGCAAAACTCCATTTCCACAAATGTGTCCCCTCAATGATTCCCACAACGCTTGACAAAGAGCGTCAACAATCGTTCTGAACAAACATCATCATGTTCGTTATAATGATACGAATTGTTTGTCGTTTAGTTTCTACGTAACTGACACAAGGTCAAGTGCAATTGTATTAAATCTCTGGAGAGTTGCTTTCCTAAGGGACGGCGTGGTTCTAAATGTAACTGTTCCTGAGGGATCATTTAAAATTCCGAAATATCGTCGAAACAGTCGTTGCATGTCATATACCTAATATAAAAATATATATTTACTCACTACAATTTTACGAAACAAGTTTTAATTAGTTTTGTTTTATAGTCTTCTGTCAGGCAGTGGTCACAGCTGCCATATCGCAGTAAGTCTTGCCATTACTTACCAAGCGTTTTAATAGCTGATCCTACACTGGTTGAGGAATTTTGTTCCAACTCTAAAAGTAAAGCTTGCATCTCGCTGTCCACAGCCGGGTGTGACACTTGGCGACACCGTAGCCAAGCGAGAGCGTCACGGGCCTCCTACAATAAAATAAAAAAAGCTTATAATGGTAGGTATAAGCTTATAAACCGCAATTATTATAAAATAGCGACCCGCCCCGGGCTTCGCCCGTGGTGCAATTTTTATATATATGAACATTCCCCGTTTATCCCTCTTTTCATTAGTCAAAACCGAATTAAAATCGGTCTACCCGTTCACGCGTGATGCCGGGACCAAGGGAAATAGGGATTCATTTTTATATATAGAAGATTAAGAATAAAAACTTATAAATTGCTAGTGACCGGCCCCTGGCTTTGCATGAATGCAATTCTTTTCTGTGAATTATATACACAAATCTTCCTCGTTTATTATCATTCCGTTAGTGAAAACCCTATCAAAATCCGTTGGGTGGTTTAGAAAAAGTTAATAATACATTTTTATATAAGAAATCTCTCACTTGCACACCAATTGTATGACACTCAAAGTAACCACTTATTGGCTTAGGCTTATCATTCCAAAGTTCAGTTCCAAAGTCTATTTAGTACCTAAACCATAGCTTTATGAAAAGTCTCTTTGCTTATGTTTGACATCTAACACAAAGTTTTGAAATATAAAAAAGTAAATAAAGATATTTAAATAGACTTTAAATTAAGGGAGGGAATTATTTTCGCTATTAAAAAAAAATCATACAAAGTACATTAAAAAATGTTCTTATAAACTAACGATTTAAAGGAAATACTTTAATTAAAAAAATAACCTTTGACAGAATGACCTGTAACAAATAAATCTAAAATCTACAAATGATGATGGAATCACTCCACAATTACCTGAAACTTTCCACATTTCAACAGATAAGATGGTGTCTCTGGCATAGTCGTGAACACCATCAGATGAACGACGGGCACCGCCAAGCAAACCCACGACACCGTATAGTAATCCAAATACTCCCCCATTATGAACATGACGACATTCCCAAGATTCTGCGAGAGAACCACTAAACTTCCGAGGACGCCTCGAATAGAGTCCTCGCTGATTTCCTTAATGTATAAAGGCGTGACCACGTAGGATCCACTTACTCCGAGCCCCATGATAGCTCGTGCTGTGATTAGACCCCACGTCTCAGTCGAATAAAGCTTCAAGCCCCAGCAACACTGAAATATAATAACTTGCTTTTCAATTTATACTTACAGTGAATTAAAGACGATACTTACATTTTTAATATCATACGACCCGCCTCCAGCATCGCATGGATCCATTTTTTCTACAAATTATATACACAAACCTTCCTCGTTTCTCGCCCCTTCCATTAATGAAAACCGCTTCAAAGTACGTTGGGTCGTTCAGAAGTTAACGGAGAAAGAGAAAAAGAAGATTACGCTCCCTCAGAAGTAGGGTTGCCATACGTCCCGAAAAAGTGGGATTTCGCCATAATTTTAAAAGACGTCCCGATTTCTGTGTACGCGTCGCGCGCAGAACAAAAGCCTCTCATTTAAATGTATTTTGATGGTTTAGTATAATTTCAAGGTCTTGCATTGATTTTTTTTTGATTATATCAAATCCAAGACCACACACTACGCACAACTAGTTGTGTGATCGAGTTGGTCCACGGATACCTTGCGGCAACTTCAAAAGTAAATTATAAATTTTGCCTTCATAGCGATGTCAAAATGATTTGCTTACAGCCATAGACAAAGAAGTTAGGAGCAACGCCTTCTTTCTTCCATAATTGTCCACAATGTAACCGAACAAGAAAACAGCTGGTGTTCCAACGAAGTAGGCCACCGACGCCATCCATGATATGACCTCTGATTGTACAGGTTCAGAGGCAGGAGTGTCTTCGGACATGAGCTTGGCTCCCATTGGGGACATCCAACCGACAGCAGTGCCGTACGAGAATACAGGAAGTACCACTGCCGAGAAAATACAATAAATCTAATATATAAAATTCTCGTGTCACAGTGTTTGTAACAGTAACAAAACTCCTCCGAAACGGCTGGAACGATTTTTATGAAATTTTGTGTGTGTATTCAGTAGGTCTGAGAATAGGTCGTAAAGTATTTTTCACCCTCCTACCCGCACCCCCCATTTTTAATCGGGATTTTAGTATTTTTGTATGAAGAATATTCAAATAATTCCGTCGCTGGTTGACGTGAGGTCAACGTAAAGTGTCGTGTCATTTTGACACATGGTTTGTAAATAAAATTGGACAAAATAGGTGGCGCCACAATCGATTTAGAAAATTATTTTCGGGTTCGGGCAGAACAACGTCTGCTTGGTCAGCTAGTAAATACAATAAATACGTATTTATTTGACCGGGGTCAAAATAAAGTTTTTAGAATTTTTGTCTGCTTGTCTGGTCGTTTGTGCACGCTAATATCTAAAACTGCTTAACCGATTTGAATGTGGTTTTCATTGATATTCTGTAGCAATTAATATCCTGTAACATTTAGTTTCATTCCAGTCGGTTTACAAACAAAAAAGTTACGTGCGCCATACCGAATACCACGCATACGAAGTTGCGGGCTCAGCTAGTTCATAATATATTTGCACACCCAAAAGAAATCACAAACAGTCTTTCCCTCAGGGTTGGCAGTGCACCTGCTTAACCTTAATGTTGGTTGTATTTAAACGTGGCAGTTGCCAACTACCATCAAATGGACCATCAACATGTTTTCACCATGAATTCCAATCATGTTCAATGTTTACGTCAACAAAATAACGGTATAGGTTTCAAGGAAGGGCTTCAACGTCCAATAATAAAAGACCTATACATTCCGATTGTCAGTTCTCCAGATACACTTACTTATTGAGAACCCAGAAGGGCAGGGAAGCTCGTTTAAGACTGGTTTATTAATTGTAAGATCAATTGGTATCACAACAAGGGAGTCGTCGCGTGCTCGGATCAATTGAAGTCCTATTAAATGATACACGTAGTCAAACAGTCTAGTTGGAGCTTCTAGAAAGTGCAAATTTTATTTGCACTCTTAGATATAACAACAATTATTTATTTCTGATACAAAATTCGTATTACATGCTACAAACTTTACAATAATTATAACTAAAATAATATATAACTAAATAAATATATCTCATAAATTATAACTCATACTTTCACGCCTTAAATACTCGACCGATTATCATGAAATTGCATTCATACTACACGTTGTCAGGGATATCGAAAATGATATAGGATACCTTTCATCCACAAAAAAAGTACTATTCCCGATGGATAACGTAAAAGTAAAAATAATTTTTTTTACGCCTGACTAAAATATATGAGCAATAAAGAGCTTCTAACTTAATATTAACTAACTAAACTTCTTCCGCGTTGAAAAACATAAGATATAACGCATGACGAAATACGTTTTTGATTTTTTTTATGTTAAAGTCGGCAGACAGGCTGACGGTCCGCTTGACCGTAGGTGGCTACCGTCGCCTATAACACAAGCAAAACCAAAGCTGCTGCAAGTGCGCTGCCGACTGCAGTAGGATTAAGGATAAGGGATTAGGAGGGAGATAGGAAAATGGGCTCTGGCATCCCTTACTCACTCACCGAAGCACAACAACACGCGTGCTGTTATTTCACGGTGGTCTTCTGTAAGGGGGTGGTTCTGCCGCCAGACGAGCTGCCCAAATGACTGCGAAAACGCAGTGTGCCCTGCCACTACTTTCCAAATCCAGACCAGAGCCAAATTTGAAAGTTGATTTTTCAAAGTTGACCCTGCCGGGAATCGAACCTGGGAACCCTAGAACAGAGCGTTAATACAAGCGCCCTAACCACTCATCCAACGGGCTCGTCAAATTTAACGCCTGACTAAAATATATGAGCAATAAAGAACTTCTACTCAATATTAACTAACTGAACTTCGTCCTCGTTGAAGAATATAAGATACTAGCGACCCGCCCCCGGCTTCGCCCGGGGTGCAATTTTTATATATATGAACATTCCCCGTTTATCCCTTTTTCCATTAGCGAAAAACGAATTAAAATCGGTCTACCCGTCCACGCGTGATGCCGTGACCAAGGGAAATGGGGATTCATTTTTATATATAGAGAGATAACGCATGACAAAATATGTAAAGCAATATAACGCTTGACACACATTTGACGCCTGACGTTATACTTACTTTTAGCCAGCGTTGGATCTTTATTATTTTTAGCTAAATCTATTCTAACTATTGGACGAGTAGTTTTGAAGATCCATACAAACAAACATACAAATTTTACCTTTAAAAAATCTATTATAACCCACAGGACTAAGCGTGATTTTGGTAATCGATAGATTCCAACGCCGGACAATGCTTGTCGATAACGCAATCCCACATGAATAAAACCTCTTGAAAGTCGAGAAGGATAAACTAAGGAAGTACTTAGATTTGAGAAGTAACGCAGTTATAAATAAGCCAGCCCAATTGGCAGCAGTAACCAGGCGCAATATATGGTAGGTGGATGGACCGTTAGCCTACGACCTGACCTTTGCTTAAAAAACTTTTTAGGGGCTACAATTTTGTAAATGTAAACTTTAATTGGACTCACCAATTAAAGTCAATAAAATCACAATAATTATAAAACTTAACTATAATTGTATTCAATATCCAATTAGCAATATAAATAATTAAATTATAAGTTGATGACTAAATATTGAAATATCGATTGAAAATATTTATTATTAATTAAAATTTAATCTGTTATGAAAGTAATTTAATAAACCATATTTAAACAATTATAAATAAACTTTATATATGCCTTTTATTTTAATTATAGAAATGCCTTTTATATATTTTATTTAATTTGACGAGCCCGTTGGATGAGTGGTGCTTGCCTTAACGGTCTGTTCTAGGGTTCCCGGGTTCGATTCCCGGCAGGGTCAACTTCGAAAATGAACTTTTCAAAGTTGGCTCTGGTCTGGATCAGGAAAATAGTGGCAGGGTACACTGCGTTTCGCAGTCATTTAGGCAGCCCGTCTGGCGGCAGTAACCACGTCCCTACAAAAGACCACTGTGAAATAACAGCAAGTGTGCTGTTGTGTTTCGGTGAGTGAGTAAGGGATGCCAGATAGCCTATTTCCTATCCAATCCCTTATCCTTAATCCTACTGTAGTCGGCAGCCATGGACGTATAGCGCACCTGCAGCTGCTGTATTGCTTGTGTTATAGGCGACGGTAGCCACCTACCATCAAGTGTACCGTCAGCCTGTTTGCCGATCTTAACATAAAAAAATTATAATTGCTTTAGAAAAAAGAAAAAGTCTCGCTATCTCATTATAACAATGAAGCCATTATTCAATAGAGTTTTTAAACAGTGGAGATATATGGAAAAGCTCGACTACTTAGTAGTTTTTTTTTAAACGTGCATAAAATGATATCTCAAATAAAAACAGTTTTAGACCTCATTAAATTCATTTGAATATTATATTTAAGCGATAATGAAGCCTCGATTTAAACGATTCTGAGCTCAATACTAAGTATGTTTAGTATTGTATATACTGTAATTTGTGTATAATAATTGTTATATATTAGGTACAAGAAACAAATTCACATTTACATTCGTAGGGGCACTCCTAGTATGTATAAAAATTACTTGTATCAGGAGACCCCGCTCAACAACATTTGAAACATTTCATATATTATTATTATAAAGATGACAAAAAGAATGGTATCCTGAGTTTCTTTCGAAGTTTCTTCTCAGGATCGTCATCATCTTGGCTATATTTTTTTTTTCCCGAAAACCTGGTAAAATATATAATGGTCTTCAAAAAGTAATCCTGTTTTTGAGAAATAAAGGATTTGATTTGATTGTGATTTGGTTTAAGTTAAAACACGTTAATTATGGTAATGTAAAAATTACATTTTGGAATAGAAAATTAATAAGTTTAGTACTTAAATAATAGGAGCAATTTAAACTTGAATTTACTATCACTGCACGTAATTTCATAAGCTATTATTATTATTATTATCCTTCATTTTTACTCGTCTCCCCCTCCAAAAGCCAAAATGAGAAGGAGACGGTGTTACCCCCGACAGAAGCCCAGTCGATCGGGGTTCAGGTCAAGGACAGAAATCGATGTATTATCCTGGCCGCATGGAGCAGCACCGCTCTCTACATCTGGCCCGGGAGGGAACCGCCACGGAATCCCAACCGCATCAGGTTGTCCCAGAGGCTGGTCGGGATCATTATATTATTATTACTATTTAGGTTGTAAAGATACTCACTTAGCGTCGCCATGATAACTTGATTTATCTTACTTCCTTCGATGCAATATTTTTGTACAGTGTATTTGATCATTTTTACTGATTTTTAATATTTTTCACTTACTTTTTTTAAATTACTTTTTCTACATATATTGGTAATTATTCAACTCTAATCGCAAGTTCGCGACGCGCGCTCGTTTCTGTATTCAAATTGGAAATGACTTTGGGGCTCACTGCTGAACTGTGCCCGTTGTACTGGACATTGATTTGATTTGCCTACAAAGTAAAAACATTATATAAGTACTAGCGATGTAAGGTACTCTTTTCCTGTATCCCTGTATGCAAAATTTCATGATGATCGGTTGAGTATTTTCGAACTACAAACGTAATATTTGTATGTGTTACGGTAAGTGTGAATAATTGAAAATTATTAATAATTACCAAGATTAAGGGCTTGTTTCACAATGTGTTAATAAAGTCCCGAATAGTAATTCGACGAATAAAATACTTGTCAGATAAATCCTTCCATTAACTCGCATTGCGTTTCACAATCATCCAACTCATAAATAAATCTGATGATTTGGTAGTCGACAGGTGCGAGTTAGCAACGTCTTATTCTTTCGTTCCGTTTAGAGCGTTGGTTATAGTTATACGAATTATTATGCCATAATTTTATTAAAAATTAAATAACTGTATTTTTTCTGATAAAATAATTATTAATGTTACCGGTTTCATCGTTTCAGTCTATATAAAGAATATTTTTGCTACATAAACACTAAAAGAATACTTTGGTGCGAAGCATATTTTGCAGGTAACGAAACATTTCTTCTATATTCTGTGTTATTGAACGTCCTTCATGTTTTGTTATTGTTATTGCGATTCGAAATTTTTAAGGTAATGAAATATTGAAGACGTTATTATAAAACGTAGTGTATATATATATATAATGAATGGCATTATATAAATATAATGACATGATTATATACCCAAATATTATAAAAAGAAATGTTCCAGAAATGTGAAAGCGTGAAAGGAGATAAAAAAAATATCGTTTTCATCTTCCATCGCCTCGTAAATATCCATTTTAATTGAAAACTTATTGAATAATAGCAAAATGTAAAAATAATATGTCAACTGTCAATGCTATTCGTCGGTTAAGTATGATAGTGGCCACATGATCTAACCTATAACTTATTCGGCAGTTTAACAGCTGAATAGCGTTAATCAACGATTGTAAAACGCACACAAAGCGCTTACTGGACAGTTAATCGACAAATAGCCTAATTGTAACTTTATTCGGACATTGTGAAACAAGCTCTGGGTAATAGTGATGAATTATTTACTTTTACCGGTTATTATTAATAATTACACCTTAATAATAAGATACGCCTGACAATCACCAGCACTTCAAATACAAAATTAATTAAGAAAATCTAAAGGATTTTTTGGTAGGGAAAGCATATTATGCAATGACACGCTCTAAGATAATATTCTGATGCATTATAAATTTATTCTGACATTGTAATGGTAATTTTGATTTTAATGTTGTAATGGTATTAACTTTGTATTAGTAATTTTGTGATATTGGATTATTGTATTTTATTATAATTGCTTTAATTGTTAGATGATATTCATATTATCATTAATGTTAGCTTTGTACGCCATTCAGGCAGACCATACATGGTTCTAAGAAAACTTTAAATCTCATCAAATGTATATTACCTATGGTCACAAAATAAATAATTGAATTGAATTGAATTACTTTTGGTAAATTTAATCAATTATAATTTTATTATTAATAGGTAATAATTTACAAATAAATTAGTGATAGGGATACGCTCTCTTCGCTCGCGTTTTTTCATATAAGTACATTCGAAAATCAGTCAAGAAGGCTATAAGCAAATTTGTTGGGAGAGATTCGTTTTTGTAGAGCAGCTTTCCACTGAAATCATCGACCCATTCTGTAAAAAGAAACTAGAGGCGGTCATCTAGTTCCAGTATGCTGTGACGCTTTAGTCTTCTGACATTCCGTTGGATGGTCAGTTGGCGAGCCCATCATTCGGATGGTGGATAAGCCAGTCCTTGTACTTAGCTGTCAAGCTGTGAATCTCCTCTTTGATGGTGTTTTACTTGGAGGTGCTCATGGATCTCATCATTCGAAAATCTAACCTGATTTTTAATAAAAGTAAGTCTTTTCTGCTATAAAAGTAAGTAATATTTATTCAAGTAGACAACCTATTTTAAAAGTAAATAGTTTATTACTTTTACCGTTAATCCTGGTAATTATTAATAATTCTCAATCAATCACACTGACCGTAACATGGATTATAGCAAAGAAATAGTGAATGTATATGCAATGCAAAAAAAAATAGCAAAAGAAATTTTGGGGTCTGGACTCCCAATTTTTTTTTTTTGCAGTTGTAAATAAATAAAAGAAAATGACAGAGTAAAACTTTACTTTGAGAACGCGATGCTTTGTCGTAATCGATATCGTCATTTTCGTGTCACGTTTAAGAAGTGATTTTTTTTTAATTAGTTTTTTTAAAGTCACAAAGTGAAGTTGTCACTCAACCCAAAGAATCAAAATGACACTTTCCCAAAAGACGCTGTTACGTTATTAGACTCGGTTTTAAATTAATTTCAAGTTATAAAATGCTACTTCGTTATGCAACGACGTGTCTACTGGTGATCCTTCCCGTTTGCGCTGTGAGTGGAAAGGGAAATGTAAATTGTGATTCACCAGGATACAAGATGTTCGAGGGAAAATTCGGTGACGAGACTCATATGCTGTGTTTGAAATTGACACCAATCAGTAAGCTTAAACTTAAGTTAAACTTAAGGTTTTTAGTACCAGAACACACTGGGTTTCCGCAGTCGTAAACTGGCCAGAATATCTTGAAATCAACGTATTCAACGACATAGTAAAAATGGGTAGAAAAGAGAGGACGCTGGCTACGTTTCGAAGGACGCTTTTTCAGTCCACGACCAATGACAATAGGCGGCGATAGCCAATCTTCAAGTAAACCGTAAGCCTCTGAACAAGAATGACAGAATTATGACAAATTTCGTATGCCTTTTTAACAGTGAAAATCGAAAAGAAAACTTTCTATACCATAACCATACCTAGAAAATTATTTTTGTGTTATTTTAACTAAACTAACTTTATTTATTGTGTAGACCCCAGCCTCACATCCCATCAATCCGCCATAATTCTGGACCCAGAAACATACGAAAATGGTGAAGATATGACTAGTACTATTATAAAGGGACTGCCACTTTCTGACACCATGATGGCGTACGGATACCTCATGACGAATCCGGCTTCAGGATCTGCTGAAGGCTATATTGGTGAAGACAATCAGTTCTATGGGATTTTACATATAGGTGAATAAGGTTTATTATCCAATTAACTGTGCCCGGGAATTCGTATGCGTTTTAGTTTGGATGAGTGGCAAGAATACTTGCCTAACGTCTCAGGGGCCCCGGGTTCGATTCCCAGCGGGGTCAAGTTTGGAAATTTTAATGTAATTTTCAAAATTGACTCTGGTCTGGATTTGAAAAGTAGTGGTAGGGCACACTGCGTTTCGCAGTCATTTGGGCAGCCCGCCTGGCGGCAGTGACCACCCCCTTACAGAAGACCACCGTGAAATAACAGCATATACGTGCTGTTGTGTTTCGGTGAGTGAGTAAGGGATGCCAGAGCCCATTTCCTTATCCCCTCCTAATCCCTTATCCTTAATCCTACTGTAGTCGGCAGCGCACTTGCAGCACCTGTAGCGTTGCTTGTGTTATAGGCGACGGTAGCCACCTACCATCAAGTGGACCGTCAGCCTGTCTGTCGACATAACATAAAAAAAAAATCCCACAGGAACGTAACATTTTTCCAGGATAACAAGTGTCCTATATGTTAATCGAGGTCTGTGTGCCAAATTTCATCCAAATCCGTTCAGAATTTTTGGATGATTTAGTAACAAATGAAATTTCGACATGCACTTAGAACACTATATTAGATTTATCTGTATATAAAAATCAAAATAATGCATTTCTCTTTTATGAAACTTGTTTTATTTTATTATGAGTGGTTAGGGTGCTTGCCTTAACGCTCTGTTCTAGGGTTCCCGGGTTCAATTCCCGGCAAGGTCAACTTTGAAAAATCAACTTTTCAAATTTGGCTCTGGTCTGGATTTGGAAAGTAGTGGCAGGGCACACTGCGTTTTCGCAGTCATTTGGGCAGCCCGTCTGGCGGCAGTAACCACCCCCTTACAGAAGACCACCGTAAAATAACAGCACATGTGGTGTTGTGTTTCGGTGAGTGAGTAAGGGATGCCAGAGCCCATTTCCCTATCCACTCCTAATCCCTTATCCTTAATCCTACTGCAGTCCGCAGCGCACTTGCAGCAGCTTTGGCGTTGCTTGTGTTATAGGCGACGGTAGCCACCTACCACCAAGTGGACCGTCAGCCTGTCTGCCGAACTTAACATAAAAAATGAAAATAAAAATTTGAGAGTGGACTGGTATTGCCTTAGTCGAGCAATTATTCCAGTTGACTCTTAACAGAGACAAGTTCAAGGAGTTGACGGCCAACCTTAAGGACTGAAGGGGCATTGGGAGGGAGAGAGAGATACAGTATCTGAAAACCCTGAAAAAAAAACTCTCTGTGTATGTATTTGTGTGTATGTGGATATATAAGTTTGTGCGAGTATTGTACGTGCGTTTGTGTGTTGTATAATATTAGTCTGTGAATGTATATGTTCAGTATAAGACTGACAGCGACATCTTTGGACCGAACCGAAGCAATGCGTATAACGTTACCACTAATGTAATTTTTCTACCCACAGTTTAATAACTTGTATCTGAGACAATATAACACGCGTCATTCGTTAAAGCTTATTGTTTTTATTTCTAAAATTCATCATCCAAGAAGTCGCCTCTCCAAAACTAATTACCGCGATTGCAATCAATGCCTAGCTCAAACTGTAGATATAATATATAATAAAATAAAAAATCAAACATATATAACATATATAAAACACATATAACATATATAAAAATATATAACATATAACATATATATATATATATATATATATATATATATATATATATATATATATATATATATATAACATGTATAAACATATATAATAAAATCGTACTCTAGCCGGGTCTCTGTACATTAAATAATTTAAAAAATTTTTTTATCACGTTTCCTACGAGTAACTTTCATTCGTTTACGGACCTCTCTTTTCTGATTTGATCTCCTACCGCTGGCTAGGCGGTAGGGGTATGTGGGGGTCACCAGTGCTCCACGCCATACTCTAGGTCATAGCGGCACTCGCACTATCCACTAAAACTCCCCGGTGTCTCCTTGCACTTCGAGAGGAATGGACCGGGCTCTGCCGAGGCAACAACTCCGATCCACCCCAAGGGCACTGTGTAACCCTTAAGCATAGCCTTCTCCATAGCTCGTTGAGCGACGTTGAGTTTTCGTACGAGGTTCATAGTTAGATACCTAATGCCAACCAATGTTCTTCAGGAAATAAAACCTTGTACGCGGATCCAAAGAACCAGGATGATAAGGGATTTGTTGGTGCCTACATTGGTGATAATATAGTCGGACCTTTGCGTAGTCACCGCCGGGTCGATATGAGAGACACAGGTGAACAGGTGATATATTTTTATAGGCAACGTTTTAGTATCATGATACAAAATAATTAAAAATAACAAAGATTTCACTGTTAACATTTACCTTTTATTATAAGCGTTGGCAACGCATTTGTATAACCCCTGGCGTTTGTCGTGCTTATTGAAGACGGTATCCACCATATCATAGAAAAATACCTGAAGAATTTCAAAGCGTTCTCCGTTAAGTTTAATTACCAAGATCTGTAGACGAAACATATAATTTTTCCTATTTGCTGCAGACCTCGAAAATTTAAATGCAGTCTATCTATGACTATACAGGTGATCAATCAAAAAGATACGAAAATGTATTCTTAAGAATTAAGGCTTTGATTTTTGAAAAAAACTGCATTCAAACTTTTTTAAATTAGGCTCATACACGACCAAGAATCGAACCCGGTCAAATCTCTGTAAAAATCGCAATTATTTTTATTGATAGTTATGGGTCATAAAGAATAAATTTTACTACGGCACCTAATATAAATAATAAACAGAAATGTCTGCAATTTTAATATGACTACCAAAGTCTTTAAAAACCAAAATATTTAAAAAAATTGTATTCTATACAATTTTTTTAAATATTTTGAAATATTTTTACAAAGAGGCTATTTGGTCTAGCGGTTTAAGATGCTTGCGGCTCACTCGAAAAATTCGTCATACAAGATCACGTTTTTCTAAGAAAC
Source organism: Bembecia ichneumoniformis (assembly GCA_910589475.2). Classification (NCBI taxonomy): domain Eukaryota; kingdom Metazoa; phylum Arthropoda; class Insecta; order Lepidoptera; family Sesiidae; genus Bembecia; species Bembecia ichneumoniformis. The sequence continues at coordinate 5,030,919 of OU342543.1, forward strand.
GCTAATATTTGTAAATGTGAATATGTGAATATTTAGGATATATCATGTGTAAAAAGAAAGCTTTCGATACACGACTTCATTCGATATAATTAAATCCTAAATTAACTTCTAACACGGAATTTCAAACAATTTTGCTATTATTTTCTGTATGAAACTTTACAGAAAAAAAAAATTATAATATCGATAATGAATGTAAAAAATATATTGACAGTTTTACAATTTAAAATTTATTAAAAAAATTATTTAAAATAAAATTATTAATAAATTCAAAAACCATAAAATTTTGTCACAATTAGTCGATTCAAATCGATACGCTTATGCGTTTTCATTCACAATGGCTGTGTGATGGTGCTGGACGAACCTGTGCTGCTATCGGGATGTGTGATAGCGGGGAGATGAAGCCCAATATGACTATAGGGAACGGCCTTAACGCTTTGTCTCGGGGGTCCCGGATTCGAAAACTTCAGCAGGGTCTCTTTTAGAAATTAACTTTTCAAAGTTGACTTTGGTCTGAATCAAGTGAGTGCAGACAGGACACACTGCGTTTTGTAGTCATTTACGCAGCCCCTCTGGCGACAGTAATCACCTCCTTACAGAAGATCACCTTAATCCTACTATAGTCGGCAGCGCACTTACAGCACGTGTGGCCTTGCTTGTGTTATAGGCAAGGGTAAAACTTACCATCAAGTGGACCGTCAGTGTGTGTGACGATCTTTACATAAACAAATATCCTGGGCTGTAATGTTGCCCCATATCCGTTAGGCACTTTGGCTAAGAATATGTCACTAGATCATTCTATTGTCAGCCCTGATCACGGAATATCTCCACTATGTCTCGTAGCATCTTCGTAATACATGTAACACAGAGTCTCTTAGCTGCTACACGAGTACACCTGCTTTTGACAACAGGTATAAAGTTTGTAACATTTTAAATGTAACGAAAACACTTTGTAACTTACATCAAAATTAACAATCCAAATAATTAACCATGACTACAGGATACTTTTAATATTTTCCTAGATTTCACACATCTAAATTTAAAAAGGCCTGTTCACTTTCATACTTGGAACAGATTCATTTTCATGAATCTTCTTCCGAGAAGACGTAAATAGGAAAAGATTTCAGCAGAAACGCTGTATTAATTAATTATTATGTTATTTTTAAGGTCGGTTGGACCTGGCCGCCTAGTGCCATACACTTTTTACTTTTTGTATAAAACTTTTTTTATAAAACGTACCTACGTATATATGTATGTCTTTTTAAAACAATAAATAAAATGATAATATCGCCGCATTCAAATACCAACAAAACTATGGAAGACTCAAATGCTTTTTCTGAACAAAGGCCACCGGTCAAAGCGAGGGTGGTGAAATGCTCTGAAATTCATTCGCAGTTATTTTGTGGTGGTATTCTCTAAAGAGACTGTTATTTATTACTTTCATGGGTGCCAGAAGGATCTAAATGACACAAAATGCGCCAGATGTAGCGCAAAAAAGAGAGATCTTTGGTACTCATTAAAGGTACTGTAACTAGACTTAGGCGTTGTCTTTATTCTAAATGACTGAACCAAATATTCTACGATATTATAAATGGTAAGTAGTCTTAAAACAATTTCTAGAATCTCCACAAACGTCATGATATCGCCCAACCTTTGAAGTGTTTTCGTTCCTTTGTTACAAATTATAGGTAAGTACGTTAAAAATATGATAAATAAAATGTTTTACTATTCAAGCGTCAGGCTCATTTCCATTGTTTCCGTTCTTACTGGAACGCAAAACTCGGAGGCGAGGTGTGGCCAATGCGAGGCTGTGCGAGCTTCTGCTGCTGGCTGATAAGGAGTACTTCGACAAGGACGCTAATTCAAATCTCAATCATGCAGTGAAGAGGATGATGCACGCCGTCGCACAAGCCGATATTATATTTAGAAATGCGGATTTTAATGAGGATGGAACACCTGATAACATAGGTATTTAACTTTATTTTTTCTAGTAGCATAGCACATTGAGTTTCGCAGTAATAAATTGGGCAGCCCGGCTGGCGGCAGTAGCCACCACCTTGCAGAAGACCACCATGAAATAACAGCATCAGTACCTACAGGAAAATTTACTGACAAACCAAAGTTTGAGGCCCTCGGGGTCTTTTTGATATGAGTTTCTAGAAGATATCGATGGGTGAAAGACATTTTCGATGCCTCTAAGGGACTCAAATTTTGATTTGTTTTTAAGTTTTCTTGGACTACATGTGCGCTGTTGTGTTTAGGTTAGTGAGTAAGCATTGCTAGAGCCCGTTCCCTATCCCCTTCTAATTCCTTATATTCTAAACAAAGGTTGTCAGACAGGCTGACGGGAGGTGGTTAAAGCCCTCCTATTTGTCATATAATATAGTCTATGGCACATTATTATAAAAACGTCAATCAGCATTCGCCCTACACATACGTCGTAGCTGAGTCTACCTACTACCAACATGTAAGAACAACAAGTAAATAAAAGAAGCCTTACTTACCAAGTCTCCAGTCGTCTCTTCTTTTTCTCCATCACCGCCCGTGTCCCATCAGACAAATGACACTAGAAGAAATGCCACAGGGGCGCAAATGCCCTGCCAACATAGTATTGGGCTGTGGGATGGCTTACACACTCACCAAAACACTTGCTGTTATTTCACGGTAGTCTTCTGTAATAAGGGGGTGTTTACTGCCGCCAGACGGACTACCCAAATGACTGCGAAACATAGTTTGCCCGTCCACTAATTAATATTAATTATTATTTATTAATTTTGAATAGTTTTTGTTTGTATTGTACGTAGTTTGTATTGCAATACATCTAAACGTATTTTTTTTTATTTTGCTTAGGCTTCACGGTGAAATACATTCTAATATTAGCTTCGAATGAGACAAATAGTCGCGTTTTCGGCGATTTATCCGGAGTGGTGGATGGGCATACATACCTGATGAGATTCGCTAGACTCCGCCGTCTCTCCGAAGTGTGCCTCGGAGTAGCATTTTCGGGACATGCATTTTTTAATAGAACTCTTGGTTTAAGGTAATTTATGTGATTATTGGATATTTTTGATGGGGTTTATACCTTTTCGATTATTGTTGTTGGTTTGTAACCTTGGTAATGTTTTTGTTGATTGTCAAGCGAAAGAAGTTAGTTAGTTTAGTTTTGTTTTTATATAGATTGGAAAAATTAAGTTTGTGATGTACGGACAAGAAATGATAAATAAAATAATATCGAGGCTTAAACACCTGAATAGATTTTAATAATTTTTACACTAACACTAGCAATTTTGTACTACAGTACGCAGCCCAAATCGTAGCCTTTACCGGCTTAAAAAAATTACGAGCCATGGTCGAGTAGCCTTTGCGCTCTGACTCAAGGATCGGGGGTTCGATTCGGGGCCGGGCAACCTTTTCAAATAAACTTTTCAACTCTCTGGTCTGGGTGTGCAGGGTTTCACCCCCTGTCCGTTGTATGGTTACCAAATAACACATGCCTAATAGTGTTTAGTTTTGGGGGAAAAAACCTCTTTGTTTCTAGCTCATTCAATTTATCACTTTACTTGTACCTAACTTAGAACATAAGTCCTTTGTCTCAAAAATTCTAGCGTATAGTCTTTGATCCCACTATACAGGAGCCTACAACCTTGATTATGAAACTATTTAATATGATACTAGTGTCATCATCGACTTTAGATTCTTCCCGTATTTTGATTTATTAGTTTGAACAAAAATCGGTTATTTATGACTCAACTCTAATAGTTAATGCTAACTGGCTACTTTTTGAAGTTTATTCCTTAAGATTTATTTCATATAAGGCCCCTGGTATGGAAATTTTATTGGGAGTAAAATTAATACAAGCGTTAACTAGAAAGAAACCCTACCTAAATCCGACAGATGTCGCCGCTTCACCTAATTCTAATCTATACTTTACGACGAAATTACATACTAATATTATAAAGCTGAAGAGTTTGTTTGTTTGTTTGAACGCGCTAATCTCAGGAACTACTGGTTCGAATTGAAAAATTCTTTTTGTTTTGAATAGTCCATTTAACGAGGAAGGCTATAGGCTATATAACATCACGCTACGATAAATAGTATTATATATAAGCAGTGTCCAGTACCGCGCGCCCCATGCGCACGCCACCGCCGTATGGGCTGCAGCGAAACGTGGCCGAGTTCAGCTAGTGTAGTATAATTAGATGACGCCATCAATAGTGTTATATTTTTGGAGTTCACCAAGCAGTTCTATTCAAATCCGGTAGATGACACCGGTTTACCTATTTCTATTGTAATGTAATAAATGGCGCGTTTATTTACCCTCTTTTCCTATTGCATAGAAAAAGACAATCGTACTTAAGGGGTAAACTCCAGTCGTGAGTCGGAGTTTTTTTTTTTTTTGTAACACTATAAAAATGTAGAGTACTTTATCGTATTATTATATAATCAATACTTTTCTGTCGTGTACCAAATAATGACTTTTAGAGGCAAATATGGATAAGTATGGACAACTATTTTTTTTTTTTTAAATAAAATACAGCCTATTTTATTCTCTGATAATGTATGTACTTTCTATATGTGAAAGAATTTTTAATAACAGTTAAGTAGTTTTTGAGTTTATCCACTCCTAACAAACAAACAAACGTAAAAAAATCAAATCTTTCCTCTTTATGTAGATAATTTTGGATAATAATACACTATATTTTTACAAATGACGTAACAAAACTTTGTATTACTTTGCAGTTTTACTTCCCTGGGTGGCGGTTTGAGTGGCACAACAGGCGGTTTGTGCGATAGAAGATCTTACGGCCGCTCGTTCAACACGCTCGCTCTGGCTCACTCCACTTCCAAAGAACGGGTGCCCGAAAGGGTAGCCGCTTTTACGCTTGCGCATGAGTTAGGTGCTTAATTCATTGTGTGTCAATAAAATAATCGATGAGACCGTGCGGTGTTCAGTTCTCTCGAAGTATTCTTTTTTATGGTTCCGTACGTTCGAATAAAAAAAACGGAACCCTTATAGGATCACTCGTGTGTATGTCTGTCCGTCCGTCACAGTCAATTATCTCCGAATCTACTAGACCGATTAAGTTGAAATTTGGTACACATACATATCAATCTCTGTGACCCAAACGCAGAGGTGTGACGTGAATAGATGAAATCTGTATGTGGGAGGTCATTTTTGAAAACTGCATCGTGTGACATATCAAATGGAAGGTCTTGTTGTGAAGATCTTAAATTTTAATTTTTTTTGTAATTTTAAAATAAAAAGTTACCAAGTTATTCAAGAAAATAGATGAAACGACATCAAGACGAAAATCGATGGGTGATAAGATACAGAAGTTAATTTTCTACTTATAGATTATAGGAAAACCTATAAGAAGTCCATGATATTAAAATAACATGGTAAATCATTCAATATTGTGCTGATAGGTAACATCGTACGGAACCCTCTTCACGCGAGTTCAACTCGCACTTGTCCCGTTTTTTTTTGTAAATGTCATCAGACAGGCTGACTATCCACTTGATCGTAGGGGGATACCGTCGCCTATAACACAAACAATTCTACAGGTCCTGAAAATGCGCTACTGACCTTAGTAGAATTAAGGATAAGGGATTAGGAAGGGGATAGGGAAATGGGATCTGGCATCATTTATCCACTCACTGAAATACATACAATAGATACTCATATTTCAAGGTGATCTTCTGTAAGAGGGTGGTTAACTGGTTGCTGCCGCCAATCCGTCTGCTTTTATTTATGACTGCGATGCGCAGTACCGAGTCCCATACCTCGGTCTGACGAACAAGGACCGGGGTGCCGTCTCTCTCACCGGCCAACAACCGCGCGGGCCGAGTACGGATTCTCGGTCCGCGCGAGCGGTGACAGGTGAAGCTCCAACGGAAAGTAGGAGCCTCCAAATTACAGTTCCGCCACGAGCTCCGCTGAGCGGAGCTCGCTCGGGCCCACGTCGGTGTGTGCCTTCTTTGTCCCCAAAACCAATCCGTTCGGTCGAGCAAAGGCCGGTGACCCCACCGACCCCAGCAACCGCCTGGATTGCCTAGGGTAAGCCCACTACAACAAGGTCCTGGCACACCTAGGGAGGGAACGCAGTGTGCCCTGCCTCTACTATAAAATTAACTTAAGAGTATTAAGAAAAATAGTATCAAACTTCGATCAAGTGGCCATGTTGATATAGTTTTTTTGACATATTACAGGAATTCATTGTTCATAACAGTCCGCTGTCCTTACCTTTTTTTTATTATACAGCCCGTAAGTGTCATCTCACACATCTTTCAAAGAAGAATTGTCAAAGTTGTGTCCTACATAGATGTTCAGTGACTGCATTCACAAATCTGCAGTCATAAATTGGGCGGCTCGTCTGGTGGTCGCAACCAACCTTTTACAGAAGACCAAATAGCAACATGTGCGCGGGATACGAGTATATCGCAACTTATCGTTTATCCTAATCAACGTTAAATCGGGTCGGGGATATCCTAACGTTTGTTAACTAACTTTGGCGTGATCGAGTAACAAACATACACACAACATACAAACTTTCGAATTTATATACGTAATATTAGTAGGGTAGCCACCATATGACATTTGAATTTAACAACTCTTCATCAAGGAAGAACCTTTTGTGATACACAACTAGCAAAGATGGTTTGTTCATGTTTTAAGGCGACGCGACGCATTGGAAATTTTGGTGGCAGGGATTTAGATTTTTCTCAGCAATGACAAAACGTATGAAAGTGCTGTTTGATAATCTGTTCTTTCATGTTACTGACTTCATTTTTTCAGTTGGATTACACGATTGGTAAACTTTCATAACAGAGAAAAAAATTGTCAAAGAAACCTCTTTTAAAACACCGATTTACATATTACAGGCAAACGGGACCAATTTATACTTCAAAATCTTCTATGTACATTAGTATAAACATACACTTTAATTTTACAGTTGGATTTCTTAAAATACATTATAGTTTTTTAATAAAACATCGTTTTGTCGCATACGACAAAACGATTGTCGCATTTTCGTATGCAATCGTAGCCGTATTAATTGTTTATCGCTGCGTCGCGGTCGCCTTAATAGAATCACTCATTCATTCTCTATAAGAAGTATTTTCATGTAATTGATGAATAATTATTTAAAATACATTAGGTAATTAAGGGTTTTTCACAATTTATTTTGCACAGGTCATAGTTTTGGTGCACAGCACGACGATAACTTCCCGAATAAAGAATGCCAAGGATACCTGATGAGCGCGCATTCTACAGCCACCGAAACGTATGCGCCTTACGAGTTCTCCGTCTGCAGCAAGAGGCTCATTGCGGCAACATTGGAAAGCATGAGTTACTGCCTCGTCGAGGAAGATGAACCGTATTGCGGGAACGGTAAGGTTTATTTTGCTGACCGCGTCACTCGTTGTTTATTGTATGACTGAAAATAATGATTTTAAACTAAGCGACAAACCCATTTTTAATATCTTAATTTTTATTTCGTTTATAATTAATCTTGAATAAATTGTAACAAAAATAAAAACCCATAATTTATTTATTATTTGTTATACTGGTTACTAGCTGGTGTCCGCGTCTTCGTCGGCGTTGAAAAAATATAAAATAGAATTGGGTGATGTGGCGACATCTATCGGATTTGGGTAGAACTGCTTAGTGATACACCTGTACATAGTATGCTCCCATCGGGAATCTATAAGGATAAAACCTTAACGGATTATACACCTATAGATCCCTCAGGGTTTCAGGAACCACTCTGTTGAGAGATGAAAACGGCACGAAAATCCGTTCGGTAGTTTTTGAGATTATTGCGAACATACAGACTGACGCGGCGAGGACTTTGTTTTATAATACGTACTTATGTAAAAATTTATTCTTCCCTTCAAATTAAGTAATAACACAGCATAGTCGTAGTCGTACGTTCGTAACGTCACGCCATCTCGCGGCTGTAACCACTCCTTTACAGAAGACCACCGTGAAATAACAGTATGAATGCTGTTGTGTTTCGTTGAGTGAGTAAGGGATGCCAGAGCCCACTTCCCTATCGCTTCCTAATCCCTTGTCCTTAATCCTACTATGGCCAGCAGCGCACTTGCACAGCACCTGTAAGTGGAGCGTGGAATGGAACGTGTGGTCATTTGAACATCGTTTGATATTGAACACCCCGCTCCGCCGACATGTATCTTACATTTGTGATTGTCGCTGTCGCCCGCCCCTCTCAGCCTGAAGATATAGAGATGATCTATAAAACTCTTTCAATTTAAGGTATAGTGGAAAAAGGAGAAGCATGTGACTGCGGTCTTCCGTCACTGTGCAGCCAACGGGATCCATGTTGCACGCCAAGAGCTGGTGGTGCGGCGGTCTTGCAGGAAAGGTTCGTTTCCACCGATTGATGTACTTCTGATACATTCATTTCGTTGTCAGTATATACCCTGAGTTTCCCAGCGGGATTCCAGCGAGATTTCTCGTAGAGATAATAAGAGGTTTTTTTTTAGTTGAAGATTATAATGGCGAGATAAGTCGTCAAAAGTGTAAAGGGAGCGAGTGTGGACATGTTAACATACCTACTCTACGCGCGTAATCTGAATGCGGCTCTGAGTAATTCGCTAGTGATGTGACATAACTAGTGGAAGTAATGTCGATAAATTAGGTCTGAAAATGTTAACCAATGATATAAATGGCTGAGCCCGCAATTTCGTACGCGTGGTATTCGGTATATTCCAATCAATTGGAATGAAATAAACACTAAATGTTATGTGAAGCTTGCTACAATAGAGTAATACATCAATGAAAACTGAATTCAAATCGATTAAGCCGTTTTTGAGATTAGTGTGCACAAACAGACAAACAGATAAAGATTCTAAAAACTACTTTGTTGACCACGGTGACATACCTAAGTACAACGTGTACAAATTGGTTTTTTGAAAAAAATATTTAATGTACAGACACGGCTCGTTTACGATTATAGATGTGTATAGATAAGGTCGCAGTCCGCCTCTGCCTGTCTCCTGCTAATTTCATCTAAAGCACCCAACAAAATCATGCGGTTTTCACCAATGAAAATAGTGATAAACGAGGAAGGTTTGAGAAAGACAATGAATAAAGCACTTTTTCTAATAGAAATTCGGGGTTAATAGAAAACAAATAAGAACTTAACTAAAGCTTAAGCTATGAGGGACCGGCTAGCCCTGTAGGGCCATTTGCGACGACCACGGCGTTGGCCGTGGCCGGTACAAGTGGTCCCCGGGCCGGGAGGTCCCTCGCAGGCGCCGTGTCCTGGTCGCGCCTCGGAGGTGAGAAGCGGCGCGGCGGTCTTCCTCTCCTTTCCCGGTGTCGGGGTAGCTGCATGTCCTGATCATCACCAGCAAACGCCGCGTTTGCTGCAGTGATGGGGTCATCCTGGTCCAACAGAATGTGTCGGTGTCTTCTTCAACCGCAAGCTATCTACGACCAATTGTCATGTTTGCGCAAATAAACCCAATATTGTAAGTCAAACTCAAACTAGGTGTACGCAAGCAACCTGAGTGCAGTTTGCATAGTTTTGAGGAATGCGCTAGTGCTATCGATAGCTGTACGAAGGCTCAGCACTACATTGCAGCGGAGGGGGGGCACGTAAACGAAGCATGAAAGATGTACACTGTGAACTAACACTAGTGTTAAAATCAGTGAAATAAATTATTTTATTTGCAAAAGCTGTTTTGAAAATACGTATTTTGTTTTTAAATACGTCCCACTTCAGCAGTTGCAGATATAGTGGAGCGCCTGGAGCGTCAAAATCATACAAACCTCGGACTTCCGTTACAGTGGATGAAAAAATAAAATAAAAAATGGAATGTTTAGCTAATAACATAAATAAAAAAGTTTACCTATTGAAAATTTGTGCTTTTGATTTTTAAAAAAAATTGGATAATTATAGATTCAAATAGTATGGAGGCATATTAGGCTGTAAAATGGTTTTTATATCAATATTAAGTTAATGTATATTGTTCTATAAGCATAATAAGTGGGAAAATGGAGTAATTCAAGGAAAATCGAAAAAAAGTAACATTTAAAATAAAATTTTGGTTTATGTAGGCATTTTACATTATTGATCTGCATCAAATATTCTCTTCCACTTCAGTTATTTTAATGGTAGGTAAAGTATTAGGGCAACTATTTCCGTTGCACTGTAAACATGCTACACTACAATATAAACCACTCTTCCTACAACCACAAGCAGCTCCACACCCTTTTGCAGTAGATTATCCGGTGCTGGTAACATGGTAATGGATAAACATGTTATTGAGATACTTCCACCCCCAATCTCCAATATTTACGTCGTTTCCTAACCATATCTGGGTTTGCAGGTACACTCTTTTCAGGCATGCGGCATCAGTTGTAGTGGTAATGACAACATCAGTTTTAGTGGTAATGACATAACAGTTGTAGCTTTAATGAAAAAATTGTATCTCAATGTATTTAAGTCTTTAATTTTTGCCGGAGCTCCATACAAAGCCAAAATACATGCTACACCTGCTTGAAATATATTATTGGAGTCTTCATTGACATTTTTAAATATTTTTGCTGATTCTTGTAAATCAAATTACCTTATTACAACACGAAGAAATAAAAAATCTTGAACAAAAGTTCAACACCAAAAAATCGTCTCCAATAAAACTTCCCGTTAGCAACATTATAGTAAATTGATGTAAAATCACACAATTTTCACTTTTAAATAATCAACATATACAGGACACATGTCATTTATAACTAAGCTATCCAGAAAATGTCCGTTTAGTTGCACGTTGCAACTGCCGCTGCCGTCCCTTCAACCTTCCCTCTCTCCTTCCCGTTCACGACTCAAGGTCTCTACGACCCTTCATAAACACAGGTATCTCCAAAAGATGATTTTCTATACGTATTCGAGTCAAATTCGACGTATACATAAAAAAATGCTATTTGAAGTTAAATTATATGCTGGAATATTAATTTTTTATCTTTTTTCAATTAAATAATGAAAAAATTAAAAGCACAAAAAAAATTTTGGTAAACTTTGCAAATTATAGTATAAAAAATAAAATGCCACCTCAACCAAAAAAATTCATTCACTGTAACCATTTTCCGAGGTCAAAACCCCTGAGCGCTCAACTAATACGCGGAGCAGGATTTAAGCGCGAACACAGTGGACACGCAGCACATGTGAATGTTTCCTTTTCAGAACCTTACACAAACAAGGATGCGCTGTAGCCCCAACTGCAAGCTGTCATCCATCCCAGGGACTCTGCTGCATGAACAACTGTCAATATGCAGATTTAATTGCCAGTGGGATTGTTAGTAAATATATACCTACATTTGGTTGTCTCAGAATAAATACGTTAAGATAATTTGAAATAGGTACGTTCCGAAATTTACTTTGACGCGAAGTAGTATAAAATAAAAAACAGGGTAATAATATTGTTTGTTACATACAAATCATCTCATTTAATTTTCATTCAAAATATTTATTTATTTTTTACTAAGCTCGGGGGCCTCTAGATGATACTATATATCTAATAGATACCTCTATACCGGCCCTGGTAGCTACTATGATATTTGCAGGATTGCAAAACCGTTGAACAATCCTGTCCATGCAGCAACGTTCAATGCGAGTGCGCCTTGGGAGGCAGATGTTTGAAGGACGGAAGTTGTCACGCCGCCGAATGCGCTCTACTTGGTCTCAAAGAGTGCTACTGTCGCAAGGGGCCCGTAAGTGTAAATAATAATTAATCTTAATTTAAATTTCATAATAATACTAATAAAGTTAGGAAATTTCAACCCTGAGATGAGTCAACTGTGGTATGGTACACCGACAAGCTTACACCTAGTGGCATAACAAGGTAGCAGAACGAGCCCCCGGCTCGAGGAGCCCGTGAATACACGGAGGACCCTTTTTTTAATTCTCATAGATAACCGGCAAGCGTTACGGGTAGCTGCGGGTTATGCCGAACTCCCACCGGCTAAAACCCAACGTTTTTCTAGCGCGGCCACAGATGGACGGGTCGCGAGGATGTTACCTACACGATATCCCCGACCCGATGTATTATAAAATTTAAAAAAAAAATTGTATTTAATCAATTTATGTAAGGTTTTTATTTTTTTAATAGGAAATGTTCCACTACGCAGACATAGTTTGATTTTTATGAACATTAATTGTTTGTGACATTGTCGGACCGAATTTGCTTGCGATTTATAAAAATGAAACTACAACATCAAGCTTTTACATGTTAAGGGAGAGCCACATCCGATTAATTTGCCACGAGCCTAAAAACGATATAGTTATGCCACGGCCTAACACCGTCAAATGGTCCGTTTTATTTCTATTATATAAAAAATGCGCATCAATCTAAGAAAGAAAGAAAGAAAGCAACTATTATTCCTCTACAGATATAGGCAAATACATACACTATATGAACAAACAATAAATTACAAACAAAAGAGACAAACAAATATATAAAAAAAATGGCAAGAGGAAAAGGAACCCTGGCTCAGTATACAGTTGTGGTGCAGACCACAACACTGATTTTCTGCCAGGGACCAGACATTCAAAGAAAAAACATTTTCGTGTATTTTTAAAAACAACGTCAGACAAAGTCGCAGAAAAAATAGTATAAAACTAAAGCAGAAATACGCTTAATTAAGTAAATTTGAATTCCATCAACTTCAGGGTGGCACGCTGGGCAAATCAAATTTGTGTGGCGTTTGCTGCAAACTAGCACCGAAGCACCCAGAGACGGAAGGTCAGTGCGTGGGCGCTGAATTCGCTGCTTTAGAGGCGTTGAAAAATAATCAATTGCCCCGCGGTTGGCCGAATATCAATTTTACTGGATGTGAGTTAGTTTTCTGAGAATTATCAAGCTACCTAATTGTTTTAGGTAATATGGAAAAGATGCAATCACAAGGACAAACAGGGCAAATATAAAGAAGGTTTTTTTTTAATATTTTGCTAAAATGATTTACCTACACACGAAAACCATTCTAACGAATACTACGCAAGTATTATTATTTATTTTGTGCTAATACACACACCGACACAATTAGCGGAACAAATTGAAAGTATTCGTTATCATAATATTTCATTAATTGGCCTATTAATACAAGGACTAATCTCAGACCGAACACACTTTTTACCTAATAACCTATGAATTAAGATGCAATATTGCACAACAAATTTTTATAGCTTCTCACAGAGATAACCGAACAGATTTAAAATTGGTAGGTTTTTCTTAAATATTGTGTAAAATATGCAAAAAGAAATAATAGTACCCGATTAAAACTTTAGTACAGAACTTGAGTTAATTAATAAGTTTGAGAAAATATAGTTGTCATTGAAAATTTTTATTAATAATTTACAATTTGTTTTTTCTCAGAACATAATTATATTTTATGCACAAGCTAGTAGTACGTTAAATTCTTACTTGACTTACGGATACAATATCAACCTTTCTGAAGACTATGAGGTTGGTTACTCTGAACTCTTGATCGTCTATTTCAGCAAGTAGAACATTAAACCTTTGCACTGATAGAGGTTGCGTTGCGACGTCGATACGCGTATGGACCGTAGGGAGTCGTTGTGTTACAATGCGTTCTGTAGGCGTATGCGTCCGTGGAATTTGCATGCCGGGAACCCGCACTCCCCGCTCTAATATATACCCGGTAAGATATACCTACAAATTCGGCAAGTTCACTAGGATCCCCTATGGAATTCGGATGAATTTTCTGGTTCCCCCAAAGAGATCGATACCTAGGTAATTTTTTTATGTTAAGGTCGACAGACAAGCTGACGGTTTACTTGATTGTCGGTGGCTACCGTCGTCTATAACACAAGCAACGCCAAAGGTGTTACAAGTGCTAGGACAATTCATCGCCGGTCGATTCATCGCCGTTTAGTTAAAATATCAACATCTTCTTCACTTAAAACAATCAATGTCACACAGGTTTCACATCAGTCTTGAAACACATTTTGTAATAGACAGTCTATTTGCCAATACCAGCATTCCGGGTGTACTCGCTCCGCTCACGTTTAATTTCATAAAGATTCCAGAACCTAATCTAAATTTGTTTTCAGTAGAAATAAGTTTTGTAAGAGACAGTCTTTTTGCCAAAACCAGTAGGTATTTGATTTATAATAGGTATTCCGAAATCACATTAAATGCTAAAATAAAAACTACCGCATATTTCATGAAAATTTATGTCTTTTCTGACCATAAAGGTCAGGTAGTAATTCCTGTGCTTTCTACAAAAAGTATTGCAATACTGCGCATGATAAACAATAGACCACAACGAAAGGCGATGAAATGGCCGGCGATTAATTGTCCCATCCCGCTGCCGAGCATAGTATGGTTAAGGATACGAGATTAGGAAAGGATCCTTTACTCCCCACTGAAACACAACACCACACATGCTGTTATTTCACGGTGGTCTCTACTGTAAGGGAGTGGTTACTGCCGCCAGACGCAATGCCCAACACCAGATACCTACTTGTCAGACCAGACCAGAGCCAACTTTGAAAAGTTTAGTTCCAATGTTGGCTTTGTAAGTAATCGAACCTGGGACCCCTAGGACAAAGCGGTAAGGGCTGGACAATTACAAAATATTGTAACATTTATTTCAACAGTTAAAAATGTGGATAAAATACTTAAAATATTCATTTGAATTTCTAAAAGAGTGAGGGCTGAGATTCATTGCATTATTGTGTTACTGTTTTAAATATGTGTTAAATGTGTGCATTATTGTGTTACTTTTAAAATGTTTAAATTTTTTTAGTAACTTGAGTTTTTAATCCAGCGTTAACTGCTTTCAGGAAAATATTATGAAATTGAAGAGCTCGTCAAAAGGTCCCATAACAAACGTGGTTTTAAATTTTTTTGCGGCATTAATTCTGGTGTGTTTTAAATGATATATTTTGTTATAATCATCTTTAATTATCTGCGAGTTGCTAATGAAATTTGAAAATATTGAAATGTTCCTTATAACGTATACCTAATATTGTATTTTATTGTTTTACTTTGGGGCCAATTATATGAAATTTTGAAGTAAGTAAATTGTCTTTTTCTTTTTAAAAGTTAATAGCAAATTTTGTCTATGTTAATATTGGTACCTGGGCGACAGCACTCGGTATATTTTATTTTATTTTTTACAAAGACGTGGACAATTATTGCGTTCCATCCGACGACGGTTAACTAACACAATAATTGCATTGTTTTGCTATTGGATGAAAGCCGAACATATTCGTATTCATATAGCGCCATCTCACGAAATTTTGGGTTAAACATTTGATTACCATCCATTGGCAACAATACAAGTACTACAAAAATTAGCAAAATGACGCTTTAATAAATAGTTGTAAAAAAAACTTATTTTGTGTAAAATTGCTTTTTACAAGATTATATGTAGACTTAAAAAACAAAACCTTATCTAAATACAAAACGTATATATTCCTATCCTAATCCTTATCCCTAATATATATATCCTTATCTTTAATCCCGTTACGGTAGGTAACGCACTTGACGCAAGTTGACCGTCAGCCTATCACATATAAAAAATTCCGGGATCTAAAACATTTTTCAAGAATTTTATTCCTAAAGAAGTCGTTATCTCAGATAAAATAAAATAGTTCCTGTTTGGTCCGAGGTCATTATTTTTTATTTTTTGTTATCTGTGTTTAAATCACGTAAATAAAAAGATAATGTAAGTACCTATATAAGTGACTGTCACATATAATATCATTTTATGAATCAATAATAATTCTTGAAGATAATTTAGATTTTTTTTTAAATATTGCTACAGATATCCATAGAAATTCAAAACAATACTTGATAACCATAACAAGTTAATTTTTTTTGTATGAAATAGTATTGCAGGATAAGTGTAAATTAATTTTGAAATATGGTGCCAAATAAATGGACGCAGGCGCTTATTGATTTCCTATAGTACAGATGTCGCGGCGCCAGCAGGTTATAACGCGGTATCGTTACGTTTCTCAAATCAGGCTAGAACACAGTTTTATGTTCACTCTATTTATTACAAACAGAAACCTCTGGTGTTGCTGTTGCTTGTGTGTTATTAATATTTTTTCTGAATACAGAACCACCGCGTCAGCGGTTGGATTTGTATTTGTTTAATTGTTTTGTAATACTTTATTTAAGTTTATTTATTATTAATTTATTACTTTCCTGTTCCTGATCGCATTGTTATTTGTTAAAAATGTAGTGATTAGAGATGGTTAATTAATACGGAATTTATTTTATTATTACTTTCCTGATCGCATTGTTAAAAACGTAGTGATTAAAGTAAAGATAGTGACCGGCACATAACTTGGCAAGATTTTAACGTAGTGGGGGAAAGTCTGCGCATCCTACACACACACACTCACGTACAATAAAAATGGTCACGGTTGTTTTCATAATATTTTAAATTGGTGTTTAGGGTGATGTATAAAAAACAAATTAGTTAAATTTAATTAAGAAATTTGTTATAAAATGAAACACTTTAATTATTATTAAACAATAAAATCACTTTTTAACAAAAACAACCGGTAGAATTTTTATGGGCGCAAGTGTACGAGGGAGTGAGCGGGACGTGTGCAAGGTGCGGGAGGCAAGGGTCGACATCGACAGTCGACTGACGGACGAGACGAACCAATCGCGCGTTCGGAGTTATGTTATCCCGCCCCCCTCGTCCCGCTTGATACCCGATTAGATCTAAAAAAACGACTTCTGCGCATCTCGCCATTCTTGCCAAGTGCCAACTTACGTGCCCGGAATTATATCTGCTCTGCTTCTATAATTATCTAATTTGCCGTGTCGAACTGTCGATTCCGGCAGACGCAGACAGAATAGAATAAAAAAATAACTCTTAAAAGTACCAGTGACAGTGAAACTGAAAATGATACTATTTATTTCAATGTTACTCTAATTATACTAATTGCGAAAACAAAATGTTTCAAATACATATATTTACTTTAATTAAATATGTTTTACAACATTTAAGTATAAAAATATGTAATGTATGTACCTATGTAATTCAAAACTATGAAAAAAATTGCTCATTTTCGTTTGTATAACGTCAAAAATCGTCAACGTATTCGTTTATCAGTTAAAGCAAAATGCATATTGTATGTATGTATAGGCTAAACGTAAATACGTATATCTAATCCAATATTAACCATAGATACCTAATTCAGCTGACTGTCACAGTTAAGGTATTCAACCTACTGTCACAGTTAAGGTATTATCCTTAACCGGAATTAACTAACTATGGATAGCAGTTGTTAGCCATTAGCCGTTTTTTTTTTGTTGACGATATATTTAGCTGCGGCTAAATATCATCTAGCCGCTAAACGGTTGGGTGCAAAGATGTTGTATTAGTCTGTGCCTATAGATGGATCACAAAATGCAGCAATTTTTTATTCTTTCTAACACCTTCAAATTGTCATAAGATTGAAAGAGACATACATGTATAATCTGTCGGGTCGAAGTTGAGTGAATGTCTCCATTTTGACTATACAATGCAAGCTAAAGTTATAGCGTATAATCGTGCTGTGCATTTTTATCGATAACTAGATATCGTTGATATAGATTTTAAATATATGATGGATAAAAAGTATGGCTAAATGCGTTTCGGTGTACTGTTTGGTTATTCAAAATAAATAAAATGTGAGTGCGTATTGGTACTCGCCGCATTGCTAATCGGTTGTATGAGATTGTATGCAACCTCTCGCATTTATTTCACCAAAATATTTTAAAAGAATAGTTATTTTTTGGATAGAAATATTTAGATTCCATCCTTAAGAGGTAGAACGGGAGTGGGTTTTTATTACGAGAAAAAAAAAACTCGATAATCTTAAAGTTTTATTTTTAGAAACGATATCACAGATTGGATAATCTGTGATATCGTTTCTAAACTGAGATAGATAATTAAATGAAAATAGTAAAGAAAACTAGAACCGAAAAGTAACATTTTAATTTAAAGACTTGCAGTTAATGTTGATGCTTGGGTATCCACGTATTTTTTAGTAAGTTTTCTTTTTCTGGGTAATTTCTGAAAAGAAATAGTTTTTGGTTATTAATGATTCAAAAGATTTTCATAATTTTCATAGATTGAAGCATAACTTCTTTATAACTTATAGATATTACTTACTGGTTTACACGATGGTGGTAATTTTGGGAATATTGTCGGCACTGCATACGAGTGTAGAATTTTAGGCTGAAATCCTTGGCGAAAGCAAGAATCTTCATAGTGCATCGAGCATATTCTTGTATATTGCGAAGCTCTCCAATCGTCGCCTTTTCTTACATTTTTTGTCCACATTTTGTTTAAATCGATGTCGATGGGAAATCTGTTATAAATTGATAAAAATTACTTTCAACCTGCAGTGAATGCTAGAAATTGTCAACACTTAAAAATAAATTAGTTATCGATATCGATAAACTTATCAAGATCAGACTACAGCACTATAAAGCAAGACAAATGTCAAAAATTCCGATTAACTTTGGTTTTTGTAAATTTTAGTTATAAACACCAGCTTTTCTTTAAATAAATCAACCTTAGAGCTGTGTATGCATGTACAATGATTAATTTTTAGTAAACAATTATAAAAATTTGTTTACAAAACACCAAAATTAATGAGTGCGAGCTGTGCGACTTACCGGTGAAATGATATGTTTCCATTATTCTCCTTCAAAACACCCACTCTACTTGGACAAACGGGAACAGTACAAGCCATTCTTGGCAAGCAATAGATTTATGAAATCACACTTTCAGATTTTTAAGTATTTTAAATCACATAAAGCTAAACGCGCTTGTTAACCAGCATGATATAAACAAATATGTCGTCGCCTCTTTTATGGCGCGCAGCGTTTTAAGACGTACATATTCGGCTATTGTTATCTCTTTTTAACATACGACATGCAGCCATTAGAAAGACGGGTATCGAGTATGGAAAGAATCTTCAATTTTTTTTGTTCCATCTATACACTAATACAATTATCTTTGGTTGGGTGAGTTAAATCAAAGATGTTGTATTAGTCTGTACCTATAGATGGATCACAAAATGCAGCAATATTTTATTCTTTCTAACACCTTCAAATTGTCATAAGATTGAAAGAGACATACATATATAATCTTTCGGATCGAAGTTGAGTGAATGTCTCCATTTTGACTATACAATGCAAGCTAAAGTTATAGCGTATAATAGTGCTGTGCATTTTTATTGATAACTAGATATCGTTAACGAAATATAGATTTTAAATATATGACGGTTAAAAGGATGGCTAAATGCGTGTCGGTGTACTGTTTGGTTATTCAATATAAATAAAATGTGGGTGCGTACTGGTACTCGCCGCATTGCTAATCGGTTGTATGCAACCTCTCGCATTTATTTCACCAAAATATTTCAAAAGAATAGTTATTTTTTGAGTAGAAATATTTAGAATCCATCCTTAAGGGGTAGAACGGGAGTAGGATTTTATTACGAGAGAAAAAAAAAGTCGATAATCTTAAAGTTTTATTTTTAGAAACGATATCACAGATTGGATAATCTGTGATATCGTTTCATTTTAATCTGTGATATCGTTCATCTGTGATTCGTCAACATTTTAATTTAAAGACTTGCAGTTAATGTTGACGCTTGGGTATCCACGTATTTATTAGTAAGTTTTCTTTTTCTGGGTAATTTCTGAAAAGAAATAGTTTTTGGTTATTAATGATTCAAAAGATTTTCATAATTTTCATAGATTGAAGCATAACTTCTTTATAACTTATAGATATTACTTACTGGTTTACACGATGGTGGTAATTTTGGGAATATTGTCGGCACTGCATACGAGTGTAGAATTTTACGCTGATATCCTTGGCGAAAGCAAGAATCTTCAAAGTTCATCGAGCATAATCTTGTATATTGCGAAGCTCTCCAATCGTCGGCTTTTCTTACATTTTTTGTCCACGTTTTTTTTTAAATCGATGTCGGTGGGAAATCTGTTATAAATTGATAAAAATTACTTTCAACCTGCAGTGAATGCTAGAAATTGTCAACACTCTACTAAAAATAAATTAGTTATCTATATCGATAAACTTATCAAGATCAGACTACAGCACTATAAAGCAAGACAAATGTCAAAAAATCCGATTAACTTTGGTTTTTGTAAATTTTAGTTATAAACACCAGGTTTTCTTTAAATAAATCAACCTTAGAGCTGTGTATGCATGTACAATGATTCATTTTTAGTAAATAATTATAAAAATTTGTTTACAAAACACCAAAATTAATGAGTGCGAGCTGTGCGACTTACCGGTGAAATGATATGTTTCCATTATTCTCCTTCAAAACACCCACTCTACTTGGACAAACGGGAACAGTACAAGCCATTCTTGGCAAGCAACAGATTTATGAAATCACATTTTCAGATTTTTAAGTATTTTAAATCACATAAAGCTAAACGCGTTTGTTAACCAGCATGATATAAACAAATATGACGTTGCCTCTTTTATGACGCGCAGCGTTTTAAGACGTCATATTCGGCTATTGTTATCTCTTTTTAACATACGACATGCAGCCATTAGAAAGACGGGTATCGAGTATCGAAGGAATCTTCAATTTTTATTGTTCCATCTATACACTAATACAATTATCTTTGAGTTAAATAGCTTCAACCAAAGATGTTGTATTAGTCTGTGCCTAGCTTCAACACTATAGATAGTCACAAGACGTAATAGGTACTAATAACTAATAACGTAGTCGTAACATAACAAACGTTAGGATATTAGTTAGAAAAAAAATTCTAATTAACTAGTAGTAAAATAATAAGAGTTTAGTTTAGTTAGATTAGAGCGGATTTTTTTTTCGCGGTGTGCGTTGCATTTCGTCCTCTTTTTTAATAAAAATTTTAATGTATCAAATTTTTTCAATAGGTTGTCATTTTGACAGAGAGAGAAACAAATGAAAAATAACTAGAATAATAGAATAAATAATTAGAATATTTTACTAATTTGTTTCTTTTTTTGAAATGTAACCTTTTTAATATCATCAAAACCAGCCCGATACAAATAGTACAGCCAAATAGATTTTATTAAAACTTTATACATACTATATCAATCAATCAATCAATCAATTTATTTGTAACTTATAAAACATACTTTTAACAGACACAGAGAAAAAAGAAATAACAGTAACAGCAAGAAAGAAAGTTACAAAAAGGTCCCTACTCAGCATTTTGCTGGCATAGGCCAGCACTGATCTTCCTTAGGAAGGAACCCTTAGTTAATACACAAACACGATCACACACCATGCATGTACCCGTTAACAAATGAAACAAAAAATATTTATTTAAATCTATTTGTTGTCAAGAAACACAACTGCTTGCACGAATATTGAAAACATTTCTCCAGTTCCCTGCCGCACATAAGTAAATATTAATGCTATTATTAGATGATATTTAATAAGCTCAAAAATAAATAAATAAATAATAAAAACAATAATAATACCTAACAATAACAATAATGAGATGATTTTAATTTTATTGGCTGAGTGCGAGGAGGTTGGTCCTGGAATTTATAAAAAACTACTCTCTATTCTTAAATTCTCCTCTTTTTTCTGACTGTTAATTAAAAATTTTTTTACATTTGCTCTAAATCCGTGAACAGTGCACTGATTCCGTATTGGCGGTGGAATATTGTTCCAACATTTGGTTGCTGCATATCGGAAACTGCCTCGAAAAGCGGCTGATTGGTGGACTTGCATTGTTAGCTGAGCCGCACATTGGCGAGAACCACGAGACCGACTCCCTACCCATGATAATTTATTAAAAAGATAATGTGGAACTTTATTTTTTATAATACCAAAAAGAAGACATGCTAAATGCAACTTGCGACGATGTTTCATTTTTAATAAACCATGCTTGTTTAGATATGGTGTGACATGAGCTCTCAACGGTATGTCAAAGCAATAACGTGCACATGCATTTTGCACTCTCTGGATAACCTTCTGTGCTTTAACTAAAATCCGCGGACCCAGAATGGTATCTATCTACATAATTAAGTTTCGATAATATCAAGGTCTCTGTTAGTCGAATACGAAGTTCTTCAGAAAGGAAGGATCTTGCTCTATACAATACTTTCAATTTATAAAAACTGTTTCGTACTATATCTGCAACATGCTTTTCGTATCTCAGCTGGCTATCCATAAATAAGCCAAGGTTACGCACCTCGTGCACACGTTCCACATTTTCACCTTCAATATTCACTTTAAAAGATGGATTTAAGCTTACTGTCTGTTGTCTTGTGCCAAATATAATATATTTAGTTTTAGCGGGATTAAGCAACAAACAGTTATATGAAGACCAGGTAGCTATGCTGGAAAGATCCTCGTTAATTTTCCTTATAGCACTGTCGATCTCACTGGCCTTAAAAGATAAATGTACTTGTATATCATCTGCGTACATATGAAACTTACAGTGTTTGATGCGATTAACGATATCAGAAGAATACAATATGAAAAGGATGGGACCTAATATAGATCCTTGTGGGACACCTCTATCGCAAAGTATACTGTCAGACTCGCACACATTTCCATCACCTCGGCAAATCTTCACTTTCTGGTAACGATTACTTAAGTAACTATTAAACCACAACACAGCTGCATTATCGAAGCCGTAATATCTTAATTTTGAGAGAAGTAGATTTATATTTATACTATCAAATGCGCGCGAAAAATCCAACAGTACCAGTAGGGTACACATTCCACTATCTTGTGCACAAAGTATGTTGTCAGTGACATCATGCAGGGCTGTTACTGTACTTCGCCCTTTACGAAAGCCTGACTGATAATCTGGTAAGATCTTATGAATCTCAAGGTACATTATTAACTGGGAGCATACTGCCCTTTCTAGAATTTTGGATAAGCAAGGCAATATGCTAATCGGTCTCAGGTCTTTCAGTTCAACGGGGTTAGGTATCTTTGGTAAGGGACGCACAACAGCTAATTTCCATAAGTCAGGGAAAATTGAATCTTTAATAGAAGTGTTTATGATATCCCGAATAATATTTAATGTATATGGAAGCGTCATAATCAACATGTCTAGATTTATTAAATCACTACAGGTTGCCTTTGATTTAAGTGAATTTATAATTTTACGGATTATATCCATAGAGACTGGCTCCAAGTGAAAAGTTGCGTCTGTAAATCTATGGTACTCAAAGAAAGTCAATTGCGAGATTCGCACACCAGAATTTCCCGGGATGTCCAAGAAATGATTGTTGATCAGATTTGGGTTGTTAAAAAATAGAGAAAGTTCATTATTTTTTGTGGGAATTAAATTTTGTTTAAGATTTTTCCATAAAAGTTTTGGATTCTTGATATTATTATTTATATTATGATTAAAATAGGCTGTCTTTTCATGGAAGATAGCTTTCTTAACAACTGATTTAAGGACTTTATAATATTCCTTTTTGCTATCAGTCCTATGTTTATGGTAATCTATGGATGCATCATCACGTAATTTCATCATTAATCTAATTATATCCGTAAACCAAGGTTGCGAACGATGCTTAACCACCATTCGCTTAACAGGTGCATGAAGATCGAACAATGTTATAATATAGTCATTGAGAATGCCGACCTTATCATTTACATTACCAAGTGATATCAGGTAGTCCCACTGTATAGTTTTAAGGTCATTATTAAACTTCTCTACTACTATATGCTTCATAGGCCTGTATAACACAGTCCGAGGTAAGGGTTTAATACGTTTAATATTTAACTCACACATTACAAGACAATGTCCAAATAATGAACCTACACAATCCATCGTAATTTTCGTATTTTGCAAATCTGTACATATCACGTCAATTAAAGTCTGAGTTGTATCTGTAAAGTGAGTTGGTTCAGTGATTAACTGTGTTAAGTTGAAATAAGAAAGGAAAGCATTGAATTTAATTGTTTTAGAATCTGCACTAGCTAATACATTTACATTGAAGTCTCCTAATAAAATCAATTTGTCATAATCGCGGCTTGAGCTGATCGTATCCGTTAAAGCATCAAAAAATATGTCTAAGTTCATCCAAGGTGGTCGATAGGCAGTACCGAAAAGACTTTTCCCCGACCTAACTATAATTTTATAAATTTTCAATCGGGAGGTAATAACTAAAATTTTCTTTTTCTACGTGTATGGGAGGGTACCGCTGCTCAACCCAACTACGGAGCCACAGGACTTCATGATACAACTCTCACAAGCATTTAGGAGTTATCGCCCGAGAGGAACCTGGTCGCGAAAATCTGTTGCTGGCTTGCGGTCCATAAAAAAGAACTGGAAAGGAGCGGGGATAAGAAATAAAACGCACTCTACAGACCACAATATATTTTTCCTCTAACAATTTACGTAAATCTTATTTACACAAATAATGGAAGCATCGAATGCTAAACGACCTAATACTGTAACACTAACGATTTAAATACAATTAAAAGTTCCGACACTTTCGGCCACTAGGCTACCTAAGGATTTGGTTCTTCGACATTATAAATATGTCCACGCGAGGAATTTTGGACAGTAAAAATAACATCAAAATATTCAAACAATTCATCAATTTAATAATCAATTGAAAAGCAACAGTTCCTATTTGGTTATAACATTTTCATAAACTCATTGTTCTTAGAAACATTTTCCAATATATATTCTGAAATACCATTGCTTTTTAAACTACCATGCTATCAGCAGTACCCATAGAAAGCTCCATTAGAGCAAATCTCTAGAAATATGCTTTGTTTTGACTATGATTGTTTTTAAACACGTCCACTACAAAATTCATACATCGGTTCAGAACTGATCCGAGTAACATTTTGGTCATAGCCACGGAGCATATACAAAGAGGAGATGTTGTTATTGAATTTTTCTATAGAGCGGCGCGTGACTACTACGCGGGGCAAGGAGGAAGTTAGACCCCGCCCAATTATCTTAAATTGCCAATGAAAATTGACTGTAGTCTACAACAAACAAGCGCCGCCACACCGTGACCAGTGCCGACAGCAGACTGACCAAGACCACGCCCACAAAAAATGACGTCAGGACCTAGTTTGAAATCAGTGCACAGTTGTTTAGGCCATCTCCTCTTTGTATATGCTCCGTGGTCATAGCTATATTACCCTTTTTAGAGGAAGAATTATTACATAAAATAAATTATTATTTGGGATCATGATTCTGACTTTTGTAGAACTATAAGTAAAATTTTGTTTTTCTGGAACCTTGACTGTTTTTTTTTTCTTTTTAATACTCATGCAAGTATATAAATACGTAAGAAGTTTTCACTTCTGGTGTCATCGGATAACTGGCATGCCAAAAATGCCAGGGCTCTGTTCAAGTAACCAACTTGCGACATAAATTGGAGCCACTAGAGTACTTGACTCACTCACTAAACTTAAATATATCGTTGTTAAGAGAATGCTCTTGACATGTTACAACAATATATGGATCAAAACAGAGCATATTTCATGAGTTAGCCCAACGAAGTTTGACACTAATTAACACTGAGAATACAGAATAAATCTGAAGGCGCGTTCATCCGATCTGCATGTCGCTCAATGATCTTGCTGTTTATGCGTCATTTAATTTAAATAAATATATTGATAAGCAGTCTATTTATGCAGACAATTATTATGATTATGTCGAAACAACACAAGACTACATATGAGTAATTTAAATATAATAAGTTCTTTTTATATGTCTCATGTGCGATCACGGCCTCCGATTTATTATGTATTCTGAATTCTAACCTTATTAAGTGCACTCAAAAAAATCTACGACATTTCTTGTCGGTGGCGATTTAATTTACCTTGTCAACCAAAATAAAATAAAATAAAAAAACAACAGATTTTATTATGCAGATCTAATGGAAGGGCGAATTTAATGTTTTTTTATATATTATATCACAGAATACATAACTAATTGAAATGACAGTTTTATGTTTTTTTTTTAGATATAATAAATTGCCTCGCGTGCAGCGAGAAATTGCGATTAGTTTAACATGTAAAAATTCTATATTATTGATGTATGACTTGATGACTGATTAGGAATTAATGAATAAAAAAACACATGTTATAAGAAAGACATCGTATGTGAATTTGAATTTTTTTTCTTTTTTTTTTTGCAAATTCAAATGCGAATATGATTTTCATACTAACGAGTGGAAATACTAACCGGACAATACAGTGTTCTATGATCAGTATAATATTGTATCGCGCTGAAAACGAAAGTTATTGAAGCCGGAAAGAGACATTCGGATCATTCATATGCCGTCATTGCGAATTTTCTTGCACATTTATTGTCGCTCAACAAATACTAACGTACTTAAAGTTATGATGAGATTATTGTAGTATAATTATTGATACAGTTACAATCATGGTGAGAATTGTTGCCGCTGAATATGGAACTAGAATCGTAAATTATGCAAACGTCACTACACTTCATGTATTGTCTTTTTATACACGATAATGGCCCGAGCGGATATTAAAGTTGAGATCTGGGACGACCTGTTGCATTTAGAACTTAGAACTTATCCATACAAGTAGATTGGAAGTTTTTTTTATATTAAAGATGGGTTTGCTCTTGACCAGCATCTATCCATGTAGGAAGGATGAGGCCGACGATGGCGCGAGCTCACCCAGAAGATGCCTATTCACTCGAACCTTGAAAAGATTTGGGTTGTATGAGCTCGGAAATACAGAAGCCGGCAAGGAGTTCCAATCCTTAGAAGTGCGCATTATAAAAGATGTTTTAAAGCGCTTGGTCCGAATGATGGGGATTTCGACAAGGTGACATACGGATGGTAATCAACCGTATGTCTGCATGTCCGATAAAAGAAAGGGTAAGGCGGTATGATCTCATGCAGCTCTCGAGCACACTCTCCAAAGTACGTCTTATAGAATACACACAGACAGGCAACTTTGCGTTTATGTGCCAGGCTCTGCAGCTTAGTTCTTATATCATTGCTTAGCTAGCTTAGCTTAGCTTAGCTTAGTGTATCATTGCCAATGAGCCTCCTAGCTCTGCGATCCACCGAGTTGAATGCGGCAAGTTAGTATTTTGCTGAGCCATCCCAAAGGAAAATAGGAATCCCAAAGGAAGTATGCGACACAAATATTTCCCGAATAAGTATGTTTTAGATGAAATTTGACATGAAAAGAAGCTAGCTAAGTGAAAGTTTAAAAACGACTTGAAACTAGGTTATTGAATTTTTCAAATATTATTCAAATAACAGTAAATTTAAAGTTACATTTCCGCGGTCGTTTTAGCTTTCGTCTCTGTGTGCTAGAAGCATTAATTCCGGCTTCTGACTATAATCAAAGTATGTACTTGTATATTAAAATAAAATATGGTATAATGTCGATAATCCTCGATGGCCATGCAATTTATCATTCACACAATGACCAATGTAACGTTTTAAATAAAACAGCTCATCGTCGATGATAGCGAACATAATAAATGTCAGATTTGGCACATTTCTTTAAACATTTTATCAGCTAAAATTGATCCATTTTTGTGCTCTCAAATCACCGGTGAAATGAACTTAAATCTAGTATCAATTTTATTCTATTTTAAATAAACATACCTACTTAATTATATACGCATTAGAAATATAGCAATAGAATGAACATTATTTTATCACCTATGAACAATGACAAATCCTTAACAAGGAACATTATTTATAATCTAAAAAAAGTCATATCTCTTTTCCTACATTTTTCTAAAAGTTTTTAATAAAGAAAGTAATAAAGAAAGATTGTATAAAGTTTAAGAATCACTAAATAAATTAAAACTGATTGTTAAGTTGTCAAAATACAAAGGCATTTTATATCTAAATTAATTGTCTTTTTATGCATTATTCCAGTTGGAAAAGAAATATAAATTATAACAGTAACAAATAAGACAGATTCCTGAAAAGTTTTACATGCAACAATTTTATATAAAAAAAATATCAGTTTGGTAGAAACATAGGGTAAGAAAAAAGTTTTTAAACAGGCAACATTACTCTTTTAATAAATTAAAGATAATAAACATTGGATAGTTTTACTATCGTTTAATTATACGATCATCATTATAACGCTAAGCTCACGACTTGTACGATTTGTTGTTGACAAAAATACCGAATTCTTTAACTACCCTCCAAATAGTTTTTTTGCACTTTTTTTGTCGCACACGACCCGAAAATATATTAAATTTATCGTATTTTTAGCTTACATCTAAATTCAATCAACTGTGAAAGCTCAATTCAGATTAATTTCGGTTTACTTTAATGAAGTTTATGATATGAGAACAATGAATAAAGGTAATTTTGTTGCGCTACACAGACAGGTTCTTATCATCTGACGTAACCTAAAATATAAAAGTCAGGAAATCATTTTTTGAAATAAGCCTAGGTAAAAATTTAAATAATAATTAAAATTTCAAAAAATATGAGCACAAATTCTCTAACCAAGAACTGAATCGACATATATAGCCGATACGAGTTAATTAGTAGTATTTACCTAATATCCAAAAATACTGAAAAATGCTTTGCTTATTTGCATGGTCCTTCGAGCGGAATAAAAATTATACATTTAACTGACTGTAGCTTTTAGAATTTATGTAAAAGAGATTCTAGTGGCTATGTCTGAATTGAGCTTTGTCAGTAAACAAAACATCGCCTTGTGTCCAATTTACTACTATAGTTCTGACCAAAGGCTTCTTATTTTTGATGATGACAAAAACGTCTTTAAGATATTTATTCTAGATTTAGAATGAAATTTCACAACAAGGTATAGGCAGTGTATATGCGTCGCCGTTTAAAATGTCTTAAATGTATTTATTATGTTGGCAACATTTTTTTCTCTTAAACTAAGCGTACATAAACGAAACATATTTTAAACTAAATATGCGCCTCTCTCTTTATAGCATGCCGCGATCTAAAACAGAAATACACATAGACGCCGATTATCTAATAATACAGTGTAACCATCTGTCTGTCTTTTACCTGTTCATGGCAGAAATGTTGATGAAATTTGGTCACTATAGTTTTACTTGGCTGCTGCTTCTTACGCTTTAATAAGTTAGATTTATTAAAGATTAAATTACTTTTTATAGCTGCTATAATATGACTTAGAATCATGCCCACATCCATTTAAAGGATAAGGTTTCTTAAAAAAATGTGGATCGTCAATGTACGCTCAGTCCAAAGAGTTCAAGATGTCCAATGTGTCCAAAGATCTCCAAGTATGGACAGTGGTGTGACGATAGGCGAGTCAATTGGGGAGGACGAAAGTGAGCCAATCAGTGCGTGAGGTGTGGCGGTTGAGCTTGAGTTTTGCGACACTGGCAAAGCCACTTGATAATGCGCGCGTTTCGTTCCACGACACTCGGAGGCTCCGTGTTGCGGTAGATCTGCTTCTGTACTCCTGGACCTTGCACCTGCGATACGGGAAAGCATAATTCAACCACCTGTTGAAACAAGCTTTAGAAGCGAGTACGCTGCCAACCCTGACAGGATAAGGAGCTCACAACTTTAACGCATCCTATTTGTTTTCCTTATCCCGTTTTTAGTAATTTCTGATTTTCAGGTTTTCTCACACTTGCCTACACTTTTCAAAACTCTTCGGTAGTCGTTAAGTACATAATTCAAAATATCGACTATTTTAAAAACTAAAGTATGAAATGTCTTCTTTAATGACCATTATGAGGTGGCGCTGACGTGAGCGTTCGACACTAGACATCTAACTTGGTACCAATGTAAGCCTTTTTTAAGCCTTGCAGTGACAAATTCAATTTAATTTTGTCTAATTATCGAAAATCTATTAAACACAAGACATTTTTCTCTTCTATTCTACCGGATGTACATTAGTGAGTGCTTTGATGAGTAGTTTTATGCTTTAAAATAAAACTCGTCCTTATTACTTGGATAAAGAGCACACTTTCTTCGAGGAAATTCTGCCTGGGTACAATAAAAAAAATCATGGTATTGCTTATGTCTTAGACGATGCTACCATCAGGATACCTGCCGTGTTTTTTAATATGATTGGAATTAATAGTGCAGAATAGTTACCGTGTAATCGGCAGCGGCAGCGAGCTGGTTGGAGTCGAGCGTGGAGGCGCTAGAGAAGTAGACGGGGCTGTGGTCTGGCCTCGGCGCTCGTAGCAGCGCGTCGTATGAGCGCTCGTCCAAACCCAACCGCTCGAAGAAGTTCTGCAGCGCTGAGCGGGCCGAGCCGGATGATGCGCTCTCGGGTGACGCTGCGCCTCCTGCCGACTCGCTTCCTGCACGACGGTACCTGCTAACGATTCAGTGGTAAATAACACAATATATAACTGGGGCAACGTATAGATACTGTTTTAAAATCGTAACCATTTAGTACTGGAGAATATCAACATATAAGGCTGCGCCAAAATATATTGTAATAAAACATGCCTGAGAGATACGACCGTACCTATCCCATTTATTACAACTACATATTTCTATGCCCTATCGTAAGTATTTTAAGTGTTACAATGAACAAAAATCAAAGTGTGCAATTAGAAGACTAGCTAAAGCTAGGATCTAATTAACTCGAAGCGGATACCCTATTACCCCATACGGATTCCCAAAAACGTATAAGTTGGTTGCGTTCTAGCCAGAACTGATTGCATTTAAGATATTATACATATTGTGCACTAGATGAAAAATGTTTAAAAAACTCTTTTCTGCTCTAAATGTTGCCTGTTAATATATCTGACTGCTAGGGGAATAACTCTTATATAATAACAATCATTAGTCGGGAAATTCCAATATAGTCCGAATAAACCCTCTGTACGCTTCAACTTGCCACATCTCAGGTTACGAATTTTATTTTCAATAATTAAATCTTCCAATTTAATTGGACGGGACAACACTGGAAACTGTTCATGATAAAATTAAAAATCTACGTCCATTCATCTAATCATTCGAAACGAATACGTAAGCATAAATTGGACGAGAGCGAGTGAAAGGCAAATAAACGAGTGAGAGGTTGTGCATTACCTGTCAGATATGTCAGATTTGGAGCGAAGGATGGGTCGCGGACGCCGCTGCTTGTAGCGCAGACAACGTTGCCGTTTGAACGTCCCCAGCGGTGACGTCACCTCTTCCGCGGTACACACCTAAGTGACATATTAGGTCCTTAGTCGAGACAAGATTCTAGATGATCGAAATTTGTCGATTTCGAGGAAATGGAAAAAGATGTTGCGATTTACTATCTTCGCCCAAATATGCTTCACTGGAAGATGTACCTACAGTTGCCACTCAAAAAGTGGCACCGTCAAAAATAGGCATAAATCAATAATATGCCTTGTTGCACACAGATTACAGATATTTTGGGTCAGCAGCGCACCTGCATCCCTCCGGGTGTTGCATGCGTCCTTGTGCGCGGTAACCATCTACCCTCGGATGGACCGTTTGATGGACAATTAAGTGGACCGATAACAATTTCATTAGACGTTGTGTTGGCAGCACAGTAAATTATTAACAGAAACAAAATTTCGCCTGCGCGATTAGTTAAAAAGTAGCCTTATAGTCTAATCTGCTTGCTCTGAACTCACCTGTTTGGGCGCGTTGACGTAATCCTGCGAGTCATCGACACGTCGTGATCGCACTTCTGCGAACTGCGGCTTACCCCCACTCTCCGTTGTCGCCCCGCCACTATGATATCTACCGGATAAACAATTACGGATAAAATACAATCATTCAACTTGGAATTTAATTAATCTACATATGATTCACAATTTTTTTAGAAACAATGTCGCTATGTGCTTTTTGTAAACGTGAGTAATGAGTGCTAGAGACCATACCTATCCCTATCCCCAATCCTTATCGTATTAATGTCTGACAAACACTTGCAACTCCTATGGCGTTGTTTATGTTAGTTAATATGCGACGGTAACCACCTACCGTCGACCTTCCGCAAATTAACGATGTCGATATTTATTTGTCGATAGTCTGCACCATATTGAAAAGTAATTTTGTTTCCTCCATTGAGCGGTACCAAACACACAACACAACACAAAACACACACACGCACGCACACTCTTTAACATTAGTAAATCATTCGACCTCACACACATGCAATCACCCAATAATTTTTATTTATATGTATGTATGTGTTTATATACGTATATTTGTACTTTTAAATTGTAATTTGTCAGACCTAGTAATAGGCTTTGTAAAAATTTAATTTTATTTAAAATGTATTTGTAATTTTTTGTATGCTGTTAGGTTTGCTATTCAATAAATAAATAAATATTATCAATATTTAACTTATTCAATTTAAGTTTAGTAAATAGAAAGGATGATTCTTATTACGGTATGCCGGAGGGTCGTGCCCCGGCCGGAACACTCATTCACAACCCATACTTTATTTTGCCGTAGTTTTTTTTATAATATTAGTATGAATAGTATAAATTAAATCTAGCCTACGTGAGGTTTAGCGTAATCTCAAAGATATAGGCAAACGCGTCTATGTCGAATATATACGATTCAGTGCATCACCAATCCGAGCATGCTTGGTGTCGAGTGGAGCCGATTAATCCCGAGCTTTATTACCCCGAGCGTGACGGTTCACTTACGTTCACGTCCTCAGCGAAGTTTTCACTTCAAAAACATTAGATGGTTTTTTTTTGTTATGATAGCAGTGTAGTAGTTACCTGTTGTAGTCCCTGTGCGAGTAATCGTTCCTGTTGGCCGAGTGGCACTTGATCGGTGACTTGTACGAGCGCTCGTATTCGGGATATTCGTACACAGGCGCCGGAGGCTCATCTTGGAACTGCGGCGGCGGAGCGCTCGCCTGGAAATCAGTACATAACATAAAATAAAGTCCTCCCTTTTCTCTATCTGTCATATGTATGCGCATATTTCCAATTTCATTTACTTTTAAATATATTATTTTTTGAATAATCTACTTATTATCGACCTTATCGATGAAAAACAGGACATCGTTTGGATGGATTAAACATCGTTTAATGGACCTAGGACTGAAGAGATCCCGCGTTTTGTTGACGAGAAAAAAGCACCGTGAGATTCTTTTTTCGGAAGAAAATTTTTTTATCGTGGAGGAGAGCTACAATAATAAACAAGTATGCCACAACAGTAACGAAGCGAGCAGCCGCATTCCTCGTGTCAAGCGAGGCCACTTCCCATCGTCACTTTTGGCTGTTCAGGTTTTTGTAGAAGCGATGTAGTCTCTTCTATAACTTTATTTGTTTGCGAAGTAAATCGTCCGTCATACAAAATAAAGCCACCCTAATCCTGCATTGCAAGTTGCGAAGCAGGATATAGCTTACATACTGTCCTGCCTGCTTAGCCGTCCATCGTCAGTACTTTCGTTTCTCACAAGCGTTTGTTCATGCACTTATGCAAAAAGTAAATTGATATTTTGCCATGTTTTTATTTTTTATTAGATAAAAATAATTTCTAGGAATGAATATGGATTATCTAAATGTTAACAAAAATGTTGCTTTGATTCAATATTTGCTATTAGATAATTTTATATGTCAATAAAAATCTCCTAAATCCCTATTGTCCATTGTAAACAAAACAAAATGGCGGACTGCAACTCGTGAGTATTATATAAGCGGAGCATACTGCAATGCAAGCTGTGGGCGTAGTTTGAGCTCAAGACGCATCCCGTTCGGTATTGCCGGACGCCATACAGGCTGCGAAAACATTCACAATCCTGCATTACGCGACGGATTGCAAAGCCTTGAATGGCCGGCTTAAGTACCATAGTAGGTGGTTGGTTGGTTACAGAACACTGACCTCATTTTGTGTCACTAGATAACAGCACGTGTGCTGTTGTGTTTCGGTGAGTGAGTAAGGGATCCCTATTCCCTCCTAATCCCTTATCCTTGATCCTACTGTAGGCGGCAGCGCACTTGCTTCGGCGTTGCTTGTCTTATAGACGACGGTAGCCACCTACCATCAAGTGGACCGTCAGCCTGTCTGCCGATATTAACATTAAAAAAAGAAAAAAAAAGTTCTATGAACTTTTATGCACATCTATTTCGCACAGGATATAGCAATCTTCGAAGGGTCAGGCGCAAAAGTTGTCAGTTAACGGTGGCCGACAGTAGTCGTGTGTGTGTGGTAGTTAAAAATACCTGAAAGTGTATTCCAACGCGGGGCGGTGGAGGATAGTGCGGGGCGTGTGCGGGATGCGCTGGAGGCGGGGAGGGTGCGCCATCTTGGAACTGGGGCGGGGCCGACACGTAGCACTCCTCCAATGGGGGCACGTAGCTCTCGCTGTAGTACGAGTTGTACCGACTGTTCACCACAGAAAAAATCCAAATTGCTATCTCACACATATATGTATACGTATTAAAAAACAGGAATAAAAACTTATAGAATGGTACAAAAACATTATCTATAATATTATTAATACTAAACAAAAGATTCTTTTTATATATCTTTGCAGTTTCAAACCAAGCTACATTAAACCAAAACATGAAACTAATGTCCAACTTTATTCTCATGGGTGATGGTCCACTTAATAGTACACAAGCAATACTACAGGTGCTATAAGTGTGCTGTCAGCTATAGTAGGATTAAGGTGGTTTTCTATAAGGGGATGATTACTGTCGCCACACGGGCTGCGTAAATGACTGCGAAACGCAGTTTGTCCTGCCGGCCATGGTAGGATTAAGGATAAAGTATTAGGAAGGGATAGGGCAATGGGCTCTAGCATCCCTCACTCACTCACCGAAACACAACAGCACATATATGTGCAGTTATTTCACGGTGGTCTTCTGTGAGGGAGTAGTTACTGCCGCCAGGCGGGTTACTCAAATAACTGAAAGTGCCACTATTTCCCAGATTCAGACCAGAAAAGTTCATTTCCAAAGTTGGCCCTGCCGGGAATTAAAAATATTGGTGAAGGAGTGAAGTGAATCTTAAAAACGAGCGCACATAATTGCAGTGGAATGAATGAATTGTGAATATCGTTCACGTCACCTGGCATGCTCGTGCTGAGTGGATGAGCCTGAGTCGCGTGCTCCCGTGTGCGGATGCGGAGGCGCGCTTCGCTGAGTGTAGTGCCCGCTTGAGCCACCAGAGTCGCGCGCGAACGAAGACCCGCAACGGCTGCCAATTATTATCCATACTTAATATTATAAATGTGAAAGTAAGGGCTTGTCCAAATAGGCCGACAACAATCGGCGTGCTGCGGCATTCCACAGTAGCAAGCATAACACAATGAAATTTGGATTGTGTCAAAAGCGCTTGAGGTATAAAATACTATGAAAAAAATAATTAATTCTTTGCCGTGTCATCATCCAACATACGTCGGCCCTAACTTTGTCTGTTTGTACGTACATGTTACCATTCCTTAACTGCTCAACCGATTATTATGAAATTTGGTACATTCATGCGGAAAAATTCCCGAGGGATCATCTAAAAATAAAAATCCCACGCCTGGCAAAACTAAACACCAATAAAGATTGAATATATTTTATTGTTCATATATTTTCTCAGGCATTTAATTTTTTTAAAGAGTGAAGTAGTGGGCACTAGCTAGCACTGCATAAATAAGACGCATTTGCGATTAACTAAGCCAAGAAGTTCTTGGCAAGAACTAAGACGGACCTGTCTAACGGATGCTACGTTGAAAAGACGTAAACATGTAAATGCGTTTATTTTTTATTGGAACCAATAACAGGATCATGCCATAAAAAGAAAACCTTTCTGCCAAGTGGATGGGTTCAGTCACATACGTTACAATAAAGCGTATTTGTTATAGTTAAAGCTATAATTCAATGTTTGTATTGCGGGAGTATATGCGTTTATTTTGTTCACACTCTTTGATGGAGTTTACAGAATCAGCTTCGCATCAAACAAATACTGATTGGAACGATTAGTGATACAAGGAAGAGTATAGTCAGCGCACTCGCGGCCGATCACCTACAAGATGGACAGACTTTATCAAATCAGCTACAAAGTACTTTCTCAGTGAATGTACACGCAGTGCCACTAATAGATATGGAGAAGTCTCACCGAAGCCGCGACTAACTTGTCAGAGATTCTGTGACTCCGTCAGGAGTGTACGAATGAGGAGAAGATATGTCAAAAACTTTAGAACCTAAAAAACCTCGTAGACGCATATTAACTCACGATGTTTGTCATCCTCACAATTGGAGCTAGTTATCTTTATTTCTTACTGGTTCCAAACTGCGAGCTGCCGCCGTGGTGGCCGTGAGTTCATACCACGTCTGCCGTCGACGTAAAACGTGAAAATGTTCTGTCCGGTCAAAATTTTTGACTCTATCAAACTTACCTATTGTAAGACTGATAGTTATCTTCACCAGGCGAGGGATGTTCGGAGAATCCCTCGCACGAGGACATGAGCGACGAATGATTCGATCTGAAAAAAGCAGATATTCTAAGTAACTAAATTATTATCATTTATCATTAACAGACAATACGTGGTTCCT
This sequence comes from Bembecia ichneumoniformis, assembly GCA_910589475.2. Classification (NCBI taxonomy): domain Eukaryota; kingdom Metazoa; phylum Arthropoda; class Insecta; order Lepidoptera; family Sesiidae; genus Bembecia; species Bembecia ichneumoniformis. The sequence continues at coordinate 5,067,390 of OU342543.1, forward strand.
CTTAGCCCATCTTGCGGCAGTAACCAGAAAATCTCTTACAGAAAACCACTGTGAAATAACAGCGTATGTGAAGTTGTGTTTTAGCAAGGTATGTCAAGGCTCATTTCGTAACCCCTCTTATTACTTAAGGATAATTGCTGCGTGTGGTTACGGTTGCTGCCATAGGTGGCTACGGTCGCTTATAAGCACTTGTGAATAGTACGAATGAGTGTAATGCCAACTCTGATAGGAAACAGAGTAAGAGACAACACTTTCCATCCCTTACCAAGGCACCAGAAGCACTCGTGTTGTTATTTAACGGTGGTCATTTATCTTTTAAAAATTCCTATCAGATAAAATAAATTCGCGCTTTTCGCGATAAAACGTGTTTTTCGCGATAGTGGCGCCACTGACACTCGGGCGACCCCTCAAATCTGCCATTATGCCCAGAATACACCCCTTTAACAAATTAAAATTACTACCAAAATTATGCTGTCTCATATAAATTTCGCTCTTTTTTGCAACGCATTGACTGGACTATGCAGATGCGGATACAGGGTTGCGGATGTTTAAATTGATGCGAAAGTTCCGCATTTGCGCCAGCGAATGCGAATAAATGCGACACATTAATGCTATTAGTGTAGAAATATAAAGTATTTAATAACGAAAAATGTTGCCCAGTTTGTGTGAAAATACTAATGGTGTGTGGCGAGATGGTTATACCTTGTGCCCTTGGAAGAGCAGGACGCAGTTCGCTGATGGGCCGAATGGCGTCGCCGTCTCGGTGACCGTCCGATGCTCTCCGTGCCGCTTACCACGCCTCCAGTACTGCAATCATCGCGTAACGTAAGTATTGGAAACAAGCGTATATGAAAAATATAAGGAAAGTCCCTCAATTAAAATTAATTTAGGTCTCACTCTATTTTTTTTTCATTTTGACATTTAAAAGCCCATAAATAACCGATATTATTGATCAGTAATATATAGAGGTAATTTTAAAAAGATCACCACAACATCGGATACCTACAAGTCGCCAGTCTGTGAAGCTTATTGGAAATCACACATTATCACACAATCACGTTGTTGGTGTGATGTTATGGCATTTGTATGTAGATTTATAGGAAGGCAAAGGAACGCTAAGAATGTAAACAAAACAACCCATACTGAGTTTTACAACGTTAAGTGATTATGTATCTCTGTCCTTTTCCCTCGCCCGTAAAAATGTCAAAAGCGGCCGGCGCTATCTGTTTCGTGGTACAGGACCTTGACAACACTTGGTGACATTTTTATTAACCTTTATTATCCTTTTATGAAGAATTGCTTATTAAATTGTTGTTTTATTAAAAAAAATTTATGAACCCCTGAAAATTTGTTACTTGTGTTATTATATTAAGTTTATTATTTACATTATTTGCGTGATCTTGCTGGTCTTGCTTTAGACCATTATAGCAAGAGTATTAATAGATCCATCCCTATTATTGACGCCAATCGAAGGGTGTGATAGCTTGGATTGATTGGAGGTTATCTGCCGATCGATGATTGATCAATCAAAAATATCTTTCTGCATTATTAAAACTGCATCAATAAACTGCACTTAGATTAATTGAGTATTGATCGACGATCGACTAGACAGATGTAGTAGGAACTGTCGATCAACGTCGACTAATAGGCTAATCCATCTAGTATGTTATTACCACACCAGTCGATCATCGATCGATAACACAAACTCTCTTATGCACTTACTGTTCCGTGTAGCACCTCGTCTGTGTGTGTAGGTCGGGCAGTGACTTGTGACTGTTCATATTGGTGCAACCGTCTCCTTCACGAACACTTGGTTGGGAGTGGGAATTAGATCTGAAAAAAAAAGCAAATTAAATGAAACTCTCGTTTGATTAAACTTCACTTAATGACAAAAGTCTCTCCTCTGCGCAGGCCCTTAAAGTTATCGAAAGAGCTCAAAAAATCACGATGACGTCAGATATTATCAGTTTTTATTTTGTAAAATTTTCAATTATTATTGGCAATTATTTATTTTGTCAATATTATTATTAAACCACTGATTTAATTTTAAAAAAGACGCGAAAAAGTTGTTTACGAAATAAGACATGCATAGAAAAGTGGACTTTAGTTTTCTTTGTGTTTACTACATTTATTCAGTTTTTTATTACTACATAACTACATAACTAAGTTTTTATTATTATTTTTCAGGGCCGCTGTGCATGTTTTCATAATATAAAAAAATATGATAAAAGCCTTAATCTAATACTAACTTGGTTACGTTTCATATCAAAGTTATGATATAAGCTAACATAACTGTATCCTAAATTACGGTGTATCGTGCATGCGGATTTTGAAACGTAGGAATAAGCAAAGCAGACAGCAGCCCTTAGTATTAATATGTATTAATTTGTTTTAATAATTTCGCTATCAAAAATAAAGCGTTTACAGTATCTAGAAAGAAATAGTTTTGATGACATACGTGGGTTTAAAGAAAAATCAAGTTTTATTTTTCTACGTAAACACCATGAAGTTCAATGCATTTCTGTCACCTTCAAAGCATTTAGACTGTTAAAACCACCGTAAATAAAATGCTATGGAATGCTATGTGCCCCCAGCAACCGGTGGTTTTGAGTTGGTAAAAAAGGAATGCGAGACGGGAGAAGATTCATTAGCCACATGAAAAATAAGTGATCAAGTTACCTGATGTATCTGTGTGCGTACATGGCCGGGGGACTAATGGCACCTAGTTGTTCGGGGGAACAACACCCGCTGACAACCGGTTCTGGTAGCTCGATGTTCTCAGGACTCGAATGGGAGCTCGCTAGAACATTTTTTTTTTTTAATTTTACACAATAGAACACAGTTTTTTTTTTTTTATTTTTATTTTAAGGCCGACAGACCTTAAAAGGTCCACTTGATGGTAGGTGGCTACCATCGTTAAAGAGGCTTCAAGTACACTGCCGACCGTAGTACGACTAAGGGTAAGGTATAGGCTAGATATATTCGTCAACTATTTTGAGAATTGAATTCTCAACAGAACTGTTACTAAGGTTGGTAGTACTATGAAAAAATAATTCAATTATTACTGAATTGACTTGTGTAAAGATAAAGACTTACGTATAGAATAGGCAGTCTTGATGACCACTTCACTGGGCCTCTGTCTAGGTATGACAAAGGACTCCGGAAAGAACACCCTGGCGTCCCCGAAACTGACTGGCCTGTTGATCTTCTCGGGGTCCGATTTGTGCGCCTTCGATCCCGAAGTGCCCGAAGACGAGGTGCCCGAATAAGTTCCCGAGTTGTGTTGGGATCGGACTGGATCGATGTAATCTTTCACGCGACGCGGCTCCGGGAACAATTTGTGCGCTGGAATTCATAAAAAAATTCATCAAAAAGTTATACTAAACATAAATCAGATACGCCTCGCTCGCGCACTGTAAAGACTCAAAGGCATCTCAATGAGGACCAACTAATTTCTTTTTGCACATCAAAATTTGGTTACATTGGTAATAATTGTGAATTAATAATTAATGCGATTGAGATGAAACCATGAACAAAAAAGCTTTAATATGATATTTTAAATTTTAGATTCTGTTCTCATTAGCTCAATTATATTTACGAATAATTACACGAATTATTTTTACCAGTGTATTTTTTCTTTTTGCCATTGTGCTTTGTGAAACCTGCAAATATGTTAAATCTATAAGGGGTAGTCGTTGCTATTGTATTTAATAAGGAGAAAATTTGTTTATTGTATTTAGTAGACAATTAGATTGGTATTGGCAAAATAAAGTGTATTTTTAAAAGACATAATAAAGTCGTAAATTAAAAATGGATGCAGTAAGAGCTGAACAATAGCTCTTAGGCTGCGATTACTAACCGAGCGGAGTGGGGCGAGGTATGCGACAGCGATCAAACAAATGTATGGAACTTAAGGTTGCGGTCTTTCTTTGCGACTCTACTGTAGTAAAGATCTAAACGAATTTTCACGCGTCTTTTGATTATAAATTGCAATTATTAAAAAAGTACATAAACATTTAATTCTGTATTTTTTTTAATTAACTTATTAGAAAATATTTCATTATTAAGTGGCTTTGAGAGCGTCAGGGCTAAAAAAATGAAAAAAATTGCAATAGTAACATTAAAAAAAAAACTTCAGTTTTCTTTAAATAAGAAAACAAAATCATTTCTAAAAAAGAGTTACCAATTTAGATTATTGTAAACAATAAGTGTAAATTGAATATATTTCGTGTTTTTGTTATAATTTTTACGTAGCATGTAGGTACTTGAATGAGATCTTCAACGCGTTTAACCTAAATATAGGAATGTTTAAAACCTAATAGAGCTATTAAAACGTGCATCAAAATATAATTTAAAAAGTTTATTGAAAATTTCAAATAAAAAACTTTAAATAAATATAAAATATATTCATTTATTCCTTTGTTAATAACTATAAAAAAATATTTATTTTCTATAAATTATGCAAAAACTCTCATTTTTAGGAGACTAGGGCCTTAAGGTGGTTTTATATTACACCGGGCCGTGCCTTAGATTTATCACATCCTACTATAATAAGAGTCTTTTAAGATTGCAAATCTTCTCAAAACCGGATATTTAGAGCAAGTGATTACTTAACATGTTTGAAGCTGCGACTGCATTTTAGTAGCCGAGCGTACGTCACACTGGGCTATGACTAGTCAATCCTTCCTTCAACTCATGTTTATGGTACTTCAACATAGGTCAGTTTAAACTAAATTAAAATAAGTGTAACAATATTATATGAGGCAAGAACATACATATGGCAAAAGCAGGTGAGTATACGTTTTCTCTGCTATCGGAGTGCTCTAGAAGTCTGCGCAACGTGTTTTGCAGACCCTCCCCGGCGCTGACGGCACGCCGCGTCGTCCCAGCACGGCTGGTACCGTCTGCGAATAAATTAAACATAGTTTCAGTTAAACTGGCCCACTTGACAATAGGTGACTACCGTTGCCTAGAAACCTGTAGCTACCGTACCGAGTGAAGGTGTTGAAATAAATATGTAGACCCATTAAATTGGAATAGCTCTGAAAAGAGCTATTTATCAGCGTGGTTTTATACATTTGTTTGATAAAACCGCTGCTTGATTATCGCTGGATTCACGACGGAGGATGAATGGGAGCCAGCAACAGCCGTCACAGCCGACGCTTCGGAACTTCGACGTTATTGATTGGCTTAAAATACCTACGCGGCCCATATTTATATTGCTGCGGATTGTGGCGCGTAATGCAAACATTACGCGCACACCGCGGTTTTGCTGTCTCAGGCATACCTAATACCTATGGGTAAGCCAATGTAAATACTGTATATAAATGGGGTAATTTTAGAATTAAAGTCATTCCTGTACATACTAAAGAAGATGCAAGTACGTTTCCTAATTAGATAGGACAAAGAGTAAGGGTACTTGGGCTGCCTATATTATTATGGACGCGAGGGTAGTCGCGTAAGTAAATCATAGATAAAATTTAACTATTAATATTTAAACAAAATGAACAACTAGTAGGTACAAACATTGGAGTGCGAATATGCGCATAGTTCAGTGATAAATGAAGATAAACGCAGAATATGCCACGATTACTGTTGTATTTTTTTTTTATTATACTTTTTAAAAAATATTCGAATAGTGGTTTCCCAGTGATTCTTTTTTTTCCCAAGTATTCTTTTTTTTTCTATGGTCTCCCAGTACCAATTAAGAAAATTATCATGCACTTACATGGGTTGCAGCAAGCGTCATTGTTGAAAGCGCCGGAACTGACAAGGTGGCAGCCGCCTACAGCTATTGCCTGACCGAGTCCACTGCTCACCTGAAAATTGAAATTTATGTACTACATAACTAAGCTTTTTTTTTTGACGTCCGAACACTATTGCTTCTTTAGAAAGGTGGATTTCTTAAACAATCTTCACATTGACCTGAGGCGCCCATTTCGCCCGGTTAGTAATTTAGTATGACTTCACATATGTATGAAAAGACTCATAGTCTTTTCTGGAACAGGCAGACTTCCTTATGATGTTTTCAATCGGTTGCTAAGCAAGATAGAATTATTTCTAATCAACGCATGAAGTCGATAAGATTCAGAGTAGCAGGCTCGACTAAGATTCGAGTTCCATCTGCCTTGACGACAACCGAATGCTCTCCAATTTTAGCTTAACTTAATTTTAATAAAGTTATATTCGTAATTAATTCGTAATGCATACTCAGACGTCACGTGTTTCAACAAAAGTTATGTTAGTTACGTTCGGTATACACAGATGTCACTACGTTTTATAAGTTCAGATAGTTCATTTTTCGACGACAGATACCGCTGCGCCGGCAGTTTATAACGCGCTATCGTTTCGTTCCTCAATGCGGACTACACTTTTCATACAAGATTTCAACATTTGTTTTTATAAGCCCAGAGAAACCCTCCAGAATAAACCTATATTCCCTATTCTGTGAATTATTATTAATTGTGAATATTATTAAAGAGTAAACTCCAAAAAGCTTTTTTTAGTCTCAATTCATAAATAACCTTATTAAAACCGCCTCCGTCTTCACGCGGATGCAATTTTTAAGGCATTTTTTCTAATTTTTCTCTTCATAAGAACCTTCCTCGGACTTTGCGAATATTTGAATCAACATATGTCATAATGGGCCATCAGCTCTCGAGTTTTGTTAATTTTTATAATTATAATCATTATTTTATAATTATAACAGCTATTAATTGTTATAATTATAATCATCTAAACCTGTTTTAAATGGTAATTTTTCATTAAAGAAATATTAAAATAAAATAAAAAATAAGATACGTTTAAAAAAAGGAAGTATAAGTCAAAATTATTCTAACATTATATAACTTTAATAATATCTTCTAATATTATATAAATTTATTTTTTATGACAAACACCATCAATACATTTATGGTAGGTGGTTACTGTGGCGTATAACCCCTTGAGATTGCGGAGGGGTGGTGTCGATTATTGCGAATAAAAGGAACAAGGATATGAGGATGAGCTCTGGCATCCCTTGTCTCACATCGAAACACACGTGCTGATATTTCACGATAGTGTTCTTAGTTTACAACTGACCCACAAGGTCTTCAAAGGTAAGGTCGTACCCTCAAAGGTAACTCCTGTTTTCTATCGAGCACCGTTTCAGACTTGACGTAGAAAGCTTTCGTCTCGGCCAAAAGCTCGACGGCCGACTTGCGCTTCTGCTGCGGCTGCGGTGCGAGCGAGCGAGACGCAGCCATGCTTTCTTTCTTGCGAGGCAACTTGAAACTTGCGAACAACGAGTCTGCCAGGCGACGTCTGGTAAGAAAATATACAAAACATTTAAATTAAGAAATTCTTAACAGTCAAATATATATTTTGTGAGGCTTAGGCTGTACTCAATATGAAAGGTGCGAATATTTGCTCAATTGCTGTAGCTGCATTGACCCAAATATTCGCCAAGATTGCGTCTCTTCACGATGTCTAAGCGAAACACTGAAAGGACCTCGAAATCGGAAAAATTTGGATCCACGTTCAAAGTGTGTTGTCAAATCTTCGGAAAAAATTCGCTTATTTGAGACGACTTTGGGGACCTTGGAACCGATTCGGAGCCACATTAAGCACAATTCCACGGAAATGAGCAGAATAAACACAATTACTCACTGCTCCGTGGTCGGTAGTGGTTTTTGCGCGGACTTTAAAAGGTCGGCAACGCGAGCGCATGTGAATGTTTTCTTCCTGCCACCCCGTTCCCTACTACTTGTGCGATAATTGTATGGAATATTAAGCAAACTAAATGATGATTGTGAGTCAGGTTAAGTGTATCAGAGTCTAATGTAAACACTCACTGCCTTGGATGTTGCCACGAATCACGTGGCGAAGCCGGAACGCGAAGTGATACTAGATGTCGGATATTCTGACAAGAAAGCCGATCAATCAGTTTTGTTTGACGATCGGACCATCAGTGTATGGTATTTTCGTTTTTTCGTTAAAGAAGAAATTATAGATTTTACTGGGAAAATAATCTTGTAATTTGGTAATGGTGTTTCATGAATATTTAAGTTTAAAAGTATTAAAAAATCCAATTGTCCCAAGAAAGTAACATGTTTTTTAATTTTCGAATGTTATCCCCATTTACAAAATCTGAAATATTCACAAGAAATTACAGAAGACTTTTATTACCACTTTTAAATCTCCAAAGCGTAAGTTAAAAATGTTCTTTATGTATGTTTCTTTTTATGTGAAGATCGGCAAACAGGCTGACGGTCCACATGATGGTAGGCACATGATGCTAGGGAAATTGGCTCTGCAATGGCATCACTTTGACTCACCGAAACACAACAGCAAAGGACGCATGCAGTATGCTCTGCCACTGCTGGCAATAGAGCAGCACGAGGACAATTTAAGACAGTAAGACGCTCTTCTCAGCTGTAGGTAAACTCTGGCGCATTGAATTACTTCATCTATAGTCGCGTGAACTTCGCTTTCGTGACCATGAACTTTGTCGTTTGCTGCTGGGTAATTTCGTTTACCATTTTACGTTCACTTCAAATTTGCGACAAATAAGGTAATTGGGAACGTGCTTTGAATTCACTTTCCAAGATTGAATATAGTTTATGTTAAAAGTAAAACATAGGGAGTAAAACATAACCGAAGATATTTGTGATGGATATATTTATGTACTTCATTCATTTTATGATGGATGATGATAGAAAAAATTAGAAAAAATCTAAATGTAAAAATGTAAATGTGGTGTAAATATAATGTAAATTGGATACAAGGATCTTGAAACCTGTGAGATTTCTTTCATATTTGGATTTATAATATTTTACACAATTTAAAAACACCATATAATTACAAAATTTGTGTTCGGCAGTGGAAAACGCAGACACTGCGCGAGTTTTTTCTCGCCTCGGTACTCGTACATAGAGGCTCGAAGGACTAAAAATATATCCACTACAAATTACTTTCAATCTTTTAAACATGAAAATAGGGTTGTGTTTATTTGTGCAGCAATTTGTCAGTGATGTGCCTTTAGTAAAATGTTAATAATTTATTATCTCACAAATTCTACCATAATCACTTAATTACGAACAAAAATGATAACAATTTGACTGGACACAAATCTTCGAATATTTTAGGCCTTCAGGTACGCGGGTTCCTCACGATGATCCCTTCATCCATAGAGCAGTGCAAAACAGATTAACTTTCTAAACGACATTGCCTACTGTGGGACAAGGTTTCTTCAATGAATCTCACAGTTCTGAAATAATGTATATTTCTTGCAATCTTATATATAAAAATGAATCCCTATTTCTCCTGGTCACGGCATCACGCGTGAACGGGTGGACCGATTTTAATTCGGTTTTCACTAATGGAAAGAGGGATAAACGAGGAATGTTCTTACATATAAAAATTGCACCACGGGCGAAGCCGGGGGCGGGCCGCTAGTCTTATATATAAAAATGAATCCCTATTTCTCCTGGTCACGGCATCACGCGTGAACGGGTAGACCGATTAAATCGGTTTTCGCTAATGGAAAGAGGGATAAACGGGGAATGTTTTAGGGTATATAAAAATTGCACGCCGGGCGAAGCCGGGGGCGGGCCGCTAGTCTTATATATAAAAATGAATCCCTATTTCTCCTGGTCACGGCATCACGCGTGAACGGGTAGGCCGATTTTAATTCGGTTTTCGCTAATGGAAAGAGGGATAAACGGGGACTGTTCTTATATATAAAAATTGCATCCCGGGCGAAGCCGGGAGCGGAACGCTATTATAAAATAATTGTAAATATGTGGAAGTGCATAATATTGCGCCTCAAGGCTAAATTTGTATGAGAATTGTTTTCTCTTTCAATACTCAGAAACATAGCTTGACCTCTAACTGTTGGAGCAAAAAAGTACTACTTGCACGAGTTTAGGGCCCTTTTCCAATTTCGTCAAAATAGTCGCAGAAAACAGTAAACGCGAGCCAGTCGTACAATTTAGCGATTTATGGGAGGTGAGTTGAGCGAGTTAATGATGAGCTCACCTTGGCGGCGATTCAAAAGACCTCGAGTATGAGGCTCTCGCGGCGACGTCCTCAAACTTCCTCCGAACCTCCTCGACCTTGGACCAGCCCGACTCGACGTTGAGCCGCCTCAGCGGTACGCTTTGTGCCGCATGTTTAGCGAGCTCCTCCCGCGTCTTCTTCACCGACACCTCAGGTATGAGGTCCCGGTTCCTCGCCGCTCGCGACTCGTGACATCTCTCTATGAACTGTCGACGTCGAAGAGAAAAGGTCGCCGGTTGCAACTCGTCTTCGTCTAAACACCTGAAAAATACGACAATTGCTTTTGGTACGCTTTCAATTGACAGTTCGAAATGAAAGTCACAAATCATTGCAGACTAAATTAAGATTTATATCCCATCAGCGGCTTAGAACCGTTTAATTACCTAATCATAATTTTAAATTACCTCCTCGTAAACTGACTACTTTTTCAAATAACCATTTCAACTTTAAAAAACACACACATAATGAAGGAACATTGTGACAATATACTGCGAATTTTTTTAGAAACTTATATATTTTGTATTGACAAATATTTTACTCTTTTGATTTTAATGATTTAAGACTGGAGCCGAGTACGCCGACTCCGGCGTAGTATTAATTGCTGCATATCACGGCCGGAATCTGGTTGGAGTGCAAGCGGAGACCAATCCTTAATCTATGGGATCAACGTCATCTTAATCACTTTTATGTCGACTTTGATAGCGCATTTGAATACAAGATTTTGCCAATATGACGTTTTTGCTGCAAAACTAGTGAAAATTCCTCGAAGTATAAGAAAAGACTTTAAACGCAGGCGATTGTTGATGTTTTATAAACTTTCAAATACAAATCGTTTACAATGAAATGGCCCCAACTGTACGTTTATTTAGTCAAAAACGAGCCGCGTCACTAATAACAAATGATAATAATTTTGGGTCTGGCAGGAATTGGGGCAATAAGGCCACCCACGTTAATTAATGGCTATTTATATATCAACTTTATTTGCACAAACACCATGTCTACACGATCTTAATTCATTTGTGTAATTAAATCTTTTCTCTTTATATTATTATAAATTTATATTATATTGTTATTTTGTATTGTATGTTTGTAATGAATAAACTCAAAAACTAAGAGACCGATTTTAAAAATTCTTTCACCTATAGAAAGCTACATTATCAACGAGTAACATAACATAGTATTTTATAAAGAGTCGCAGACGGAGTCGCGTGCAACAGCTAGTTTATTACAATTTCTTATTTTTCTAATAACTAATGTGTTTTAATGTAATAAATGAATTAATGTGTTTTACTATAAAATTCTTTAAAATCGCACAGCAACAGTCTGATAATAATCATTCTGTCAAAAATTCCTGAAAAATTTGGATCCGGAAATTCTTTTATATTACATATTGGGCAAGTTTATTATATACATACTTTGTTTATCATTAAATATCCATTATGTTATATACCTAGTTCTAGTCTACATTTTGGTCTTAGCAATAAATCACTTTGCCTAGTTATTGTGGCAAAATGTACCGAAGTAGACGGTTATAATGATTACGGTAATAAAGATTTACCTAGCGGGCTGCGCGAGGTGCGAGCGACACGGCTGATAGCAAGAGAGGGCGGCCATGCCGGTCGGCTGGTGTTGGCACCGTGAGGCTGATCCGGCTGCCGATCGCGTTCATCATTCGCCGATACCCTCACCGCCCACGCGACCACTCCGCTCTTATCAACCTATCTGAAACAAAACAGCAAACGGTTATTACGTGTCACACTGTCACACTGTCACGCGTAGACCAAGGTTAAAATGTGATATACATCATCATCCAGATCATCATGCGTAAAAAATTTGCATCACTCGTTAGGCGGGTGTAGGTAGGTTAGCTCTAACAAAATTCTGTCGATGATCGCTGAGGTTGCTTTACAAATCCGACATCAGTTGAGATTTTGTTTAGAATATAATTGTAAATATCATTTTACTACTATTATTTTTATAATTTATTTGATGCTACTTCTATATATAACATATATATATGCATATGGAATTTTCTAGAATAATCTGGGGTCCAGTTGCCTGAAAATAAATAAAACATTACTTTACAGACAACCGATTAGCTTTACATATTATTACAATAAATCTTTCGACCCTTTCTTTCTTTCTTTCGTGAAGATTTGCGATATGGGTTCTAGTCTAATCTTCAACTACAAATCGGAGTCCCAGACCATTTTAAAAACTGAACTAAAATTACACCCATATGTTTCGTTGTGTGAGTAGACGACGATCCCATTTGAAAATCATGTAAGTTTGATGATTTTTGACTTGATATTGAATCGATATATAAGAGATGATGAATTCTTGAATCGATTTAAAGAGCTCTTTAGAGTATATTTAGAATGACACATGCTGTATTAAAAAGAGCGAATTCTAGTTTTCAATTAATTTTAAGACGTACGATTTATAAATTGATAGTTGACGATTTCTTTATATTATAATAAAAGATTGCATGCAGGCTGGCGATCATTTATCAAATCTCAATAAACTTATTAAGTAAATTAATGGTCTTTGAAATAAATTACTTTGCCTAGTTATTTTGGATTCTGTATTGTTTTTTTTTTTATATTTTCCAAAAAGTAGAGACAAAGTCGCAAAAAAAATTAGGATCTCATTATTTCAGCAATGAATAAGTTATCGGATAAGAGATTAAATATCTCTGTTTACATAAGAGATAAATTTAATATGTACGTAGTGTGACCGCAGCCACTGCAGGAAGTTTCATATAAACCCAAGTGAAAGCACTTGCCGTTGAAGTGTTCTTGTGCAAATTGTATAACAAGCTACGTCGGCAAACTCACTCCTACACTTACTCCTTGCGTCATCTTTGTAAAAAGTAAAACGCACCCACTTATGACATTACGAACAATTTATAACTTTATAAGTAATAAGTGTTGATAAAAATAGATTACAATATAAATTTACTGTTATTGAATCTCATTCATTATAAGTTACTAGCGACCCGCCCCCTGTTTCGCAATGATGCAATTTTATTATGCAAATTATATACACAAACCTTCCTTGTTTATCGCTCTTTGCATTAGTGAAAACCGTATCAAAATCCGTTGGGTGGTTTAGAAGAAGTTAGCGGAGAAACATACAGATGAGAACAGCTCAAATTATAGCGAACAAAATGACATACAATTTCTATTACGTATTCACAAGCAGGGAAGCTTTTTTCTAAGTTATCAAATATAACTTAAGAGGCTCTATGCCATCGATAAGAAAAAAATCACTGCTTTGTTCTCCGATTCAGCTCATTCAAACATGAAGCCAATGTAACAAAAAAAAATGTGATACATTACTTCTTGGTCTATATTTCTGACGAGGAATTTTTGTATTATGGTTTACGAGAAATTAAATGAAATTTTAGTGTATTGCTTTGTTACAAAAATCGATTCAACTTAGTTGTTTCAAGAAGTAATGCAATGTGTATATATAATCAAATGATAGAGTTTCATTAACACTATAAATGACACGAACAGTTTTTCATTTAATTCAATAGTTTCAGAAAAATAAAGGTTTTTTTGTTATTTTTGAGTAGCGGACGCCCCTAGCGAGGGCCGGTTGTAGAGAGCCCAGTTTCCCAAGGTCATTCGCGTAGTAGAGGACGTTAATGTTGCGATGCTGCGCCGGCCTGTTAAAAAAAATCTCTCATCAGGTGTCCCAGTTGAAAACGCGACCACGACAGGTCATTGAGACAGCGAGCATTATTATAATAGATAATATCCGTGAATAAATTAAACACAACAATGGATGATGTTTCGACCCGTTGTGAATGGATAATGAGGGAGTGTACGGGCCGCTCGCCAATTACGGATTAATTAAAACAAGAGTTACAATAGACACATTTATGACGCTCGATAAGACATAGATATTGTTTAGTTTCTTAGAATGAACTTTTATTGAAGACTAGCTTTCGTCCGCGACTTCGTCCACAACCCCCTCCTCTAATGTGTTAAAACATTTGTTCAATCTTTATTTTTCTAAAGCCTTAATATTTTTCTTTTTAGACAGTGCTTTTTACAGAAAAGTACCGTATGTTTTTTCTGTACCTTTGAACGTATACGCAGTTATGCACTTTGTTGATCCACAAATACTAAAGAGCCTTGTTTTTTTTAATAATTTTGTTTATTATTTTACATATTTGGGATACCCATATGATGTTTTTTTTTATTAGAATGTATCAACAAAGAAAAATTAACATATTGTTACAAATGCCACCGTAGTAGGTCCCAAGTTATATGCAAAGTCATAATTAAGGAAACATTTTTGTAGTTTTCTCAAACTAATCCCTTATTAAACTGATTTCGCTGACAATTTTGTAAAGTAATTGTAAAATTAATATACGATGAATTTCGAAAGGCTGAGACCACGGACCGGCAAGCGCAGCGCAGCGTAGCGTAGCCACAAGACATAGGCAATGAGAGCCGCGGGTCCGAGCTGCTTCTGACCGGTCCAACTGGAAAATTATGGGGGAAGGCTATGCCAGCAATGGACATCCTACGGCTGAGATGAATGATGACGATAATCCAATCACTAATGACTTGTGCTATGAGAATCAAATGGGAGACTAAAGGACGAACCTTAGTGCACTTTTAACAACACCAGCTTTGAACAAAATAATTACCATAATATAACGCCAGGAATAGAAGACGGGTACTTTTAGACAAACAACTAACATCTTGACAAATCGGTCAAAGAGTTCTTCAATTTTGGAGTTTACCCCTGAAGAAACGATTTTCATATAAGGCCCCGTGTATGGAAATTTTATGAGCAGTAAAATTAATACAAGCGTTAACTAAAAAGCGCTATGTTCTTCTAAGCAGTTCTACCCGAATCCGATAGATGTCGCCGCTTCACCTAATTCTATTATAGTATAAATTGTAGTATGGTGTGTTCACAGACAATCGTACGCTGACACACACTTTTTTTTTACGCCAAAAACAATGTGTTTAAAATACAGCCAAATGCCATATTACACACTCCAACTAAATTCCATTCAATTCACAAACATAATTTGGTTTCGTGAGACATCGCGTACAATTTCCACAAAACTATTCATAATGCACCCGTAGACGGGTTATTGTGTTGTTATTCACATAATCACTTGTAATTAGCGGTTGGTTGTGAGTTGAAAAAAACTCTTTATAATCGTATAGTCGGTTAGCTACTTTCATTTTCCCTCCGACACTACTTTCTAGACCGCGGTTAGCTCTTTGAGACAATCGGACGGATAAACTGTGTGACTGTGCTGTCAATTGATATAGGATTTACAAAAGACAATCTAGGCATTGATATATAGGCTTTTTTTCCTACTAATACCATAAACGCGAAAGTTTGTGAAGATGTTCCATACATGTTTGTTGCTATTTTACGCAAAAACTAGTGAACGGATTTTAATGAAACTTTATAGAAATATTTTTTATACATCAGAATAACACATAGGCTATAAACCTTAATCCAGGAAAATTTACTAACGAATTAAAATTTGAATCCCTCAGGGGAATTTTCTACCCGTTCTAGGCTGAAATTAAAAAATTCTTTCACCAAACGATATTACATATCTTCTAGAAGCTTATATCAAAAATGAAGGTCTCAAATTTTAATTTGTTATTAATTTTTTTTTAACTAATATAATTTATAAACAATACATACACGAAATCACGGGCAAAATCTTTTTTATCTGTTTATTTTACTCTTTCTTACTTAATTATATCCAACATTGGAGAGAGACACAAGTGTAATCATTTGTATGTAAACATTTGCACTCAATTGTGAACATAAATTGCTCCATCATCAGAAACGCGTGTATGTATGAGGTCATTTTATAATTGCTGATAGTCTTCTTTTGGAAGTACTGCAATAATAGCTAGTGCAAAACGTTCTTATTTAAAAGCAGCTTAATAGGCGATATCAGTTATTTATTTGCTTGTTTGACATTTAACACGGCGCTGTTTCATAACAAGATCACGCCACCGCAAATGTGCAATAGAAGCTAATACTATATTGAATTCGCATCGACTTAATTAGTCCTAGATATATTTTTTTCTTTTTTCTTTATTTATTTTAATTTCCAGAAAGTTGTATTTTATAATTAACTGTGAAAAACGAATTCTTTAAAATTTCACAACCGATTGTGAAAACGCAATTTCGTCTTTTATGACCTTAGTGACTAAGGCATGGGAAAAAATATTAAAGTTGTAGGTTTCCGGGATGATGGCCCAGGTCTGTTGGAAATTCTTCCAAACGTTTCGACAACAACTGCGGTTGACATCCTCAGTGGTGTAGTCCGTATTAGAAGAAAAAGTACATCACTGCACCGCAATGCATCAAACTGTGACACATTGCACTGCACTTCACTTCTGCACTTTTCGACTTCTCGAGGAGAAGAGTTTCCAACAGACCTGGGCCATCATCCCGGAAACCTACAACTCATATGGATACCGGCCGAGAAAACCTACATTCTACTAATATAAATAACGTTTGTTACACTTCATTACATTTGAATTTACACTGCTTTACCTTAATAATATTTTTTATAATATTATTGTAAAATAAATATTTAATTTGCATCATATATATATACCTAATGTAAAATTGTTTTGTTTAATAAAAAAATCTCTCTTTTCAGAACGTTTCAATTTAATTTTTAATACATCAATTACATGTAAATAAGGTTAGACTTTTAGATACGTAAAACACTTTCGTAAACGTTATATTTAAGATGACAGATTGTCATGTTCAGTAAGTTGTTTTAGAGGGCAGTAACCACCCCCTTACAGAAGACCACCGTGAAATGTGAGCTGTTGTGTTTCGGTGAGCGAGTAAGAGATCCCAGAGCCCATTGCCCTATAGGGATAGGACAATCCCTTATCCTTAATCCTACTTTGGTCGGCAACGCAATTGTAGCCCCTGTAGCTTGTGTTATAGACGACGATAGCCATCTACCACCACGACGATACCAAATTGTAGAAACGCTAACGAACCATCAAGTGGTCGGTTAGCGTGTCTACGATTTACAAATAAATACAATGAAATCTAACTACAGATTACTACAATTTATTCATTTCTCGTTTGATTATATGTATATTGTAGGGTGTGTTAGGTAGATAATCATACGATTTAATTGTATTTTCTGTGTCACAATAGAAAATATAGTTAAATGTAGATATAAAGTTCTTAGGCTTGATCTTGAGTCTTTTAAATGAAAAACGGGACAAGTGCGAGTTGAACTCGCGTGAAGTGGGTTCCGTACGATATAGAGTGATTTACCAATTACCATGTTATTTTAATATCATGGACTTCTTATAGGTTTTCCTATAATCTATAAGTAGAAAACTAATTTCTGTATTTTTTTCAACATTTTAGGTTCAGTAGTTTCGGAGATAAGGGAGGGGGAATGGTCGGACAGACGGACACACGAGTGATCCTATAAAGGTTCCGTTTTTTTATTAGGACTTACGGAATCCTAAAAACGAGTGGATTGGACTCTGTATGAAAGTTTATTGACTGACATGATTGTTATAAAGAAAAATAAAAAATAATATTGTAAAAATATAAAAAATTGATTGGGTTGGATTGATTGAAAATATTAGGTGTACCACCTAATTAGATTTTTATCATCGAAATCATATTTCATATTCTGTTTTATTTTTATTTTTTTGACATAAATAATTATTTCACATGACATCCTACCCTCCTAAATTGTGTTATAATTGCTGTTAAATTTGATAATGTTACTTCTGTTAATTAATTTTTGCATGCCTTGTAGAACGGGCGAAACATTTTGTTCCTTTTGTAACTCTTTTGCACCTTCTATACAATGTTTTAAGCAAATAAATGAATTATTATTATTATTATTATTATTATTAAAATATTTAGAAATATTCAACCCACTGCTCTCTTATTTGTAATAAGTATTTGTATTAAGTTTAACTAATTTAAGTTATATTAATTTTTGTTTCAGACACAGATAGTATTAAGGATTCAAAGTGATCTGTAAAACTTTGAAGACATTATTTTCTGGGACATAAAGAAGAAAAAACATCAATTTTCCAATGAAAACGCTTTAAATATGCGAAAGATGCACAGGCGAGTCTGTATCGGTTCGTGTTTAAATTTATTTAAGCAAATGTGTAATGTCAACTGAAAAGAAACCGGTTAGTTAACACTTGTATATCACGCGGTTCGATGATTTCGTAATGTATTACACCGTTCGTCGTAAACTTAGCAGTTCAACGGAGAGAAGAAATTATTATCGATTCAAATTATGTATGCGTCGATAAAGATGTTTAGTAGTGCGATGCAGACGAAATTCACGAGCAAAAAAATAGGCGGGGAAAAAAAACTACGATTTCAAGATAAATAAAATCGATTTTTTAGGGTTGCTATACACATAGACGGGTCGGCAATTTTTGTTGAACATTAAAGCCGACCCGATGAACCTTCCTATAATTTCTTATGACCCTTCAATTATTTTATTTGCAAAAGATGGCATGATCTGAAAATGAATTGAATTTATAGCACATGACTTCCTTTTCAATTCAAAATTAAGCGCATGCAAACATTTAAATATTTAAATTCAATATAAAGTGTCAAAATACAAGATTAAATTCCCTATTTATTAATTTTATTTTAAAAAATGTCTTCAAAAAAATTCAGAACATATTTTAAACTACATTGTACCAGCAAACAAATGAAAAAAGTTTTTTTTATCAAACTCTTCTGATCACTTTTTTTTTTGTACATCCTTCTTCTTAATGGTGCCACTTCTCTTCGAAGGTTGAGGACCATCATGGCTACCCTCGGAAGCTGCTGCACAAAACAGCAGCGAGTAGTGCTCGTACTAAAACCATTCTTTTAAATTCTTCCACTAGGATGTCTTTCCACTGCCGCTGCTACGTTTGCCTTGCATTTTTCCTTGAATCTTATAGTATCTCTCGTCTCTCATTACGTGTCCGAAATATTGCAGCTTCCTCTCCTTTATCGCTTTTAGCCCTTCATTCGAGGCAAAGCTTCAACATTAGTTATCTTCAGCATCCATGATAACGCCAAGCATGAACAACCATCACCATCAGTCTGTGTATCTCCACTGCTTAAAGAAAGGTGTAGTATACCTTTCCCATGGCTCGCCACCTTACGATTTTCTGTTCTTCGCATTTAACGCTTCCTGCGAAGCCTTTCAAGTCGTCTGTCCATCTCATATATATAATGTTAAGATTGGCAGACAGGCTGAAGATCCACTTGATGGTAGGTGGTTACCGTCGCCTATAACACAAGCAACGCCAAAGCTGCTGCAAGTGCGCTGCCGACTACAGTAAAGTTAAGGTTAATATAGATGTCTATTTACTAATCTGACTTTATAAGCGCCAATGCTAATTCTCCCGAGTTTCATACGGAGTGCAACTAACGGACAGTCGGCTTATAACCACTTCGTGTTGCTTCAATTTACATCAAACAACAATAAAACGGCACCGTTATCAAAATTACATAAAAAGCGGCGTTTCACAGTCGATGATCGCACTTTTTGCTTATTAAATTCGAGCACGAGTGTCCATGCAAATATAAAAACAATTACCAACGCTACTAAACCCAGTTAATAATTAGAACGTTATCAAAAAATATACAACCGTTTCTTATATTATAAATGCGAAAGTTTGTCTGTTTGGATGGAATTTGCCACACAGATACCTAGTTTATTACCTGGATTAATACATAGGATACATTTTATCCTGGAAAAGTGTTAGGTTCCCGAGGGATCGTCTAAAAATATTTAAAAAAACTAATAGTTAATATTATAAATGCGAAAATTTGTATGTTTGGTTGTTTGTTACTCAATGACACAAAAAGGGCTAAAAGGTCTTGGATGGAATTTGGCACACAGATAGTTTATTACCTGGATTAATACATAGGATACATTTTATTCCGGAAAAATGTTAAGTTCCCCAGGGATCGTCTAAAAATGTAAAAACCGTCATCACAGCGATTAAGCGATATATTACTCATATATTATCTCATGTGTTATAATATTTATAATTTTTGAACGCGGACGAAGTCGCAGGCACTAGCTAGTTGTATATAAAAGCAGCTTTTTACAAATGCGAGTCGATAATGCGCGCAACAAAATTAAGCGAAATTATGTTCGAAATTTAAAAAGGAAAGGTTTATTAAAAAGAAGTTATCGTAATATCGTAACAATGTGGCGGCGGCGGCGGTGCTAATAAAAAAAATAAGACGAGTAACTAACGGCCTCTCGCCACAGAGAGGTTAATGTTGAAAAATGAATGGTCGTCGATTTACATCAATGGAGCGGCGTCAATTCGATTTACAATGCGGCACCAAACTTGGAAAAGAATTTAACCAGACAGTATTATAGAAGAGTTTGAATTGAATTAAACTTAATTCAACATTTTTTTGTTGGGAGCCGCCTATAAACACGATAGGCGACGGTAGTAACAAAGAAGTTGGAACTGCCCATCTCTATGGCTTTAAAACGCAGTTGTTCAGAACGCAATTAAATTTTGTGTTAAGAGGCCTTCATTGATACACGAGAAATTCCAGAGGTAGGCAAATATGCTTTCGTATCCTAACAGAACAAAGGGTGAAAAACAAGGTCATCCCTAACACATATACGCGAAGCGACGCGTTGCTGCGCGCATGTTTTAAAGCATAGTTTCTCAACCTTTTATGGACTACAGCCCCCTTTACAAGAAAAAAAATCCAAAACCCCCCACTTACATTATACCAATTGTATGTCTGTTTGTTGTCTAATAAAAAATAAAAAAAATCCATAAGGAAAAATATCAATGAGATGATTGAGGCTGATGGAGTTTTAACAATTTGTTAATTTAACAAATTGTTAATGGTTTCAATTTACTTAACATCAGACGCAAATCATCACGCTCAGTGATCAGCAGTCTTTTTTTCTTATCACACTATTTTTTTCTTAGATTCATAACGCCCGCCATTTGCCTTTGGGGCCGCTAGCGCCCCCAAGAAAAGCGCTAGCGCCCCCACGTAAAGCTCTAGCTCCCACTAGGGGGCGGTACCGTCCCCGTTGGGAACCTATGTTTTAAAGTAACAATACAAGATACAACTTATATCCAACACCAAAAGGTGCAATTTTGTAAGCACGCGAAAGTGTTGTCGACATCGCGAACGCTAATTTACATAACCTCACGAAGCGCCTCGCTACTTACCTTAAATATAGCTTGAGCTTTGCGACTGATGTCAGAGTGACATGCCTAATTCTGGGCAACATGTTTATATTTGTACATAAAATTATCGATATTTTTAGTACAATATTGTCATTGATAATACTCGTAAATAGTAGTTCCAAAGACAACTTCCACAGAGATCAAGCTATATTTTATGAAAAAGAATAGGCAATCGCTTGAGCATTCCACTCACGGACTGATTTATCACGAAACGTTTATTCATACGACGTTCATTATGTGTAAGGTACGCGAGCTCGCTAAGAAAAGATTAAAAGATATAAAAAGAGGAGAAGGGTGGTGACACGAGTGATCAGGAGCAAGATGTACATACATACATATCTTTCTAGACGTCTCTCCAATTGACTATTCTATATATAACTGTCCGATCACACTATAGTGATAGTTGATTATGAATACATAATAAACAAATATAATATTAACATACACATGCATAGATATAAAATTAGAGATATCGCCCACAAACAAGCTGCGGGAGGCTATAACGGTAAATCAAGCAAAACGTATCTTGCAGTGTGCGCATCGACACACGCCCGCTCTGTCTAATTTTATATACATCTAATTTCTAACTTTATATCTTTTTTTAAATTGACCATAATTTATAGTCTAAGAGGGTTCAGATCTGGGCTAGACGAGGGCCTGTCTTCAGCTCTTATAAAATCCGGAACGTTGGTTTCGAGCCAGGCTTGGATAGTTCGTGCCTTGTGACCAGTAGCAACTCCTGCTAGAAAGTCCACGGTACATTTTTAAAAAGTGTATTGCTGAGAGGTTTCACAACACGATTTAAGACGATCTCCTTGAAAAGACACCCCCCACCAAACCATAATGATCATAATGGATGATGGCCACATTGTACCTTTCCTACCACTAGGGCAGCTTCTTTAGAACTGTGAGCGTACACTTTCTCATTTTGCTTGTTGTAGTGATCTTCAATAGTGAAAAATTTTTCATCAGCAAAGATGATATTTCTGTGTCATCGTATCGGGACAGGCGTTTTGATTGATCCTTTCTCTTTATCTGTAGGGATTGATTTAGGGCATGTCCTATCGACGATAAGCACCGAGCTTCAGGTCTTCTTTTAATATGTATAAGCGACGGAGTCCTAGCGGGAATCTTCATTTCTCGCAATAAGATTTTTTGTTTCATTATGGGTTTCGGCGAATTCTTGCTTTAACAGCATTATAACAGCCTTTGTAGTTCTAACAGCACGAGGCCGCGGTCATCGACAGAGGAAGTGTTGATATATGTATCTGTTGATAGTACGATATACGAACATACGTCTGATACCAAGCTTTTGAAGTGTCTTGTCACCCCAATCCATGTTGTAATTTGATAATAAACACGAAAAAAAAATGTAAAATGGCGAGAAATCAAAATAAGCGCTTTCCAAATTCAAAATGAATAAAAAAGAGTTGAAAAAAGAAAAAGTTTTTAAGTAACAGTATAAATGGCCAGGCTAGTTATAATTGTTTGCGGCTTAGGTACTAGTTAAAACGGCAATAGTGCAAGATAACCCTTATCTGGCTGCATTTCAATGAATGCATTCGACCGATAAGCGACCGTGGCCGTTAATATAAACATATTATGGTACGGGCTTACAACGACATGTGCGACTTGATTACGCATATCATAACAAATGGAATAATACCTACATAATCTAATAGGAAAATTGCATCTTTAAATATAGTCATACAAATTTTGTTATATGACTATAGAACAAATTTTGTGACATTAGCAGTTTTGTAAAAAATATTAAAGGTATCTAGAACAATTTAAAGATATCTAGATTTAAATCTAGAAATTGACATAAAGAGAGAAGATTTTATTTGAAGGATTATTCCAAATGGACATATTATACACATAATATATTACTAGCTTTTTAGCTCCCTTTATTTGTTATTTGTTTTTCTAAGGCTTTTTTTTAGTTTAAAGGCCCCCCTGTATGGAAATTTTATAAGGAGTAAAATTAATAGAAGCGTTAACTAAAAAGCGTTACGTTATCTGTCACTTTGGCATCTATGCGACAGCTGACGTCACAACACAACTTTTGTTGGAACACGTGACATCTGAGTATGCAGAATGTAACTAAATAATATAAAGTAATTAGGTATCCAGTTATCTATTGACACGAGGAAAATTTTATATATTTAATTTAATACGTTAACTCCAGTCGTGCATTCGAGCTGACACACACACACACACACTTTTTTTATTGTTAAGACGATCCTCGGTAACAGTACTATTTTTCTGTATGAAAGGCACCCATGTCCTTTTCTATACTTCTGGCAACATTAATGCAAAATTTCACGGAGACTGATTCGATTGAGTAATTAAGCAACAGCACACACAACAAACACAATACGTAGTTACCACAGACCACGTAATATAATATCCCATAAGTTTTAGAGCGTGTTACACCACAAACAATATAATAAATCCCCTATTCCCTTAATTTCCTTTATTCTATCAAGACTTGCAACTCTTGTGTGTTAATAGGCGACGGTAACCACTTACCATCAAGTGAACCGTTAGCCTCTAGAGTCGATATTTATATATACAAAGACCAAACTAATACAAATAAAATCAGCCTACATTTTGTTAGTAATATAAAACTTAAATGTTAAGTTTCTTTAAATATTTAAGAATAGCAATAAAAACTTTATGTAAACCGCTTATTCTGGATTTCCACAGTCGTAGGAAGCCAGCAGCAGCAGTTCACATATTGACTAGTAGTACGGTAGTACTATATTTATTCTGTGCTAGTAGTGCCTGCTTGCAATCGCGCATAGAGTGCTATTGAGGCTGACCCGCACACGGCGGTTACAGGCAAGCACATACAATATATATCTTTCGCATACGATGATAAATAAAAGTCTGTTTGGATTTTCATTTTTTTTTACATTTCTCAAGAAAAAACGAATTTAATTCCCGCATTTCTAGTCAATTAAGACCCGATTTTAGAGCATAGGAGATGATAGATTACATTACATTCTAATTAATTAATAACTGTCACAGAAAATACTTGTATAAATATTTTGTAACAAAACAGAAAAAAAAACAATTGCGTCAATTTTTAAAGCCCAATTAGATTGTGAAGAAAATATGTCGCCAGACATATAATATGTAACTGGATACCTTAATTTGTTGAAATCGGCGACTAAATTAACTTTTCCGTCGAATTCCAAAGAGAGACGCTTTTATGTCCACATTTAACTATACACAAATAGATTCTACTCTATAATATATTTGTGGTAGTTTTATTTGAAACTTCCATACATCCACGTTTGGTTATCTGTTGCGTCCCACATCAGGGGAGATAGGGAGATATGCAAACACCCGCGAGTAATATGGGATTACCCAATAAGATCCGATCCCCCGGCTTAGTGCGTTTTTAAAATTATGTATGTATGTCCAAAACAAAAAAGGAAAAAGATTAAAACCAAAGACACAAGATCATGTCAAGAAAATTACTGGTAAAAGAAAATATATAAAATTTGTCATTTTAGATACAGAAACGCTTTTATAAAATTAAAAATGATGAACTTTGCTATTTTTATCTGTTGAGTGAAAATTTTCAATCGTATACTAAATCGGTACCTATAAGGTAAAGGAAATTTTGATATAAGCTTATAGAAGATAATGTGTAATATCAATGTGTAAAATAAATTTTTGATTTCACCCTGTAGAAGAGACAAAAAAATAAAAAAAAGCTTTTTCCCAAATTATACGAAAATGGTAAAACATAAAAGTTTCAGACAAAAATTGTAGAGAATTTAATTTTACATAAAAATGTTCATATTACTTTTTTTTGCTAAAATTAAAATCAAAGTTACGGGGAGGTTAGGAGATAAATAAGGGTTAAAAATGTAACTATCAACCCTTATATATTCTAACCTTCCTAACTCCCTAATTTAAATTTTAGCAAAGCGTATTAACACTTTTATGTAAAACAAAATTTTCTACAATATTTGTCTGAAACTTTCATTTCTATACTACAATGAAACGTCATACTGTGACAATAACTGTAAATGATGTAAAAAAAAAAGAGATACCATACTGTGACAATACTTGCGTCTGAGATGTCGCTATTCTTTACCAGCACTCACGAAGTGACGATTTGAAAGTACAGGAATACAAATTTAAGGCGGGTGAAGTCGTAGGGAAAATCGAATGTCACATTTGATGGTAGTTAGCTACCATTGCCTCTATTAATACAAGCAATGTCGAAGGCATTGCTAGCGCATTGCCGACATTAGCAAGATAAGTAAGATAAGACACAACCGTATTTAAACATTAACGACCATTTCATTGTAATTTAACCATTTGTTTATAAATAAGCTAGCTTTTGCTGGCGACTTCGTCCGCGTATCTTTAGAAATTATTACTCGCTGATAATGTAGTTTTCTATGGGTGAAAGAATTTTTAAAATTGGTCCAGTAGTTTTTGAGTTTATTCATTACAAACATACATACATACAAATCTTTTCTCTTTATAATATTAGTATGGATAAATAAAGAACAGAGCAAATGGGCTCTGGCATCCCTTTCTCACTCAACGAAACACAACAGCATACGTGCTGTTATTATAAAGTGTACATGCCCACTGCTGTATGTTACTAATTATTTATTTTTTTACTCCAAACATACATCCTTTTATAAAAATTAAATTAAAAAAACATGTTTAGGCTACTTTTTATGGGTCGCCTTGTTCATTTTGGGGAAAATATTTACCAGCCATTGTCACAGTCTTACCTTGAAATCTCGGATCAATCTTAAAAATAAAATAAAGTATATTTTCTTAAAACACAACAGACACTAACTTTTAATGAGACGAAGAATATGTTTGGAGTTGTAATTAATTGAAAATAACATTTTATTTATCTATTAAATAATTTAAGAACAAAGAATTTTTCATGTCTCGAGAGTGTGTGTTAAATGAGACACAGATATAAATACCGAAGTGTGGTTTATAACGATGAAGTACAGTCGTGATCAGAAATTACTAACACAGACAATTTAGAAATTAGTAGAAACATAGAATAATGGACATGTACACATTTTGTAGTGGCCGCTCCTATCAAAACAATGAAATATTTCCAATATATTTCCAATATAAATATCAAAACAATGAAGACAACCTCTGTTGTTGCAGAGTAACGGATACCAAAGCCTTTCCCCTATCCTGGTGTCAACTTATGGCGACGGTGTATGCATGAGAGAGTGCACCGAGGACCGTTACTAGTTACGTGAAGCAAAATGACTGTGTCGGAAGAACAGCGTTGCAGACAGTGATAACATGTCCGTCTGTCCGACCATTCCCCCCCCCCCCTTATCTCCGAAACTACTGAACTTAAAATTTAAAAAAATAATAATACAGAAATTAGTTTCCTACTTATAAATTATAAGAAAATCTATAAGAAGTCCATGATATTAAAATAACATGGTAAATCACTCAATATTGTGCGGATAGGTAACATCGTACAGAATCCTCTTCACGCGAGTTCCTAGTCCTACTCGCACTTGTTAAGTTTTTACTGTTACATACGTGTACTATGTGTACAAAAATTGTGTACGTTTGTCTAGAGGGATGAATTGTGACGTCACGCTTCTATGGGGGGCAATCATCGTGTCAAATTGATAACTCGTATTGAAACTGTACTGGTTTTTTATTTTATTAGGTATAAACAATGGCAAGCACTTGAAGAAGACCTTTTTTTTACGTTGGGAAATCAATCATTGATACCCAGCAGCGAAGGGGGACGCTGTGGGTTATGCCGGACTCCTACCGGCTAAAACCCAACGACCTTCTAGCGCGGCCGTAGATGGGCGCGGTCGCAGGAACAACTTGAAGGAGACCTAGACACCCAAGATACACTAGCGACTACAAGTGCATAGGGACGACGCGTGAGGTTTGGGTCGCGTGAATTCATGATTTTCAGAAACTATACTCATAGTAATCAGTAAATTTAGTTAATTATGAGCGCGAATGTACTCCGAGCATTAGTAATTCAAAGCAGAGACCCCCAGTTCGTTCACATCACATGACAAACATGTGTATTCGGTCAAATGTTTACACTCCCGACAAAACTTTGTATCGGGATGCGTCTGAGTGTCTCGCCTGCTGCAAGTACCTACCAACAAATCGGCTACTTTGTACGGTGCGGCATGCATAATGTAAATCAGTATACGCATTGTTTGAGGGGTCACATAACTTAAGCGAACATCTTCCCATTGTATAATTTTTCGAACTTGTACGTGAGAGCTGCGGATAATAGTTCGATGGGTATGATATTCCAGAAAAGTTTTTTTTTTATGATTATGAAGTGATGGGGTCTCATGATATCAACAGAATATGTTTTGTGGGGTGTCACGGAATCCCCTAAGATCTGTGCTAGCTAAGCTAACTGTATGCCTATTTTGCAATGAAATTTAGATTTTCTAAAATAAACCCATTAACTTTTTATTAATTTATTAAATGTATTTTGTAAGGAGATTTAACTGATATATATCTCAGTTAAATTATATAATCGCTAAATGTGTTGCTTATCCTTAATTCTACTGTAGTCGGCAGCACACTTGCAGCACCTGTGGCGTTACTTGTGTTATAGGCGACGGTAGCTACCTAACATCAAGTGGACCGTCAGCCTGTCTGCCAATGTTAACAAAAAACCGTTATATCTACCTAACGCCTGACATCTTTATCGCTGTCACGAAGACGGTGGCAGTGAATTATTTATATTTTTAGGTGTTCCCTCGGGAACCTAACATTTTTTCAGGATAAAAAGTATCCTATATGTTAATCCAAGTAATAAACTATCTGTGTGTCAAATTTCATCCAAATCCGTTCACCCGTTCTTGCGTTATTCGAGGAACAAACACCAAATAGATAATCATAAAAAATTTACTTGTGATGACAATCTTCTAAGTTAGTAAGGTAATCTTGTCAAATCAACAAATATAGGTGCCCAAGTAGGTAATGCTGTGAATGTGGATTCTATGTAAGAACGAAATGACGAGAAGATTATCAGGGGTACGAGTACATCATCAATTCTATATCCACTCGATATTTCACTCAGCGGACTGTGTAATTCCGAGGAACATAATCGATGGAGAACCGATATCCGCTTATACTTGGATGTAAAGCTACACGATGGCGCAGTTTACAGTTTAGATTTAAGGTGGCGACAAACGCTGAATACTAAAAATATCCATTGTTTAATGAAGATGTTACAAGAAATAGACAACACAATTGCTTTGAAAAAAATATATATTATACTTAAACATATGAAGAACCAATTGTATTAAGTAGAATTTTCGTTTAAGTAATAGAAACTCCACAAAAAAAGTTAGAACACAAGAAGAATTTGACTTTTAATGAAAATTCTTTCGAAAACGGTTTATTGCGCGCATATAAATCCTGTACCCAAATAAGTTTCCTTACCCTAAGGTTGCCTGGAAGAAATCGCTATAAAGCGATAAGGCCGCCTTTTGTACTATTACTTGTTGTTTCTTTCTTTTTTTATTATTATTATTATTTTTTGTTTATAGTAGAAATAAAGAGTTTTATTATTATTAAGTTAATGTCAGTTTAAAAAATTGTATAAATATTTTTTTGTGTATTGTTCTAATGGTAAAAACGTAAAAAAAACATAATTTCTAGGCCTGTTGAACTGACTCCGCCGACAGCGAGTTCTATTGTAAATGTCATTTGCAATAGATAATGCAATAGAAAAAATATAGGAACAAGCCAATACATAATGGTGGCATAAAGATGTCAATAAGTTTGTAATGTTTAATTTTTCGATAAGATTCGATAGACAGATTAGATTAGATAGATAAGATTTTTAGATATTTTAATGACACGATAAGTCTAAAATCAATTATTATTATTATTATAGCACTGTTATAAATGTTATGGTTGTTATTTTTTGTTTTTTTCGAAATCATTTTCTTTTCAATATTAACCTTATAGTTGACTGTGATAAAAATAACTATACATGATTAAAAAAATTACATGTATGTTAAATGTATGCTGATGCTGTTGTGAATCGCTAATTGTGATAAAAATCAAGTAGTTATACGTGAAAAGTAGTTATACGTGACAAGTTTAGATGTTTTGGAATAACACATAACATAAGACCTTGCCAGTGGAATTGATTAGTTTATTTATTGTAACCACAGATCTGAGAATATGACATTATATAGTTTTCTGTATTTAGATGACTTCCTTGGCGTCATAATTTCTCGTTGCAAACCTCGACGAAGTTTCGTTGAGGACTATCAACTCTTAAATATCGTATTTCCTTTCACATTGGTTACCGTTAACATAAGAGTAATTTAGTACACTTGCTTTATAAATTAATTTAGGTGCCTATTCATTTTATGCATGCCGGTAATAAAATGAGGATTTATTTTGAAATGAAGACAATGACTGTCGCCTCATGGTGTATGTCAATTATTTATAAATAAATTACGTATACAAATAAAAAAAAATATTTATTTATTTGAAAACACATGTCGTTCATCCTCACTCTAGGCTAAGCATGTTCTGTGGGAAGAAGGAAGGGACTAACAAGATTATTATTAGATTATATAATTTTTTTATGTTAAGATCGGCAGACATGCTGACGGTTCCATTTGATGGGTGGCTACCGTCGCCTATAATACAAGCAACGCCACAGCTGCTGCAAGTGCGCTGCCGACTACAGTAGGATTAAGGATAAGGGATTAGGAGGGGATAGGGAAATGGGCTCTGGCATCCCTTACTCACTCACCGAAACACAACAGCACACGTGCTGTTATTTAACGGTGGTCTTCTGTAAGGGGGTGGTTACTGCCGCCAGACGGGCTGCTCAAATGACTGGGAAACGCAGTGTGCCCTGCCACTACTTTGATCCTGCCGTGAACCCTAAAACAAAGCGTTAAGGCAAACAACCTAACCACTCATCCAACGGGTGTGTAGAAATTGTGTACAAAAAATACGTATTATTGTCTCTTCCATAAAGTTACGCGGCCACGTTGTTTATCGTCAAATGTAGCGTTAGGAAGTGATCATGCGTGTGTGGACGTTGGTTAATATTGACATTATGGCGATTCGATGAAAAAGGAAGGAAACACAAAGGATGCTTAGCTTGATAATAAAACTATTTGTCCAAATCCCAATTCTATGAAAGCAATTAAAAGCGAAGAGATCTCGTCGGAGACACGGCGACTTAAAAAATTTAAATACATGGCTAAAGTAGCAGACAGGCTGACGGTCCACTTGATGGTGGGTGGCTACCGTCACCTAAGGACACAAGCAACACGAGGGAGGGTACATGTGCACTGCCGACCCTGCAGGAATTTGCTTTCAGCTCTCTTGAAGAAGCCCATATTGTAGCTAGATTGAAACACCTTAGAAAGGAGATTGTTCCATAGTTGGCGCGTCCGTGGGATAAAGATTCTACTCAATCGAACTGTGCGCAGCGGCACTTTATCCAAGTGATGCGGATGAACTTCGCATCTATGGTAAGCAGAGCGATGATAAAAGTTTGAGGTAGGCATTAATTGGAACAACTCATCGGAGCACTCGCCATTGTACAGCCGGTAGAACACACAAAGAGAGGCTACATCTCTTCTTAAACTAAGTGCTTCTAATCGTTGCTGTATGAGCATTGGATCGTCAACAATTCGAACAATACGACAAAAAAATGTGAAAACTATATATACATAGATTGACTCGAGGCAATGCCCACCCCTCGTGTTTATTTTTAATATTATAACAGATTTTGCCCACAACTTCGACCGCGCCTCTTTCTTATGCCTCATATTTATATTTTGTAAGGCGTAGGAATTTTTATTTTTTATTTTTAGACGATCTCTCGGGAACGTGACTTTTTTTAAAAGGTATCCTACGTCCTTTTCTACATCCCTAACAATATAGTATGCAAAATTTCATATTAATCGATTCGAGTACTAGACGAGACCGTTGAACGGTTAGGGTGCTTGCCTTAATGATCTGATTTAGGGTTCCCGGGTTCGATTACCGGCAGGATTAACTTTGAAATATGAACTTTTTAAATTTGATTCTGGTTTGGATCTGGAAAGTAGTGGCAGGGCACACTGCGTTTCACAGTCATTTGGGCAGCCCGTCTGGCGGCAGTAACCACCCCCTTACAGAAGACCACCGTGTTTTAAGTACCGTTTTAACACCGTATCTTTAAGTAGTTGATAGTGCAGTTGATTTGTTTCTAAATAACAAAACATATTTCTTGAAATTTGTTCCAATGAGTTTTTTTGAAGGCAGTGCCCTACTGCCCCTTAGGAGGATAGCAGACCTCGAATATTCGGTAAACTAAGGCGACTGCTCTTTAGCACTGTACTGACTTGAAAGAACTGAATTGAAAGGAAGTTGAGATGTCTCACTGTGTACATTATGTACACAAAAATTAAAAGGAACCTTCTGTTTTGCGCCATTAGAGTATTATTCCCTTGGCGCATAAAGAAGTACGAATGAATTTTATCTCAAAAGATTTTCGTTGTGTTTCATTACATATAAGTTAAAAAACAAAGTTTTTAAAAATTATATATCTCGACAGTAAAGTGTTCAAAAAATATAGTGTGAAATAGTGGAAATATTTGAAAAAAAAATTAAGGTTAAAAAAATTATAATAAATAAAAAATTAAAAAATCCGCAATAGCAAATTAGAGAAAATTAGAGAAAAATTAGAGAAAATCTTTGCGTAAATTAAAAAAAGTCGTAAACGAGCCTTGTCTGTACATTAAAGATTTTAAAAAAAAACACACAATTTGTACACGATGTATGTACCTATACGTTACAGAGACCAAAAAAATAGTTTGTAGAATTTTTGTCTGTTTTCTGGGCGTTGGAGCCGTTACGTTGATATTTTGAATACACGGTAACAGCTGCGAACTACGAGTAGGTACGTACGTCCCTATCGCGCCACATCTGAATTTAATTAAATAGAATAGTTTCCTGTTCGGGAGTGATATACGAAATACATTTCTATAATGATTGTATCAATAAAGAAATGTTTAACTAAATTGAATTTTCAATCCTATATATCAGTATATAGAGTTGAAAATTTATGAGTGTAATATTTAATTCATTCATTTTATTAATACATTTGAGTATTGATAACTTAGGTTCTATACAGCCATAAGCGTAACTTAAGGATCGCTTATTAAGTTAATGTATTTATTAAAAGACATTAATGTGACGAACGGTTTGGTCGAGTGGTTGAGATTTTTGCCTTACCGCTTTGATTCAAAGGGTCCCGGGTAAGACTCCAGACAGGTCCAAATTTGGAAATTTACTTCTCAAAATTCGCTCTGATCCACGTATTTTAGTGGCAGGGCACACTATGTGTTTCGCAGTCAAAAGTTACAGAGAAGACCCCAATGAAATAACAGCATTTGTGCTGTCGTGTTTCGTTTAGTGAGCACCATTAATTATGTGAGGCTTTTATTGAGCCTGACTCACCAAATCTCACTGGAGAAAAGTTGAGTTTCTTGGCAAATATCATGTAATTTTTTTCCTAGAAGAAACAGTGTTAGATTGCCAGAAAACTGAGTGTATCTCTATGTGAAAGGACAACTTTCTTAGTAGTCTAAGAAACTAAACAAAAAATCTCACGTCATATCACTGGGGGTCCAAATCGCCTTGTGTAATTAAGAGAGGCTCTACGCCATCGATAAGAAAAAATCACTGCCTTGTTTTCCCATTCAGCTCGTTCAAACATAAAGCCAATGTAACAAAAAATATACTTGTGATAAATAACTTCTTGATCTATATTTTTGTCGAGTTATTTTTATTTTAAGTATGACAGTTTGCGAGTAAATAAATAAAAGTGAATGTCTTACAAAAATCGATTCAATTACGTTTTTTCAAGAAGTATTGCAATGTGTCTATAATCAAATGATAAGTGTTTCATTTACACTATAAATGATACAAACATGATTATTCATTTAATCTATACTTACTAGTATTATAAAGCTGAAGAGCTTGTTTGTTTGTTTGAACGCGCTAATCTCAGGAACTACTGGTTCGAATTGAAAAATTATTTTTGTCTTGAATAGTCCATTTATCGAGGAAGGCTATAGGCTATCACGCTACGATAAATAGTATTATATATATATATATAAGCAGTGTCCAGTACCGCGCGCCCCACGCGCACGCGCCGCCGGCCGCCGCGCCGCCGTATGGGCCGCAGCGAAGCGTGGCCGAGTTCAGCTAGTGCAATATATTCAGAAACCCAGTTGCTCCAGGTCATTTGCGATTTATCCGAAAGCCCATTTCCCCCTATCCCTTCCTAATCCCTTATCCTTAATCCTACAAAGGTCGGAGCGCACTTGTAGCACTAGTAACGTTGCTACGAGTAGTGTCAATAGGAGACGGTAGCTGCCTACCATCAAGTGGACCATTTAGCCTGACGGACGACCTTTACATAAGATAAATCAATTATTTTCTTTACTAATACAAAAAGCGGCTGATTGATCTATGAAAGCCCAATTTGAAAGAAAATATATTTGCGCTTTACACAAAAATAAATAGATCAATGAATAAGATAAACGAGACGTGGTGTCTAAATCCATACATTGTCGAGCGGTGCAGGTTTCGTGTGAGTTTATGTTCTAGCTAGTCATTAATCAGATTGTCTTGATTTGTGTACAAAGCCCGATTGAGGTAGAGGCGCCTACGCACCCGCCCGCGTGGCGTCTGACGAAATATTACGTGGCGAGGCCGGCCGGTCGCTCAGTCGTCGGCGCGGTGTGAATGGAAAGCGATCACTTCGCGTTCATAGTCGATACCGACTACTTAAATGTCGGATATCCTGACGAGTGATAAACAAGCAAGCATGTATTTATTTACGTAACTGTGTATTTACTTAAGTATGCGTATAGTTATGTATGTAACATCTAAATCCTAATTCAAATCCTACAAATATTATAAATGCGAAAGTTTGTAAGACGTTTGTGTGTTTGTTACTCAATCACGCCAAATCGGCTAAAGGGATTTGGATGAAATTTGACACACAGATAGTTTATTACCAGGATTAGCATATAGGATACTTTTTATCCTGGAAAAATGTTAGGTATCCCAGGGATCGTCTAAAATATAATAGGTTTTCTCGCGTTACATTACTCATAATCTCAGGTGTTACATTTTTCATTTTTCAACGCGGACGAAGTCGCGGGCACCAGCTAGTTAATAATAAACATAATGAAGAACATAATTAATTATAATCATTAAATTAATTAATTAATAGGATTACATATTATTAATAATAAGGAATAAACGTTTATTTACTCAAAAGGGCAAAAACGGCTGAACAGGTTTAGATGAAATTCGGCACACAGATAGTTTATCAACTGAATTAACACATAGGACACTTTCCAGAAAAATGTTAGGTTGGTGTGTTTTTTGTCTTTTTTTTTTTTTTTTTTTCAAAAAACGAAAACAGCGCGTACTAACTCGCGGGCACAGTTAGTTTATATGAGCAACAAAGATTAAAATAATCAATTATAGCTCATATATTTTTGTCACGCGTTATATTTTTCTATTTTTTAACGCTTAAGAAAAAATTAAGGGCGGACAAAGAGACGGGCAAAAACTAGTCTATATAAATATAAAAATAAAGAGTCAAGCCAACAAAATTATATAGTATCTGCTTAGAAACTTCTAATATAATCACTATGAAATTAATTTCCATACCACAAATTGAAACGACAGACACAGTGAAGCTGAATCTGTCACCGAGCGGTTGCTAATGACAACCGGCAGATCGATAACGAACGTCGCCATGGCCGCAGCCAACGTTTGCAATGTACATACTTGCGTACATCCCCATGGGCATAGCTACCTGTTTATGAATTTTATTCTTCTATGTACTATATAATGTACTATTCTGCGTAGCCGGTAGGTCGCTAGCACATATCTATCAGTCACTGTCCGCCTCTGACTCGCTAATAAATTATTTACCACCTAACTGATTTTGATACGATTTTCATCAATGGAAAGACCGTTAAACGAGGAAGGTTTGTGTATATAAATTGAATCCGTGTGTAGCCGGGGGCGGATCCATACATTAATAAAATCGTAGGTAAACGACCCATGTCTGTACAATTATTTTTTTTTTTTCAAAAAGAAAAAAAAACAATTTGTACACGTTGTAGTTATGTTACAGAGGTCAAAAGAATAGTTTTTAAATTTTTTGTCTGTTTGTCTGTGCGTTTGTGCACGCTAATCTCAGAAACGGCTAAACCGATTTGAATGCGGTTGTCACTTATGTATTGTAGCAAGCTTACGGTAACATTTAATGCTTGTTTCATTCCAATCGGTTAATAAACAAAAAAGTTACGCATTATACCGAATACCACGCGTACGAACAAGTATAAAACAAAGTCCCTGTCCGAGTGTCCGCCTTGCTCCCCCTCTGCCTGTTTCTCATTCAGCTTCTTTTAAACCACCAAACCGATTTTGATACGATTTTCACCAATGGAAAGAGCGATAAACGACCAAGGAAATAATTTGCAGTAAAAAATTACATCAGTGCGAAGGGACAAGGTCGCTAGTAAATTAAATTTATGAGTTTCAGCAACAGTAAATTTAAAATATTGCTCGCATGGTTCCAACCCCTGTCCGTTGTAAATTCATCCCTAAGTGGTTACTTTAGGTGTCATACAATTTATTTGTTTAGACGTGGCGATTTATACGTGTATTTATTTAATTTCTAAGACACACACGAATTGAAAAAACCTGGAGATACAGGCCATGCGCTGTCTGTCCTTTCGCAACAGCGCATCGTCCCAAGGGACGCGTTCATATTTCTCAATCGCTTAGACCTGGCTCCACACGTTAGCGCAAGCGTTGGCCCCAATACTATTCGTCCAACGTGTTGACTAGAAAATAGCATTGGCCCCAACTTTGTGGAGAGCGTTGGCAGTTGGACGGCGCGTTTCGGTTTTATGGAGTCATTGGAGTCTGCGCCAACGTTCGCGGTCCGTCCACTTTTTGGCGATATTCTCAATCTTGTTGCAACAAGCATCGAGTTTATATACGTCAGCAGGTATATTAGTATTCTGTGATTGTCTATTTCGAGCGAGAATGTCATCCTCACAAAAAAAGTATTGTAAAACCGCTTATTATAGAACAATCGGACTTCTTCACATTAGCTCTGACGGGAACGGGACAAAACTAGTGTAATAACCAACGTGCTTCATAAATTAACCTACCAAACGTTGGTACCAGCGTTGGGACTAACGTGTGGAGCCGGCAAAAAGAAATATCTCCAATCCTATCCGTTAATTCTATATCTACCTCCAAAACGTTATAAAAAATATACATATTTAAATTCCCTCCGGAGCATTCCGTCTATTTTCCTAATTGGGCAACTTGTCCAATCGGTCTACTTTCTCTATTTAGTCAACTTGTCCAATTCGTCTACTTTCCTCGTCGGTCTATTATTTTGTCATAAAAACACGCTACCAAAATGGTCATTTTTAAAGATTAATATGCCTCCCAATTCTACCACGTCACGGCGTAGCGTAGAAAGAAACCTTTTTAGGGCGGCCATAGGCGTTGGCGAAACGCTTATTGGGCGATCCATTACTCCCACGGGAGTTAACAAATACGCCAAGCCAAATGGAGAAATAAACGCGTTCGGCGCCACTCTTGCATTTGGAGAACCGTTCATGTCAGCATAATTAAAAGTAATTATATATTTTATACAATTAAGTAAAATTTATGCCACTTTATGCAAAAAAAGTAGAAAGGCATAATTCGCATAATTCAAATACTAACACAATTACTTTTATTTAAGTACTATTTTCTTATTGACATTTTTAAATGTAACTTTAGGATACCTTCGTACGTGCTAAAAAAAATATACTTTTGAGATATTGACAAAAAACCTTTTCTTGAAAAATATTACATGAAGGTATTTTTTTTTTAAATAATTTTATTTGAAACTTGGGTTATTATACTTAAACTTATCGGTCTTTTAAATATTAAAATTTAATAGTTTAATTATCATTTCGCTAATGAAAGTAAATTTTGAATATATCAGATCCTAGCTGCTGCTACACATAGCGAGAACGTACAACAAATTGTACTCATAAGCACTTACCAGTACTACTTAATTCACTAAGACCAAAATGTTGAAATCTCAAAAAATGGACATGGCCGATTTTAATTTGACAATAATGATATATTATAGTTGTTTACTAAGTATGACATTTGTTGAGCGAGGGGCAAACAAAAGGGCCGCCATTTTCAATCCATTTCTTCAATTGACTATACACCGGGTCTAGACCAAAAGGGACGAAAATACGTCTAATATATAAAATTCTCGTGTCACAGTATTTGTAACAAAACTCCTCCTAAACGGCTGGACCGATTTTAATGATTTTTTTTTATATTTGGTAGGTATAAGAATAGGTCGTAAAGTATTTTTCATCCTCCTACCCCCGCCCCAATTTTTAAATCGCGATTTTAGTATTTAACCGTCGTTTATTGACGTGAAGTGACGCGTCACTTTAAACATATGGTTTGTAAATAAAATTGGACTCAATAGGTGGCGCCACATTGGGTTACGGAATTATTTTCGAATTCTGGCAGGACAACGTCTGCCGGGTCAGCTAGTTGTTTTATAAAATTGCCTTTTTTGTTTAGGAATATTTTCTTATATATATTACTTCCTATTTTAAATAAAATAAAAATTCTAATCAAAAAGATTAGACACTAATAATAAATTCGATCAGAGTCGGAGACAGTCTTTTAATAAAAAGAGAAAAATCTCCAGACAAAAGACTTGTGATGGCTCGTGAGTGAAGAGGTCGTTGACTCAGCGCCACTATACATCGACTGTTGGTCGTAAATTGAACAAACTGTTTTAGTACTGAGTGGCCGCAATCTGGTTCACAAGTAATTACTTTGAATTTCTATGCGAACGTATCCGAGTTAACATACGAATGCTATCTTTAATAAATATATCTTTCTCTTTCGTATGTACCAATGCTTCTTTAAATAAGTCTGAGAAACCTTAAGAAGGTTCTCTAAGAAGCTGCTGTAAAGCCCATTGTGTTTTTCTTTTTTATTTGTCTTTCATAACCATCTTCGCCACTATTATTTACTTAAGACAATAATTTTATTTATTATTAGACTACTATTTTCAAAAAGTATTACACATTGTTGCCCAAGGCACCTCAGCTTCTACGAGAAGAGAATTACAGAGTTACGTGGTGTAAGATTGATTTACTTGCAAATTATAATAAATGGTGAAAGGTCGGTCAGGCTTCAAATAGGTATTGTGCTAAAAGCCGGATTAGTAATAAGGTGATGCTGTGTGTGTGGTGGGATTGGAAGGGTATCGTTCATTATGAGCTTTTACCGCCGGGCAGAACCATCGATTCGGATCTCTACTGCCAACAACTGATGTGATTAAAGCAAGAAGTTGTGAGAATGCAGCCGGAATTGATCAATAGAAATGGTGTGGTCTTTCATCACAACGCTAGACCGCACACATCTTTAGCCACTCAGCAAAAATTAAGACAGTTTGGCTGGGAGGTGTTAATGCGTCCGTCATATAGCCCTGACCTTGCACCTTCAGATATCCACCTGTTTCGGTCTCTTCAGAATACTTTATAGGCAGTGTTAGGTTAACATCAAGAGAGGACTGCCAAAACTACTTGTCTACATTTCTACAGCAACGGGATCATGTCACACCTACAAGATGGTAAAAAGTCATCGAACAAAATGGCACATGTTTGTATACTGTAATTAAATGTAAATAAACTTTGAAAAAAAAAGTCTTGAGTTTTCATATAAAATGTGAAGAAACTTTTTCCCCAACCTATTATTTGGACCCGGTAGGTGGCGATGCGATCTGGGGCCTTAGACAAAGTAGCATTCGCTCCGTAGCGATGCGATATCGAAGTTCGTTATCGTCTCAGAGACAAAGGAACGACACTGTAACACGTGATAAACACGTGATACCTTGTCATGATTTCTTTGTCTCTGAGACGATAACGAACTTCGATATCGCATCGCTACGGAGCGAATGCTACTTTGTCTAAGGGGCCTTAGACAAAGTAGACAAATAAAGACACTGTAACACGTGATAAACACGTGATACCTTGTCATGATTTCTTTGTCTCTGAGACGATAACGAACTTCGATATCGCATCGCTACGGAGCGAATGCTATTTTATTTATTTATTTATTTATTTATAATAGGTACACCAACAGAAAACACAACAATCATATAATAATAAAATTCACATTCGGTCATAGTCTGATGTGAGTTCCAATTATAGGTATACACAGCATTTACAAATTTATAATCGACCCTAAAAAATAAAATATAAGAGTACTTATGCTAATATCCAAAGTTATAATTAAAATAGTTACAGACTCAAAGCAGACAACGGAATCTGCAATCAGATAAATTTAAAATACATAAATGGTATATAATATTAAGTAGACGATATATATAATCATTAAGTAAAGATCATTCAACATTCCTGAAAGATGGTATGCATTTCTGTATCCTACGACGAAAGACTGCCAAACTGTCATGGTTTATGTCAATCTGAGGATCAAGTCTACAGATTGAATTGAATTGATTTTTGATCCTAACTATGGGAGCATTGCGGCCAATATTTGTTCTGCAAGTTAGACATGCAAACACTTTATACACGGGATTTCTGGGCACCTTACGTGGAACGCAAAAACCAAGCTCTGATAGGATAGACGGCGAGTCTGCCAGTCCGTGCAAAATCTTGTAAAGGAATATAAGATCTAAGAGTTTTCTGCGATCACACAGAGATACCATTTTGAGGAACTGAAGTCGCTGATTATATGGTTGCCTGTGCGAAAAGCCCCGGGATATGTAAGCTAGATGTCTTGTAAAAGTACGCTGTATACCCTCCAGTCTTTGGGTATGCGTGGCATAGAAAGGGTTCCAGACCACACTAGCATATTCCAAGTGACTACGAATCAACGCGTTATATATTAAAATTTTTGTTTTTATTTGAAATCCCTTAGTACTGCGTTTTATGAACCCCATCAAACGAGCTGCCTTCTTGACTATGGCATCAACGTGAGAAGTAAGTTTTAACTCACTGTCTAATAAAATACCCAAGTCACGAACCTCCATAACCCTCTGTATAGAGTTGTCATTGATTTTATAAAGAGTGGTAAGGGGTTTCTTTTTTCGTGAAAATTTGATATGATTACATTTCTTTATGTTAAGGTCCATACAATTTACGTTACACCACTCGTTAATTCTATTGATGTCACTTTGAAGAAGTTCGACGTCCTCAATAGTGTCCGTAGTTCTGTATATTTTTAGGTCGTCAGCGAACAAGGAAAACTTACTATGGAGTATCACCGAGGTTATATCATTTATAAACAGGAGAAACAAGATTGGCCCCAGATGAGAACCCTGCGGCACACCGGATTCGCTCTGATATTTGTTTGACTCATATCCTTTTACAACTACAGTTTGTGTTCGATTCCTGAGATAACAGTTAAGCCAACAGAGCAATGATCCGTGAATACCGTAGGCATCTAGTTTTTTACTGAGAATAGAGTGATTTACCCTATCAAACGCGCTACTAAAATCAGTGTAGATAGCATCCACTTCCCGACCCTTATCCAGCTCTAAACAAATATCTGTAACAAAAGAAGTCAAATTCGTTTGTACCGACCGACCCCTGGAGAAACCGTGCTGGCAGGTTGTGATACTACCCTTAATATGTTGTGTTATTAGCGGGCAAACGAGGGATTCAAAAAGCTTTGGGATAGAGGACAATATGGATATGGGGCGGTAATTATCTATGCA
This sequence comes from Bembecia ichneumoniformis, assembly GCA_910589475.2. Taxonomy (NCBI): domain Eukaryota; kingdom Metazoa; phylum Arthropoda; class Insecta; order Lepidoptera; family Sesiidae; genus Bembecia; species Bembecia ichneumoniformis. The sequence goes on from OU342543.1 coordinate 5,108,544, forward strand.
CTCCGGATCTCCCTTCTTAAAAACCGGTACCACCCTCGCACTCTTCCATCTGACAGGAAAGACCCCATCAGCTAGTGATTTATTGAATATCAGGGACAGGGGGTAAGACAAGGCCATGCCACATCTTTTAATAAATAGTGGAGGAATGCCGTCTGGACCAGAACCCTTATTGACATCAAGCTTTTTAATTCCTCTAAGTATCTCTCTTTCCGTGAAACTAATGTGAGAGAGTGATAAGTGAGTTTGCGAGGGAAAAGAATAGTTCGGTGAAACGTCGTTACTAAATACTGAAGAAAAATTATTAGCAAATAAGTTAGCTATCTTGCAACCATCATCCGTCGTTACATTCTTTAAATACATAGAAGAAGGGAGAGACGCGGTTTCATGACGTTTTTTACCAAGATACCGCCAAAAAGATCTAGGATTATTTTTTAAATCTACCTCAGACTGTTGCATATACGTATGACGACATTCAGCGTACACATTTTGACAACGAGTTCGAAGAATTTGATATTCAATATCGTCCCGCGGATTCTTGTATCTACGATATCTCATCCTACTCTTCTCCTTCTCGGCTAACATTTTCACGAGCGTTTTGGAAAACCATATCGGATACTGTAACCTCTTGGGCTTACGTTTCGGCACAAATTTCTCAATTATACGGCTAAGTTCATCGTAAAAAACAGATACCGCTGCATTTACATGGCTACAATCCAAAACCTGTTGCCAATCAACACCGCGGAGTTCCGATACAATTTTATCATAATTAGCCTTGAAAAAGTTTAGATCATACCGCTTAGCGGGTACTAAATATTTAGGTTCCAAGGAGGGTACAACCAATAGCAATGGAGGGTGGTAAGAATCTAATCTAGACAAGGTGTCCAACGGCATACATACACAAGCATTTGATATGTTACAAAGCACCAAGTCAAGCAATTTTTGATCATTGTTTTTGATAAAGTTTAGTTGTTTCAAATTATTATATGACATGAAATCAATCAGTGTATTACCTAATTGATCATTACAGATGAGAGGCATAGCAAATAAATCATTGTCATTCTTAGTCCAGGTAATCGAACCAAGATTAAAGTCACCCAGAATTATCACGTCGTCTACAAGACCCAACACGTTATTGGCATTGTTGAGGAAAACGGACAGAGTCTCAAGACCAGCAGGCGGCGGCATGTATACAGCACAGATAGCAATTTTCTTAGTAATACCACCAATAGTGATTTGTACTGTTACCCATAAATCTTCGACATTGGTGTTGACATTGGTGTCCCAGCTACGAACTCGGTTGGACATAAAAGTTTTTTTAACTGCGATCATGACACCCCCGCCATCAAACCTCAAGCCCTTCCGTCCATTGCCTATTGTAACATTATCTTTACACGCACATAGACGGTCCCTACGATAGACACTGTATGAGGAATCAACAAATTCGCTGTCGAAAACTGTAGAATTTAACCACGTTTCAGTGAATACTATAACATCATGATTAGTCAGCAAAACATTCCGGTAAACATCAGCAGTCTTGGTCCTAATACCACGAACATTTTGATAATATATGTTGAACATTTTTTATCTATAAATACACTTACATATCGCTCACAATAAAATTCAAAAACCCTACAACATTAGCTTAAGACTATCAATATTTTTAATAACGATTGCTTGACATTTTTCATCTTTGCGTACAAAAATCTTACCGCTACGGACCCATACGAACTTATAACTTGTTTCCTTAGCTTTTTTCCGAGCCATGGCGTGTAAGTGCTTGTTACTAGGCGTTAGGTGTTCTGAGACGAAAACCGGAGCCTGACTGCCCCCCATACCAAGGTGACGCGTTGACAGTTTCTCACTGGCATTTTTCCTGTTGTAGTCAGTGACAGCGGCAATAATGTTGTCACGATCACGAGGACTGCGCAACTTAGCAACAATAGCGCGTGGTCTTTTGTCATCTTTATTAAGTTTCGCTACTCGAACCACACTTAATAAGTCATCATCGTTGAGCGGATATCCCACAACCCTGCCCAAATTGGCGACAGTATTAGGCAGATTTTCAGATCTGTTCTCAGGCACACCATTTATTTCGATGTTGCTCTCGCGCAAATATTGTTCACACAGATTCATCCTGTTTGCGAGGTCCGCAACCGTGCTGAGGAGAGCTTTATTTTCCTTCTCCAACTTCTCAATAATAACCTTTTTTTCATCTATACTTGTCTTGATGTCTTCATATTGCTTATTAAAAAAAGACATAGATTCCTGCAAGCCATCTATTTGGTGCTTAAAATTATTGAGATGTTCAGCCATTATATCCCTGATAGTTCTATTCAAAATTGAGGACATCTCCTGTTGCAAGATGTTCCTGAGCGAGTCTTCCGTCACATAATTCCTAACACTATCGTTTTCACTATTGTTCTCACTATCGGAGAACGAGCGCGGCTTCTTCTTGGCTCTTAGCGTGACATGGGAGATACTCGGGTTACTCCCAGGAGACGTTATTTCGGGATGATAAGCACTTCGTATCGGGGTATCATCGGTTTTTGGCTTTTTATCCCGGCACTTAACACACAACCAGTTCTTCCTCCGTTCCGGATCCAACAACAAAAAACGTTTTATAGTCATGTTTACACATGCAAGATCATAAATCAATTTGCATTTGAAACAGGCGAGGAATTCCCTATCTGATATGATGTTATTGCAGCCTGCACAGGAACCATTAGCCGTAGCCATTTTCTTCATATTTGATGAACTGTGTGTAAATCCCTTCTGTGACGAAATGTCAGACGTGACACTTGACAGGCTCAGCAAAAAACACTAGACTTGACAGATGCTTAGTCCCTTGTTAGATGTCATTTCACTAGGTTTATTTACTTTTTATTTCAGGTTTTGATTTTGTGAGGGTAATTCAATAAATTCAAGTAGTTGTGAATGCCAATTTCGAGTTCAACTGCACCGATATCTGTTTGGTCAAACCACTTCACGCACAGAAAACAACGCCACTGAATCTACAAGCATATATTATTGTTACGGTTTAAACTTTAGAACACAGTACCAATGTTAGATGACAAAACTCAATATTCGCGAAGCGGACATGCACCTTAGTCGACGGTCAAATGACGACTTGATATTTTGTATACACCTTGTACTTTGATATTTTGAAATTTTGTATACACCTTGTCAGGAACACAGAAAAGGATATAGGGTACCTGTTATCCAGAACAAGAGCAATGTTCCCGAGGGAGCTTTTAAAAATAAAAAAACGGGACAAGGGCGAGTTACACTCGCGTGAAGAGGGTTCCGTACGATGTTACCTATTCGCACAATATTGAGTGATTTACCATGTTACTTTAATATCATGGACTTCTTATAGGTTTCCTTATAATCTATAAGTAAAAAACTAATTTTTGTAATTTTTTTCAAAATTTTAGGTTCAGTAGTGTCGGGGGGGGAATGGTAGTACACACGAGCAATCCTATAAGGTTCCGTTTTTTTATTCGGACGTACGGAACCCTAAAAACAAAAAATCACAATGTGGATTTATCTATTACATATATTTCCATTTGGGAATGCAAGTGGAAAACGACAAAAGATCATTGCACAGCGGACCTATTGAACATGGACGCCACGTTCTTTGATGAGTACGTTTCGTTTCGCGCCTGTTTTTGCTCGTCTAGCGGAGCCTGTCACGTCCGCCGCCAACCAAAGATCGCCGACTAAAGTCGCGCGGTTAGCTCTAAAGTTTTTGTGTGCAAATTATACCGCTTTGACAACGATTTGTTAACGCTTCGCGAGATCAAATGGCGAGACGAAACGGTTGGGACAGTGTTAATCATTTGTATTTTGTATCTATCTATATATCTCTCTACATTGCTGAAGATGGTCAAGAAGTCCCAGTTTCAGCGAACCATCCAGCCGCCTCTATCGGCCCCTATCCATGGTCGCCAACCCCCCACACTGCCTGGCAAAGTTTATCTGAAACTAATACTTATATATGCTACTGTATATTTCTGCGCTAACTTCTAAACCACCCATCGGATTTTGATACGGTTTTCACCAGTCGAAAGAGCGATAGGCGAGAAAGGTTTGTGTATATGTAATTTACAGGAAAAAAATTGCTTTCATAGGTACATTAAGGCGAGAACGTTGTTTTCGTCGCCTAATTTGACTTCATGGAATAAAATTAAAACTTAGATAAAAATACAGTGCATATAGAATAGACTACAATATTTAAAAAAGTTTGAATCGGGTAGATTTATACAAATAATTATATTTTATGAGAAAAAAAATATAGTAAATTACTGCCCAAAAAAAATTTTCGTGTAATAAAAAATTTCAACGACAACTCTATATTTGTTTTTAAGCTTATTAATTAACTTCTATACAATTTTTTAGGATTTTTTTTATTTAATAATTTTATTTACTTAGTATAATTAATTATGAAATAAATAAGTTTTCATAGGCTATTTTTATTTCTTTTTTTTTCATATTTTAAATAATATTCTTGAAAAACTTTCCAATCTTAAATTTGTTTGTTTATCTCCGAGAAGCTACAAAAAAGTGTTGTGCAATATTGCATCTTAATTTATGAATTATGACCTATGGGTCATTTTGGTGAAAATTGTGGTAATGAATTGTGGTATCTTAATGAGCTTGCTAACTAGCGTATATATAAGTGTTTAAGCCGCTCCAAGAAATTTCCAAAAAATTTCGTCACCGGAATCGTTTTAGAGAAAATGGGCTATGTGACGATTTGGACACAAAATATTCGGAATTTCGGATTGACGCTTTTTAGAATTTTACTCCTTAAAAATCGATTTTAAAATAAGGCCCCGATTTGGAAATTTTATGAGTAAAATTAATACATGCGATGTTCTTCTAAGCAGTTCTACCCAAACCCAACGCCGCCGCTTCACCTAATCTATTTACTATGTAGATGACGCCATCGACAGAGTTTATATTATATGTTCAACAAGCAGTTCTACCCAAATCCGATAGATGTCACCGCTTCACCTAATTCTATTGTGGTATAATAGATGGCGCGTTTATTTACCTTCTTTTCGTATAAGCCAATTGTACTTAAGGAGTAAAATCCAGTCGTGCATCGGAGATTACACACACACTTTCTTACTTTTAGCATATTTTTCACTGACACTTTGGACATCAAGAAAAAAGTTTTTGTACAGTCTGTCATGTGTCTGGGACACGGGCGGTGATGGAGAAAATAAGAAGGGACGACTGGTGGCTTGGTAAGTAAGGCTTCTTTTATTTACTTGTATTTCTTACATGTAGGTGGACTCAGCCACGACGTATGTGATTGACGTTTTTATAATAATATATAAAAACGTGCCATAGACTATATCATATGACACAGTCAAATAAGAAAATTTCAAAATATATTAAGTATGTAGAAAAAGAGCCTTACCAAAACTGACTATTTTAGGATAGGATAGTATAGTATAAAGCGGCATCTTTAAGTTATAAATTGCTCAGTTGACAAAATGAATGTGTTTTTCTCAGCTTATCTCACGGCTAACTCTCAGGCTAACTCTGGGACAGTAATTGGAAAATCCCAAGTTTTCATTTGTTGTGATTATCATTTTTTTTTTCTTTTATTATATGTAAAGATCGTCAAACAAACTGACCGTTTACTTGATGGTAGGTGACTACCGTCGTCTATAACACAAACAACGCCACAAGCCCTCTGCCAACCTTAGTAGAATCAAGGATAAGAGATTGGGAAGGGTAGCGAAATGGACTCTATAAAATTATCGTCCATGCTCCGACCCACTCCAACTGAAATAAGCTTAGTTAGATAAACAATTCATACCTACATGTAAGCAGCCATTATGAATTCTAATTTCTGCTAAAGAAAAATCTACTTGAAAAAAAAAACAATTACAGATTGAGCTCCTTAATTATTTTTTATGCTCTCCGCTAACAGTTTCAAAAATGACTAAGAACATATTGTTCGTATTATTTTTAACGATGTAGAAATACTGACTTACTTAATAGTCAAAACATATTCTCTCAATGAAAATATAATTACTGAAGCAATTCTAAACGTTTGGTTACGGGTAACATTACAGAGAATGAGATATCGTTCGAGGGTCAATAGCAATTGTTCTGTCATCCTCAATTGGTAACAAGGACAGTGGGGACTGTCAGCGTAACATTACTAAATTTATCGCTTTAATAAACAATCAATTATAATTAATTAATTCTACGACCAAGTATACTTTCAAATGTCTTTGTGGCCAAGGCGTTTTTGGTATTATTTAACTCAGAATTGTCCCACAATAGATTCTTGTTTGATGGTTTAATCTGAACGGCCGAATTTAAGCAAAAATATTTGAGAAACGTAGGTAAATGTAACAATCTATCTATACATATTACAAAATAATTTTTTTCGTTTATTTTGCCATTACAAAAAAAAACGAAAAAGGTTTGCGTATAAAACTTGCAGCAAAAAAATTGCATCCGTGAGACGCCGGGTGCGTATCTATACTAATATTATAAAGAGAAAAAAAGATTTGTATGTTTGTAATGCATAAACCCATCTATATCTATAGAAACTCAATCTTTTCTGATGTAAGTCTGGATTTTGACATGGTTTTCACTAATCGAAAGAGCGATAAATGAGAAATACTGCATCCGTGCGAAGCCGGGGCCGGGTCGCCAGTATATTTAAATAGCAATAATGAGGTGGTTACTGCCGCCAGACGGACTGCCCAAATTATGAGTGCGAAACGCGGTGTACTCTGTCATTACTTTAAAACGCCCAGACCAAAATCAACATTGAAAAATTCATTACCAAAGTTTGCCTGCAAGGAATCGAACATTGGGCCCTGAGCCCCTTAACCAGTCGACCAATGGGTTTGTCAAAAAAAAATTGCAGAAAAAATATTCTCACCGAACAACATCTTTCAAAAGCCGTTTCAATAAAAAATCATTAATTACTGACAACATTAAAATACATAGTTTACAAGGAATCCCTTATTTAATGCAAAACTTGGCTTCACTTAAAGCCACCTTCAACAAGTAGGACTCGACACTTTAACTCAATCTCGCAAGCTCGCACAGCTCTCAAGTCCACGCGAAGGACATAATCTTACACTTTAGTTATAGCTTGAAATCTTTCAGCAGTACTTTAAAAAATATAACGCGGCAACAATTTCTAATCCAAAAAATATAGGATACCAGTTCTGCTGTGTGGAAATCGGTTTTGATAAAATCCAATAAAAGAAACATGGTTTATGTTCCTCCACCTTCCATCGCTTTTACAACTAGGTATGCGGTCCCGAGTAGCCTACTGCGTATTGCGAGGTATATTTCTTGGCTTTCTCGATTTCCACAATTCGCTTTTCTCCCGTTTTGGCTCTCCAGCATCATCAAGATGCCAATGTAAAAACAGTTATAGTCTAGATTTAGAATCTAGATAATATAATTCTCGCATCGTCTTATATACAAAGGCAGTAAAAACAAATACACTTACAAAGATGCAAGACGTGGCTAGCGGGCCTGTTCCGAGATTAGCTCGGCTGATTCTCATGACTCACTTCAATATACACAAGGGTTTCCAATTTGTCTGGTTTTTGTTAATTCTTATTTTTTACATTATATTTCTGACTTTAATAAGAAAGCAACAACCAACTTCATGAATACATAAGCATGGTCATCTCCATATATTGTTAGATGACTTTCTTAAATGTTAGAAAACTTTTTTGTTAAACAAACTGGAGTTTACACCTTTCAACGTATAAAATTTTCCTCGTGTCAATAGATAACTGGAAACTTAATAATTTATATTATTTATTTACATTCTGCATACTCAGAATGTAAATAAATAATATAAATTTTCTACAAGTTCAAATAGTTCACTTTTTCGACGACAGATGTCGCTGCACCGGTAGGTTACAAGATATCGACGTGTTTTTACAAGTCCAGAGAAACCCTCTGATGTTGCTTGTTTTACTACAATAGAATTAAGAAGGATGATACGTGCGCCAGCTGTTGCACAGATGTCAAAGACAGATAACATAACGCATTTTAGTTAACGCTTGTATTAATTTTACTCCTCATAAAATTTCCATACAGAAGGCTTATATGAAATTCCTTATATGAAAATCGATCTTTAAGGAGTAAACTCCTAAAAAATTTAATGGGACTTTTTCTATCTCTATCTTATATATAAAAAATGAATCCCTATTTCCCTTGGTCACGGCATCACGCGTGAACGGGTAGACCGATTTTAATTCGGTTTTCACTAATGGAAAGAGGGATAAACGGGGAATGTTCTGATATATAAAAATTGCACGCCGGGCGAAGCCGGGGGCGGGTCGCTAGTAAATAATAATTTTCGTATTAAATAGTAACAACTTTTTATTCAACCATTAATTAAACTAAGAATTATGGTGAGAGTTGCCATTACAAACTGCGTTATTAAAAAAATAATTGATTTTAAAATCTTACATATTATTATAAAACAATGTCGGTGTCCGCCGCCGTCTGTTTTCCCGCTAACTTCTTCTAAATTTTGATACGGTTTTCACTAATGGAAAGATCGATAAACATAACGAAGATTTATGTAAGTACATAATTTGCAGCAAAAAATTTGTATCCATGCGCCCCCCCGGGTCGCTAGTTTTCTATTATTCAGTAAAACAACGTGTGCCTCTCGAAACATCAATCGTTTCTGACGCAAGATGTTTCCTTGCAAAGTGTCCCTTTGGTGCGAACTAAATAAAGTAGGCGTGCGTAGAAGACGACTTCGTAACACAAAGGACTCTTCCGACAGAGATCAAAGGATAATACTTCAGCGAAATCTCTCTAAAATCTACTTAATGTCCATTCGCATTTTCAGGCATTCCAGTATGGAGGCTCGCTAAATAGGTTATCTTCAGCCGGCGGCTACAGCCGGAGGCAGACGGCCCTAGACAATAAGTACACTACGAATCGATTGACACTGGTGTCAGCGAAGATCTCTTGACATATTTAACGCGGTTTTTAAAGTCTTTTTCTTTTTCTCTCAACGAGAATTTAAGTAGAAAGACGTTTTAAATAGAAGAAAGGTATTGCAAGTGAAAGATGGTACATAATTTTAAACTATTAACCACTAGCCTAGCCCGCTACTTCGTATATACGCGTGGTATTCGGTATAGCGCGTAACTTTTTTGTTTGTAAACCGAGTGGAATGTAACAAACACTAAATGAAACGGGAAGCTTTTCACAATACATCAGTGAAAACCGCATTCAAATCAGTTAAGCCGTTTCTGAGATTAGCGTGCACAAACGCACAGACAAACCGACAAATATTCTAAAAACTATTTTTTTTTACCTCGGTAACAGAAGTACAACGTGGCAGGGCACACTGCGTTTCGCATTCATTTTGGGCGGCCCGTCTGGCGGCAGTAACCACCCACTTACAGAAGCCACCGTGAAATAACCGTACATGTGCTGTTGGGTTTCGGTGAGTGAGTAAGTGATGCCAGAGCCCATTTTTCTATCCAGTAGTCCCTTATCCTTATAATCCTACTGTAGTCGGCAGCGCACTTTGTTTGTGTTATAGGCGACGGTAGCCACCTACCATAAAGTGGACCGTCAGCCTGTCTGCCAATCTTAACGTATAAAAAAAAACAAATTGAACCCGGGGCAGGTTGCTAGTTCTATAAAAGATTATTAAAAAAGTGTCATGTATGATAATTTAATATTACTCTGGATTAAATTAGTTAAAAAATTTAAACCACAATCCACTGAGTGGTGAGTTAAATTAATAATAAAATAATTTGTACAGTCAAGGGCAAAAATATCTGTACGTTTCCAAAGCGCTAAAATTATCTGTACAGTTGAGAGGCCAGAAATATCTGTTCGATAATTCGGTTAAAAACATGTGAGCATTTAAAGGGTCAAAAAGATCTAGACGTTCACGTGGCCATAAATAAATGTACAATGTCAGTCAAATATATGCAGACAAATAGGAGGGCATAAATATCTATACATGAAACTATCATATACATGAGAACAAAACACGTGCCAAATATATAGATACAAATTTATGCAACTTATCGTTTATAAATATCTGTACAAACGAACAAGTTTTCTAATTTTGAATTATGACAATCATCGAAAAGAGTGGTTTCTGTCATATGATTGGTTTGTCTCTTTCATTTTGATCTTGGCGATATTAACGTAACATTTGTTTCACCTGTAATCCTATTATTTTAGATTTTGCTTCAAAGCGTTCACAGCTATACGATATACGATTTTCATGTGGCTTTTTTCGTGAATATTATATTAGGGTTTTTTCATTGCTAAATGTATGTCAGTAACATATTGATACTAGACGTAGCTATGAAACGGAAGATATTTGTTCGTAATATAAGTAATTATACAATATTAGTACGAAAATCTTTCGATTACTTACACTAATGTAAGTGATTTGACGAATGTGATTTTGCCGTTAAAAAGAACACTTGGGTTTTTACTCTATTTTCTCGTTTCTATTCCTATTTGTGGTGTGTGTCTAACTTAGAGCATTTAATAACTGGAGTTGCCTTTAAGAGCTTACCCCTCTACGTACGTTACGTAGAGAGCGGAGCTTTTGTGCAGAAAATGACAGACAAGGCGTTTCCAGTTACTAAATGTCCTAGGGCGTCTAAACAACCCCCCCTAGGTGTGCTAGGACCTTGTCGTGGTGGGGGGGGGGGCTTAACCCTCAACAATCAGGGCGGTTGCAGGGGTCGGTGGGGTCACCGGCCTTCGCTTGGCTGACCGGATTGTCGCTGGGGAATGAAGAAAGCACACACGGGGGTGCTCCGAGCGGGCTCCGAACATCGGAGCTCGTGGCGGAGCAAACATAAGTTGGCTTCAACTGTCAGTTGGAGCTTCGCCGGTTACCGCTCGCTGGGCCGAGGATCCGTATTCGGCTCATGTGGGTGTGGGTCGATGAGAGACCGCACCCCCGGTCCTTGTTCGTCGGACCAAGGTATGGGTCTCGGTTTTGCGCATGAGTACCGGCGCGGGTCGCAGCGGGCGGATTCTCTCGGATGGTTCTGTCGCTCAGTGGTAGTCGGGCAACGCACGCGAAGACGGAGCTCTACGGCAGGGAAGGACCGTCTGGCAGAGTACCGCAATCGTGGCCTTGTCGGGGGTGGTGAAGACCCGGTTAGGGCCGCCGGCCTAGTAACCGCCCTCCGCAGTCGTCCGGAAGAGCGAATACACGGCCTAGTAACTCTTCCGCGACGACAACACGAAATTTCAGGTGGAAACCCCCTTTGGGCTGCCCACCCTTAATGCCGTAGAGATGAGCGGCCACATGAGCAGGGGTTATCCGAGTGTTTCAGGTGGAAGCGGCCTCCGACTCTGTGGTAGGTTGTGCCGCAGAGAAGAGGTTATGGGATGCTTCAGAGGTGAAGCCCCTCGCTGACTGCCCGCTGCGAGAGGTGAGTATGGGCGGCTCGTACCGTTTCACCCGGGGGCGGCGGACATGGGGTCGTCCGCCGTCATCACAACACCGGGCAACGAGGGAAGACGTGCTGTGTGTTTCCGGCACGTCTCTCCACGGCGCGGAGATCAAACTCTGCGCCTAATCGAGGTGGAGCCCGCAAGTGCGCGGGCCTCGTCTAGCGGGGGAGGCAGATGCATGTTTTCCACGATCCCTTACCCCCCCGCCCATAGACGGCGCGAGGAAGCACCGTGGGTTTTTAGTGGGTAGAAGTCCCACATACCCCACCTATCTCCCCATGGTCAATGGGGATCTGGCTCGCAGATTTTCCCACGCAAAAAAAAAGTGTCTAAACAATAGTGTGAATTTGTCATGTAAAGTATACTTACCAGTCACTCTTCGGTGAAGAAAAACATCGTGAAGAAACCTGCATACATCCGCGAAAAAATTCTATGGTGTATGTGAAGTCTCCAACCCGCATAGGGCTAGCGTGGAGACTATATACCAATCCCTCTCGTGCTTGAGAGGAGGCCTGTGCCCAGCAGGCGGACGTGTATAAGCTTAGGAGGGGGGAAATTAAAAAGATCACTAAAACTGAATTTTATTGTTTGAAAAACTTAAACTATTTACTTTCATCATTTACCTATAACCTCGACTTACACAAAACTCTTACCTATCTATCTACTCAAAACTTTTATCTCTTACTTATAACCTAAAATTTCGTATACCCTCATATTAAAGCCAGCTTCAAGTAATCTTCGTCTCACTGGACTCCCGGTGACGGTTCCTAAGTCCCCTACGGACTAGAACCACACCCATTTCGAGACGGGTTTTAGTACAGTAAGAGTCCAACATAACCTCTATGGACATTTGCATTGCATGCGGAATTTGTTCATAAGGTATCTTTTGAAGATTTCTCTCCTCGTAAAAAAAAATCGTCGCACTGTGTGGGTGGATACTGCTAAAAGCACTGCTAAGTCCGCAGTGCGAATGAAACGTTGGTTTTTGACATCTTCAACTAACTGACAATCTTGATGTTGCGTCATCTTTCGAGGTCGTCCTTACATTTTCTTCTCCTGTATTTCACCCTTAGATATACGATGCTCCTCTAAAACGATTAAAAGATAAGACTGAATACCCGTAGGCAACAAAAGGGATATTAAAATACATTTTTAAATCTGGTATGATTCGGATCACTCACCATTACACCCATTTCCTCAACAATTTATGCTACCGGAATTCCGTCTTCCAACATAATAATTATGATGCGATGTTTTGTATAGTCTGAAAGCCTGTAAATTATTCTTCTTAAAAACTACCGATATTGTCGACGTATAAGAAATAGAACTTAAAGAAAGTATTAAAGCGAATGTTACTTCGAATTTTGAGTGTTACATTTAGTATAGATAATTTTGGTACGCGTTTTGTTCTCATATATATAATTACGTGTATAGATATTTTTGGCAAGCGTTTTGTTCGCATATATATGATAGTTCATGTATAGATATTTATGCCCTCCTATTTGCCTGCATATATTTGACTGACATTGTACATTTATTTATGGCCACGTGAACGTCTAGATCTTTTTGACCCTTTAAATGCTCACATATTTTTAACCGAATTATCGAACAGATATTTCTGGCCTCTCAACTGTACAGATATTTTTGCCGCTTTGGAAACGTACAGATATTTTTGCCCTTGACTGTACAAAGGCGTCTTTAATAAACACGAAAATAATTATTATAGATGTTTTATAATAAACATTTTAATTTAGGTGCATTGTATATAAAATATTTTCTCTTTTTTCTTTTATTTTATTTCCTAACTTAGGCTACATTAAACTATATTAGGTTTTAAACAAGTTACTCGTAATTTTAATCAAGAAATATTGAAATTTTACGAGTGCGGTTTTAACGAAAAAACATTTTTTTTTAAATGAGCTGCCTAGCCTAAAGTGGTAATTTAGTTCGCAATAAATTTGTCTTTGAACAGCGACAACGCAAAGCTACAGTGACGCCAATTGCAACCAACAACAATGGGATTACGAAAACTGAAGAATACTTTTTGAAATTTTGAGGGGGGGGCTAATCATAAATACATCATATTGTACATCAGACACTGCACGCGTGGTCACCGTACCATGAACAGTTGATGCAAGCGTGCTAGTTATTAAAAAAAACTAGGGCGGCCATGATGCTGATATTTCCATTAACACAAATTATTTATAGAGTTTATATTCTATAAATATCATGGTGTCGTTATGAAACAATATGTGTCCACTTTGGTGATAAGTTCAATTATAAATTTGAATCTGTACTATAGCCTTAAATCTTATAAAATAAAGTCCACTGCCGTTTATGTTCGTACGTATATTCGCGATAATCTCAAAAACTGCTGATTTCACAATTAGATAATAAATACGGTTAGATTTCACAATAAAGATTATCATTTATTTAATATTTATTGTAAACGTATTTTTAAAAACGATTCTCATAATTTTTTAAAAATAAATTTCTTTAAATAAAAATTTCAAATTACAGATATATGTATAATAAATGCTGAAAATAATTTTTCATATCGATCATCCTATCTAAATAAAATTATTGATTCAGTTAAAAAAACCATGGACACCCTAAACGGTTCATGGTCCGATGAGCTAGCAGTTGGAAGTGCGGTCACAGTGGCCACAACACCTGGCCAAGACAACGTACGGAAAGTTATACCATACCACCCATTTTGTAGAAAACGGCATTTTGCCATTCGTCAGGCCATGTAAGGCTCATTTAAAGAATTAAAGTGTGCATTGTCTTTACTATTTTTAGATTTTATTTAACTGCAATGCAACCATGTTCGGTTAATACGACGCTTGTCTCTAAAACCTTAAACAGACTTTGTGAAAAAGCAACATAACATACGCGATTGAGTCATTGCTATTGTGGAATATTTTTAGTTAGAACATTTTTTTTTTGTTCAGGTCTTCAGACAGGCTGACGGTCCACTTGATGGTAGGTGGCTACCGTCGCGTATAACACAAGCAATGCCACAATTGCTGCACGTCCGCTGGCAACCATCATAGGATTAAGGATAAGGGATTAGAAAGGAATAGGGAAATGGGCTCTGGCATTCCTTACTCACTCACCGAAACACGACCCGCACACATGTTATTCCACGGTGATCTTCTGTAAGGTGGTGGTCACTGCTGCCGCCAGACGGGCTGCCCATGACTGCGAAACGCAGTATGCCCTGCCGCTATTTAGAAAAATTTATACATATAAGGATAAATCAAGGTATATAACTTATATAAGCTAATGAGACTGACTTTGATGTTCTTAGGTGTTCCCCCGGAATCATCAAAAAATTCGGTAAGAAAATTAGAAATTACTTTCCAAAATCTGTCACCATCTCCCTGTCTATAATGGAAAGAGTGATAAACGAAGGTTTGGGTGCAAAATTTGCAGAAAAAAAAAATATTTTATACCAGGAAATGTGTCACTAGTAAAGACAATTCGCAGATATCGCTATTAAAGGTACCATTTTATTTTTGAAAAATCGTAAGTATTTCCAGTAAATATCTACTTCGAAAATATTTAATTTACAATATCAATCCTCAATCTTTTCTAGGAGCACATAAATCACAAAACCATGTGCACAATGCGCGTCGATCTCAATAATTGCAGCTTAATCATGTTTAATGATTTGTTATTCTCGCTCTGATAGATCGCCTTGAAGAATATAGAAAGTAGGATAATAAGACTTAAATATATCATAAAATCCAGAGCGAGCGTACACATTATGCGAAACTTTTTTTGTCTTTCGTTGTGTGTTTACGATATAAAGCGTCGCTTTTAAATATGAATAGATCTCATTAAAATGTGATCGTTTTGAGCAATAGCAATTAGTTCATTTGTAACTGTTATTTTTAAGGTGAGACGTTATTTTCGTCGCCAAATTTGAATTGTTAGATTAAATAAAATTAAATAAATAAAGATAAAAATACAGAGCATAATAGACTATATTTAAAAAAGTTTGGATCGGGCAGATTTGTACAAAAAAAATATCCAAAAAAACCTTTCTTGTCGCAGTTATAAAAATTAAACTACATTATTTTTTAAACTTATTAATTAACTTAAATTCTGTACTAAAGTTTTAATCGGCTACTTTTAGTAGGTTGCCACTACTTTCCAGATCCTGAACGGATCGAAATTCGAAAAGTTCATTTTTCAAAGTTGACCCTACCGAGAATCGAACCCGAAAACCCTAGAACAGAGCGTTAAGGCAAGCATCCTAACCACTCATCCAACGGGCTCGTCAAATCTTCCTATTTTAAAATCTGTTCGGTTATCTCCGAAAAGGTACAATAATTTGTTGTATTATATTTATTAGGTTGCGCTCATTTTGGTAAAAATTGTGTTCGGTCTGACGTGAGTCCTTGTCTTGAAGTTTTTTGGAAATTTTTGCAAATTGCACCGAACATACGCTATCGTTGTGAAATGCATGAGCTATTGGGAATTATTACCAATGAGTTATTTGAGTGAGAATAGAATTTAATACGTTAGTTATATAGATTTATAAGTAGGCATATATATTCATTAATTAATATAATCAGTGGTCTGCCGAGGTACAAACGCTTCGCTGCTGGATCTGCATTGTGCATCTCTTAAATATCCAAATGGATTAGATATTAACCATTTTCTGTAATGATATACTACGTAAAAAACTACTCCATAAATTATAAAAAAATAAAATTGATGTCTGTTCTCCGCCGACCTATTGTAGTACTCAACATATTTTAATATAGTTTTCACTAATGGAAAGCCAAAAAACGAGGAAGGTTTGTGTATGCTGTAATTTGCCGGAATTTATGGGAGCGGCTCGTTAGTATAGAATCAAAATATAAAATTTCCAGTAGTTGTAACAGGTAATTATTTTATACATAGATATTTTAAGTAGCGGAAATCGAAATTTTCACAGTCCAGCAGATATTGTTAGACGTAGAAAAGTGGATGCATACATAATTAGGCAGTCGGCAAGAGGAGACATTGCACAACGACTCTTTGCAATGCAAATATTCAGATCGGCGAAAAGTTTGAACTTTGTAGTGTTAAATTGCAAAACTTTGGTGGCAGACTGTAACATTGCGGAATCAGGAACGGCTGAACTGGAAATGTTTCGGTGGCGTTTTAAAGAATATACGTATATTATACGTAATATTTAAGCACGTCCTCTAAGTTACTTGCTATATATTATAGAAATTTAGTTTTCTATCAAATAAAAATACCTCATCTTAAGAAAAAAAGTTACAGTTCTCTTAGAGTAGGTACACAAACGTTTCTAACAATTACGAAACCATAATCATCTTAAAGGTCAGGTTAGTCACTCACTGAATCAACCTTTGTTTCTTTACACAGTGCAGTGATTTATTAAAATTTTACGTGGTGCTATGATATATTGTCTATTTTTTTATGTTAAGGCCGTTAGTCAGGCTGACAGACCAGTTGATGGTAGGTGGCTAACGTCGCCTATAACACAAGCAACGCCACATCAGGCGCTGCCGACCAATAGATAAACATAGAGAAATGGGCTTTGGGATCCCTTACTCTCACTCACCGAAACACAACACCACACGTGCAGTTATTTAAATGTGATCTTCTGTGAGGGTGTGACTAGTGCCGCCAGACGGGTAAAATGACTGCGAAACGCAATGTGCCCTGCCGCTAAGTACTTGCCAGTTCCAGAGCAAACTTTGAAATTTCAATACAAAATTGGCCCTACTGGGAATTGAACCAGGGACCCCTAAAACAGAAGGTTAAAGCAAGTAGGTAACTTAAGCGCTCCATGTGGTTCGCATCAAAAAATAAGAGTCGATAATAACCAGTCTGAAGCCTTTTAACGATACCTCCTCCATTTATTTATTCGTCTTACTCGAATTGTCTTGATTATATTTAATAAAAATATATACAATACTATTAGGTATGTATATACAATATATGCAACACTATACATCAAAATAGTGATCACAAAAATCAAAACACAAAAAAAAAACAAATACGCATCTTCGTAAAAATATCTAAGTGATCGACTGTAAATGAATAAACAAATATGTAAATAAAACTTTAACATAGCGAGCTAGAGAATTTTATTAAACGCTCAATGCTGATCAATGAATACTTGTAATATAAAATTATAGATACACCCGGTTTTTTATATCAAAAAATGTTTTCTATATGTTTATTGTATACGTTTTTTATATGTTTATTTGGTTTGGTCTTTGCCATAGTGTCATTTTGAGCGTCAAGGAAGGTTTTTTTTTATTCAATCAAGGTAGCGCTTGACTACTATCTCACCTGATGTGAGGTGCAGATGCGGCCGAAGGTGGATCACGCTTACCCAGGAAATGCCCATTTACCCTGGTTTTGAAGACCCCGAGGTTGTAGTTCTGTGGGCAATGCAATGAGTTCCACCCCTTAGCAGTCCGAACAAGGAAGGTGGAACTGAAGGTTGAATAACAATTTGATGCTTGAAGGACAATTTAGCTTTCGTCAACTATAAAGTCCTACAAACAT
The DNA here is from genome assembly GCA_910589475.2 of Bembecia ichneumoniformis. Lineage (NCBI taxonomy): Eukaryota > Metazoa > Arthropoda > Insecta > Lepidoptera > Sesiidae > Bembecia > Bembecia ichneumoniformis. Next base: position 5,126,553 of record OU342543.1, read on the forward strand.
CAGGAAAAAGGTGAAAGTGCGCTGCCAATCTTGTAAATATTCTATGCCATCTCGCTTGCTTAAAAAACGTTAGTGCCAGCTGACTATTGATTTCAGTGCAGAAATCCAGAATTCAGAGCATGCTACAGTGCAGAACTGTTACCAACTCTGCACTGTAAACCTGTTGAGTATCATTCCAACAGCTATGAGCATTGAAAAATATTTCTATACTACATAGTAACATAGTATAATCGCAGAGCTCCTTGACTGACTTGTCCGCCATTGTAATGTAACTAGAATATTGCTTTGAAACAATGCAAAGGCATCGTGTCAAGGCGGGACGAGGCGCGGATACATCTGACAGCAGCTTGTCCGTCCAACATATTGATGGGTTGACAACAATAGCACAACTCCGCTAACTGACCAATACATTGTTAAAGATATATCCGGCCGTTTAAGTATTTAAGTATAAAACAACCCATTACGAAAAACCAGAGTCCTAGGTAGCATTAGAAGACAGTAACATCCCAAATTGACAAGGTCAGGGTGGATTTTCTCCCGGTGTACATACACTATTGGGTACGCCGAGGTTCCGACAGAGAGCAGTCTTCCCCGTGCTAGGAAGTCGTTGGGTTTTAGCCGGTAGAAGTCCGGCATAAGCCCGCAACGTCCCCTACGCTGGCGGGTATCCGTGGGGATTTCCCAACGTTTAAAAACATTTTTCATGAGACATGAATTTTAATAAAACATAACCAGTATAGTTATTCTAATCAATACTTGTACTCTACGACAATGTTTCCCAACCTGGTGTTTATTATCCTAGGGTGCCCGCGGACAAAGAAAATATATATATAGAGCAAAAAACAAAACGGCGCACTGCGCTGCACTGTGTCGACTTCAACCATCTCATTAGAATTTAACAAATAAGAGACGCACCAATGTGAATAAAATAAACCTCAGTAAACGCAAATAAAAATTTTACAAGCTATACTTAAATATTATAAACTAACCCCCGACATTTTATTGAGCCCAAATACGCTATATATATACGTATACTTATCTGCTATAAATTTTGAGGACCCCTAAGGGTCCGCGAGTTACGGTTAGGTTGTAATAGGGGTCCAACCTAGGAAAGAGGTTGGGAGACTCTGCTCTACGATTACATAATATAGTTTAAGTTAAAATTAACTTTCGGATATTTTATGGTAGCTACTAGGTTGCATGGTGTCGTCAGGAGGGTTGCAAAACGTGTTGCCTACCCTACGAGAATATTGTTATATTTTATTAATACCAATAAATATTTGTTGGGATTGGAGCCTTATATGAAAATCGATTCTTAAACTCCAAAATAAATATAGTTCCCGAGTAACGCGAACGAAGTCGCGGGCAAAAGCTAGATGAAGAAAGAAAGAAAGAAAGAAACATTTATTGGCGTTTAAAACATATGAAAAAAACAAAAAAAAAACATAATAACACCAAAAGGACACAACTCAGCTAAGGCTGCAACATTGTTACACTTACAGTGCTGATTTTCAGTTGTGCCCTTGCCGATGTCTCATGACACGCACTGGGACCACGCCAGCAGTGCAGACCAAGTATTTATTACAAATATATTAAATAATAAAATAGTAGCACTGTATGACAAAACAACACTGTAGATCCTTTATTTTCTACATATTCCCTCATTTAAAAACTCATTTCTCAGTATTTATCTTTGCGGTATTCAAATATTTCTTTCCTATTGAACCTACGAGAGAATTGTTTCGATTTGTGGGTTGTGGGAGAAATGAAACGGTATTTGCGTGGGACTTGTTATCTTACAACTGTGTATTATTTTTTATTGAAGCTAATAGCTATTTGACCCAATTAGCAAGCATTGTGTTAATTATAGTTAAGGCGCGAAAACCGTCTTCCATCTACAACGCCGCGGTGACAATAATCTTATGAACCTTTAAGGGTCCACTGCATAATCCGTGATTTTGCAATGGAGTAGGAAGTAATCCTATAATTTCCCACTAATATTATAAATGGGAAAGTTTGTGATGAATGTTGTTACTCTTTCACGTAAAAACTACTGAAACTGATTTGGACGAAATTTGACACAGATACTTAATACCTGGATTAACATACATACAACACGTAAATATATAGGATACTCTTCATAATGGAAAAATGTTACGTTCCCGAGGGATCATCTTAGAATACAAAAAAATTAAGCGCCAATGTCGCGATTATATTGTTCATTCTTCAACGAGAACGAAGTCGCCGGCACCAGGTAGTTTATTATAAATAAACGTCATTTTAGGGTTCCGTACGTCCGAATAAAAAAACGGAACCCTTGTAGTATCACTCGTGTGTCCATCTGTCCGACCATTCCCCCCCCCCCTTTTCTCCGAAACTACTGAACCTAAAATTTTGAAAAAATACAGAAATTAGTTTTCTACTTATAGATTATAGGAAAACCTATAAGAAGTCCATGATATTAAAATAACATGGTAAATCACTCAATATTATGCGGATAGGTAACATCGTACAGAACCCTCTTCACGCGAGTTCAACTCGCACTTATTTAATTCTGTTTATTTTTAACAAAAATTAATTCCATTAGAATTTTTGCCTGTTTGTCGGTGCACGCTAATCACTGAAACGGCTAAACCGATTTGAATGCGGTTTTCATTGATGTGTTGTGGCAAGCTTCCCGTGACATTTAGTGTTTGTTTCATTCCAATCGGTTCACAAACAAGATACGCGCTATACCGAATACTACGCGTACGAAGTTCAGAGCTCAGCTAGTGATATATATTTGAAGAAAAAAAAAACATAACAGCTCTTCTTAGGGCAGTTAAACTTTTTTGCGAATCCCAAGTGGCAAAGATGCGAATGTAATTCATAGGGCATCCGCACCGTTGTTGCCATGACCCGAGTTACCTATGTACGACCTTGGCCTCCTTTTAGCATTCGGCGGTTCTGCACCCCGGGCCCGAGGGTGACGGTGCGGTAGGGCGCGGAAGGAAGTTTATACGATTGCCATTTGAATAAATAAATCCTCACACCCCCCTAATTTCTTTAAAAATGTTTAGTGAATAAGTACTGTGTTTAGTTGTTATTAAATGTTTAGTATGCCGTTTCATTGTTGGTGTACAATGAACATGGTAGTTACACTAGCTTTTCACCGAGACTTCATCTGTGCCCCACTTTTTAAGACGACACATTGGAAATTTTGGTGGCAGAGATTTAGATTTTTCTCAGCAATAACAAAACATATGAAAAGTAATGTATGGTAATCTCTTTCTTCGTGTTACTGACTCCATTTTGTCAGTTGGAATACACGATTGGTAAACTTTTATAACAGAGAAAAAAATTTCAAAGAAACATATTCAAGATTTACATATTACAGGCAAACGGGACTAATTTATACCTTCAAATTTTCTATGTACATTAATATAAACATACACTTTAATTTTACAGTTGGATTTCTTAAAATACATTATAGTTTTTTTAATAAAAATCGTTTTGCCGCATACGACCTTACGACATAAGCAAGCGCGCTCTCGTTTTCGTATTGCAATCAAAGCCATATTAATTGTTTATCGCTGCGTCGCCTTAAAGGGTTGTTTTTATTTCTATTTTTAGACTAACTACCTGTCCCAGGCTTTGCACAGGATAGAAATATTCAAAAATCTTTTAGAGGATGCTTCCTTATAAAGTACAAATTGAAGTCGCTGACCGCGTTTGTCTATCTCCACCTAAACCACGAGTCACCTTCCTTGTTTAATGAAAAGAGCTTTAAACAAGGAAGGTTTTTATTTCTTATAACTCTTGAATGCGTGGACCGATTTTTATAATGTTTGATTTGTTGAATTTGTCTTCGCCCCGAATAGCAAAATAACTATTAGAACATCTAAAATATTCACGAAAAAAATATTTTTTGACTAAAATGAATTTTCCCGTTCATATGGAATGGGTTTTTATTCTGAGGCGGTACGAAGTTCGTCCGGTCCGCTATTAGGATATAATTTGCAGAAAAAAATTGCACCCTTGCAAAGCCGGGCGCGAGTCGCTAGTAGGTAAGTTATTGAAATAAACCTATGTTCCATATTTCAACTTCCTATACTTGGTAGTTTTGGTTATGCTTTGATATTCTGAATGAAAGGTACCTTAAGGTCTTTTTGTGTACCAATGACAATGTGCTTGCAAAATTTCATTATCATTAGTTAAGACATGAAGGCCATGGGCACCGGGTGCATCGGTCCCTACACACTGTGTTGTTAACTAATAAAACATAATTTATATGTAACTAGCTGATCCAGCAGACGTTGTCCTGCCGGAACCCGAAAATAATTTTGTAACCCGATTGTGGCGCCACCTATCGGATCCAATTTTATATTCAAACCATATTATGTCAAAGTGACGCGACACTTCACGTCGATGAACGACGACGGTTAAATTATTTAAATTTTCTTCTTCATACAAAAATCGCGATTAAAAAATAGGTGGGGGTAGGAGGGTGAAAATTATTTTTAGGACCTATTCTCATGCTTACCAAATATACAAAAAAATATCATAAAAATCGGTAGAGCCGTTTCGGAGGAGTGCGACCACAAACACCGTGACACGATATTTATATATACATGTATATATAAAATACATGTATGTATGTGTATATAAATGTATACATGTATTATGTATGTATAATGTATACGATATTTTGTATGAGATTATACATTTATGTTACGTCATTAAGTTAATTTTAAATTCAAATCGCGCGGGTATTTGAATATGCTTCGTACATCGACCAGAGACTCTGCGATCTCTGGTCAATAGAATTTATTAACAAGGCGACGAATAAATTTGGGCAGCAACCTAGACGCCATTAGTTTTCACCATTGATATTATTTAAGAAATTGATTGCTGCAAAGAAAGCTGCAATTTTTACATATATATATATATATTTTTTAAATATTTATAACACTTTTTTCTTCTTAAAAGTTAACAGAATGTAAATTTATAAATTTAAAAGAAGTCTTCGTTTACATTCAAATTTCCCCATTAAAGGGAGTGCTCATCATATCTAAGTGGTCATTAGAGGTAATTATATGTACATTTAAGCCAGAGGTGTTTATTGTTTCTACTGTTTCCCATTGGTGTACATTTAGAGCACTTTTCGAGGTAATATTGATTTACATTTATACATAACTGGTTATACTCACTGATCTAAACTATCTACTCTCAATATGCTTAATATAGTCATACCATATTACCGTCATCCATAACTTAACTATAACGTGAGTATAAAAAGTATTTAACTATAACGTAAAGTTAACTATAGCGTATTTTCCACCCTGAAATTAGAAATTGGATTCTAGCGGCACAAGTATCCTGTGTCTAATATTTTATTGTAGTAACTTTGTCTTTCTGTTCGTTACATTTTCACACCTTAACTACTCAATCGATACACATTGGATCATAAAAAGATATTTGTCACCTTTCATCCGGGAAAAGAGAAAAATAGTAGAGATTATCTAAAAATAAAAATCCATAAGAGTCAATAAAAATGTCAAGCATTATATATTTTTTAACGCTAATGAAGTTGTGGCACCAGCTAGTATAATATATTGCTGACAGTTATCCAGCGGTGAGCATATTGAAGAATATTGACAAATAATTTTAATACTTAATATTATTAAACAAAAGTAAAAATATATTACATTGAAAAATAGGTGGCTACTGCATCCAGTCATACAGACACTCACGGGCATACAAACACATTGCCAAGAATAAATAAATAAATCGCCAAACTAAACACACTTAATGGATGACCCCCAGTATTTAATAGGCTTGTTACTGGATAACCATACAACCGACGCTGCACACGGAGACCAGAGGCAATTATGAAAAGTTAATTTTCACAGGTGACGCTGCCGGGAATCAAAGTCCCTTAAGCATTCGACCTCGTCCAAGAGTGTTGTACAGAAGTGGACTGTATATAAGAGAAGAAAGCCTATTGTTTACTACAGCGGATTATTACTACCGCAGATGACATATTTGATTTTAGCTGAAATGAGAAGCAGGCAATTATTTGCAGAGGCAAGTAAGTATTGAACCTCTCAAGATCCTCAATGAGTTTGTTCATTGCCACATCTTTATCACAAGGTTTGCAAAAAGTGTTTCTTTGAAACCTATTTAATTAATAAATAACTGTTTCACCATTTCAATGTCAAGAATATTATAATGATTGTCTGATACCTGTAAGACTCCTTTTAGGTCTTACAATTTAGTTATGAAATTGAAACCTAAGGAGTTTCTTACTAAGTTATCAATACATAACGGCTATTACTGGATGCAGTATATATGATAAATTCTGCAAGATTGCAAGTTTATGTACCTCCTATGTGCAAGTATCTTGCGTAACTTCATCTTAGACAATGTTATACCTATCTACAATTATAACAAACATAATGCAAATAGTGTTGTTTGTTAGAGAGCAAACAGATGGCTTTGTTTATATAACCCAATTCTTTGAACCTTGTTCACAAAACCTATTAACAAGACATGTTTGTTTGTGTCTGCAATTAATGCTCAAGGCTAATAAAATCAAAGTAATGAATCAACAAAAAATAATAACTTATGTTAGGAAATATTTCTTAGCAAAAATATAAATTTCAATTTTAACTTTGTCGGCCACTTTGTGCAAGATATTTCAGGTTTGTCTGGTCTTTGGTAGTTGACAATTAAACAGTTTAAACTTGACGCAGTTTAAACAGTTTAATTGTGGGTGAAACTTCCAACTAAAATAACTTTTATATATTACGAGCCCATTGGACGAGTGGAGTGGTTGCCTTAATGCGTTTTTTTTATTTCTGGCAGGGTCCACTTTGGAAATGAACTTTCCAAAGTTCCAACTTTAAATTCAAAGTTGGCTCTGGTCTGGATCTGGAAAGTAGTGGCGAAGCACACTGCATTTCGCAGTTATTTGAGCAGCCCTTTCTGATGACAATGACAACACCCTTACAGAAGACCACCGTGAAATAATAGCATGTTATGTTATGTTTCGGCGAGTAAGGGATGCCAGATCCCATTTCCTAACCCTTCCCAACCGCTTATCCTACCATAGTCGGCAGTGCACTTGCAGTACTTGTGGTGTTGGTTCTGTTAAGCGACTGTAGTGGACCATCAAGTGGACCGTCAGCCTGTATGTCATCTTAACATTTAAAAAAAACTTTGTAAAAATAAAAGAGTCTATGGATTGGTTAATGTCAATGTCATCATAAAAAATATATTTATTAATTTGTCTTATTGCCTTGTCAGTTTTGGAAGTCGGTTCCTGAGATAGGCTTCAATTCATATACAAAAACTTAGATTGTTTAATAGTTTATATTTGCATACCAGCATCACATGTGTGGCATTTGGCACAGGGCGTAATTTTTTTGTTTGTAAACCAATTGAAATAAAACAAACACTAAATGTTATGGGATTCATGAGGGAAAACCGCATTCAAATCAGTTAAGCCGTTTCTGAGATTAGCGTGCACAAACGCACAATCAGACAAAAATTCTAAAAACTATTTTTTTCTCATTACATGTGAAAATTGTTTTTTTTTTTTTAAATATTCAATGTATGTACTGACATGGCTCATTTACAATTTTATTAATAGAAGATAGATCATTATTTAAAAGGTTCAGTCTCTAATAAAACTTACCTAATCATACTCTATAAAACAAAGACGCTCACCGCATCTGTCTGTATGTATGTATGTTCGCAATGATCTCCAAAACTACTGAACGGATTTTGATGCGGTTTTCACTAGTGTAAAGGTTTTCCATATATAATTTGAACCGTGCGAAGCTGGTAGCGGCTCGCGAATTTATTATATTTCAAAATATATGTATGAGAAAATAAACAATCTCTTCGAAAAAATGAGTACATAAGTACTGGCTGGAAATAAATTATATATTAAACTCACCATGTAATAATATATGATGACAGGTCAACGGAATACACTTGCTTCGAAATGCAGCATCACATAACGGCAACCGTTCACTCGACCACAATAACTTGCAAAACTACAATATACATCTATATAAATACGAGACAAAAAACTCCCAACGGTTCCAAAAAACCTGTTCCCAGAACACCTAACGTAGCGCGCACTTGTTGCAAAATGCAATAATAATATAACGAGGAATATTCAAGACCGATTTACTTAGAGAAAATCGGCCAGAAAATATGAAGTCGTCTTTTTCAATCGATTTTCTTTTTATGTTGTCACAACTTTACACAACAAACTTAACACAATCATACAAATGGGTAAATAAATAAACCTCGTTCATACAAGTTTCCTCGTTACTATTTTTATTTTTAATGATATTGTAAAAGGTAAGATTTCTTTTGGTCTATCTGTCATTGAACATAAAACACACAACACAACACAAAACACGTACACTACAGAAGCGCCACCTGCGCATACTAATATAATAATAAATAAATATAAGAAAATGAAAGATAACCGAATGAATGAATGAATGAAATGCGTTCCAGGGACTCGGGGACAAAGATGTTGTATTAGTCTGTACCTATAGATGGATCACAAAATGCAGCAATATTTTATTCTTTCTAACACCTTCAAATTGTCATAAGATTGAAAGAGACATACATATATAATCTGTCAGGTCGAAGTTGAGTGAATGTCTCCATTTTGACTATACAATGCAAGCTAAAGTTATAGCGTATAATAGTGCTGTGCATTTTTATTGATAACTAGATATCGTTGATATAGATTTTAAATATATGAAGGATAAAAAGTATGACTAAATGCGTTTCGGTGTACTGTTTGGTTATTCAATATAAACCTCTCGCATTTATTTCACCAAAATATTTCAAAAGAATAGTTATTTTTTGAGTAGAAATATTTAGAATCCATCCTTAAGGGGTAGAACGGGAGTAGGTTTTTATTACGAGAGAAAAAAAACTCGATAATCTTAAAGTTTTATTTTTAGAAACGATATCACAGATTATCTGTGATATCGTTTATCACAGATTATCTGTGATATCGTTTCATTTTAATCTGTGATATCGTTCATCTGTGATTCGTCAACATTTTAATTTAAAGACTTGCAGTTAATGTTGACGCTTGGGTATCCATGTATTTATTAGTAAGTTTTCTTTTTCTGGGTAATTTCTGAAAAGAAATAGTTTTTGGTTATTAATGATTCAAAAGATTTTCATAATTTCCATAGATTGAAGCATAACTTCTTTATAACTTATAGATATTACTTACTGGTTTACACGATGGTGGTAATTTTGGGAATATTGTCGGCACTGCATACGAGTGTAGAATTTTACGCTGATATCCTTGGCGAAAGCAAGAATCTTCAAAGTTCATCGAGCATATTCTTGTATATTGCGAAGCTCTCCAATCGTCGGCTTTTCTTACATTTTTTGTCCACGTTTTTTTTTTAAATCGATGTCGGTGGGAAATCTGTTATAAATTGATAAAAATTACTTTCAACCTGCAGTGAATGCTAGAAATTGTCAACACTCTACTAAAAATAAATTAGTTATCGATATCGATAAACTTATCAGACTACAGCACTATAAAGCAAGACAAATGTCAAATATTCCGATTAACTTTGGTTTTTGTAAATTTTAGTTATAAACACCAGCTTTTCTTTAAATAAATCAACCTTAGAGCTGTGTATGCATGTACAATGATTCATTTTTAGTAAATAATTATAAAAATTTGTTTACAAAACACCAAAATTAATGAGTGCGAGCTGTGCGACTTACCGGTGAAATGATATGTTTCCATTATTCTCCTTCAAAACACCCACTCTACTTGGACAAACGGGAACAGTACAAGCCATTCTTGGCAAGCAACAGATTTATGAAATCACACTTTAAGATTTTTAAGTATTTTAAATCACATAAAGCTAAACGCGCGTGTTAACCAGCATGATATAAACAAATATGACGTTGCCTCTTTTATGGCGCGCAGCGTTTTAAGACGTCATATTCGGCTATTGTTATCTCTTTTTAACATACGACATGCAGCCATTAGAAAGACGGGTATCGAGTATCGAAGGAATCTTCAATTTTTATTGTTCCATCTATACACTAATACAATTATCTTTGCTCGGGGACACTCGGGGACTTGCCAGCTACTGACGGGCTGTCTGTCAATGCTGTCACTGCTGTAGTGCTGTCAGAAAGCTGTCAGATAGAGAGAAACAAATGTTGCCATTATAAAATGCAATTACTTGTAATTGTTTTTTTCCGCAAATTTAAGAAACTAATTTGAATAGTGTAATTAAATTAATTACATGTTTTCATTAGTAACTTTTTTCACCCAAAATATGTCTTACTTTATGTTTTTCATTTGTGCCCATTAGCTCCTTATATTATTATTAGCTCCTTCTCCTTATATTATTATATTATGATAATTATGAGTATCATCTAATGGTATAAAAAACTTAAAAAAACATACCCTTCTCATCATATGTTTCCTACGAGACGTAAGCAAACAATGTGAGACCAGTGTAGCAATAAGGAGTCAACCGCTTTAGTTAAGTGGATTGATAATGCATTATGAATCATATTAATATCAGCCCCAAACAATTATATTTATGATTATTAAACGTACAAACAGCATAATACTAATTCAAGTATTAAAATTGAATATTAAAATGAAAATAAAATAGACTGGAGATAAAATCCAGTACAGACATAGACAAAGCTTGAAAAATTCCTTTGCTAGAAAGCGAAACCAAACCTTCGAGTCACAAGGCCTCAAACTCAACCTACCAATAATCTGTTGTACCGTCAAGAAAGTTAAACGTACTAAGCGGCAAACGCATTAACTTTTCACGCAATAGAAGATAGCTGCAGGGATAAGGGGAAAAGATAAAATATAGGATAGAGAGGCAGAAAAATGGGCTCTGGCATCCCCGCTGGCTCTCAGAAAAGCGTAAAAGAAAAGCGAACTTTTTTTTTATGTTAAAATCGGCAGGCAAACTGTCAGTCCACTTGATGATAGGTGATCAAGTGATCACTTGATGCCTAAGCTGCTGCAAGTGCGCTGAAAGTAGCTGAACGTGCTGTGAAATAATTCACGATGCTTTACTGGTCACAATTCTAACCCGTTTCATTCGTTATTTAGAATCTTTTCATGATAGGTCATATTCTGACTATCTAATCAGTATGAGATAATACTTCCTTTTACCATTTTTATTTGTGTTTTTGTCTTAAACCAACTTTACAGCAACTGCCATGACTGTATCAGTATGTGATATTAATATAATTCAGTATATGATCTAATCAGTATTATCACTGCGCTCTCAAAACCTGGTTTCATTTTCCAGGCATGCTACTTTTATTCAAAAGTTCAACAGTTACTCACAATCCTAATAATATTATAAATGTGAAGGTTTGTACGTTCGTATGTTGCGATGTTCCTCAATAACGCAAAAACGGCAAAACAGATTTGGATGTGGGACATAAATAGTTTATTACCTGTATTAACTTTCCCGAGGTGTCGTCTAAAAATATAAAAAAATCGGGGCCACTGTCGTAAACATTGGCGACGCCACTCATATATTTTCATTTTTCATCCCACGAAGTCGCGGGCACAACTAGTTTTAAATAATTAAAGTAATACTTGCAAACGTGTCATTAAAAAAACCTTTTTCATTTTTATTCCCATGAAATAGGGTAAAATTATGATGTAAGCAGTACTGAATTAAAGCTGGTTTGGTTATAATGTTTCCAGTTAGATAAAATTATATTCTACCAAAATGTGAAAGCTTTTAATGGAAAAAATATATATTTATTTATGAAACTACGCAACCAGCACATCACGATAATAGAGTTATTCGTAAAAACCAATAGTGCCAATTTTTAGCCAAAAATAGTAAGTATTTGTTATTTATTAGAACTACATTGTTCTACCAATAAGTATACACAAGTTCCCCAGCCTACGAGATGTCACTATTGAATGCCGGTACGAAATTTAAATTGAATTGTGAAATAAAAAATAAAAAAAATCATGTATCTATAAAAAAATTGGAAAATTGTAATTGTTGATTTTATCCATTAACGTCTTTCAAATTGTTGTCATTTTTATTTAAATTTTTACCAATAATTCAATATTTTTCTCATTTTAGTGACTAGTATCTATATTTATTTGTTTCATAGTCTAAAGATAATTATTTGCATGGTTGAGATGTCACATTGAATGAGCTTCGAAGTGGATAAGCATTTATCAACGTGGGCACATATCGCCCTTTGTGCAGATCTCACGTGGACTACAGAACCTCCAGATGAATTCGTTATGGCAAATCAGGTCTGCAATTTACAAATTTTAAGGACCATCATTATATTGAACCGTTTTAAAAGTATTTTAAGTTTACGATATCACTGACACATAGGCAGTATTATTACGGTATTTAGGATACAATCATCCTACTATTGAAGTGTGTTTTAGGTGTAAAAGTGTTACCACGGAGAAAACGGCTTTTCCTTAGAATACCAAAAAAACCACAATTCGCGATCACGGTTTAAAAGAACAGAAACTACTTTTATTTAGACTACTCAAAGCTACCCAAAGTGGTGTAGCTTGCCCTAAATGGACCCTGTATCAAATTTTGTGGAGGGGCTCTTCAACCTAACTAGCAAATCCCAAAAGGAGGGTAAAGTTTTTTTTTTTTACAAATGAGTCAAAAAAGCTTAGACTCAATGTATTTTAGACTCTAAACTCTTAAACGGAGTTTAGCGTGCGGCCTAAAAATTTAACTTCAGATTTAATTTAGTTTCGGGGCCCCTGTAGCCCGGCCCCCCCGAAACTGACTCCCTCTGCTGTGTTCAAATCACTCATGTTGCATACAGAGAGAAATATATATATTTGTTAAATTGATAGCTGTGCTCTTGACTTCGACTGTCTTAAGTTTTCTTTCTCGTTTTGGGGGCCTTTAACTGGCCGACCCACTCCATCCTCGCCGTAGCGACCGTTGCTAAAAATGTCTGCAAGCAGTGACGTATCAAATAAAGACACGTTATACACAAACATTACTGTATTTTAAAGTGACGCAAGTAGAACTATATCTACGTATGGTTATTTATTATGATATTTTGCTCTTACAAATAGACAAATGTTACGGCATACCTGTCGTTAGAAAGAAATGAATATACATCAATAGTTACGTATGGATTTCTTTAGAGCGCTCAATTGGCGCGAGTGAACTCGGAATTTTACATAGTTTTTAAAATAATAAAACCAATTATTAACAAACATCTACACACACCTGAGGCTGAGTATAAAATAATAAACATTTATTGAAAAATAATAATCAGATATATATTATATTCCCTCAAATAAACTTATTATTTTTTTGTCTTTTGTAGTCAGTTTGTAGCAATGTGTAACCGCGGCGCAGTTACCTGAGTTTCGTGTTGCCATTCTAGAGCGTGTACCACGTATCTATAACTTTATAAACATCTTAGTCTGCAAGTATAAACTTTACCACGTTCTTTATCTTCCTTATAATTCATATATATACAAATACATATAATAAAATCGTAAACGAGCCGTGTCCCGTACATTAAAAAGATTTTTACAAAAAAACAATTAGTACACGTTGTACTTATGTTACCGAGGTAAAAAAAAATATTTTTAGAATTTTTGTCTGTTTGTCTCTGCGTTTTTGCACGCTAATCTCAAAAACGAGTTAATCGATTTGAATGTGGTTTTCACTGATGTATTATATCCCGTAACATTTAGTGTTATAATCGGTTTACAAACAAAAACGTTACGCGCTATACCGAATACCATGCGTACGAAGTTGCGGGCTAAGCTAGTCATATAATAAAACTAGTCATTTTCTGTATAGTGTGAATTTGCTTATTTTGAATTAAAGTTCAAAGAAAGGAAAGTTCAATGAAAGTTAAAGAAAAACGAATGGGAAAGCCATTCGTTTTACTTTCTTTTTTCTTTAAAACCTTTCTCGGTCGTCTTAGAATATTTATAAAAATCGTGAAATCTATCAATCTTCATTTCATGTACTACCCAAAGCAAATCATTAAATTTTTAATATTAGAGGGCCTCTAATAATAAAATATTTAGGTGCCCTAACAAAATATAAGACAATATAAACTTTGGCATGCACTTACTCATTTTGATATATTCCATAAAAAAGTGTCACATTGTGTCACAAACAAAAATACTCCCCCTTAAACAAATCCACTTCCCCTTATCCATCCATATTGATCCCCTTGATGTGTCTAATTTAATTTCTGTTTAATTGATTGCTGTTTACAAAATAAAACTTTATTTCTCGATCATATATATTGTTGTTCTTTCATTGCTTGTTGTAGAGGGTTTTTGTTCTTTTATATTGTAATCTAACGAACGAAAAAAACTTATTTGTTTCGTGGAAAAGCAATAAGTATAATTAAGTTTACAAAGGACATTTTATTTTTACGAGGGTCTTTTTAATCTTTTTATGGAAAAAGATATAAAGAGTTTTGCTTGGGTAAAAATTTAAATCAGAATAAAATTAATTGTGGTCAATGGATATAACTGAACATAATATGAAAAAAATCGCTAGTCCCGTTATTTACATTTTGTTTCTCCATGGAAATAGTGGGATGGACCCGTAATAGATTATTTGCGTCAGTCCCTTTATGTCCTAGATATACTTAGGAACGAGGACACAGGGTAAAAATAAAAATGATAGGTGAAGGTTCTAATGAAAGGGTAACAATTCTAATAAAGGCACCGTGTGTACTTGTAGCTTAACTCAGAACTTTGAGAGTATGACGTCATTTTATTGCGTTCAAATTGTGTAATGTATCAAATTCCAACGAGGTACCGTGTTAGGGACTGACTAAATTTATTCACCTCAACCAAACAGGCGAAACTGAGGACATGTATTTTATGATTTGCATGCTAATTACAGTGAATATTAACGCTGTTCCGTCGCGTTCAGCGCTGTACGCGAGTTGCATAGATTCTCAGTCAGCGCTGAACTCGAGTTGCATCATAGTTGCATAGATTATCAGTTAGCACTGTACGCGAGTTGCATAGATTCTCAGCCAGTGCTGAACCCGAGGTGCATAGATTCTCAGTCAGCGCTGAACCCGAATTGCATAGATTATTCAGTGAGCGCTGTACGCGAGTTGCAAAGATTCTCAACCAGCGCTGAAAGGGAGTTGCATAGATTATCAGTCAGCGCTGTACACGAGTTGCATATATTCTCAATCAGCGCTGAATGGGAGTTGCATAGATTATCAGTCAGCGCTGTACGTGTTCGACAAACAGCGGTTCAGCGGAGATAGCACAATCACGATTTAGTACGTGGCTTATAGAAGCAGAACCGTATAGTTGTAACCAAAATCGTCCAGCGAAACGCTATTGGAGCTAAATAAGTGTAGCTACTCTCTCTTGTAGTATAACTTTGAATAACTTAACGTACCTAACTGATTCCTTTTAATTGCAGCGCCTTTGGGCACAACAGTGTCGTTTATCGCAGATATTTCAAGATGCGGCATCGGAGTCTTATAATTTTAAAATAAAAAATCAAAACGAATCAGGTTAGTATAACTTCTATGTGCTTTTTAAAAATATTTCAGCGTCATCGTCGTCATAATCTCAGCCAGGAAGCATCTCATTCTTTCTGATTGTTTTTCGTTTTCATCGGCTTCTAAGTATCGTGTGATATGTGATGATAAAGTCTACCTTTCTCAAGAAAGGTATCAAATGTATCAAATGTAAGATTTATTAATATATTTTTTTAATCCAACTGGCAGTTCTATAGCTTTACGCGTTCAACCAAACTAACAAGCTCTTATTACTTAACAACGTATTTGTTGAATATAATAAAAAATACATAAACCATACTTATGTGTTTCGATTTTTTGATGAGAAGTGTATATATAATAAAATCTAAAATATAATCTTGCTACAATACATCAGTGAAAACCTCATTCAAAAGACTTTTCTGATATTATTATAGCGTGCACAAACCCTCAAACATTTAAAAAACTATTTTTTGACATCGGAAACATAAGTGCAACAAAATCTACAAATTGTTTTTTTTTTTAAACCACGGCTCATTTACGATTTTTTTATATGTATCGATTGGTGTTACTTAATTTAGACACCGTAATAATGGAATGTATGAATACGAGAGAGCAGCACTAATGAGACTGTGGTGTATTAATGTCGAGGATGAGGATGACTATAGATTTTCGTTGCCTATAGGTACCTATCAATCCATTTTGAATCACATAAAAAAACTTGCATTATTTTACAGAGAAGAGACAAAATTCAAATCAAAACAATGAAAATGGGGGCTACAGTGGCCGCAAAAGTGTAAAAGATGTTATACCAGAATCTCGATTGGCACAGTTTTATGGAAATTTTTATTACGACGAAGTCAGGTTGTACACCTTAATTTATTCATTCACTAGTAAACCGTTGCCGGCTTCGCACGGATGTCGCTGTAGGCCTCTGTCTATTTCTCCGCTAATATAGATACATTTTTCAGTAATGGATAAACGAGGTAGGTTTGTGTATATGTTAACGGAAAAGTATGTAATCCGTCATTGTATACAATTCATAAGAAATGTTTAGTATTCCTAAAATAGGTAGGAAATGTATGATTTGTTTGCGAATACTTTTCCTAGGAAATTTATAAAATTCCTAAATAGCAGTTGGAAATGTATTACATTCGGAATGCCATCAGTGGGTATAGCGGGACGGGATGAGACGATACATCGTCAAGTAGAGATGAGTCGTCGACGTTTTTACCGTCGAAGAAACTAAATCGTTTATCGTCGACGGTCGACTAGTCGATTTACTAGTCGAAATAACCCACTAGTCTACACGTAAACCTGTACAATGCAAGTTTGGCTGGGAGGTGTTACTGTCGCGTTTTTTGGTCAGAAGTCCCAACATTTCTACAGCAATGGGATCATGTCACTTTTTCCGCAACCTATTAAGAGTCTACGTAATAGTTTGTGCAGTGACTGTAAGTTCACTTTGGTTTAGATTTAAGGCTGATTTTCATTGATCCAGTAGCTGGATCCAGCGTCACTGGATTCCAGCGCTGGATTGCCAATGGATTAGTGTAAACATATTTCAATACAATACAGCGTCAGTATCCAGCACTGGATCGGAATAGACCACGTTCCTATTTTTCCCCCCGCGCGCCGCGCACCCCGTGCTAGCGGCACTGGATTCGTGTAAACCCGCTAGCACCAGTCGCCGCTTGTCGTGAACCACTCATTTGTGCTACAAACTTGTTGTCACCTCAACAAAGTAAGAATGTCTACTGGATTAAATGTAAACGGCGCGATCCAGTGCCAGTGGCAATCCAACGCTGGAATCCAGTGACGCTGGATCCAGCTACTGGATCAATGAAAATCAGCCTTAATACCATAGACACATCAAACGTCTATCGTAATTATAGATAGACCGTTTACATGAGTCTTCGCACGCGCGGTACGGAGGCGCGGGGTATGACGACAAAGTCAAAGCGGACCGAGAGAGGTGTGGGCGAGATCTCATAAGTGCTGTAGCTTGATTTAATACCATTAGAACTCACTGCTTGCTTTCTTTGTAGAGAAAAATGTTACACAAATACAAAAGACAATGCAAACGGACGCCATTACTATGGACAAGGTTGTGACAATTGCGATCTAACGGAATGTTGGATGTTGCCAGAGGTAACGGATTTTTGTATTTGTTTCTAAAATGAAACCAACCATATGTTTGAGATAAGATAAAAATGTGTTGGAGAAATTGAAGATGCAGTTGCATATTTATAAAAAACAGATTTGGAATACAGCTAGACAGGAGGTAAAGGCCTGTGCAGACGCAGACGACTTTTTTCCACGGAAGGCAAAAATCACCGAAGTATAGAAATAATGGCCTGCGCAGACGAAGGTCCATCTGATCCTGAACTAACGTCACCTATTAACACAAGCGTATTGACCGAACGTCGGGATAAGGGACACGGTGATGAGGTTTCTGGCATACTTGGGTTATGTACCGAAACACGTGCTGTTATTTTTCGCGGGATGTAGTTTTATTTTGGTTGATAATTAAGGGATATCAGATCCTAGTGTTTTCCTATCCAGTTCCCTAGTCTATTCCTACTTTCTGCCTTCACCTTTTTGAATGCTATTTCATCGACAGAGCGTCCTCGATTTCTTGAGTGTTGTACACGTACACATTAAAATTTATATTATTTGATTTAGGTCGAGTATTGGTTTCGGAAACTGCTAGACGAATCTTCGGACCGCAATTCGAATCCACGGCGACGTCGCCAATACAGGATTCTTACCGACGACGATTTGTGGGTCTTTTTCAAATATTACATTTGTTGATATTAGTTTTTTAGAGTTTACTCCCTAAGAATCGATTTTAATATAAGGCCCCCGTATGGAAATTTTAAGAGGAGTAAAATTAATACAAGCGGTAACTAAAAAGCGTTACGTTAATTGTCACTTTGATATTTGTGCGATAGCTGACGCATGTATTTATTCTATCCTCTGGGCTTATAAAAGCTTTACTGGTGCTAAAAAATGAATATATAAGCATCCTCTGGCTTATATATTCATTTTTTAGCACCAGTAAATTCTAGTTGCAACAAAGGTATTTAGTATTTAGTAAAAACTGTAGGATCGTCTATTTTGTTGTAGAAATTTCTAGTTTTATAAACAAATTAGTTAAACCTAAGCATCTTTTAAACAAAAACAGCAAAAAAAACTGGAGAGGGTTGTAAACAAAAGAAAATACAACTCGAAAGCTATGAAAAAGTGACTCTTTACTGAAAAAACCTAAAATGTTATATATCTCGAAAACGGTTAATTTTTGGATAGAGTATTACAGAATGCAAATTGTTAGTTTTCATCAATACTAACACCTCTCAATGTATGTACGACCACTTACAAGTGACCCCTGTATATCTTTATTAATAAAAATGAATAGCTAAATGTGTTCCTAAGAGCAAAACAAATGGATCAATTTGGATAATTTATTTTCAAATATTCGTTGAAATCTGAGGAAGGTATAAGAGAAAAAATAGAAAAAAAATGCTCGGATTATTGTTTTGTTTAAATTACACATCATCAGCTGCCATAATCCAATAGGTTTTGACGGAATGACCTCAGTCGGGTCACCTAGTGTGTAATATAGATGATCTGTTACAAAAATGCAAGCAGAAGTAAGAGCTCTCTCATATCAATAGGCAATTTCTGAAACTATTGTTCTGAAAATACTTTTTACTAATTTTTAGCTTTGCAATCCGTGAGCAGCATATGCTGGATTAGCGAGTAAAAGGTAGGTAAGATCTATAACAGTGAAGATAATAGACACCAATCGGCAGCTAGCGAGCGCTGGAACCCGACTGGAGTGCGGACAAGTGAGGAGTCAGCGTTAGCTGCAAGAGTGCTTAGCGTCAGGCCTATATGGACCTCATGTGCGACGTCATCCCAGCGCCCGCCCAGTCCCTTGCCAACGCCGCGCAAGATCAGAGCAAGGCGCCGTCAGCCGCGCCGGTTCGCAACATTGGCACCTCCACCACCCTCCTTATGTGTTGATGCTCCGTTGCATCTCCCATGCGACCCCTCTCGGAAGGTAACTAAGATATGAAACATAAGACCACAGAAGACAAATCGTACATTAATATACTACTAAAATAAGTTGGGTTTCACTTTATGTTGGGTGGGTATCGTTGCTTCGGAATGCAAATAACAGTGCTTACAATACAAGAGTGTTGTTGACCTTGAAAAGATTTTTAGGACTCCAATGTACACTACACATAACACTCCAGACGTAGGTTCAAATCCAGGTCAAAAGTGCATCTCCGAATTTTTAGAAGTCTGGATTGAGAATTATGGTCACTTGCACAACGCTGAAGGAAAAGATCGTGAGAAAATCTGCATATGTGAGGAACCTAGCAATCCCTGTTAATGACCAGTGAGATAATGTGATGAACTAGCTACAGTCGATCTATTTTTACTTTCTCATACAGTTGATCTATTTCTTTCCCCTGTATGAGCGAGAGGTAAAGGCGCAAGTGATAGGATATTTATAGGCTGATACAATTTTTACACGTAGTTTTTTGTTTTTAACATAAAAATAACATTTACGTTTTTTACAGTTCCATTTCGAGAATCCTCAGCAGCCACAGATGGTGGCGTGTCAACGGGCACTGAACAGACTGACTGCAAGCGTTCAGGCAGTCATGCGAGCATCGGCTGTTCGCTGCCCTCTTTATCGCGGCACAAATGTCAGCAGATATGCGATTGCCAACCAACGACCGATACGTTATCCCGACCGACGATACGGAGTATGGTTGACAAGGGACCATCCGACACCTCGACTGGAACACCGGATTCAAATCACAAATTTTAATCAAAGAGCAAACGAAATTAGAAAGCCAGCTGTTCCAAATGGCGAAGATGAAGAAAAGAAAAAAGAAAACATTGCAGAAGCTGTGGATCATCAAAGTGAAAATGTATCAGCTGAACCCCAACAAGCGGAATCAACTAAACAAGAGAAGTTGATGGACGATCAAACGCCGTCCACAAGTGAAGCCAAGGACAACGGTTCAAATAAGAAACGCCTGTACAGTACTGTCCTTAGCACGAGCGCTCCGCCACAAATTAACTTAGCGGCCGTCGGATGCGTTAGATTATCTCAAAAATTAACGCCGGAAATATTAAAATTGAATCCTAAAATCGTGATGCCGTCAGCTAGAATACGACCACAAGTCGTCGAGACGAAATTCGAAGAGTTAGAAAAGGAGGCATTGGAACAATATAAAACTTCGGATGAAAGCATAGATACGAAGTTCAACGAACTAGAGAAGCAAGCTGAGGAACAGTATACGACCAGCAACAGCAACACGAGTTGCTGCAGCGGCAACTCTGCCGAAAAGAAAGCTTCAGATCCTATGGTAAGTGAGAACGATTCCAAGGACTGTGCGAAATTTAGCAAAGACAAAGCAGTTAACAGTGTGGTTATTTATTCTCATAATTTCCCGGACATGAGCGATGATAATACACGTGAGGAGTTAAAAAACTTCCACATCCCCCCGAGGGGGGAGAAAAAGAAGCAGACAGGGGCAGTTAAGGGTATCAAGGCATCCAAATTGACGGAATCTCATCGAGCTGCATCCGATACGGACAATGAGCTTCGGGAATGTAAAGGGAGTCGCAAAGGATCAATGAAATGGACCGTACGCACGGTACCACCCAAGAAAAGGCATGTAATGTTGTACGCTTCGGACTTATATTCTGATGATGATATGGAACCCGCCAGCACTTCAATTGGTGATGCCAGACCGTTTATTAAAAACCAGGTTTCAGGAAAAGTAAAATTGTCGGCGCATGGAGGAGGTGACCTTCATCCGATTATGAGAAAAATGTAATACCTCCCTTGAAAGATTTCCTACCTAAGTCAATTTTTTATACAATGTTCGGCCACTAAAAGTTTAAGAGTCCTTTGAAGCGATTACTCTATGCGGTCGGTATTTGCGTGTCGTATATATGTGTATAATGTGTGTATATGTGAAGACTTTTTGTGGCCATGTTTTGATAAATGATTATTATGTTTAATAATTTTGTGAGGTCTTACAAAGTTGTGATGGCATGTTGATATAATAGTCATGTGAAAGCTTATAATGTGGTGGTTTCGCGTTCTTGTAAAAGGAAAACAATTTTTTAATGTACTTTTTGTCCTAGTTATAAATGCATTTCTACATACATATTTTTTTATTTCGGTTTACTTGTTGGTCGACCCGCGGTCGTCTGTCCACCTTGTGGGTGGACGTCCTACACTGCGCTTGTCAGTTCGTGACCTCCACTCGAGAACCTTCTGGTCCCAGCGGCCGTTGGCTCTCCATAGTATCCTGCCCAGTGCCACTTCAACTAATCCGCTGGGTTATCGGTAACTTTCTATGGATCTCCTCATTCCTGATTCGATCTCGCAGTGTAAGCCCGAGCATAATAGCCCTCTCCATAGCTCGTTGAGCTTTCTTACGAGGCCCATAGTTAGAGTCCATATTTCAGCGCTGGCAACACACATTGGTAGGAAACTTTTGTTTTTCAAACAGTAAGGAATTTTGGACGAAAAAATATCGGAGCTTCCCGAACGCTGTCCATCCGAGCAGGATTCGATGATTGATCTCCTTCTCGAAGTTGGCTCTACCTAATTGGTAGAGTAATACTAATCATAGTAACTAATCATAAACGTAGTACTAATCATAGTACTATACATGCTAATCATATTAAACCTTATCTAGTTCTGTATGGATTTTAATAAAATGAATTTTGACGCGGCCACCAGCTAGTTTCATATAAATTTCAAATGCCGTTTGGTGTCCAGACGACAAAATATAAAAAATTTCAATTGGTTATTTTTAGTTGGCCTTGTACTTGGAAATAATAATTATGCGTTTTTTTAGTCTAACTATCGGTAGTTTGGATGCAAAATTTTATTTTTATTATTGCTAGCGCAATAATTAGTCTACCTCTAGTGTATACTCTAAGGTCTACCTATATACGCAGTACACAGCACGCGCAACGTAACTACGAATTAAATATCCAATAAATATCATTGAGACTGACTGTCTCGCTGAGCTCCCCGGCCACCGCCGCCGCTCCCACGTGTGTGCCCCCCCTCCGCTACCCGCGCGGCAAGAACAGTTGGGTGAAATGCACAATGATTCATACCAAAAATGAACACGGAAGAAAATATAAACCGACCCTTAGGAAAAAGATTTTGTTGACAAAACTACTGCATGTATCTTTTTAGTGTAAAGTTATTTTAACTCTTGAATAACTGAGCAATGTCGGTGCGAAAAGTATTTTTGAGTTTTTTTACTACTAGAGTGACTTATTAAGGCTCCGGTCTCGCTTTGCGACTCTACCTTAGCAAACGAACTAAGCGCACTTTCACGCGTCTTTTTTGTTATGAATTGCAATTATTAAAAAGTACATAAAAAAAAATATTTTTTGTATTTTTTTTTCATTAATTTATTAAAAAATAGGTCATTATCAAGTGGTTTTAAGAGCGACTGCATTAAAAAAAAATTTCAACAGAAAAATATATGTATTTGCAGTGGTAAAATTCATGAAACTACAACTTTTTAAACCTCTTTAAATAAGAAAACTAAAGCGTTTATCAAAAAAGTAACCAGTTTAGATTATTGCTAACGATATGAGAATAAATGTAAACTGAATATATTTCGTATTTTTGTTATAATTTTTACGTAGCATGTGCTTGAATGAGACCTTCAACGCGTTCAACCTAAATAGAGGCATTTTTAACGCCCAATAGAGCTATTAAAATGTGCATCAAAATAAAATTAAAAAAGTGTTTTTGAAATTACAAATCCATCACTTTCAATAAATGTAAAATATATTTCATTTATTCTTTTGTTAGTAACTGTAAAAAAACATTTATTTTCTGTAAATTATGCAAGAATACTAATTTTTAGGAGACTCGAGCCTTAACCCTCAAAGTTGCGTCAAAATTTGTGTTAAAATATGGATTTTTCAAGGATCCTATCTTTTAAATTAATACTTTTTTAACTAGTTTGTTGAGCAT
This sequence comes from Bembecia ichneumoniformis, assembly GCA_910589475.2. Taxonomy (NCBI): domain Eukaryota; kingdom Metazoa; phylum Arthropoda; class Insecta; order Lepidoptera; family Sesiidae; genus Bembecia; species Bembecia ichneumoniformis. The sequence goes on from OU342543.1 coordinate 5,150,143, forward strand.
TGAACCTAGTTTACGACAAGATAAATCGATATCATGCTTACTTTTGTAAATTAACGAAAAGAGGGTATTCTATTTTTATTCTAAGGTGAAGCGGCTATATCTATCGGATTTGGATAGAACTGCTTGGTAAACTCTAAAAATATAACACTATAGATGGCGCCATCTATCGTACTACTATAAAATTAGGAAACGCAGCTTTATTCTTCATAAAATAATTTCAGTCAAATGCAATCTAACTACTAGCATTTTTTTTTTGACAATTTTTTTCATACAAAAAATAGAACTAATTGGACTGACCCAAAATAAGTAAGTAGTTTTAAAATAAAAATTTATTTTTCAAACAATATAATTATAAATTACAAATGATCACTTTGGAATGTTTTATAGTACTTAATGTGACACACATAAGCACTTGTGATGAAAAATAGAATTATTAAGTGTACATAGTTAAATAAATATTACCCTTAAAGTTTCTATTCTATTAATGTTAACTGTCAAGAAATTTCTCCAAGTCGGTCCGATCTTCCTCTAATTGCACTTGCTCCAGTGTTATTTTTGGTTTTGTCGATCTGGAAGGATCTGAAAGGAGAATAATTAAAAAATTAAATTTTTTGTTACTGTGGCTTTGTAACTAGACGATTGTTTCACAGGGTACCACTTTTAGAGAGCAACAAAAGGCTCTCGTTCTAGATATTTATTTAAATAGCTAGAATGCTTGTTGACCCTTACCTCCAAAGCCCTCAATTTAATGTGTGAATTAAAAATGACCAGCTTTTACCGGCGACTTCATCCGTGCCCCTTGTTCTGTGAACGTGTGGCAGCACCTTGTTAGAAGTTTCAGTGGTATTCAGTGGTATACTATGCGCTTGCTTGCTTATCGGTTTCGCGCCAAATTGGCGAGTAAGAGAACCGAGAGATTTTAGTTTTTTTTTTAATATGTACCGAAATGAACCATATGTTTGGCAAATAAAAATACAACAGGGATAAAAAACCAATGCTTATAGTAAACTAGCTTTTCCCCTTTTTATTAGGTTTGATTAACATTTAGTCAATCTTTGTTCCTCATAATTTTAGTCAACCATTAATTTTTGTAATTTTAGATGAACCCTCAGGAACAGTATTTTTTTCGGGATGAAAGGTACCCTATGTCGTTTTCTATATCCCTGACATGCATGCAAAAGTTCATGATAATAACTTGTTTAGTTAAGGCGTGAAACCGTAATGACTGAGATTTAGAGAATTTGCCTAAATGACTTTTAGTAATAGTTGAACAAAAGAGGAAGTCATTTTTACGAAACATCTGGGAGTAGACTGGTATTGCCTCAGTCAAGCAACTGTTCGAGTTGGCTCTTAACAGAGACAAGTTCGGGAAAGTTAATGGCTAACTTTCAGTAGAGAAGGAGAAGGGGGAGGGAGAGAGGAGATAGAACACGTAAACCCTGTCTCCTGTCACCCTCTGAGAGGAGACAGGGTTTATGTGTTTTTTTTTTGTTTTATACAGTTAATATAATTGTTTAAAATTATTATTATATCTTTGTTTTATTACTGTTAAACTGTTTGGTTGTTTGTTATATGACATTATTGTTTTGTGAGAGATATTATTCTATAATGAACCGATCACCCAGCACATTCCTCAAATAAATTGTTGTTTAATTTAAACATAAGAAAGGTTGGAAGAAATTAGTGGACTGCAATATGTAATGATATAAGAAACCCTGACTTTATTTTATTTTTTATCAACTCTCTGTGAACAGACTATGGCAATTATAAAAAATGCATGAGGCAAATTAATAAAAAAAAAATTAAAGAATAAATAAAGAAGATGTACTAACCAGGCATACTTCCAATGCTTAAGTATCTGGCCATGTCTTGCTGGAATGCCATTGCACTGTTCTGCCTGCGGACTTGTAATTCTGCTAACTCTTTCTTCTCATTGGTTGAGGTCTGTTCTTTATTATCTTTAGCTAGTTGACAACGAATCTCTTCTAGTGCCGCTGAAATGTGTGCATTCAATTTTTACAAAAAATAATTTGTTTGGGTAGTGGCAGGGCACACTCTGTTCTGCAGTCATTTGAGCAGCACATCTGGCGACAGTAATCACCCCTTTAACAGAAGCCCAGTATGACATAACAGCATGCATGGTGTTATTTTTCGGTGAGTGAGTAAGGTTTGCCAGAGCCCATTTCACTATCCTTAAACCTGCTATGATTGGCAGTGCACTTACAGCACTGGTGGCATTGTAGGTAATGGTAGCCACCTACCATCAAATTGACCTTCAGCCTGTCTGTAAACTTTAATATAAAAAATATATATTTATTTTGATATCAAAACAATTTTTTTAATGTTAATGTTACAATCAAGTGGACCGTCAACCTGTCTGTAAACTTTAACATAAAAAAAACATTTATTTTGATATCAAAATAAAGCTCATATTATTTACAACTGTGTATCTTCTCTTTTGATGAAAGACTTGCACATATATGTAAATAAAAATCACGGATCTTTAGTTGATATCAATGGATAGGTTGAGATGAATTTTATTTTCTTATTGTCTTTGGAAAAAACTTAAGTGTTTAAAATTTGAAAATGTATTGACATTAGAAATTTATAAGACAATTATTGAGATGAGACAAAATGTGAAATATAATATTGGATAATTTGGTAATTTGTATTATCATGTTGTGAATGTTTTTTATATAGGTAGATATAATTATTATATGTGCACATAAACGAGAGAAAATTTATAAAGTTTTATTTAGTAAAGAAAGTTAAATGGATCCCAGAAATATGAAGAAACCAGCAGCTGGAACCATTTTTTTATTTTTTAAATGCGACTTCGCCCCACATAAAAAAATTAAAAAAATAACGGTTGACTAACTATATAATCAATTTAACACCTAACATCTTTATTGCATACCTACATAGCAAGGCTATACCTTGCTAGGCGTTAGATGATCTCTCGGGAATTGCCCTTTTTTCTGGATGAAAGGTACCCTATGTCCTTTCCTGCATTCCTGACGTGTATGCAAATTTTCATGATGATCAACAGTTTAAGGCATGAAAAGGTAACAGACAGACAGACAGAGTTACTTTCAAATTTATATTAGTATTGATAGTTAATTTTTTTTTAAATCCTATAAAAAAAATTACCCATTTTTTTATCCTTGTATAAACTAAGATGGTAGTGATGGTCCAATTTCCACTGCTCCATGTTACTTCTCTCGACAATATCCTCAAATTCAACCAAATCCTCTTCAACAGCATTCATCAAGACTTCAACATTTCTCAAGCCTTCTATACATTGTGCCACAGCGGCGGTAAGGTTGGGTAAATAAGTTACGTTTTGAGCAAATTCGTTCGCACTTTTCAGACGATGTTTTGTTATTTCGTGTATTTCCATGATAACTTTGTCGACTGCTTCTGCCGACTTAGCGTTATTGTCGGCATTTTGGTGTATTTCGGCCCACTGCTGTTGATATTTCTCCAAAAGATCTCCACCAGCTGCGTAGTTAACTTTACACTCATTTGGTGAGTTTTGCTTTTCTTTAAAGATATTAGTAACTTTCTGAACTTCTTGTAGAGTTTGCCTTAAGCTATTATTATTGCTTAGGCCTTCTTGTACTACAGTTAAAAAGTCCTTTAAATTACCTATCATGATAATAGAAAAAAATAAAATAGAATCACAATATTTTTACACTTTTACAGTCACAACACAATCACATTAAAAATACAAAATACATACACCAAAAAAATACAAAATAATAAATAACGTGACAACTGACATATAGAAAAAGTGTCACATTGACATCTATAGATATAACAATAATCAAAGATGTTGTATAAGTCGCGTCACGCAAAAAGAACGCTGGCGGTAAAGATGTGTATTAGGAGATTTATCGGTCTATTTGGTAGTAGAAGTGGGACGAGGGCGAGCGGCAAAGAGAATGTAATCACTACGTTTTTAGGCGAGCGGGTCACGCGCCGTATGCTTGGTTCGTCAGTCGACCATTGCTTACTGTCTTCCGAACTCCCGGCAAAAATAAAAGAATTAGACAAAAAGCAATAAGACAGAATCATCCATCATTTCCACTTCACCGAAAAAGATATGCCTACCATACCATAGGAAAGTTGCGAAAGAAGTTACAGGATGACTTACAATTCCAAGGAAAAGCCTGAAGTCTCTGGCGAATTTTATCTTGTTTCATTCACCTGACTTCTGACACCATATTTCTGCATGCGAGGGTTCGTTCTTCTATTTTTATTTAATTAAAAATATGTTCAGGAAGACATTTTAATTATATATTTCTAGAACAAAGACAAAAGAATAGATCCATTGACAATCCTCTTAAGACAAAATTTTAACCATAGACTTAGACTAACACAGAATACAACAAAAGCAAGACGAATAGATAGGTACCTACGCGTCACTCCATATTTCCATTTTATCTGGAGCTGTGTTAATATGAATATAAATTGAAAACTTATTATTTATCGTTACTTAGCGATGAATCGTGATTTCTTCTATTTTAAACTACGATGTTTTACTGTTTTTTTTTTCAAACCACCTAATAAAACAACAAGCCACTGTGAAAATATTTTGGTTGTATTTCGAAATAAATGGACACGTACGAACAGATCTGTTACTGGAATAGTACTGTTTCATAGCGACCAAAGAGTTGATGTGTATAAGTGACAAATCACTGATGTGTTTCTGAATTGGATGGCTCATATTAGTACTCTATAAGTTAGTAGCTCCATTGCGTTGGTAATGTTTGTGAGAGTCTGTGTTCGATATTTTGGATTGCTCTGTGCTTCGATTCAAATTTAAAAAGTGACAAGTTTACAAATTACAATTTGAAAATAACTGCTGGCTCGCTCTCTTGCTCGGCTGTTTATTTACTTTATTTTATTTTTAAATAAATTCAATATCTGCTCTCTCCTATCTCCTTAAACAAATGCTGATCTTGCTCGAATCAAACTAAACTTTAAATAGTAGTGGATCGTAAATTCGTCAAATTGATTCTCTTAGTGACAATTCAATGAATAACGAGAAACTAAAGGCTCATGAAGTGCCACAAAAGTTTGCGGAATGGCTCTTAGACATGGGATGCCTAGCGGATAAAATTCCGTCTACAGACAAACTGGCAGAGTAAGTCATTGTAAATGAAATTGTTCAAGTTTTGCACTGCATTTGGGCAGCCCATTTGGCGGCAGTAACCACCCCATTACACATGACCAATGCGAAATAACAGCAAGTGTGCTGTTGTTTATCGGCAAGTGCCAGATCCATTTCTCTGTCCCTTCCTAATTCCTTATTCTTAATCCTACTGTGGTGGGCAGTGCACTTGAAGCATCTGTGGCATTGCATGTGTTTATAAGTGCCAATAGCCAACTACCACCAAGTGAAGCGTCAGCCTGTTTGATGACTATAACATAATGTTTTAATTTTAATGTTTAAAAGACTATAAACATTAAAATTAAAATTTTAAAAAGTTGTGTACCTTGTTTAAGGCTGGCGCTGATTAACGGCACAGCACAGCAAAGGATTTTTTTCTTGAAACATATTATTTTCAACTTTGGTTTTAGCACTCGCACTCCTTCAGCATAACGTTCCGAGTCATGCCACGTGATTCTTAGTCACGTCACGGCAATAAGCACAGTCAGTCATCACCAGCCCTTATAAGACACATAATTTTTTTTAAGATGTACCTATTAACTGATAAGCAAATGCTAATATATTTATTTGACATGACAAATATGCCTGTCTTCATTTTTAATTGACCACCTCTTATATAAGGGTGCTTATCACCACATAATATGTTTTGATAATTTCAGGATGTGCAGGGGCCAATATTATATAGTATGGCGAAGTTTAATGGAACGTGTTCAGCCAAAAGACATTATAAAAGAGAAGAAGTTGCAGGTTTTCGTTCAAGATATGCAAAAATGTCAGAGTGGTTCAAATTTCGTTGAGGTAATTATTTTATTTCCCTTCAGATTACGTAAAGGTGAATGACACTCATATATGTATGTCCTGGCACTTACTTACGATTTAGACGAGATTTTCTCGAAGTTTTATGTAAATCAATATCATAAAAATTATACGATTTACATAAAACTTGTCTCCACAAGATAAGTTATTCATTTATGGGTGAGCTTATATGATTTTATAATAAACTTCCTGAGATAATCAGAGCTTTACCTATAAATAAATTTAAAAGTGTTTTTAAAAAGCAAACTGTTCAAAAGTGTAAGTGATAATGAAGCCTGGATTTAGCGATTCTGAGCTCATACTATATTTAGTATTGTATTTACTGTGATTTGTGTATAATCATTGTAATCGTTATATATGTTATTTTAAAGATGACAAAAATAATGGTGTCCTGAGTTTCTTTCGGAGTTTCCTCTCAGGTCATCATTGTGGCTATTTTTTTTTCCGAAACCCTGGTAAAACATATAATGACTGTTAAATTGTTTCTATGAATCAGTATAATAAAGAAATTTTTCACTATTTATCCCTTCCATTTGAAGACCATAACAGGGAGGTATGACTCAAGTATGATTACATAGTTACATGACGCAACTATGTAAATTTCATTTATTTATTTAACTTAAGTAGGTACTTACCTGAAATTATTTTTGTGCAGTAAAATATGTGGAAATTTTTATGATAATCTATAAAATAGTTTGTTGTTTACTGACTATCAATGCATAGCCAACTCTATCTAGAAAGCTTTTATTTTATAACATAAGCTTCCTCTAAGAAATGATTTTTGAAATTGTCAATTCCGTGTGCAGCCGGGGGTAACTCGCTAGTATAATGTAACAATACATTTAGGTAGGGCCATTGTTATAGTCTTGAAATAAATCAATTTTATTTATTTATTTTAAATCTTTTTTGTTGTATTATTTTAAATTTAAATCTCAATATTTTTTTTATGTTAAGATCAGCAGTCAGGTTGAGGGTACACTTGATGGTAGGTGGCTACCGTCGCCTATAATACAATCAACGCCATATCTGCTGCAAGTGTGCTGCCGAGTACAGTAGGATTAAGGATAAGGAATTGGATGCAAATATACCTTTTCTGTCTTAACAATTTCCAGCAGAATTCTGTGGTAGTACCATTGGAATTAAGTCTGTGGAGAGAACAAAGAGACCTGAAGGAAAAAGTAGCTGTAATGGAGGCAAAAGTCAATCAATTACTCACTACTAATAAGCAAAAAGTAAAGAAAGCCTCTGTCAAATGTAAGTAGACAGTATTTTTTTTATTTTAAGGTCGACTTGATGGTAAGTGGCTACTGCAGCCTAAAACACAAGCAATGCAACAGGTGTTGCAGACCACAGTAGGTTTAAGGATAAGGGAAATGGACTCTGGCATCACTTATGCACTCAACGAAACACAACAGCACACTTGCTGTTATTTCACAGTGATCTTCTGTAAGCGGGTGGTTACTACCACCTGACAGGCTTCCCAAGTGACTGCGAAATGCAGTGTGTTCTGCCACTACTATTACTACAAATTTGTTATTATAGTAGTCGCATTATCAACTGAGTCATCAGGTAATAAATCATTTTATCAGTCTATCTTGCTCGCACTTCAGGCCTTATGAATAATAATAATAATAAGTGGTACCTATGGTGATGTGACCTAAGGCGCATGTTGATAAACTGATACGATATGAAATGATAAAAGTTTGTAACATGTTATTAATAATAGAAAAACAGATCAGATTATGGTATCTAAAAATCTAAAATCTTTATCTAAAAAATACATTATTTTTACCATACAAAAAATAATTGAAATGGTCACAACTTTGTAAAAACTGGCTTTATGGAAAAAATGTACATAACAAAAAGGATAGCATTAGGCAGTAAAGTTCGAGTACGTCATTAGTTTTCCAAAATTTACTAGTCGATTATATCGAATCTGTCCACTATGACCGGTTTTCGTACCACTTATCGATAGCAATCTGCATTCCATTACACATCAATTGACATTTAATGTTCGACGACTCAGTTGATAATGGCTCCGCTATAACTGCTTAGCAGGGCAGGGCAGATTTCCTTAAGCTGTCTTGAACTAGGTCTTGAACAGCTACTTCACTTGAACTTTGGTGGTAGTAACCAACCTCTAGTAGGCCCTATAGATCCATCCCACACATAATCCCGATATACTACACAGTCAGGCGGGCATTATTATAAATATATTATTTGCATTTAGACCTCTCAATAGGGTATTTGACAGATTTTAGGAAAATATCTCAAATTGTTCATTATACCATAATACACTTGCAATTTCATACATTCTTTGTGAATTACTTTATTTTCTATGAAAATTACTATCAAAGTTTAACGCTAAAGACGCCATACATGTGGGTCACGTGATATCGATACGTCACTTGCTTGCAAACAAACATTTAGCTATCAAATGCTCAGTACGTTCATGTACTGAGCATCGACTGTAAACAAAGCAAATGACGCAATCGCCACCAATCGCGTGCGTTTTTAATCACGTGGTCAAACATGAAAATTTAATTATTTTAATAATGATTTCTTATGAAAATCGTACAAATTTTTAAATACTGTGTTAGTTAATTTGGTTTAAAAAAATATTTTCATTATAGTCAAATACCGTATTGTGCCTCTAGTCCAAGCGCCGGAGCAAAAAAAGTAGGTTCGTAAAAAAATGTTCGGGACCGGCTATTTTTTTTTTGGAATATGTTCAGGGGTGTCCCCTGATTGTAAATCCAAGTTGGCGTCATCGTTGTGAGCGTCAGCCGCCATCTTGAAAAACACGTTTTATTCAATATCTCGCGAACCGCGCATCGTACGACAAAAATAGTGCAGATCATTTTTGTAGATAATAATATTTGCCATCTTTTTTATTTAAAACTTTTTTCTGTAAAATGCATAGTTTTTTATTTGTAGCGCTTCAAACTTACAATATGGTTTTTGCTAAATATATAGTTAACGGTTCATGATAAATGAAAAATGGTAATAACTGAATTTGTAGAGCATGAAATTTCCTATAAATTTCATTCGAAACTTTTTCCCGTAGCTTTTATAGTTTAGGAGCTGCAGCTAGGTAAAACTTGCACCTCGTACATTATCAGTGACAATATTGCTCGTTTGTATACGAAAACCATTTCATAACGCATAAAATGGCATAAAGTGTTCCAAAAAATGTCAATGCAGCTGTGTAACGAATCAATTAAAATTATAAATAGTGTGGAGAACAACGAATAATTTATCGATCTTTATTGTTGCTTAATATAGTATCATCATAAAAGTTATTATGTAAAAACGTGGCGCATTATTTTACAGGGCGAGTCTAATTCTTTTCGATGTCGACGGAAGACACTCATCTCCTTCTGAATCGATTTCTTCTGCCTCCGCCATATCCGAAGGAGACGAATCGAAGGCTGTGTCTTCTTCGATTTCGTTTTCGATGGCATCTATTACGTCTGGCACGTTGTCGCATGTTTGGCCACTGCAATTTGAGCAAATGATTGAACATTTCAAACCAGCTTTTCAACATCCACAAGCAGCTCCGCAATATTGTAGGAATGTTGAGGGGGAAAGTTCGAATGACCCAAAATATATACTACAACTCATAGGCGCATGATTGAATATATAGCATTATAATCTCGTGAATATTTTGCGTTCACTCGACATTTACAGCGTTTTAGCTCCTAAACTATAAATGTTACGGGAAAAAGTTTCGAATGAAATTTATAGGAAATTTCATGCTCTACAAATTTAGTTATTACCATTTTTCATTTATCATGAACCTTTAACTATATATTTAGCAAAAACCATATTTTAAAAAGTTTGAAGCGCTACAAATAAAAAACTATGCTTTTTACAGAAAAAAGTTTTAAATAAAAAAGATGGCAAATATTATTATCTACAAAAATGATTTGTACTATTTTTGTCGTACGATGCGCGGTTCGCGAGATATTCAATAAAACGTGTTTTTCAAGATGGCGGCTGACGCTCACCCCCCCCGATGACGCCAACTTGGATTTACAATCAGGGGACACCCCTGTACATATTCCAAAAAAAAAATAGCCGGTCCCGTACATTTAAAAAAAAAAACCTCTGGCGCTTGGACTACTCGATCAAAAGTTGTTGACTGGTTTGTTGAAATTTTAACAATGATTTGTATTTGTTCTTCATATAGCTGGGGAACTATCAATAATTCATATATATATTTAATTCTAGTTAACAAACGCAACCAGTCTCGTCGCCAGTTAAAAGACTCTCAACGGAACGTTTGGTTTTTGCAACATGTGCTGGAAGATTTGGAGGTTAAGAAGGCGAATCTTGAAGAGATTAAGTCTATAGCTGTCGCCCTATCCCAAGCTGAAATTGAAGATGACGTTCAAGTAAGATATTAAAATATTGAGAAATTTAACAGAAAATGTTTTTTTTCCCTAGGGCCAGAATGGTCCAGAAGGAACTTGGACCATCAAGCGCCGCGTAGGACATATTGGACTGACGACATAATAGGGGTTGAGGCCTAAGTCCATTAGTGGCATCCTAGATGATTATTATGTTGATGCAATTTTGTATGCACATGAATTTATGTAATTGTTGCAACTATTAGTCTACATGAATTTTATTTTGTAATTTCAGACTAAAATGGATGCGTGCGTGTCAGTTTTGCGGCGTCCGTCGACGCGCACGCACGCGTCTCATTCTGTGCTCTCGGCTGATTTGTCTAGTGGCTCGACAAATGATAATGATACGGGTAAAGTAGAAAAAAATGACTTATTTATTAGACTTACAAAGGTATGATGACAGTATTAAAGTATTAAAAAATAAATTATATATATTATATATGTTGAAAATTTTCTAAAAAGTGACATGGTTTTAATATAAACATTAAGATTAGTAAGATTTACAATAAAATAAAATAATAAAATACTGCAATCCGCTTCACGCTTTTGCAAATATCACCGTGTCGTTTGGATTGTGTAAACTGTCAAGCTGTTTCTGAGTTAAGAAATGGTGACGTCACTAAGGACGCCATTGCTGTTCTAGCGTTTTAAGTTTAAATTGTTTTATTTAAAACATCAATTTTTCCTTCAAAACCTCTATTTTTTTTAGAAATGTTTTTTTTTGTGTGTACAGAAAATGCGTAGAAACGTTCGTGAAATAGTTTTTCAAATCAGAAAAACTTGAATCTTCAGAAACATTAATTAACAATAGTGTATAAAATATAGATATTATTGAATAAGTAAAAAATATAAGGCCTGAGAATTGGTCATTAAACAATACAAAATGGTGAGTCAAAAGAAAACATCCAATATGTTGAATTGAGTAAAATTTCTTCATAAATAAAGTCGATTGTAATGAGAAATCGATTCGGTAACGCATTAAGAACGTCACTGACTCGAGCTGTCAAAAGTAAAATAAATGATTGGACGGAGTATAGCCATAGAGCCATTCTTAAGAGAATTATTTCCTTCTGTGTAGAGGAGAAAATTTCATCGCTGACGAAATGTGGCGCGGAAACTGTGTGGATGGAGCTGATCAAGAGACGAAAGGCTCTCGGAGATGCATTGAGGGCTGCATACTGTGCGGAAACTAAATCTGATGATGCTAGGTATTGTCGCATTCTAGTTTTAATTTAAGGTGAGCAGCGCACTACAATAAGGTCTCGTTTGAAGTCGCTGTTCGTCGCAGTTGACTGTAGCTAAACTGACAGTCCGCTTGACGCCAAACAAACTGACATCAAGTGGACCGTCAGCCTGTCTGGCGAACCTTAACATAAAAAACAGACTTCAGCTTTTTTATATTATAAAAAACATGTCTGTCGTAGAACTGCACGTCTGAAATGAGAAGTCCTAAAGTGAACTCAGTTGATAAATTCAATTGATATACCGGCATATTACGCATGAATTAAAGTTCATAATAATAAATGTTTTATTAAATCTGAGGGTGTCGCGTGACGCGAATTCAGACCTTTTTCCCCATACAAAAAGGGGATTTGAGATTTAACGCAAAAGTAAGAAAATATTCTGTATACTTTAGACATTTTGATTCATCTAATTAGTATTATAATAGTAACTAGCTGGTGGCCGCGGCTTCGTGCGCGTTGAAAAATGAGAAATATATGTTTTACATAACGCTTGCGTATGCATCAAGCGAGTCGAGTTCCGTCGTTCGCGTCGCGTAGGTGCGAGACCGCTTTAATTTATTTTCTCCCCCGTAATTTTTAATTAAAAATTACGCGGGATATTCATTGAATTCAAATGATGTCAGGGGCAATATTGTTCAAAATTGAATACTTTTGATGAATAACGTATTTATTTGGATAAGGATTAATATCATGTTTATAAAAACACCTTCGCTAATAATGCATTATTTTAGAACAAATTTGATTACCATAAAACAGGTTATAGTGAGTCAACCTTAAAAGATAGAACTTTTAAAGGGGAATTATACATCATTTTTAAGTAACTTTAACCGTTTACGCAGCGCACGCAACGGAAATTCTCAAAAGGGATAAAATTTCCCGATTTTGCAACATTTTTCATTGAAGCTCCATTCCTATTGGTCGTAGCGTGATGTTATATAGCCTATAGCCATCCTCGATGAATGGACTCTCCAATACAAAAAGAATTTTTCAATTCGAACCAGTAGTTCCTGAGATTAGCGCGTTCAACCAAACAAACAAACAAACTCATCAGCTTTATAATATAGATATTATTATTGATTTCCATTATTTTTATATAATATTTTTGTTAACGTGAAGCTGGAAGAACAAGAGTCGTCTTTGGGAAGTCTTTTGGAAGAACAAGTAATCGTCTTTGGGAAGACCTTTTGCTTCCTATTAAACTAAAATTTTGGGCATTGATAAATCTTAACTAATCTATTACAATATTAGAAAAAGAGAATGAAGTATGAAAATTTGTTTAATTGAAATATTCCGTCACTATTTAAAAGGTACTTTAATCCAGTTGGAAATAGGTTTACACATATATTACTGGCGATCCGCCTTCTGCTTCGCAAGGAAGCAAAAAGTTTTTTTTTCTGCAAATTAAATCTGTATACAAACATTCCTAGTTTATATGTATCACTCTTTTCGTAAGTGAAAATTGGATCAAAATCCGTTGGATGGCTTAGGAGAAGATAGCGAAGAAACAGACAGAAGCGGACGGTGATGGGTAGATATAGATGTATATTATAAAACATGTATTGTGCAACCCAAATTGCATACAAGCGCTTCGCGTCATTCTAGGCTTACGTCGTTGGATTAGCCCGGAGTTTTGATTTGACTAAAATTAAAAATTCACGTTACGTATCTTAGTAGCATTTTTAACGCCTGCACTTATAAAAAAAATTAATATTATATAAAAAAAATGTGCTATTGTATTGATTTGTTTCCAGTGTAACGCCGCAAAGCATTACAGCGAGGACTGCAGCGCTGCACAGCGCTTTAGTGATTGATGCCATTAAGAGTCAAGTTATTGTGAAGGATACGCGAAAACGATTTGCAGCTGCTATCGCACAACTTGTAAGTCCGACGATTGTGACCTTTGTCGCCTCGAATTTAAGATATATATATATATATATATATATATACAGATTTAACACCTTCGACCGGTTGTAGTAACGTTAACGATTATTAAAGCTCCCAGGCAACGTCCACTCTGTCATGTTGAAATCATTTCCTTATTTAATTTTCTCATCAGCTTAACATTATATTTTTCTCAATATCTAAAATATCGTTATACTAGCTGTTGACAGCGACATCGTCCGCGTTGACTCGAGGCGAAGCGGAGTTATAAAATATCTATTTTTTTCAAAAGTTTGTAATTGTTTGGCGCCCACCACGCCTGTTATTAGGGAACTAGCAGACTGTAGTGACAAGGGAAAAGCCAATCAGCAGGTCGACGGTGGATCCAGGCTGCTTTTGACCGGTCCCATTGGAAACTTATGGGCAAGTTGTCCTATGTCCAGCAGTAGCCCGACCCTATGGCTGAGATGATGATGAGATGTATTAGAAGAACAGTTAATTTGTTAATTTCGTGAGCAAGACAGTTACGATAGAGAGCGTCATGGGAAAAACAAAAAAATGCCAGTTATTTAACTGAAATGAGATGAGTAAAACTTATAATATTATTTATCAGATCCTAAAAACAGACTACAACTTTGAAAGAAAAAAGAAAGAAAGAATCGCGTCAAAGACAAAAACTCCATTCATTGCCTCCCACACAGTTATGTTAGTATTTCTGGGTGTCGGTAACCACCTTCCATCAAGGGGACCGTATGCCTGCCCGTTAACCTTTATTGTTATAAAACCGCAGGGCACATTGTCAAGTGAAGAAAAGGAATTGGTTGTGGCTCGTTGCGAACGGGCTCGTAGCCAAGCCCGTATAGAGGGAACGCGGAAAATCCAACAAGAACTGACCTCTCGCGCTGGCGTGTTCACGCTGCCCGGGGGTTCAATCTCAAATGGTACCACGCACGTTCAACAGACGCAAGAAATTGACGCGGCCATTGTAAGTTTTTATTACCAATTTATGTATAATTTTTTTACTTTGTTTATACTTGTAGTTTTTTCGCTATTTAAATGTTTCTAGGCATTAGCTATAGAAAAAATATTGTTAAATTTACCTACGTATAATGAAAAATTAAAGTCAAAATTATGATTACTCTGTGGACATATAGGAAAACATGGAAGTCACAGAACAGAATTATTCTCTAGAATGATCGTGTTGCTGGAACCAGCGTTGTTAGAAGGATGAATATCGATACATATTATAAAACAAAGTCGAAATCCATCCGTTGACGAAATCCGAAATTCTGTTTGTTTCTCCATTAAACCACACAACGCATTCATATATGAAAACGTCTTTTCTGATTCATACTTAAAAACTAAATGTTTCAGAGGTGCAGGTTCAACTAGGATTTGAACCCGCTTTTCTTTGTCAATCGAATGTTTACCTCATTGAGTCAATTACATTATTGATGGATTTACCACTTGCAGGTTAGCAAGAAGAAGGATCTGCAAGAATTCCTGCATTCCATGTCTACCATAGACATGAAGACGCAGCTGATGAAAGATTGCGTCCTGTCACTCCTCAACAACATGCCAATAGAAATAGACAAATATGCCGGTGAGAACTGTTCTGTATTTGTTCTAAACAGTAGTTTTCTACACCTTAGACCAAATAAGAACTAGACAGAAATTTTGCGAACAACATAGTATAGTCGGTTTTATAAACATGTTTGCGTAGGTTGAGGTTTTGTGTTCCTAGCTATAACCTATGAAAATTTTGGTATCCAAGTTTACTTACGTGTGAAATGTGATTTTATCCTGCTTTTTTTTAAGAAGGGTTTTACACCCTTTAAGACTGGTTGCTCAATTAATAAGCCGAGGCGTGGTTTGTTTGCATTTGTGTGCGTGTAATTGTGTATGTGCACGACGAGGCCTAGTTTTACCAGTTTCACTGACGTCCACAGGGGTCTGTCTTTAGTGCGTTGATAGCCAGTCAGGATAAACGATTTTATATACATAGATTATGAATATTATTTATTTTTATTTTAGTAATAAATACACACAATATGCAACCTTTGCAAACACTTAGTAGAATAAAAGTCAATTGGTCATTTGCGTATGTCATCATCAACAGCCCATTATATGTCGCCACTGAAGAGGCACGGGCCTATTCTCTCGACAATGGCGTATGAGCTATATGGTCCATCACGCTGGCCCAGTACCGGTTGGTAGACTTCACATGCGCCTTAGAATGTCTTCTTGGGCGTATGCAGGTTTCCTCATGAGGTTTTCCATCACCGTTTGAGAGCAATCAGTGAATGCACTTAAGTTTTTTGCACATGGTATGACCTTTACATAAAAAATTAACTTTCGTCGTATACTTTCATGAAATGTGTCGTCTTCGCTTAAATTTAAATCTCCAATTGCGTCTTATATTCTTAAGAATCGCTTCAAATATCGTTATTTATGATGTTTCAGTATTATCACTGGACATGCCGAAAGAGGCATTGTCATATCTGCACCAGTTTTACGATGAGCTTCGGAACAAGAGAAATGGGAATATTCAGCTCAGTAAAGAGTTGGACATGTCGAACAGATCGTTTACAGACACATTTGGTTTTTATTTATTTTTATTTTTTATTTATTAATAACTGATTTCGAATCTGAATTTATAATTTGACGCGCCCATTCTTAGCGTTGGATCTGGCAAGTAGTGGCAGGGCACACTGCGTTTCACAGTCATTTGAACAACCCGTCTGGCGGCAGTAAACCCCGTTATACGTTATATCGTCGTTGTCAAACCAAAATCTGCTATGTGAACCTTTTTGAGCTTCCAACATCTTGACCTTGTAAATTAAGTTAACTGCCTTATCTATGGTATAAAAAAGTGGCAAAGCGTTTATAAGCACTTTAAAATAGTATGTAATAGTAGTAGTTAGCACTATATGTATAATAGTTCGACGAACTACGACCTCATACTATGTGCAACTGTTAGAGTCTGTTATGTGCAATATGTGCAAATGTTATGCTAATATTTGATATGTCACATGATGCACTTTTCAAAAAATTTTTTTTTATTTTCCACTTTCCCCCCCAAAATGACCTCCCATATACAGATTTTATCTATTCACGTCGCACCTCTGCGTTTAGGTCACAGAGATTGATATGTGTTAGTCTGGCGGAAAAATCTCAAAAAGGGCCTGCTTTCAACAGTTAACGGCAACCAGTGAAACTTTTTGCCACCGGGTCTTTTTAGACTAATTCAACCCTGCTGAACACGATTCTGCCCGGTGTCACCCCCTCCCCCGCTCCCTTCCTCCCCTTTCTGCCCCAAATGTGTCCCAATCTGCGGTTTTTTCAATTTTTTTCGGAATCTATTAGAGATAAAAGAAAACTGTCTATGACAAAATTAATCTGCATTAAATTCTCTACAAAACTCGTGTATAAATGATTTAATAGACATAATAACTTAAGAAATAATGTGTGTCCAAACTATGTAAATTTTTATTTTTTTCAAAATTTTTGTATTTGCAGTTAATTTATCGAAAAACAAACGAAGCTGTTATAAAGTAGTCAAGGAGTGAATTATTCTTTATACATTTACCTACAAAACAAGACCTTACTTATCCTCGTACGAGTATTCGTTCACGATTTATAGGTCGTAGCGTAGAAGCCCCGCTGCCCGCCGCGCGTCGTGAAGATACATAATATATAGGTGGTATGAAAGACTATACTTAATATCATAAAATTTATTATATAAATTATAATTCATTAATAATTTAGTGCTTCAGTGTTTATAATTGAGTGTTTTACATATTGATCCATTATTGAGTTATGTAGAAATGTTTCATATTAAACACACCATTAAAATTAAGCTATGCTCGAAACACGCATGTACTTATTTAAAATAACTAGGCATTTTTTATAAACATTTCCTCATCATAATAATATCAGCCAAATGGTCTCCACTGCTGGGCTTAAAATTTAATATAAGAAAAATATATATATATAAACATCTGTGGATGATGGCAGGAACCAGTGCTGAGAAAAAGTATATCCCTATCCATGAGATTGCAAACAATGTTAGCAAACAGGAAAAAGAAAATTTTCCAGCCCTGCACGCTTTGACAGGGGCTGACATAACGTCTTATATAAACCGAATGTCTATATATCAAACTTCTATATAAGATTAACAGATTTCGAGCAACTAAGGTTTTCTGGAATTTTATAGGTAATTAAATACGATAATTAGATAAGTTTTTCAATACAGTCTGCATAATTTACTACTATGTTAAGAAAGTACCGGGAATCGGTCAATAAAACACAAAATATGGATTATTTATCCAAATTAAAATTCGACAATTCCTTTAAGTAGGCTTTTTAAATAATCAATTCGCGGTAATTTTTTGAGAATTCGCGGTAATCTGTTGGAGAAAGCCGTTCCATCTCTCCAACTTGTGCGTTTCTCCAGATGAAAGTTTGGTAATGTGCTCTGTATATATGTAGTGGAGCTGCATCTGATGTCGGTGGAAGAGTCTCAGGTGTGGTAGCTCTGGAAAAGCGTACATGCCTTGCTTCGTCTGTTGAAAATTAAATTTTATATATTTAATTTTTTAGAAAAAAATTACATAGTTTGGACACACATTATTTCTTAAGTTATTATGTCTATCAAATCATTTATAGACGAATTTTGTAGAGAATTTAATGCAGATTAATTTTGCAATAGACAGTTTTCTTTTATCTCTAATAGATTCCGAAAAAAATTGAAAAAACCGCAGATCGGGACACATTTGGGACGGAAAGGGGGGAAGGGAGCGGGGGAGGGGGGTGACACCGGGCAGAATCGTGTTCAGCAGGGTCGAATTAGTCTAAAAAGACCCGGTGGCAAAAAGTTTCACTAAATGCCGTTAACCGTGGTTTTTTTAAAAATTTCCACCGGACTATGTACCAAATTTCAACTTAATCGGTCTAGTAGATTCCTGACTGTGAGCGACGGACACACGAGTGATCCTATAAGGGTTCCGTTTTTTTATTCGGACATACGGAACCCTAATAATACTTAAATGGGTAAATTTGCATGTTTCTTTAGACCAATAAGTTTAACACCCTAAGTTTCAAATAAAATAATAAAAATAAAAAAACCTTCATGTAAAAATGTTCAACAATAACGTTTTTTGTCTATATCTCAAAAGAATACTTTTTGCACATAACAGATTTTGGTTTGACAACGACAATATGTAGTAGATCACCGTGAAATAAGTAAACAAGTGTGCAGTTGTTTAGGGATGTCATCCATTTCCCTATCCCATCCAAATCCCTTTTCCATAATCCTACTAAAGTCGGCACCACACCATCAAGTGGGCCGTCCGCTTGTCATACATACAGTTTACATTAAAAAAAAATGGCTATAGCCAATTGTCGATTTTTATTTACTTGTTCTAACTCTGAAGGTAAACATTCTACGATATAATGTTAATTTGCAGTGGATTAGAGTAGTGGCCTACAGCCCGCACATCTTTTGTGTCAAGCAGTGTTTATAATTATTGCGTGTCCGAGAAGCTCCAAGACATCTTCTTGTCCAAAGTTCTTCAGTGTATTAAAACAAATGTTTCCGACCAGTGTGTGTTGCAAGTGATGATATGCGGTGCTGAAACGTGGTCTCTAACTGTGGACCTCGTAAGAAAGCTCAACGAGCTATGGAGAGCGCCCTGCTTGGGGTTACTCTGGGAGATAGAATCAGGAATGAGGAGATCCATAGACAAACTAAAGTTACCGACATAAGCCAGCGAATCAGTAAGTCGAAGTGGCAGTGGGCGGGACACATAGTACGAAGAGCCGACGGCTGCTGGGACCGAGTGAAGGCCACGGACCAAAAAGCGCAACATAGGATGTCCACTCACAGAGTGCACAGACGATTTGATAAGGGTCGCGTGTCGACAGTGGAGCCAGGCTGATTCTGACTGGTCCTATTCGAAAATTATGGAGGAGTTTTATATCCAGGAGTCCTACTGCTGAGATGATGATCAAATGCAAAGTTCAAAATTTAACTATCTTTATTTGAAAAGTGTTTTAATTTTTGGTTTATGTTTGCAGATAATTACTATCCGAAATTCACAGATGAATTGAGATTTTACTTGAACAACTTCGATCTGAATAAGAACAGGAAAATAATTTTGGATGGGTGTGTTTATTTGCTATTTTTTTAAAAAAATATTTTTAAGTATATTTACTAATGTTCTGTAAGCAGGCTTCATGGTTTTTTAAGGCCGCGAACCCAGATGATTAATCATGTATTTTTGTTAGTGTCCAAAGAGTACTCTGTAAGTTTTTTTTTATAAAAAAAATTCGGCAGGCAGGCTGACAGCCCGCTCAATGGTAGGTGGCTACCTTCGCCTATAAACTCAAGGTTACCCACCAATGAGGGGAGCCTTGTTTGAAAGACTTTATACTTCCAAGAAAAAATTAGCTTCATGTTGTACCACAATTTAAGTGAATATAAGGTTTCAATAAAGCTTTTCTGATAAAGCTTTTCTCTATATATAAAAATGAATCCCCATTTCCCTTGGTTACGGCATCACGCATGAACGGGTAGACCGATTTTAATTCGGTTTTCACTAATAGAAAGAGGGATAAACGGGGAATGTTTATATATATACAAATTGCACTCCGGAAGCCGGGGGCGGGTCGCTACTTATTATATAAATATAGGTGCCCGCGGCTTCGCCCGCGTTGAAAAATAAAAGCGTGACTAAATGCATAAGCATGTAATGTCTAACATCTTTATTGCAGTTATAGCTTTACTAGGCGTTATCCCTCGAGAACAGTACTTTTTTTCTAAATGAAAGGTACACTATGTCCTTTCTGCATCCCTGACAACGTGTATGCAAAATTTTATGATGATCGGTTCAGCGCTTTAGGTGTGAAAAGGTGACAGACAGACAAGGGTACTTTCACATTTATAATTCGGTGAAGAAATCCTGGTTGATATTTGTTTGGATATGCCCGCGACTTCGTCCGCGCCCCTTTTTCTTAGTTGCTAAAACATTTATTCAATCTTTATTGCTCATATTTTTGTAAGGCGATGATTTTTTTTATTTTTAGATGATCTCTCGGAACCTGTTAATAGTTATAGATAAAATTGATTTGCACGATATCATTTCCCTATTAATATAATTGATACTAAAAGCTATCATCCGCACCATGCTACAGCTATCAGACTGTCTGATGGATCTGGTGGCTCCGCGTATAAATAGATGATACATGGTGGGGGTCGCAAGTGCGCTGCCGATCTTGATACAATAAAGGATAAAGAAAATTGGTCACCGGTATCCTTTACTCACTCACTAAAATATATCAACAAAAGCGTTGTTATTTCGCGGTGGTTTTCTGTTAGGGGGTTGTTACTGCCGCTAGACGGGCTGCCCAGTTGACGACTGCTACTATCCTTTCCCACAAGTGCGGAGCTTACATTTTAAGGATAAACGATAAGGGATAAGGTAATGGACATTGGCATCGGTTACTCGGTGACCGAAACACAACCGCACACATGCAGTACTATTTTGTTGCTACGGGACACAGTGTGCTAGAGCACAGAGCACAGACTTTCTAGGTCTATATGAATATTATAAAGAGAATGTAAGAATTTTGTGAGTTTGTATGTATGTGGAGGGCAAAACAATTGTTGTTTCGACAAGTGAGTAAAGGATGCCAGAGCCCATTCATCTTCTCCCATTTTTTTCTTACTTCACAGGGTAGACAACGGACATCTTCCTTTATATTCGACCAACGATGTTTAAACGATGTATAGTTTAATTGAGAAATCAATAACCATTTTTTTTTCTTAATTTAGACAAATATTGGATATTTTTAGATACTTAAATAACATGAAATATATAGTACAATATAATTATATGCGCCGCTTAAAACAAGTTATAAAAATTAAATATGTCATTGGTTTTAGTGGGCAAAAGATTTGGTTGAGCGAAACCCTGAGTGAGTCGGCTGAGCGGGCTCAACTCGGCGCTCTCACAGCGCCGCAGCAGATACGCAGCATTTACGCGCGACTAACGCAACTCAACGCAGCCGCAGCGCGCGATGCACGCGTCGCATTCAAACCTTTCGTTATCGGTAAATTGTGTTTAACTTTTATTAACCTTAACGTCAATTGTATTATTTTATTATTCAAATAGTAAACGATCAAACTATTTTACAATTAAAATAAAAATCTAAAAAATAAGTGTGGGTGACGAAAAACATCTGTATGCAAATATTAAAAATATAGTTTACAAATAATAACTGAAAAAATCAGTTGATTATTTGTTAATTTCCCATTAAATCTCCTTTGCATGTTGTTTTCCTTTTTTTTTATAAAGTCTGCAGACAGCCTGTCAGTCCACTCGATGGTAGGTGGCTACCGTCGCCTATAAACAAGTAAGACCACGGGTGCTGCAAGTGCGCTGCCGACTATAGTAGGATTAAGGATTTGTTTACAAAAACCACAGAATTTCCTGTGAAGAATTGACAATTGATATATTTATTGACCTAAATATCAGCTTATTACACCCAGATTCATTATTCTATGGGGTTTTCTGTAAGGGGATTGTTACTGCCGTCAGTCGGGCTGCCTAAATTGACTGTGAAATGCAGTGTGCCCTGGAACTTCACAAGTTCTTGTTTAAATAGTGTTTGACATTTCGTGACCTTGGAGTTTTTTTTTTCAGATTTAATACCAGCCAGGGAGGAAGAAGAACAGGCCATAGACAGCATAAAGAAGAGGCTCAACGAGAATATATTGAGTCTTCAGAAAACTAGTAGAGCAACAGACGTGTGCAATGAATACTTAGAGCTTTGGTCGCAAAATGATTTTAAGAAATACATCTCTAGCAGTAGAACTATAAATGGCATGAACTTTGAACAGTATTTAAAAAATATTAAGAAGTAAATATTTAAAAAGGATGTATTAATTCTTGATATATGTAATATAACCTTTTCTGGAAAATATATTTTTATTTTTACTTTTATTTCTACATACATATAAAATACGAAATATTGATATTTGTTAAGGCTAGACCATAGGTTCCCAACTTTTTATGGACTACAGCCTCATTTTTAAAAAAAATATCCAACGCCCCCTTTTACATAATTAACCAATTTTATATGTGTCTATTAATAATCACAAATTAAAATTATTCTCTCTCTCTCTCTCTCGCTCTAATCGTGCTCCTCGGGGTCGTGGCAGGGGGTCGTTACCGACAGTCCTAAACCAAATCAATCAGTTTATACTTAATGCTTATTTAAATGTTTTAATGTTGCAATGCACACTCTTAAGTGAGGCAGGTAATAGGAAGACGATTCTGCAATAGGGTGACGGAAGCTCTATAGTCTGACGCGAATAGTTGATATACCTAACTATATTTTTTGTTTAATAAATATTATAATAATTAATTGGGATAAAAGCTGTTAGTGGATAACATTTTTAACTGCATACACAAACGCATGGCCACTATACGACAAGCAGTGTTACGCACACATCTTCAGCGAACCGGCTTCACTTTTTAAAACGTTTTTGTTCGTAAGGGCTCTGTCTATAGTTTTTTTCGGTCTGAGACGTCATATTAATAAGATAAAAATTTTAGACGACTGGATAAAATTAATGTTTTTTCATGAAAATATGAGGTATTTCCAAAGTATTTTATTATATTAATTTTCTAATTAGGTAGGTACGCTGCGACCTATCTTGACTGTCGTAACACCCTCCATTTGCCTTTCAATCCGCTACCGCCCCCACGAAAAGCTCCAGCGCACACTAGGAGGCGGTACCGGCCTCGTTGGGAACCTATGGGCTAGACGAAACTTGTACATCGGCGACATCAGCGTTGGCATCAATTATACACTTTCAATTGGTTCTGAGACAAGTTTTTTTTTTTTTTTTTTTTTATGTTATGTCGACAGACAGGCTGACGGTCCACTTGATGGTAGGTGGCTACCGTCGCCTATAACACAAGCAACGCTACAGGTGGTGCATGTGCGCTGCCGACTACAGTAGGATTAAGGATAAGGGATTAGGAGGGGATAAGGAAATGGGCTCTGGCATCCCTTACTCACTCACCGAAACACAACAGCACGTATATGCTGTTATTTCACGGTGGTCTTCTGTAAGGGGGTGGTCACTGCCGCCAGGCGGGCTGCCCAAATGACTGCGAAACGCAGTGTGCCCTACCACTACTACTGGGGAGCACAGTGTTACTGTTGTCCAAACTAACTGAGACCCTAGAATAAGGCATAAGTAAGCTACTTTTAAGCGTGAGCTCACTAGGAGCTCACATTTTAAGATCCCAATACAATATAGAACTAATTTACTACACGACAAGGTACGCAGTTCAGTGAAAACGCGAAAGTGATCCAGTTTCTGTGCTGTGCCGCGACACTCAGCGCGGCGTCACAGCGTCCCGAGACAAAGCGCGACGTCATAGCGTCCCGCGCGGTTGCTATTTTACATAACTTCACGATACGCCTCGCGGAATCGCGATGCCTGTCGCAACGTCAAACATTTTCACGCATCAAAATCAGTTGAGTGTGTTAGATTTTGTTTAAATTAAGATATCAAATGATCGATAATTTTACTGGAAATTAATAGTATGTATAAAGGTATACTTAATAAAAGTACTTTGTTGGTGATTTAATACAGTGATTCCTTACTAATAAGGAAAGATAGTAAATAAATATAGGCAAATAGTATATATTAGTTATATTTGAGGCTTTATAATGAAAATACACTAACCCATATATAAATCTGAATATATTTTGAATATAATGACGATAGTAATTTAAACAACAAATTATAACAATAGAATTAGCGAATATTAGAAATAACACACAATACATTTTTATCCAAAATATCTAAAAATAGTATATAGAGTGGCTTACGTAACTTTAGGATGTTGCCCCGTCCTTGGTTGGATATCAACTGCCCGAACCACACGTTATAAGTCGGCTTTTATAGCCAGTACTAATTATCAATCTACCCACATTTTTATTTATCACACTTCTTAATTATCAATCTACTCACATTTTTATTTATCACACTTCTAATTATAAATCTACCCACATTTTTATTTATCACACTTCTTTGTTGGCATTGACAATATAAGTTTGTAATGTTTACACATATGTATTATAATTATAACATCTAATGTTTTAAATATTCTTGTCACGGCCATACTGACATGTACTTCGCTCTCGAAGTACATACATTACGTAATAATTAACATCACTATTATCTTTACTCTTTTCCCTTTAAGAGCAACTAATTAACAATCGTCAATCATTGATATAAATAATTCTACTTAACCTTAATACATCTTATCATTGTTATCATTTCTCTTCTCACATTAAGAGACACTGAATAACAACGGTCGATTGCTTTAACGACAATATTTTCTAGCCCCACACCTGCTGCACATGAGACAGGCTAGAATAAAGCAAAGGACTTCAGCAGTTCCACTATTTCTCCATTTTACATATCTACTTGATATTAATACATCTTATCATTGTTATCATTTCTCTTCTAACGTTAAGAGAAACTGGATAACAACGGTCGATTGCTTTAATGACAATATCTTCTAGCCCCACACCTGCTGCACATGAGACAGGCTAGAATAAAGCAAAGGACTTCAGCAGTTCCAATATTCCTCCATTTTACATATTCTTATCATATATTAATCATCTTATCATTAGTTATATCCATCAATTATTATAACCTTAGCAATTACAACCTATATAATTATAATCTATATTAACATAATTATAGTTTATATAGTCTATACAAAAAAAGTGAAATCGCAACATTTACATGATTAAAAATAGTAAGTCCAAGTTAATGGGGAAAAAAACGGACTTTTGCTCACTTCAGATGGCAGCACTGTTGGTTGTTCCCTAAATCTGACAAGTAGCTGTCTTTTCCATAGTAATTTTGTAAACAAACAAAAAGAACTGAATTTATTTAATTAACATGACGCTTATGTTCAGCTTTTGATTCTAAAAAGTCGGGAATCCATATATTCCCTAAAGATTTCGAAAGAAAAAAACAATGGATAAAAGCTTTACGAAGAAAAAAATTGGAAGCAGACTAAATATTCGAAGTTATGTGCAGTAGATGCTTTTCTTTTCCTCAGCTGTTGTTTTAACTGCTTAACACTGTATGTCGAATACATTTTTGTAGAAATAAAGGCAAATTCGCTGATAAATACAGGGAAACAAAAACGCAATATGGCGGCGATTAGGATCACTCAACAGTGGCGCCACCTACGATTAGCTTTCAGTTTTTAACCCCATTAGAGGTGTCATCCCATTCACCTGGCCATATTCTTAGTTTTTCACTGGCTACAATAGTGTTTCTTAAATTTCCTATACCCCTAAGACTAAACCTATCATTAGGGAGATTACCGACTATTTCATAAGGACCCTTGAATCTAGGACTTAGTTTATCATGCCGTCTATGATCTTGATTTACGTATACTATGTTACCGATTTCAAGTCTTATTATTTCGCCTCGTAGCATCAAATCGAGTTTTATATTTATTTGCCT
This sequence comes from Bembecia ichneumoniformis, assembly GCA_910589475.2. Lineage (NCBI taxonomy): Eukaryota > Metazoa > Arthropoda > Insecta > Lepidoptera > Sesiidae > Bembecia > Bembecia ichneumoniformis. The sequence continues at coordinate 5,176,243 of OU342543.1, forward strand.
CTAAACATAAACGCTGGTATGCCTGTTCTCTGTCTGTCATCAAATCTACATTGGGTTCTGGGATAGAAATGTCATTAAGTTGTGCTTGAATACAGGGAATATTTGCATTACAGCCGATTAACAAACGAATGGGCGTAAAACCAGTAGATTTCTGAATGGTGGTATTAATAGATTATTGAACATTCCACAACCCGCTTGGCCAATCTGACGAACCGGTACATGTAGTATTTAACATATTAATCACTGTTGAAACATATCTTTCTACTTGACCATTACCCCTTGGAGTGCCCGTGGCTATCATGTGGTGTTCTATTTGGAGTTGTCTAAATAAAGATCGAATTTGATTAGAATTAAAATTTGTACCTCTATCAGTTATGACAGTAGAGGGGGTACCAAACAAAGTAATGCTGTCCCGTATAAGCGGAACAAGTTCTTGGGCACTGAGAGTTTTAAGTGGTTTCAGAAAACAGAATTTAGTGAATCCATCCAGAATAAGCAAGATATACTTGTATCCGTCACTCGACCGTGCAAATGGACCTGTACAGTCTAAGTGAATTGTGTGAAAAGGAATAGGAGTTTTGTTAATAGGATGTAAGAAACCTTGTTTTGGTCCAGAATGCCTTTTATGTTCGAGGCATATTAAACAATGTTTCAGATATTTTCATAAGCATCACTGTAGTACCGAATAAAGAAGTAAATTTTTTAGAAAGAGCGAATTAGCTTTAACTCTAGTTTTTATCAATGATTTGCCGATCGAATCACTTATAGACACAGGTGCCAATTGTAGTATAATAAGAGAATGATTCAGCCCGTTGCTTATGAAAACAAATAGATTCGACGTGACCAATCCTTTTACAATATGTACATATCTTGTTACGAACCTTGTTAGCTCTAACTTGATTAAGTGTTTTTATGGAAGATTGCGGTTTATTTTTTTTTTGACACTGCGATTGTAAATGGCCGACTTGGTTACAATTGAAACATTTTTTTTCTGTTGTAGACTTGTGACGTTTTGCTATCAGGCGTCCTGAATCAAAATTTTCTGAGGGTCTTTTCTTCGATTTTACATAACCCGAAAGAAGAGTGATAAGTGCAGCCGTTGTAGTTATTCCGCTGTTTAGTGACGCCATTTTTACTTCAACATCGCTAATACCGCCACAAACCAATTCAATTAATTGTTCGTCGATAAAAATGACTTTAGTATTTCGAAGTAATCTAATTTTCTCCCTAGCATATTCTCAGTAAGAATCCGTCGCGGAAGAGTCATATAAAACGGCTTTGGTAAGTTTCTCGGCTAAATTTTTCTTTTCAGGGTAGGCATCTATAATGTCAGCACGAAATTTTTCCCAAGTTCTGCCTTCTAAAGGCTCCCAGCTTTCAAACCAAGTTAAAGTAGAACCCCTAAGGGCGTTACCGGCTTTAGCTGCTATCTTGATTCTGCTCCAGTTGAATTCCGTAGCAAGGGCTGCAATACTGCTGCACCAGGTCGTCGCTCCGCAGTCGTTTTTGTCTGGATCAAATATTGGAAGGGCGATGTCATCATCCCTGTGGTTTGTTTTTGAAACAGCATCACGAATCGCCTTGAGAAGATCAGAAACCGCTTCGATATTCATCCTTAAACATAAAAATAGTATTTTTTTAATTGGAAGCTTGAGACGATCCCACTTCTGATGTTAGATTTTGTTTAAATTAAGATATCAAATGATCGATAATTTTACTGGAAATTAATAGTATGTATAAAGGTATACTTAATAAAAGTACTTTGTTGGTGATTTAATACAGTGATTCCTTACTAATAAGGAAAGATAGTAAATAAATATAGGCAAATAGTATATATTAGTTATATTTGAGGCTTTATAATGAAAATACACTAACCCATATATAAATCTGAATATATTTTGAATATAATGACGACAGTAATTTAAACAACAAATTATAACAATAGAATTAGCGAATATTAGAAATAACACACAATACATTTTTATCCAAAATATCTAAAAATAGTATATAGAGTGGCTTACGTAACTTTAGGATGTTGCCCCGTCCTTGGTTGGATATCAACTGCCCGAACCACACGTTATAAGTCGGCTTTTATAGCCAGTACTAATTATCAATCTACCCACATTTTTATTTATCACACTTCTTAATTATCAATCTACTCACATTTTTATTTATCACACTTCTAATTATAAATCTACCCACATTTTTATTTATCACACTTCTTTGTTGGCATTGACAATATAAGTTTGTAATGTTTACACATATGTATTATAATTATAACATCTAATGTTTTAAATATTCTTGTCAAGTGCTTTAGAAGAACTTAGCGGAGGAACAACCGCGGAGACCGACTTCAATTTATAATATGTAGAGGTTAAAAGTGAAAGAACCCTTAATCTCTAAAGCAATTAATCTGAAGTACCTACCTACTTATATTAATATTAAAATGAATTAAACTAATTATCAGAATTATCACCTGTTTATCAAAAAGCATGTCTGAGGGAATATTTTTTAGTCTAGGCTGACCACTGACAACATTAAAAGGATAAATTATAGCAAACATTTAGGTACATAATTGATCTACCACAAGTTAATAAAATATTTTTTAATGTCAAGCCATATATACGTTTTTATTATGGACTAGGTTCAGATAGGCTTATCTAGGCTTTCTAGACAGGCGACATACGGGCCCTTACTTAAATATTTTTTAAGATACTATTTTATCTATATGCTGCTCTCGAGTAGAGTTTCGTCAGTGCCGCCACTTTGATAATTTAAAAAGTCCCTGGTTGTAAAAGTTGTCATTACTTTTGTGCGTTGTAATGTCTTTGGGTTTTTGCCAAAGGTTTTTGGTTTTTGCTATAGTTGAACTGAACCACAGACTAAACAAGTATCTACAGAGAGTTATGTTCGCATTATGATTAAGTTAGCAAAAAATTAAATAATCGTAAGATAAATTTTATTTTTAAGGTTGAGTGATTTTGTATCTGCTACCTACAATATCACCTTCAGAAGATAAGATTTATAAGTCGTTAGATATTGTACATGTTTAGATTTTCGGATTTCTTTAATTTATATTCAATAGGGTAGATCTGTGCCCTTGCAGTGGGAACATGTAATAGGCTCTTGATGATGATGATGAGTCCGTATACTTCTTGATATTTGGTTTATATGTTCATGGTTCTGTACCGTCAAATTTACGTATGTATATATATACGCATACCTACGTGTTTGAGATTTGATTGCAAAGATGTTGTATTAGTCTGTTTTGATTGCCTTTATAAATAAATAGTTTAGTGCTTTATCCATGTTTGTATCATTCTTTGACATTTGCTTTATATGTTCGTTGTTCTGTGATGTCAGAGCTGTCATTCTTTCCTTCAACAATGCTTCAACATTCCTTTTATTTATTCTATATCTATGTTTTCTTAATTTCTTCTTATTCCTTATTCTATCTATCTTATTTTATTTATTGCGTTGCGCGCCGTCGTTGCGCAAAATATACATAATAATCTCATTATTTATGAGATTTGTATGCTTTTATCTTTTATAAATAAAAAGTTTAGTTTTTATTTTACTGTGATATGACTATAATTTAAAATAATTCTACGGAAATTATTTAGTTTTGGTATCTCAGGTATTTAGTATTTACTATGAAATCATTGTGATGTATTTTTTTGAAGAAATTGCATCATAATCTCATTTCGTTATACCTATTAAAAATCTTATGAAATAAATATTTCGTAGATTTGGAAGTCTTTGGAGCCGCGAGAGAGTGCGTACTGGATTTTAAGACGCACGAGATTTTATAAGAAGTTTGATGGTAGTAAAAACGAACTACAGTGCGATGCCTCCTGTTAAGCGCGGGAGACAACCTGTGAGCGAGCCCGAAGATGACGATGAAGATTATAGACGTAAAAGAGATCGAAATAATGAGGTAACAAATTACGGGCTAAGCAATAATTTCAATTTCCTACATATTGCACTGCCCTTACGGTGCCAGGCGCTATTCTAAGTTCCCGGGGATGTCTCGGAATCATTTTTCTACATCTGCTTCCGGAACATTACAATCTAATCCCAAATTATGTAATACATCAATACACCTGAATCCCAAATAGTAAATATATTGAATCCGAAATCGAATGAGTGCCAAATTGACAAAATTTCAAATTGGCGGCACATACTACAGGATAAAGATTACACCGCACTGGGGCAAGGTGCGATACTAGATATATTAATTTGTATTCATTCATAAAGACGTAACCACACTAAAGTGCAGAACGTTGCGATACTAATTACAATTGTTAAAGTAATGAAACAATTGTAATTAAAGTAAAATAATCTATACATATAATAAAATCATAAATGTGTCGTGCCGTGTCTGTACATAAATATTTTAAAAAAAAAACAAAAAATTGTACACATTGTTACAGATGTAAAAAAATAGCTTTTAGAATTTTATTAATTATAATAATAAAATTCTATAATAAAGAGGGCAAAGTGTCCCGTAAAGTACACCCCATCCCAAATGATAATCTGTACTTCAGTATCCTTTAAAAGATATTTATTTAATTGTGTATTTTATTTGTCAATTTATGAAAATTCTGCCAAATGTATGATATTATCTATACCTATACAATTGTTTGTAATTTTTTTTTATGTTAAGGTCGACAGACAGGCTGACGGTCCACTTGATGGTAGGTGGCTACCGTCGCCTATAACACAAACAACGCCTAAAGCTGCTGCAAGTGCACTACCGACTACAGTAGGATTGGATAAGGGATTAGGAGGGGGATAAGGAAATGGGCTCTGGCATCCCTTACTCACTCACCGAAACACAACAGCACGTATATGCTGTTACTGCCGCCAGGCGGGCTGCCCAAATGACTGCGAAACGCAGTGTGCCCTACCACTACTTAAACTGTCTATCAGCGCACAGCCAAAACTACTTAGCACTACTTACTTACTAGAAAGCTGAAATTTGGAACATACGTTTATTTTAAAATTTAAGCATCCATGCGGTTCATGAAGTACATTTTATTTAAATAATGCTTTCATTTTATTTTTTGTACCCTTTTGCGTTGGAAACTTTGCTTTTGGGAGGAATAGGGAAATGTACTTTGGCATCCCTTACATTGAAGGTCATCAGGCAGGCTGACTGTGATGGTAGGTGGCAACTGTCGCCTATAACACAATCAACCACATAAGTGCTGCAAGTGCACTGCCAACCACTTTATTTTTTATTTGAAAGAATTTGTATTGATATTTTTTTTTTGTTGGTACAGGCAGTGAAGAAGAGCAGATTTAAGTCAAAACAAAAAACACAGGAGACAGTGTCAAGGGTGACCAAATTAAAAACTGAAAACCAAGTGTTGGAGGATAAGGTGAAGTCGCTGACGAAGGAATTGCAATTTCTCAAGGAGCTGTTCTTAGCGCACGCCTCGAATACACAGGACCCGAAATTTCAGGGTATAGACCTGGAAAAGCTACTGGAAGACATTCCAGATGACAAGAATGACACTAGCTCTAGTAAAGTGTAGTTTATATTTTCTGGTAGTTAAAAAACGTTTAGTTTGTTGTGAATAATTAAATTTATTATTTATTATGATGTAATTATATTTTTACTTACAACTAAGCTTTCAATTTACAAATGTTCAATTCAAGTTACAAATGTGGTATCTTGAGATTTTATTGAAGGGTTTTTTTTATTTTTATAAAATCATTATTGAATTTTCAATATTTATTTAAAACTAGCTGGTGCACGCGGCTTCGCCCGCATTGAAAAATAACGCCTAAATAAATATATGAGCAATGTAACTCCTAACATCTTTATTGCAGCTATAGCTTTACCAGGCGTTAGATGATCCCTCGGGAACAGTACTTTTTTTTATGAAAGGTACACTATGTCCTTTCCTGCAATATGTATGCAAAATTCCCTCGGGAACAGTACTTTTTTTTTGATGAAAGGTGCGCTATGTCCTTTCCTGCAATATGTATGCAAAATTTCATGGTGATCGGTTCAGCGGTTTAGATGAGAAAAGGTAATAGAGTTACTTTCACATTTATATTATTATTATGAATTAATTTAAATGGAAAACTATGATGTTAGCATATACAAATTATAATTTGGTATAAATATGGAAATATTTTTTTACTATGATTTGATTTTCATACCTACATATTGTTTACGAGTCGACAAGAGTCGCAAGACAAAATTATGTGGTTACAAAGTGTTCTATATTTAATAAAGCTATTTGATCTGTCATGTTTTTCTTTTATTTTCAAATTCTACTTTTTTATGTTACGTCAACAGACGGTCGCCTTCTTCCGATCTAATTGGTCGCGCCTGCTTAACAGCCCAGAAATCTATTATTGTCATCTTGGACATTGCCGGCGTGCGAACAGAAAAGTATCTTCGGAAAAGTGCGAACTTTTCCGAGTAAATATGATTTAGCACTGTGGGGAGGGTCATCAGATTTTTATAACTATCGTATAGAAATATAGGTATTGAAGTAGACCGCGCCGCGCCGCTTCTTACCTTCCGAGGCCCGACCAGGATACAGCACGTGCGCGGGACTTCAGGGATCGGGGGACCATTTGTGCCGGCCGCGGCTGACGCCGTCGCTGTTGCAAGTGGCCCTCCAGGGCATTAGTTAAGTTTTTCTTTGTAAGACCCGGTGCGCTCGGGTGTTTTAGTGCGGTAAAAGTCCCACATAACGCTATGCACAATTGACCTGCATGCGGCATATAGTCGTAGAGTATCTAAAAGATTTCTCCCCCAGTAAAATATATATTTGTATTTTTGGGTAAAATTCAAAGAATTTCCATCAGTTCTGTAATGTGTACACTGTAAACCATTACAAATGAAACTTTTTTCTGGTCATGAATTTATTTATTCCTTATAAAATCATAGTATCACATTTAGTTAGATCAAACTATAATTATCACCATAGACAATTTCGTCTTATAATAATGAATAAAATTGTTTACATACTCTTAATAGGAACATTATTATTATATACAAGAGAGAGAAAAAAATGTCTTACTGTTGAATTTATGGAGATTTTTTAATAGGTGAGCTGCTGTATAGGCAACACATATCACCTATAAAAAAATAAATTCCAATGAAAACAGAACAAGCTGCCGAAAACTGCTGCATTCAAAAATACATTATTTTAAATTTAGAATACAATTCATTTTTTACGATACAAATAGATAGATAAAAAAATGAATTCCTATATAAATACATGTCCTTTGAATGTACTGCTTATAAACGAAATTTAATCCAAAGAAAAATAAAAAATATATATTAAAGGCATTTTTACAAGTCGGAGTTACAAGAGATTTAGGACTCATTCGTCAGATTCCGTTTTCGTCAGGGAAAAAAAAAATAGTTATTTTTTCTGACGAAAACTAAATTTCACGTTTAATTTACCTTCGTCAGATTCCACATTCGCCAGCAAAGGCACTCAAACATCTGGTATCGTATTCTGCGACAAGAATACGTTAATGCCTGACATTAACTTGTATCTATCGTTAATGCCAGGCAAATACTAGGGTTCCACATAGCTTCATAGTTAATTTTGAAAATTGAGGGGATCCAAAATAAATCTTAAAGTAAATGAAACTTTATTTCATTTACTTTTAGATTAATTTTTATCATTACTGTGATAAAAATAAATCTAAAATAACATACTTTTTAAAATAATCAAACGAAAATAAAAAAAAAATCTCATGCATACTTTTTAATTATTTTTGTAATATTAGTAATTAAAATTGTAAAACTACTAATACTCATAATATTAAACTGCTTGGTATTATCAGCAACAGAAAAGAAAAATAACTGCATAATTTTCTTTCTGACAAAAACGGAATCTGAAAAATGTGTCCTAAATTCAATAAGACACCATGATTCAAAAGTAGCACGAGCGATACAGAAAGCGTCCAAAGAATCAAAAACTCCAAAGAGTTGTTATGCATTATTAGATTAGGGTTCCCGGGTCCGATTCCCGGCAGGGCCAACTTAGAAAATGAACTTTTCAAATTTGGCTCTGGTCTGGAGCCGGACGGTAGTGGCAGGGCACACTGCGTTTCGCAGTAATTTGGGCAGCCCGTCTGGCGGCAGTAACCACTCTCTTACAGAAGACCACCGGCAAATAACAGCATGTTTGTTGTTTTGTTTCGGTGAGTGAGTAAGGGATGCCAGAGCCCATTTCCCTGTCCTCTCCTAATTGATGTTATGTTATTGATCGTAAGCGAGCTAATGCAAAAGTTCTTATTGATCGTAAAATCATAGCGGCTGTTTTGGGGGAAGCTTTAACTTAGAGTTATTTTATTAACAGCAAGCGGTGTCATGATTTCTTGATAAGTTAAATTCTTTGCTTATTACAAAACAAAAATGATTCGTTTGTCAAAAGTGATAATATGTAATAATAACTAAAATTTTCATGCTATTATGAGTAGAGAAGTATACATAGGGATAGCCTTTGCGTTCATGCAATTTTGTTATCAATGTGGGATGATATAAAAGTGGGACATAAAACGGAGAATAGAAAGGATGAACCTCAGTGAACATTACCAATTGGGACAAATATCTACCTACATATTCCTTCAGTTGAGAGAAGAATGTCCCATTTCTAAATGGATTTTATATTTATTATTTTTCGTATAAAACAAAAAAATATTTTTAGAACAAATGTCTTCGAATTTTTTTTCATACTTCTCGAATTTTTTTCAATTTTTGTCATCCATTTTAATTTCCGAAAATTAAATAATAAAAATATATTTGTATTTTAAAGGGTCGACAGTCAAACAGTACATTTTGGATTATATTGAAGGAAAATTTTGCTCGACGAATTTTGCTCGACGTTGCATTGGAGGAAGAGGTTTGTATCTCCATTCAGTTGCATCTGCAGTCATCAACTTTTTATACTTTGCTTTATTTAAAAATATGTTTTCGTCCGACTCTGAACACGAAATTAACAAACATGAAAAAATGTCGTTTGCCACCGCTGGGGGCAAATGGGAATTAACCGAGTCTACTTGTTAAATGTCATGCCATCATACAGATAAATGATGGAGGCGGTTAGAGTGGGTGCTATTTCCAAACGTTGATAACGCCATCTGCCGATGCGCTGACTAGATAGCACTTGTTCCCTTCAACCATAGTGATGTCCGTAATGGGTGCTGTGTGGTGGAACGCTCGCGATTCCACCGAACGGTACACATTGTCGTCTATGGTCTGAACGGGTTCATTGGGGTTCAACTTACAGCACTCCTGAATCACGGTCGTTCCGTCGATTATACGACTCCTGAAAAGAAATTGTCATTAAAAATGTGTAAGTTGTTTTGTCCAAACTTAGTTTTTTCAATTTAATCATTTCACAAAAGGGCAGTAATATTTAGAAACAACAGCCTGTCTGCCGATCTTAACATAAAAAAAAGTAGAAGCATTAAACATTAGAACAGTAGTCGGCAGCACACTTGCAGCACCTGTAGCGTTGCTTGTGTTATAGGCGACGGTAGCCACCTACCATCAAGTGGACCGTCAGCCTGTCTGTCGACATAACATAACATAAAAAAAAAAAAAAAAAAGAACAGTAGAATTGTTACTGAAATATTGATGCATTTCTAACTTTGTATCAAGGTAAAACATAATTGTCTACGTGATTAAAGCAAATAATTATGTTGTGATTGATTCAGTCGCGCTAGACTTGATATTCAACCCCCAGTTATGCGAATATCATCCTACTAATATTATAAATGAGAAAGTTTGTGAGGATGTATGGATGTTTGTTACTCTTTCATGTAAAAACTACTGAACGGATTTGGATGAAATTTGGCACACAGGTAGTTTATTACCTGAATTAAAATTTAGGATTATTTTTACCCCGGAAAAATGTTAAAATCGGCAGACAGGATGACGGTCCACTTGATGGTAGGTGGCTACCGTCGCCTATAACACGAGCAACGTCTAAAAATATTTAAAAAAAAGTGCGTGTTAGCTCCGACGCACGACTGGAGTTTACTCCCTTAAACGTATAAAATTTTCCTCGTGTCAATAGATAACTGGACACTTAATTACTTTATATTATTTAGTTACATTCTGCATATTCGGATGTTACGTGTTCCAAAAAAAGTTATGTTAGTTACGTTCGGTATACACAGATGTCACTACGTTTTATAAGTTCAAATAGTTCATTTTTTCGACGACACATGTCACTGCGTCGGCAGGTTATAACGCGCTATCGTTTAGTTTCTCAACCATGACTACACTTTTCATATATAAGAATTTTACGTTTGCTTTTATAAGCCCAGAGAATAGAATTAAGGATAAATACATGCGTCAGCTGTCGCAAAATGTCAAAGTGGCAGATAACGTAACGCTTGTATTAATTTTATTCTCCATAAAATTTTCATATCAGAGGCCTTATATGAAAATCGATTCTTAAGGAGTAAACTCCGAATATTTGGCGCCGCTGTAGTCAACAGTGGCGGCGCCAGTGTCGTCACGGCAATAAAGATTTCAGGCGTTATTTAGGTATTATATCTTTCAACGAAGGCACCAGCTAGTGTAAAATACAAATCCTAATTTCGACTACTATCGATCATAATTTTTATTTCAGACTAGCTGAACTCGGCCACGCTTCGCTGCGGCCCATACGGAGGCGGCGTGCGCATGGGGCGCGCGGTACTGGACACTGTTTATAATAATACTATTTATTGTAGTGTGATGTTATATAGCCTAAAGCCTTCCTCGATAAATGGACTATTCAAAACAAAAAGAATTTTTCAATTCGAACCAGTAGTTCCTGAGATTAGCGTGTTCAAACAAACAAACTCTTCAGTAGAAACTCTTCTTAAAGTAAGAAGGCAGTAGAAAGAAATGTGATGAAAGGTTACTCTACTAGGTAATTATGTCTGGCAACTAAAATGTCGGAATCTGTCATCCAAGTTTATCTACAAACTTTTAAAAGCTATAACTATTATACTCGTATATATTTGAGCAGCGACAGCCTATCGAAGTGCAGTTTTCAATCCTCCAAGTTTTCTTACCATGTCTCATTCTCTGTACCTTGTGAAAACATCTTCTTTTGTTACGAGACTAAAGTAATTTTGATTAGCAACTAGGTAGTTTTTCCTATACCTAAAATAATCTTAAGGGATGGCAAAATATTCCTTAATAAAAATAAAGGTATGTCTCATACCTGTATTTAAGGGCCCCGGGAGCGGCCCGCAGCGGGTCCGACGGTGCGTGCACAAGCACGTAAGAATCTTCCGGGTGCTGCAAGTCCCAATAGCGGACGCGCTGGTCGGAGCCCCCGGTCACCACGAACGGCTTTCCATCGCGTGCGCCGCAGTATATAGCGCTTATGTAGTGGCAAGCCTGTGTCAAATGTCAACCATTATAAAAGTTTGCCTGAGTACAGACATAAGAAAAAGTTAGAATTATTGGAAAAAAAATAAAGTATTACAAAGTTTGAAATAAGAAAGGACAGTAACCACCCCTTTACACAAAACCACCATGTGTGCAGCAACATATGTGCTGTTGTGTTTCGGCGAGTGAGTAAGGGATGCCAGAATCTATTTCCTTATTCCTTATTCCCTTATGCTAAATCCTACTTTGATTTGCATCACAAATGCGCTGTAGGGTACTGCAAATGCACTACCTATGGCGTTGCTTGTAATCACCTAAGATCATGTGGACCGTCAGCCTGTCTGTCGACCTTAACATAAAAAAGGGCTGGGAACGGTTGCTACACAGCAATGTGTACCTATTAGACAATTTATTTCGACGCACACAAGTTGGTCCCTCAAGTAGACAGTCAGCGACCTACCCTCAAGTAGACAGTCACGGTCCCACGGTGGTCTTCTGTAAGGGGATGGTTACTGCCGCTAGACAGGCTCCCAAATGACTGCGAAACGTAGTGCGTCTAGCCACTACTATCTAGATCCAGTTCAAAGCAAACTATGAAAAGTTCATTTAAAAAGTTAGCCTTGACGGGAATCGAACACAGGACTTCAGAGACAGAGCATTAAGGTAACCTTAACTATTCGTCCAATTGGCCCTAGGCTTAAGAGAGCAATCGTGTGTTCTCACCGGCGGCTTGTACTGCAGCGGCTGCGGGGAATTGGTGTATGGCCATAGTGCGTGCGTGCGCTGCGTCGACTCGAGGCAATAGGCGGACGCGTCCCGCGCACCAGCACACCACACCCCCGCACCTCCAGCACTCGATCCCGCACTCACCACGCGACGCACACGTTCCGCTGTAAGCACCCAGTCCACGTAAAAGTGATTGCAAACTTTGTACAATTGCGCGTGTACTCCCACTAATTGATTCTAAAATCGCCGATGGGACTGACATAAAAAGATTCCAGTGATTTCAGATCTGGTAATGGACTCAATTTTATTTCATCAATGCATACAAACAAATAAATATGAAAAACAAAACTACCCACTGATATCGAGTTTAAATTATGTATAGCGACACCTACTCACAATTTGCTTTCTATGTTCATTACACATAACGAGCCACTAGCGACATCTAGTGAATTCTGATAATATTAACAGAACGTAAGTATCGCAAACATAAGTATTAATATTCGTGGCTCTAAAAACGTTATACCAACTTAATGGGTCTTTCAAATAATAAAAATTATGCAAAATTAAATCAAATATTCATTAAAAGAGTAATACAATTGAAATTCAAAGAAAAAAAACTACTATTGTTTTTATTGTTTTGCTAAAAAAATGCCCGTATAAAATTTAGTTTTTTTTAGTTATTATTAAACTACATGATAGCCTGTAAAATATCTCAGAACATCGCTTGTCGGTCACATCTCCCCGGGATATGTTGTATAAACTCATTATTGAAGAAACTATTGCTTCACAATTCAATTATGGTTAGTAATTTTAAATATATAATATTCGTTTTTTTGGTAGGTATAAAAAAAAAGACGTTTAATTTCGCTTCTCTACTAACCCATATTATTGTTAAAGTGAATAAAGAACATACATAATACGAGCATACGTAAAAAAATTTGTTTGAAATGTTAGAAGCAGCAATATTGTGTTCAGATTGTTTTAGAAAATATTAGACAAGACACAAATATTATTACTAAATTTATAAATCAACAAAAGTGTGAATAAAAACATAAAATAAAATAATGGTCACTGGATGAAACTGGCGGCTAAGACACAGGCTCGGCCTATTTTAGACGCTAGCACTCAACAAAAGTAATTTACATATTTGTTTTTGTTGTTGCCATTAAATGTTACTTTTAAAAATGTTTATAGGTTTGTGAATAAATGTTGTGAAGTCAGATCCAAGAAGATTTTATAATAGATTACATAATCTGCCATTGCGTCAGCCCATGTATGCCCAAATCATGCTCTTGTATAAGCCATTTCACTACAAACAGTGTGGTTATGGTCAAAACTAATATACTCACAGTTGGGATGTCTGACTGAAGTGATTGGCAGGTGGAACCTCAGGTCCCACACGCAAACGAGACCGCTGGAAGTGCCCGCGGCGAGGTACCCGCAGCGATCCGCATAGAGGCACGTGTACACACCATGACGAAGGTCGCCTTGTAGCTTCCAAGCGTTGCCTGTTGCCCAATTCAGTCAATATGAAATATTTTATGTCAAACTAACCGATGCCCGCGACTTCGTTCGCCTGGACTTCGTCTTAAGAGACGAATGTATAACTTTCTAAACAACTAATAGAATAAAAAAATAGAATGTGTTAACTAATAGACTAAGCGTAGTGCTGTTCTTGCGGGAAGAAGATTTCCTCTCCCAGCCTATCCGCTGGGCTATCAGCTCGGGCGCTAACAGCTGGCCTAGATCCGCTACCTTCGCCCTTGATCGGAACCTGGGCGGTAGTCTTAGGCTTGAATTATATGCATCCGCGCGAATAAGCGGCCGGGCCGCTCCGCTTAAGGCGACGCCAGCCCCTAATGATAAAAAAATCCACTTATTTGTAACCGTTTTCCTTTTAAATTATCATAATAATTATAATTTAAAAAATACTCAAATCATCTGCAGGATATATGAAAGGGGATCATCATAATTATTTTTTAAATTATATTTAATTATATATATATAAAAAAAAATACTAATTTGGGGTCTAATATCGATGTTGTAATCGTGCGATTTGCTTAATAATCAATATTTTAAATAGCTAATTCTTAAGATAAATTTTAAGATCCATTATCTGAAGGATCATCAAAAGAAAAATTTGAATTATACTTTATTTAATTTTTAAATAGATATTTCCGAGATTTGTAAGTAGCGACTCCCCCTCAGCAGTCCCGTCAATTCAGTACAAAACGAGTTTTGCGGCTGGAGTCGCCTTAATCCTATCGTTAGCCTGTCTGGGACCTTAACAAAATAAAAAAAAACCTGGCGCTCTGAGATCCCAGCCCACGATGGTGGCGTAGAGAGTTGAGTACGAGATGACACCGGCGTGCACTCCGCCCGCGCAAGCCATCGCAGTGCAGCCTCCCTCCCCGCCCCCCTCCAACTGACGACACTGCGACAGTGTCATGCGACTCGACCCACTGTCCATTCTGACGGAAATCACACAACACCAACATTACTAGCTCGTTTTTTCCCATTCCCGTTGGAACTTCGGAATATAGAGTGTATGAAAACACTCTTCTGTTTAAATGTCGTGTAAAAATTTCAAGTCAATCCATCAGCTAGTTTTCGTGTTTTATGGACATTAACATACGGAAGCTAATTCTACATAAATATGGTTTCTGTATTTTCTATGAAAACTAGAGGTAGGACGGCTTTCATCTTGGCTACTAAAATTCATCATAGCATATCTGTTCTTGTAAAATGTTTTTATTATAAAAATTAAAACTTATCTCTTTAAAGCAAATTCCGGCAAATTTTTTTTATTTCTTGTTTTCTTGTAACTCATAAGCTTCTTCTGCTAGTCGGTATCTTTTACCGATTAATCGCCGATTTTATAAATGTAGCCAGATAGTCGACCCAGTTCATTAGAACTCCATTAGGAAACCATTGAAACAATTCTATAAATTCTTAAATATCAACTAATAAGCTTGGGTTAAATATAAACAGTCTTAAATATCAACTATATAATCTTAAATATCAACAGTCTTGGGTCTAAGTTGTAAAAGTCAGAAATAATAATCTATATAAATAAAAATGAATCGCTAAATGTGTTTCTTAGCGCAAAACTCAAAAATGGATGGACCAATTAGACTATTTTATTTTATTTTTTTCAAATATTCGTTGAAGTCCGTATAACATTCTTAGAAAGTTAGAAATTAAAAATTAGAAATATTATCCTGACAATTTTTTTTTAAATTACAAATCAGCTTTTGACAATAGGACGTCTGTTGGGTCAGTCAGTACATAAACATTGAACTCTTTTCACACTACGTGTGTGCGAGATCCGAGGGGTCTGGATAACCTATATTAGGTTTTCATTTCGTCATCACCTATGTTTTTGAGTCAACATTACTAAAGATTCCTCGGAGCTCGCGCGCGGACTATATTTTCTTAACTATGACCAAATGAGCCATCAGTTTTTCTGTCACCTTTCCCTATAAATATAAAAAGAAAATCTTACCTAAGCACGAATATAGAGTCCTCGGTGGCTGCCACCAGTGACTGACCTCCTTCGCAAGCGGCCGCCGAAATCACAGAACCCGCGCCGCGATTATATACGCACCGAGATCTGCAAACAAGCAGCAATGTCTGTATTACGACTAAACATATATCCATCAACATCTAATATATCTTTCAGATTTCTTTCTTTACTGCTTCGATCGTTTTTTAATTGGTGAATTATATGATTATTTGAATAATAATTTATTGAATTATTTGATTATTTGAATTATTTGATCTTATTCTGTCACAAACAGATGACGTTTCATTGTAGTCTGGCACACAACTGGAGATATCCATACCTGCTATCAGAACAATTCAGATGTTTTTTAATGTTACATGAATTGGCACGAAAATGAGACAGCACAAAGTTCGAAATTGTTATGACAACCTTTCAGGTCCAGACTAAGTACGTATATAAACACGATACTATAAATGTTAATCGAAATAAATCTCGATTATGAATCTAAACTTCAGATTAGATTAAATTATTTTTGCAGGGTTGGCAGCGCACCTGCAAGGTGTTGCGTGTGTCCTTGGGCGACGGTAACCACCCTCCATCAAGTGGACCGTCAGCATGTTAGCCACTCTTTATAATCCATTTAAAAAAAGTGATCACACTGAAATTTAAAGAGCGCAATACGACCCGAGACCACATTTTCATGTATGAGTGTAAAATAGTATTTTGTCCACGTATACTTGGATAAAATACCGAGCCAAGCCTCACTTGTTGACGTAGGCGTGTCCTTGCAGACGGTTGGCGTCCCAAAGCCTAACCGTTCCATCGTCGGAACAGGACCCGAAAAGGTTGTGGTGGGCCGGCAGACGGACCAACTGATTTACACGAGCCCTGAAAATCAATATAACTATAATCAACTAACTAATTACGAGGAAAAAAAAGGACAAGATAATTTCACATATTATTATGTTCTCTTGTAAGTCTTTTTTTTGTTAAGTATATAATCGGATATTTTATTATAATCATGGGTACTTTTCTGTATCCCTGAAAAAGTGTATGCAAAAATTCATGATTCTTGAGTAGTGAAAGCGCAACAAACAAATTCACTTTCGCATTTATAATAACAGGATTTAAAGGACCTAAAAATTTAAAATTATTAGGAAATTAAGGCATCTTATTTTATTATTACGCATTAAAAGCATCTTATTTTAACCATTAACAGTAATTATTAACAGTATTTTAATAATAATAAAATTATCCACTATGTAACATATTATGTTAAAATTTATACAATTACATACTACAGTCCACCTTCCCTGCAATTACCTTTAAAACAGGTGTCGGCGCTAAAACGCACTCTAGTCATCAGGGAAGCTATTTCTCATAATGCGTATGAGAATAGCATCCCTAATATTGATATCTGTTTTATCCGAATAGGGTCAAATGGAAGACAATATATACCATAAATTACCTGTGTTCATGTAGATAAGCCAGCAACTGTGTGCCGGGACGCCACGACGACGGAACGCGTAGCTCGTCGTTATTTTCTAAGTGGTCACCTTCATTCCTGGATATATAAACATTATAATAAAGCAGTGTTGGCATAGTGGACCAACCTTCGGTTGTCAACACGTCCAAATCGTATTTCTCGTGAGTATTTTTGTGTGTGGATGAAACCATGTGAGGAAATTAAGCTACAAGACTAGTACCTTAAATGTCTCGGTTTAATTGCTTGATAAAAATAGTTTTTTTTTTTAATTTAAATGGGTTTGCTCTTGACCAGCATCTATCCATGTAGGAAGGATGAGGCCGAAGATGGAGCGAGCTCACCCAGTGATCTATGATCCCAGTGGTGGGATTGAATGTATTCGCTGCACATTAAGGAATCTAAAATAATCATTTAGGCATGAAAGAGAGTGGGAGTGGCGCGGGTGGCGGTTTCTGCAGGCGGGTGTCGTAAACACATAATTCATTTTGTGTATGAAAATAGGGTCAGGCAGAGGGCGGAAGATCGCAATCCAGTTCGTGATTCTTGCTGAGCCATGATAACGCGTTACGCGTTTACGTTGAGACGCCCGAATCACTGAGTTCACGAGTAAGAATATATGTTTTTCGCCCTTCCTTGATAAATATTTTTACATCGCTACTAAGTACGTACACGCCTTATTGTGTAAGATTACAAGATAAAAAAATAACTGACACTACCTCAAAGACTTCTGAAACTTCTGCTGCATCCTGGCTGTTAATTTCCTCAATTCTACGCGACATGGAGCCATGCTATCTGTAAATTTCAAAATGACACCTGTCAATGCAATACCACAGGTTATTTAATACTGAGCCTATGAGACTACGAGGCCCATAGATAATTAATCTTAGCCTCTCTGTTTGTGCAGGTTGATCTCTGAAACTATATTCTGCTTTAAACACTACTTGAACGGCAAAGGAAAAAATTATCTTTTTCCTTGGCCGGAAAAAAAAAGGAGCATTTGGGTGAGTTAAGTAGATAATATATATAAGCCATGTCCACCTGTAATATTGTACTATTCAAACAGTGAAGGAATTTTTAAAATTTTCAAAACATACCGAAACTTACAAAATCTACTCTCTCTTTCTTAGTTTAAGTAGTGTCAGTGATATTTGTACAGCACGTCTGGTGGCAATAATCATCCATTACAGAAGACCACTGTGAAATAACAGCACGTGTGCTGTTGTGTTTCGGTGAGTGAGAAAGGGATGCCAGAGCCCATTTCCCTGTCCCTTCCTAATCACTTATCCTTAATTCTATTATTGTTGGCAGTGCACTTGTAGTACCTGTGGCGTTGTGTTTGTGTTATAGAGGAAGGCGGTAGCCACCTACCTACCTGTGTTATGGCCTGCTGATGACCTATCACAAAAAAAAACATGTCAGTCGTAGGACTGCACGTCAGAAGTGAGACTTAGCTTCACAAATATATACTAGTAAGTTGCTTGATGCCACACACACATCTGTATTGTATCTGAGGGTGGCGCTCGGTCAGCGTGACGCGAGTTCAGTGCACTTTCCCCATATCAAAAGTAGTGCCCAACGTGCCTAAAGAAGACGTTACTTCAAAACATTAGTAAACTTAGTACAGACAAAGAGGAGGTAGGAGAATAAGCTTTAAAACCTTTTACTCAGACACTTGAACATAAAAGGGAATGGTTGCAGCCGCCGAACGAAGTGCGTCCTGCTACTACAAATAATTATGACGTCAATATATTTATGCAGGGAACTTAACTCACATTGGACGTAGCTTGCGCTGTGCCCCATTTGCAAATGCGCCGGCTGTACGGACACCGCTTGAGATACCGCAACACTAGTGCTGGCACTCGACATCGCCTGTGATTGCGACACAGAAGCGGACTCTGTCGCTGTAAATAATCCATACTAATATTAACTCTGTCTGACTATCTGTTACTTTTTGATAATATTCTATTAAGAAATTTGAAGTCTAACTAATGTATTCAGGAATGACTGATCGTGTAGGCTTACATTATGATCAAATCTCACTTCGGTCCTTGAAAAAGTAAATAAAAATAAAATCGTAAACGAGCCGTGTCTGTGCATTAAATATTTTCTAAAAAAAAAAAAACAATTTGTACACGTTGTGCTTAAAAAAATATTTTTTTTACCGAGGTCAAAAAAATAAGTTTTTAAGTTTTAGATTTTTTGTCTGTATGTCTGTGTGTTTGTACACACTAATCTCTGAAACGCCTTAACAGATTTGAATACAGTTTTCACTTATGTATTGTAGCAAGCTTCCCGTAACATTTAGTGTTTGTTTCATTCTAATCGGTTTACAAACAAAAAAAGTTACGCGCTATACCGGATACCACGCGTATGAAGTTGCGGGCTCAGTTAATTTTATAATAAACTTATAGAATAGATAATTCAATATTGATTTAGTTTATAATTCAGTTGATATATTATATTAAAGTATATAATATGTTTCTAAAGATTCATAGAAGAAAAAAGCAGTAACGTCTGAGAGATTGAGCCCACATTTTTATGATAAAGTGTTTGTGTGTGATCAGCAATGGCGTATGACTCAAAAACGCCTACAGTCTAACTAAACTAATACAACTGGCGTATGATATAACATTTACGTACACATGTTAAAATGTGGGTAGTTACCACGATTAAACAACTTGAAAGCATTGAAAGGTTTTCTCCGTCTGGGCGAGGTATCTGTTAAGAAGATATGTAATATTGAATGGCGGAGGATCCCCAAGCAATCCAATAATTACTAAAATTATTTTAACCGCCGATTATGTTATTAACACATAATTAACAAACAATTATGAGGCGAAACTATAAAAAATACTATCAATTTTAAACCATAAACACTGTCCACAATGCTTGGTTTTCATTGAACTAGATGGCGGTTTTTATGACTTGTTGTTTTAGTAAATTAACATACAATTTGACAAGGTTTGCCTTAGCTCTGTGAATCAGGGGCTACGAATTCGATTTGCAAACTTGCAAATTCAACGTTGCCTCTGGTCTAGGTGTGCAGGGTTTCGTCTCCTGGCCATTGTGTGGTTATCCCATAACACGCGGAATTAAAAATTCCGAATCTTTTGAACCCTTTACAATTCGTCTCACTGTAGAGTCGGAACATTTTGATGCCTCTGCGGTCCGTTTCATGCATTGTTTTAAATTATCAACTGCATTATTATCCGCCTTTCCATAAAACAATATACGTCATAAATAATTTTTCTCGCTTTTCTATGTAAAATCGTTTCGTAATTAAAAACTTTTGTACGCGATGGTATTTTGAGAACAAACGCAACGTGGACACAACGCGGAATAAAGGTCGACTGATATAAAAAAGGTCTGACGAACCAATAGCGCATCGGCAAGCACGCGGCGCGTGACACCCTCGCCCCGCGTCCCACCTCATACCACCAAATAGACCGATAAATCGCTATGCACATCTTGACCGCCAGTGTTCTTTTTACGTGACGCGACTTATACTTGAAATATAGAGCACATTATAAGTGAGCGAAGTTTGAGTTATATATACCTCTAACAGAGTGATGTTCCTGCGAATGGCCAAACATATGCTGCCATTCGGTGTTCATGTGAGACTCTTGGGATGTGGAAGTTTTGTGTACTCTTCTGAAAAAAAAAAAAAAAAAAAAAAAAAAAAAAATATTTATTAAATATATATTATACTGTACTGTAGCATTAACAAAAGACGAACTGTAGTAGACGCATGCAACGGAATGCAGATTGCTATCGATAAGTGGTACGAAAACCGGCCGTAGTGGACAGATTCGATATAATCGACTAGCAAATTTTGGAAAACTAATGACGTACTCAAACTTTACTGCCTAATGCTATCCTTTTTTGTTATGTACATTTTCTCCATAAAGCCAGTTTTTACAAATTTTTGACCCATTTGAATTATTTTTTGTATTGGAAAATAATATATATATTTGTTTATTTATCAAAAAACTCGAGACATCTCAAAATATGGCTTATGTGTTCTTATACATGTGGCTACCTTGTATACTAAAGCTCAACCGTCGACTTGCCTCGGTTTCTCAACAGTTTACGTTTTTCATTTAATTCTGAAAACAATCTGTAAGATTTGTACGATTGTTTGTTCTGTGATGATGATGTGATTCAAACATTCATCACGATAAAGATAATAATTTGATTTGTTTTTGTAATTATAAAAAAACAAATTAGTCTAACATGTTACAAACTTTTATTTTCACATTACTTATGATATCGTATCAGGTTATCGACTTGCGCCCCGCACTCTGTGAGTGCAAGCGAGATACCTATACTGATAATAGTACATTACTGCCGAGTCCAGGATGAAGTGGTTTCAAGGCCGAGCTTTAGCTAGGCCTTGATAAATATCTGAGTCCGGCAATCCTCATTCCGGTCGAGGCTGGTATAGTGCTTTTCTCAATAAATGTGAGGAAATAATGAAACACGTGATAATGCAAAAAAATTATCAATGAGTGCAAAGGAAACAGCCATACAGCCCAGACATCAAAAGAGCGTGCGCTCGCCCCCCTGCCTACTACGCCTGTGACAGTAGCGGGCGCGTTCGTGAAGACTCGTGAAACTTCGGGTTTCATCGGGCTGAGCAGCGGCCAGGAATGAATTTTCATACAACATTCTTGGCCTAGGCCGAGAAAGAAATGCATGAGCCAAGAATTACAAACTTCCTGGCTTGTTTTTAGTACAAGAATGCCTACATTTCCGAGCATGTTTGAGAAAAAATGATTTATTAACTGACGACTCAGTTGATAATGCATCTACTATAGAAGTACAATCAATTAATAAAAAAAATATTAGGTTAGTTCGATATAGATACTAGTATTAAGCTGACCGTACCTGTTCTGCGTGTTAGCGTATGGTTTGTCGTGTGAAGGCGTGACCTCGGCGGCGCCCTCCAATTGTACAGACTTTGAGAGACCCGTATTGTTTAGAGACAATCGCCCCGGTGCCTCTGTTATATGCTTCAAGGAAAGTAAATTTAGCTTCAAATAAAGTTAAAATATCATGCAAAAAATGATAACATATTTATTTCACCATGATTTAGAATTTAGCATTTTTATTTTGATTTTATAGGAATAAACAATTAGTTATCAAACTCAAATTAATAGACTTATGCAGATTTTTTTCACTGTACTTTTTCTGACTGTACTTTTGGTGTTTAGCGAATCCGGTATTTTGAGAAGCTGGTACTTTGCGATTGACCCTCTCTGTTGTAGCATGTATGGTTTATAAATATTGATAAAATTTGTAAACTTTCTAAACAGAGCTGAAAAGATGTTAACATGTCTACATTCAAATCAGTCATAATGAGTACTGCTGCGCTTAAGTGTGGTACGCACATTCTGCTAACTATATAGAATCTCACTTTACCTAACAAAGAGATCACATAACGCTGGTAAGAAAAATAGCTACTCACCTGTGTATATGACCCTTGTATTTTGATAAGGTGAGCGCTCATCGCAAGCAGTTGGTTCTCCATGTGGTCGGTCATACCTGAGGGTTGAATTTGTTTATACATAAGTTTTATACTAGTTACCAGTGATGACATATGGCGCCGAAACGTGGTCTCTAACCACAGGCCTCGTAGAAAAGCTCAACGTCGCTCAACGGGCTATGGAGAGAACTATGCTCGGGGTTAGAAAAGTAAATTCGATATTTTTTTAAAAATTTTAGGTTCAGTAGTTTCGGAGATAAGGGGGAGGAGGGAATGGTCAATTTTCGTCTATTTTCTAAAAACTTAGAAACTATTAATTTTAAAATTACAAAAAGAAAATACATTTAAGATCTTCACAACAAGATGTCCATTTGATATGTCACACGATTAGGGTTGTCAGGCCTCAAAATCGAAAATACGGACACAGACTCGTATTTAGCTGTACATTTTGCCACAAAAGCCTGATACACGGGTTTTTAAACGAAATAGTTCTTTTTATTTGTGCATTTATTACTTTAAGATTTGCTCTACTCTTTATTATGTATCACACATTGTTTTCTTAAAGTAATTTGTAAGATCGCGAATCATGTATGTCCGTGTGATTCTAGCCGTTGCGGGGTTAACCAAATCCTAACAAAAGCCGGACGGGCCGGACTTTTTTTTATTTATTTTATTTATTTCCAAAAACTTACGACTATTTTTACAGGTTTTGTACCCAATACAATAGCGTAGCTTATTTGTATAAACAATAATATCTGCATTATATCCTTACTTAACTACACTTTTATAACATAAAATAAACAGAGCTATCCTTGAGAATTCACTCAGAGTACAGACGAATATATCAGTTTCATTGGCGATAAGATTGAGAGTGCGGAGCGCGCGCGTCAGTGGCGCCTTGGCCAGTAGGTTAGTGCGCGCGCGCGGCACAGCCAGTAGCTGCGGCCGCCGCCTGCGCCCCACGTACCCGTCCGGAACACACAACCCAACCAGTTCCAGTATACTAGCATTGTGTATCTTCCCTCTCATTATCTTAAATACATACGACTTACATACAAGTAATACATCTTACTTGTATATATTTGGCCTGTAAAAACCGGACATAGCCGGACACCTGGCAACCCTACACACGATGCTCAAATTTTTATTTTTATTTTCCACCTTCCCCCCCAAAAATGACCTCCCATATACAGATTTCATCTATTCACGTCACAACTACGCGTTTGGGTCACAGAAATTGATATGTGTACCAAATTTCAAGTTAATCGGTCTAGTAGATTCGGAGATAATTGACTATGACGGACGGACAGACATACACACGAATGATCCTATAAGGGTTCCGTTTTTTTATTCGGACGTACGGAACCCTAAAAATTAAGGGGAGGCCTTTGTCCAGCAGTGGACGTCATACGGCTGAGATGATGAAGTTTTATACCGCGGTCAGCGAAATCCGATTACACCCACTTCCACGAAAGTAGGCACATCAGTGGCCAAAGCGAGTACGTCACACACGTTATAATACCTTCAGCTTTCGTTCTTGGACTAAAAGCATCTACGAGTGGTGTCGTAGAAAAAAAAATTATGTTACTAGTGAAAGCCGATCGCCAACGAGATGGACAGAGTGAAGTAAGTGAAGT
Source organism: Bembecia ichneumoniformis (assembly GCA_910589475.2). Classification (NCBI taxonomy): domain Eukaryota; kingdom Metazoa; phylum Arthropoda; class Insecta; order Lepidoptera; family Sesiidae; genus Bembecia; species Bembecia ichneumoniformis. Next base: position 5,200,459 of record OU342543.1, read on the forward strand.
AAGCCACCCCTTTCTGATACACTCTGCCAGGCGTGCTCTCTCGATAACATTATGCCACCGATGCTGCCACGGAAATATTGGCAATACGTGTAAGTAATAATTTTATGTCGAAATAGCACCTCTTTTGGCATCGCAATTACAAAAATCCGCATGTCAAAGAAGTGTCACATACCATCGGAGGTGAGTCTGCGGAAAAGGTTTTTCATCTGTTGTCCCATTTCGCAATCTGACGGCATGAGGCCTTGTTTCACCTGAAAACATTCATCAGCATCGATTTACAACACTGTGATCCTCTCTCGCCTTCAAATGTACTAGTAGATACATGTTCCCTTACACAATTAAACCCTATCAACGTTTACTCTACATATGTAGTCACACAAACTAAAGACTTCAAAGGAAAAGCGTTGCAATAAATACGTATAGTTCGCCACTGTGAAAGTGCCATTGTTATAATAGCACACCATTTCACGTCCATTTAATGAGCAGCCCGTCTGGCAACAGTTGGTGGTCTTAAACAAAACCACAGAGAAATAACAACACTTGTTGTATTTCGGTGGGAGAGTAAGAGATGCTACCGCCCATTCCACTCTCTTTGCCTTTGACCTCTTTGCTCACCTACCGTCAATAACAACGCCAGCCTGCCCGGCATTTTTTAAAACAAGGCTTTTAGTAAAGGATGTTTACTATCTGTATATTTAATCGAAGGCTCTCGTGAATTTTTGTTGTGCGTGATGAAAATGTTATTATTAATGATTTTATGTACAAAAAAGTTACATGAAAAATTTACACGTGGGATCATACAAATTATTGTTGATATATATTTTTTTAACAATTGCACTCTTTGCTTGGAAACTATATGAAGTGCCGTAGAAAAAGAGACCACAGATCGGTTTTTTAGCACCTGGCAACCCAAGACTTGCAGCAGACTAGGAGCTGGCAACCTATTTTTTCCACTTATTTAGATCGGTCTCTTTTCTACGGCACATCATATAGTTTCCAAATAAATGAGTGCAACTGTTTAAAAAAAGATATCAAAAAAAATATGATAAAGGTACTTGCAGCAAGATTTTGCTAGGCCACCCCGCGGCGTAGTATGACCCCACATGTAACCTTTAATTTAAATCATATTTCGATCAAATAACAGTTAGGTGCAGAATTTTACGATAGGATCTTAAACTATAACAGTATGCGGGCAAATGTTAATAGGTTACCTTTATCCGAGCATTGCGTCTCTCCCGTAAAGTGTGCACAAGACGATCGACGTCGCCGTGACGCACCACCGCATCCAACACCTTCCGAGGAATCGGCTCCGATAGGCTTTCCAACAGCAGCTCGCCGCGCTCAACCTAACACAAGACATATTAAATAACAATATCTTCCTTCAGATGTAATGGAGTAACTACATTTATTCAAGCTCAATTCAGCTTTCCTTCATAGAAAACAGCAGTGTCGTATGGGGATGCGTACGCGTCCGTTCAGCTTTCCGAATCTATTCAGCTTTCGCGCCAAACAGGCGAAAGTGAGGACAAGTCTGTTTTATCATTCGCATGATAATCGCCGCGTTCAGCGCTGTTGGCGACTCCTCGTCGACAAGTTAAGACTTGCATAGTTTCTAATTCATTTAACCCTGTACGAAGAGGTTCAGCGGATATGATACGCGATGACGACCTTACGCGGTTGATAGAAGCTGAACTGTATGATTGTAACCAAAATCGTCCTTCGAAACGCGGAATGGAGGTCAATAAGTGTTACTCTCTAAAACGCCCATTCCTTGAAAAACGCACAAATACGTACTAAAATTTTCTAACAATGGTCATTCAATTGGTGCGGAGAGTTTCGGAAATCTACGTAGGACACACTGAAAGTTTTGAATCCATACTTAATATTATAAATGTGAAAGTTACTCTGTCTGTCTGTCTGTTACCTTTTCACGCCTAAACCGCTGAACCGATCATCATGAAATTTTGCATGCACGTTGTCAGGGATGCAGGAAAGGACATAGGGTACCTTTCATCCAGAAAAAAAGTATTGTTTCCGAGGGATCATCTAACGCCTGGCAAAGCTATACTGCAATAAAGATGTTAGGCGTTACATTGCTCATATATTTAGTTTGGCTATTTTTTTATTTTTCATCGCGGGCGAAGCCGCAGGTACCAGTTAGTTAACATAAATTGAACAAGTTCAAAGTAAAATTTATTGTTTTTAAAAAATCTCCTGCACATTTTATACATTCTTTTTAATTCTGTGAAACATTTTTCAAACCACGAGGACCATTGAAATGATGGTACGTTTTCCGCGTGCTGATTGAAAGCTATCACGACTGGTCCTTGAATATCCGTGAAAATACAAAAATAAAAAAGTTTGATCAGAAAAAGTGCGCGATGAAGCTTGTCTTTTCTTGTTAAATAAGTACAGTAACGAAAAGATTTCGGAACATATTATGACGTGCGTCAAAAGTGGACTCCTGGTCAATATTAGGCGACGAACTTAATGCATTTCTGCTAAGTCCTCGCCTTAAGCGATTTTCCAATGAGATTGAAGAGCATTCCATTTCTCAGTTGTATGGGATGCCAGACCTACTTTTCAATTAACCCTCATTCTATTCTGCTTGATAGACGGCTTTTTAGCAAGCAAAAAAAAGACGGCTTTTTTACATATCGTTTTTGGGTGAATTCGCGTCGAATAAACTGTCTGGTACAATATTGAATAAAAAATAAAAATAAAACTGACCTGTATAAGTTTATGTCTAAGGTGCGGCCACACCAGCGGCAGTATCTTGCAGTGTACATCGATTGGATTTAATAGGGTCGCGACCGTCGCTATCAAACCAACCACCTCGTGACGAATCTAATAGCAAGAAAAGTGTTATTGAAATATATATATAGACCGTTTAAATAAGCCGTCGTCCGCGCGGTACAGGGGCGCGGGAGTATGACGACAAAGGTATCACACTACGTGCACCCGCCGCCCGCTTTTCTCTCGGTCCCTTTTGTCGTCATACCCTGCGCCCCTGTACCGCGCGGGCGAGGACTCATTTAAACGGCCTATCTATAGTTGTATTTTTGTAATGTGTGTGATAAAAATAAATAAATGAAGGTGTGTTGTCTCATAAACACAAGACAATAAAAAGTTGACATTTACCCATAAGTTAGGATGTGCAAGGTACACAGCACTTTCTGCTACCAGATCACAGAGAGACTGCTTCGTCAGCAGTCCAAGTTCGGCCAGATTGCTTGTCGCCCGCAGTGCTTTTGCTATTATCCACTCCGACTGGTCCGTTAGACCCTGGAATATATTTATAATTTAAGCGAAAACTCTTGCGACAAGCAGTAGGTGCGTGATGACCAACTTGTATGCGCGTGCGCAAGTCTACTGCTCAATGCACCCATCACCTGTTTGATTTATTTATTTATTATTACATGGCCTCCAACGAGGCAGGCATCAGACCAAAACACACAACAAGGGATGTCAGCCTGTCTGCCGATTTTAACGTTTAAAAAAATATAGCTATCCCTACCAGTGGTAATACTTGGAAAATAATAAAATAATTTGACAAGTCCGCCGTTTCTCCGTTACTTATTTTGTAACGGTTTTCTCTAATGGAAACGGCGATAAACGAGAAGGTTTGTGTACATAATTTAGAGGAAAAAACTGCTACCACGCGAAGCCGGAGACGGGTCGCTAGTTTATAACGAAACTCACCTTTTCTTATATCTTCAAGTTATGAACCACCAACAACAACACTTTCCTTCCCGACGACGAATTAAAATAATCCTAACGCAAGTATAAGTTATGCTCTTACCTGTTGCAATAACGGTACCAATATGGGTGCCGCATGATGGCCCACATAAGCGGCCACTCCGATAACCCTTTCGAAGAAACACCCTCGTAGACCAATCTCCTCTTTGTCGTTCAGAAACGTCACCATGTGCGACAGGATCACGTCGTTGGCTACACAAAGAATGTATTTATTAACACCCGACGCCCGACTCAAAAAGAGGTTTTATAAGTTTGATCTGTGTATCTGTATATGGATGTATCTGTCTGTGGCATCATAGCTATCAAACGAACGGTCCGATTTTGATGCGGTGCTTTTTGTTTGAAAGCTGACACGATCGAGATGGTTCTTAGCTATAATTTATGAAGATCTGTTCAGGCGTTTGATGATTATCAGCTCATTTCCTAGTTGACGAAGGGATGTCACTAACTTACAGTGGTTCTGATACTGGCCACGAGAAGATATTAACGTAGTACTTAAAAATTAAATGAATTACGGTCGAATTTCGACCACTGAGCGAGCACTGGTATATATAAATGCGATAGCATTAATTAAAACAAATAATAAAGCAATAAAAGCACATTTCGGCTTTATTGCATTGAAATAATGCTTTCAATTCCAAACCACCTTTTGGCAAAAACATTTACAAGTTAAACTTCATAAGGGAATCCTCCTTGCCCTTTAAACTCCACAGCATCTTTAAAAATGAAAGGAACTATATTAAACCCGGTTTTTTTTTTGCTAACAAACCTTTTTGTTTTCCAAAGAATATGCACAATTTCGTAATTCCATTTTCCACCAAAGCTCGCTTAACAACCGCCTGGGTGTCTGTCAACAAGTGCGACACGGTTGATCGGACCTAGAACAATAGCAAGAAAAAATTATTAGTCGATGTTTGTCTTCACTAAGATTAAAAAGATAAAATATATGTTTTTTTTTATATGTTTGTTTGTAATGGATAAACTGAAAAACTAATTAATTTTTTTTTATGTTAAGTTCGGCAGACAGGCTGACGGTCCACTTGATGGTAGGTGGCTATCGTCGCCTATAACACAAGCAACGTCAAAACTGCTGCAAGTGCGCTGCCGACTGCAGTATAATTAAGGATAAGGGATAAGGGATTTTTAAATGATATTAAAAATTCCTTCACTCATAGAAAGCTATATTATCAGCGAATAAAATGGGCTGTATATTATTTTAATTAAAAAATATTAAGAGATACCTACGAGAATTACAATAATGTAATCCGAGGTACCAAAAATTTGCCTATAAAAGCCATTATTTGGCGTACGCTGCGAAAACTATTTGATTATACATAAAATAGTAAGTAAGTAGTTTATAGTACTCGTCATTACCCAAAAGAAAGTTCGCGAGGCAATATGTCTATTTTGTTCAAATTAGTCAATAAAAACACATCAGAATCAAAGGATAATGACATTCGTATCAAAATATTAATCTTTATTCAACCAAATAGTTTCACAATGGAGATTGATTGTCTACATTTAAATTCCTCTTTATATTATTCGAATCTGACAGTTCGTTTGGAAGTTATTATGGGTATAAAAATACTAAAAGTAAAAAAGTCCGCGATGTGAACAAACAGCCCTACTCTTGGTCTATTAGCTTCTTATACATTTTATTTTTTGTTTAGTTTATGTAATAATAATAAAATTATAAATTCACGTCTTAAGATGAAGTCCACGCGAACGAAGTCGCGAACATCGGCTATAAATGATATTTTATCTAGACAGGTATTATTATTAGGCGAGGGCTTTATGGCGCGTCCGAGAGTGGCCTACGTGCAATGCCGGTTGCGCAATACCGGCAGCCATTTTGTGAAGACAGTCGGATAAAATCATGCAAGGCTAATGCACACATGCGCGCTCGCAACTGCGCACGCGCCGCGGCGATGCGATCTTTTGTTTTACTGGTTTGGGCTTTCACCACGAAGCTGCCTAAGTCCGCTCGAGCTTATACTCTCGCTCGAATTCCGTTCCACGTTCTGAAAGTTTTTTTGAGCAGTAATAGTAAATTACTGCTCAAAAAAAGTTCTCTCCTCAGAGTAATAAAAATTTTCAGCGATAACTGCTTTATTTTTTAAACTTATTAATTAAATTAATTTCTGTACTAAAATTTTAATCGGCTACTTTTATTTCATATTTTACACAATATTTAAGAAAAACCTTGCAACAAGGAGGCGCAACGCTTTCTGATAATAGCGTGGAAACCATCTATCTCAGCCTCTGCAAACATACCGGAAACCTTTGGGAACCTTTATTTAATCAACTTTAACAACAATCTAAAAAGAAATTTAACTCACCATTTCGTGCAGGGCCGATAATTCAGTTTCATAATTGATATTGGCGGTCTCTTTGTCGACCATATGTTGTGTTTCATCAAGGAACCTGACGGCAGTTTCAGCAAGTTTTGCTGGAAAAAAATAATATTTTTATTATTTATAGTAAAAATAATAAGTTTTTATTATTTATTAATAATGGGTTGCACAAAAATTTATAATTTTCTGTCATGAATAGCTATTATAGTAATTGTTCAATTATACAGACGTATTGCAATAGTGCAATTAGCTTGAAATCTAGATGCAGACCATTTGAAAAAAATACCCTTTGGTTAAAGATTAGTGTCATATTAAGTCATAGGGTTGTCGGATATGTAAAAAAAACCTCTACAATTTTTAATTACTATTTTATATATTAAATGACAAATTTGCTTATTTTTTAAAATAATGCCTTATTTATTTAACAAAATTAACAGTCAACCCTAAGCGGCTAAGCAGGCGTTTTCTATTTCCTTAGATAAGTCATTTACCATACCCATGACGCAGTCGCGAGTCGGCAGTCGTCGCGACTGTAAAAGAGCGCGTCGCCACACAACTTCTGCTTAAAATTTATAAGCTATTTACACTGCGCGGTTAGCTGCACGCAACTTATGACCGCCGGCGCTATTTTTCAGCACCCAGCGTATCAGGATTGAAAGACGTGCTTTGTGCAGACGACATGGCGTCGCAAGACATAAATACGGAAGATTTTATAAGACAAATTGAGTTTGCAATAAATTGAATGTTTTCGTGTAATATTCCAGTAACTCATTATAGAATGAGTAAAATGCTTTTGTAGAACGTTCCCTTAACAATGGATGTATCCAAAATCTATGATTTCGTTTTCTTTTTGATAACGAGGTAGCTTGGTAGAATAGTTGCGTATGCAGCTAGCTGCTAGCGGCTACGGCCGCGCGTGGCAAGCCGCGCTAGTGGAATAAGCAGTATCGAAAGCGCTGGGCGCTTGACGTTAAGTGAGTGCGATGTTAAAATCTATGGACTAAAGCAAGATCTCTCATTGGCTGCCTAGTACGTAGTGAGCATGTTCGCTAAAGGTTCATTTATCGTCATTCAATTAAAGAAAAATAAAAATATCACATTTTACAATTATTACGTTTGTTCCGCTCAAACCAATCGAGGTTTTTCAGTTTTACTAAAAAAGTTATGATTTTTGGGAAACCTAATGAGATGGCCAAAAAGTTCGTGCGGTTTTTGCCACCAGCGCACTCTCGAGGCTACAGTCTTCTTTTAAACGCTGTATTTGATACGTGACTTCAGCGTAAATATTTCGTTAGGCCCCAGTATCAGCGATTAATACTTATCTGAGCAGCGAACGACAGACGGATCTCCTCACTCCTGATTCGATCTCGCAGTGAAACCCCGAACATAGCCTTTCCATAGCTCGGAGAGCGACGTTGAGCTTTCTTATGAGGTCCATATAGTTAGAGACCACGTTTCAACGCCATATGCCATTGCCTGTGGTTTTATGGGATTTAATACTGACGCTAGAGACAACGTCCACGCTGCAATTGTTCCAAATAACTAAATATGCAACTCAAAGCCTTTAAACGCCGCCTACGACGGTCGACATCGCATGTGAAAGAGACCACAATAGTACTATCGTTACTATTCTATCGTAAGCATACGACGCGGCGTACGGCGTGTCGCAGTGAGCGGCCGTTGGCGTTTATAGATCACAATCTTAACGAAAAAAACTTTAAGAAATATTTCAGTAAGGTTTTTTGAAATAAACAGAATTGTTTAAAATTTTACTTCATAAAAAAATTAAAATGAATTACAAATAAGTACATTATAATAGACATACAAAGCTTTTTTTAATTAAAAAAAAGTTAAATAAAAAAGACAAGTGACATGATTGTATTGTGTTAATGACATTTGGACATAACTTTAATCGTAACCAAATTAACAATGCTCCTAAGACACAGTCAAAAAGCACATAAGAGCTGCATTTTATAATCAAAGAAAGGGACTTTTGTTAGAAGAAATTTCTGAAATTACCGAAAAGCTGCTAAAATATTGCATTGCCTCAAAATTGTTGTTTAAAATTTGATTTTTATGTTTTAAAAACGTTTTTCATTTATGTGCAGTGTAAAACACCTCACGAACTCTTTGGCCAACCTATCATAATAATCAGTATCACACGCCCGTCGGGCGAAAGTGGTTAAATAATTTCAAGGGCAAAAAACATACCTATGTTGTTGGCGTAAGCTATGCGGACTGTGACGGCTGAGTCGAGTGCGCGCGGCGCCAGTTCAGGCAGTATGTATTCGGGGAATACATTGCAGTCGGCCTTAGGCAGTGCACGCACGAGCGACACGCAACGGGCCGCCGCGGAAACGGCGCGTGCCCGCACTCGCGGCACGGCTGAATGCGACAGGTGAATCTGACAGGAAAAAGCATTTTTTATTGTAAAAGACAGCAGGCAGGCAAATCTCTAGTCGTTCACCGATTGAGCAATTTATCATTGTTTTTACCACACGTGAAAGCGAAGAGATTCATAGGTTAATACAGCGAGTGCTAATACTGCAGCTGAACAACCATCCAACTGGATCGTTGCTATATTTATGTAACTAGGTAGGTGTCTAAAATTAAATTTAACACTTTTGTCATTTATTACGGACAACTTTTCTTAAGCCATTTAAGAAAACTATTATATACTTATTTATTTTTTGTTAAGATCGTCAGACAAGCTGACTTGATGGTAGGTGGCTACCGTCGCCTATAAGACAACCAACGCTACAGTTGCTGCAAGTACGCAACCGACGGTAAGAACATTAAGGAAAAGAGATTTAGGAAGAGAAAGAAGTAAATGAGTTCTGGTATCTTTTACTCATTCACTGAAACACAACAGTATTCATGTTGTTATTTTACGGGGGTCTTCTGAAAAGGGGTGGTTACTGCCGCAGGACGGGCTGCCTAAATAACTACGAAACGGAGTTTGCCTTGCCATTACTTTCCAGGTCCAGACCAGAGCCAACTTTGAACAGCCAACTTGCTCTGCTTGGAATCTTTGCAAATGAACTTTTCAAAATTGACTCTAGGCTAGGTGCGCAGGGTTTCGCCCCTTGTTCGTTGTATGGTTATCACTAAACCCCGTTATCTAAAGCTCGTTTCGGAGCAAGTAATGTGGCAATTTCGATAATCTGTACTGATACAAAAGGAAGTCGACTCACTCCCATATCAAAAGATTTGATTTAAAACAGAGCACTGCTGGACGTATAGAGCTGAAATTTAGTTATTAACATTCTTATATGGTGCATTTCAATAGTCCCTTTAAGGAGTGGTCCTTAAAAAGCCAATAGAAAAGAGAGAAAAAAAATACTACTCACTATGTAAGGCAATATCCTATCCAATATTGTTTCCGAGCTGGAATTTTCGCATAGCAACTGCAGTATGTCCAGACTGTACAGTTTCGAGGTGCAGTGATGTAATCCTCGAATGCATGACGTCACCAGTGACGTAATCAAAATGAGTCCCTCGCTGTCCGGGCCCGATTCCGTTCTCGGTGCGCCACCGTCTTCCACTTCTTCCCCATAATCAGTTGTATTCACGCTCATAACTTTGAAATTATCCTTTAAATTGTCTATGCTCTGTGTGTTACTCTCCGTGGTCTCCTCCACGAGGTCCTGATAGTTTTTGGTGTCCGACGGCTGCGTGAATATTTTGATAATATTCTTAATGTCCTGGTGTATGCGTAGGATCTTTTCGTCGGGCGGCAAAATTGGTTGAGCAGAGAATATGAGCATATATGATTGGAGGAATGAGTAGAAATATTCGGGGAATAACCTGTAAATATTACGATGATTATCTAAGGCCCTTCCCCCTTTTTCTAGGTGTTTTTTTTTCATTGGATAATCGCTTATTTAGATATGCTAGCTCTGTCCTCATTCGTTTGGATATCACTTAAGGTACTAGCACAATAATTGACTCTTTAATTTCGTTGTTACAAGGTAAACAAATACAGATTGATTGTAACACAGGATTAAGGATAAGCGATTGGATAGGAAAATGGCTGTTGTGTTTCGGTGAGTGAACAAGGGATGCAATCTTGTTCACTCACCGAAACACAACAACACAAGTGCTGTTATTTCACGGTGGTCTTCTGTAAGGAGTGGTTAGTGCTACCAGACGGGCTGCCCAAATGGCTGCGAAACGCAGTGTGGATAATGTTTACTCCACAACTTGCAAACAGAAACTGGCGGCCAAATGCGTCTTGAAATGCGTTTAGCGCAATTGCGCAGCACGAATATTATTATTACTACCGTCTCTAGTAGTCCTAGCGCCGCCGTGGCGATTCTATGCTCTGTGTGTTTTGGTCATCACAATTTAACAATATGTCATAAGCAAAATATATGAATAGGTCTGTGACTTATTGTATTACTTACCTCATTTTTTTTGTTAAAGAGTTAATCGAAACTAGAAATTACTCACTTTCCCCTTGCCTCGTCTAGGTACAACTCTGCACTCCGTCTGTCCTTTGGATTCCTCTCGGTCATAGAGTGCAGGAGATCTCTGAGGAGAGGGTCCGATCCTTCAGGGAGGGTCATCGTGGAAGGTCTGTCATCACCGTTCCTATAAGCGAGAAGACCAGGTAGGTCCAATGCTGGTGTACCATCATTCCACAGCTCGAGGAGGGCACAACTGAAAACGTAAACATTATAATACCGTAATATTTAAAACTATCTCTATCCTGTGTTAAATGACGTTTTCTGATGTTAAACGACATAATATTACTGTTTTAACCAACTGAAGTTACATTGATCATGATGCCAATTAGAGAATATAGGACATATATCCTTAATATTTTTATAACTATATTAGATCTATCTTTTTTAATAGATCTTTAACATTTTACTGGTGACTCCTGGAAGCCCCTTAAGAAAAAATAAATATGAATGAATGTTACTTACCCAGCTGAAAAAATGTCCATGCTGGGAACCAATTCTCCGACTTTACAAGGTGATTCATTTAATAAGAGTCCACCGCCCTTCTCGTCACTCTGAAATTAAATTTGTGCAAAGATCAATTGAATATGAATAGAGAAACTCGTAAACCATTGACTGGATTCCGTTGAAAATTAACATTCATATATGACATAGCTCCTGCCCGTATCTTTTGTTTCGCTTCCCTCGGAAACTGTACTTTTTTTCTGGAGACAAAGAAGTGCCCCATGTTTTTTTCTGCACCCCTGACAATGTGTATGTGCAAAATTTCACAATGAGAAGTTGAGTAGGTTTGAGTGCAAACTTACTTTCAGATTTAAAATATTAGTTGAAACGCTAATCTATATTTAATAAAGAGGTAAAGTTTGTATATTTTTTTGTTTGTATCTAGGAGGTAATCTTCGAAAATTCTTTCACCAATAGTTAGAAAAGAATTTCAGGATAAACATAGGCTAAATATTCTACGCGAGCGAAGCCGCGGACATCGGCCATCTAAAAATAAAGATCCAACGCTTGGTAAAAGTATAAGTCGGGCGTTATATCTTTTATTTTTCAACGTGGACGAAGTCGCGGACACCAGCTAGTATTCATATAAGACGGTGAATTGATTTTGAAGCCAAAAGTGATTATATTAAAAAATCTCGTCAAAGTATGTAATTATGGCACATAAGTTAATATCTATACTAATATTATAAAGCTGAAGAGTTTGTTTGTTTGTTTGTTTGAACGCGCTAATCTCAGAAACTACTGGTTCGAATTGAAAAATTCTTTTCGTTTTGAAAAGTCCATTTATCGAGGAAGGCTATAGGCTATATAACATCACGCTGCGATAAATAGTATTATATATAAGCAGTGTCCAGTACCGCGCGCCCCATGCGCACGCCACCGCCGTATGGGGCGCAATGAAGCGCGGCCGAATTTAGCTAGTTATATATAAACTTATTAACAAAAGCCATGACACGGTGACTGATGACTTTATCAGTTTAATAAGGGTAGGGGCAAAGCGAGGATTGGGCGATGGGCTTATGTATCCCTTATTAACGCAAGAGAGCATGTAGTGTTAATTCAAGGGTGTTTATTTGCACCAGACCCAACTTCTTCACAGCGTCAACTGTGATATCAGGCGACTAGCAAAGATTAAAACTACGAAATAAATATAAGTAAAAAGAAAATCACATACCAATGGTCTGTTGCTTGGGTCAGGCGATTTAACAAATCTCTCCGGCGCAACATAGCACAGCCTACGTCGCGAAGTATCGAAGAAATAGCTGAAGTCAGCTGGATTGTCGTCCGGTAAAAATGTAGGCTTGAACGATGCTATGTCAGTCAGCAAAACCCACAGCCAAGAAGTCACCATAATGTTTTCTAACTGCAATGTCAAAAAAACTTGGAATTTATTCATTACATGTTATGGTTCGTGAACTAAATGCATACAGAGCTCGAGAGGCATTGCAACATTATGTCGATAACGATATAAAACATGAAAGAAGTCTACACATTTTCGAAAAAATTCAATGAAGTTTTACAAAATTTGTTGTGGGCAGCGTTCGGGAAGCTCCGAGAGAATTTTTCGTCCAAAATTCCTCAATGTCTTAAAACAACAGTTTTCTATGTATGTTGCCAGTGATGATATATGGCGCTGAAATGTAGTCTCCAACTATGGACTTCGTAAGAAAGCTCAATATCGCTCAACGAGTTACGAAGAGGGCTATGCTTGGGGTTACACTGCGAGATCGAATCAGGAATGAGGAGATTCATAGACGAACGAAAGTTAGGGACATAACCCGGAGGATTAATATGTTAAAGTTGCAGTGTGCAGGACACATAGTATGGAGAGCCGAAGGCCGTTGGGACTAGAAGGTTCTCGGTGATGGACCGGAAAGTACAGCATAGGATGTCCAAGATGGACAGATGACTTGATAAGGGCCGCAGGTCGTTGGTGGATCTAGGCTGCTTCTGATCGGTCCTTTTGGAGAATTAAAGAGGAGTCCTTTGTCCAGCAATGGACGTCCTATGGCTGAGATGATGATGATAAATTAAGTTAAACATTAGGGTTTCATTCCGGTTTTAGCACCGTGGATACCCTGAGCCTATAATCAGTCTCTGTGTGAAGTCTTTGTGGACTATGAGAAAGCCTTTGACTCAGTTGATACTTGAGGCCTTTCTGGAATCCTTGCAACGGTGCCAAAAGACAGTCCCTATGTGTGACACTCTCTTGTAGGATTGCAGTAGATGTCTTCTGCAGCTAATGGTGCCCTTTGCAGTCTATGTGAAGAGCCCATATCAAGAAGTACATGTCTGGCAAACAAAACGCAAACACTTCTACACAACGTAAATCATATGGAGCAGTTACAATACAAAGTATGTTCTACCCAATAAGGGCATGCAAATATTTGGGTTTGTATCTATTGTAAATATTCCTATTTTTCTAATCTAATAACTAATATGTTTTATGTAATAAATGAACTAATGTGTTTTACTATATAATTAATGTAGTTTACTGTGTATGCTCAATGATAAATTTAATATATAATTTTTATGTTAAGGTTGACACATAGGCTGACTGCTCCACTTGATGGTAGTCGCCTGTAACACAAACGTCTATAACACTGTAGTAAGATTAAGGATAAAGGATTGGGAAGGAATAGGGACATGTGTTTTGACACCCTCACTCACTGAAACACAACAACACACATGCTACTATTTCATGGCGGTCTTCTATGGTTACTGCCACTCAGAAGGGCTGCCCAAATGACTGCGAAACGGAGTGTGCCCTGCCATTACTTAAAAAGTCCAAACCAGAGCCAACTTTGGAAAGTTCATTTCCAAAGTTGACCCTGTAACAAATCGAACCTGGGACCTCTGAGACAGGCAAGCACCCTAACCACTTATCTAACTGCAATATAGATTAGAAGAAATGTTGAAACGCTTACCTTAATATCTCCATGACATATTCCCAACTTGTGCATCCGATGAAGTGCATACAACACTTGAAAAGTTATCCATTTCTTCTCGAGTGCAGAGAGGAAAGGCCGCGTTGACATTCGATCGTAAACACTACATTTGCAGTACTCTCTCACCAGCAGGCCAGCTTTATCTGTCAACTTTAACATAGAAAATAATTAAGATGCAACTGTTTCTCCTTTTTTTTTCCTAGAAACTTGTGACCTTTATGTATGCAAAACTAGTAAGGTAGTACTAGAAGGGTTCCACACTGCAGTTTAGGTATAATCCACCAGCCATTCGCAGGAAGGAATTTATCTCGGCAGACTGTTGCTCGCTAGCAACACCTACACAGAGCAAGTGTTGTTTTGTTAAATTATTACTTAACTAACCAATAATTACACAAAATGAGTCACTTTTATTTTCTTAATTCAAATACAGAAAACTCTCCAGACTCAAGTGGCATGATAACCCTAGGAGTACGCCGATGGCTCGGCCATAAAAATGCGACGCGCTAAGGAAATTGACCGTTCATTTCGCAAGTTTCAATTTTGCTTGCAGGCGAGTGCTATGGTGAGTGTATGTATATTTTTATACCTGGCTTTTTTTAGAGAGTGATCATTCTGTATGCTGGTAAAACTTATAAAAACAAGCAAACAAAATCGCAGAGAAAAGCTAGTGTATTATTATTATGTACCTACTACAAAATCACTTATCTTCATACATTAAAAAAAAAAAAAAAACTATACAAATATTCAATTATCTAAATTACTTATAAAAATTAGTCCAGTAAAGGGAATCTAAATTGTAATTTGTAAATAGGCAATTTATAAATTAGTAATCAGTTGATGTTGGGCTTAATCATTGGGGAAAAAGTTAAAAAGAAATGATTTTATGTTAAACTTGGTACTACATATGCTATGCAATTTTTTTTATTTACTGTAAATTAAAAAAAAATATTATTTGGAATAGATATACAATTCTATTGCTTAAAATTAGTATGAGAAATTCTAAATAAAAACAATAATTCTGATAATTATTATCATCCCAACATTTTCAATGGTATACAATACATTTAAGAAATTTCAGTTTGTAGGTAATCAGAAATGTTTGGCATACTTAGGATACATTTTAGACATTTGTCTATGGTATTGGCAGTACTCATGCCAGGCTTTCTTTTTCCAATCAAAAGATCAGAAATCAAATACTGGGTTTTAAGTAGAAAATTTTTTTTCAGGGGCTCATAAATTTCTGATTACCTTTGAAAAGTTAATAAATTACCCTATCAATCAATTAACACTGGCATTTAAGTATGAAGCTATAAAATCTTTATTAAGCTAATTTAAATATGTCATGCCAATATACCACATAATTGCAGCATATGCTCATCATCAGCTTATGTCTCTCCATTGTTGGATATAGGTCTCTGCCAAGACTCGCCACCACGCACAATGCTCAGCTCTTCACATCCAGGCATTTCCTGCAATGCTTTTGAGGTTGTCACATGTTCATTGTGCCCAACAATCAGTACTGTTGAACACATTTGGATTGTTGAAGCCCTAGTGTGGATTAGAAAACTTACAATGACCCTCTGGAACGGTAAGCAGTTAAAAGAAGAAACTAATTGCTCCTTTATCTTCAGAATTCTCTCTTTATGTTCAGCCAATGGTAGTGATGGATCATGAACTGCAAAGACTTTTACTACGACCAAGCCTTCGCGTGTACGAGCTCTTGCCACCTTGAAAAAACGTGTAGATCCCAAGCTAAAAAAAAATTGTACCCTCATTATAATTTGTAATGACATAATAATGTAGGCACATATTATACCATATTTTTGAATGAATATTTTAACCCCCTTACAAAAGACCACAGTGAAATAACAGGATGTGTGCTGTTGTGTTTCTATGAGTGAGTAAGGGATGCCAGAGCCAATTTCCCTATCCCTTATTTTTAATCCTACTATAGTCAACAGCACACTTGTAGCACCTATGCATGTGTTAATAGGTGATAGTAGCCATCTACCATGTGGATCGTCAGCCTGTCGCTCCACCTACATAAAAAAATATCATAGGGTGGGCTATATCAATTCCACAAATTCAAGAGCTGGTAGCAGAAGCTGATCGAGTAGAGGGGATTAAATACCCTTGGTACCATAAATTCACTATTCTATTCTTTTAAAATAGTTTCTACGACTGATTCAATGCACAGCCAAAACTACTTCAAGAATCCTGATATTTGCATCCACTAAGGAATTTTGAAAATTTCAGCTCCGTACGAAACCAGGGGCCGTTTGCTAGTATATTATAAAAGGCTAAAAATAATTCAAAAGTAAATATTCGATGGTTTATTACAAATACTAAGAGCATATTGTAATCCTTCTTCTTTCCACCCCCTTTTGCCTTTAACAATTAACACGTGAATTGTCCTCAAATGACATACCGTTGCATATAACTTATTAATTTACTGGTAAAAATAAATTTCAATTGAAAAAAATAATTGTATTGTCATTACCTTTGATCAAAGGACAAGTCGACGTGATCACTAAGATAGTGTTCCACGGGGTATATTTGCGACGGGGCTATTCCTACCAGTTGGTTACCCATTTTAAGTGGTCAAATTATTAATAAAATAATATAAAAAAGCACAAATTATATGTTAAATAATACAGTTTTTCATAATGTCTACAAAAATTACATAGATGGAATAAATTAATCAATTTTAATTTTAATAGAACAATACTACCACACACGTGCACATCACAAATCACAAAATGAACTTTCTAGTCTAGGAATACTTTTGTTTGCGAAAGGGTACAATGCAAATCGTAAAACACAATAACTGTATCTGCACCACCAGTCCACCACCATCTACAATGTAAAAAAACAGAAACGGAAAATAAACATAACGCAGAATAGATACATCTAGCCACAGAATATCATAATAAATCCTAATTCTTTATAGAAGTACTCTGAGTTTAGCCATAGAAGAAACCAATTGCTATTATTTAATATTGGTACTTTTTCCCCGGCTAATAACCACTGGACTATCCCAAGTTCTGATTCCTAATTTTAAAAATAGTATTTTTTTCAAAAGCATGAGAGATAATTTTTATTTTCTATATCTATTAAAAATTACAAATAATTGAGACAGTACCTACTTCATTTCATCTCTCATAAGAATTCCTCCAAAATTCCTACTTTATGTCCTTAACATTCAAACAATCTTTTATTCAAACTCGTCAAATTTTTGTTTGTTTCATAAATTTTTCTGTTGTGACACGGTTTCGAAATAGTCGAATATATTAGTATGTTCCACTATGGTTCCACTCTAGAATTGATAGTGGAATAGACATCAACCACAGTTTTACAATGTATTGTAAAACTGTGCATCAACTCTGTAGCAAAAAAATACACCTCATCAACCAGCTGTCATTCAGCATAATGTCAATATTTAGTCTATGTTCGCTAATCTTTCTTTCTTCACTTCAATAAATAAGCTGGCATCTGGCATACCATACCATCCACCCATTTGAGTGAATTTACAATTTAATTTAAAAGGGTTTCTAAAGAAAAATGACTTCAAAAAGTGAAAAAGATAGAGCCAAACAAATACAGGACCGATGTCAGAACATATTGATGCAAATGCTAAAGGATGAGGACAATAAATATTGTGTTGACTGCGACGCGAAAGGTACGCTGATTTTTTTTTTATTTTTCCTTGAAAATTATTGGAGCTATTTTATTCTGATATAACTTATTGCTATTTAATTACAACGGTCTCGTGTGTAGTAATAGT
The DNA here is from genome assembly GCA_910589475.2 of Bembecia ichneumoniformis. Lineage (NCBI taxonomy): Eukaryota > Metazoa > Arthropoda > Insecta > Lepidoptera > Sesiidae > Bembecia > Bembecia ichneumoniformis. The sequence continues at coordinate 5,218,274 of OU342543.1, forward strand.
ATCGGACGACTGTAGCGAGGAAAATATAGCAGTAATACTTAATCTTAGATGCTTAAAATTTTACACTACAATGACTATGTTATGATGAAATAACTTTTTATTGTAATCATTCAATAAACAACTAGTTAATCTACTTTTGAATAAAACCATTTTCTAACTCTTCAATCATTTGGGCATAAATGTCATTAACCTCATTCCGATGCAAATGAGTCACAGAACTTTTGGCAATTCATAGTTTTATTTCAATGTAAATTATTTTTAATTTGCGATAATAATTTTTATAGTGGGTACATTAAACATGAAAGCACATTACTTTTTTCTTACATTGTATATGCTTTAGGAAACATAACTAGAAATAACTTCATAATAAATTTATCTTTCTTTTCTTTGTTAGTCTTCATAATGATTTCCGATACGTTTTTATCTGGATTATTTAATTATTCTGTAACACATTGAAGTAATTTTTTGATGTATACTGACAGACATGCTCATTACTAGCATGAAAGCATGCTATTATTGAGCAATTGCTACTTAGTAGCACGTGTGTTAATGAGCATGCTCAAAAGTCAACACTTGCTTGATTTTTGAGCGTGCTATCCTGAATTGCAGGTGGAAGGAGGCATGTTCCGAGCGCGTCTGAACAGATTTGCTTATAATGCATATAATAATCATATTGATTCAATCGATGTGTTGCATCAATTAAAAAATTATGTCGCATTGGGGAAAAGAAAAAAATATTGTTTTCATGACACACATTCACCCCTATATAAATCTAGTTCCTCTTTTATTTATTGGGTTTTGAACCCAAATCCTCCTTTTTTTGTTCTTTTATTTTTAACAAAATGGTCTTAAACAATATTATTGTGTTGCAATCAATATGATTAGTTTATTGAATTCTGTACTGATAGCACTGACAATATCTTTGTACTTCCATTTTGGTCGAGAGCCTGGTTTAAAATAACGTATGTCTCCGATTGTTTGCTTTGAGCATGCTTATTTAGGAATATGCTTAAAACTAGCATGGCAAATGGGAACAGTGGAGTGTGTTAGTTTTAAACAAGCTTAAGATAATGGCTGTCAGTACCTTTACACACAGTAGGTTAGTGTGCTGTTATGTTTTGTTGTGTGAGTTAGGGATACTAGTACCCATTGTAATGATCAGCCTGTATCAGCCCATTGTAATGACCTTCACCTTAAAAAAATTAATATCACACATTCTTCATTTCCTTTATTCATACTAAATAAGTTCAAATTGAATTAATAAATTAATTAATACAACCTTGACTATTCATTAGTAAAGGAAATTACTTTATTTTTTATTTAGTTTCATTATGTCCAAACCAGTACAAATTCATCATTATGATATTTATATACATGGAACATTTGACTTTAATGGCCATTTTGGCACAGTTAGGGGTCTACACTGCTATTTCTATATATTGATGGCATGGAACACAGATGTGGTGTGTGGAAAAAGAAATTTTACAATACAGAGATTTTTAAGTTGGATTCTTTTAAGTTTAATTTTTAATTTTAAGTTATAAGTTCTTAATCCTAACTAGTAAAAGGTATACTTATGTTTGCACAATACAAAGTTTTTGTTACCTTTTTTATTTTGTAGTGCAAAAAATGTACTTACCACATTTGTCTTCTGTTCATAGATATGTTGGGTAGATTATACTGTTATAAATTATAGCCTATTTTATTACTGTGATGTAGAAATTTAAATGTTTCATAAAATATCTCTTAAGTAGGTTTCATGTGAAAGAATAACAAACAATTATTATTTGTCTATGCTCAGAAACTTTGGCATTTATAATTTACTAACTGTGCCAGCGACTTCGTATGTATTGAAAAAAGAAAATGTATGAGTTATAATGTCCTTTTCTTTTTCAGGTCCTCGCTGGGCGTCATGGAACCTGGGTATATTTCTTTGCATTCGTTGCGCTGGAATTCACCGTAATTTAGGTGTTCACATCTCAAAGGTCAAGAGTGTCAATTTAGATTCATGGACACCAGAACAAGTGGTATGTAATTACAATGATTATTTAAAATTAATAAATCCAAGTTTATTTGTTGGTCATGTCCAGTGATAATGGAGGTGTTTAAGGCATTAGGTATAACAAAACTAACAAAATTGACAACTTATCACCAAATGTACATTTACTTATTAATAAAAATAAAAAATAAAAACGTGTCTTTATTTAATTTTTTTATAACTACTTAAAATAAAAATATTAAAAATGATCTAATTCTCGCAGAATCTGCGTTTCCGGGATCGCGATTTTGATGCGGGATTGGATTTCCTAGTTACAAGCAATGGTCTTATCACATTGCTTGTTAATATTATTTCGTGCAGACATAGTCTACAGATTCTGACAGTTATATACGTGACTTGATTTGAATCTTAGGACATTATTTAATTTTTTATTTTATATAGAATTTATTTTTATTTTGTGAGGACATGTCACACAGTGCCATCTAGCCCTGATAAATATACTTATATTTACTTTCTGTTTGTAAATATATACATAGAAAACGCATAGACATATTCATGCATAAAAATGTTTGTCCTTAATGGGGATTGAACCTGCGAAGTCTTTCACAACACCCAGAGTTGCTACTGCTGAGCCAATTAAATTGTCTTTTATTCTTTTATATTATTTTGCTAATTGCTCTTTTATATTCAGGTTTCTCTCCAACAAATGGGTAACTCCCGCGCTCGCGCAGTTTACGAAGCGAATCTGCCAGACTCGTTCCGCCGACCGCAAAACGATTCGTCATTGGAAGCGTTCATTCGGGCCAAATATGAACAGAAGAAGTACATTGCTAAGGAATGGGTGCCGCCCGCTCTACCTAAAGTCAATTGGTAATTGTTTTATATCACATAACTGAGTTAAACTGCTTGCTACTTTCATAGAAAAGTGATTTTATTATCGACCAGCTATGCCTCTCCCGTCTTGAGTTTACCGCATAGACAGACACACACACACACACACACACACACACACACACCTTTATTTGTGGTCTTCTCATCAAGGTCTTGCCAATACGCAACATCTGTATTTTATTAGCTGGTGCCCGCGACTTCGTCGCCGCCGCCCTGCATCTTTGTCGCTATAACTACGGCGACAGTGGCGGCAATTTTTGTATTTTTAGACGATCCCTCGGGAATCTAAAAATTTTCCAGGATAAAAAGTATCCTATATGTTAATCCAGGTAATAATCGATCTGTGCGCCAAATTTCATCCAAATCCGTTCAATAGTTTTTAAGAGAAAGCGTAACAAACATACATCCTTTAGGAGGATTGCCTTATATATGTATAAAAGTTGATGTGTGTTCCCTATGGACTCCAAAACCGATCACTGTGAAATTTTGCATATAGGTTGTCAGGGTTTCAGAAAAGGACATAGGGTACTTTATCTCCAGAAAAAGGTACTGACGCGGACAGTAGCGTTGTGTTCTTATGTGTTAGTGTAGCTATCTATTGTTGATAGAATTGCATACTAAACAATTTATTTTTACCTCATTTAAGCACTAATGTAATTAGCAATGTAGCATTATATAGAAATCAATATGTACCATGAAAAATTAATTACTCTGATGTCTATAACAATTTCATATTTTGATTTAATTTTCTAATAAAAAAAAAATTCATTAAATAGGTTTATAAGAAACACTTTTAATAGTCATTAAATTTGTAATACTTGTGTACACATTGAACCTTTTCTATTATTTTCTGCATTGGAATGCAAAATTTCTATTGTAAACTAAATTCAATAAAATTTATTATTTGGATTATTATTGTTGTAAATAAATTCTATTGTGCTAGGCGAATCAAATGTAAACGACTCTTTATAATTGATTTTACATTTACTTACATTATCTTCTTCCTACATAATCCCTTCCTTTTGTGACACATTTATAACCACATTTTACTATTGATGTGTGATTATTTACCCCAAATATTTTTTTTGTATATTTAATTTGGAAAATGGTAAAACTTTTTTTTTTCTCTTTATTCATGAAATAGTTACTCATATTTATTTTTTTACAATATAAATAAACTAGGCCGCAAGCACCCCGTGGCGCCCCTTGAGTATTTTTGGAGCGAGTGTGCTCTTTAAAATTGGTTTGGTTTTGGGTCTTTTGAATTGGTTTGGTTAGGTTTTGGTTATTTGTTTTGTATTTCGTGACGTTTCGGGTGTTGGGGACGGAGCGAGGGGGGAAGTGGGTGGGTCTACCTGCTACGGTTACCTACGGTTTACTAAGTAAACTAAAACTGCCAAATTTTGATATTTGGTCCATTGCAAAAAATCCGTCTCCCCGCTCCCGAATATTTTCGAAAAAGTCCAAACTTAGTGTTCCTTAAAAATAAATAAATACAAATATTAGACGAAATAAATACAGTACTATAATACACTAAATAATACATTACTAAGGGCCGGCGCTTATTAACGGTATAGCACGGGAAGGCTATATCAGTAACGCTTCCCACAGTAAGCCTTAGGGTCCGTTTATATCTTCAGACAACGAACGTATCAGACGCATACCGTCACATACACGGTTTATTTACATCTAGCGTACCAGATATGATTATGTTATTTTGTTTGACAGGCTATGTTTCTGATACGTTCGTTGACTATAGATATAAAAGGACCTTTACTGTGTAAAACATTTTTAAAATTAAAATAATACATTTTACTACAATAAACAACCAAATGTGCATTAAGGCGACTCCAGCCGCAAAACTCGTCCTGTACTGAATTGATGGGACTGCTGAGAAGGAGTCTCTACTTGCAAATCTCGAAAATATCTATTTAAAAATTAAATAAAGTAAAATTCAAATTTTTCTTTTGATGAGCCTTCAGATAATGGATCTTAAAATTTATCTTAAGAATTAGCTATTTAAAATATTGATTATTAAGTAAATCGCACGGTTATAACATCGATATTAGACTGCAAATTAGTAATATTTTTATATATATAATTAAATATAATTTAAAAAATAATTATGATGATCCCCTTTCATATATCCTGCAGATGATTTGAGTATTTTTTAAATTATAATTATTATGATAATTTAAAAAGAAAACGGTTAAAAATAAGTGGATTTTTTTATCATTAGGGGCTGGCGTCGCCCTAATATTTAGTAACAATTAAGATATTAACACAAAATACATAAAATATCATATGAAACGAAAAATACATATATAATCATATAAAACGAGCTGTTGAGAGTTTATTGCCTAGTTTACTCTATAATCGAACAAACTGCTACCGAACATGTCCATATCCATAAATATGTTATTGTAAGATTCAACCCTACGTTTAAAAAAGTTAATACCGATGTAAACTGTTTTCGTGAGTCGGAGCCAAGTCTGGGTACTCTTAAAGCTATTTTTTCAAAAATTTGAGGAGATCAATGTAATTTTAATTATTTTCTTGTATTTAATTTTTTTCTACTTCTTTATTCTTTTGATGTGAAATAGACTCGCAGACTTGCATAGTATTCATACTAGAGAAAGAATGAGGCGAAAGGATACTACGAAGAAAAAAGCAGGCGGGATAACGTTTTGCTTTAAAATTCCAGGGACAAAGAGATCGATGAAGAGATTGAACGACTCAAACGAAAAAAGAAGTCCACGTCCTCATCTTTGGGTCCTCTGCCTGCACCCACAACCGATAAAAAATATAATGTAAGTATATTTACACGAATTTCTAAAATGAACCTTCATCGTTAGTTCACACAGAAACGCGACGCGAATCTAAGGCTTGAATTATATGCATACGCGCGACCAATTGTATGAGATTGTACGTGTCGCGACCGAGCGGCCGCTCATATAATTTCATACGTACATTTTCATACAATATCAACAGCGGAACGGCCGGCCGCTCGGTGGCACGGATGGTGGCATACAATATAGAACTTATTTATATGTACTACAAAAAAGGTACTAAGTCATCGACGTAATATCCAACTAGACTTCTAGTACAGGGCGAACGAATTCAGACAACACATTAGAGAAATAGATATTATATAATTCCACGCCCTGTAATGTTCGGGCAGTAACGACCAATAGAATTTCGTCGTGACCTTGATCGGATCAATTGGCGTTCAGTACCCCGCGCCCGCGCACCTCAGTTAGTTGCCAGAACAATTTGCATTGTGAATAAATAGGTATTAGCCGTCTACTTGGATATTACGTCGATTTACTAAGTACACATATTCGCGTCGCGTTTCGGTGTGAACTGACCTTTAAATGCAAGTACAGTTCTACAATTAAAGTTTCGCTTCACCAGTCTCCGCATGTATTCAGAAATCCGAACGAGATATGATAACTAATAAAGAGCCGTAATTTTATTTTTATGTCCAAAAGTCTAGTTGATGGTGCATAGCTACCGTCGCCTACAACACAAGCAACCCCACAGGCGCTGCAAGTGCGCTGCCGACCATAGTGGGATAAGGGCCGGCGATGACTGACGTTATGGCACAGTATGGCACAGGACAGAACTTATCCTAACATTGCAATGATTTTAGTACTCACTCCTTTATTGCCGCGCCATGCCGAAGCTTGCCGCGGTTTCACGTGGCATGACGCGGAATGCTACGCTATGCTAAAGGAGTTTCTGTGTTAAAATCATTACAATAAGGTTGAAAATAAGTATGTTTAGGAAAAATCTTTGCTGTGCCGTGCCGACCCATGCGGTCATTCAGCGTCGGCTTTAAGAGATAGGGAAATGAACTTTGATATCACTTTAAGGTTAAGGGATACTCAATCGCCGAAGCACAACAGCACAACGCTGACATTTCACAGTGGTATTTTGTAAGGTGGTGGTTTCTGCCGCCAGAAGGGCTGCCTGCTAAATGCAGTGTGCACTGACATTGCTTAATATGAAAATCATTCATCGTTGATTTCGAACAGTCTTTAATACTGAAATCTAAACATTTTCAGAAATCCGACGTCATACCCAGTATACCGAAACCGAAGTCGTCGGTAAGTCCAAAATTAGGTAGAAGCACACCCACGAACGTACAGACCGATGCCGGCAAAACGTCAAACGGTTCTGCAGATCTATTAGGGCTCGATACTGTTAAACCAGACTCGAGTAAGGCTAGCGATGACATATTTTCGTCGTTTTTCTCGGCGCCACAGGAGAAACCGTCCGAACAAAAGCCGGAACAGGTCAAATCTGATCTTAAAACCGAAGAGGAGAATTTCTTTAAACAGGCAGCTCCCACAGAGAAGGAAAAGTCGAAGTTAACTAAAGACAGTATATTGGCGTTATACAGTCAGACACCGTCGACTAACCTCAACCAGTTCAATCCTAATGTCACTCAAAACTCGTATCCGTTCGCTTCGTCGGGCTACCAGCAGCCCTTCACTAGTGTTCCCGGTCAGAACGGCATGCCCGGTCAACAGTTCAATCAGTTTCCACCGATGGGCAATCAGTTTCAACAGTTTGGGTCGCAGATGCCGCAACAGTTTCAAGGTCAGGGGTTCCAGAGCAATCAGTTTTATAATCAGCCCCAACAGCAGCCGTTATCCCAACAGTTCAGCGGATTGAGTTTAGGTCAGAGTTTTCCTAATGCGTTCGCGCAACCCAACAGTAATGTCGCCAGCAATACGACATGGCAGTGAGTTATTATGGTTTAGTGTTATTGTATGTACGTTTTTCTTAGAATAGTAACTCGTAGAAACGATTTTAGCACTCGTCCAGGGTTAACAGCTAGATGATCCACCGTAGGAGAACCAACTGTTGACCAAAGACTTCTATTATAACTGAGATAGACGTGGTGTACTCTACTAAATGACATTTAAAATACAATCTAAAAACTACACATTGATAATATCAACAGAAAGTATCTCTACTTGAACGAGAGCGAGATAGAAATATTAATTGTCAACAAGTGAGAAAAAGATGACTTAAGGTGCTTGGGACTACTCGTACGTACAACCGAACGCAGCCAAAATTTCACGACCAGAGCCGATACGGAAACAAACGCTAGCAATATATATTGATAAAATATTAAATAAAATTATTAAATCCCATGAAAATACGCATTAATTCTGTATACTTACGATACAACTAATATTGTTGTTACAAGATGAAACTTTTAAAGAGTTTGTGTGAAAATATTGCAGCCGTAATTCGTTTTATTACGCGTAAAATGAAACGTCTTCGCAGTTCCGTATGCGACTGTTACCCACAGCGCTCTAAAGGACACTGAGTGCAACGGTGTGAATTAGCTCCGTTTGAACGATTTAATATTTGGTGCGTATGCCTTGTCTACCTCAGTTATAATATAAGTCTTTGCTCTTGACATGCTAGCGGTTAGTTTACAAAAATAAATAAGAAATGCCGTTCATACACTGTTATGGGTGTAGTATTTATCTGTAATCTGTTAACAAAGATTTACAAACAAGACACCTGAAACTATTTTACCTTGTTGAAATTTTACGGTATATTTAGGCGGACGGGTGTCGGTTTTCAAAGGCGTTCTAAGTTTGAATTATTTTTGCGATTATCTACTTGCTTATTTTGGGAGAGTAAAATTCAGTCAGAATGTTTCTACGGGCTTTCCATCTTAATGAAGAAAAAGACAACTTCATAAAGAGACTTAGGTATTGCAATCTTTCTACGCGTTCATTATTCTGATGCATTATTATCTGAAATATATATTTTATTTACCGTAGTGTACAGTATTTTATATAGCTGTGTACGGGTGAAACAAGTGGATTCATATCTTTTTGTTCCTACCCTCAAAAACTTACAATATTGTGATATTGTTGTATACATAACCGAATATGGTACGTACTGCCCTTTTTTTATGAGGTCCTTTCTAAAAAGGACCCTATAGGGGGGAGGTCTAACACACAAATGACTTGACACGTTATGAAGCCATTATGTCTGTGAGTTCAAGAACCAGAATGTGGAACAAAATGAAAGCGCGATAATTAAGGAGTGATTCAACGAATGATACACTATTATATCAAGATGTATTTATAGAAAAAATCTCTACCCCGTTAAATTATACTTTTTTTTTAATTAAAAATTCATTTAATTATTATGATAATTATTAATTGTATTAGTATTTTTACGGTATGGGACGATTCATCGCCGCCGATTTATCGCCAAGCAATTTCAGCGCCGCCGGCCGATTCATCGCCGTTTGTTATGGTCTATTTTTTATCATGCGCAGTATTGTAGAAAGCAAAAGAATTATTGTTACCAGATGTTTATCGTCAATTTTCATAAAATGTGATGTATTTAAGTTTTATTTTAGCAAATTACATAGTTAATTTGAAATTACATTAATTTTAATAAATGTGATTTCGGAATGAACGGAATACTGATTTTGACAGATAGACTGTCTATTGCAAAATGGAATACAAGACCTATTTAACTGGGAACGTATGTGATATTGATTTTTTAAAGTGATGCTAATATGTTGATATTTTAACTAAAATGTTGATATTTGAACTAAAATATCAACATTAGCAACATCGCCGGCAATGAAACGGCCAGTGATGAAAGGGCGGCGATGAATCGGCGGCGGTGAATTTTCCTAGATTCGTATTTTTATCGTTAGCTGTAGAACCACGATTTTTTAGATTTATTTTGCACCTACGCGTTTTTAACAATTTTTTTGCACAGATTCTATGTTGTGTTTGTGTATAACTTAACTTTCGATAATAATAGATACTTCATGCGGTACTGTTTAAATTACATGTTAATGTTAAGTAGAAAATTTTTATTTTTTAATAACGAGATCACGATTAAGGTGTTTATATAATTTATATGTATGTAATGTGAACGAATAGTTGCTATGAAAAATTCTGGTTGAAAATTCAATGCAACTCTGTAATTAAATTTTATTATTCGCTCAATAAAGGTACAAACGACATGCATAATTAATGTTATGATGTATGTATTGTGTAAGGCGCGTTGCATTTCAAAATCAATCTTATTGCTTCACTACTAAGTTCAAATTGCTAACGGTGTATTAGTTGAGATTCAATGAAATTATAGGTTTTTGGTGTATAAATGTTGTCATTGTCTTTTTTTTTATTAAAAATATAAAGTGCGCTGAGAATTTAATTGCAGAGTGCGTTCGTATTATAATTATACTTTTTTTTTATTTGGTGCAATCTTTGTCAGCATATGAGATAAGAGCTTTGTCGTAGCTAGGGTTCAAATTTTTGCGCCCATGTACAAAACCTATTTGGATGAAATACTTATTTACAATTTCAACATTTGTTTTAATTTTGAAAAAATTAAAAAAAAATCATAAGTCTATGTTGGAGCCATTTAACGTACACATCGTTTGTAAATAAAAATATATTCCTTCATATTTTTTAATATTCGTGTTGGTTTCGATTTAATTTAAAAAGACCCGTAATAAACAGACTAGTACTATAAAAGTACAATACAATATTAATAAAAGTAGTGTATCGTTAGGGTCATCTCATACCGAAAAGCGGCGCGGCGGACGCGCACTTTTTAAGATAGCAATAGAATATAGAACTTATTTACAACACTAAAAGGTACATTTTTCTGTTTTTTTTTTTAATAGAAAAATATTTTTTTTCGATTAATTACTCCAAAAAAAAAAAACTATTCATGTAGGTCGCTTAGCAGTTCTTTATCTTACTAATAATATAATTAATTGAAAAACCTAGTCCTTATTGTTTGTTTAGTTTGATAAAAATAATGACACCTTAGTGATGTCTCCCTGAAGTGGCCCCTGACAATGACATTTTATCCTGTAATTTGATTCGCCCTGATTGAATATTAATTGTAAGGAGTTCGGAATGACTGCCATGCTTTTGTGGACTCACGTTTACTTTGGTAACGGAACAGAGAAGAGAAGGAGCAGCGCTATTGTAACTACACTTGATAAAAAGATATACATACATATAGGTCAACAACTATGAGTGCTCGTTCACGTTATTCCGGTCCGGACGCTCCTCCCGCGCTCCGCAGGGACAAAACGCCACGGTAAAATGCGAAAAGCTTCATGTAAATTGTACAGCCACTTAGCTTTTCCGGTAGTCTTACCGCCCGTCTTCCGGTAGCCGGCCGGTCCGGAATAGTGGGAACCTAGCTTTAGTAGGCTAAAACGGTTGAATATTATATTTTTGTACACGACTTCCTTGGCCTTAATCACTTTTATCAGTCTCTAACATTGATAAATTAAAAAAAAATCATAAAACTGGGATTGAACTGGATCATATTAAAAAAAAAATTGTCTATGTAGGAGTGTTAATAAATTGTATAAGCCCCGCAAATTGGTAATACGTCTGGCCGCCATTTTGGTGACGTATCTCGTCGCACACTCTGCACCGTCAGGTTTATTAGTTGTATTTTTTAAGTGGCGGATGACGTCACGTGGATGATAATGTGACACGGTTTCTGCGCATTAGCAATAGGGGATTGGACAAATTTTCAGAAAGTGTTTTAAATTAATCTTCATGGATATTTATTCCCATAAAAATACTATTTTTATAGCCTTTTAGGTACTCAAAATCATGTTTTAATATTGTTTGTTTGAAAATGCCGCCAAAACGCCACGATAGTTCATCTGAGAGCGCGTAACGTCATTTGTGGTCATATCATAACAAAACAGCTGCATTGGCATAAGACAATGATTGCCCACAAATGACGTCACGCACTGTGATTGGTGTTTCAGTATAGATTAAAAATATTGTAAATAATAAAATTTTATTTCTTCATTTAAAAATATTTAAATGAATTATATTAAATTATTACTCGATAAATAATCGTAAAAAATTATATATTTTGTTTCTAAGTACATTTTAGATTTTAATCTGATTACTGTCCGATCCCCTATTGGCTGGATTATACAAAATTGACACGATTTTGCTTCCAATAAGAACAGTAATACACTGTTGTTCTATTATCCTTTATCCTATCAAGCTCTGTAATGGCTGTATTTACATACGACGATATTTTCGCGGATGTATGAAACCTTGGTTACCTACAAATATGACCGAAGCCAGCTACTATCAAGTGTACAGCCAGCCACAAAAATGTTACTACTCACATTAGAAGTATATGAAAGTAGTTATGGCGAACTCTTTATTCGGATACAACGAGATTGCCAAGTCTTAGTATACAAAAGCAGTTCAATAGCTGTGAATATAAATGATTGCGCTTGTATTATGTAATGATCAAAGCGTTCGTCTCAGAAAATATCATTAGGTATTTGGCGTCTTCAAAGAATATTAAAAGCAATATAAACAGCATTTAAAAAATACAACAGTAAATATATTGTCTATATTTCTTTTTAAAAAACAATATTTAAGACAGTTAATTTCCGTGACTGTACCTACAGTTAGTATAGTAATATCAGTTACAACTGTACATTAATTTAATGTTCGATATTTTATGTATTCGTATGTCACATTATCAATATATTAAGAGCCACGCCTCAAAAAGAATGCTATCGTCAAAGTACATACATAGTTATTCTAATTAATATTGTCAAATTTTGTTTGTTACCGGCTAGACTGTGAGCGGATTGAGTATTTATTTCGTGGACGGTGGATTCCGCGGTGCGATACTCCGTAACTCAGGACGCACACTAAGGGCCGGCGCACATTGGAGGACGGCACGGCAAGTATTTTTTACATAGAATTTTGAATCTTAAAGGCTTTTAATAATATTTAAATTTCATTGTATTATGCTACTGTGGAATGCCGCAGCACGCCTATTGTTGCCTTAGCATAATACAATGAAATTTGAATTATATTAGAAGTTCTTAGGGTATAAAATTCTATGAATAAATTGAAACACTACCGTGCCGGCCCTAAGTGTAAAAAAATATTTAAATATAAACCTATAACCTGTTGTGATGTTATTACATATATACTTCATTTTATACCTAAGCCTTTTTTGGACTATAAATTCTATTGCTGTGGCCGCCGTGGGTTAAACAGTATACTGGTTCCGGTGGACCCCCTAAAACATCCTGGTCATAAATCTAAAAATCCCGGTCATAAACATAAATTCCGGTGGACATTTCTACCATATTCCCAAAACTGGACAAAAAACGTGAAGATTAGATCTATGGAAATTTGCGTTGCGGCTAAGTTCCAACCACAAATGGGGAGTTTTCTAAATGAATAATTTTTTTTGTCACTTCCATTTTTTTGTCACGCCAACGTAGACCCCGTCGAGTCTCCCGTGGACCCCTGGGGGTCCACCTGGACCACATTGGGAACTAAGGAGTTAGACGAACAGTAATTTAAACTCTAGTCATGTATGTATGAAAGTATAAACCTTGAAAATTATATGTATAATTCAGCCATATATTTGCACAAAAGGGCACCTTGTGTGAGCGCATTATTTTATTATTAACTACATATTTTAAAAAATGGCGCCACGGCACATTGATATTGTGACATTATAATGATAGAAATTTTATTTTTCTACATCGATGTAAATATATTTATTTTTCATATAATTATCATCGTAATTATAATTTTTACTGGTAATGATTTGAAAAAGATTCTAATGTTTTATTGATTAAAGAATTATTATTGTGCTATTTGTTATCTTGATGTAATTTTGTTTTTATGTAAATAATTAAAAAACAATTACATATTAAATGTTTGATAAGTCTACGAATATAAAATATGTTTGAAAGGTATAACAGATTTGTTTATCATTTTGATAAACAAAAATTGCAGACGTTTGTTTAAACGAAATTTGGCGTGTTTAAAAAAGAAATTGAAGTGATGATAAAATCTGCGTTATAATAATAACGTACATCTGCACAGAATAAAAAACTTGGGGCCGTGAAATTATTCAAAACTCAGAGTACTGAACGAACCAGAAGGCGCGGTCATACAAAAAATGTTACAACAGCAAGTATGCCTATTTGAAGTAGTTTAGCGAGTAATCATTCCGCTCTTCGAATGAAATATATTTTATTTAAATGATGTCGACTTGTGTGGTTCTGAATAGGAATAGGATGCAATTACATTCAATGTATAAGTAGTTCATTCACATGTATTTTAATGAACGAATTCTTGTATTCTTTTACCTATCACAAGAGTAGTATCTTAAATATTTTTTTCTTCAATTTGTATCAATTTTATATTCGTATCAAGTGCGCGTCTCTGGTTTGTGTATTTTGTATTGAAATATAAAAAATAAGGACGAAGTCTTTAATAGAAACTTAATAATACAATCATAGTAGCCGGTATATGTGTGATACACACTCGCCCCATGAAATCATGTATATCGCCACTATTTTGTACACTGTGGTAGCTAATAGCGACCCGCCACGCTACAAAATAGTGATTATTACAATAACAATTGGCCTTGGCAATACTCAATCCTTATAATATCACATTGGACTTGAGGTATATGTTCTCTTAATCCCAGCGTGATTCTGGTCAGATTGGTCTGGTATATTTATAAAAATATCAGCTATTTTATGAAACTAGCTTTTTTGTATCTTTATCATCATCGTTACCACGGTTAATAGGCAACAAAATTGTCCCTCGCAGAGCGCCAGAACTCTAGCTCACATGCGTTGATGTCTTGTGACATTTGCCTAGTTTTCGGGCTACCTAGTGGAAGATTTGTTGGTGTGGCATGTGGCTTGCCCACGACCACTTCAGCTTGATAATGTTATGACTATGACGGTGATTTTAGCTCTTTCCTAAGTATGCAGAGCAACCGACAAGTTTTCAGACGATGTAGTTATATCGCAAAAGTGCATTTATTATATCTAGAAACTTGTTTTATAAATGGTGTTTATATCAATATTGCAGAGAATTTACTTTTCTTCGAGAAATTGGAGTTCTCAATTGATTATTTGCTTCTAATTAGTATTGACAAATATATCTTGAATTTTCACAAAATTCTGTGTATAACAAATTGCTTTAGTCGTAAAAGACTGACTACATCACTGTTTTTGTGAACAGGGTCCTAACATTTGTAAACGTCAGTAATAATTTTTCGTCAATTTGTAATTTGTATTAGAATGCTTACTACTTCGAAATAAGTAGGTACATATATGCGTCTCAGGTGATACGCGAAAGCTTGAGAATCGTGTGATTAATTGGCAACTATGCGTAAGTAGGTTACACAGTAAACTAAGCTAATTTTAGCAAGAGATATTTTTCGAGTTGTACCTATTGGCTAAAATAGAAGTACCTATTTGCTTTGCTTAAAGGCTTTAAAAATTTTCCTTTTTTTTTTTTTTTTTTTTTTTTTTTAAATAATATATAGTAGGTAATACATATTCATAATATAATCGGAAGAATACTGATTTTTTATGAGAGCATCTCAAATTCATAAAGCCACAATTTAACTGTATAGTATAAAACAAAATTTATTAAATCGACCTGTTAAATTTTTAAGGTTAATCTTGTTACTAACGAAACTAAACAGGTTGATTTTTATTTGGATCCGCAATGATGAGACTAATTTACTGATGAGGATGAAATCAATATGAAGTATTAACTGATCTCAGTAACGGTATAATAGTTTGGTAGCACTTCCGTGTGTGCGTTCCACGCATGTGTCAGTTAAAGAAGCAAAAAAAGGGAAGATACTTAACTTGCTATCTATCCGCGCGTGGTTCTTATAAACGGTGTTGGAGAATAAAATATTTATTTATACATTATTACATTATACATTATACATACATTATACATACGTGCTCATCAGTCTGCGAAACGCATTATTTCAAATAAGCAAAGTTATGACGTGTTCCACTGGCGTTTTTGTAAGTTCAAACGTAGCGGAATTTTAGCTTTCGCCTTCAATGTATATTGGGCGAAGGCAGTCTGGGAATGAGAGTCGGATATTTTTTTTGCAGTGATTTTTTCGGAGCGTGTTTTCGGCAGTGATGACAACATTCTTTACTTTGATGTCACGTGTGTTGTAGTGTGAAAAGGCAGCAAGACAGTTAAAGATATTTTATTTTCATGATTGACAACATAATTTTATTTTAGGTAATGGAAATGGAAATCTTATTGCACGCCAAATGATCTATTGGTCATGATTATGCGTCATCTGGTAATTACCGTGATTACACCGTATGAACTATAAGTACCTACTTATCTAAGTGACTAGTGAAACATTTTACTTATTGTGATTACTTAATATTAAAAAAATGTTAAAAATATTTTTTACCTAATTTTAGTATTTTTTTTTAAATTCCTTTAAATTAATGAATATTAATCAAAAAGATTAAATATATAGAGAGGGCATTGTGGAAATTTTCCTATAAAAATATTGATCCTAATCGCCGTAATCAGGATGGCCATGGCCTTGTAAATTTGGTGATGGACTGAGCGATTTTGTACCACGTGGTTCTAAATGTCGCATTACGGATTCTTTCTTCTTGCCCGATCTATATAGTTAAAAATCTTTGATATTAATAAATAATTATTATTATTTAAAAAATAATAATGTTCCTCCCATGTAAAAAAAAAACAAAAAAAAACAGGAGTTATTAAAATTAGGTAAAATAAAATTAAACCTAAATTTCAAATAGTTCATGTTAATTTTTTTTTATCCATTTATGGGTGACATTAAAAAAGATAAAATAGTATTCGTAGGTAGCGTTTTCTTTAAATTTTTGGGTGTATTAAGTTTAAACAAATGTGATTGAGTATAATATTAATTAGTATTGTGAATTATAAATATGTATGAGAAGGGTAAGAGCCTCGGAGTCATTCCTGGTGTAAGAGGATCTCGCCTTATTTCGTTTACACAATAAAAATTAAATTATAATTATGCCAGTACTTACAAGGTTTTTTATTTGTAAGCTTTTCCTTACTTGTAACACTTGTGTACCTATTGTCTTATGCAGATAAATCATCAGATAAATATAAAAATGCTTTCTTAAATATTAAATTATTAAAAATATTAAATTGAAAATATTATTAAAAATATTAAATTGACACGTTTGCTTCTGTCTATTCTAAACTACCCAACAGATTTTGAAGTTTTTATATATCACTAGCTGAACTCGGCCACGCTTCGCTGCGGCCCATACGGCGGCGGTGGCGTGCGCGGTACTGGAGACTGCTTATATAATACTATTGATCGTAGCGTAATGTTATATAGCCTTCCTCGATAAATGGGCTATTCAATATTTTCTACGAAAAAAAGTCTGTCGATTTGGTGCAATAAAAAATATTCACACTGCAATATTATCAGACACTAGCAACACTAGTTTGAACTACACGTACACAGACACAAAAACATCTATCACTACACTACACGAAAAACTGTAAACAAGTTATTAGTGCTTGACAATATCGATATTTAATTATCGATGAATTAAGATGATAATTCACGATATAGATAGATTTTCAAAGAAATATTTATAGACAATTATATTTTTTTATTAAACAATATAGGAGAAATTTTAAAAATATAAATGAAAATCTCAATGATATTTTTTACAATATTAAACTTGTGGAAAAATTACTTATCTCAGAAACGCATAACTTATTGATTTTTAAAATGTATTAATTTTATATATATTTTGTAAATTAGAAGTTTGTGATCTCACTTTACACCAAAATCCACTGCAATTTGGCATGTTATCGGACGACCATAAACAAGCACTATAAGGCAAGAAATAGCGAGGAGCGCACGAAAAATGGTTTTATAACGAGTATGACCGCCACTCTCGTTCTTTTGGCGAGCGGTATGCCTGCCGATATCATCTCCCGTTGGATAAATTCTCTGTCTTTGATCTTTGTGCCGGCCGTGGTGGCAGACGTAGCTCGTGGCACGGACTCCGCCAATACCTACTATAAATAATAAGGTCCGCACTCTCTCTGAGAGTAGGAGTGCTTCGAGAGAATGGTCAACCAGGCCGAGTCAGAAAACCGAGTTTTCTTATTATAGTAGGTGTTGACCCCGGCCTGGTCGACCATGAATTTGTTCATACTTACAAAAATATGCTATGGATATTTGCTCGTGCCCCGTCCGTCTCTGCCACTGCCTGATTAACGTAAACATAGAAGTAATAAGTACTATTGAACGTAAATCATTCCTAAAGGGTTGAAATCACTTTAGTTTATTTATTAATCTGTGTTCAAGCTTCATTCATACTTCATTCATTCATTGTTTTAGTTACTCTGTGAGTGAGTAGGCTCTTCAACTATTTTTTATTTGATACTTTAATTACTTTAACTTTGTTTTGTTTTTCTTAAAGGAATAGAGGAGTAATAGTGTTCTGTGAATAGAATGGAAGACGGGTGAGTATAATTATTAACTCAGTCATTAAGTACTATAATAACATATGCGGTCGCTTTATTTACAGTTTCATAAAAAAATCAAAAGTTTTGTTTTGGCGCGCATCGCCATATTGACGAAACAGCTGTTACATCAATGTCGTACTCCGTTCTTGTAATTATTTTATACTTTTATTGACATAAACCATGTGTTTTTTCACGATTTTTTGTTCAATATGTAATGGGAATAATTATCAAATGAAGTGAAATTAATAATAATTGAAAATTCTATTTTCGTTATTGTGTTTACGCTTAATATTATAATATGGTGACAATGGCTTGTGGTACGCAAACATACGACGACAACAATCCCCACGAAGAAACAGAGTTTCAAATGAAATGGGCAAGGTTTTCGGACTGGTTACACTGCATTTGCGTGGTTACTTTTGACTTGGAACTCGGACAAGCAATGGAAAGCGTGTATCCACCAGGGGTCCAGTTGACTGATCAGGAAAAGTGCAATATTTGTTATTTAGCATTTCCCGATTCTAACTCGGGTTGTATGGGAGATACACAGTTTCATGTGCGGCTTCGTTCGTGTGCTGGTTTGACGAAACAACAAATAGCTTACAATGAGGACGGCGTGCCAAGCCTTCACGCCGATTCCACGCATTACTGGGGCTTCGTGTATTTTCGTCAGGTAAAGGACACATCGTTGCCCCGCGGTTATTTCCAGAAGAGTATTATTTTGCTCACTCGTTTACCTTTTATAAATTTATTCTATAAAGTAATAAATTTAATTGCACCGAAACATTTTGAGGATGGTGAAAGGAGTTTGGAGGCTGCATGCCATGATATCAATCGTTGGCCGATCTTAGAAGCTGGTAAAAACGTTTTATTGCCTGTCCTAGGTTCAGTGTTTCAGTCCCACATTCCCAATCAGCAAACGGGAAAAGTCTCACGTTCCGATATAGCTAAACCACTGAATTCTCCAAATGTACCACATATACTTGCTTCAATACAGGATGTGAATGTGTTCGATGCTCTATCCAGTTTAATATCGCATTTACATTTATTGTGGGAGTTGGTACTGATAGCAGAACCTATAGTTGTCATGGCTAGCTCACCTACAGAATGTTCCGCTTTAGTGCAAGCATTGATAAATTTAATCCAACCGCTTCCTTACGCTGCTGAATATAGACCCTATTTCACAATACATGACAGTGAATTCAAAGAGTTCACAAGAAAGCAGTACAAACCACCTTGCGTAATACTCGGTGTTACAAATCCGTTCTTCACGAAAACACTGCAGCACTGGCCTCATACGGTAAAACTTGGCGATTCATCATCTATTAAAACAAAGCTAAGGAAAGTGGGGAACATGAAGTTACTGGACACAGCTCCTGGAGTGTACACACAATATAAAACCTTCCTGGAGAAAGATAAGACGATAATAAAAAAACTTCACAACGGAATCAGAACGGAACGTCCTTCAGAAGCTCAGACTGCAATGGTTAAACGTCATTTGCTGGAACTTACGCAGAGTTTTATGATTCCTCTAGAGAGATATATGGCATCTCTAATGCCATTGCAGAAGAACATATCCCCGTTTAGAGCTCCTCCTGTACCGAATCCGTTTAATCCGGAAGACTTTTTTGCTACTCTCCAACAAGCTGGGCCACAGTTGACATCGGGGATAAAAGGAGACTGGATAGGGTTGTATAAAACTTTTTTTAAGACACCAAATTTTAATGCATGGTTCCTGCAGCGACATAATGATTTAACTAACAAACTGCACACTTTGCAGTTGGAATCGTTAGCGGAGAGTGATTTGAAGAAGTGGTCAATTGGCAAGAAGGAGGTTGAAATAGTCGACATGGTACTCAAGCTTCGAGAAGTGTTGAAGAACAGTTGTCCAGTCTCTGATAATACCAGGACATTATTAGCTAGGCGATTGGAAGATCTAAACTGTGTTCTACCTGAAGACTTGAAGTTAATTCTGAATGCTGTATCGTGACACAAGAATTGCTGCACCTCAAAGCTGAGAGGTTGTGGCGACGACTGCAAAATTCAGTTAAAACTTAGATACCAAATAACGATTTGCACCTAACAAACATAAGATACACTTCTAGTATGAAGATTAATTATTTCATTATGGAGCTATTCATTATTCATTTGTTATATATTATGAATTATTATTAATATGAATTATTAGCCCCTCTGCATGTATCTTACAAAATCTGGCTCTAAATTATGACAGTACAATTAAATTTTCATTAAACTAGCCATAATAATCCATCAATTAGAATTTAAACCGTATTTTTAGAAACTAGATTTTTCATAGTTAATTATAATTCAAAAGTTAAATGTTTAAGTTTGTTAGTGATAGTTAAACATTATAATAGTACAAGGAGCTACAAAAGAAATGTATGATTTGAACAGACTTTGCTTCAGTGATTTTAACATCACTTTTCCCTAACTTGATGATACTTTAGGGCTTAGACATAAAATAATACATTCCTTTAATTAAAATCCTATTAATAATAACGCTTACAGATGAAAAAGAAAATAGAAAGAGAATATGTTAAATTTGGCAGGTATGATAGTAGCAATGGTTATTAATACATACTTTAAATACAAGCAAGAAAGGATGGAAATCTAGTATATTTAACTACAAAACTAAAACACAACAACAAAATTTTCTCATTTCATAATAGTCTTTTGTTGAGAAATGGTCACTGCTTCCAGACGAGCTGCCTAGTTGATGATTGTGGAATGTAGTGTACTCTGCCTCTATTAAAGTCTTTCTACATAATTTACACCTTTTCCTAGACAGAATTTTCTTTCTTTCACTATGTTGATCATGATTCCTACAAATAGTATTATTATTTTTTATAATAAGACTGTTTCTCAAGAATATTTCATAAATTGTGACACATAAAGAGAGCCTTCTTAAAACCACCAAAGTCTGTTAAAATTGATATCTATCAAAGATTGTAAGGTCTGAATTATGCCACTAATTTTAATTATACGTATGAAAGATAATTAATATTTATCATAATTAACTAAGTTCAAACCATTTATTACCACACAGAAATGAATATGTATTAAAATTTAAATTTGGTAAGGTACAATGGACATTTTTGTAAATGTGAATATTGGAGTTGATATTTTATGTGTGTAATTTTGTTTTTATTTTTTTATTATGGTTAAGCTAATTTTCTATGTATTTTTACTGATTCATTCTGACCACATTTGTCTAAAAGCTAATGATATCACGAGTATAATGTAACTTTTTCACAGAACTCAAACTCATTTATTTTGCTAAAAAAGCGGTTCAAATTGATGGTTTAAATCAGAGGTTCCCAGACTTTTTCTCATAGACCACTTTCAAAATTTGTTTTTGTTTGATTTTTTTTTTAATTTTACATAATGTACCTAGATCAATATTATAAAGTCATACAGATTGAGGAAAATTTTAGACATTTGTTATTAAAATAAAAAAGACGGCTGAACTTTACATTTATAGATAGGTATCTGAAAATATTTAAAAAAATAAATCCATCCACGCTTGACTTACAATATCAAGTAAAATTGTTGAAGATAATGTAAAATATAAAATGTATTTTTAAGTGAATAACTTATTAATTAAATAAAGTTGATTGTTTGCACTAAAATATTATTGGAATAAAACATGTAGGTACCTATAAAAATATCTACTTAGTTGTTAACTTTTTTTAAATTGCACTAAATATTTCCAAGTACCCTATGTATTATATACATTAGTATAATATAAAAATTATTCAATTTAATTCATATAATCCCCTATGCTAATGAAATCGAGAAAATCATTTTTAAACTATATTCATACCTTTTGTAACTATTCCTGATTTTATGGTAATTTTATTATATCAACACGCCAAAAATGTTATATAAATATCGCCATTGTATTTGTCAGAGATTATCGGCATCGAAGCAGGAAGGATTTTGTACATTAACCTGTTATTACCTGTCTCTGTCGCTCCCGTGTAAATATATTTATTACCGTCGTGCTCCCACAAATGTAATGACCGAAGTCTGTGCGAGCGCGACATTTATGCGGGAGCGACAGAGACAGGTAATAACAGGTTAAGTATGAAATTCTTCCTGCTCCGCGACCGTACTTTAGTTGAAATTACTTTAGCGCCACCTATCCATGCGTTTGTAAAACAGTTGTAAATCTTTAAATAGTGATTTTCAATGACAACTGGTTTACTTGTTTGAACAACTGGTAAAATTATAAATCAACATTTATCCATTGAAATATGTGAAAGAACAGTAGCGTAGCTTGCCTTAGAGCAGTAGGCCCTGTATCGATAATTATGTCAAGGGGCCCTTCTATCTGATTGTGGCGTAGCTCAAATTGAGGGTAAAGATTTTTTTTTACAAAAGAATCAAAAGACCTCATGTTTTTAAACCCATTGCATTTAGACTTTAATCTCTTAACGTGAGATTTTGGGTAAGATTTTATGAAATTTCCCTATCACATGTCGGGGCCCCTTATAATCGATACGCCTATTAGAACCAAGGTCATATTACCCTTCAATACAAATGGAATTAACTTGTATTTCCCTGTCAAGTGAATATGAATTGGAAACACTCAAAGATTTAAATCGAAAGATACGCTCTTATTAGCGAAACTGTGTTACTAAAGAATATCATAATATATGCTATAAAGATACCAGAGTCGCAAAATCCAAAAATATTTGTACTCCGATAGCGCGCTAATCGTGTTTAAAATAGGGGTTCCAGTTATACTGGAAAATTAATAAGTTCCAATAAGGCACTAATCGGACGTGTAAAGCGTTCTAGTTATAATGGTCATCTCTCATCCGCCATTTTGAAATATATAAGAACTCCGAGAGCATACAAATGAAATGCGTAAGGCACTCTAGTTGCGCCATTATTTGAATTTAATTTCAAATTTCTGTTGAATAAATAAAAAAACTGGGTACTTATGAGTGAAATGTCACACCCCTAGCTTTATTAGTATTTCTGGTATTATTATAACACATTCTAAATGAGCAGATAGGCATTTGGAACGAGTTTTTTTGAGAGTAAAATCAACTGAAACAATGTCTCTAGTGACCGTCACTCATTGTAGTTGTCGACTTGGCGTGCAACAGGAGTTGGTTGAACACCTGCGTCCAACTCAATTCGGTGCGTTTTAAGTATGGCGCGGATCGATTGGGGCGCATCTCTCGATTTAAATCTTTGGATACACACGAAAATTCAAAAATGGTGCCAAAACGAATGTTTCTTTCATGAAAACTGAACATTTCATTCATTGTATATTCATTCCATTTAATGTAATTGAGTGTTAAACTATGAAATTAGGTGTGTTAAATAAATTAGTGTAATTAATTAATTAATTAAGTTGCCTAATATCATTTTAATTTACCTCTGGTTGATGTTGCTCAATGTATTTTTTTTATTGCGGTGGTCCATTGTGGTGACTTCTATAAGTTAAATCTGATTAGAAAGATTTTTCACTTTGAGAGTTAAAATGTGAAGTCTACTTGTACATATCACCAAATATTTTTCGTGAATTTTAACAATTCGTGAAGTAGATGTGTCACCACAATGATTTTTCAGCATTTTTGTTTCTATTTTGTAGTGCAGAGGGCATTATTTTATACAAAGAGCCTATGGTGTCTCACCACTTGCAATAGTATAAGTATGTGAGCATAAATTATAAAAACATTGTGAATTTAGGGCCGGCGCTGACTTGACGGTATAGAACGGCACGTCATGGCAAAGTACGATTCGGAGCTCGAAGGATCCTGGGGCACGTAGCAGCACGTCGTGGCATCCCACAGTCGTGTCGTGTGTCGCAGTTTCTTTTTCAATCTTCTTCGCCCTCAACCTGCTGTGTTACTTGACATGACGCGGGACGCTACGATCTTTAAGTTTTGAGTACTAGCTGTTACACGCTAACTTGGTCCGCGTCTATAAAATATTTTTGTATGGAGGGGGAGATAGAGGATGAGTAGCCTATGTTACTCGCTGATAATATAGCTTTCTATAAGTGAAAGAATTTTTAAAATCAGTCCAGTAGCTTTTGAGTTTATTCATTACAAACATACAAAAATACACATATATACAAATCTTTTCTCATAATATTAGTACATATAAATATAGGGAAATTGAGTGCTAAAATCCTTTGCTATTACTAAACCGTGCCATATCGTTTTTCAGCGTCAGCCCTAATGGTCCTTAGTGCTGTAGTTTTATGCAAGATGTGGGAGACGAGAGTTTGATGGGGACTTAAAATGTGAAACTGAATTAAAATAATTATAATTTTTTTCAGTGTGGTTTTATTGAAATTTAACAAGCTCAGCGCTACTCTCGCTAGTTGAACAAGTCCCTTACCAATAATATTGCAATTGTAAAACAGTTTTGCTTTTAATTAGGCAATTTTAACAATAAACCCTTTATGGAAAAAATATTTGGGCATTACTATTGTCAGATACAGATTTTTCTTTTTAAATTATCCATTATAAACAAAAAGTTGTTTTAATATATTTATCCGATTTGTTAAATCTCCCAACAGTTAAAGGACGACCTGCCTTTATAGAGCATGGGTAGACTAAACTCTATACACAAGAGAATCCTTTGGTTGAGCACAAACAACTTTATTGCTATTTACAATTAATCTATAAATTCAATCACAATCTATTATATCTTGCTTTACTCCATATATTATCATTGTCGGTGATCAGGGTGTACACTCCGGCCAAAGTTAATCCTACCGCTGCTCCTAGAGCCATAGATTTTAGGCCAGATGTGCTCTTGTAAATCAAGCCAGTTGTGGCAGCTGCAATGAATGTGTTTCCGGTGTCTTCTTTGTCGCGCAAGTATGTAACGCCTAACGCAATGCAGGAATAGAATGATGCAATGATGCCTAAAGTTGTGCCTGTTGTTGTTCCTGAAAATGGCAGTACAAGTTCAATCTAAATTATTGTCCCTTTTTAGAAATAAACCGTAATATACATATATAACTGTAATATATATAATGTGATAATAAAAGATGTCGTTATCTTTTTGTGAAAGTATATAAGGTATTTGTGTTCCCAATCCATTAAAAAAAAATCATCACCCCAAAAAACTCACAAATATATGGCAAACTACCTTGTGCCCATTTCTTCACACTTATGAAAAATTAAAATGTAGGTATCCATCCATTTTATTTTTATGTGAATTTTACGTGTCATGTGATTTTTTTTTAATCTAATGGGCAATTTCAAAGATTACACCCTATATATAACCTTTACTCTAAGTATCAATCCCCACTTAACCCCCATGTGGTCTAAATAAGTTATTTATATACAAACATAACTCAAGTTAAATAAAATACAACATTCAAGTTGGATGTTTAATGTAACCGAAACTAATTTTCTTGAGCTTTTATAATAATAAAAGAAGTCCTATTACATCTTAAATTTTCTATTTGTTATTATACAATTATTTAGCTGATTTAAGTACTTTTTTTAAAATAACAGTTTATTTTGTTAAAATTCAATCATTTTAAAATGTTGAATTCAATCCCAAGTAAAATGCATTCATAAAAAATTGGATATTGGATAATCACTCATTGGTTTGTTATAACAATAAGTGTTATTGTGATTACTAAAATTCATATAAAAGTTGTAAAATATGTTCTGAAAAATTCTCCTCTCCTGCGTGTGCTGCACTAGCTCGGCTCACTCAGTAAAGGAGTTAAAACTTAAAGCACAACACACACTGGGCCGCAAGTAGTCTGCAAGTAAGCAGCGTTGAGTACAATCGCCTCAGAAAGCATCCCCTGTTTTTGATAGCAGTGAAACCGCACCGGCGTGACATAGTGCATAACAACTTCAACATTACAAAAACTCCCACTCCTGGAACACCCCCAGTACTACTTCATATGCTGTGCTTCAAAGCATCATTGTTTTAATTTTAATTAATTTATTTATTTATTTTAAAATTTACAGATAGTTTACACATATAATTATTCGGTGACCTTTACACTAAGCATAGCTTGAATTGTAAAGGCCAGAATTTAACAAGATATAAAATTTGAGAATTAAACAATAGTTATTAAAAGAAAAGGAGATTTGGGTGTCTGTCTGTGTGTTTTTGTGTGTGTGTGTGTGTGTGTGGGCGCGCCAGCAAAAACCTGTTTCAGATAGTAAGTTAGTGTTGTGACTTATTGGATGCCAAATTGGTGGTTTTGGATGCCAAAACATACACAGCAATCGCACATCGCATTACTGACCCCTGCAACACAGGGTATCCTAGTGCAGGGGTCAGGGGTGTAAGCAAAACGAATTGGACAATAAAGAAATTTATTATTAATAAAGTGATTTCTGTGAAAAGTTTTCTCAGTGTCTTTTACATATTTTTTAAATATTTATGGATCCTACTGTACACATGTAAATTGTAAAAGTTAAGTTACACAGTTAAAGTTTTCAGTAAATTTACCAAATATGAATGTTCCGCCAAATATTTGGTGCATCTCTAATACAAAATATTCACTTTAGTTTATATTCGAAAATATCTATTTTTTTAAATATTACATATTTACAAACTTTTTTTTTTATTTCACAGGGAAAATAACAGTTTCACCAAACAAAAGTATTGATGAGTTTCAAATATCTACATAGAAAACGGCTTAATACTGATGAAAAATATCTTACCATGTTTCATAATATAATTTATAATTTGAGTCCGTTGAACTTTTCCTGTCTGTCCAGCTAATGTGGTTACTCTTAAACCTTTGTATAGACCTGTCACTCCACCCAGCCCTGAAAAATTGTCAAATGAATTAATGATTTTAAATTGAAAATATATGCCATTCAGACTACTATGAAATAACAGCATGTGTGCTGTTGTGCTGCGGTAAGTAAGGGATGCCAGAGCCCATTTTCCTATCCCTTATCCTTAATCCTTCTATGGCCGGCAACACACTTGCAGTACCTGTGACGTTGCTTGTGAAGGTGACGGTAGCTACCTACCATCAAGCCTGTCTGTCGACCTTTACGTAAAAAAAGACATCCAAAATTATTAAGGTTATGTCATTACATTATAAGCAATTCATACCTGAGCCAGCCATAAAAGACATTCCTATTATGGGTAGAGCAACATTCCACCTTCGTGATGTAGTGGCCATGTGGCTGTCGTCAGGATAGAGGAATTCTGGTTGCATTTTTGTGATGTAGTGAGGATCGAAGTTGAGATATGGGGAGAGATTTGCGCTCCCACCCGCAGATGGTTGTTCTTCATTCTTGTTCATTGGAAATATATCACCAAATAGAGACATTTTTAACGGTTTTTTCACAGAATTACTTAAATATTTCAATGTGCGGTTCAATCGTAATTCGAAAATATCGCGAAATCGGTAATAAAATTACATGTCTCAGTCACTCTCACTGTGTATGTTAACTGTCACAGTCAAAGTGACATTGTCATTTGTCAATGTAAAATAAATCTGATGGATATATTATGTATATTTATGAAAGGATCAGTTACTTGCACTTTAATCCACCATCTAATGTTTTCATAATAATTATATTTTTCCTATTTTATTATTAATAATAATAACAGACTTTGTTTAAATAAATGTAGAAATCTTTATTGTTAGTAGTATCATTTGTTCCACCCCATATGTGTTGACGAATTTAATATATTAATATTACATTTGACAACATACATTATAATAATATAAAAAAAATCACATACCCACATAAAATTTACTCTAGCATACATATTAATAGGTTACCTATAAGTATTACCATAGATAAAATACTACTGGTTAAGTAGTATTTTATCTATGGTATTACGCGTCGTCTTCGAGTTTCTCGTTTTTCTTTCCTTGTGTGATCGCACTTCGAGCAAGATCCGCTACAGATAGCTCCGTCGAGTAATTACAAATATTTTATATATTGTAAAATAAATAATAATTCTAATAAAATTGTTGAGTTTATAAATTTTGTATTTAATTATTTTATTGTATTATTTTGTATGGTTCGCAAATCGTGGTCTTCCAAATAAGGAATATTGCATTTTTTACAACGGTATCTACTGTAGATATCACTATAGCCCCATTATATAATACATTGACATTATAGGTACAAAAACTAGATACCTACTGTTAACAAGAATGTTCAATCAGTTTAACTCGAACTAGTTTATTATTTCCAGTGAAAGAAGAACACCAGAGGATGCTAGGCAGATTATAAAAACTGCTAAACTTCACGAATCAGAGTTAACGGAAATAACTCAGGTCCTAAGATTTCCAGATGCAAGTCATCGCAACAACAATCTTCGACTCATGCAGTTGGATAATCATTTATTAAAAGAGATTGAAAATGGAAATGAAATAGTTTTTAAAGGTAATTAAAATGAAATAGCCAAATTGACTATAGTAGCTCATTAGAAAGCATACTCGGATGAAGACAATTCGAATGTCTACTCCCTACTTCCTACTATTTTTAACCTCTCACGAGTCGAGGATCTCGTGAGAGGTTAAAAATAATTAGCACCTGCACCAACTGTGAAGAAAATACGTATTGTGTAATGGCCTGCGTTGCGGATTAGACTATTTAAATTTCTGAATGCATTTATAAAATCTTACTAACCAACTGTAATTTGGATGATATAGGTAGGTACACCCCATTTATGAGAAGAAAAAGTTTAAGAATGTTTTCTCATCCTAGTTCTTTCTTCTACGACATATTAAATCCGGCGAAAGTGAATTTGTTTGTTTGTTAGGTACGCATTCAAGTTTTAACTACTCAACCAATCATCATGAAATTTTGTACACGTTGTCAGTGTTACAGAATTGTTCTCAAAGGATCATCTTAAAAATAAAAAATAAAAAAAACAGTGCAATTATAAAAATTGAATAAACACCTAATACATAAGACCGTCGCTGACGAATTTGCGGGCCAAAGCTAGTCTAACTATATGTTATGATCTGTGACATATGAATACACTACAGACTAATACAACATCTTTGGAATACACGTATGAAACTATACCCGTCTCTCTTGCTCTGCTTGTGGGTGATGATGAAACCGTACTAACCTACTATTGATGAAGACCCGTATGTTTTTTTTTTTTACCGTATGTACCCGATTGATAAAAAAATAAGATTGATAATGCGTTCTCATCTTTCTTACTCTGACGAGGAAAAATATGGGAATGCTTTTGGTACAGAAAAAAAATATGTTTGCAGGTTTGATTTGTAGATTAATCGCCTCATAATTAAATATTTATTTCAGGGGATCCAGATGAAAATTTGGTACTATGTACGAGTAATAAAACGTATGATGTAAAAGAAGCAGAAACGTCCAATAGTCTCTTATTAATACCCGATTTATTATTTGCAAAGGATACAATCAGTGACGAAACTATCAAAAATGATTCAATGGAGTGCGATACGGACTCCTCATTTGAAAAGTCAAATTCCAGTCTTAATGTATCCACAGAATCTGACGAAAGTCGTAAACCTCCCAGGAAGATAGAACACAAGGATATTGTCAATACATTCTTCACTTATTATGAGTTAAAGCCTTGCAAACCGAGGTTGTCTAAATTACGGACGCTCCTGGAGCCCACAAAGTATCAGGGTTCTGAATTAGAATATGCTGTGGACAAAACAAAATTACTAAATTACGATTCTTTGTTGGATCAAATTCAAGCGTCACGTGTCGAATTAGACAAGGAACTCGAAAAGATTCAAGCTGTGCAGATAGATGGTTACTACAGATTGTTGGAGTTCGATTACGAATTTCGTGTCTTATCATATCTGTTAGAACTAATAGAGGAAAATTCGTGGCCTCTAAATAAGATATCGAAGAAAGTCACCATTGAAAGTTTAAAGGATCTAGTGCCAAAGGCTATATTAGAAGCGATGTTTCATTTCTACACAAACGAGACGTTTGTGGAAGACTGCGAACAGTATTATGAGTACAAAGAAGATAAAGTATGCACGTTTTTGGCGAGAGTACTACTTAAAAGTGCAGCTCGATTTAACTACATCGAGTTTCTACAGGCCTGGAGAGATACCGTTCCAGAAGGAATGACAGTTAACGTAAGATTTTTTTTATCTTAAGATCGGCAGACAGGCTGACGGTCCACTTGATGGTAGGTGGCTACCGTCGCCTATAACACAAGCAACACCAAAGCTGCTGCAAGTGCGCCAGGGGCGGATCCAGGATTTCATTTGGGGGGGGGGGGGGGGGGGGGGGCATTCTGACAAAGTTCGGAGTTAGGGTTAATATCACAAGTAATTTTTTTGTGTATGTTTTTTACTAGTTGAGATGCATTATGGTTGTATTGCAAATACTTTTAACCCGCGTAATCGCGTATTTGAACTGTCTCAAATGTCTGACATGAATTATGAAACTTTCGATAACTTAGATTGATATGGATTATATTATTCTATATATAATCCATATCAATCAGGGGGGGGATGGCCCCCATGCCCCCCCCCCCCCCCCCCCCCCCCCGTATCCGCCAATGAAGTGCGCTGCCGACTACAGTAGGATTAAGGATGAGGGATTAGGAGTGGATAGGGAAATGGGCTCTGGCATCCCTTACTCACTCACCGAAACACAATAACAGCACAAGTGCTGTTATTTTACGGTGGTCTTCTGTAAGGGGGTGGTTACTGCTAATATATTTTTCTTAGTTGAATATAAACAATCTCTCAAAGACTACTCAAAGAGAATCAAGCAATATCAAAGTTTAAATAATTATGTTTTGGCCCTGTTGATCCACAATCTCTTGCCGTCATTGGGATAATTTTACTATTTAATTTTAAGTGTCTCCTTGTAATATACAGTAGGTACTTATACAGTTTTTACTACCAAATACAGTTACAGTACTAAGAGTTGATTGAAAGAGGCTTCACATTGACATCACATATCTTCTGCAAGTCTGCCAAGCAAAGCCAAGTTCTCATTGGTTAATAACTTTTTTTATAAAAATATTTTATATCTTTTATAAAAGTTTTTGAAGTTTACCCCTTAAGAATCGATTTTCAAGACCCCAGATATGGAAATTTTTTAAGGAGTAAAATTAATACAAGCGTTAACTAAAAACGTTACAATGTAACGTCAAATGTCGTACAAATGTCAAAGTGACAACTTTGACATTTGTGCGATAGCTGACGTATGTATTTATGTTCCCTAATTCTATTCTCTGGGCTAATAAAAGTAAACGTCGGCGCAGCGACATCTGTCTGTGTATACCGAACGTAATTAACATAAGTTTTGTTGGAACACGTGACATCTTGTAACCTCGGAAGTTCGCTAGACCCTTTGCGGGGGTTTCGCTCGCTCCCGTAAGCCACTCACCGACCAACTCCTGGGCAAGTAAGACGGGATTTGTCTCAACAGGGGCGCTTTTCACCTGATGGAGATTTACGGTCAAAGGAAACGCTTTGTCTTTGGTCACATAGCACTTCAATTAAATATGTATATAATTTAGGTTAGCCAAAGGATTAGGTTAGCCACACGTTGAATATAGAATACACACGAAGAAAAATACTTAATCTATTACTTAAATTAAGGTACTATAAATAAGGTTCTACGTTGAACACCACACTGCACTGGTCTTAGGGAAATGGGGAAATACGTGGACGTTTATAGATTAACACTTCACAGACTCACGTGAGATTTTACCCGTCCAGCAGAGGTGATGCGGGGAACCTATCGGCCTATTGGCCATAAAATATACTGACTAGTCCCCGTGTTAGGCGTAGCGCTAAGCGGGCTAATCTTGGAAAGCGTATAGGTATCAGATTCTCCACTTGATTTTGTGAGCCTCGGGCGCCGAAAGAGAGTGCCGAAAGAGCGTGCTGAAAGAGTGTACCGAAAGAGCTTGCCGAAAGAGAACGCGTGGCCCGAGCCAACGCCTTTTATAACCTCGGGTCGCGATGCGCACTTCCATTTCCGAATTCTAGAATATTCTATGCGCTACTCGTAACTCCGCTACATAGCCGCAGAGGCCGCTTTTGGAAAATTCAAATTGACCTATCGACGTTCTCTAACCGCGTACCCGCCAAATGGAATTCATGCATGCATCACTCCGTCTCCTCGCCGCTGCAACTATTGGTGCGAAGCTGACAGTTCAGGAGTTAATGTGGTCACCTTCCCGTAGATGGCGCAGTTCATCAGCACTATGACTAAACCAGAGCCACACGGTAGATGGCGCATTATGCTATTGTTTTGCATTAAATGTTTGAGTTCTGATAACTATGAAATTATTTTTGTTACAATCTGAGTGAGCAGAATGTAACTAAATATTAAAAATATTTATATTTTCAAGTACGTTAGTGCAAAAACTGCACGCACTGATTGGTAAGCTTAATGTATTAAACAGTTCTAAAATTTGAAATACTAATAGGGAATTGAATGAAAAATTATCAAAAACAATCTAATAAAATGTCCACTGTTTAATGCGAGAAAGAATATAGTAAAGAGACTTGCCAATGATCCGGCTCGAAGGACCAAAATTATGATTGTTAATTTTATATGATTTTAGGAGTCGTTACTATCGGGAGTAGCTCTAATAGACAAATCAACGACGCCTCAGGTTGTGTGGAGGTTTGAGGAGAGTGATTTGCCGGAAGACATTAATGAACGTTTCAACGTGCTTTTCCAGACAAAGACCAAATGGACGGTGCCTGAAATAACACCATACATAGAGTGAGTATCTCTGCCATTTATACGAAAACACGATTTTTCCACTTTCATGTATATTTTAAGTGTCTACATCGTATTTATTTTTTTAATAGGTCTTACACCACTCACTTTCGGTCTTCTTTTTCACCCATTGGAAAAAAATTGAAAAATATCTCATTTTATTTTTAATTATTTTCCAGTGCACAAAGCAAGTTCTCTTTGTTGAACAGAATGTTTTAGTTGTACCACCATATATAAATTTATCTTTTTGATTATAATTTTACATTTATTCGTTTTCATTCTTAATTTAGTTTTTTAAAATACCTATCTATCTATAAAAATAAAAAAGATTAGTTATGATAAAAGATAGTCCCCTGATAGCGGGGCGAGGCCCATAGGTACTACCGGTGGTTAGGGCTGCAGAGTGAGGAACCTCCTGACAATTCGTGCCGTGTCAAGAAGTACTGCCTTCTGTATTTGTCCCTTTATCCAGCCATCTAGCGAGCGCCTCTTGAGGTTCACCGATACAACTATCGGGACGATAATTTTCGAATCGACATCTCAAATGGCGATCACCTCGTGAGCCAAGTCAATTTACTTATTAAGCTTTTCTTTTCCGGCTTTCAAGAGGTTTTCGTCATGCGAGACAGGGATGTCAACAAGCATATTGGCGACAATATTCCTGTCCGTGATTATGGAGCGATCCCAGTAGAGCGTAGCATGACCATTTTCGAGAACGGGCGTAAGCACGAACTTATAGTACGCACCTCAGACTTGATAAGACCGTATCGAAGGGCAAGTTGCTGTTGAATGATGATGATGAAGATTATTATTATTATTATTATACAAAATTATTACATGTTTATTTGGCCTAATTTTATATTTGGTAACGAGCAGTAGGTAGGCACGTGTCTTATAATCTGAAAAACCTAGTCACCTTCTAAAAGATGCTTGATTCATTGCTAATACCCACCAAACATTAATGAACTCTAATAATGCCTACTTTGTACCCTACAGAACGAACAGTAGACTTTATCTAGAGCTTAAGTTAAACTCTGTCATTCTATTTATTGCAATTATGCTCGATAATGAAATTACCCTTTGCGTACCGCCTAATTATTTTTAATTTACCAACCTATTTAACACCAGTTTGTTTAAATTATATTAAACAAACAATAATTTAGGTTAATTAAAATAATTTAACCTGTTGTTTAAATTATTTATTTAAACCTGGAGAAGGAGGTCAATCGTCGAATTGAGAGAGCTTCCCAAAAGGGCAGCGTTTGGGAATCTTGATGGTAGGTGGCTATCGTCGTCTATAACACAAGCAACGCCCGAGTGCTGCAAGTGCGCTGCCGACTACAGTAGAATTAAGGATAAGAGATTGAGAAGGGCTAGGAAAATTGGCTCGGGCATCCCTTACTCACTCACCGAAACAGAACAGCACACGTGCTGTTATTTCACGGTGGTCAGCGCTAAGTCTAGATCCAAAATCGACCCACGGCCCTTATTAGGTCGTCTATCTATCTTGAAATGGCATCACATGTGCATTTCACTGTGTTCTTCAATTACAGGTGTTCACTCCCATAACTTTTATTTTTACAGATCTTATGCAACTGAAAAACTGAATGTAAACGCGTTACTAACGAAATACGCGAGAGCTTCAAATCAAAACGGTGTCAGAGTATTTTCAGCGAAACATATGAATTGATTTTTCATTATTTATTGAACTTTCAAAGGATGTTATCTATAAGGACTTTTGTGATGTCTGTAACGAATATAAAGACTAAAAATGAATAACTCTTTCATTTAAAAGCCGATTCGACTTAAATGCATTAAACAAGCATTCATGGTTTTTTTTATTTTTGTGAAAAATTGTTCATCCATAGCCTTGCAATATTAAATTTTTTGTAACTGAAAAAAAAAATCGAATGTGGTGATGCCTATACTTCTTCACCTCAAAAAGACGTCATATTCCGTCTTTTTGCACACGAGCGAGATTAGGTAGGTACCTACCTACCTATCTTAATCTTAAATTAAATATTTCAAATATTTAATTTGAATAATACCTACATACCTTTAGAGTTTGATGTAAATTTTTTTTAAGTTCTTCTCAAAAAAAAATGGTGACCTCTGACATGAATAAAATCCATTCACATTATCTTTTGCTGTCCACTTTCAACGGATTCTTGTTGAAATATCCTATTCCCTACTAATTTTATAAATGTGAAAGTTTATGAGTTGTATGATTGTTACTGTTATTCACGTAAAACTCATCGGATTTGGATGAAATTTAGCACAAAGATGGTTTATTGCCTAGATTAACAAATACTTTTTATCCTAGAAAAATGTTAGGTTCCCGAGGAATCGTCTAAAAATATAAAAAATGGCGTCACTGTCGCTGTGGTGTCAGGCGTTATACTTTTTCTTCTTCAAGGCGGACGAAGTCGCAGGCACCTTGTAAACCGTACCGAACTCTAATTTTTATTTTAATGCATAAAACGATTTATTGAAAGGTTTTATAATTTGATTTTGAATTAAGAATCAATTTTTTAAAAAGCTAACACGCACTTTGCTTTTTCAAAAATATTATATTTAAAACAAGGAATATATATATATACTAGATGAAAACCCGGCTTCGCTCGGGTGTAATGTGACTCATAATATGTACACATGTTCTCAAGGAATATTAAAGGCAAAAGCGGCAAAGATTTCGCTCAATGTTTGCGGCAAGACGTTTCGTTTTACACAGTCACATGCGTCACAGTTCTTTGTAATGGACACTTTGTTTTCAAAATGAATGGTGCGACGACGTATTGAATGGCGAGTCGTATGTGCGCTAGTATGAATGAAATGGAACGTTTATTAACCACTCAAGATGTCACAGGTGTCAGTGAGTGACGTTTCGCTAGAGTGGTCAGTATGGCGACTGCGATTTGTCTGTCAGCACCATTAGAATTTAAGAAAATACTTGACAATCCGAATTTTGCGGATATATGTTGTCGACTCGAAATCTTTATTTTTTTATGTTTTATTATTCAGGTAAGGTTTCAATCGAGTCTACCGTACCCCTTGACGAAATTATTAATATAGATTAAAATCGGACCGAACACAATTTTTGCCAAAATGAGCGCAACCTAATAACCCATGTGTTAAGGTGCAATATTGCACAACAAATTGTAGCTTCTCGTAAACAACCGAACAGATTTAAAATTGGTAGTTTTTCTTAAGTATTGTGTAAAATATGAAAAAAAGAAGTAGGCGAAGTAAAATATGAAAAAAGAAGTAACTAACTAAAGTTAATTAAGTAATTAAATAAAGTTAATTAATATCTATAAGCTTAAAAAAATGTAGTTGTCGCTGAAAATTGTTATTACTGTGACACGAAAGTTTTTTTTGGACAGTAATTAGTAATTTACTATGTTTTTTCTAATAAAATAGAATTATTTGTATAAGTAAATTGGCTTGATTCAAACTTTTTTACATTTGGCCTATTTTGAACTATTTTTATCGACGTTTTAATTTTACTCTAAGAAGTGCAATTAGGCGACGAAAATAACGCCTTTCTACTAAATCCTTGCCTTAATGGAAATATCCATTTGTCCAATTGGATTCTTTGAAAGAGTCTTAAAAGCATTCAGGACCTCGTTAGAAAGCAAAATAATACGATATTAAAATAATAAGCAATACTTTATTGATATGTGTAAATTAAATTAAATAATATTAAATCGGTATAATAAATACACAAGTATGTACCTATAGAATAATAAAAAAATGAAAAATAAAATGTAAATGTCAACCTACACAAAGTTATTTATCTTACGACACACAGCCATTATTTTTTTCCCGTTAATCTTCTCAGAACATTTTCCCGTCATTATTAATCAAAGATTTTCAACTGTATAGATCGGGCAAGACGAATGAATCCGTTATGTGACATTTAGAACCACGTGGTACAAAATCGCTCAGTCCATCGCTAACTTTAAAAGGCTATTTGGCTATGCCATGGCCATCTTGATTACGGCGATCACGATCAATATTTTTGTAGGAAAATTTATTCTATATATTTACTGTTATTAATAAACTTTTTAAAACTGGTTTCTAATTGTTTGATTGTTGAATATTTTTTCTGAGTTTATTCAGCTCGTCCCACATATTTGTTGGCAAATCATCACCAACTTCATCTTTGAAAAACTTCTCAACGGCATCAACCTGTAAAAGGAACATTATATCATACTAATTAAACCCGCCCACACTTTGCTACGACGAGCGCGTGAGGTCAAAAACCGTGATAACTCGGCAAGTATAAATAAAATATTCACAAATTCATAAACCATCCTCAAAAATTACTCTTTTCATCGATGCAATCAGGAACAAAATCCCTTCACATCCCGGGAAAGTTACCCCGGAAAAAAATGGTATGGAAAGCTAAAAGAAAAGATAGGTTGATGATTTACTAGCTACGGCAGGAAAGAATTTGATATATTCTACTCAGGATAGAGAAAAATATTACATGATGGAGGTGGCTTATACCCTAACAGGGAACATAAAATTAGCAACTTAACGAATCCTATAGTAGACGCATTATCTTCTGAGTCGTTGAGCAATAAACGTCAATGGCGATAGAAATGTAGGTACACCTTTCTTGCGCCGATCACTAAATACTCCATAAGACATGTAAGTGCGAGCGAGATAGACAGATAAAATGATTTATTACCCGACGACCATGAGGCTCTAGTATGAGTTTACGATACTACACCAATTCTACACTCGCTAGCGAGAACGTAAAACTTTTGTATGGAAAATCGTGAACTGTCAATGTCAAATTATCAATTTTCCATATAAATGTTTTACGCTCTCGCTAGCGAGTGTAGTATCGTAAACTCATGCTAGAGCCACAGAAAGTCTGTAGTTGAGGTCGACGTTAATTGAGTCAAATTATTGCAAAGATCTTTTGTTTCTAATATTGAAGTTCGACTGATTAACGTCCTCTATACAGATATTTGGGTTCGATTTATTATTGCACATTTAATACAAGTCTAGTTGCACAGTCTTAACTGCCAAATTTACAGGCATTTTTAACAATAGTAATTTGTTTTAGTGTTTTAGTAGTTTGACTATTATTGTGAATAGTTATTAAGATTTCTCACTTCTTGCATCCAAAAGTCCTTCGGTATGCTAAACAACTTCCTCATGTTGATGTCGCCCAGGCCTTGGGTGTTGAGAGCGTTTTCTTTAGGCACGAAACCAAGAGGAGTCTCCGTGTAACAAGGTTCATCGTCGCAGCGGCGTAACACCCAGTCCAAGACACGAGAGTTTTCACCGTAACCAGGCCAAAGAAATTTACCCTAAAACGAGTTAAATAGGTATATCAGTTGTGTACATGTTACGATTTAAAATGGGTGTAAGATGTGAGCTGGAACGATTTAACAGATATAAATTTCAGGTAACTTAAAAGAGATATAAGTTTGAAATTATTTACTACTAGCTCTTGCACGCGATTTCGTCCACGTCTCTTTATAAAGTATTATTCGTGGAAAAGGCAATTTTGTATGGAGGGGGATAAAGGGCGAAGATAGGCGGAGGGCGAGTAGCCTGTGTTACTCGCTGCGCTGATAATGTAGCTTTCTAATACTTACCTGAAAGAATTTTTAAAATCGGTCCAGTAGTCTTTGAGTTTATTCATTACAAACATACATTTGTATGGAGAGGGGGAGATGGGGGGGAAGCGTGAGTAGCCTATGTTACTGGCTGATAATGTAGTTTTCTATAGGTGAAAGAATTTGTAAAATCGGTCAAGTAGTCTTAGAGTTTATTCATTACAAACATATATTTGTATGGAGGTGGAGTTAAGGGAGGGGGAGATGGGGGGAAGGGTGAGTAGCCATTGTTACTCGCTGATAATATAGCTTTCTATAGGTGAAAGAATTTTTAAAATCGGTCCAGTAGTTTTTGAGTTGATTCATTACAAACACAAAAATACATACATACATAAAAATCTTATCTCTTTATAATATTAGTATAGATATAGATAAATACATCCATCCCATCATTTTAATTAACGATAATTAAGTAACCTGTTCATCTTTACGGAACCAGTTGACGTGGAATATCTTCGGCATAATGCGTCCAGGCTGAGCGATCGAGAGCCAGTGCTTCAAGTAATCCCCG
Organism: Bembecia ichneumoniformis; assembly: GCA_910589475.2. Taxonomy (NCBI): domain Eukaryota; kingdom Metazoa; phylum Arthropoda; class Insecta; order Lepidoptera; family Sesiidae; genus Bembecia; species Bembecia ichneumoniformis. The sequence goes on from OU342543.1 coordinate 5,257,396, forward strand.
AAGTTGTAACCAAAGAATGGACGCATCGCGAACGGATCGTGCATTACCACTTTGCCCTGGATTGGAAAAGCAATCAATAAGAATGCATCTTATTCAAAATTTCTTTCAGAAAATTGTCAAATGCTCTAATAACATCTCTATGGTATCTGAACTTCCTTCCTCACAATTTACATTTTAAAAGGTTACTTTTATATTATGTAACTCTTGTACTCTTGTATGTAAGTTAATAATTACACTGTGTTCTGCAGCAGCAGTGGCTTCTGAACGCATAGTTGCCCCCATGAAGACCCCATGAGCCCAGTCCCGTGCTTCAACAACTAGAGGAACTCCTTCTGGGCGACGTCCACCAAACAGTATAGCGGAAATTGGCACACCCTCTGCGCTCTCCCACTGATCGTCTATTATTGGACACTGTCCTGCTGGAGTACAGAATCTGCAGCAAAAAATTTCATGTCTTTCATATCTATACTTATAAACTCGTTTAAAAAGTCCAAATAGCTGAAATTTGGGATATCTATGTATTTATTTTAAACTTAAGCATCCGCTAAAAAAGACTTGAAGCCGAGGTCGAGTATATTGTAAACATTGCCATTGCACTCACTATACTTAATTGAAGTAGCCTTATTTGTAGCTAAAAACTATAGATTAATTAAAACTTAAGAAGAAGTACTTCCCAATATGAATAAACACAAATTGTATATACCCCCTCAAAGACTGGAAGTATGTAAAAAAATTCTTATTATATGGCCATAAAAGTCTTTAACCATTTGCCAGATAATATAAAAATGTTGCCTTTCCCTACTTACAAGAAACGGCTTTTTGAGATTCTCTTAACCGAATCCTATTATTCTATTAACGAGTTTTTGAAAGATAAATTGTAAAGGTTTTAATGAAACTCAATTTTATATTTTTTAATTGAATATAAGTTCCGACAGATTATTGAATATAAGACCAAAAAAACACAATATCTATTTACATTTATTTGCTAGTATTACAGGTATCTGCAGCTATTATATTTTATCATTTTTAGTCGCTAGTGTTTAATAAAATACTTAGATTAAGATTACTAAAATTAGATTACTAGATTAGATTACTAAAATTTAAGAAATCATGAATGTCAAAATAACGACAAAATAATAATAATGTAAATTCGATATGTCAATAAAGGAATTGTATTGTAAGAAATCAGTCAAATATTCAATATTCGAGATTTCGAGTCAAGTTTTGCACATCGAACGGTTAGTCATGAAGGAACAAGAAAACTAAATGTCATCTTTGGTATCAGTTACCCATGCTCATGGCAAATAAATTATTATTATATTAACATTATACCTAGAATTGGGATGTGCAGCCGGCGTTTTCTTGCTCCATGGCACCCCTTTCCAATCAACCAAACCTTCAGGAGCGGAACCCATACCTTCCCACCAAACTCCACCATCTTTGGTTTCCGCAACATTCGTGAACACTGTATTTTTGAACACTGTCGCCATTGCTACAGGATTGGTTGCATCTGATGTGCCTGAAACAAATTTTTAAAAGAAGAAGTTATATTAATTGATGCCTAGATGCTAATTCTTACGATTTATTATGTACGAGACTTAGAATATTACCTGGTGCGACACCGAAGAATCCGTTCTCCGCGTTTATGGCTCTTAGTACTCCCTTACTATCGAACTTCATCCATGCAATGTCGTCGCCAACGCACTCCACCTTGTATCCAGGCAAAGTTGGCGTCATCATGGCCAGGTTCGTCTTCCCGCAAGCGGACGGGAAAGCGGCTGCTATGTACCGCTTGCGTCCCAGCGGGTCGGTGATGCCCACAATCTGTTAGAAGAAAATTCGTATTAACTCTAATTTCTGTACATTCCTAAACAATGTTGGTGACAACTAGGGGAATGCATTATTTTTTTCCTATTTAGCAACAGAATACAGTCATTCTCTCGGCTGTAAGAGGCCAATAAGGGTGTAAGTTTTACATTCCACATAGTTACGATATTTTGTCAAGATTATTAAACTAATGGTTTTATTTCAAGACATGCCCTGACTATGTATTTGAGTTTTTTGGAAGTCAAATATTAGGTGACGAACGTCTGAAAACTATAATATTGTTAACTTACCAGCATATGCTCGGCGAACCATCCTTCGCGACGCGCTATAACAGAACCCAAGCGAAGAGCGAAGCATTTCTTCCCCAGCAAGCTGTTTCCTCCGTATCCGCTACCTGCAGTATTAAATCAGTCAGTTTCGTTTCATTGTATTTAATGGACACAATTTGCATGACAACTGGTCACGGCTGCTCTCACCATAGCTGACGATTTCGTTGTCAACGGGTTTGTGAAGGATGATGGTGCGTTGCGGGTCACAGGGCCATCCGGGCACACCGCCCCCAGTTCCGACGGCGTGCAAACAGCGCACGAATTGCTCGTCTTTGCGAAGGATTTCCAACACCTTGCTGCCTGTGAAGTTGCCAAAACATCATTAAAATCATGACATATTCTTATTTTAGCTTATCCATATCGATTTATTATTTAAATGTAATTAAGTTAATGTCACGCAAAAGTGTATTAGCTTCAATATTTAAGAATAATATCAATAAAAATATAAATATTTAAAGTTTAAATTTAAACTCGCCGACCATTTTGAATTTCTAGCTTTCGAGGTGGAAAGGCTCGGCGTGTGGTCGCCCGAAACAAAGATTTTCGGAAAGAAGTTGGGGAAACTTCTTATCGAAAAATCGGACGACCGGCGCGCTGGGTCTTTCTTCATGCAACGCATTGCGCTGGAAATTCAAAGGGGGAACACGGCGAGCGTCCTGGGCACGGTAGGGGAATCGGCGGAATTAGACGAGTTTTACTTGGGACAATAAGCTTCCGCCACGCTGCTGCTACCTTAGAATGCACGGGATGTACTTCACGGTTTGTACTTGAAGATGTAGGTAATTAAAGGAAAGAAGTTACCCATCCTGGTCATGACTCGCATGGAATACACGACGTACGGAGAGTCGGTCAACTGGACTCCTATTTTCGACAAAGGCGACCCGAGAGGACCCATCGAGAATGGAATCACGTACATTGTGCGACCTGTTGGAAGTAGACATTATAAATGACACATAGAAACCAATGTGTGACAGGGCACACTTTTTATCATTTATACCAGAATATTTAGTTGAGCCAGTTAGAAGAAAATGAATTTGAGTCATACGAACCTCAAAATACATCATTCATAAATTAATGCAGCTGAGAATGAATCTACTGATTCTGATTTTATTGATGAAAGCGAACAAATAGGTTTTTGGATGTGTGAAATCTAGAACAATATTAAAATATCAATATCACTTGTAGTGCCCAACATAGATAATTGTTGGAAAAAATCTTTATTGACTTTCATTGTTATGTTTGAAGTAAGGTCTCATGTGTTGTCCTTACTTTTAGAATATTATACGTACAAACTATACTCAATATTCCGTTTCATCATCAACAGCCTATTATATGTCCCCACTGCAGGGGCATAGGCCTACCCTTTCTACAAGGGTGTATGGACTATATGGTCCACCACGCTGACCTAGTGCGTGTTGATGCGCTCCACATACACCTTAGAATTTCTCCTTTTGTGCAGGTTTCCTCAATATGTTTTCCGTTTGAGAGCAGGCAGTAGTCAGTAGTCGAACTCGGACCTCTCGACGTGATATACGCTCCTATTTCGTTCGGAAAGTCAATATTTATTGAAAAATTTGTGTTTTCTTTCGTTAGGTTAAGTAAGGTTCTACGTCATTTGACATGTAGAGTTGGTTCTAATGTAAGAATAATAAAAAACAACCTTTCATGCACCCAGGGAATCTTTCGCTAATTGCATTTTCGTAATCCTTTGGCGCGATGTAATTGCCGAGTGCCGACTTCTGCCCAGCCCTCGCCGAAGGGACAACGTCTCTCTCCTTTTCCGAGCAGATGAAGGTGCGCGATTCAACGCGAGCCACATCCGCCGGGTCAGTGCGGGCGAGCCAGCTAAAAGGATTTTATACAAATTAATAAAGGTATATATAAAGTGTGTCGATATGTTAGTAAAGTTGATACCAACCAGTTGTCATACTTGGGGAGACGCTTCAAGGTGCCCTGTTGCTGCATGATCTGCAGCAAGGCGGAGGCTTCGGCTTCTGAACCGTCGCAGATGTGGACATGTTCCGGTTGGCATAGAGACACGCTGCGTTCCACGAACGCACGGACCTATTCAAATCATTCCAGTGACTTTAGTTTAGTTGCACGGCATACATATGTGGCCTTACTTGTATTAATAGGCGATAGTAGCTATTTACCATCAAGTGGACCGTTATCTGTTCAGTCATTAGTCTATAATTAATACTTACTCAGATGGTTTTGGGAAACATTTTGCCGTGTTGGCTACTTCTCAATCGGCTCTAAAAACTGTGATGACTTTGACACAAAAAGATTAAGTGCCTAATTGTTTATTTTTTCATAAATTAAAATTGAAATAATTATGTACAAGACTTATTGTTTAATATTTATGAATTAAAAAAATCTAACCATTCACCATTTTTATAAATTATTCACTGTAAACATTTAAAACTTTATTTAAATATGGTCGAAAAGTTATGTAGGTCTATATATGTATAGGTGTATCTATAGTCTACACCGTTACGACTCTACTTATTTAATTATTTTAATTTGAATACTTAATTAATTTTAACGAGCCCTTTGGATGAGTGGTTGCCTCAACCCTGTGTTATGATCCTGGGTTCTATTCCCGCCAGGGTCAACTTTGAAAAATGAACTTTTCATATTTGGCTCTGGTTTGGCTCTGCCACTATATCTGGAAAGTATAGTGGCAGGGCAGGCAGGCAGGCTGCCCAAATGACTGCGTTTCGCTGGCGGCAGTAACCACCCCCTTACAGAAGCCCACCGTGAAATAACAGCACGTGTGCTGTTGTGTTTCGGTGAGTAAGTAAGGGATGCTTAAGTCCATTTTCCTATCCAATCCCTTATCCTTAATCCTACTGTAGTTGGCAGCGCACTTGCAACACCTGTGGCAATGCTTGCGTTACAGGCGACGGTAACCACCTACCATCAAGTGGACCGTCAGCCTATCTGCCGAACTTAACATTTAAAAAAAAAGAACAAAACATTTAAAACATTTAAAAACGTCTTTTTATTTGTAATAAAATGCGTTATAATAATAACACATCGACTTATCAAGCGTAGTTAAATTTATACACGATTATTAATAAACAATTAATACAATTATTCCTTGTCACTGCCACTATTTTATCGAGTATTCCTATGTTCCCAGCTGGGAATAAGATATGTAATCCGATTATTAGTTCCATAGAGAGTGAAGAATCTTAGCTTTTTCTTTCTTGTCCGATCGCGTTTCAAATCGAGGAACTTCAATATAGGACGCGATGTATGGACTAAGATTCTTAGGCTGTGTGCGGTTATATGGTAGTAATCACTTACCTTCGGTGTCAAATTGGCTAGCTGAGGATAAGTGCCGGCGTCTCCTAAAGCCGAACGAAAAGGACAGCTTCTGCGGGAAATTTTTCATTATAACATACATATATTTACAAAGATATTAAAGGCATGGTGGTAAATGTTCGTATTATAATGCATACTAATATTAAATAATATATTTTTAATTAACTGAACCCGAAAATTCGTGCGCGTGCTACTCGGTATAGCGCGCAACTTTTTTGTTTGTGAACCGATTGGAATGAAACATACACTAAAATGTTACGGGAAGCTTGCTACAATACATCAGTGAAAACCGGTTAAGCCGTTCTACACAAACGCACAGATAAACAGACAATAATTTTAAAAAAACTATATTTTTGACTCGGTAACACAAGTACAAAGTGTACAAATTGTTTTTTTTTTTTTTTTTTTTTTTAAGAATATTGAATGAGAAAATACACGGCTCGTTTATGATTTTATTGTATGTATAGATATGTATAGCCATATATATAGGTATATCCATATTAATATTATAAATGTGAAAGTCTATCTGTTACCTTTTCACGCCTAAACCGCTGAACCGATCATTATGAAATTTCTGCATCAGGGATGTAGGAAAGGACATAGGGTACCTTTCATTATATAAAAAAAGTAATGTTTCCGAGAGATCATTTAACGCCTGGCAAGGCTATAATTGCAATATTTTTTTTTAGTCAGGCGTTATTTTTTAGTTATTAACGCCGACGAAGCCGCGGGCACCAGCTAGTAGATTTTATAAATGTGAAAGTACCTAACTCTGTCTGACTGTGACATTTTCACACCGATCATCGTCAAATTTTGCATACACACATTGACAGGGAGGAAAAGGCCGTAGGATGGCTAGCGGGATGAAGGGCCACTTGTTTGAGGATAACACTGAGAATAACAAATTTTTAGTTTGAAATTTCAATATATTTGTAAATGTAGATTCCAAACACATGCATCTGGATGTATTGCTATTTATAAATAGCAGGCGCCTGTCGAGCTCTCACAAATAATCACTTGGTGAACTAAACGCACGAAAAAATCCGAACCCAAGCCTGGCAGCCACTAACATAAGATACTAGCATTAATACAAAAAGAGAAATATTCTCTTAAAAGCAGTGATTGCTTCGTGATGAGACGTTAGACTGCCAGGAAGGTGAGGCAGACGCAGTTTAGAATCCCTATCACGCATACACATACATATGAGTCTAATTTATTTCCCTGTGTAAATTAGAAATAATGACCATTACAAATAGAAGATCTTGGCCACGTGCTTAAACACAACAGTTACATGCTGCTTCAGTTAACCATGATGGGTTAGGTGGAAGGGATAAGACGCGCTGGGAAAAAACAAGTCGCGTTTGCGAAACATCTGGGATTGGACTGGAATTGCCTGTCTACTAACTGTTCCAGTTGGCTCTTGACAGAGACAAATCCAAGGAGTTGACGGTCAACCTTCAGGATGAAGAGGCACTGAGAGAGAGAGTGAAAGAAGTAAAAGTGGCATTGGTTGTTTAAGAAAACTACTATTTTCTGGACATGTTAAATCTAGCCTATTTTTATGATTTAATGAATCTTTTACTTTTGTAAAAATAAAATATATTAGGTACTTACTGCGCGGTTTTCTTTACGTATTCTTCAGAACTGTTGGACATTTTCGAGTAATGCAATTGAATTATATTGCAACAAAGAAACTGAATTATAATAATATTTTATCGAAATTACTGTAAAATAATAATAAATAGAATAAGTAAATCTGTGTCAACGCAAAATCTATGCCATATTGCAAGTTTAAAATATGAGCGCCATATTTATATAGAGGTGGTGCTCACGATTAGAACGCTAATTGGAGAGATCAGTGGATTAAAAATGAATTTGTCTATACCGGGGGAAAAAAGCAGAGACAAAAGTGATTCAATGAAACGAAACCGGGGAATTCAGTGTTGCCGTTTTAGCCACTTTGTGGCTAGATCTAGCGGATTTTCAACGCTTTTAGCTTAAAAATAATCTAGTTTAGCCACGAAAACGAATCTAGCTACTTCTAATTTCTAATCTGAAACAGACTGTGTGCATGGAATAGAAACCAATTAAAAATATTAAAAAAAGATTGCAAATACTATTTTTTCCACCTGAAGTTTTAAGTTACAAAAACGGTCAAATAAAACAAATCAAAATACCATCCACATCATCACACATTGACGAAGAAATTCCAGACTTACCAGATGGCATTGTAGACTTTCAAATTGATTTTTAATTTTTTGCTAAAAAATTAACATAAATTTTAACGTTTTACTAGCTACAAACTTTGTAACCAGTTTTTATTACATTTTTAATTTATACTAGATACTGTTTAATTAAACCCATTTATCCATGGATTCCTGTATAATAATTATATTATATTATCAATAGTGGGATATTAAAGTAGGCCAAAAATACTATTATAATATAATATTATTATATTGTGATTATAAAAATAAAATATTTGGCCATTTTTAGCGATTCTTTTTAAACTAGCCACATTTTTTTAAAGTAGCTACAAACTAGATTATCCTAACGGCAACATTGTCGGGGGTAAAGATGCATCGTGTACTTATTGTCTTTGTACGAGCTCCTCTCCGTTGAAATGTCGGAATATTAATTTTTATTGTCAGAGAAAATCCTTGATCGGGTAAGTACCGTTCGCTTCTAGACAATCTGGACAATGTTAGTCACAGGGATTGTTATTTTTAGAATTTAATATAATTATGATTTCCTAAAATCGTTCATCAACAAAGTTTTAGTGTTACCTAAAGTTAACATAAGGATGAGAAAGATAAACTTTTGCGGGCATTATTTTTTGGACTTTACAATTTCATACAATTTCATCCACCGGTAAGGAAATTTTATGAGGAGTGAAATTAATATAAGCGTTAACTAAAAAGCGTTATGATCTTCTAAGCAGTTCCACCCAAATCCGTCGTTCGCTTCACACAATTCTATTGTAGTATAATAGATGGCGCATCTTTTCCTATTGTATAGTCAGCAAACCAGTCGTGCGTCGGAGCCAGTCGGAGCTAAACTTTTTTTAAGGAAAAAACTGCATTAAAATTTTCTAACCTTACAAGTGCTATGTAACTATAAATTGACTTCTTAACGATTGGGTAACCTTTGGGCTAGTGCAGACGAGCGACTTTTTTATGTTAAGAACGGCAGACAGGCTGACGGTCCACTTGATGCTGCAAGTGCGCTGCCGACTATAAGACTGTTTGTCTCCGAGGCGTAGAAAACTTCGTTTATTAAATATTAGCTTGTGCCCGTGACTTCGCCCGCGATTAAAAATGATAAAATGTAATGATAACGCCTGTGTCTGCACCAAGCGAATCCCATCGTCGCGTCGCGTTGGTGCGAGACCGCTTGAATTTATTTTCTCGCGCGTAGTTTTTCATTTGCGATAACTCCTAAGATATTCATTTAAATTTGTACAGTTCTATTATAATGTTTAAGAACTGCTTAAGGTAAATAACATATTTAATTTGATAATTATTAATATGTACTGTATCCGTCTAAATAGTTTTTTAAATAACACATTTGTACGGGCCTGTAAGCTCCCGTACATTGGTTTACGGTACGGCTGTGTACCGCGCTAGTGGGCAACGCTCCCGTGAAGAAGCGTCGCTGATCTAGCCGATCGGTGGGTCAGATCGGGGAGAGTTTGTGAGGTTCCAAGACAAAGTCCGTACTAGTCACATAGGTCAATGCGGTGAAGCGAAGACAATTTATTCAGAAAAAAGGTCGATTTATAATATAATTATTTACATCCAACTAGCGACAATCGTGCCCTGCGCCGAGACAAATGCGCCAATAACAAATGGGTGTTGACACGATTGCGCAAGTTGTGCAATATTATGAAATAATATTAAATGTTGTGCAATAACAGTATTTACAGTATTTTCTGTCCCTATCACTTTCTATTGTTGTCTTTGTTTGTTCATACGTATATATGGGCCAACATTTTACTATTTTGGCCCATTTCTATGCGAACACTGTACGTATGAACATTGCACAATCACTAATCACTTTTCACACGAACTGTAGGCTGTCCCGAACATTCTCCCGCCGATGCGCCGTCGTCAGGTCGACGCATCTTCTGTGTGCTGGAGGGCAGCCGGCTCCGTTGGCAGGATGACCAGCTTCTTAGCCGGTCGGCGAAGAGTCCCCGCCGCGGTAGCGACGTCGACTGTCCTCACAGCGCCGTCGGGTCCAGGATAAGCCGCGATGACCCTTCCTCGCGGCCATGTGTTGCGAGGAAGGGTGTTGTCCACGATGAGCACAACGTCTCCGATGATGACTTGCCGCCCTCTTCCTTGGGGCTCCCGCCGGTGTTGAAGCTCAGGAAGGTATTCCCTGAGCCGGGGTTGCCAAAACAAGTCGGCGAGACGTTGTGAGGCGCGCCAGTGCGTGCGCCCGATGGTGTCTTCTTGTTGAAGACTCGATGTGTTGATCACGGAGCGGTCCCATCAGCAAGCGTGAGCGCCTCGGGATCGTCCGGATCAACCAAGACGTGTGAGCGGCCGATGATAACTGTACTCGACTTCAATGTGTCGAGTACCTCTTCTATGGGGTGCCGCGATTTTAGTACACTGTTGAACGATGTCTTGACGCTGCGAACGAGACCTCCCAGGCCCTAACCATAAAGGGGGCACCGGGAGGGATGATGCGCCAATCGATCCTCTTCTTGTTTGCTTCTTGTAGAAGCCGATGTGTGTTGCCGAAGTTGTAGTTCGGTGCCGTTGTCCGATGATGTTCAGGGCACCTGCGACGCGCTATTATGCGTCGCAATGCCATCACGGCCGAGTCTTGTTCAGCGAAGCTGCGATCTTCTATTGTACGGCGCGTGTCACCGAACACGTGAACAACGCGACGTACTCCTTCTATGTTGCGCGTTCCACTGTAACTATAAGTAGCTCAAAGTAGTTGAGGCCGATGTAGTGGACGCGCGTCGATGGTGTTATTAGTTTGATAACACTGTTTTCGAATGTTTCGGAGATTAAGTAAATTCCTCTCTTCCGGCGAAGTCGAACGAGGTGTAGTATACGTGCAGTGCTTCGAACTATAACTTTTCCCCTTTTGAACTATAACTATTAGGGGTGCACTGATCTATTTTTCGATTTTTCACGTGTACTTTTTCTTCGCCGGTCTATGAGGTGGTTGCAACCTTTTCCCGTGGCCATCTATAAATTTCCATAAGGAACTAGGCCCGTTGAACCATCTGTTGCGAGTTAAGGTCGCTAGGTAGCGCCACTCGTCGATCTTTTTATAATTTTCTATGGCTGCAATTCGATGCGCGACGAACAATTTGCGCCTAGTTGCAGCTGTGTGACACGGACTTTCTTATTAATCGGTCCAGAAGACTCTCTTGCTGAGCCTTCTGTCGTGCACTTCTATCACCGATATTTGTGACGCGGACTTTCTTATTAATCGGTCCAGAAGACTCCCTTATTGAGCCCTCTGTCGCGCACTTCTATCACCGATATTTGTGACGCGGACTTTCTTATTAATCGGTCCAGAAGACTCCCTTGTTGAGCCCTCTGTCGCGCACTTCTATCACCGATGTTTGTGACGCGGATTTTCTTATTAATCGGTCCAGAAGACTCCCTCATTGAGCCCTCTGTCGCGCACTTCTATCACCGATGTTTGTCAATCCAGTTTTTCTATTGTGTGCGTCCCGGGTCGCGGGGTCTTGTAGGAACCCAGCGCCTCTCACTGACGTCACTATATTGGTTCATGGCTGACGTGCGATGTGCTGTGAACTTTGCACCTATATTCAGCCATGTGAGCACGGTCTTTGTATCGGCCCAGAAGCCTTTATTGTGCTCTTCGATGACTGTAGTTGCCATCCTGCTCCCCATTACTGCAGCAAGCAGCTCGAGACGCGGGATGGACGTCAGCTTGAGAGGTGAGACTCGCGCCTTCGCTGTTACGAACGCCAACGACACTTGTCCGTCTGGCCTGATGATGCGCCAGTATAGGGCTGCGGCGTATGCTGTTTCGCTCGCATCCACGAACACGTGTAACTCGATTGTGGCGGCGTCACTGTAGTTCGGGTAACAGCGAGGTATGTTGACATCGCGGAGTCTTTTCAGATGTTCTAGCCATACTGTCCATTGGCTAGCGAGGTCTGCATCTATTTTTTGATCCCAATCTGTTCCTCTGCGCCATAACTCCTGAAATATCTGCTTGGCTCTTGTGGTGACAGGCGATGCGAGTCCAAGCGGATCGAAGAGAGACATGATTATTTTCAAAGTTTCCCTCTTCGTCGGTTGAGTGTTTAAGATGGCGCCAGGGGGTAGTCGAGCCATGTTGAGATCAAATGTAAGTTCGTCGGTTGCAGGCCTCCATATGACTCCCAAGAGACGCTCTATGTTTGAACTATTGTCGAGATCTATACTCCTTTTATCGATCGGTTCGGAGTTTTCATTGAACGCTTCGAGTACTTTCTTCGAATTGGATGTCCACTGTCGCAACTCGTAGTGGGCCTCCCGATTTATTTGTTGTACTCGAAGGGCTGTCTGTATAGCTTCTTCTTCTGTTTTGAAGCTCTGAAGGTAATCATCAACGTAATGATTTCGAACAATCGCCGTGTATGCCTCCGGATACGTTGTTTTGTATCTTTCGGCATTTCTGTTCTTCACATATATAGCCGTTGCAGGTGACGATGTGGCTCCGAATATGAGAGAGGTCATCCTATACTCTATTGGAGGATCTTTACCTCGCTTTCTGCCTCTCCATAGGTACCGAAGCGCATCTCTATCCTGCGGTCGAACTTTCACTTGCATGAACATTTCGGCTATATCGGATGACACGGCGATTTGATGTTGTCGTAACCTCATGAGTACCCCGGGTAACGACAGAATGAGGTCAGGTCCGGTGAGCAGGTAGTCGTTGAGCGAATGTCCCATCGTCTTAGCTGCTGCGTCGTGTACTATGTGGACCTTTCCTGGTTTGGTGGGGTTCAGCACGGGAAAGTGCGGCAGGTACCACGTTTTTCCCGGCGTACGATGGGGAGGCGCTCGTTCAGCGTATCCCTTTTCTATGAGCGCGTTCATCTGCTGCTTATAGCGATCTCGAAGTTTAGGATCTCTATCTATCCTCTTTTCAGTATGGTGGAGTCGTCTGAGCGCGTTGTCGTAGTTGACGGGCATCTGAAAATCGTCTGATTTCCAGAGCAACGATGTTTCGTAGCGCCCGTCACTATTTCGTCGAGTATGTTCGACAAGCGTCTTGACGGCCCTTTCTTCGATGTCGTTGGACGGTCTCTTTGGAGTGATCATCAGCGACTCCAAAGAGAAATACTGTTTCAACTGTTCGTCCATACTGTCTTCGATACGATTGGTGAGGTGATTGACAGAGTCCACACGGCGCCCTAGTAGGCGTGTCTGTGTCCCGTGGAGCACCCATCCGAGCGGGGTTAGAGACGCGACCGGCTGATGTCGCTGTCCTCTCCTGGTCTGTGTGGCGAGCAATAAGTCCCAGTTGTCTTGACCGATGAGAAGCTTCGGTCGGACACGTGGATATTTGAGGTGTTCTTTAATGTTCTTGAGGTGTGGACAGTCTGACAGGTCTCGCTCCGATACTGTTTGCGCAGAGAGCTGTAGATTGTTCATGGTGCGTGCTCGAATGGTGCGGTGGTTTGTCGCGCCGTGTAAAGTTATTTTTACACGACGTGACCGATTTGCGTCCACTTCGGTATTTGCGATTGCTTCTATGTGGAGCGGATCAACGGGCCCTTTCGCGCCTATTTGTTGCGCCAAACTATTATCGATGAGGGTCACCGTTGAACCGTCGTCGAGTAGTGCGTAGGTGTTGACGCTTCCTTGAGAACCGGAGACTCGAACGGGCACAAATTTCAGAAACGAATGTGTCTCCTTTGGTTGCCAGGCGGAAGCGACAACTTCGAACTTTTCACTAGCACGTACCTTTTCTTCGAAGTGGAGCAGTCTATGGTGCGAACGCGAACAATTGTTTTCATTACAATTCGATATTTTACACTTGTGTGTTCTATTTTTGTAATGTAGACACTTGAAACACAATCGTTTGTCCTTTGCGATGTTCCAACGTGTCCTAGTGTCTGCTTCTATGAACTTCGAACACTTTTCTGTTTTGTGTCCGGTATTCGCACATACCGGACAGGCAGACACTTTTCGATGTTGATTTTCCGTTGCGGAATAAGTCTTCTGAGTTCGCCTGGGTGCGTAACTCGTCTCTATAGGCGGCGTGAACTCTGGCTGTGCGTACGAGCTGCAGAGTTCCGCCTCGATTTCGAAGAATCGTGAAAGTTTCAACAAATCGGGTTGCTCTTTTGGTTGTTTACTTACGTACTCGAACCATCTGTAACGAAGTCCTGAAGGGAGTTTCTCTATTGTTGTTCTGGTGATTTCCGGATTGAACAGGTAGTATGACTTTTCAAGTGCTTGTAATGTTGCGACGGTGTTGGTGACTCGAGTGGCGAACACACATATATCACGCGGCGAGTCTGTTAGCCGCGGAAGTGCCCTCAACCGCTCCAGTTCCGTTATGGCGATAGAATCCGGTCGGCCGAACCGGTTTTCTAACGTTTTCAGAATCTTACTTGTTTCTACGTTGTATATGAGGAGGCTTTCTACTGCCTCTTTGGCTTTTCCTTTAAGGCTTCTTCTTAAGCGAGCTATGTTTTCACTTTCACTGTGATTTTTATGCGATTCTTCGTAGGCCGCTTTGAATGATAGCCATTCCTGATGCGACCCGCTATACGATGGTAGCTCCGTGAAGTAGCGCGGAGCCGTTTGATGGCCTGACTTGGCGGCCAAAGTTATCGCTGCAGCCAATTCCGTTAGCCCGATACTCTGGCTAACGGGCGCTACAGCGGGCACTATGCGATCTGTTTCGGGCTTACCGTTATCTTGCCGATCTTCAATTTGTTGCACGGGGAAAGGAGTCGGCGTGGTCGGTGACGCCTGGTGAGTCTGCGCTGTGCAGACTTCTCGAACTATGGGGGGCGGCGCACCAGTCACGCTGAGCGCTTGACTATTGACCCATGTGTCGACCCTCTCCTTCGTGATTTCGAGGTCTTCGACGGTGTTGTCGTCGATGGTGTCGGCGTCAGATTCTTCGATTGCCTCTATCTGGGCGGCGGCAAGCTCGATCTGTAGCTTTAACAGCTCTATTTTAGCTTTCGCTAATTTCGTCTTTCTTCTAGACGAATGTGACGTGCCTCTTTTGCTAGAGCGCACGTCCAAACGATGCACGGCCTCTGTGCCGTGTGTACCGGACGGGTGACGCTTCACGCCGATCTGACTTGCGTCTTCTCCCGCCGGTACCGAAGTCAACGTCGCGGATGCTGACGTTGATGTTGCCGTTACGGCCGATGACCCCGCTGACCATGTGTCCGTGGAACTGGCATGCATGGCCGCGGGGGTGGACGTGGAGGTAGTTAGCCTCTCGCCGTCCCGAAGTGTCGACGCGGCGTCTCGAACAGTTGACGCGGCGTCGCGAATGGTTGACGCGGCAGCGTCGCGAACGGTGGACGCGGAAGTTGTAGGCCTCGCGGCGTCCCGAACGGTGGACGCGGAGGTTGTAGGCCTCTCGTCATCCCGAGCGGTGGTGCTACGTGTCACCGGCATTGCCTATGCACTCTCCTCGACCAACCAACAGCGCTATACAATCGGCTATATCCGGCTCGATTGGACCATAAATGTACGGGCCTGTAAGCTCCCGTACATTGGTTTACGGTACGGCTGTGTACCGCGCTAGTGGGCAACGCTCCCGTGAAGAAGCGTCGCTGATCTAGCCGATCGGTGGGTCAGATCGGGGAGAGTTTGTGAGGTTCCAAGACAAAGTCCGTACTAGTCACATAGGTCAATGCGGTGAAGCGAAGACAATTTATTCAGAAAAAAGGTCGATTTATAATATAATTATTTACATCCAACTAGCGACAATCGTGCCCTGCGCCGAGACAAATGCGCCAATAACAAATGGGTGTTGACACGATTGCGCAAGTTGTGCAATATTATGAAATAATATTAAATGTTGTGCAATAACAGTATTTACAGTATTTTCTGTCCCTATCACTTTCTATTGTTGTCTTTGTTTGTTCATACGTATATATGGGCCAACATTTTACTATTTTGGCCCATTTCTATGCGAACACTGTACGTATGAACATTGCACAATCACTAATCACTTTTCACACGAACTGTAGGCTGTCCCGAACAACATTATATGTGATCATTTTTTTAGAAATTAGAATGGGTAAGTATAGTAAGCTATTCTTAGAAGATAAACATATACCATCGTACACTTTTTTTTAGACCTATAAAAGAGAAACTATCCCACCATACATAGTTTTGTTATCTCAAACGAAGGCAGCGTTTTCGATGAAAGCTCTCAGACGCTTGATTTTTTCCAACATCTTTAACGACCATCGTCATATTTCAATTAATTTAGGTTCAATTATTTCAATTAATTAGAGGCTGGCGTCGCCTTAAGGCGTTGTACCTTAAGGCGACGCCAGCCCCTAATGATAAAAAAAACCACTTATTTGTAACCGTTTTCCTTTTAAATTATCATAATAATTATAATTTAAAAAATAGTCAAATCATCTGCAGGATATATGAAAGGGGATCATCATAATTATTTTTTAAATTATATTTAATTATATATAAAAAAAAATTTGCTAAGTTGGGGTCTAATATCGATGTTGTAACCGTGCGATTTGCTAAATAATCAATATTTTAAATAGCTAATTCATAAGAGAAATTTTAAGATCCACTATCTGAAGGCTCATCAAAAGAAAAATTTGAATTTGAAAACTTTATTTAATTTTTAAATAGATATTTTCGAGATTTGCAAGTAGCGACTCCCCCTCAGCAGTCCCGTCAATTCAGTACAGAACGGGTTTTGCGGCTGGGGAATTATACACTCCTCAGGAATCACTCTGTTGATAGATGAAAACCGTATGAAAATCCATTCAGTAGTTTTTCAGATTCTCGCCAACATACATACAGACAGACAGATACGACGGGGGATTTTGTTTTAAAATATGAAGGATTTCAAGCCTCATCGTGCATAAGTAGGTACATCACTCCCGAGCGCACAACGCGTGCGTTGATGGTGCGCCACAGCGTCGAGTTTTTTTTTGGGACTCCCATATTTTTATGCGGGCCGGTCTCTCGATGTCCTCGGTTATTCAGGGGATTTTTAGCACGCAGTACCTACTCGTGTGTTCTATTCGATGCAGTTGTAAGCGATCAATAAAATTCGGTAATTTTTGTCTTCCGCGAACATAAAAGTCTCTCGTCTGCGCAAGCGCTTCATCACAAACTTTATTTGGACTAGGATGATCTATGGAAAATTCTCTTCAGGGAGTAATAATAACAATAGTAATAATAATAATAAAGCCTTCTTTAATTCCAAACTTTTCTTACATTTTTTTTTTCAAATATTCTACATAACTATAGTATAATTACATTTTATACAGCATTAGTAGATTGTTTACTATTTATTTGTTTGGACTCTTTGGGTGTAGGCTTCCTGCAGCTTCTTCCATCTATCTTTTTCTTTGGCTACGTTAATCCAGTCACTTCCTCCTATGTCTATTAGGTCATCAGCTACTTCAGGGAGTATAGAATGATAATTGTAAACAACTCGTAAATGCTGGTGAATTCATTCGCAGATACATCACATACGATTTCCAAACGCAGAACGTGCAACGTTCTAAAAATACAAGATTATACTTAAGTTTTTTGGGAAATAGGTGTTGCAGTTTGTGAAAATATTTTAATTTTACGTTATGCAAAAATACTACAAAAAAAATATAGATCTTAATAACAAGGCTTATTTGGTTATAATAAAGAAGAAAAAGTGTGTGTGTCAGCTCCGACACACGACTGGAGCACCTTTGACTCTTATAATAAACAATATATATAAAATGAATCCCCATTTCCCTTGGTCACGGCATCACGCGTGAACGGGTTGACCGATTTTAGTTCGGTCTTCACTAATGGAAAAAGGGATAAACGGGGAATGTTCATATATATAAAAATTGCACTTCGGGCGAAGTGCACTTACAGATGCTATCCAATATGCCCTAACAAAGAAATGGAGATGGGCGGGTCATGTAGTAAGATATCCAGACAAAAGATGGGCAGTACAGATTACAAAATGGCCTGGTCCCAAAGGAAAAAGATATAGAAGAATACCTAAAAAAAGGTGGATGGATGACATAACTTCAACTGCAGGAAAGGATTGGATGGTCATAGCAAAGAACAAAGTTAAATGGAATGAGATGGAGGAGGCTTTCACGCTACAAGGGGCCATATCATGTTTTCTTCTTGAAATATTTATTGTGTTATGGATAAATAAAATTGTTATGTTATTATAATTGTCAAGAATAAACAGCAAATTACTCGTCGCCCCATCTGTGGGACATCTCAGTGAGACCACGAGTCTGGTGGTATTTCTGACTTGTTTTAAAAGGCCATTTTGAATGAACTTAATGTTTGGGAAATCATAATAAAACAGTATAAATTGATTATATAGTATATTTCACATATTAACAATTTGTGTTAATTATTATTACATAGTAATATCAATTATAAATTAATTAAAAAATACCTTCACAATTACTTCAGTAAGAATCATTGAGCAAATGATTTAATATCTTAAATTGATAAACACAGCCATTATTGCTTCTTGAAAAATTTCATTAAAACATTTTCAAGTCATTGATACAATAATAATAATTTACGTTTACGATTAGGCACTTTGTGTCTTACAATTAATCTAAGTTTATTCTTAAAAATCTAAAATCTTTGGTTCCTAATTCTTCAATTGCTGAATATTTTTCCTGAGTTTATTCAATTCGTCCCACATTTCCGTTGGCAAATCATTACCAACTTCGTTCTTGAAATACTTTTCCACAGCGTCGGCCTGTAAAAACAACGATTCATACTTAGTTTTTATAATAATATAAAAATATTGTTGTCTACTCGATTTTGTAACGAAATATTACAGTAGGTATCCATAAAAAGAAAGTTATTATTAAAATAAATTTGTAAGCACGAGGAACCGCCTTCATTGAAACAAATTAATCGAAAAGATCGTTGGCTACACTTACTTCTTGCAACCAAAAGTCCTTTGGTATGCTAAACAACTTCCTCATGTTGATGTCGCCCAGGCCTTGGATGTTGAGAGCGTTTTCTTTAGGAACGAAACCAAGAGGAGTCTCCGCGTAACAAGGCTCGTCGTCGCAGCGGCGTAAAATCCAGTCCAAAACGCGGGAGTTATCGCCGAATCCAGGCCAAAGGAATTTACCCTAAAACGAAATAAATATTTCTTTTATGTTAAGATCGGCAGACAGGCTGACGGTCCACTTGATGGTAGGTGGCTACCGTCGCTTATAACACAAGCAAAGCTAAAGTTGCTACAAGTGCGGCCGCCGACTAGGATAGGATTGAGGATAAGAGATTAAGAGGGGATAGGGAAAAGGGCTCTGGCATCCCTTACTCACTCACCGAAACACAACAGCACACGTGCTGTTATTTCACGGTGGTCTTCTGTAAGGGGGTGGTTACTGCCGCCAGACGCAGTGTGCCCTAGCTGCCACTACTTTCCAGATCCAGACCGGAGCCAAATTTGAAAAGTTCATTTTTCAAAGTTGACCCTGCCGGGAATCGAACCCGGGAACCCTTAACGCTCTTAGAACAGAGTGTTAAGGCAAGCACCCTAACCACTCATCCAACGGGCTCGATTGATATGATTGTCCGCTATAAGATTGATATGATTTAAAAGAAATATAAAATATGAAAAGAATTTAAAAGGGGTGTAGGATTAAAGCATTTTAAACAAATGTAAGTTTTAGAATATTTAAAAGAAAAAGTAATGTTTGAGATTATATACATTTTTTCCCTCACAAAAAGACTTTTTATAGATTTTATATTAAATATTTTATATTCAATTTTTTTATATTAAATAGATTTATCTTGAATATAATTACCTGTTCATCTTTACGGAACCAGTTGACGTGGAATATCTTTGGCATCACGCGTCCAGGCTGAGCGATCGAGAGCCAGTGCTTCAAGTATTCCCCGAAGTTGTAACCGAAGAATGGACGCATCGCGAACGGATCGTGCATTACCACTTTGCCCTGGATTGGAAAATTTATCATTCATTATAAGATGACGATATAGTCTACCGTTTATCAAAGTTTTCATAATTTATAATATATATATATTTTAAAAAAAACATACTAAAAAAGGTAATTTTTGTATATGAGTTAATACTTACACTGTATTCCGCGGCAGCGGTGGATTCTGAACGCATCGATGCCCCCATGAAGACCCCATGAGCCCAGTCCCTGGCTTCAACAACTAGAGGAACGCCTTCCGGTCGACGTCCACCGAGCAGTATAGCGGAAATTGGCACACCCTCTGCGCTCTCCCACTGATCGTCTATTATTGGACACTGTTCTGCTGGAGTACAGAATCTGCAAAAAATAATAATTCAAATCTTCAAAATACTATATAATTTTTGAATAGTTCCATTGGTGTGTTAGCGTATATTACATAAACGATTTAATATAATTAAAGGATAACTAAGGATATTTGGTGGTGATACAATTAAAAAAATTAATAATTATATTTTAAAACTATGTCAATATTGGAACGATGGAGGAACTAATCTTAGCATGTTTAGCTTTGGAACTTTTGGAGTAAATAGAGTCTAAAAGCGAAGAAGAATTGATGTGATGGAAGACTGCGTCAATATAAATAAATAAATAAAATAAAATCTATATATATAAAAATGAATCCCTATTTCCCTTGGTGACGGCATCACGCGTGAACAGGTAGACTGATTTTAATTCGGTTTTCACTAATGGAAAGAGGGATAAACGGGGAATGTTTTAGTATATAAAAATTGCACCACGGGCGAAACCGGGGGCGGGCCGGTAGTAAAAAATAAAAAAGCCTTTAATTTCATGCATAATCTTTATCCACATAAGTAACTTCGTTTCTTATAAATATTCAATATAAGTATATAGTAATTTCCTTTATTATAATATTCAATATAAGCCCGCCTATCCTTTAACAACTTGTATGCCGGACGCAAGTGAGCCGAATTACCCTTGTCTGCCGGCGGCGCTTAAATTTATCATTTCAAGTGCCATTTGCCATGATATATACAGGTTGTTCAAATTTCGACCGTTTTTACCGATTTAACTACTGACTCTGACTGACCTAAGTGTTCTTAAAGGATTTGTTTCGTTGAATGCATTTCCTGTTTTATAATCAAGTTTTGTATCCTGCTATATACATTTATATAACGACTTTAAGAATTTTTTATATATTGTATTTTATGTATTTTACTAAAGAAGATCTAACAGTTTAAAAGCATGATATCCTGCATTTGTAATGCATTATTATTAGAAAATTATTATTATTATCCTAGATTATTATTATCAAATTGAATTGGGATTATGCATACCTAGAATTGGGATGTGCGGCCGGCGTTTTCTTGCTCCATGGCATCCCTTTCCAATCAACCAAACCTTCAGGAGCGGAACCCATGCCTTCCCACCAAACTCCACCATCTTTGGTTTCCGCAACATTCGTGAACACTGTATTTTTGAACACTGTCGCCATAGCTATAGGGTTCGTTGCTTCTGATGTGCCTGAAATAAATTTTTATTTACTTTAGTGAAAAGATAAATTAGTATGTATCATTTCAGACTTATTTCTGCAAATTTTATACCAGATGGATGTTCAATACATGGGCTTCAGTATTTTTCTGCGACTTTTAGCTTAAGATTACTTTTTGAGAATTCACCTTGTTAATTCTTTGGGGTTTGTTACGTACGGTACTCGAAATGTTACCTGGTGCAACTCCAAAGAATCCGTTCTCCGGATTTATAGCTCTGAGTACTCCTTTGCTGTCGAACTTCATCCACGCGATGTCGTCGCCGACGCACTCCACCTTGTATCCAGGCAGAGTTGGGGTCATCATGGCTAAGTTCGTTTTTCCGCAAGCGGACGGGAACGCGGCTGCTATGTACCGCTTGCGCCCTTGAGGATCGGTGATGCCCACAATCTGATAAAAGAACATTGATCTTAACTCTAATATTTGTGCATCCATAAGCAATGTTTGCTTCAACGGAGGGAATGTAACAATTGTCATATATAGTAACAAAATAGATATTACTATCATCGTTGCATTTTATAATAATTGCCTTTAAATCTATTTCACACTAGCGACCCGCCCCCGGCTTCATCCGGCGTGCAATTTTTTATATATATGAACATTCCCCGTTTATCCCTCTTTCCATTAGTCAAAACCGAATTAAAATCGGTCTGCCCGTTCACGCGTGATGCTGTGACCAAGGGAAATGGGGATTCATTTTTTTATATATAGAGATATTTGTAAAAAAAAATTGCTTAAATTGCAAATTTATATGTGACAGTAAATTGTTTTATTCAGAACATAAATAAACTAATACTTTGATTCTAATTTCTCACCTTAAACGCTCTGACTAATTTAAGGTTTTTGGAAGTCAAATATTGGGTGAGGAACGTCTGATAAACTATAATATTGTAACTTACCAGCATATGCTCGGCGAGCCATCCTTCGCGACGCGCTATAACAGAACCCAAGCGAAGAGCGAAGCATTTCTTCCCCAGCAAGCTGTTTCCTCCGTATCCGCTACCTGCAGCATTAAATCAGTTAGTTTCGTTTCATTGTATTTAATTGACGCAATTTGCATGACAACTGGTCACGGCTGCTCTCACCATAGCTGACGATTTCGTTGTCAACGGGTTTGTGGAGGATGATAGTGCGTTGCGGGTCACAGGGCCATCCGGGCACACTGCCCCCAGTTCCAACGGCGTGCAAACAGCGCACGAATTGCTCATCTTTGCGAAGGGCTTCTAAGACTTTGCTGCCTGTGAAGTTGTCAAAACATTATTAAAATCGTGACGTCATCTCACTTTAACCTATTCTTTTGATTAGATTTAAGTTTTCAAAACCTATATTTATAAAAATATAAATATTTGTGGTTCGTAAAATGGGAACTTCTTTAATTTGTGCACTGTTGAAGAATGGTCGATTTTCAACGATTTGTTGGACATTATTTTACCAAAACTAAATATAATTTGCTTCTTGTCTCTCAGATTAATTGAAGAAAAAAATTACCCATTCTTGTCATCACTCGCATGGAATACACGACGTATGGAGAGTCGGTCACCTCGACTCCAATTTTCGACAAAGGCGACCCGAGTGGACCCATCGAGAATGGAATCACGTACATTGTGCGACCTGTTGGAAGTAGACATTATAAATGAAACAATAAAAACCAACTAACGGCAGAGACTGCGTTGTGAAGTTATAAATTGAGGGAAGCTACATGGCGGCAATAACCGCCACTGTTAATAGAACACTTTGAAATAGGAACAAATTGCCAGAGTAAATCTCTAACTTTTTCTCTAACATTTTCCACTATATACATGCCACATCGAAAGATCTTCTATCTTTTAGGCAGAGCTATACTGAGATCACAATAAATTACAATCAATAGACCACCTCTTCGATGATCCATGAATAATAAGATTTTTAGCGGTACCTACAGCAGGTGGTACACCTCTGAGGTAAGATCAAGGGTCCAAACAAGTGCTCGCAATACACCCAAATGAACTTGGCAGGTGGGTTACCCTTACTTAGCCAAATTTTTCCCATATTACTGACTGTTTTGTTTAGAATGGCAAAATTAAGGAAAAATATGTCGTAATTTTTTCGTTCCTCACATTAAGCTGCGAAATGAGACAAGATTCCTTGCAAAATTGCAGGAATATACCAAACTAACTAAGTAATATAATTATTCACCTTTCATGCATCCAGGAAATCTTTCGGTGATTGCGTTTTCGTAATCCTTTGGCGCAATATAATTGCCGAGTGCCGACTTCTGCCCAGCCCTCGCCGAAGGGATAACGTCTCTCTCCTTTTCCGAGCAGATGAAGGTGCGCGATTCAACGCGAGCCACATCCGCTGGGTCAGTGCGGGCGAGCCAGCTGAAAAGGATTTTATACAGATTAATAAAGGTACGTATATATGAATTGTGTATATATTGTTAATAAAATTGATACCTACCAGTTGTTATACTTGGGCAGACGCTTCAAGGTGCCCTGTTGTTGCATGATCTGCAGCAAGGCGGAGGCTTCGGCTTCTGAGCCGTCGCAGATGTGGACATGTTCCGGTTGGCAGAGAGACACGCTGCGTTCCACGAACGCACGAACCTATTCCAATGACTTTAGTTTATTTGCACGGCATATGTGGCCTTACTTGTATTAATAGGCGATAGTAGCTATTTACAATCAAGTAGACCGTCAGCTTGTCTGTTGGTCTTTACATAAAAAAAAAACAACGACAATGCTCTTAATTATACCTTAGGTGTCAAGTTGGCTATTTGTGGACTGGCTACGGTTCCTCTTAAAGCAGTTTTATGGGCAGCACGGCTGCAGGCCAAAGCCAGTTGGGCACATCTGTTAACAATAAAGAAATTTTTATATTATGAATAAAATTCTGGTAGGTAGTCCCAAGGTAGTCCCATTCGGTGGAACCGACGGAAGTAAAAAGTTCATTACTTGTTCTCGTGGCGAAGGAAAACGTAAAATTAACATACTGTACAATTAACAATCTACTCAAACAAAGATGGATAGTCCTATCTCTTAAACAGAATGGGTCCACCAGGATCCCCTAACTGAATCCCCCTGGTCAAACTTTGGTTCATAGTTGTAGACGGAGAGTTAAAAACTTTAAAAATAATAAAATGTAAATTTACTAGTACTCCGGCTTCCCAGGTATGCAATATTACTAATAAAATTAACTATAATTACCAATAATTATAATTATAATTACTAATAATTTTACTAATAACGACAATAAAAAGTACGTTTAGTAATCATTCCAAGAAAAAAATCACAAATTCTACTAATATTAAAATGCGAAATTTTGTTAGTGGATAGACACTTATTAATCTATCACTCAAAAATTACTTAACGCATTTTGGTGAAACTTTACAGTGATATGCGAGATGAACGCACAGGCTTAAGTAGGTAATTTCTAAAATATGCTTACAAAGTCCTAGATTTGAGTTGAATATTATTACTTTAAACGTTGTGTGAAAAATACCGTCATGCAATTTGGTACACAATACCATAGTACACAATCTTTCCTAGTTTCTACCGCACTTTCCGTTAGTGAAAACTGAAAACCGTATCAAAACCCGTTGCGTGGTTTAGAATAAGAAGTTGAGGAAAACGGACAGAGGTAGACAGCGACTATTTAGAGACTAGATGCTTACTAGATGTGATTAAAAAAAGTTAAAAAAATATTAGTGGAAGATTTAAAAAAAAATTAAAAACCTCTCCAAAAATTCCTCAACAATGTAGACTTACAATTTATAATTTAAGCTTGTCAGGAAACGAATAATAACAGGTCCGTTTTGTAACTTTGTCAATATGTTGAATTTTATGTAGAATTTAATTTTTAATTTAATTAATTATATTTTTTTTATAATTTAATTTTTATAACACATCGTGCTGGCGAGAGCACGTCATATCAAACGCTTACTACAACTTGTTTACAGACAAAGTCTACATGTACCTACAAACAAGAAATCTATGGTTTTTCCACGGATCTAAATCGTGGTTTTTCTACGTACACATAAATATGTGGTCAAGATATTGTGTTGTGTGTGCTTCGAATTATATTCATTTTTTTTTAATAATTATATAATATTTTTTCATTGTTGTCACGTATTTTATCAATTATTAAGAGATTTTTTTTAAATTTTTATGTAAATTTCTGGCAGGCAGGCTGACTGACGGTAAATAAGTGGTTATTAAGACGTGGACTTAGCAGCAAAGCGTTATTTTTTTCGCCTAATTTGACTTCTTGGAGTAAAAACAAAACTTAGTTAAAAATACAGAGCTTAAGACTTTATTTTAAAAAGTTTGAATCGGGCAGATTTATACAATAAATCATATTTTCAGAGAAAAAAATATTGTAATTTACTGCCCAGAAAAGCTTTCTCGTCACAGTAATAAAAAATTTCAGCGACAAATAGGTACATTATTTTTTAAGCCTAGCTTATTAATTTCTGTACTAAAGTTTTAATTGGCCACTTTTATTTCTTTTTTGCAAAAACCTTGCAATATTAAATCTGTTCGGTTAACTCCAAACAGATAGAAGATCCAAGAAAATAGAAAAATTTGCACCATAATCCGTAGGTTGTTAGGTTGTGCTCATTTTGTTAAAAATTTGTTCTCATTTTTGTTCGGTGTTAGTCCTTGTCTTAACATAAGCAGCGCCACTGGTGCTATAAGTGCCTAACTTAATAAAAGAAAGAATGAGGGATTAGGAGGGGATAGGTAAATATAGGCTCTGGCATTCCTAATTCAGTCACCAAAAAATAATAAAATGTGTGCTGTTGAGACTAGAGCCCATTTCCCTACCCTTCCCTATTCCTTATCCTTAATTCTACTATGGTCAGCAGCACACTTGCAGCTTCTTGGCGTAGCGACGGTAGTCATCTGCCATTAAGTGGAGCGTCAACCTTTTACGATCTTTACATTAAAAAAAAAAAGAAAAGATGTTCCTTTCTTCCTTAAAAACAAAATTATTTGGGTTTTCTATTTTAAATTTTACCAGCATCAATCACTACTAGAAATTTTGAGTGGGTAGAATACAGTAAAAGACAATTTGAAAAGAAAGAGAATACAACTTGGTTTCATTTATTACAAAATAATAAGAAAAAAAATGCCCAGTATCGTTTTGTGAAATTATTTTAAAAAAGTTTTGTATTTTGGCGTAATTATTTTTAAATTGATTAGCGACTCCTATTGCGTTTTTTTCTGACCACTGGCTGGAATTTGGTTTGAATTAAGAACATCATACAGACTAGTATGAAAAATATGTATGTATCTATCTACCTTCAAGTCAGAATAAATTTGAAAATTGAAAATACTCACTGTGCAGTTTTCTTGACGTAATCTTCAGGGATTGTCTTGAAGTGTAACATTTTCGAATTAAAGCTCTTAAGAAACTGGATAAAAAATAATACTTTTAGGTTGTACTAAGACGAAGTTCGAAAGAAACTATACTTTGTCGAAATTACTGAAGCTGAACAAGAATATCAGCCACCTATAGTATCCTATAACATTTAATCTATCACCCATTTATTGAATACGTCTAGTGCAACGCGAAATGAGTACACGAATGGCTATTTGAAGCGACCAGCGGGCATTTTATAGCGTGGGAGTGCGCACGGGCCGATCGTTGATTGGTCGATACCGGGGGCAGGTCATTGCGCACTGCACATTCCTAAACTAATACGTCATTTAGTTGATTTTTAATACAAAACATTAACAATTAAAGATCAATTTTTTTGACATTATACCGTCGAATGATTGTTTACGGTACCTAATAAAATTGTTTGAATTTGTTTAAAACAATTTAAAGGTACATGTGGAATGTATACTTAGCTTGTAGCATTATCCTTTCTTACATGCATACTAATATTGTAAATGTCCTTCACATTTGTCTGTTTGTTTGCCTGTCTATTATCTTTTCACGCCTAAAGATAACAGACAGGATACCTTTTATCCAGAAAAAAGTACTGTTCCCGAGAGATCATCTAACGCCCGGCAAAGCTATAACTGCAATAAAGATGTTAGGCGTTATATTGCTCGTATTATATTTAGTCAGGCGTTATTTTTTTATTTTTCAACGCGGGCGAAGCCGCGGGCACCAGCTAGTAGTATATATAAATTGAAGTCTCTCTGGATGTCTGTGTGTTTTCTTCTCTCTGCATGTCTGTGTGTTTTCTAACTCCTAACCGCGCAACTGATTTTGATGCGGTTTTCACTAATGGAAGGAATTTTTTTATTTTATTTTTTGAGCTTCTTCGTATTGATTTTTAATAAGTGCGTGACCTTACTATCGACTCTAACGGAAGACCAGCACAAATTTTTACAACCTGCATTATGCTGAGTTGGAGCCAGTTTGTGGCAGGGGGCGTTTGTGTGTGTGTTTTTCTGTTCTTTGTCGCAAATAAAATTTATTCTTATTTTGCTACAATTTATTATATTTTTTCTTTTATATATGTACACTTTTCAGAAAAATTACACCCGTGCGAAGCTGAAAGCTGGTCGCTATTATTGAATAAAAGACAACAAACAGTCTCCCGGCGCCGTTTACTAAATGTAATTATATAATTACATAATAATAATAATATAATTATTGTACATACATAATTACATTACCTACATTAATTAATTAGTTGTCTTAAATTGTCAATTCAGCTAACTCCATTTAAATATTTTTTTCAGGAGACACTTGAAACGGTATAATATTTTTTATAGACTACTTATGAAGAATCCCTATAATCCCTATGGTAGATACTACGTATAGTTTGCTGTTATTTTTGATAATGTGCAATTTTATATTAAGTCCATACTTTTAATATTATAAATGTGAAAGTTACTCTGTCTGTCTGTCTGAGTTTGAGCAGCCCGTCTAGCGGCAGTAACCACCCCCTTATAGGAGACCACCGTGAAATAACAGCACGTGTGCTTTTATGTTTCCGGTGAGTGAGTAAGGATTCCCGAGCCCATTTCCCTATCCCCTCCTAATCCCTTATCCTTAATCCTACTGTAGTCGGCAGCGCACTTGCAGCAGCTTTGGCGTTTCTTGTGTTATAGGCGACTGTAGCCACCTACCATCAAGTGGACCGTCAGCTTGTCCGCCGATTTTAATATTTAAAAAAATCTTTCAATTTTCAGCTTGATGTAAAAATTCGTCACTATAAAACCATTTAAGTCTTTTTCTAAGTTGACGTTGATAGCCGTGCTGACAGTTAACTTAATGGTACGTAGGTAGCTCTCGTCGCCTTAATAATAGCAAACGCCACAGGTGCTACAGTGCTCTGCCGACCATAGTAAGATAAGGATAAGGGATTAGGAAGATTTATACTTACTGTTTTAAATAATTAATTTATTTATGATTTTTGTTATCGAGTCAATTTGCTTGTTTTGCCAATAATGAGTAATTAGATAAAGCATATTCTCTATTTCACTAAGTAAATATATTTTTCGTGTATAAAAATAGGCACTGATTTGACTCCAGTATGACCCTTGAATAATCTAATTGAAACTATCGCTTTAATGTGTATGATGAATTTAAAAAAAACATGATGTAAGTATATTAAATATTAGTTAACAATGCAGTGCGGTTTCGTCAGAAATCTGTTAAACTATGGTTAAACTACTACAGTCTCTGATCAAAGCTCAAGGTACTCATATTGCGTCAGCCATGTTGTAGCAAGAAGTGTTCGTAAACTAAAAACTTCCATTAACAGAGAAGGCCTTGTTACATTTGAAATGAATGTAGTACCTACCTACCTGCTAATACTTTTCTCTTTATACCTATGTAATAGCACAGTCTAACTATACTTACGTCATACAGTCAGGAAACGAATGTAGAGCAACTTTCGGCGAACTCGCTTCAGTTTGCAGGCTCGAACATTGAGCGTTGTGTTTCGGTGAGTGAGTAAGGGTTGCCAGAACCCATGTCCCTATCCATTCCTAATCCCTTATCCTTAATCCTACTGTAGTCAGCAGCGCACTTGCAGCAGCTTTGGCGTTGCTTGTGTTATAGGCGACGGTAGCCACCTACCATCTTTTAGTGTAACAAAATGAATATATAGGCACGAGTTACTTGATTATTCAATCTTTTATTGTAGCAAGAAAACTAAGACATGTTTTTCTCTTATTAGATTTTTATAACAGACATAAAACGAGTGTCAATTAACATCTCTATGGTCGATGAATAATACTAACATATAAAACCTTAACACCATCAAGTGGACCGTCAGCCTGTCAATTAAAAAAAAGTATAGTTAGACGGTGGTAATAGCTGGTGCCCGCGATTTCATCTGCGTTGAAAAATGAGAAAATATATGAGTAATCCCCGGCAGGTTAGAGATAACTTATTTTCTAACAAAATGTGGGGAATCGAAAAGTGTTCCTATGTACTTTGAACGTATACTTGAACGTATCTGCTAAGTTGGTAGACGGCGATACGCTACAGAATAAAAGAGGTCTTAAAGCATCTGACAGAAGTTATGGCCCACGGGAAGTGTCTGGCAGTGCTGAATATTATTTTGAATTAATATTCTACAAAATTTATATAAAAATCAGCCTTTAGAAAATAAGTGATATTAGTCCTAATTTTTATTTACCTTTCTCAACTGATAGTTCTAAAATTGGCCGTCTACTGAACTTTAGCAGATAGGACGCATACTTTGAACGTAAGACTTCGACTTTAAGATTTTTTTAAATATTTTAAATATCTCTAATAACTAATTCATTAGGAAGTTACAAAATATTTATTTAAAACTGTTATGTATTAAATAATTATAATTCAAGTTAAATATGTACATGGATTTGTATTTTTCTAATATCAAAAGTTATCAACAACGGTTGCTAGGTGCTAGTAAATGTCTATGACAAAAACTATTAAATATTAGATTGGCAATGAGCTATCATGGAGCTATCAAATCATTTTGTTGGCGTAAATAAAATTTAGTTGTCAGAAGAGATTTTTTTTCTCAGTGTAGGGTAGATGCAATGATGCTAGATTAATAGTGCATTCCTTGCGAAGACACGATTTCAGCGCGCCCCCCCGATTCTAAGGGTTAATCAGGCCCAGCCTAAGTATAAGAAAAGATAAGCTTCCACCTATTTCTCTATTCTCCTTCTTGGTGGAATCTTAGGCGACGGTAGCTACCTAGCATCAGCGTGACTGACGACCTTCAAATACCTAAATAAATAACAAATCTTCCACCTTATGATAAGCGGTTGTTAAATTTATAAAAAATATCAATTCTATATTTAGACTCAAATGTCACTTAGGTTATTATTATCACATGGTTTATTATCGTTATCAATTATCATTAAACATGTTTTAGTTGGATTACAAGTAACTCCTCACATAATAATGTAGTTATGCGGGTATTTGATTACGCATTCAGATTGACTTGTTCATTCTTGTGTTCTTTGAACTATGAGAAATGTTATTGATTGACTGTTTTGATAACATCCTTTGTTTGTTATTATTATGGACTTTGGATAATAATTGTGCGAATTAAGCATTTCCTTAAACACAATGCCTATGTAATTATATTGCACACGCTTCAAGTTTATGCATTGTAATTGATTTATACTTAAGGTACTGCTAATCTATATATTTTATTATTATATTATATTATATTATATTATATTATATTATATTATATTATATTATATTATATTATATTATATTATATTATATTATATTATATTATATTATATTATATTATATTATATTATATTATATTATATTATATTATATTATATTATATTATATTATATTTAATTATTTATTTGGCTCACTTACGTTGACTACATTATTATAATTACAGTAAATACTTAATAATCTAAATAGTTTATAATAAATGTGTACAACATTTATAAGTGAACACCACTTGCGAAATTTAACCAAAAATTTAAATACTTACATATACATAATATACATATATACATATACACAATATACATATAAATATATACTTACTACATTGCATTGTACGAGGCACAGAAAAGAATTGGAGAAAAAAAGTTGGGATTGTTATATTATATTATAATATTCAATGGACTAAATTAGTCCTATTAATTAATGTCATAAATGCAAAAGTTTGGGAGGACGTATGGATGTTTGTCACTCTTTCACGTACTACTGAACGGATTTGGATGAAATTCGGTACACAGATAGTTTATTACCTGGATTAAAATAAACTTTTTATCCTGGAAAAAAGTTAGTTTCCCGAGGGATCGTCCAAAAATATAAAAATTCGACGTCGCCGTCGTCACAGCGATAAAGATGTCAGTCGTTATTTTAAGTATTACATTTTTCATTTTTCAACGCGGAGGAAGTCGCGGGCACCAGCTAGTTCTAACTATATAAATAACTTTCTATTGAGCCCAAACACGCTAATCATATCTGATGTAAATTGCCGACGAGGAGTTGGGTGTAGGAGTGCAGATGCTGCAGCATCTAGTAGTCTGCACTCAAGGTTCCATGCCATGGAATTACCAGCGAAGTAACCAAATACCAAACAGTATACCAAGTTTCACATCAATCGTGGAAGTCAGTGAGGAATGAGATGATGATCTTTAAACGCCTCAAAAGAACTTCATAAATTGTAGCTAAGAACCATCTCTATCCCGTCAGAAAGAAAAAAAAAACTAGATCAAAATCGGTGTATCCTTTGGGAGCTACGCTTTAGGCAGGCACACAGATACACACATATACAGATACACACATACACAGATACACACATACACAGATACACGTCAAATTTATACGTCGGGCGTCGAGGGTAAATGAATCGCTTAAATATATTGATAAGCACAAAACTCGAGAACGATCTAATCAATTGGGTTTTTTTTTTTTAATATATGTTGAAGTCTGATAAATGTTCTTAATAAAAAGAAAATTTGGAAAATTTCAAAAAATTGTCATTCTCTAATAGGGTCAGTTCGCTAGTCCTACATAGTATAAATTGAAATCGCTACCCGCGTCTGTCTGTCTTTTTGATATCCGCTGAGTCCTCATAAACCACGCAACCGATTTTGATCCGATTTTCACTATTAGTTAGATAATTTTTCACAGAAGGTATACATATGTAAATAATAAAACCATATGTAAATAAATATTATAAATTAAAGTCGCTGCCCGCTTTTGTCTATTTCTCCGTTTTCTTTTTTAAACTAAACAACGGATTTCGATACGGTTTTCACTAAAGGAAAGAGTGATAAACGAGGGAAGTTTCTATACATAATTTGCTGAAAAAAATTGCATCCGGACGAAGTTGGGAGCGGGACGTTAGTATTATTATAATTGTTTGGAAATGCATTTTTGAATTTTCTTTTAAGAAAAAGATTAACAGGCAGAAATCATGTGTAGATATATAAATTATATATAATTATATATGGCCATCTATTGCTTACTAATAGATATTGGTTATTTATTACTTATGGCTATAATAAACATATGATAAATTGAAATAATGAAAAAAATCAAAAATTAAAATTAAATTGCTCACGTGGCTTTTATAGAAAGAATTAATTTATAATATAAAATCTATACTACATATAATAAAATCGTAAACGAGCGGTGTCTGCATTTAAAAAAAAAATAATTTGTACACGTTGCATTTGTACTCCGTGTACTTTATGTTACCAAGGTCAAAAAAATAGAATTTTTATCTGTTTGTCGGTTTGTCTGTTCGTTTGTGCACGCTAATCTCTGAAACGGCTTAAACGATTTGAATGCGATTTTCACTGATATTGTAGCAAGCTTCCCGATTTCCCGTAACATTTAGGGTTTGTTTCATTCCAATGGGTTTACAAACAAAAAAGTTACGCACTAAACCGAATATACCACGCGTACGAAGGTGCAGGCTCAGCTAGTAAACAATATTTATTGTATGCAGCTATTTATGTATAAGTTAATTTCGCAGTTTATTAGAAACAGGTTTCTTCGTAAGAACATTCTTAAGAACGTTTTAATTTTTTATAGTTACCTGTTTATAAAAAAATCATTTTCCTCGTCCACGCCCTTCTTAAGGTATTCGGTTCTTACGGACAGTGCGACAGCGAGCGTCTTTTTCTATAGATATGCCTGACAACGTTAATGTTTTTCATGATAATCGGTTAAGTAGTTAATGCGGGAAAGATTAACAAACAAACTCACTTTCGCATTTTTAATATTAGTTAAGACTAGTTTTTATGACGCTATTGCTATATTTAGATAAACTTCTTCTAAGGAAATCACGATGATATCTAGGGACTCCTTAAACCAAAGACAAAAGTCATTGTTGCTCACGTAAAAATAGATGTATCCATAGCCGTTTTTAACTCTGTGGTAAAAAGCAGATAAAGGTTTATTTTGTAAGAGCGCTCGAACATCGTGTTACATTGCCAATGACGAAATATACTTTAAAATTGTTTTGTCAAGTTAAATACATTGTGACAATATTTATAAAGTAGTTTGAAGTAAAAACTACACGTTGTTATAAAACAACACATAATATAGTAGGTATATTATAACAATATGCTCCTTATTAACCACAATTGTTTATATTTTTATACATTCGATGAATTTTCTATGGAATTTGTCTATTCTGCAATCTAATCGTCTAGGTTTATAGCAATATTATTTTTATATAAAGATCGTCAGACATGCTGACGGTCCTGCTGGTTGGGTAGTTTTAGCTCAACAGAACTCTTATTGGAGCACAGTTAAATTTATCCACTTCAACTCACTCTTTCTGCTGACTGCGTCAAAATGGCGTCGCAATTTCTATTTTTTTTACTAAGTAAATGAATTTCGGTGTTAATAATGCAAATAAATAAATTTAATAATAATAAAGTATTTGATTTTGAAAATTTTAGGCGAAGATAGGCATTCTACGGTGCGAGAGATGGTGTCAGCGTTAGCGGTTAGCGGAGAACAGAGAGACGTGATTCTTGAAGTGGCTATGAGAAGGCCGTTATAGCTCGCGAAACCACCAGTTGCGTATACCAGCTGTGGTTACTACATGTAAGGCAAGTATATTTGCTGCAGTTATGACAATTCCTTGAAAAATGAAAAATACAACACATGAGAAAATCTGAATTATATTATAGGGGAAATCTTCATCAACAAAAACTTTTGGTTATTTATGTGCACTTTATTCTATGTATACATATTACTTTTCATTCACATATATATTAATACATTATAAACAGTTATACATCAACAATACAATTAAAACTTGAACCAAAACAATTTTCCATTATCTCTCTACAACTTCTCAAAAATACACTTCTATCAATACATTTTGTTTCTATATTCTTTATTCTTTTTAAACTATGAACTATATAAAGTTTTATATGCCAGTACAAATTCTCATCTCTAACATCCCCTCTGAATTTGACTATATTAAACTTTTCCTAAAACCCCAACTGACTGTACTACACCAAAATAAACTGACCGCCTGTACTTGACCAAAATAATCTGACTGACTGTACTATCTATTCACCTATAATATCTATCCTATCCATCACATACATTACTCAATACCTATCTTCAAATACATTAACACAAACACAACACTAATTCCTACAACAAACTAACCCCCTAAATATAAAAACATCACCTTCAAATATAAAAACACTAACTCATCATATAAAACACTTATGTTCTCCTCGAACTTCATCTTCATCTTATATGAAGATCATCATCAACAACATCTCCACCTTCAATTACTTCACTATATAAAACTCCTCTATCTTTATCGTATAAAACATCTTCACCTTCAATTACTTCACTATATAAAACTCCTCTATCTTTAATCTTCAAGCCATCTCTTATTTTAACATTTTCCCCCTCGAATCTATAATCCTTTCTATATTTCTCTCTTCTGACCAACTCTCGATATTGATTTCTATTAGTCTCCTTCAATACAGCCATCAGTCATCAAACTAAATTTCCTGAATCCTTTCGTAAATAATTTTTATCTTCATCAAATCTTTCAAAATATATATTCCCTTTTTCTTCATATTAAATTTTTCTGTTTAATCATTTATTCTTTTCAAAATCAATTTTGTAAAATTTTTTTCACAAAAATGTCATCAATTGTCAAATCAATAAATTTTCAATTTTCGTAGCCATCTTTTAATCTCCTTTTCATCATATATAATTTTCAATACTTTCTTCATTTAAAAACATTTTCTCTCCATAACATTTTCTCTATAATTTTAATTTTCTTCTCTATAATTTACTTTACGCAGTGGAAGCGTGCTGGGCCCATAACCTATTATAGGGGAAATCTTCATCAACAAAAACTTTTGGTTATTTATGTGCACTTTATTCTATGTATACATATTACTTTTCATTCACATATATATTAATACATTATAAACAGTTATACATCAACAATACAATTAAAACTTGAACCAAAACAATTTTCCATTATCTCTCTACAACTTCTCAAAAATACACTTCTATCAATACATTTTGTTTCTATATTCTTTATTCTTTTTAAACTATGAACTATATAAAGTTTTATATGCCAGTACAAATTCTCATCTCTAACAAATTATGACATCTAAATCGATTCAAATCCGTTAAGTCGTTTTTGCATAACATCCACACATAGGTACATTCATCCTCACAAACTTTCGTATTTATAATATTAATAGGATAGAAAGTGGGATAATAAGCTTGTGGGAAACATCAAAATTCAACACAGGTATTGTCTTAGTACTTTATACTATATTGAAAACAGTTACATTCATCCACAAATTTTGTCTATAACTCCAAGCAATACAAAATTACAAAATGCTATGTCAAAGAGCCCACAAATTGTTCCACAGATCTAATGTTTATTGGTGTATGGACTGTGACATTGGACGGGGATTAACCTATTTATTTGAACTTACCTAAATTGTTGCGAATTTATTTGTATGTTTATTCCCTGTGTGATTTAATAGTTTTTTTTATTTATAAAACGAGAGTGACCGTACTAAAAAATAACCTCTATTTACTCTTCTTGAATTTCTTTTAGAATTTGAAGACTAATTTTAATATTACGTAGGGGAAAAGTCTTTTCGCATTTAGTATGTATAAACTTGTAATAAAATATCTTTGGCTGTACTATTTTTATCTGGCTGGTTTAGATGACATTGAAAAGAAAGAAACAAATTAGTAAAATATTGTTTCCAGCCATATATTTAATACTTCTATATTGCTAGTAGGGTGCACCGAACTGATGCCGACCGAACGGTGTAGACATATATATGTCTGTCTCCATTGTGCGCATGTCGAACATTGTGCGCATGTCCGAGAACTACATTATAAGCATCTTATTGGCTGGGCTTCTCTCACTACTCCCAGTACTGTCGCAATGCATGCGCATAACTCGTCAAGTATCAACGAGTGAGAGAAAATATGTAGTTCCGTCTCGGCAACGCTGCAACTTACGGGGACTAGCAATATAGGAGTATTAAATATATGTTTCCAGCTATTTTTAATTTGTTTTTCTTTCTGTCAAAATGAATGAATCTAATGAAAAAATTCGATTCATTTTGAAATTTTATTACAAAAAGGGAAAAAATGTAACGCAAGCCGCAAAAATCTGGTCGCCCTGTTACGGATAAAATGGGCGCCATTTTTGAAAAAGTGGAGCAAGATCGGTATATTAGTAGCTGTATATTAATATACCGATCTTATATATATGCGGTATATTAGTATACGACATAGCTGAAGAACTGGGAATTAACTACAAACAAGTTTTACCCCATTTGAAAATAGCTGGGTATACAAAAAGCTCGATATTTGGGTGCCACGCTGAAGTTCACTGAAAGAAACCTTATGAATCGTGTACTCATTTACGATTCTTTAATGACACGTAATGAAACCGAACCGTTTTTGAAGAGATTGATAACTGGTGATGAAAAGTGGATCACGTACGACAAGACAGTGCGAAAAAGGTCGTAGTAAAAGGTCGGTCAGGCTTCTCAGACCGTGCCAAAACCCGGGATAACAATAAGGTGATGCTATGTGTATGATGTGTATATAAACAAACAATTACACCATGTATATTAGACTAAGAAAAAAAGTCACACATACATAAACTTAAATAATAGTGCAATCAACAACATTTTCCACAAAGTAGTAAACAAATTTTATACAAACGGGACATAAAAATACACTCCAATAAAACAATCAAGAGAGAAAAAATAAAATAAAAAAAACAACAAAAACTTATTAAGCTAAATCATAATATATTTTCTATATTTTTGTGGACTAGTTAATTAATGGAAAGAGAGATAAACAAGGAAGGATTGTGTGTTTATATAATTTAGAATTAAAAAAATGTATTCGCGCGAAGTCGGGAGCGGATCGCTAGTGTAAATTATAAAAAAGATCCATAATTGATGATAAATCAAATCAAATCAAAATATGTATTTATCAATTAGGTTTCTCCAAGAAACTCTTATGATCGTCATTTAAATTTACCAGGGTGTAGTGTATGTGAGTAAAGGAGAGGGAAGCATTGTGTCATCTCTAGCGCACGTGCGGTCGCAACAAGCAGTTAGTCAACTGTGAGCGGCGGTAGTGAGAGGGCACGCGCGTCTAAGAGCCGACAATATTGAAAGATATACCACATTTTGGCGACGAGGTTTAACAGGACTACCGTGAGTAATTATTATTAAAATTACATTCATGAAAAAAAAAAAAAAAGTGTGCGGAAATAGTACGGTGTGAAGAAATAGTGTGCGGAGTTTTGAGACTAAGAATGTTAAACTAATTAAAATTTACAGTACAAGTACGATGAAGCAAACATCGTTCTATTCATCTAGTTATTATACTTACGTATCTGGTCACCCATGATGTGAGACGACCGCGGGATGTTTTGTTGTGTTGATGCTATATGCCTACTTATGGGGGTCGTTTATGCATGATTTGTTTAATGCCATACGATTAACGAATAAATTTACAATTTAAAAGTTATATTTCGAATTTTTGCCTCTGAACTCCAACCCCCGGTCAGTTAGAATTGGGCACTATAAATATTTTTCAGATTACAAATCTATACGTATACTATTAGTAAATAAGCTGAAGAGTTTGTTTTTTGGATGGTTGGTTGAGCGCGCTAATTTTAGGAACTGCTGGTCCGAATTGAAAAAATATTTTTGTGTTGAATGGTCTATTTGTCGAGGAGGGTTGTGGGCTGTCTGACATCACGCTGCGATCAATAGTGTTATATATGTAGGCGGTGTCCGGTGCCGTGTGCTCCGCGCGCACGCCGCCGCCGCGCCGTGGCGAACCATGGTCGAGTTCAGCTATAATATAACATTTACAAAATGCGTACATCTTGTTGAGTTGCATGATTAACTTCGTTATCTAGTACTCGACTAGACAAATGTTTATCATTGTATTAAGTAATGAGGTTTGCACAAAGGGGAACACGAGTCTTGTCCTGTATGGACTAAATCACAGGTGGCGCCTGTTACATAAGTACTAGTGTAATTATGTACAAGATCAGCGTGATGAGTTGGACACGAACGAGTGACGTCCGTTTAAGCTGAGATGTCACCAGATGATGCCTGATAGTCTGAAAACAGGTGATGCCTGTAAGGACTTCGTAATGTAAATTAGCACAGGTGATGCCTGTAAGTACATGATGCGATGCGACGTAGGTATGTCAGAGGTTGATACATGGAAGTTTTATACGGGTGACGCCCGTAACATGAAGTTGTGTATACGGGTAACGCCCGTTTACTGAAGTTTGAAGATAACTCATTCAACATTGTTAGTTTAAATTTAATTTAACTTCTATATTTTATTTTGTTCTATATTTTAGTTTAAATTAAAAAAAAAAAAAAAAAAAACTATGACGTTTTAAGGAAGGTTGTAAAAATAAATAATGAATGCATCAGGTTGTTAAAAGGATGATGCCCATTTGGTGACCTAAGTTAGACATTCTTTATTTGTTTCATTGTTCACAGATTAAATGTCAAGTCTCACCTTAGAAAAATTTCAGTGCGATGGTGAAGCAGGATCTGTTGGAGCTAGATGGGAACGTTGGAAAAGGAGTTTATATATTTACTTGGAAGCTGCCGATGTTAATACCAGTTCAAAAAAACGCGCAAGTTTGTTGCATTGGGGAGGACAAGAACTCCAAGAAATACTTTTTAATATACCGGGTGGCTATGTCAAGGCGATAGAAGGAGATGATGTTGACGAAGATGTATTTGAAGTAGCAATAAAGAAATTAGATGAATATTTTGCACCCAAACAAAATAAACGGTATGAGAGACACCTATTCAGACAAATTAAACAAGAAGAAAACGAGAAATTTGAAAAATATTTAGTTCGGCTAAGACAACAAGCTTTAAAATGTCAATTTACGGACGTAGATGACAGTTTGATTGATCAGATCATTGAAAAGTGTTTATCGGAAGAACTCAGGAAGAAAGTACTTCGCGCAGGTGAAAAAATTACCTTGACTGAAATAATAACCGAGGCAAATACTTTAGAGGTGGTGGAACGTCAATTAGGTGATTTCAGTCAGAAAGGAAGAGATCAAACTGTTAACAAAATTGATACGCAAGTGAAGGAAAAGACATTCATAAATAACAGTAAAAAGGCGTGCTTTCGATGTGGAAGCTGGAATCACCTAGCTTATGATGCGAAGTGCCCAGCTAAAGGTAAAATATGTAACAAATGCAAGAAGGTGGGGCATTTTCAAGCTCAGTGCAGAGGAACAGGCCTAAAACGAAGCAATGGAGATAGCAAAGCGGAAAGGAGCGTAGATGCGAAAAGATCAAAGAAGTCGAGTCAAAGAGTTGAAGATATGAAGCAGGCGAACGCGATAGAAGATAAAATCGATTACGTTTTTAATGTTCTCCATAATGATACACTCGCTTGTTTAGTAGGTGGAACGCAAGTAGAGATGTTGATTGATTCAGGATGTCAACATAACTTAATAACAGACAAGACATGGTTAGAGATTAAGCAAGGAATTTTGAAGACAGGAAAAGAAGTAAAAAACCCAGGAAAAACATTTGTTGCTTATGGAAGTGAAATCCCTCTCAAGTTATTAACGTCTTTTAATGCAGATATCCGTGTGGGATCAAAAACGCAAAACGCCACCTTTTACGTCATAGACAAAGGGACACGCAATTTATTAGGTAAAACGACGGCAATAGCATTAGGCGTACTAAAACTCGGATTAGACATAAATCAAGTTGAGACACCGTTCCCTAAATTCAAAAACATTCAAATACAAATACCAATTAATACTGAGGTAAAACCGGTCGCACAACCTTACAGACGAATACCGATTCCACTGGAAGAAAAAATTAATTCGAAAATAGACGAACTACTTCAAAAGGATATAATAGAAAAAGTAGAAGGACCGTCTGAATGGATATCGCCGGTAGTGCCGATTTTGAAAGCGGATGGGGATGTTCGTCTC
This sequence comes from Bembecia ichneumoniformis, assembly GCA_910589475.2. Classification (NCBI taxonomy): domain Eukaryota; kingdom Metazoa; phylum Arthropoda; class Insecta; order Lepidoptera; family Sesiidae; genus Bembecia; species Bembecia ichneumoniformis. The sequence goes on from OU342543.1 coordinate 5,298,013, forward strand.
TGTATTGATATGAGGCGTGCAAACTTGGCCATCAAGCGAGAAAATCACCCACTACCAACGATGGAACAGCTACTACCAAAGATCCAAAATGCTAAAATGTTTAGTAAATTAGATATAAAGGATGCGTTTCATCAATTGGAGCTGGTACCCAACTCAAGACATATTACTACATTCATATCGGGTAAAGGATTATATCGTTTTAAGAGGTTGATGTTTGGAATCACTTGTGCGCCGGAAATGTTCCAGAAAACACTTGAAAGGGTGTTAATTGAATGCGAAGGGGTAGTCAATTTTATTGACGACATCTTGGTATATGGCAAGGACAATCAAGAACATGACAAACGGTTGCAAAAAGTAATAGAAACATTAAGGAAGAATGACATCATGTTAAGAGAAGATAAATGTATCTACGGAACAACCAAAGTCCAATTCCTAGGACATGAGCTGTCAGATCAAGGAATTCGACCACTAGACAAATATGTAACGGCGATCAAAGATTTTAGGACCCCGATAAACATTTCGGAACTACAAAGTTTTCTAGGGCTTATTAACTATATTGGGAAATGGATTCCTAATATGGCCACCGTCACAGAACCATTGAAGCAATTGCTTCGTCGAAAATCAGCCAGAAATGCTGATATTAGGGATTCTTGGGGGAAGAGTCAACAAACAGCCTTTTGTTCTTTAAAGGCTGCATTGAGTGACATACCAAATTTGGGATACTACAACGTAGACGATAAAACGATGGTATTTGCAGATGCAAGCCCGGTTGGACTCGGAGCAATCTTAGTACAGACAAATGAAAGTGGTCCACGCATTATTGGGTTTGGAAACAAAACTCTCAGTGATTGTGAACGCCGGTATTGCCAAACTGAAAAGGAGGCTTTGGCACTAGTGTGGGCAGTGGAGCACTTTCACATGTTTCTCTATGGCAAGGAATTCGACTTAATTACTGACCATAAACCTCTTGAGGTTATATTCGGCCCGAAGTCCAAACCCTGCGCACGGATTGAGCGGTGGATACTAAGGCTTTCAATCTTATAAATATAACGTCATCTATCGCCCTGGGAAAAATAATATAGCCGATCCCTTGTCTAGATTATGTACTTTTAACCACGATAAAACTCAGCACAGAGACTACGTCCAGGATATTATTGACCATGCTAGACCAATAGCTGTATCACTAAAAGATATTGAAGAGCATTCAAAGACTGATACTGCCATACAAAAAGTGAAACAGGGCGTATTTAACAAAAAATGGGATGACGCAGTAAAAGGTTATAAGCTATTTGAGAACGAGCTATGTTTCTTTGGTGACATATTACTAAGAGGCACCAAAATAGTTATCCCGACACAATTGCGACGCCTTGTTTTAGATGCTGCTCACGAGGGCCATCCTGGAATGGTCGCGATGAAGTTGAGACTTAGAGCGAAGGTTTGGTGGCCTAACTATGACAAGGATGTGGAGAATTTAGTACGGTCCTGTAAAGGGTGCACACTGGTATCGGCACCAAATCCACCACACCCGCTCAAGAGGAGAGAATTACCTACCCAATCCTGGATTGATATCGCTATAGATCTTTTAGGTCCATTACCAAGTGGTGATTACCTTTTGGTTGTTATTGAATACTATTCTAGGTACAAGGAAATCAAAGCATGTCGAGACATAAGCAGTAAGGAAATGATTCGTTTACTTAAAGAGATTTTTAGTCGTTTAGGACATCCGGTTACCATAACTTCCGATAACGGTAAACAATTTATTAGCGCAGATTTCAAGACTTATTGCCAGGAAAATGATATCAAATTATTTAATTCAATACCTTACTGGCCGCAACAGAATGGAGAGGTGGAGCGACAGAACAGGGATATCATTAAACGTTTAAAAATATGCCAAGTAGAGAGGAAAAGCTGGAAAGAAGCATTGACGGAGTATTTGACAATGTACAATAGCACCCCACATAGTGTGACTGGGAAAACACCGGCAGAGCTATTCTTTCAAAGGAAATTTAGAGACAAGATTCCGATGATAGAAATTGCAGAACAAAATTTTGGAGACATGGATGTTAGAGATAAAGACAAAGAACAAAAAGAAAAAGGGAGAGAGTATACAGACAAAAGACGGAGAGCACGTGATGTTGGCATAGAAGTGGGAGACAAAGTGTATGTTAAGAATGCTAACAAAACGAATAAACTTAGTCCTAATTTTGATACAGTCACGCACACGGTTAAGTCAAAAAACGGGGGAGATGTGGAAGTACAGAACGACGAAACAGGACAGCAGTTAAGACGGAATATATTACATTTAAAAAAGGTGGAAGGAGAATGGAAATCTGTGAACAAAAAAATCATTGGACAGAATTTAGAAATGGCAGTAGAAGGAAGTTCAGAAAAGGAGATTGAAGATGAGCAGGAGGTAGAAGACCAAAATTAAAATATATAGTTGATTATAAAAATGAAATTATATTGATAGTGGAAATTATTGATAGTTGAAAATAAATTGTTGAATAGTTGAATAATTATAGTTGATTCTCAATCATGTAATCAGAAGTATAGTGATAATAAATTGATGAAGTAAGAATCTGTAAATTGTTTCACTAAACAAAAATAATAAAATAAGGAAGAGATGTAGTGTATGTGAGTAAAGGAGAGGGAAGCATTGTGTCATCTCTAGCGCACGTGCGGTCGCAACAAGCAGTTAGTCAACTGTGAGCGGCGGTAGTGAGAGGGCACGCGCGTCTAAGAGCCGACAATATTGAAAGATATACCACACAGGGTTTCGGAAAAAAGCCAAGATGACAATCCTGAGAAAGAAACCCCGAAAGAAACTCCGGATACTATTCTTTTTGTCATCTTTAAAATATAAAAATTACAAAAATTATATACACTTAATACTTAAATCAAAGTAGGTGCATATACTATAGTATATGTATAGTTACATATACATATACTAAACATGGTTTGAGCTTGTACCGCAGTGGTACTGTTTTTTTATTATTTATTATAAATAAATATATTAATTACATATATCACCTCATTTTTAATTACTCCTTCATGTTATTTATTTTTAATCAGTTTTTTTTTTAATTTTGACAAACCTTGGTTCGATAATCAATTCAAAATTTTCGTTGTCACAAAATTTTGTTTCCGTCGCGGACAAGCCATTCTGCTTTTGACCGTTTTGGTTTTCCTTTCTAGTATAATTTTTTTTTGTATTTTCAATATAAATATAAATATATATTTATTATAAGGGTTATCCCTTATAATAAATATATATTTATTGAATATTTCCCCATTTAATTCTTGGGTTCGTATTTCATCTTATTTGTAATAGTGTTAGTATTTAATTCTGTGTTTTTTTTTTATACTAAAAAAAACACAATTATTGTTTTTGCCTGACCAATTATTGACTAAATTAATAACGGTTTGGGACCTTGTATATTGATTTTTAGTTTCCCACTGGTCAGGCACATCATTCCATATGAATATGTGCTTAGATATTTCTAAACCATTTTCAGGGATCAAGTCCGGGAATATCAAGTCTGGGAATAACAAGTTCAGGAGTAATATGGATTCTCCGGAACTGTTAATTATTCAAACCTGGAATAATAATATTCAGCTTTTGGGAGACGTAGACGCTACCAAGTTTTTTCTTGAGATTGGATTTTTCTTACGACACCGGATGAAGACAAGCCGAGCCAGTTCAGAGGATTTTAACTTTATTGCCGAGCTTGTCCAAATTTTCCCGTTTCAGTTAAGTTACCTAAGTACATTAGATATATAAAGTGAAAATTGTGATTTCAAATGAGGATTGTGTATATATAAATTTAATTTCACGCACAGGGCAATGATAGAACTCACTCCCTGATTTAATTTAATTTTTTTTAATGTTAATATATATTTTCAAATTGCTTAATTGCCGCATTTTATTTATTAGGTAATTAACTGGCTACCATCTTTATTTTATTTCTTTTTCCCTTTCTTACTCTGCCGATTGCATATTATTATGCCACCATAAGGCGGCTATGCAACAAGCTCCGAATCCAGGCTTTAATTCCAGGCTTCATTGTCACTTACATTGCACTGTTTGTATTTGTTTTGTCCGAATTATGTAATAGCTTTTTTAGTATTAAGATAAAATAAACGCAGATTTTTTTTTATTGTACTACCAGAAAATGCTTAGAATTGGTATTCCGGAACCAGTCACAGCAAGTAATTTAGAATTTTATAAATAGACCCAATTTAAAATTGGTCTGCGAGAGGCAATTCCAGTCCAGTTTCTTTGTGTGGAGACACCTGCGTGACCGGTTGTGAAGGCCGTCAGAATCGGAAAACTGTCACCCGACAATCGTAACATGAACAAAGAAATTGGAGCAGGAAATTGATCTCATTGTTTTATATAGCCGTAGCCGAGTTTTATTTTGTTTTTTGTTTATTGGAGTTTTAATATCAACTCCTTAAGAATCAATGGCGGCTAATCTCGAAAGCTCAAAGCAGATGGCGCTTGTGTAGTATTTGGAGGTCTTGATGCTATCTGTCAAACTATTAAGGGCTTCACTTAGGCAAATGACATTTACATTAGAATTCGGGCCTAGAAATGGTGTTTTTTGTTTTTACCATTAGAACAATACACAAAAAAAAAGAAATTATTAATACAATTTTTTAAACTGACATTAACTTATTAATAGGTACAGGATTCAAATCCCCGCAATAAGCCGTTTTCGAGAGAATTTTCAATAAAAGTCAAATTCTTCTCGTGTTCTAACTTTTTTTGTGGAGTCTCTATTACTTTAACGAAAATTCTAATTAAGACAATTGGTTCTTCACATGTTTAAGTATAATATTGTATATTTTTCAAAGCAATTGTCTTGTCTATTTCTTGTAACATTTTCATTAAACAATCGATATTTTTAGTATTTAGCGTTAGTCTCCACCTTAATTCATATGCAATTATCAGTTGAGTGAAAGAATATTAAATATTTTGTGGAAATAAAATGCCTCAGTGTTGTGTTGTGCCTTTGTGCTCATCGAGAACATCGGGACACAGGTTCTTCCTTTTTCCCTGTAACTCTAGCGTTTCTATTTTTTAATTCTTTTTTCAGCTCACAAAATGTCCAAAAGCCGTACTTTTCAGCCATTTTCCTCAAAACAAATAATAAACAAACAGTAAACACACAATAACAATACGCGATTAAGGGAGCTGTCAAAATGGTGTGACCTCCAACAATACCAGCGCCACCAAGCGTGAGCAAAGGCAGACATACCTGCCATTTGTATATTCCTTAAGGACCTCGGTATGGAAATTTTATGAGGAGTAAATTAATACAGGCGTTACGTTATCTGTCACTTTGCCATTTGTGCAACAGCTGACGTATGATTTATGTTCACTATTTATTTATTTATTTATTATACATGAAACAATTAGAAAAATATTTACAATGTTCCATAAAACTGGAAAGCAATTTATCTATGGGATCAAACTAATGTTATCAAAAATAAAACTGAATTTAAAAATAAATGTAACCTAAATTAAAAAGCTAAACCTAAACCTAAATTTCATTAATTAATTTAAAGAAAGCAGATCATATTTCATTAATTTATTTTAATTTATTTCTAATCTCTGGGCTGATAAAAAGCAAACGTCAAAAATCTTGTATGAAATGTGTAGTCCGCATTGAGGAACGAAACGATGGAATCTGCCGACTCAGCGACATCTGTCGTCGATAATTTGGACTATTTGAACTTTAAAACGTAGTGTGACGTCTGTGTATACCGAAGTAACTTTTTTGGAACAAGTGACATCTGAGTATGCAGAATGTAACTAAATAATATAAGTAATTAGGTATCCAGTTATCTATTGACACGAGGAAAATTTTAAACATTTAATTTTATACGTTTAAATGAGTAAACTCCAGTCGTACATTTAATTGTGCATTTCGTACAGTTACGAGCTCGTTGGTTGAATGTTTGCCTTAACGCTCTGTTCTAGGGTTCCCGGGTTCAATTCCCGGCAGGGTCAATTTTGAAAAATGAACTTTTCAAATTTGGCTCTGGTCTGGATCTGGAAAGTAGTGGCAGGGCACACTGCGTTTCGCAGTCATTTGGGTGGCCCGTCTGGCGGCAGTAACCACCCCCTTACAGAAAACCACCGTGAAATAACAGCATGTGTGCTGTTGTGTTTCGGTGAGTGAGTAAGGAATGCCAGAGCCCATTTCCCTATCCCCTCCTAATCACTTATCCTTAATCCTACTGTAGTCGGCAGCGCACTTGCAGCAGCTTTGGCGTTGCTTGTGTTATAGGCGACGGTAGCCACCTACCGTCAAGTGGGCCGTCAGCCTGTCTGCCGATCTTAACATTAAAAAAAGTTATTTGGGCAGATCATCTGGCGGCATTAACTACCTTCCCAGAAGACCACCGTGAAATAATAGCATAAGTCCTGTTGTGTTTCGGTGAGTGAGTAAGGGATGCCAGAGTCCATTCCCTTATTAATCCTATTGTAGTCGGCAACGCACTTGTAGCAGCTGTGGCGTTGCTTGTGTTATAGGCGACGGTAAACACCTACCATCAAGCGGACTGTCTAGGACGCCTAGGAGGATGGCCTGGGGCCAGGTGGACGGAAAAGGCCTACATCCAACAGATAAGAGTCACGGGCTGACGGTTATCACTCTTTTCGAGTGATAACCGTTTTATAAAACATCTGTATCTGGCTTTGACTTATTTTACTAATTAAAAGTATTATTAAAATTATATAGAAAAACGGCGATAAGAAAACGGAATATGCTGGACTGCAATCGGGACCTCATAATTATAATGAGATATTTATAAAGAGAATACGTATTTCCATTTTAAAAGCGCTCATCTGATTACGTTTTACAACATGCCAATTCATTGTATGTTTACGGCTACAATAGCAAAAATACAATAAAAAAAAGATGTAAAATAAGCTTTTTCGTCTAAGTATATCTATTTGCATATCATTACATAGTATACATTGAAGTCGTCTATACCTATATACGCTAACTCTTACTATCATATGATAGTAATAACTATTACTATCATACATTTTTCACTATCAGTTAGATATTTGACTAGCCCTTTGGACGAGTGGTTTGGGTGTTATCTTAACGCTCTATTCTAGGGTTTCCGGATTTGATTCCCGGTAGGGTAAACTTAGAGAATTAATTTTTCATTTAATAGAAAAAAAATTAATTTAACACAATTAATTGAACAAAGTCGTGACAGGGAACACTGCGTTTCGCAGTCATTTGGGCAGCCCGTCTGGCGGCAGTGACCACCCCCTTACAGAAGACCACCGTGAAATAACAGCACCTTCCCAGAAGTGAGTGAGTAAGGGATGCCAGAGCCCATTTCCCTAACCCTTCCCAATCCCTGATGTAGTCGGCAGCGCAATTGCAGGACCTGTGGGGTTGCTTGTGTCATAGGCGACGGTAGCCACCTACCATCGTGTGGATTGTCAGTCTGTGTGCCGACCTTAATATAAAAAAATTAAAAATGGACCGTCAGCCTACGTTTACATAAAAAGACTATTTGTTGTAGTGTGTGCAAGTTTAATTAATTAAATTAATAATTAAGTTACTAAGTACAGTTTAATTATCTAAATAATGGAATAAAAATACATAGATATAGACGGGTAACTATGCGAGCAAAGAAATGTTTACGCAATTTGTAAGAAACTTATAATTATTGCTTCATACCTAACTTAATGACGACATTTGTTATTTTCTTAATTGTTTTTGTACATGTTGTCCATAAGTAGTGTTATCGAGAAAAATCTGATTATTTTCTATAAACAAGTATATGTAATGAACATGTGTAAGTTGTTTATTGACTTCTCCACTAAACAATTTGTTTAATGACCTGATGACTAATGAAGTGCGTAATGCTTTCGCCTAACATTCTTTACGTAACATAAGTATAACCGCTGTTTAATGGTTGTAGCTTGACATAAATCCTCCTTATTTCTATTCTCCATGGTTTGAAACTATAAATATATTAAAAAAACTAGCTGAGCCCGCAACTTTGTAAGCGTGGTATTTGGTATAGCTCGTAACTTTTTTGTTTGTAAACTGATTGTAATGAAACAAACACTAACCGTCTTACTACAAAAACATTAAACACACTTTATACAGGCTTTGGACACGTGTTTAAATAAATCTTTACTACAAAAGAGTGTCTAGGCATTGTTTGGGGTTAGACAATGCTTGAGCATTATTTAAATTTAAACACCGCCAGGTGCTTGTTTAACGAGTGTCTACCAAATTAGCGGCTTCTCTTCTGTCAAATTTATAATCGTTTTGCATAATATTAAACATTTCGTTTGATTTTTGAAATGAATATTTTAAATTTAATTGATTACATCGACATGGAGGACATGGATTATATGGATAATTTTCGAGATAGGATACATCGCGAGCGAATTAATCCATTCGAATATTACGATGACGCAAAAAGTGAGTACATGTTTATCCACGATATTTTGGATAAATATATACTCACTTTGTTTGCACATTAATCCACTCAAGACTTTTTCGTTTGTTGGTGTTGGTGACCGTCTTTTTATTTTCTATGATTGCGCCAGACTGACTCATTTGCAGGAAGAGGTCCTAAAATAATTTCAACACGTCCAGTACATAGAAGTTATGATCTCGTAGTATTTTATGAATGCTCATTGCGTAATGAAAGCTAAGATTACAAACATTTTCTTCCTGACTGCAGTTGTCGCCGCGCTCATTTTCTATCCATGTTGATATTAGTTGATAATGATAGATAATTGTAATTATGTTGTTCTTTAGTCATTGGAATTTATGAAAATCAAATTTGACATTTGACAATTACGTTACGCTCGTGTCATTTACGTTCCATTAAGCGCAATGTTTTTTGGTATAACAAAATTTTATGATCTAACGTATTTCAATTTATGCCTTATTCAAATTTTATAATTTGCTTATATTATCATTACTATAGTCCGTAATAATAGCTTGTGAAAACCAAAATTCATCATTATACGCCTATCATATCTGCGTAAAATGAAAACGACATGAATTCAGGGCGAGTGACTGAATGAATGTTTGCCAGGGTTGCCATAATTGAATACCATTCACGTACTTTAACACTGTCTACAAAAACAAGCGCTATACAAGGTTTTGTGGTAAGGACATTTTAAGCGCTCGCCTAACAATGTTTAAATAGTTATACATTGTCTACGTAAGCACGTGTTTAAACAGTGCTTATTTAATCTTTTGTAGTAAGACGGTAAGTGTATTATTACAAAAAAGATAAACAGACATTTTTAAGTGTCTAAAAAAAAATTTATTACAAAAGCGTGTTTAAGCAGTTAGAGTTAGGTACGGTTTAAATAATACTTTTCATATTTAAATACATGTCAATGCTTGTCGAAGCCTCAAAGTTAGTCTAAACTGCTTTGTCTCTAATTTTCGCAAGTTGTATTTAGTGGTGTGATGAAATATCGGGTTGTTTTACCTTTTATTCTTGAACCCAATTTTCTTCACGTTCACGAATTTTTATTTTAATATTGCAATTGTCCATTTTTTTTCCATATTACTTGAAATAATTTTTATTTATATTATACTCATTTGACAATGAGTAATGACGATTGACAAGTCTTGATAAACACATTCCATTCTTTCAACTGATCACTGTTCTATGTATGTAAGATTTGGTAGTTTTGGTTTTGGTTCCAAAACATACTTATGGCGGTGCATTTAGAGCAATAATTAATTTATAATCACACACGGCACTGTTTTATTTATATATAGATAATTTTAAAATATTTTTCTGCGTAGGATATTCTATTAACACATAACAAATTTGCACAGAAAGGAACGTTTCGGATTGAACCAAATGAAGTTAAACGAACGTTTTGTAATGTTGCTATTTTATTGTTACTATTTGTTATTTTATAATTTTAAAATAGCAACATTTGGTTGCCTATAGGTTGCCTAGCGATGTTTTGGTAAGTCAAAGGACAAACACTATTTTGTAATAGCCAAGGTTAAACATTATTTAAGGCAGGATTTAAATTGTGAAATTGTATACAAATGTCATTAGACGCTGTTTGACAAAACACGTGTTGAGACATAGTTTAGTATTTTTTTTGTAATAACACTGTAAATGTTACGGGAAGCTTGCTACAATACACCTGTGAAAACCGCATTCAAATTCAAACTTTTGTCTGTCCGACAAACGAACAAAAATTCTAAAAACATTTTTATTGACCTCGTAACAATTTGTACAACGTGTACACATTGTTTTTTTGAAAAAATATTTATATTTTATATTATATAAAATATATAATCTCTATATATAAAAATGAATGCCCATTTCATTTGGTCACGGCATCACGCGTGAACGGGTAAACTGATTTTAATTCGGTTTTCACTAATGGAAAGAGGGATAAATGGGGAATGTTCATATAATAAAAATTGCACACCGGGCGCTAGTATAATATATAAATTATTATAGTTTGGTGAAGAATCGATTGTTTTAGTTTTTTATTATATACATTTTTATATATTATAAAGGGTGGCAAGCAGGGCAAAGATTCACTTGATGGCATGTGGCTACCGTTACACAGCGGGCTGCGTGTGCGATGCCGAACCGTGCAGGAATTTATTTACGGCTTCCTTATAGCTAGGCCGCAACAGCTCAAGGAGGAATATGTGCCAAGATAGAACCCAGAAGTACATTAGTCATATTGTTAGAACGTAAAAAGGTTACATCCTTATATTAAAGGTGGGATTACTCTTGTTTCTATCACTCCTAGCCGTCGATATAATCTGTAACTGACTAGCGTTGACTTGCTGTAGTCTGTGACAGTTGTATAAAACATGATGGCGAAATAGATTTGAACGCGAAACGTGTGTTTTTTTTTTTTTAAAAATCAATCGTTGAAAGTTAATAATATACGTATTTTGTAACGGTTTACCGTATCGAGTTTACTATCCGTAGTGCGAGACAAAAGGAACAGTGATTTTAGTTTCTATTTATGTGGAAACGTCAATGGCGGCCGTTTGAGTTTTTTGTAAAACAATATTTGCACTAAAGACATTTTGAATCGTCTGAGAAGCGAATGAACAATGGCGCATAATACTTCTTCTCTTGCAGCTACCTCTGTCAGATATCAACGAGGGCCCTCAAGGTTAGAAATGTAGCAGAAGACGGTGTGCGAAGAAATTTTGGTGAGTAGGTACTTTGATTTAGTAGCAAAGTTTAGTATTTATATTTAATGGTTGATTTAGCCTAACAAATCTGGTAGCACAGTCGTGTGTTTGTTTATTTTGGGCTCTACGAATCGTAGATATTTGCCATTTATTCCGAAAGGAGTAGACGCAAACCACTCTTTTTATTGTTGCAATAGGTATTACACGGCAGCTTTAAAAAGTTACCCGACACTAAAATCTTTTCGATAAAATATACGTTATCTCCATTGGATTTTTTTGCAACAATAAAAGTAATTTACCTTCTATGACTCTTACATCCGGTTTTAAATTCATACCTACTTTTTTCCTTTATATTATAACGGTACCGCATAAGGACACAAGTAACGCCTTGAAGAAGCCCATATTGTAGCCAGATGGAAACTCCTCAGAAATGAGATTGTTTTAAAGTTCGCGCATCAGCGCTGTGCGCAGCGGCACCTTATCTAAGCAACGCGGAAGAACGCCGCATCTACGCAGTCTTGGATTAATTAATTAATTGGAACAACTTATCGGAGCGCTCCTCATTGAACAGCCAGTAGAACGCACAAAGAGAGGCTACATCTTTTCTTAAACTAAGAGGTACCTACTAATCGTTGCTGTGTGAGCATTGAATCGTCAACAATTAGAAGAAGTCATTAAAATATTTAAAAGGTTATTATAAATTTATTATTATTAATTAAAAAAGCAAATTGAGGATGTGATGGCACTTACAGCACTTGCGGCGTTGCTAGTATAAGTAGCGACTGTAGATACCGTTGGATGAGTGGTTAGGGTGCTTGCCTTAACCTCTGTTCTAGGGTTCCCGGGTTCGATTCCCAACAGGGTCAACTTTGAAAAGTTGGCTCTGGTCTAGATCTGGAAAGTTAGTGGCAGGGCACACTGCGTATCGCAGTCATTTGGGCAGCCCGTCTGGCGGCAGTAACCACACCCCCTGTGAAATAACAACAGGTGTGCTATTGTGTTCCGGTGAGTGAGTAAGGGATGCCAGAGCCCATTTCCCTGTCGCCTCCTAATCTCTTATTCTTAATCCTACTGGTAGTCGGCAGCACACTTTGGCGTTGCTTGTGTTATAGGCGACGATACTCACCTACCATCAAGTGGACCGTCAGCCTGTCTGCCGATTTTAATATAAAAAAAATAAAAATAAAAAGTAAAATCCATGTTTTACATAATGCAAACTGAACCGAACTAAGAGGATGAAAATAATAAAAAATGTAAGTCGATAAGAAAATGATGAAATGTGGGCGTGAGCGTGGTCGTGCCTCCGGCTGGCGACTTCTGACTTGCTCGACCTTTGCTCTGATAGCAAACATATTATATGTTATCACAACAATAAATACTTTATCACTCACGTATGAAACGTATAAAGTAAACTCGGGACTGTTCCACAAGTAGCTGGTAAAACATTTATACGTAGTCGGGTCATAAGTTCTGTCACATGTTTATTGTAAAATAATTGGACATGTCTGTTTTTACCAGGGGCGTAACGTCGAAGAGTGGGTGGGAGCAGTTGCTCCAGGACGCCCGCCAGGGCCTTGGGGGCGCAAATTTTTTTTTCTTAAATTTTTGTCAATAGCCAATCGGAAATGCCCAACTAATTATAAATATTCATAATTCACTTTTTCGAAATATTTGTTTCGAACAGATATCTTAAATGAAACAAATAGCCGGTAATTACATGTACTCCAGAAAATGTAACGGAAAACGGAACTAAAATCAATTTCAAAGCAAAGAAGCGTATTATGAGATGTAAGTACTTTTAGCGCCCTGGAGCAAAAATTTTCGAACGCCTCTCTCTCATATGGGACGTGAGGAATTATGCACAAACTTCAAAATGAATCATCTGTGTATGATTTTTTTTTTCAGTTTTAATAAATAATGATAATGAATCTGTAATCTTTCAGCATATTTTTCTTGATAATAATAATAATACTTTTATCAGCTAAATGCATGCAATGTTTAGTTACAAGTTCGTAAAGTTACAATGTTACAATCGATCGTCCAAAAAATGAGAGAGGGCGCTTGAAAAATTTTGCTCCAGGGCGCTGAAAGTGTAGCGCTGGTTTTTACAGTAACCATTTATATATCAAAAGGAAATTACTAAAACATAGATTCTTATGCTTATTAAGCTTATTTAAAAACCTTCAGCTTTCGCGGCCAGTCCTCTATATCAGCACGAAAGAGGTCCATAATTTAAAATTTTGAAATAAAAGCTTTAAATGTTTTGGTTTTTATTTCTACATCCTAAAATTATTATATAAAGCGTTTGCACATTATATATAATACTAGTATTAGTCGATAACGTTCTCCTAAAAGAAATTAAAATGTGAACGAAAAACATAGTGCAATGATATGGGGCATTTATTTTTTATATAGAAAAAGTGATAAAACTATAAAATTAGCGTCCACCAAAGTGAGTTGTGAGATTGTTACAAGCCTATTTGAAGATAAAAATATAATCAACGCTTGAAGAACACTTCACCTAATCCATAAGTTTTTTATATTGTCACTAAAATAAACAATATTCAAGCAAAAAATAAAACATAAAACATCTTTTATGTAAGAAGAAAATTTTATGAATAGTTTTGTTATTGACTCAGATATCAGATCTGAGGGCACGGTAATGCCCTCAACTTTACTTGAGGCGACTCACGGGACTTTTGACCCCCTGTTATGATTCGTTATAATATTTCGTTATGTTACGTTACGATTAACTGTGTTTCGTTATGATTCGTTACGTTTGACACTGACGCACGCAACACTGACAAAATACTTACTGTTCATTACGTTTCGTTATAATTCATCGTGTTTCGTTATGATTCGTTTTGTTGTAACGTGCAAAATCAACACTATTAGAAAATTCACCAAAATTATAATTAGGCAACATTTAATTAAATATTAATCAAGACACGAAATTCACTTTTCCCCATGGAAGTATTATATAGTACTTATTACTTCCATGCTTTTCCCTATTTTTACAAAAATTTGTTCAATTATTTTTCTTTAATGGCTGTCACAAAAAAAAACTAACGGGCGGTATTTTAATTTAGTCCTTCAAAAAAGTTGTGAACAAGGAGGTTCCATGTAATTTGCGATAATTTTAATCCAAAATAGATTTTTACTAGATTCATCACTCCACCCTAGCTAGTATATACTTGACCAATTTCCACTGCGATTATGTATATTAATTTACAATTTTAAATAGACCGCATGATTTGCATATAACTAAAAAAGTCTTTAAGAGGCTACTTGTATCTGCTATGTACTTACTTTTTTGTGATTCTTTTGAATATGAACACCATATTAAAAGAGTAGAGCTTCTTCAGGTGTTTTCTGTAAAATAAAAAAAAATACCAAGGTTATCAAGGCTATACGTGGAATAATGATTTTTCCTTGCATAATGTATATTCGGGTAGGCAAAATTCAAGCAATTTTTGTTGAACTAGTAGTTATACAAATGGCGGCGTACCATTCTACTTGTTATTATTTATTCTTATGCCTAAACGCTCTGTTCCAGGGTTCCCGGGTTCGATTCTCGGCGTGGGTAACTTTTGAAATGAACTTTTCAAAGTTGGCTCTGGTCAGGATCTGGAAAGTAGTGGCAGGGTACACTCCGTTTCGCAGTCATTTGCGCAGCCCATCTGGCAGCACGTGTGCTGTTTCGGTGAGTAAGGGATGTCCTAGTCTATTTCCTTAACCCTTCCCAATCCCTTATCCTTAATCCTACTGTAGTCGGCAGCGCACTTGCAGTATCTGTTGTTATAGGCGATGGTAGCACCATCAAATTGGGTCGGATCATTTACCATCAAATGGGTCCGTCCGTCCGTCTATTAACGTAAACTGTAATAATATTCAATAATGTAGGATATGAGGTATACTATAAAATCTATATTCAGATTATGGTAGCCTCCTACCATCAATTGGCCATCGGCCATATCTGTCTAACGACCTTTATGTACAAGAAAGTGTTTTCGTGTAAATAATGAAATTCGAAACTGACAAAATGTCCGAAGCCTTACCCTAAAGATACCCTATGAAGATCATCACATCTTCCTACCGTGTTTTCATGTTGTGAGCGTTTACTTACGATTTATGTATATGTGTTTTTTAAAAGATAAATAAACTATCTCATTCTTATTCGCACTTCAAAAGTCTATAGCAAATAAACTGCAATTTATTAATTGGGAATTACCTATCTGTGTGTTGATTATAGGTAAAGGGGAATTACCTACACGTTAAAGAAACTGCGATAAGTAGAAAACAGTACCCCTACATTTAATTTTGTTAAGAACATTCTGTTGTTTATTATTTATAGTAGTGTCATTGGTAATGTAATGAGGTATTATAATCCAGTAATTTTGATATATGAGTCTAACCAGCCAATAAGGATAGTAGTGCCATGGGAAAGAAAAAAATCCCGTGTCACTAGTCGTAGTCCAAAACTTGTTTTGGACACAAAGTAAGGTTTTCAAGTTCAAATTTCCTAAAGTAACTCTGTCTATTAGGTATCTTTTCACGCCTTAACTAACTCAACCGATCATAATCATAACTGCACAATTGCGAGGCTTAATGAGCACTTGAGGAAACTTATGTTTGAGCTTGAAGAAGCACACCTACTTGGTTAATTGTTTCATTTGTCATTAATTGTTGTTTTTTTTTTATTTGTTTTGTAAATTTCTTGCATATTTCTTTTTGTTTTTATAACTTTAAAATATTCATTTTCTGTGTTAATTTTAGTTTTGTTTCTGCTCGGACTCTTTTATGTATTACTTGTCCGTGGACTGGCCTCTGGAATATGTGTTAATTTAACTTCTTCCTAAAATGTAATTTAATTTCTGTTTGTGTCCTTGATACGCGAGCAAATGTTAGTATTTTTATAAAGGGATAGAAATGTTAATTAGGCGATCCGAAAAGTGAATCCCCTCCTAATCCCTTATTCAATCCTACTGTAGTCGACAGCGTACTTGCTGCAGCTGTAGCGTTGCTTGTGTTATAAGCGACGGTAGCCACCTACCATCAAGTGGACCGTCAGCCTGTCGACCTTAACATAAAAAAAGGAAAAAGATGTATTATAACTTTATGTACTTTTTTCTTCGACATGTTTTGTCGACGTTACTGTCCCCAGTGACGTATAACTTTATAAACATCTTAGACTGTCCCTAATAAAAATTGCAGAACGTACTAAATGGTTCAGAGAGTTTAACCACAGTTTTATAATATCTTAGTATTGTTAAACTGTGGTTTAACGTTTTTGATATTTTTGGATGTTTTAGTTTAGGAATATAAAAAAAACAGACCAATTTAACTCATGGTCCTTTGAGGAATAGGTATTTGACGGCTGGTCCTTTGATGTTTCATTTGACGTCTGATTTAATATATAATACTTAGTATATAATGGTTATCACTTAGAAAGTGACGTAGGTATAGTATTGTTACGTGTGGGGTGAGTCAATCTGCCGTGTAAGGGCGAAAATCAACTATTTATTTCCACAAACCAAGAGGACTTCCAAGAGGGCTAAACGAAAGGTCCGATAAAACCGTTAAACTTGCCAAGAGTCGTCAATGATTCCCTTATGAGTCGCTGTCGCAGGTAAGTTCCGAAGTTTCGCTTTCGAATCGCAGAATCGAACTGTCACGCTAGCTCGCCACTTCGCCTATTTATATCCGCTGCCAATCGTCTAGATGTTTCTCAAATTTAATACAAACAAACAACAAACAAATACAAGTAGGTAAACAAGTAAATAAACAAGTAACACGTATTGTAAACAAGGTCGTTGAAAGTTCGGGAACGCTATTTCTGTTGAATGTGAGCTCTATGTTGTGTGCATAAGGACCAATTTCCCTTGACAATAACCGGATAGTGGGGCGATTTCTATTCTAGGTTGGAACTTTCGGGAACTTTTAGCAAATGGCAACGCTTTTCTAGAACGTTCCATGGTGAGTCATAACAGTATAATATGACGCAGGTATGCATTGTAATGTCACTCAAAACTACTTATCACTTAAAAAAATCAGAAGCCGTACTTGTATCTAAAAACGTGGTGCTGAGAGCAACAATAGTGATAAGAATAATTTTATCGCCTTGATTTTGATACATAAAATAAAATTGTAAACGATTCGTGTATGTACACAAAGACTAAAAAAAAAGAAACAAATTTGTATACGTACCTACCTACTTATGTTACCGAGGGCAAAAAATAGTTTTTAGAATTTTAGTCTGTTTGTGCGTTTGTGCACGCTAATCTCAGAAACAACTCGGAACAGACAAGATTCTTAAAACTATTTTTTTGACTTCGGTTTTTTTTTAATATATTTAAAATACAAATATGGCTTGTTTACGATTATATGTGATTATATTGTATTACTAGCCATACTCCGGCCATTATAAGAGTGCTGTTCTGACAGGTATCAATTCCATACATTTTCTGTATCGTTTATTCGGAAATGAACTTTATGCAATGGACATAAAGAAATGTCAAAAACGCATTCATAGAATGACCGTACTATAAGCCCACAACTTCATAAGCGTGGTATTCGGTACAACGCCAAATTTTTTTGTTTGTAAACCTATTGGAATGAAACAAACACTTAAATGTTATGGGAAGCTTGCTACGAAATAAAAGTAGCCGATTAAAACTTTAGTACAGAACTTTAGTTAGTCAATAAGCTTAAAAAATAATGTGCTTATACCTATTTGCCGCTGAAAATTTTTAGTACCTACTGTGACGAGAAAGCTTATTTTTGGGCAGTAGTTTACAATTTTTATTCTCAGAATTGTATAAAACCGTCGGATTAAATTTTTTTTAATATAGTTTATTATGCTCTGTATTTTTATCTAAATTTCAATTTTACTCTAACAAGGCAAATTTTGGCGACGAAAATAAAGCTTTTCTACTAAGTCCTCGCCCTAATTATGAAATTTTGCATACACGTTTCATAAAAAAGTGTTGTTCCCTAGAGATCATCTAAAAATAAAAAAAATCCACGCCTGACAGAAATATACGCGCAATAAAGATTGAATAAACGTTTCAAGATTGGCATGGCTCGCCACGGCGCAGTAAAGGATATTATTTTCAACGTAATTGCAATGATTTATCAATGAAACCATTAATATTATTGTTTTATCTATCTATGATAACACTCTAATGCATAAATAGCGTAACGTTTTGCGTCATGCCACGTGATACCGGATCATGCCGATCTAGATCTATGCGTCATGCCAACCTCCTCGCACTCAGCCAAAAAATTAAAATGATTTCATTATTGTTATTGTTAGGTATTATTATTGTTTTTATTATTTATTTATTTATTTTTGAGCTTTTTAAATATCATCTAATAATAGCATTAATATTTACTTATGTGCGGCAGGGAACTGGAGAAATGTTTTCAATATTCGTGCAAGCAGTTGTGTTTCTTGACAACAAATAAATTTAAATAAATATTTTTTATTTCATTTGTTAGCGGGACATGCATGGTGTGTGACCGTGTTTGTGTATTAACTAAGGGTTCCTACGGAAGATCAGTGCTGGCCTATGCCAGCAAAATGCTGAGTAGGGACCTTTTTGTAACTTTCTTTCTTGCTGTTACTGTTATTTCTTTTTTCTCTGTGTCTGTTAAATGTATGTTTTATAAGTTACAAATAAATTGAAATTGATTGATTGATTGATACCGCGTCATTGAAAATGATAGATTTTATTTTATGAGTCTATACCAGAGATCGCCAAATGATGGACCGCCGTCGTCGGCGCCGCGTCGACCCATTATGTGCGGACGGCGAGAACACAGCAATTTAGATCTCGACTTACTGGTGAACATCTCCAGGATTTAATGTCAATAGCTTCCACCAATTTTACTCCAAACTTCAGACAGATAGCCCGCAACCAAAAATGTCATTTTTCTCATTGATATGTAAAAAAATACCTTTGTTATTTCCGTAATTACATTTGTTTAATAAATATTTTTTTCTATAAAATGTGCGGACCGAAATGATCATTTCATTTCTTAAAACGGAACCTGAGCGAAACTAATTGGTGACCCCTGGTCTATACCATTGATGGTCTATGCAAACTTACACTTGCAGCCGGAGCGTCCATATGCACACGCTAATAATGTTTTTTATCAGCAATTTTAGTTTTATTCATAAAAAACTTACTACATACTTTTTTTTATGAAAAGTAGTAGTAGTAGTAGTTTTAGTAAACAAAATATACTTAGTTTTTATACGGATTCGTCTGCCATTTCAATTTACGATCACACACGTGCAAAAGATAAAGAGGGGACTCTCACCTGTAATGCGATCAGTCCAACGGTTGTCTAGTGAAATCTTCGCGCTTCAGTTCGCTTAAGTCGCGTAGACACAGAATTAATATCTCTTTATTCTTGTTTTTGTTTTGATACGTCAAGCCGTGTGCATCGTCTTCATGACGAACTTGTACTGTGGACAAACAAAATGAACACTCCAGTGTAAAAATTTATTGTGATTCGTCGTTTATTCGATTAGAGAAAACAATATTTTCTTTCTATTGTAAGAAGTTTGAACAGTTTTTTGCACGCCGCGCCGTTTACTCCCATTTCTTTAGTATACTGTGAATTAATTAATGTCTTTGATAATTTACTACTTAAATAATTGCGTATTAATGATTAGCATATTACAATATTAAATATTTGTAGGTAATTTAAAACATATTTGAAAACATTCCATTAAATGGTCTAGTTTATCGTATTTAGAAATTTATTTTTAATTTTATGTAGTAAAGGTTAATTTGATGATGGGTAGTCCTAATACAAGCAAAGCCAAGTACGCTGCCGACCTTGATAGGATAAACGATAAGGTTTAGGAGCGGATAGGGGATGGGTTCTGAATTCTGTTACTCATTCACAGAAACGAGTTTTTATTTCACGGTGGTCTTCTATTCACCCTTTACTGCAGACAGCAGCAGCAAGTAGAAATTTAAATAGTTAAATAGTACCTACAGCAATAAAATACATAAAGTTTCACGTGTGACAATACAGATGTTTCTCGCAGTACACTTTAAACGCTGTTATTAAATTGTAATGGCCCCGTTAAACAAAGTGCGGATGATAAACTATGGAATAGTTCAAAGACGTTTTATCGCTGGAATTGATATACACTACTGGAATGAAGGAGCGAGTACCGGCTTTGTTTGCGATAAAGTGTTTATATTTTTGTACCTAGATGTAATAGAAAAAAAAATGCAATTGCCGTATGTAGACTGCAGGAGAATGCCGGAATTGGTATGGATATCTGTCCACGAATTTACCGAGGTGCAGATATACCATATACATTTTGTAAAAAGATCCAAATTGAGAATGTAAATATATAAAAGTTTTATAAAATTAATCTTTTTTTTTAATATATAAAAATGAATGCCTATTTCCCTTGGTTACGGCATCACGCGTGAACAGGTAGACCGATTTTAATTGGGTTTTCAGTAATAGAAAGAGGGATAAACGGGGAATGTTCATATATATAAAAATTGCATCCCCGGGCGAAGCCGGGGGCGGAACGCTAGTCTATATATAAAAATTAATCCCTATTTCCCTTGGTCACGGTATCACGCGTGAACGGGTAGACCGATTTTAATTCGGTTTTCACTAATGGAAAGAGGGATAAAAGGCTTTACTATGTAAGTATATATAGCTACAAAAATGTCATCATCATAACCATCATCTCAGATATAGGACGTCTGCATAAGCCCATAATTTTCCAATTGGACCGGTCAGAAGCAGCCTAGATCCACCGTGAACCCGCGGTCCTTATCGGATTGTCTTGTGAGTGAACGTCATACGCTGCGCTTGCCGATCCCTGGCCTCCACTCGAGAACATCCGACCCCAGGGGCCTTTGGCTCTCCGACTGCCTACTGCCACTTACTGATCCGCCAGCTTATGTCCGCAACTTTCGTTCGTCTACAGATCTTCTTATTCCTGATACAGATCTTCTTATGGGTGATCCCGAGCATAGCCCTCTTCATAGCTCGTTGAGCAAAATTGAGCTTTCTTACGAGGTCCATAGTTAGAGATTACATGTCATCATTGGCAACATAAGTACATTGGAACTTTTGAAGCGCTGAGGAATTTTAAACGAAAGGATGTCTTGGAGCTTCCCGAACGCTGCCCTGAGCTGGATTCGACGATTGACATCCTTCTCTAAGTTCTTAATTGGACTTACCCAATACTTAAATCATTATAAAATTTCGAGAACATCTTTATTAATGTCTGATTCATAATACATTTTACTGATTATTTAATTAGTCATTTAAAATTAATAACATTAAATATTTGTTATTAGCAAAAAGATAATATATAAAATATATGGAGAGGGCATTGGAAAAATTTTCCTACAAAAATATTGATCTTAATCGCCGTAATCAGGATGGCCATGGCGTAGCTAAAATAGCCTTGTAAAGTTGGTGATGGATTGAGCGATTTTGTACTACGTGGTTCTAAGGGCTCGTTTCACAATGTCCGAATAAAGTTACAATTAGGCTATTTGTCGATTAACTGTCCAGTAAACGCTTTGTGTGCGTTTCACAATCGTTGATTAGCGCTCTTCAGATATTAAACTGCTGAATAAGCTATAAGTTAGATCATATGGCCACTATCATACTTAACCGACGAATTAGCATTGACAGTTGACATATTATTTTTACATTTTGCTATTATTCAATAAGTTTTCAATGAAAATGGATATTTATTAGGCGATGGAAGATGAAAAAGATATTTTTTTAACCTCCTTTCACGGTTCTTTCACATTTCTGGGACATTTCTTTTTATAATATTTGGGTATAATATAATCACTGTTTTGATATTTTATATAATGGCATTCATTATATATATACAGCCGCGGACCCGCTGGACCCGTGGGGTCCCATCCAATGCGCTTTACCTCGTTAAATACATATCCAAGCCTTTGATAGACAAAACTGACGTTGTGAGATTAAGTTTAATAATCCAGAGAAGTTATTAATTAAGTAATTAAGTTTAACATGCAGCCAGCATGTTCGGTACCTTGCCACCAGGACCAAAGTTTACTTGCATCAATGCTTTATAAATAGTAAATTTCATTTTATTGTGCCGCAACTTCGTACGCGTGGTATTTGGTATAGCACGTGACCTTTTTGTTTGTAAACCGATTGGAATGAAATAACACTAAATGTTACGGGAAGCTTGCTACAACACATAAGTGAAAACCGCATTTAAATCGGTTAAGCCGTTTCTAAGATTAGCGTGCACAAACGCACAACAAGCAGACAAAATTTGCAATGATGATGAAGAATTGCAAATGATGATGGACAAACTCGCTGTCCAACAACCGAAACTTGTCAATTGCTCTAGTCCACAATCCTCGTCGACACACACCGCACAACAAACTGACTCAAAACTACAGGAGTTACGACAGGAAACTCTCCGTCCCCGCCATACTTGCCTGACTGATTTCCATTTTTTCGGAATCTGGATAACTTTTTACAAGGGAAAAAACTCAAATCCGATTGAGGCGGTGAAAAATGCCTTTAAAGAGTTCATAGATTTATGTCCCCAGGATTTCTATAGCAGAGGCATTAATTAATTTCCAATGAAATGGTAAAATCCAACAATCCATACTAATATTATAAATGTGAAAGTAACTCTGTCTGTCTGTCTGTTACCTTTTCACGCCTAAACCGCTGAACCGATCATCATGAAATTTTGGATACACGTTGTCAGAGATGCAGGAAAGGATATAGGGTACCTACCTTTTATCCTCTCCGTTACTCATTGACTAAAACTCATCGATATCATGAAATAGTGATAACTAGGATCTCAAGGGGTTCTTCTATTCGAAGAAAGATTTGGGCAGAGACACAATAAACACAGAACTTGCCTTATAACACTTTAATAATTCCAGATTCGCACTCACATGATACACTTGCGCGGAGGGCGTTTAGGGCAATAAAGTACTTAAAAGCTATTTAAAATTTTACACTGTTTTCGTAAACGTTTAGATAAGATAAAGACATGAGACGTTGAAAAGTGTTTATATTACTCATTATCACTCTCGTGCTCGAAGACATCCAGGGACACAATAATGATGTCACTTTACACATAAGTTAATGAGAATTCCACCTGACCTTGGTGGGAGCACCGCTCACGTATTGTGAGAACACTTGCAGAAGGGTGGGCTGACTAGGCACCTCACATGACGATCTTGGGATGTGTTCTAGCACTTCTTCGGCCAAGATTAATTTTGCTCTAACAGCAGATACACGCCGTTGCAATACTCCATTCGAGCATAATTTGATCTGAACAAGATTTGATTATACCTGCATCTGTACCTGCATCATCTGCCTGCAGGTACAGGTACAGTAGAGCAAAATTAGCCTTGGCCGTAGGAGTGCTAGAACACACCCCCTTTTTACGTTGGGAAGTCCATCATGGATACCCAGCAGCGAAGGGGGACGCTGTGGGTTATGTTGGACTTCTACCGGCTAAAACCCAACGACTTTCTAACGCGGCCGTAGATGGGCGCGGTCGTAGGAACGTTGTTGCACAACTTCGGCGACCCGCCACGGCTGTTCAGTGCGGGGAGGACTGCGCTCCCTGTCGGAACCTCGGCGTACCCGAAAGCGGAGGTACGCCGGCCATCTCGGGGAGCTCACAACGGGCGGTAGTCTCCCCTTAGACTACCGCCCAGGTCCTGCTGGAACACACGCCTGCGATCACACCTCGTCGTATTTGCTGCAACGTGGCGTTGCCCAATACACCAATAAATTCAAAACTGTCTTACCGTCACTTACAGCATAAGCAAATTTAGTATGAGGAAATGTGCCTCGATTCAATCCTCCCTTCTACATTCACCACTAGAGGGCACTTATCATACGGTGCCTGTAAGCCTTGTTTTGATTTATCGACATTTTGTGTGACAGAACCCGTTGGGTCTTTCAGAAGAAATTAGCGAAGAAACAGACCGAAGTGTTCAGCGACTTTATTTATAACTAGCTGAGCCCTCAACTTCGTACGCGTGGTATTCGGTATAGTGCGTAACTATTTTGTTTGTAAACCGATTGGAATGAAAAAACGACAGACAAACAAACAAAAATTCTATTTTTTTTTTGACCTCGGTAAACTTTAATATATTAAATATTTAATGTATTTACAGAAACGGCTCGTTTACAGAACAATTTTATTATATGTATCAGTATAGATATACTCGTAGATTTGGATATACATGTAATTTACATTCATTATTATTTTGAACATAGAACGTACCTATATTTTTTTATTTAGTTTTTGACGATATCTTACAACATTGTTGAAAGGGTCGTTGTTAAATCAACTACTTAACTTAGATTATTTAGATATTATCATTCCCCATTAAGCCACGAGTTTAAGAATTGTACAAATTGAAATGTCAACAATTTTTCGGCTCACTTTTTTGTTATTTGTTTCGCTTTCACGCCTTAACTACTCGACCGATCACTATGAAATTTCGCATACGCGTTATCAACGGTACAGAAAAGTACATAGGGGTACCTTTCATCCAGGAAAAAGTACTGTTCCCGAGGGAAAAAGCTAGTAGATAAATGGTATACCTAAGTATTTACTATAAATATTGTATATTGTATACATGAAAACAGAATTGAATAACGCCTACATTGCCACGTGCAAAACATGTAAATACATGAGGTATCAAAAGATTCTGTCAAAGGTCTGAAATATACTAATTTAATCCTCACTCTTGAAAAGGTTCCGATTGTCCATCGATACGCAAAAGGAATAAATGTGAAATAAATTCATAAATAACACACAACAATGGACACAAAAAGATCGGTGGCGACATCTGTTTATTCTCACGTGCCTTATCCAGTTTTGATTAGAGATGGGAAAAGGGTTGTCGATTTGTTCGCAGAAACGCATATCTGCTTGCAGAGTCCAGAGGCTCTAGTATGAGTTTACGAAACTACACTCGCAAGCGAGAACGTAAAACTTTTGTATGGAAAATCGTGAACTGTCAATGTCAAATTGTCAATTTTCCATATAAATTTTTTACGCTCTCGCTAGCGAGTGTAGTATCTTAAACTCATGCTAGAGCCACTGTGCTTAATATTATAACAAGGATTATCGGTATAACAATAAGTAGATTGTTGTAGTCAGATGGACGTACACACGACGCGTCAACTGGGTCCCAAAGTTCTGGATACTGTACACTAAGTATACCATCGTAGCAATTCTACGTAATTCTAAATAGAGTTAGTCACTTTTAGTGAGCATTTCGTTAGTTTTTGTGTCACAAGTATCATACGGCACCACATAGCCTATGTATCTGTCAATAGTCGATCGATGGTGATAGGTTACGCGACCTATCAGATCTATCAGTTATTAGACTGTTATGTGAAACATGTCAATTTACAAATAAATTGTTAAAATTGTATTAATTTTTTTTTATGTTAAGACGGCAGACAGACTGTCGTTCTACTGGATGGTAGTTACCTGAGGATGCCAGTAATTATAGTGAAGTTATTTAAGGATGGTCAGCTCTAAGGGGTTGGCTGTTGTTGCCCAACTGGCACTCCGTTTTATGGCTGCGGAATGTATTATGACCTAATACTACTGTCGGTAAGTAGGTAAATATTGAATACGTTTGACATGTTATTAATTAATTAAAAAAAACATTTAAAATACTTCTTTTTTATAAAAGAGTCGTTGTCTCAGAGATTTTGCCTTTCATCTTATCTTTTTATATATGTACAAGAAAGTTGGCGAGTACGTCAACGCTCTATGATTTGTAATACGAGACGGCAAGAGAAAAAGAGGTAGACAAATTAAAAGATGGGCTGACGATATTAAGAGGTTTGGTGGTGCAATTTGGCCAAGGAAGGCGAAAAATAGGAATGAGCGGAAGCAGCTGGAGGAGGGACACGCTGAATAACTAAACCGGAAAACCCGTTGCGTGATTATGTATAATATATTCAAAAATTAAAATTGTTTCAGTTAGTAACAGCAATAAAGGTTTAAATAATAATTTGAGATAATTCGATATTTATTTAGTATTTTTGGAAACGCGTACATCACTATTATCACGCGACAAAGATGCATACGAAGAATGTATTGATGAAAAGAGTCTTATATAGGTACTTACTTTAGTTCTTTACGTTTAGTTTAAAATTATTCTGTTTTTAATATTGATTTAGTAGGATATTTCTATATTTTCAATTTATTTATTTTGATTTATTTATTGTTTGTACTATGAATATAATATTGCTCAAAAAATAGGGCTAAGCTTACAATAATTCGTATAGAGCTAAAAACTGGTACGAATGTTTGGAACACCATTATAAATGAAATATAAAAGTCATCTGCAATTTTTCTTGTTCCAGGTCAAAGTTCATCTAACATCTAACCGGAGTTACTTACATCTGTGTTTTCAGGGTTCCGTACGTTCGAATAAAAAAAACGGAACCCTTATAGGATCACTCGTGTCTCCGCCTGTCCGACCCTTATCTCCGAAACTACTGAACCTAAAATTTTGAAAAAAAATACAGAAATTAGTTTTCTACTTATAGATTATAGGAAAACCTAAAGTCTATGATATTAAAATAACATGGTAAATCACTCAATATCGTACGGAACCCTCTTCACGCGAGTTTAACTGGCACTTGTCCCGTTTTTTTTAATGTAAAGGTCGTCAAACAGGCTGACGGTCCACTTGATGGTATGTGGCTACCGTCGCCATTACACAAGCAATGCCACAAGTCCTGCAAGTGCGGTGCAGACCATAAGATTAAGGATAAGGGATCAGGAAATAAGAGTTGCTCTAGCATCCCTTGCTGACTCACCGAAACACAAAAACACACATGCTGTTATTTCACGGTGATCTTCTGTAATGGGTCATGCTATTGCTATTGTGTGTTGACCGTGACGACGATAGCCTACCATCAAGTAGACTGTCAGTCTATCTGCCACCCTTTATCATGGTTTTTAACATTATCTCATTTTATTTTATTTTGAACAAAATCCCCACAGCAATACAGAAAATAAACCGGTGAGACAATTAGACCATATAAGTGGGACAGTATTGCCGATTATATTATTAAGTTATATTTATTAATTTTAAAAATAAAATCAATTCTAAATGATAGAGGGAGAGGATCTGTGTAGAGAGTTAGGGTATGGCGTCGTCCTAATTGGCTACGATCGTACGAAACTGAAAGCGAAATCCTGCAAACTGAAGCGAATTCGCCGAACGTTGCTCTACGCAAGTAAATTCGTTGCCTGACTGTATGCCATGGTTAGAGTGTGCCTTTACCATGAGGATTTGATAGGTATATCGAAATTATCCTTCTATTAATAAAACATTAATTCAATTGATGGCTTTGTTTAGTGTTTAAACAATAAAACAAGGCAGGAGAAACTCTTAAATTTTATAGGCGACCGACGTCTGAATTTGCGTGCAGCATATTATTGAGGTATTTAATTTGTTTTATGGATGCTCGTTAAAATGTAAACTCCTCGATGTAATGTACCATTTTCTAAAAAGGATATACCTAAGTATTTAATTATATAGAAATTATGATAAATGTTTATAGTAGCACTAACTGTTCAGAAGATTCATAATCGGCTGCCCTAAAGGCCTTTTCAATTTTCATGTCTGGATTTATAAGTAACTAACTGTGCCCGCGACTTCGTACGCGTTGAAAAATGAACATAGGTTTTTTATATTTTTAGACGATCCCTCGGGAACCTAACATTTTCCAGGATAAAAAGTATCCTATATGGGAATTTAGGTAATAAATTATCTGTGTGCCAAATTTCACCTGAATCCGTTCAACCATTTTTGCGTTATTGAAGAAAAACATCCATACGTACAAACATTGAAATTTTTCCATTTATAATATTACTAGCTGACCCAGCAGACGTTGTCCTGCCCGAACCCCAAAATAATTCTCTAACCCGATTGTGGCGCCAACTATCGGGTCCAATTTTATTTTCAAACCATATTATGTCAAAGTGACGAGACACTTAACGTCAATCAATGACGGTTAAATTATTTGGATATTGTTCATACAAAAACACTAAAATTTCGATTAAGAAATGGGGGGTGGGGGTAGGAGAGTGAAAAATACTTTACGGACCTTTCCCGTGAAAATTTTTAGTAATAGTTTGAATAAATAAAAAAAAATTTTAGTAATAATTTGACTGACGATCTAATAATACTTATTCTGAATCCATGCTACTACTGGAAAATCATGGAGAGGGCCTATGGGCGAAGCCACATCACTGCGTTGCGACGACGAATCGCGAAAACGACATCGCACCGCAAGGCGATACGATGATGCAACGCAAAAATATCATGGCATATTTATTTATTTATTATTACATGGGCTCCAACGAGGCAGGCACCGAACAAAAACACACAGCAAGGGACAGAAAAAAAATAACATGGCAGATGCCGCCGCAATTAAAGGAGGCACTGCCTACGCCAATAAAGAGTCAAAGTAGCATCCCGGCAATAAAATTAGAAAAAAAATATAAAAATTATCAAAAAAATTATGAAAAAATATGGCTTCGTATGATTACACGTTGAGTCGTTGACCATCAGTTCAGTTCGTAAAAATGTAATGATTATATACTCTTTGAGTTCTTCTGCTTCGTTCGTTGTTTTATCCCAAAGAACGGGACGTTCCTGAATTAAGGCAATCAAGTAATTCACATCGTAATTAGTCATTTTGCACGTAATACTCTCTCACGTTGGCCTCAGTTTTACTGTCACTTAGATATAATTTTTCACTAAAGGGTTATACATATATATTATAATAAAACCTAATTGCATCCGCGCGAATCCGAAGGCGGGCAGCTAGGATTTATATTAAGTATATTCAATATGGAAAAAGGCTGGATTATATGAAAAAAGTTATTTTATATCTATTTATATGTTTTTCATAATAGTACCTACTAGCGGCCGGCTTCTAGCTTCGCTCCGATGCAATTAGGTTTTATTATATACAACGTGTCCCAAAAATCAAAGATAAGCGGACACCAAAAGGTGTATCTACCTGCATGTGACTAGTCAGTAGTCGAGAAAAAAAGAACTTTTTTTTTTTTAATTATAAAAGAAAATGTGAAATCCTTAGAAAATTAACACCCTTTATTATATTTCTAAGCGCAATTTTACAAATATTTCAATTTTTTTTTTGTATCGGCTAATTAAGTAGCACTGCTATCCACCACAATTCTTAAAAATCTCAGGATGCCTGTAGTTTTTACACAAAAATTAAACGAAATTATATTTTTCCTTAAAACTTTTTTTTTTTTTTTTTTTTTTTTTTTAATGTTAAGGTCGACAGACAGGCAGACGGTCCACTTGATGGTAGGTGGCTACCGTCGCCTATAACACAAGCAACGCCACAGCTGCTGCAAGTGCGTTGCCGACTACAGTGGGATTGGATAAGGGATTAGGAGGGGTTAAGGAAATGGGCTCTGGCATCCCTTACTCACTCACCGAAACACAACAGCACGAAACACAACACAACGTAACAGCAGTAACCACCACCTTACAGAATACCACCGTGAAATAATAGCTATTATTTCACGGTGGTATTCTGTAAGGTGGTGGTTACTGCCGCCAGGCGGGCTGCCCAAATGACTGCGAAACGCAGTGTGCCCTACCACTACTTTTCAAATCCAGACCAGAGTCAATTTTGAAAATTACATTAAAATTTCCAAACTTGATCCCGCTGGGAATCGAACTCGGGGCCCCTGAAACGTTAGGCAAGCACTCTTGCCACTCATCCAACTTCAATCTTACTTTCAATCCACTTTCACTCATCGTGGTTAAAAAAAAACGTAAGGACACTACTGTGGCAAGTTTTTTCAAAAATTGACGCAACTGTATATAAACCTTCCGTGAAAAATTATCTAACTGATGTTGAAAACCGCATCAAAATTGGTTGCGTGGTTACAGACAGATAAACGCGAGCAGCGACTTCAATTTACTTTATGTAAGAAATAAGGATAAGATAGATACATATTTATAAAATAATAGCAAGCATAAGGTTTATTTCATTAAACTTCCCCTAACACTTACTTTTTCTCCACCCTAATTCAAGACTTTTTTTAAAAGTATCTTGTAGGTAGTGACATGATCCCGTTGCTGTAAAAATTTTGGGATTTCTGATCAAAAAACGCAACAGTCTAGGCAGTCCTTTCTTGATGTTAACCAGAGACTGCCTAAAGAATTCTAATGAGACCGAAACAGGTGGAAATCTAAAGGTGCAAGGTCAGGGCTATATGGCGGATGCATTAACACCTCCCAGTCAAAACTCTCATAATTTTTACTGAGTGGCTAAAGATGTGTGTGGTCTAGCGTTGTCGTGATGAAAAACTACACCCTTTCTATTGATCAATTCAGGCCGCTTTCTCTCAACTTCTTGCTTTAATCTCATTAGTTGTTGGTAGTAGAGATCCGAATCGATGGTTCTGGTCGGCGGTAAAAGCTTATAATGAACAATGCCCTTCCAATTCCACCATACACACAGCATCACCTTATTGCGAGTCAATTCGGGTTTTAGCACAGTCTGTGAAGCCTGACCGCGATCTTTAACCGCGACCTTTTTCGCACGTTCTTGTCGCACGTGATCCACTTTTCATTACCAGTTTTCAATCTCTTCAAAAACGTTTGGTTTCATTACGTTTCAATAAAGAATCGCAAATGAGTACACGATTCATAAGGTTTCTTTCAGTGAGCTCGTGTGGCACCCAAATATCGAGCTATTATGTGTACAGAGCTTTTGTCAAATGGGTCAAAACTGTTTTGTGGTCAATTCCCAGTTCTTTAGCTATGTTGTAACTACTGATGTGTCGATCTTGCTCAACTTTTTCAAAAATGGCGTCCATTTTATCCGTAACGGGGCGACCAGAGCGAGGTGCAAACTTTGACATCAAAATTTCCGAATTGAAAACGCTTAAACCAACTTTGTGCTACTCTTATTGACATTGCATTAGGTCCATAAACGTCACAAGTTTTAAAATGTATTGAATTTGTTCATTAGATTCATTAATCTTGATAGAAAGAAAAACAAATGAAAAATACCTGGAAACAACATTTTACTAATTTGTTTCTTTATTGAAATGTAACCTTTTTAATGTCATCAAAACCAGCCAGATACAAATTGTACAGCCAAAGAGATTTTATTACAAGTTTATACATACTATATGCGAAAAGACTTTTTCCCCGACCTAATATTAAATCTGTAGAATGTTTACAACTCAAAATACGATAATTTTTCTAAATTCAAGAGACGAAGTCGCAGAACACGTATAGTGTTAGACTGTAAATTCTGAAGGTGTCAAGATGCGCAGGTGGTTCGTCGTAGGGTGTTACTCCTCGAAGAGTATAAAAGGAAGGCTGGCTGACATAACCCGCCACTACTGTCCGCTACCTTGAGATACGTTTTTATTGTGCAATAAATATATCCTAATTGTTTTTGTGAAATGAAAACTGTCAGATGCAGGTGAGTTTTAGTTCGTAGTCGTAGTAAAATTTATTAATGAGACTGTTCTGTGACATTTTAAGAGATTCTGTATTATACTTGAACAAAATCAGTATGTAAAAAAAGGATGTTTAAAATCAATAAATTACTCTATTAGCTCACAAAGCGAGGTCTTATTTTAAGAATTATTTTAATTATATTTTTTGCGGAAAATTGTTAAATAAATAAAAATCTTCTTAAAATATAATAAAACATAATAAATATTCGAAAAAATATATACCTATAGTTGCTATTTTAAAAAAAAACTCCCATTTAGCTATGTACCTTATTTCAAATAACTCTGTAATAACAAATTTACAAAAAAATAATAAATAATAATAACAGTCAATCCGAGAGCCTGCAATTTGGCCTTAGATGATAAACATATACATATACCTAATAAAATCGTAAACAAGCCGTGTCTGTAAATTAAAATTAAAAAAAAAAAAATTGAACATGTTGTACTTACGTTGGCTAGATCAAAAAATAGGTTTTAGAATTTTTGTCGGTTTGTCTGTGCGTTTGTGCGTTTGTGCACGCTAATCTCTGAAACGGCTTAACCGATTTGAATGCAGTTTTCACTGATGTATTGCAGCAAGCATAAGCTAAGCAGCAGCATAAGCGTTTCAGTTCCACCTTCCTTGTTCGGATTGCTAAGGAGTGGAACTCATTGCCTGCGTCTGTGTTCCCACAGAACTACAACCTCGGGGTCTTCAAAACCAGGGTAAATGGGCATTTACTGGGTAAGCGTGGTCCACCTTCGGCCACATCTACACCTCACATCAGGTGAGATAGTGGTCAAGCGCTACCCTGATCTAATAAAAAAAAAAAAAAAAGCTTCCCGTAACATTTAGTGTTTGTTTCATTCCAATCGGTTTATAAACAAAAAAAAAATACGCTCTACAGAATACCACGCGTATGAAGTTGCGGACTCAGTACGAATATATAACATTTTTATTTTTCCAAAATAAAAGTAGCCTAAGTTACTCCTTATAATCAAATCAAGTCGTTTATTTCTCAAAAATAGGATAGCAAGATCGCTTTTTGAAGTCGAATATATATGTTGCCAGGGTTTCGGAAACAAAAAATAGCCAAGATGATGAGAAGAAACCTCGAAAGAAACTAAGGAAAAGTTTCTTCTCAGGATCGTCAATAGGGGATCGGACAAATTTTCAGAAAGTGTTTTAAATTAATCTTCATGGATATTTACTCCCATAAAAAATGCTATTTTATTTATTTATAGCCTTTTAGGTACTCAAAATCATGTTTTAATATTGTTTGTTTGAAAATGCCGCCAAAACGCCACGATAGTTCATCTGAGAGCGCGTAACGCCATTTGTGGTCATATCATAATAAAACAGCTGCCTTGGCATAAGACAATGATTGCCCACAAATGACGTCACGCACTGTGATTGGTGTTTCAGTATAGATTAAAAATATTGTAAATAATAAAATTTTATTTCTTCATTTAAAAATATTTAAATGAATTATATTAAATTATTATTCGACAAATAATCGTAAAAAATTATATATTTTCTTTCTAATTACATTTTAGATTTTAATCTGATTACTGTCCGATCCCCTATTGTCTTTTGTTTTTGTTTTTTAAATAATATATATAATAATTACAATAATTACATTTATTATACAAAAATCACAGTAGGTAGATATATATTGTACAAATACAAAACATAGTATAAGCTCAGAATCGTTTAAATCCAGGCTTCATTATCGTTTAAATAATCAGCTATTTTATAATAACCTTTCGTACAGTTTGGTTTTCATTGCATTTTTAATAAAAAAAAAATTCTATAAAATGTGCGGACCGCGATGGTCATTTCATTTTTTTAAACGGACCCCGAACGAAACTAATTGGTGACCCCTGGTATACTTAGATTATAAAAGTAAAGGAAGACAGGGAACCACAGTGAAATAAACAAGAGAAAGTGTGTTTTTGTGTCAATGCATGAGTAAATCAATAAATATCAAACGTATATATCGCGTATTGAGAGGATACAGAAGAAATTTCTTCGATACCTTGATTACAAAAGTCATCAAAAATTGCAAAATTATAATCAAAGATGCAGGTGCTACCATTTTCTTCCTCTTGAGTATAGGCGTAACATTAGTGATATTTGTTATTTGATGTGAATTGCAAAGGGTAAAATTGATTCACCTGAATTATTATCCAAATTATGTCTAAATATTCCGCATACTAATTTAAGGAATCGCACTTTACTGCATGTAGCTCATGGCAAAACAAATTACAGGAAAAATTCATTCATGCCTCGTTCATGCAGGCTTTTTAATGAAATGTTGTTAGATACAGATGTCGACCTGTTCCACAGCTCTATAGTTAATACTAGAAATATTTTAACCGAGAAATTCTTTCAGTAAATTATAATCCATTATTTTAGTGTATCTTGCCTACTATGAATGCTAGTTGTAATTGTATTTACTCTTTCATGCTATAAGTGGAAATTTTTTATTTGGTGCATGTTTCTATTGAATTATTACTATGTAATATTAATACCTGTAAATTTCCCAAAAATAAAATAAATAAATAAATAAATAATAAAGATAATTGCCACAAGCTATTCCAAGTAGAGCCATAATGGGGTCCCTTACCTTATATCTTAATTATTGAAATGGCTTAGTGTTCCGCATTGCCTGTCTTTTTTTACGTATAGGCTTTAGACAGGTGACGCTTTCTTACAAAGAATCAATTGTAATTGTTTGTTTAGAACAATAACGCTGGTGGCGGTCTGGGCGATGGCTTTCGCTATAGTGTCCGCACAGATCACCTTCAGCCGCGACTGGACCGGTGGAAAACGCTCCCCAAATCTCGCCTTAGACTGCTCCCAATTCACACGACTCTGCCGGCACTTTGTAGTAAGTATACATTAATTTAAGAGATACATTATTAATATGTTAATAATACATTTATTTATTACTTTTAGGGTTCCGTACGTCCGAATAACCCTTATAACCCTTATAGGATCACTCGTGTGTCCGTCTGTCCGACCATCCCCCCCCCCCTGTCTCCGAAACTACTGAACCTAAAATTTTGAAAAAATACAGAAATTAGTTTTCTACTTATAGATTATAGGAAAACCTATAAGAAGTCCATGATATTAAAATAACATGGTAAATCACTCAATATTGTGCGGATAGGTAACATCGTACGGAACCTCTTGTGTTACGACAAAGGCCTCCTCTAAAGATTTCCATGTTGCTCGATTTAAATAAATAGAAAAATATAATTAATAAGTCAAATAAATAGAAAAATATAATTAATAAGTCATATTTAACAAGCATATTTCCCAGGACCTCTTACCATTGAGAGTATGAGTTTTGAAGTTGTATAGGATTTATGTCTATTCAGTTAGGCAGAAATAACTTTAATAAAGAGGCTAATAGGAGAAACCAGCTGGGTTGGGCTGCATTCGGGAAGCTACGTCACCAATGCCGCAATATCTGAAGACCTTAGACTGCTATCAGTGCGTCCTGTCAGTGATGACATATGGTGCCGAAACGTGGCCTCTCACGGCAGGACTGGTCCACAAGTTCAATATGCTCAGCGAACTAAGGGGCGGGCTATGCTCGATGTTTCTTTGGTGGATAGCATCAGAAATTCTAAAATTCGTTAAAAACCAAAGTTGTCGATATAGCCGAGAGAATTAGCAATCTGAAGTGGCAATGGGCTGGTCAAATCTGCCGCAGGGCGGATAACCGATAGGATAGACGAGTTCTCGAATGGAGGCAACTGATTGGAAAATGCAGGTGGATGGACGACCTGAAAGGCATCACGAAGCGGTTGCGTGGTGCGAGCCTTCAGAGAGGCCTATATCCAGCAGTGATATAGGCCTCTCTGAAGGCACGGGCTGATGATGATATAATATACTTTGTTTGTTTTAGTTAATTACCCGGGAAAGTATACATCCTTTTAAGTTTGCAATCTAGCTGTAAAACCAATGAGCAATTTTAATTTAACCTTGATTGATTATTTGCTAAGAATAAAGTCCACTAAAACGATTCTTATTGTCTCTATTAAGGGGATATTTTTAATATATATTAACAGATATAACACAATAACACTTTGTTATTTTGTTATATCTGTTATTTAAGGTTTTATCCATATGTTTATATTTTCTGAAATAAAATGCCGATACTGAGGCTAAATACACATAATATTCTATATTTGAACGTTTTGTTCAATGGAATTCATATTAAAAAATATAATGTATTATTTATGTTATATATTGTTTGTATTTGTTTGGAAATACAAAATACCGTAACAATAGGCAACAATAATGAATACTAGGAATTATTTCGTAAAAGATGTTCAATGTTTTCCTTCAAAGTTACAGTAAATGGTCGTCATATTTTCTAAATGAAAAATATTAAGAGATACTGCAGCCTTCGGCGTTTAAACCTGCAACTGCCTTTTCAGCTTGCCTGCATTTTATCCGCCTAGCGCGTACTGCGGTACCCTCAGTCCACTTGGATCCACAGCTCGGCTCCACATGTAGATCCGCGTATAACTTTATCTCCTCTCGAATCTACCATTACGGGGAATCAATAATGAACGTAATTTTGTATGCCAATTCGATCCATAAATGAGGGAATCTAAAAATAATAATATTTTTCTATGCCACTTGAATCCACAATTCGCTAACTTAAGGGCTTTTCTTCTTTTTCTCTGAAATATTATTCTGAGAACCCCTTGCTGAAAAACTAAATAGATATCCGTGCGTACAATTACGCAAACTTATAGAACTTTAGAACCACACGGAAGCACTGCGCAAAAAAATCGCACCGTATTTTAGTACATAATAGCTCACTGGCCGTATTTAATTCTACGGTTTGTTGCGGTGTGATATAGACGGATTTTTAATATTCTATAGACATGTATAAACCGCGCGGACTCCCGTCAGCGGTTAGTCAGCCAAGCAGTTGTTTTGCGTGATAGACCCACATTTAGCCATTATCAATCCTCCGTCCAATTGGATCCACATGTGGATCCGCGGATACCTTTATCTCCTCTTAAATCCACAGGTGGATCCATGCATACTTCTTTTTCCCTTCAATTCATCAACATATGCACTGAGCCACTTTTAGAATTCGAATGGAAATATGTGCGAATATTTCATTGATGTGCGTGTATTCGCCCGCAGCAATTCGCCCCACAGCAGTGCGCGCTACGCTTTTTAATAGCTATTGTATATTGCCACAAGCTTTATCAGTAAGAAACAGTTTATTAACAAAAATAAACTTGCAGATAACCCATAATTAAATCTTGGCCCTGTTGGTAGCACGAGCTGAAGCAGGTGATGACGTCAGAGTTAGCCGCGAAGCATCATCGACCGGATTCCGAAGAGCCACCAACTTACGACGAGAAATAATGACATAGGCACTAACATTGAACACAATTAAATTGACTTGAAGCGACGCGATCAGATCTAATTATTCATGTAAATATTACGATGTTTCCCGTATGTTCTAATGGTGTAAGTAGTTGTTAATTGACAAATTTCTTCGTGAAATAAATATATTTATTCCATTTCATTGTTCTGACAATATTGTTATGATTTCTGTCTGTCCAACAAACTATATAACTAGGTATATATATATATAGGTTTTTCTTGAAGCAGATAATTTAGGCGTGGGCAAACCGAATACGTCGTTATAGAGAACCCGTGGATAGATTTCATCAGTAGCCCCTCTTCCAGGAAGGTATACAGACAATGGGAGGGGACCGATAATCGTGTGGACGCGTGGATATCACAGCGTATGCTTCCAGATGCATACGCTGTGATAAACTTTTGGCGCAGCATCTGGTCGGTCTCCGATGATCATATGGAGAGCGATTGGATAAGTATTGTCAAGCAAACATAGCAACATAAGCACCTATCGAACCCATGGGGGCTGTTGATGTTAGTTATGCTATTCATACGGCTCAGAACTGGAAAAGTCCTAGACCGGACGGATTGCATAACTCCTGGATTAAGCGGTTTCGATGTTCACAAGAATGTTTGGCAATGCAATATCAAAAAGCCCTCAATCTCGGTACCCTTCCTATTTTCTAACAACTGGCATCACCTGCCTGTTCCACAAATACGTAATATCCACTTTATATCTGTTATAAAGTAATTTCCCTGTTCATCTCTATCTATTTCTCCGCTAACCTCTTCTCCACCTAAAAGACTTTGATACGGTTTTCACTAATTGAAAAAGGGATAAAGGAAGGTTTGCGTATATAATTTAAAAAAATGCATCCGCATGAAGCAATGAGCGGATGACTCGTACTTATTTTATAAAACACGTTTAAATTTCACCCCTAAGTTATAATTGAGTAATAAATTCTCACCATAGTAACGAACTATAAATCATAGCAAAATATTCCCAGTGAATTTAATTTATTTAAAATTTTGTCAAAGCTTAATTAAAGATTTATTCAAAATTAAATTTCAACCGCGTGAATAACCTATGCTTATACTAACACCCGCTGCGTAATCAGGGTTGGCAACACACGTAAAAAATCCAATGTGAAATTTAAAAAAAATTGTCTAAACATAAGGTTGGCTGTTCACTTGTAATAAAATGACTATTATACCTACATATTATAAAAAAGTGTTACTAAATGCGTTTTACGAAAACAATAAAACCATGATATGATGTGATTATGAGAAACATTGCATCCATTAATTACGTCTGTCATCAGACGAGCTACCCTGTTTGAAAGTGCCCATTTAACCAATATAAGGACATAGAGAGCATTTTGAAATATAGGTACTTTCCATCAAAGAAATTATTGCTTTCATAATTCAAGATACCAGAGTTTAGTAGTGGCACTGCATTTCGCAGTCATAAATTAGGAATCCCATTTTTCCATCCAATCCTTAATCTTATTGTAGTCGATAGGGCACTTGCAGCAGCTGTCGCTTTGTTTGTTAGGCGACGGTAGAAACCTACCATCAAGTGGACCGTCAGCCTGTCTCGATCTTAACATTTAAAAAAATCCTGTCTGGAGGCAGTAAACACCCCGTTACCTTACCTGATCGCTGAGAAATAACAGCATGTGTGCTTGTGTGTTTCGGTGAGTGAGTAAGGCCTTCCCAACCTCTTATCTTTAACACCAAGGTCGGCAGCACTAATGGCTTTGTTGGTGTTATTAGGCAATGGCAACCACCTACCATCAAGTGAACAGTCGGCCTGTGTAAAGGCCTTTACATAAACAAAACAGTCAACAAAATAAGTCTAAAAATAACAGTGCAAACAGTATTTTTAAATGTAATTTAAAAAAAATAATATAAAAATTAACAAATCAAATCACCGTTACTCACTGCGATTTAATCCTAATTAGAAGCCTCCAGGGTAGGGGAGAAATATCAAAAATATTGATATTCCAAATTCCTAACAATAAGATAAACAAACATAAAATTTATGTAGATAATGAAATTTATCACTGCAAGATTTTTGATGTTGGCAACCCTATTTATAAGATCTTTTTGAGAAGGTCAAGGTATTTCTTGCACAGCAATCTTATCGTAGGTACCCTTGAATAAACGGAATGGTCCCTGTGGACGTTCGTAGATGAAGATTTCATGTCAGTATTTATGAATATTGAATTTCTATGTCAAGCTCTTTATCCGTGCATGCTTGATAATATCTTGACCTTTATGTACTGTCTATTAGGTCTTTCTACGCTGCTTTTATAAGTGAAAAATAATAAATAAATAAAATATCTATACATATAATAAAATCGTAAACGAGTCGTCTCTGTACATTAAAGATTTTTTTTTCAAAAAAAAAAAAATAATTGTGCACGTAATACTTGTTACCGAGGTCAAAAAATAGTATTTATAATTTATGTTTGTTTGTCTGTGCGTTTGTACACTCTCTGAAACGGCTTAAGGCGACTCCAGCCGCAAAACTCGACCCGCACGTGTCCCGCACTGATTGACGGGACTGCTGAGGGGGAGTCGCTACTTGCAAAACTCGGAAATATCTATTTAAAAATTAAATGAAGTAATTCAAATTTTTCTTTCGATGAGACTTCAGATAGTGGCTCTTAAAATTTATCTGAAGAATTAGCTATTTAAAATATTGATTATTAAGCAAATCGCACGGTGACAAGATCGATATTAGACCGCAAATTAGTAATTTTTTTATATATATAATTAAATATAATTTAAAAAATAATAATGATGATCCCCTTTCATATATCCTGCAGATGATTTGAGTATTTTTTTAAATTATAATTATTATGATAATTTAAAAGGAAAACGGTTACAAATAAGTGGATTTTTTTTATCATTAGGGGCTGGCGTCGCCTTAAGCTTGGTTACAATTGGTTTACAAAAAAAAAAGTTACGCGCTATACCGAATACCACGCGTACGAAGTTGCGAGCTCAGCTAGTATATAGTAAACGGTTAAACCTAGGTGGTTTTTAATGCTATCATTATATTAATGTATATTTAGTTTTCTTTTTAAATTGTTAAAATTATAAATAAAAAAAAAAAAAAAAAAAAATTGCTCTTAAGAAAGAAAAAACTATGAAAGTAGAAATATTTGTCAAGATTACTCACAACTCTGTAAAAATCTATTAATGTGTAGTTTAAAAGAAGTTAACGAAGAAAAAGACAGCATATATAACAGCGATTTTATTTTATAAAATGTAGAAAGGAGGCTCAGAGAGAACATTACGAAAGTAACATTAAAATTAATTATGTACTTAACAATCAACGAATACCTACGTCATCTGAATAAAATTAATTCTAGTTACAAATTTAAAAACGCACTTATTTATGTACCTAGTTATATATATTTTTAAGTATTAGGTATACCTACCTAAATTTTTCTATTACTCTTACTGGTTTTATTATTTTATTAATTTCTTATCCACTTTTAACTACCGTTGGTATTATGTTTTATATTAAGATTCCTTTTTCTTGCCAAAATTTAATGTAAACTATGTTAAAATTAAGATATTAGTGTTAGTGGATCAATATAATGCGTATAAAAATGAGCGACAATGAACACCTGTACGATAACAATATATACAGATCAATGCTGTACGCTAATCTGTACGTCCCAAACGACTGAGTAATATTGTCTTGGTGAATATTAAATGAATTTGTAGCTGAATTGTACTTTTTATTTCTTTTTTTTAACCTTAGTAGTTAAACCAAAATCCACTCTGAAACGGACTGTGAACTGTAGCTGTAGGTATACGAGTTTATTAAAATTTAAATCCTACGGTTTAAATTTTATTATTAAATTAAAATTTATTAAAATTTAAGGTATAAAATTTTCCTCATTTCAATCGATAACGGGATATCTATTATTTAGTTACATTCTTCATACTCAGATGTCATATGTTTCGACAAAAGCTATGAGAGTTACGTTCGGTATACACAGATGTCGCACTATGTTATATGTTTATAACGCACTATCGTTTCGTTCCTCAACGCTGACTACACTTTTCATACAAGATTTCGAAGTTTACTTTCATAAGCCCAGAGAATGGAATTAAGCAACATAAATACATACGCGTCAGCTGTCGCACAAATGTCAAAGTGACAGATAACGTAACGCTTTTTAGTTAAGTTTGTATTAATTTTACTCCTTACAAAATTTCTATAGCGGGGGCCTTATATTAAAAAGGAATAAACTCCAAAAAAATGCCAGAGATATCAACGCATGATTCTCGCCTACGTGCTGTTATTTGTAAGTAGTGTAATATAAGTGGGTGGTTTCTGCTGTCGAATGGGCTGCCCAGTAACGCAAACCGACGAGTGCGCGACTAATTCCTGAGGATTAGTCCATCGCCCCGTATGACGCCCATCACTCGGCAGTCACATGGCGCGGACGCGGTGCGATCAAGTGTGTTCCTAGTATTAGTCGGACTTCTACCAGTAGCTTCAATTTACAGCACATATTGAGTAAAAATAAATCAATTTCATAGACTTGAATTCCCGATGGTAAATTCTTTGAATCTACTTGAACGTGTGCGTTGCACAATTTAAATCAATTTGAGATCATTTCATTGACTAAACCCTATTCTTGTCACGTGTAGTATGAGTAATTGAAAACTCGAAATAATCTAAAACTATTTATGAATATATATCTCTTTTTATACAAAATAAAAAGCTCTTTTTATACAAAATAATACAGAAAACTAATAAACTATAGAAATGTATTCATTATGTGCTAGATATTAACACCTGAAAAAATATGTAAAGCAATATAACGCCTCAAACACATTGACGCCTGATCTTATACTTTTGCCAAGTCTTTTATTTTTTTTATGTTAAGGTCGGCAAATCGGGTGAGTAGTTATGAAGATTACCTGCTACATATAAACATACAAATTTTACCTCTTTACGGTTTTCACTAATTGAAAGAGCAAGAAAAAAATGCATCCTTGCGAAGCCAGGCGCGTGTTGCTAGTTAATAAAATAAAATTTACTAACGTTTCTCCAAAATAAATAAAACAATTCAATTAAAAATATTTATATTGATGACATAATTGATTTTATGTACAAATGTATAAAACTAAACTACCTTACATACACACACAACAGCATTCTTATATTGCATTATAAACATTTCTAAAAGAAACGAAATCATTACAGTTCTTTTCAATACCAATTAGAAATTAAATAAATTTTAACTCCAAATAATAGACAGGTCTGCCCCAACCCTGCACAGCAATAATCTACATACATATATTGTGCTCAATTATTTAGTCTATGAGTTTCTACACTGGTTTTGCTCATGCAAGTAGCTGTCTTTGAATCAGGCAATTAAAGCATAGACTAAGAAAAAATAAGCAGTACCAATAGTTAATTATAGTGTTCATCTTTTATTCAAGATACAATCAAATGATTTACTAAGGGAACTCTACGAAACGGGATACTTCGAGTAAATGTATTTCTGATACTAACGTGACAGAAATAGAAAGAATTGGAAAACAACATCACATAAATCTGAATAATAATACAAAAACCAAAAGCATCCAACGATGCTTCCACTTGCAGTAAATACTGAAAAATAATTCGGAAGATATTTCAATTATACAAAATATCTTAATATGTTATCGCTATACAAGGGTGGGACAAGTCCCCATATTATAATTATGTACATTCTATTTTAGAATGTAATTTAAAAATTTAAATAAAAACCAAATCTCCTTTGCAGATGTAGTGTGAGTTTTCGCTTAATTTGTATTGGTACTCAAACAGCGCCCCCTAGTGAAGTTTTATTGTAATCAAAGCGCCATACAAACGAAACTAATTTAGAACTAAATTTAAAACTGAATAGTACTAAATAACAAAAACTCACACCGAGTCCGAGTCACTAATTTAAAACATTGAACACCAAATTTCAAGCTGCGTGCAGACTGTTAAAATTTAAAAACTTGTGTCAAATTTAAAAAAAATCTCTTTTATATTTAAAACTAAACTTAAATTAATCAGGTGGTTAAGATTTATTAAAACTAAATGCATATTTAACATGATATTACATAATATGCAAATATGTACTAAACAAAATTATAGCTACGTTAGTCAAACGATGGCTTAATAGATAGTGTTATAAATAAAATTGTTCCATATTTGTGTCGTCGCTTATAAAGTTTTTTGTGAATAGCATCAAAGTCTTCGAAGATTAGTATACCCACAGAGCAGAGATTAGGTCTACCTAATCTCTGTTCTCTCTGAGATGTGCTGTGGGTAGATTAGGTCTACCCACAGCACATCGCCGCGCTCGGAGATGATCAACGCTTTCCATACAAATACAGCGTGTCACCGTTACCATTTATTCAATACCAGTACACGCACGACTTCCGCACTATTTAGATTTTGTGTTCCAAGACAAGCTCAGCTCGTATTTTAAAAGCTGAACTTTCATAAGAACCGCACACATTTTTTGGATGTACGTGCTAGGCCCATTGTAAATATTTGAGCGAACTCATCACTTTAATAAAATAAAGTGAATAAAATTTGGAGCAAAAAAAAACCTCGAAAGGAACAACAAAGAGCGTTAGATATATAGTTATGATTATATTATTAAAAAAATGTGTATAAAAATTGTCAGTCAACTTAAATTTACAAGTACAGCTCGGGAGACCGATCTTGAACTAAAAATTGCGACAGGGACTTGTATTAATACACAAAATAAATTTCGCCGTATAAATATAGGACACCGAAACTAAATATATAGATATAATCTAATTTGAGAATATTTTTTCGTTAATTCAAAGAAAAATAAATCAAAAGAAACCTGTTTTTTTTTAAAGTCTAGAGTCGAATAAAGTCATCGAAACAAATTTACTTGCGGTAATAATTTCATTTATTAATACAATTTGTGTTTAACTTAAACACTGTTTAATTTAAAGGAACCCGCGCATCTTTAACCCAAGATCGTCTTCCCGAACTGTCCCTTTATTGCGTAATAACTAGAAATATTAAAAAATATAAAATAATTATCGTTGTTAATACAAGTATTTATCGTTTATAACGTCAACAGGCTGTCATCTTCTTTTCAAGAAGGTTTAATGGAATTATTTAATCAGAAGAAATAAGATAACTCTTATGTGTAAAATGTCTTACATTCTCTGCAGTTTCAAATTATTTGAAACAACATGCAAAAATATTTTAATAGAAACTTACTCATGCAGCCAGTACTAATGCAGGTAGTGATGCGACCCGATTAGATATTTTATGGTAATTCGATATTTAGTATCGACTATTTATCAATTAATATTTAAAATACACAATGTACACGTGTTAAAAAGAAGCTATCTTATTGTATCTAGGAAAGAAATGTCTTGACGCGCCTCTGTATCGATCTAGGGAGAAACGATACAATTCTTACAATTCGTTTCTCCCTTTTATACTAAATGCGAACTATGATC
This sequence comes from Bembecia ichneumoniformis, assembly GCA_910589475.2. Classification (NCBI taxonomy): domain Eukaryota; kingdom Metazoa; phylum Arthropoda; class Insecta; order Lepidoptera; family Sesiidae; genus Bembecia; species Bembecia ichneumoniformis. The sequence goes on from OU342543.1 coordinate 5,342,699, forward strand.
AAGAGACGATCATTTCTTAGGTTGATTAATACAAAATGCGAGCCTTAAAATTGCTGCTGATGATATTTTTAAATGTTGTCAACTCTATATAATTATCCTTATTCATTAAAAAAATCCAATAATGATGTAGCTATGTAGCTTAAACAGGTGTCATAATAGCCTGTATTTTTCCAATGTGGCTTACGTAGGTGAACTTTTTTTTAAGTAAACCTAAAAGTCAGAAAAAAACAAAAAAAAACCTATTTTATACCATTTTTTTTAAATTACAAATGATTGCAAAATGGGATCTACAATTTTTTTGCACTTTGGTGGTTTTGATTTTTAGTGACCCATATTGTTTAGTAAAGTTTAGTACAAGAAAAATGTTGACATGCATATGCAGAAAATAGGATCCAGCAACGAACAGTATCTAGAAAGACAAAAATTCTCTCGGAGTCTAATTTTTCATTGCAAGTCTATGAAGTTTGTCATCTAGATTTACCCATAAAATCTTTGTAACTTTCCCTATCAGACATCGGTCACTCCTCTTCCGGATGGCAACACCTGACGTACTCTAAAGCTTTATTAAGGCTTTCCAGCCACATGTCTCTGTCCTGGGCGGTATCTGCGGCCAACAAGTGGCGTCTGACCATGGATCCGTCTGGTTTCCTCACGTAAATGAGAGAGCCGGACTCGGGGACCGGCATTCCCGCGGGGAGAGAGGTCTCCAGCAGGAGAGTGTTGGGTCGAGCGCACAGATCTCGAGGAGCCTTGGTAACTCGTTCCGAGACAACAGTCGTCAGGTCTATGTCGCCCATTGGGAGCTGAAATTCAATAAATCCTTACGCTGTATCAACATTTTCTTAAAAAAAAAATCTACCTTAAATAAGTCACGAATATAAATGTGTAACAAATACACCATTCTTTAGATAGGATGACGAGGTGTCGAGCTAGTTCCGCGACGAACAGTGGTTTAATTGTTCACATTTATATTGTAATTCCGATTATTATCGGGATATACGATCGTGTACTAAGATATTCATCAATTATACACATAAACCATCCTAAAAATTCTTCTTCACATCGATACAATCACAAATAAAATCCATATACAACTTTCCAAGATTAGCGCATACATACAGACATATACAGAAAAGGGAGGATTTATCTTATGCTATGCACTGATAATTACGTTATCACTTACTGGAAGCCCCTATGTGAAGGAACAAAGCAAGATAAAGTTGAGAGCGAACATTTATTAAATTACCTTCTTGTGGACGTCGTCTGGGTATTTCCAGTAAGCCAAGTTGGTGGCGGGCGGGTGCAGGCGGAACCACCGGCGGTGCCACGCCCCCAAGCCGGCCACGTCTTCAAAGGCCGTCAGGAAGGCGGCGCGAGGGGGCGGTGCGCTCACCCGCAGACGCGCCACCAGCTCCACATTAACGCTGCCTTCGAGCGGACTGCCGCAAGGTACCTGGCCAACAAACAAATCCCGCGCTTGTATAACTCCGCCAAGACAACAAAAATATATTTAATATTATCTAATATATAAAATTCTCGTGTCACAGTGTTTGTAACAAAACTCCTCCGAAACGGCTAGACCGATTCTTATGAAATTTTGTATAGTCGTAAGGTCGTAAAGTATTTTTCACCTTCCTACCCGAACCCCCCATTTTTAATCGGGATTTTAGTATTTTTGTATGAACAATATGCAAATAATTTAACCGTCGTTCATGGACGTGAAGTGTCGCGTCACTTTGACATGTGGTTTGAAAATAATATTGGACAAGATAGGTGGCGCCACAATCGCGTTAGAAAGTTATTTTCGGGTTAGGGCAGGACAACGTCTGCTGGGTCATCTAGTATATTACTATATAATGAAATATAATATTATGTATTATTTTTGTCAACACATTCTCTCACATTGCAATGTTTTTAGGCTTAATGAAGCAAGTTAATATTCTCATTTTCTTATTAGCGTTTTTTGCATTGTGCTTTTTGCTTTTATACATAATAGACACACTTCGCTCTTTAGATATTAAAATTCAGTCATTCTAAATAGGCATCGAAATCAGTCGCTTGCTATACACTCAAGCACAAATAAGAATTTCTTGTCTATTGATATTTTTGGCCATAGTAATTAATGTTTCCTTCAAAAAACTAGTATTACTCTCAAACACTACTAAACATATTTTGACTAATATAATTACAAGCTGTTCATTCTTTAATAATAAATTCAAAAAATATATAGAGGATAATTTTTATTACGTCTTCAAGCATGTATGAACTGGGGTTTATATCGTTGAGCACTTCTGAGAAACTGTACAATATAAGGAGGATTACAAATGGTACCTTGTTGAGCGTGAAAGTCTTCCTGTTGGCCTGCTGCAGCGCGAATATGCAATAACCGTGCAGCTGAAACTGAGGCGAACGGACGGCCAGCGGACCCGCGGGGCTCTGAACGCGAGGAGCCTTCAGCGAAGACATCTTTGACTTCGGCGTCAGCAGCTTCGAGGAACCCTATATCACATTTCATCATCACTTCTCTCATTTGGATTTAACTCTCCATAATTTTCACCATAAGGTTGCAAATGTGAGATATTTGGTTTTAATATTTTTATAATTAAATAGTAAAGTACCTTACCTTTTTGTTGCCGATATGATATTTAACCTCGTGAGATAGAATTTCTTTAGACGCTTGCAACAAATACACTTCAACAGTCACCTGAAAAATAAAATAATTTTTAAATAAACTGAAATTAAAAAAGTAATTGTATTTTACAATGATATACATATATAATACTACAAGAAAGGCGGAAATACATATAAAGCAAGGCTATAGAGACAACGGAAAGAATGGTTTGGAGTTTACTCCTTAAGAATCGATTATCATATAAGGCCCCCGGTATGGAAATTTTATGAGAAGTAAAATAATACAAACGTTAACTAAAAATCGTTACGTTATCGCTCATTTTGACATTTGTGCGACAGCTGACGCATGACGTATGTTCCCTAATTCTATTCTTTGGGCTTATAAAAGCAAATGAAAAGTGTAGTACGTGTTGAGGAACGAAACGATAGCGTGTTATAACCTGCCGGCGCAGCGACTTCTGTCGTCGAAAAAGTGAACTATTTGAACTTATCTGTGTATACCGCACATCAGGTAGAAATACAGTAGTGAGAGGGCACACAGCGTTCTCTAGTCATAAAAGGGTAGCCCGGCTGGCAACAGTAAACACGCCCATACAGAAGACTAGCGTGAAATAACAGTATTTGTATTGTCGACATTTGGGCGAGTGAGTTACGGTTTCAGAAGCCTTATCCTATCAATATCATGGCGTCGCTTGTATTTATAGACAACGGTAATCACCTACCATCACATAGACCGACCATTAGCTTACATATCGATCTTTAATGTAAATTAAAAAACGTAAAAATTCTATAATTTAATTTTAACACTAACTCAATTTTAACTCAAGAGATACAAATTATATTTAGTACTTAATTTCGACAACAGATGGAGATGCATGTTTCTAACGTTAACATTGGAAAAGTTAGTATGGACAAGTCATGATTATTTTTCTCAAACACTGCATCTTATCTATTTTGAAAACCACATTATGTACGGAATTGTTCCTTCAAAACGTGATCAAAACGCGACCGAACTTCGCTCTCTTCTTGCGCAAATAACCGACAGTACCTTGAAGTCTGTGGCGAGTCCGTCCATGCGGATGTGGTCGGCGAAGTGCAGCAGGTGCGAGTCGGTGCGCGTGAGCACCATGGCCGTGGCGGCCACGCGGTCGCGGCACTTCACCAGGCAAACGCCGTAGTGTCCCACAGCCCCATCTGAAACCAATTCACAGCGTTTAATAAGTCATCAGTACATAGTAAAAAGTAAAGTCCTGGTTTTTCTGTCTGTCTGTATGAATGCGCTAATCTCAGAAAGTGATGAACGGATTTTGTTCTTGATTGTATTGATGGAAAAAGAAATTTCTGAGGATAGTTGTATTATTAATAAATATCTTTTTATATTTGCAAAGTTATCACGATGTTAAAAAAGGCGAGCGCCTCACGCGCACGTTGCAGTGAAACGTGGCCAAGTTCAGCTAGTTTTTAATAAGTTATTACAATTACCATCTACTTCGGATGCTATGAGTGCTTATGAGCACTATTTGTCGAACTATGACCTCTTAAAAAAATATGCTATGTGCAGCAGCCAAAATCTGTTATGTGCAAAATATATACTATTATTAAAATAATAAATAAACTATTAAACTATAACTATTATCTACTTAGTAACAACTGATTATGGAAAAAAAAAAACTGCAATAGTGGTGTCACAATGACAAGTTACCTGCGTTAAGGTGACGCACGTAGTCCCTACGCAGTGGGACCGTGATGCCCTTAATGGAGAGCGAGGCCATACCGGCAGCTGCAGCGGCTCCGGCGCCTTCCACCTGCAACCGCTGCACTTCGTGCACGCACGCCTGCCTGCGATGAGCTGCACCACACATATCAATCACTTTTTGGTTCTGTTATCATTATAAATCTAACTACCGAACATGGAGTTAAAACATATTATTAAAGACAGTATTATATTTTATTTCGCCTTGCAAAATAAAGGTCACTCACATTGAACCATGAAGGTTCAATGTGAGTGACCTTTATTTTAGATAGAAACTATTATTTCAGATAAATTTAATCAAATTTTTTTATTATTTTAATTATGTTTTAAAATACATAAGAGGCTTACGAAGTCTTTAAAAATGACTTCAATTATTTAAAAAAATAAAATACTGTTAATTTTTCTTCTCAGGCCATTTAATAATTTATTTCTTGTATATAACGTTGATAAACTTGAGATAAGGAGGACTAACTCCATATACCAGAAAGTGTCCATTAAATAGGAAGCACTGTAGTAGCATTGGTGTATGGCGTTGAAGTAGCATTTTATTTACGGTGGTTTCATGAACGCATTTAATACTTCAATATTCTCACTCAGCAGACTTCACTTCCTTTAAAGTCGCTAATTTCACATCAAACACCAATGCTATGAGTGTTTGGAGCGTGGTCCTTACAGAAGACTACAATGAAATAACAGCATGTGAGCTGTTGTGTTTCGGTGAGTGAGTAAGGGATGCCAGAGCCTATTTCCCCTATCCCTATCCCTTATCCTTAATCCTACTATGGTCGGCAGCGCACTTACAGCACCTGTAGCTTTGCTTGTGCTATAGACGACGGTATCCACCTACCATCAGCCTGTTTGTCGACCTGTTTATCCTTAATCCTACTGCAGTCGGCAGCGCACTTGCAGCAGTTTACGCGATGCTTGTGTTATAGGTGACGGTAGCCACCTACCATCAAGTGGACCGTCAGCCTATCTGCCGACCTTAATATAAAAAAAACCTTCAAAAATTACGATCATTATTATTATACGTAAAACATATAATATTTACACGATACTTACTGGCTAATAAAAGCAATCTTTCGCCCTCCGCCTGCTCTGTCGAACCGCTGAATTCAATCGTGGCTGCACATAGGTTCAAAGCTTGACTGGCCTGAAAATTAAATAACGTACGGTAAAAATAAATGCCACTTATTTAAATTCTATTTTAGTTCACAATAAATACTAAATATCACGTTTCACATAAGTGCAAGTTATTATCAAATGGAAATTAATTCATTTGACTGACTACCGACACATTGGACGTTGACTAAAAATATATTTGGTATGGTGTTACGGTACGATATGAAGTCTAAATATTTTTTATATTCATAAAATTTGCGAATAGTGTTAAAAATGAATGTATCTGTGAATTCGAAGCATTTATATGGTGAGGGCAGGTGCCTCGTGATTAATTTAGTAATATTGGATTATTTGTCTGTGGTCAAGGAACTTTCGGATTCTTAAGGTCGACAGACAGGTTGACGGTCCACTTGATGGTAGTTGGCTACCGTCGTCTATAACACAAGCAACGCCACAGCTTCTGCAAGTGCGCTGTCGACTACAATAGGATTAAGGATATGGGATTAGGAGGGAACAGGGAAATGGGCTCTGGCATCCCCTACTCACTCACCGAATCACAACAGCACGTATATGCTGTTATTTCACGGTGGTATTCTGTAAGGTGGTGCTTACTGCCGCCAGGCGGGCTTCTTACACTCATCTCAGCCGTAGCACGTCTACTGCGGATCATAGGACTCTCCCATAATTTGCACTCACTTATCTTCAATAGCAAAACAGGCGTGCTCGAAGATTGCTAGCGTAGTTAGACATGCAGATTTAAGCCATCATTATTTCAAATTAATAAATGGAATTTAAAAAAGGTGCGGTTATGGCCAGGATTCAATTCTATGTCTATCGCTTTGGCAGCAGATCGTTCTCACTGAACTATCTGTGCCTTGAGTTGATATTTTACCCGCTTACTCTACTCTGTTTAGTACCTACACATAAATAGAGCATATTTACCTGAGATATAACAGTCTGTTGTTTGGCAATTTCGGCCTGCAGCTCCTTGATTCGTTGCCGCACCGGCACTCCGGCCGACGGCTCGTCCGGAGTTTCCGGCATCTCGCGTTCCGGCGATACGTGACGAATCACACGCAATGGCGTCGAAGGATTCGATGACTGGAATTGAAAAAAGAATTGCCAATATCAACAGTGTTTGGAGCACGTCTATTTGAAGGCGAATAATGTTGAATAAGATAAACACTTAACTTAGATGAGATAGACAGACATTAGACATTCAGAGTCAATTCTAGTGTGTCAATATAAGTTTTCACTAATCAATACAAAACAGGACAAAACAAACTTAATTTCGTATCCATTGCAGTAATCGATGATTTTTCCTGTTTTAGAGAGTCTGATTGTCATGTATAGTAATAAATATAAATCGATTTACTTCTACGCTTTGTTCAAGTAGTGGGTAAAAAGAAACAATGTTTCAATTGTCACTCTGTAACTGGCAACATGTCAAAATTAAACATAGAACACATAATTAATTGTAATAGGTCTTTACTGGTTGTAATATTATATGTCGGTATCTGCAATATAACAACTTAGAGAGTATTTACACTATACATACAAATATCTGGGAAATCGATATCACGAAATTCTAACACGTATTGAGATTACTCGAACATAATGATGAATTTTGTGGTCCAAAACTCTCTCTCAAACTTCGTATTAGACTTTTGCAATATTATATTGGTGTCCTTAAAGGGTGCGAAGCCTTGACAGTTAAGAGGACCTCCGGAAAGAATGGAAGCCTTTGAAATATGGTTATACCGCCGAATGCTCCGCATCAAGTGGACAGATAAGGTCTCGAATAAAACGAATGGCCAAAAGGACGGAATTGGTTCATACGGTTAGTTCATGGTTAAGCAGAGAAAAGACGGTCACGTATTGCGACATGACAGACAACTCGCTGCTGCATATAGTCATGATAGGTATAGTAAAAGGAAAGCGTAAAATAGGAAGAAAAAGTTGTCATAGCTAGACACAGAGGACAGGTATTAAAATCGTGGAGCATTGTTTCTAGTCACCAAAGACAAGGAGACATTTGAGAAATTGATTGGCTTCCTTCAAAAACGGAGAGGTACAAAAAGAAGATTAGTTGTAAAAAAACGTTCCGTATTTTCCTTTTGGGGAGATGTATTTTAAAAACGTAAATAGACTTCATGCGGTGTTTGTCTCGCTTGCACTATTTATAGATCTATAAATCAAGCGAATCCATCTCGTAGCCATGAGAGGACAGTTTCAGCAGATGTAAAGAGAGGAAATGACCAAATAACTTACAGCGTTCTGCATCCGCCTGTAAAAGCTGATGCTGTGCACCAACTCGTTGGCTTTGTCGTGTCGGGGTGTGGCCGGTGTCGCTGGATGCTTCAGTGGCGACTTGAACTCACGATTTTTATACTCGAAGCTTGTTGACGACATGCTACCCTGTTTAATTAAAACACAATACTATGTTCCCACCGCGGACTGACGAGACATCGTGACAGTTACACACACTATAGTCTCGTCGTTCCAAGCCAGTTCGTCACGGACACAAAGTTAAACTCAGGTTTCAAATTGACCAAAATTCTCAGAGACATGGCACAGCATTTGGGACATAGCAACGCAACCATGATTCATATTCTAACAAGATTTACTCATTCTCCTTGTTCGCTATTTCTACCGAAGAGTTCGACTTATGCGTTCAAATAACGTGAGGTCTATTTTTGATTAAAAGCGCGTTTAGAAAGAGACAAATATATTTAAAAAGTGTGCGTGTTACCGTGCGTGTTCCTGGAGTTTACCCCATTTGACTATGCAATAGGAAAAAATGGGTAAATAAACGCGCCATCTATTATACTACAATGGAATTAGGTGAAGCGGCGACATCTATCGGATTTGGGTAGAACTGCTTAGTGCGCAAGGTACGTTACGCACAAGAACATAACGCTTTTTAGTTAACGCTTGTAACGTAACGCTTGTATTAATTTACTCCTCATGAAATTTTCATACCGGGGGCCTTATATGAAAATCGATTCTTATAAGGAGACAAAATTCTCCAAATTTTGTCCAATCCTACTATGGCCGGCAGCACAATTGCAGCACCTGTGGGGTTGCTTGTGTAATAGGCAACGGTAGCCACCATCATGTTGAAATTAAAAAAATTAATCTACAGCGAATCAGTGCCTCTTGGCTTATTTAGACTATATGAACAACGAGAAAAGATGAGTTTACCAAATAACCCGCACACATTATCGAATCAATCTTATGTTCAAGACATACAGTCTTTATTACCTTATTCAATTTAGGTGGCGTGGGACCGTCGCTATTAGCATCGAGTGCTTCATCGAGCATATCATCCAGTTCGCTGTCACATGCACTGTGAGAAGAATCCGAATCATCGTCGCGTACAGCTTTCTTGTAGCTTGAATTATTTTTCTTTACAACCTGAAAATAATTAAGAAAAATTGTTACAAGACCAACAGCCACCAATGCCACATTGGCGACAAAAACTTTGCTGGAGTTTGTCTTTTAAATTATGGATAGTTTTAAAGCAAATTTTAGCTAAGCTAAATTTATTCTCTATGTACTTGTAATTTAGGTGTCTCAGAGTCTAGAGACATTTTGTTCCAAAGAAATAGATCTTTTATGTTAAGATCGCCAGACAGGCTGACAACAATAACACAAGCAACGCCACAGGTACTGCAAGTGTGGTGCCGACTACAATAGGATTAAGAATAAGGGATTGGGAGGAAATAGGGAAATGGACTCTGGCATCCCTTACTCACTCACCGAAACAAAACAGCACACGTGCTGTTATTTCGCCGTGGTTATTGTCGCCATGACTGCGAAGCGCAGTGTGCCCTGCCACTACATTTTTTTCATATCTTTCTTTTATCATTATAAACTCTAAAGTAATAAAAACATTCTTTTATTCCATCTATTCTAGACTGTCGGCAAGTAAAAAGGTTTTAGCGTCTAAGTTGAAGGACATTAATTCCTTGTATTATTTGGTCGGTGATTATGTGTTTTTGACATTTTTAATTTAAAAACCGTGTCATTAATACAGTATTTCTTTAATACATTGTACTGATACATATTTACTAGCCGATGCCCGCGACTTCGTTCACTGGACTCCATCTTAAGATATGAATACTTATATAATTTTATAATTAAAAATTAATATTAAAAAATAAACAAAAAATAAAATATGTAGGTAACTAATATACTAAGCGTAGGGTCGGTCGCTCACAGTGTGCGGCATTTTTTTATTTTATTTTAGCATTTTTATACCCGTCGTAACTTCTAAACGAAAGGTCCGATTCCAATAATACATGTACATGCACAGGTACATGTATTATTGTAATCGGAACCTAACCTAACCTAACAATCACACAGCATATTACACGCAAGTACATAATCAACCTTAATTGTGAAACTATTTAGTTGGATAAGGATTAATATCATGATACGAATGTTATCATCTTTCGATTCGACCGGTGTTGTGATTTGAACTAGCGACCGCCCCCGGCTTCGCCCGTGGTGCAATTTTTATATATATGAACATTCCCCGTTTATCCCTCTTTCCATTAGTGAAAACCGAATTAAAATCGGTCTACCCGTTCACGCGTGGTGCCGTGACCAAGGGAAATGGGGATTCATTTTTATAGAGATATAATTAATAAACACACAGTGAAATTATATATTTACTCACATTCAGAACTTCACGGCCAAACGACGTATCGCCCCAATTATCAGATTTATTGAGAGCCTCGTTCGGGTTTTCTGAACTGAAACGTAACAAGTACAAATACGATTAACATAGGTGTTTTGCTTTTTAACTACACACACTTAAGCAATGAACATTCTCCATACATCGTTGTGAAATTACATTACATCCATTAAAATGTTTATGAAATAATTGAATTATTGTAATGCTCTTATTTAAAAGAAAAACATAACATTTTTTTATATATGTATATTTTAAATTAGTCTGGTTATAATTTACTAAGTCCTAAGTTTGTTAAATTTTGTTAAATCGAATAACGTATCTAGGGTTCGAATTAAATCATTACAAGCATGTAGATACTAAATGTTTGATTAAAAATAATGAACTTTTGGCATTGACATGCTTTTAATATGCAAAATTGTATTTAGATGGAATTCGTAGCTCGTAGCTTGCGGAAGTTGTACTGTAATTAATTTTTTTTTACTTTACCTAAAATTCGGATATAAATACTTTCCTAGATGTTTCCAGTGTCATAAGTACTTCTAAGTATTATGATTTTTACTGAAATTCAGTAAGACTGACTGAATCAGGTTAAAATTGAGACCCCCAATGCGATCTGGATACATTTCAACATTTAAATAGTATCTTAAGGCGACGCCAGCCCCTAATGATAAAAAAATCCACTTATTTGTAACCGTTTTCCTTTTAAATTATCATAATAATTATAATTTAAAAAATACTCAAATCATCTGCAGGATATATGAAAGGGGATCATCATAATTATTTTTTAACTTATATTTAAATTATATATATAAAAAAATTACTAAGTTGCGGTCTAATATCGATGTTGTAACCGTGCGATTTGCTTAATAATCAATATTTTAAATAGCTAATTCTTAAAATAAATTTTAAGATCCACTATCTGTAGTCTCATCAAAAGAAAAATTTGAATTATATTTTATTAAATTTTTAAATAGATATTACCGAGATTTGCAAGTAGCGACTCCCCCTCAGCAGTCCCGTCAATTCAGTGCGGGACGAGTTTTGTGGCCAGAGTCTCCTTAAGCAAATTGTATATAGTCTAATTGCCCCAAACAAATTGTATATAGTACATTGTTACTCGTTACGTTTATTAGTACTAAATGCGCCCATACAAACGCAGCCAAGACAGCATTAGTATAAAAACTCACTCTAGGCTCATTACGTGCCTAGACTAATATTTATAAATGTCGAAAAAACACTATATTTCTGTTACCACAGTCGATGCATTGAACCGATTTAGATTTTTTTTTTTCGAGTTATTTTAAACTCTCCGAACGACATACTTTTCTTTACACATTTTCTCCCTAAAGTGGTACGTAAGGGGAATAAAGTTAATACGGCTTTTCAGAATTATTCGATACTAGCTAAACTCGGCCACGCTTCGCTGCGGCTCATACGGCGGCGGCGCGGCGTGCGCATGGGGCGCGCGGTACTGGACACTGTTTATATATATGCTATTTGTCGTAGCGTGATGTTATATAGCCTATAGCCTTCCTCGATAAATGGACTATTCAAAACAAAAAGAATGTTTCAATTCGAACCAATAGTTCCTGAGATTAGCGCGTTCAAACAAACAAACAAACTCTTCAGCTTTATAATATTAAGTATAGATTACACATGTGAAAAAACTTTTAAGTATGAGATAAAATAAGGCATAAAACTTAGTATACATAAACAGTATTTTTTTTAAATGAAAGGTACCCCATGTCCTATCCTGACAAACGTTTATGCAAAATTTCATTAAGTTCGTTTTGTCGATCTTTTTTATTTTTAGATAATTTCGTGATGATCGGTTGAGCAGTTAAGGCGTGAAAGTGTAACAAACAAGCCAACAAAACTCACTTTCGCATTTATTAGTAAGGATAAACACGTGTATTTACGACTCAGCACCTAACTTAAAGTACAACAACAAACAAAACAAAGTGGAATGTCTGTTTAAAAGAAGTCAAGTTTAATTGACAATATTTAATTGCTTATCGTCGCCTACACGCTGTTATGCAGCCATATTATGACACATTATTTCAAAAATAAATTCTTATAAATTTGAAAAAAAAAACCTTTTAAATATTTCAAGAAATATTGCAACGTGTCTATAATCAAATGTTAGAGTTCCATTTACACTATAAATGACACGAACAATTTTTCACTTAATACAATAGTTTCAGAAAAAGAAAAGGAGTTTGATATTTTCGAGTAATGGATGCACCTAGCGGGAGCCAGTTGCCCAGTCATTCGCGTAGTAGAAACGTTAATAGGTGATACCATAGTACGTGCAAACACTCGCTGCATTTGAGGCATAAAACGTAAATGAAGATATTAAAGGAACATAATGAGCGCTTACTTGCATTTACAGGTCTGCTGTATTAAAATAGTAAATATTATATTACCATTGCTTATAAAATCGTTCGTATTATCAACGTATTCGGAATATTGTTTATTTTATAATGTAAGCATCCGCTGAGAAAGGATTTTTGATATTTCAACTCCATTCGAAGTTGGGAACGAGTCGCTAGAATTTAATATAATAAATCTTATGAGATCATCCATTATCTCTCCTGCAGCGAGTGATTGCACTCATTATATAGTTCTTAGGGTTTAGCCATGTTTAATTTTGTTATTAACCAGTGGCAAGTAGATTTAACCAAGATTGTACCTACCATAGATTTGTACCGATTGATACTTTTTTATTATTTATTAACTACTGAACCAATTTCCACAAAATATTACACCTAATTATGTAAAGTACTAGTTGTGCCCAAAATATACAATTATATTATATATATATATATATATATATATATATATATATATATATATATATATATATATATATATATATATATATATATATATATATATATATATATATATATACAATTTGCAAATATACGCTAACAAATCGAGGCTAAAAGCTATACTAAACAATAAAAGGTTTGAAAGATACAGTGAATGCTAAATCCGCAATGGCTTTATGCTTGTCCAGATTTTTCGATTTGAATTATTTCAACAAACCTGCCGGGGAGTCGAACATTTAGTAGGACTACATAAGAAGCGATCTATAAAAAGAAAATGTGTACCAAGTATGACTCATACACAACTATCCTGCATCTGCAAGTGTGACTCAGAACTATCTTAAAAACTCGGACAAGTATTAGGTACTCAAAATTATTTAAATAGCAAGGTCTAAATCTAAATTATATTAATTCCCATTTGTTATCATAATACAATTATGTATTATTGATTGTTTCTGAGTAGCTCGGATCTCTTAATTATAATATTCACGATCATAGATCATACTAAGCTTAGTACGATCTAAGGTCTACTAAGCTTAAAAAAAATATATACAAACCCACTCAGTCATTTACACTTATCGCTCAGACATACACACACAAAACGCACGATTCCATTTATATTTTATTCGTGTCAGTTTGTTTGTTTTTAACCTACTGCAGCCATTAAATTTGTTTTGAATTTCAAGTTAAAAGATTTATTATAATTATGATAATGAATGTATTATTAGGTATTATGTTTCCTTTTAATCTTTCATTTAATTTTACTCTCTATAGTTATTTAAATTTTAAAATGACCACATGACACTTGAAAATTAAATGGTGCACTGAAATCAATGCATCAATTGACTGAAATTTTATGTACTGTAATCAAAATAATTTTCAAAAGAAATTAGGCCATTATAGTCCAGGAAAATCTAAATTTGAGTCCCTCAGAGGCTTTTTGATATAAGCTTCTAGAAGATATGTAATATCGAAGGGTGAAAGAAATTTTTCATCCCACCCTTTAGAAAGGGTAGAAAAAAATAAAAATGTATTTTTTTTTCCAAATTATACACAAATATGGTAAAACCCGGGTTCGATTCCCGGCAGGGTCAACTTAAAAAAAAAACTTCAAATTTGGCTCTTGCCTGAATCTGGAAATTAGTGGTAGGTCATGGGCAGCCCGTCTGGCGGCAATAATCACACTTACAGAAAACCACAGTGAAATAACAGCATATGTGCTGTTGTGTTTCGGTGAGTGTGTAAGGAATGCCAGAGCCCATTTCCCTATCCCCTCCTAATCACTTATCCTTAATCCTACTGTAGTCGGCAGTGCATTTGCAGCAGCTTTGGCGTTGCTTGAGTTATACGCGACGGTAGCCACTTACCATCAAGTGGACCGTCAGCCTGTCTGCCGATCTTAACATAAAAAAAAACAGAAGAGTTAATACTGTGATTTTTTTTAATTTACCTGTCAACCCTTATATCTTCTAACCTCCCTAACTCTGTTAATTTTAATTTTATAAAAAAAGTTATAGGAACATTTCTATGTAAAACAAAATTCTCTACAATATTTGTCTGAAACTTTTTTTTCTAACTCTTACCATTTTTGTATAATTTGGAAAAAAAAAATACAAATTTGCAGCATATTTTCAATGTCACCCGAACAGCGCAAACTTGCCTTCAGGCAAAGCAAATTTTGTCCACCACAGAGTACCAAATACTCTCCCTAATAATCCTAATACATATTATAAATTCGAAAGTGAGCGTGTTTGTAACTCTTTCACGCTTTAAATGCTCAACCGATCATCATCAAATTTTGCAAACACGTTTTGAAGGACGTTTTGAAAAGGGCATTTCATCCAGAAAAACGGGCAAGTGCGAGCTGAACTCGCGTGAAGATGGTTCCGTACGATGTTACCTATCCGCACAATATTGAGTAATTTACCATGGTATTTTAATATCACGGACTTCTTATAGGTTTTCCTATAATCTATAAGTAGAAAAGTAATTTCTGTATTTTTTCAAAATTTTAGGTTCAGTAGTTTCGGAGACTTGGAAACTTTTTATTTTAAATTACAAATAAATACATTTAAGATCTTCACAGCAAGACGATGCAGTTTTCAAAAAAAATTTTTTTTTATTTTCCACCTTCCCCCCAAAAATGACCTCCCCCCATATACAGATTTCATCTATTCGCGTCACATCTCTTTGTTTGGGTCACAGAAATTGATATGTGTACCAAATTTCAACTTAATCGGTCTAATAGATTCCGCGATAATTGATTGTGAGCGATGGACAGACGGACACAGGAGTGATCCTATAAGGGTTCCGTTTTTTTATTTGGACGTACGGAACCTTAAAAAAGTACTATTCTCGCGAGATCACATAAATATAAAATCAACGCCTGATAAAAGCATACGAGCAATAAAGATTAAATAAATGTTTTAACATCTAACAAAAAGGAGTATGAGCTTGTTTTTAATAATCTCACGACTATAAACTTAAGTCTGTAATGCGAAAGTAATTCAGTCTTAGGTTTTCAATGCTAACACAATTTTTAACTTTTCAAGCATGCGAATCTGGAGGCTAAAATTATAAAGAGCATTTACACAGACAAAAAAATTGAATATTTTTTTTGTACAATTTTATCAATTCTAATTTTCACAACGACGTAAGGACAATGAAAAATGCTTTCAATTTCAATAAAAACTTTATTGTTACAAAAAAAATGTTAGAAAATCACTTTCTAAGTATCACAGACAACAACTTAAAATTTAATATGAGGCGACCTGAAAAGAAAAAAACCTGAAAAAAAAAATATTACAAAATCACATTATAAAAGTTCTTACTTCGCATTTTGAATGATGTTATTATCTTATATATTATTCATTCTTGTACTCATGAAATTTCAGGGCTATTTACAGTAAATGTTTTGCACTTATACCTTAAAATAGTAAGTTTTCTATATAATTACATCGTACTAGGTGAGATGTAATCATGCAAATTAGTATTTTATGAGAATTACAATAAGGTTTAAAATGAAATTTCAGCAGTTCAGCAAAAGATGAAAAGGCGAGGCATATAATACATATGCACGCCACGCTCACTGTTTCAACAAAGCTTAAATAAAAAGTTGAAAAATTGTACTTTATTTTCTATTAAAAACTTAACGAAAAATAAGAATAATTTAATCATTAAAGTCTACATAATATGAGCTACATTCGTACCAAATTCTCTATTTATGAGATAGTGGTTGGACTTTTAGTTCGTAACATTTTAAAATTAACGAAAAAACTTGAGACATACAACAATAAGCGATCTTGATACTTTTTAATATCAAGATCTAAATCATTGATCTAAATCAAAAAACCTATTCAATTTCATCATTGGAACCAGTATCTAAATAAGATTCTTTTTTTATGTTAAGATCGGCAGACAGGCTGACGGTCCGCTTGATGGTAGGTAGCTACCGTTGCCTATAACACAAGCATCGCCACAGATGCTGCAAGTGCGCTGCCGACTTTGGGAGGGGTTAGGGAAATGGGCTCTGGCATAACTCACTCACTGAAACACAACAGCACACGTGCTGTTATTTCACGGTGGTCTTCTGTAAGGGGATGGGGTGGTTACTGCCACCAAACGGCCTGCCCGAATTAATGCGAAACGCAGTGTTACTCTGTCACTACTTTCCAAATCCAGACTAGATTCAACTTTGGAAAAGTTCATTTTCAAAGTTGACCCTGCTGGGAATCGAACTCGGTAACCCTAGAACAGAGCGTTAAGGCATCATAATCACTCATCTAACGAGCTTGTCAAAATATTAATAACTAAACCAAATATTTCGTTACATTTATAAATAGTAATACTTCTTACTATTTTATAAACCGATCCTAGAATCTCTACAAACGTTCTGATAATTATGATTTTCAACAATGTTATTCGGGTAAGAAATCACCCAACTTTTTATATATATGTATATATAGCCCCCCGTTGAAGTGTTTTCGTTACTTTTAAAATATTGCATACACAATATACATACATAATTGTAATGCTTAATATGTAATACTAACAATAAATTACTCTTAAAGTCCGGGTGAATTAGAACTTGTTCCTCAAAAACATTGTAACTGCAGCTTTTTTGTTTAAAAATTAGTAAAAAATGTGAATAAACAATCCTAAAATTGTGCCTTCGTGGCAGGTTCGGAACATCTTTTTAATAACAAATTTTTTTTAAAGTTTTTAAGTTTTTTTGTCAATATCTTGGAAAATATGCGACATGATGTATCGAATAAAAAACCGTAACCGAAAGGTTACAAATATTATGAAAATTTCGGATTTTTTCAATTAACAACTTTTTTATATTTGTTATAAAAAAAGATGTTCCCGACCTCCCACGAGGGCACAATTTTAGAATTGTATTATTCACATTTCTTACTAAATTTTAAGCAAAAAAAAAACTGGAGTTTGAAAGGACATGTTTTTGAGCTAATTCTCTCGCACTATTGTTGTTACATTTGAACATAAGAGTTTCTCAGCAATAAAATATATACTTAGTTAAGTAGAAAAGTTTTTTTTAACAACTATTATTTGATATTTTATCTAAAATGCTAATAGGCAACATTACAGTCTTACGAATAAATTGATATATTTCAAACTACTTTAGCCTAATGGTACACAGTCCCAAGTTTAAACGGGGATAAAATTTTAGCGAAAAATGTTATTCTACTTCTAAAAATTGCCTGAACAATTTTATAAAAAAGAAGCATTTAATAATTGAATACTTTGTAACTGTATAGGGTGAAAGATACAAACAAATATATACCTAACAGGTTTACTGAATAAGAAAACTATGACTATTTTGATTTTGATGTTATGAAAAAATCATATATTCTGTTTATCCAAAGATGTTTATAAATGTCCTATATGCCATCCAGAACACGGTTTATCTGAGTGCCGAGTTTCACTCCAGATCTGTTGACGGTTTATGCGTGGTTTTATATAAAACATTCAATAATTTTCTCATACTTATAATATTAATTCACATATGAATTCTCTGACAAAAAGGTTTTATTTTAGCGCGAGCAGTAAATACTACAGAGATAAATACTTGAATTGTATATTATATTACAATGAATTACACCATTAATTAGATAGATTAACTTCAAATTTCCGCAATCGATTATTAAAATACTAACCTATTTTAGTTTTTTTAAAACTGCCAAAAATTGATATTTTATGAGAATATGTAAACTCTTTGCGAGTTCACCATGGCAATTTTGTGGTGGATTTGTTATTTAATTTTTTCCTTTTTTTAATATTGATTTTTATCATTTGACTCAGAAGAAAATTCTCTTAAATCATTTTTGTAACCGGACCAATTTTAACATTACAAGATAGAAGAAATTTATTCATAGTTAAACGTAAAGTTTAAAGTGCATGTATAGTAATCTCCCTTGAGCTCTATTTCGAGCTATTGCAGTTGTGAATCGGCCTTTATAGTATTTTCACTTTTAGATGACATACGTGACAATTCTCACTTTTTCATGTGACGCATACATACTGTTTTCAACTAAAAAAAAAACTGGTACAAAAAAAATAACAAACAAATGTATGAAAAAAAATTATCTATTCGAAAAACACAAAAGGAATTATCACTTTTATAATTATTTTATTAATATAATAGGTAAATGTAATAAAAAACATATATTTTAAAAGTGTCAAAAGCGTGAAACGGAACTTGTGTCAATAGGGATTGACACTACGGATATTCACTTATATTCCATATATTGAAAGTACTCTATGTTTGCCATAGAATATTCGGAGGTTTAACAAATATTTTTTCTTTTCTATATATTTACAAAAACATCGTATTTTGATAATAAAGCTGACTAATAATAACAATAAAACAAAAGTAAATTTTGTTCTGAGTCTGATACGAGTTGTCAAGTTTCGAGTTCTGACAGTAATGAATAAATAAATTAATATTTTAAACAGACTGCATCGTATTCTATAATTTTATTTAACATAACCTGTTTTTTAAGATTTATGAATTTATTTCTAAATCTGAAAATCTAAAACCGGTAGTTCGATTCCATTTACTTTGCCAACTGATTCGATATTTTCAAACAATCGATTAAATGTCGTTAGGTTGCATCACTAAAATTGTCAGTTACGAACTGTCACGCATATCATCATACAGTGAAAATACTATAGTAGTTATCTTATGGCTTGCTCAATTAGGCTTACGCCTTAGTCAAGCAAACGTAACAAAGAGTTAAATTATTTCATTTGTGTTAAAAAAAAGATATTTGGTAAATCTAAACACCCAATAATAAACATACTGTTAAATTCATCAAACTGTTTATATCTCAAATAAATTACTGTAAACCATAGGTACTCATATTAAATCTAGACAATAATTCGAACACTAAAATCATGTAAGCACACGTCTAATTATTTATTCTGTACAATTAACGTGTTATTGGGACATGTTAATGTGCACGGTCGCGATGTGGCGACACAAATACATACTAATTAAATTGTCTTGCAAATTTCAAATCTATTCAAAACAATGCAAAGTTCAAATTAATTTGTTCGATATTTTGCAAATTTTATCGAAGGTTGTGTTTATGGATGGAGTGACCTAGTACCATAAAAAAAAATGACCTAGATATTTTTTTAAAATGTAAATTTAAGACGGGACTGCAGTACTAAGTGCTGCCCTGCTGCTACTAACGTTCAAATTGATGTTTGAATAACGAAATGCGACCGAAAGCATATTTATTTTACTAATGAAACTCATATGTATCTATAAACAAAATAAAGTATTAACATTTTTTACATCACTGGTAGGTATATATTTATAAGTTTAATTTAATAAGCACAAAGACATTTCAAACCACATAGCATTAAAAATATAACGGAAATTCGTTCGATCTTGTACAAGATTTTTAGAAAATACAGTCTTTTACGTAAATATGAACATAGATATGTTCGATATATAAATATGACCAAAAAGCTGACCAATTGTAAAAAAGTCTATGAAGACTTTGAATTCACACACACAAACACCTAATTTTACTTGTGTTTTATTCGACTTTTAATAGACATCTTTATGCAGGGATCGCGATACAGCGACACGTATTCATTTCGAATAAAATATCCAATCACAGTACCTACTTAATTTTTTATAGTCGGCTGAGAGAACATTCTTGCAGCGAAATTGAAATAACTGACATACATAATATATTGCCAATATAAACAAAAATTAATCGCCAAATGTGTTGCTAAGCGTAAAACTTGAAAACGGCTGAACAGAGCTGGTATTTTTTTTTGTTGTTCCAATTTTCGTTGAATTCTGAGAAAGGTTCTGATAAAGAAAAAAATTTGAAAAAAATAAAATATAAAAAAAATTAGACATCCGTTCGAAGCCGGAGGCGATTCGCTAGTTAAAAGTGTAATTTACAAAACTCGTGCTCGGAAATTTGGTTGTATTGTCGAAATGCGAGATCTAATTTAGATTTACAGCCCTCAGGATGTAAGTAAATGTATGGCTTAATAATGGCAAAGAAAATTCGTTTACGTTTTTTTTTTTTTTAATATTAAAAAAACGCAAGAAAATGAGTAAATTTTTAAAGTAATCGCACTGACCACTGGCAGTGTACCAAGTAAATAGAAATAATCGAAAAATTTGAGACAAAAAGTATGTCTTGTTGAAAGCGTTGCAATCCTATTGCTCCCGGGCGAAGCTGGCGTTAAAATCGTCATAATATCATATTATATCGTCAATATAATATGATTTATCATTGATATGCCGTAATAGTATTACTAACTGCTTTAACATTTTTAGCGTTTTAATGAGCTTTAATATTTTATTAAAGCTTTAAGTACAAATAATCCAAAATTTGATACAATAATACTAGTTTTGTATGTATGCGTCCGTTTAGCTTTCCGGACTGTATTTTCTATGGACAAAGGCTGATATGAGCTTGTGGCTGAACAAAGGCTGAATAATTGTGGCACCGTGAACGTATACGATTCGAGTTCCGCACGATCGATTAACTTCAATAACAGAGCGTATTGACAACAAAAGGACAACCACACACCTGCGCCGTGACGTGCGATCCATGCCATGTCACACACCTAAAGCGGGATGAAGACCGAAAGCTAAGCTAAATTAGTTTAGCTTAGCTTAACTTGTGTGCAGACTGGAAACTGTGTGCACGAGTATGAAAAACAACGTCAGCTATGCGAGCTAAGCTAAGTTAGCTGAGCTTTTGGTTTGCATTCCGCTTTAAGATCGAATTCGGAACGTTGTAAAAATAAATAGAAAAAGTTAGGCGTCGATTTTCAATTTTCTTATAATTTTTATTTATTAAAATATTAATTTTGGATAGTAATATTTTAAATGACTTCTTTTTTTGCCACAGAACCATTCAAATTACTTGTTATTTATATGCCAAGATTTTATTTATAATGTTTACTGTATCAATATTACTGTGATTTAAAAAAAAAAGCAGTAGCAAAACACAAAATGTTTGGCAAGACTGGGCGTAAGACACATATAAGCGTATACTGGGACAAAATCTCTACGCCCCTATTTTAGGGTTTATTTTCGTTTGAAAATTATATCAAATGTATGGCTACATTTTTACAAAACATTTGCAATTTTTAGTTTACCAAATATTTTACCAAATTTAAATTTCTAGAAAGAGACACAACCACAAACAAACGGCTGCTATCTCTTTCTATTGTAAGTATATTTTGTTTGTACACAATCTTTTATTTAAATTATATTTTTTTTACATTCTAAAACCTATCCTAGTTACAGTTTATAATAATATGTAACATTTATAAGCTAATATCAGCCTTACACGATCAAGCCTATCGTCCAATCGGCATGATAATGTGTATATGGCTGTCATTTTGCATGTACGGCTTATACGATAGGCTTAATCGTGTATAAAACAAGCTCCTTCTGACGTTTCACACTGTCGTGCCGCGGTGACGCGCCGCCATCTTGATTTTCACACAGACACAATGCACGGTCCCTGAAAATCAAATGCACAAGAAAAAGAATACGCATTCTAGTGCGTAATAACCACACCTTGAACCGCCACAGTCGGAATACTCCTCTTGCGTGTTCGAAGTGTCGGTCTCGATGTCGGACAGGTGCGGGTACAGTCTAGGCTGTTTGACCACAGCACCGTTCGCCTGTTCCTTTTTATCGTTCACCTTTATTCTCTTAACGTCATCCACCACCGATAGCACTATGGGAGAGTCTTGAGAACCTGAAATGAGAAAGGTGTCTCTTTAAAGGTCAGTTCAGACCGATTCGTGACGCAAGGATGCTCGAAGAGGCAAGATGCTTCACAATGCGCGTCGTCAACACCGCGATAGAACCATATAATAATCAGAAAACTTTGAAAAATATTGATATTTGTAGGAATGGCAGGAAAAAAGCTGACATGGAATAGAGAATTAAAAAAAAAAAATTGTGGATAACTCGAAATCCGTGAGAACTGAGACAAGTTTTTTGAAATGTGATAGAAAATGAATCTAACATCAGTTTCAGTTTGATGGAAGGTTTCTTGGGACATATGGATAAGGAAGGAACATAAGGAAACCTATTAGGTCTTTTCTTTTAAAGCAATTTTGGAAGTCATTTTTTTACCAAAACCACAAAAACAAGTATAATTTTATCGGCTAGAATAATATATAAGTGCTGATCGTTTTAATCGAGAAAGATTTCGATCAAATTTAAAAAAAAAAAGTTTTTCTTGCACCTACTAAATAATCTGGTATTCTAATAAGACTAATGCTTTAATATAAGGTCCATTTTGTTGGAGAGATTTATTAGTCCTGTCATTTAACCCTATCTTCTAAAGGTTAAGGTCGTCAGACGACCCCGTTGGATGAGTGGTTAGGGTGCTTGCCTCAACGCTCTGTTCTAGGGTTCCCTGGTTCGATTCCCGGCAGGGTCAACTTTGAAAAAATCAATTTTTCAAATTTGGCTCTGGTCTGGATTTGGAAAGTAGTGGCAGGGCACACTGCGTTTTCGCAGTCATTTGGACAGCCCGTCTGGCGGCAGTAACCATCCCCTTACAGAAGACCACCGTGAAATAACAGCGAGTGTGCTCTTGTGTTTCGGTGAGTGAGTAAGGGATGTCAGAGCCGATTTCTCTATCCACTCCTAATCCCTTATCCTTAATCCTACTGCAGTCGGCAGCGCATTTGCAGCAGCTTTGGCGTTGCTTGTGTTATAGGCGACGGTAGCCACCTACCATCAAGTGGACCGTCAGCCTGTCTGCCGACCTTAACATAAAAAAAAAGGCTGACGGTCCACTTGTAAGGTAGGTGGCTACCGTCGTCTATAACTCAAGCAACGCCACAGAGAGGATAAGGGATTAGGAAATGATAGGGAAATGGGCTCTAGCATTCTTTACTCACTCACCAAAACCCAACATCATATATGCTGTTATTTCACAGTGATTGTGATTCTGGCTACACAAATGACTGACATCACTAAAGATAACGACAAGATATGACTTATATTCTGCATGAGCACGAACTAGAAACAATGAAAAACAAACTCACTTCGTCTTTTGCACGGTTGCGCACCAACAACCTTATCAGACTCGGCGGCCTCCTTATCGGCGGGCTCGCTTTGCGCTTTATCGTCGAACGTGACTTTGGGAATGTTGGCTATGATCTCTGGCTTCTTATTCAACTGCGAGAGACTAGTCGTGCTGCCCATTAGTGGCGCTTTCTCTGACGGGTCATTGTCGCCCTGATCATCGTCAGATTCGTCGGCTTGCTCCGGTTTCGGTGGCGGCTGCAATTTACATTTAAATTTAATATACAAAATATCTAGGAGCCACAAAATGCCTAATAAATGGAGACCATAAATTGACACTAATGAAAACTTCATTGAATGAATTTTTCATTTGCGTCAATTTGTCTCTTTACTATAAGTTTCTTTACAAACTAAATATGTTTTCATATGACAAATATACAACTATTCAAATACCTATCTAAATCGATAGAGATAATCCCGAATAAAGCGTTTAGAAATTCTTAGAGTTTCTAAACGCTTCTAATTATGGTTCATGTGTATAAATTCATCAAAGGTGTAAAGAACCCAAGGTGTGTACAGAAACCCCAAAAGAAGTTTTTTATGAATGTGTAGCAGTTTTGTACAAGATAAATTTCAGTTGCTATTCGACAAAAAGTTTATTATATACCTATGAAAAATGAAAAATATAACACCTGAGAAAATATCCGACATTTTTATGGCTGTTACGACAGTGGCGCCACGCCACCACGATGACAGGGGCGCCCATATTTTTATATTTTTAGACAATCCCTCAGGAACATAACAGTTTTCCAGGATAAAAGGTATCATATATGTTAATTCAGGTAATAAACTTTCTATGTGCCAAATTTCATCTAAATCCGTTAAGCCGTTTTGCATGAAAAAGTAACAAACATTCATTCATCCTCACAAACTTTCGCACTTATAATATTAGTAGGATTTTTTGCAACATTTAGCTTGTAGTATGTAGCTATATATGTTTATAATATATGTATGTGTATTGTACTTGTGTGTATAATGTTAATTTTTCTTTTTATACTTATAAATTGTAATTTGTCAGACCTAGTAATGTAAAAAATTTATTCTATTTGTAATTTTTTGTATGCTGTTAGGTTTGCTAATCATTAAATAAATATATAAATAAATACTGGCGCATGAGGTTTACCTGATAGTATATAATTATTTACCTTAAATTATATACCATTAAGCTTATATGTATATTTTATAGTAATTTGATAGAGAATCGTTTCTTGCTAATGATAGCCTAGCTAGATTATGGTGATAATTTGATAAAAGTTAGTAAAACGTCAATGAAGACGTATAAAAGGAAAGTCAAAACTTTTAAAAGGAATAATCCCCCACAAGTTCTCTTACATAAATGTTCAAATAAAATAAAATAAAATAAAATAAAATACACGTGATTAAAATACTACAGTTATGATTGTAGTAATTTTTTACATTCTAGACACTGACATTCTTTATGAAATTTATTTATCTATGTATCTTGATCTATGAAATTTATTTATCTACTGAGCTCAAAACTCAAAATGGCTGTACTTTAAGAAGACAAAAATAGGAAAAATTACAGGAAAAATGCATCCGTGCGAAGCCAGAGGCCAGTCGCTAGTATACCAACAAAAATTACCTACAAAAATAACAAACAGTGGCATAATAAGTGTTAAAATTATCACATTTCTAGTGAATGTGGTTTGCGGGGTTTGCGGCTGCTAGTAGGTACTTAGCGTCCAAATATTGCGTCACGTGAATTGCATACGACTGAGATGACCCCTTTTATTAGATTTTGCTGGGCAACCCAGCGGCTGAAGCTATGTATTGAGCTCTATGTTTTGCGCCTAATATTTTAGTTACATATAAAAATATATATATTTAACTGAAACACCTACAGTCGTTTTAATGAGAACTGGTAACAGAATCGCTTAGTTTGATAAAGAAAATTTATTATCCTAAACCAATGGACTAGGACTTGGACTTGGACTAGGACTAGGACTTTTTAAACTTATGCAACGTTCCCCTTATGCTTCGAGATTTACAATGTGGTGCCAATTTTCCTTTCTAATATCATCTGAAGCGTTATCTGAAGAGTTTGTTTGTTTGAACGCGCTAATCTCAGGAACTACTAGTTCGAATTGAAAAATTCTTTTTGTTTTGAATAGTCCATTTATTGAGGAAGGCTATAGGCTATATAACATTACGCTCTGATAAATAGTATTATATATAAGCAGTGTCCAGTACCGCGCGCACCATGCACATGCCGCCGCCCGGCGTATGGGCCGCAGCGAAGTTAAGCTAGTCACTAATATCACTAGTAGTTCTATAAATGAACTATACGAACAGTTCAGAGTAGGGATCAACGAAAGGGTGGGGTACATTGCTATCTCTAATTATAGGATTGTACAAATAAATCTACACATACAACGTAAAAAAAAAGTGTTTTAGTGATGACATATATGGCGCTGAAACGTAGTCTCGAGGGCCTAGTAAGAAAGCTCAACGTTGAGGTTACTCCGCGAGATCGAATCGAGAATGAGAAGATCCGTAGACAAAGAAAAATCACCGACATAACCCGCCGGATTAGAAACATAGAACAGAGAATCGACGGCTGCTGGGACCGGAAGGTTCTCGAGAGGAGACCAAGGACTGGCAAGCGTAACTTGCGACGACTACCGACAAGGTGGAACTGTGACTTAATAAGGGCCGCGGGTCGAGACTGAATCTAGGCTGCTTCCAACCGATCCTACTGGAAAATTATGAGAGAGGTCTATGTCTAGCAGTGGACGTCCTGCGGTTGAGATGATGATGATAACTCAGATAAAACGTGAATAAAGCTCCAAAATAAACAAGTACCGAAGGAATTTTTTTTTTCTAAAAATCTGTTGATTTTTTTTGGAAGAACATTTCAAGAGATATGCTTTGGGTCACACCTATACAATAAAGAGATTTTTTTTTATTTGTAATGGCTAAATTCAAAACTACTTAACTGATTTTAATTATTCTTTCACCTATAGAAAGCCACATTACCAACGAGTAACATAGACTGTATTTTATTTTCAGAAAAGATTCAATTAGAAATCCCTACAAAAAGTACAATAGTAAGGTAAATAACAAAATAATAAATTAGTCATCTGTGCCCTTTAAGGATATATCCTCGCTGGTGGGCATCAGTGGGCATACTCTTAACTGCTATCCTTTTCTTCGACCACATCTGTTGCATATTTTTTTTATTTAGGAAAAATTTACTATTAAGTGGGTAGATTTGTATCTAATATATAAAATTCTCGTGTCACAGTGTTTGTAACAAAACTCCTCCGAAACGGATCGATCGATTTTTATGTTTTTTTTTTTTTTTTTTTGTATATTTGGTAGGTATGAGAATAGGTCGTAAAGTATTTTTCACCATCCTACCCCCCACCCCACCATTTTTTAATCGAGATTTTAGTATTTTTGTATGAAGAATGTTCAAATATTTGAACCGTCGTTCACCGACGTGAAGTGTCGCGTCACTTTAACATATGGTTTGAAAATAAAATTTGACCCGATAGGTGGGGCCACAATCGGGTTACGGAATTATTTTCGGGTTCTGGCAGGACAACGTCTGCTGGGTCAGCTAGTAATAATTTAAAATGTTTCGTGTACCTACATTATAATGTATTCACTAAAAAAAAAACTCAATCTAGTCATTGAGTCATTCAACAGTCCATTTTCATTCAATTCATAATACATTGTACAGTTCAATTTCAATTCAAATATTCTGCATTGCTTGAGACTAGGATCCAATCAGCAATTTTAATATGTCATTGGAATTAAGAGAATGTTGATTCTATGAGGAAAAACACTATGTATTAGAAAAACTAATAATATCCTTTAACTTAAACGCTATTATTGTTTCGATGGCATTGAACAGAATACATTACTTTTCTGTTCATCCTAACTAATCCTATTAACTTTACATAGTCTGACTGTCTGTATGTTCACTAACTCCTCCTAAACCACGCGACGGATTTTAATGTGCTTTTCACTAATGGAAAAACCGCTAAACGAGTCAAGTTTTTATATATAATTTGCACAAAAAAAATTGCACCCGTGAGAAGAGCAGGTGGATATATTATTATGGTGGAATATTATAAATGAGAAAACGAGTTTATTTCTTACGTTTTCAGCCATAATGAAATTTTGCATACACGTTGTCATGTCAGTGATGAAGAAAAAGACAGGCCACCTTTCATCCATCTAATATGTATACAAGTATTATAAACGAAATGTATCAATAAATGGTTATTTATTGCACTTTTTCGCAAAAATTACTAAACTGTTTTAGATTAAACTTTACATTAATATTTATTTTCACTTATTATTAAAGGTGGCAGACAGGCTGACGGTCCACTTGATGGTAGGTGGCTACCGTCGCCTAAGGACACAAGCAACACCAGGCGGGGTAGAAGTGCGCTGCCTACCCTGCAGGAATTTATTTACTGCTCGCTTGAAGAAGAACATATTGTAGCCAGATGGAAACACCTTAGAAGGGAGATTGTTTCAAAGTTTTCGCGTCCGTGGGATAAAATTTCCACTCATCCGAACTGTGCGCAGCGGCACTTTATCCAAGTAATGCGGATGAATTTCGCATCTATGGCGCGCAGTGCGGTGATAAAAGTTTGAGGTAGGCATTAATAGGAACAACTCAACGGAGCACTCGCCATTGTACAGCCGGTACAACACACCAAGAGAGGCTACATATCTTCTTACATTAAGTGGTTCTAATCGTTTCTGTATGAGCATTGGATCGTCAATAATTCGGATAATTCGACTCTGCAAGATGTTAATGGATCTAGCTGGTACTTAGGCGCGCCAGCGCAAAAGTAAAAACAGTATTCCATGTGGGGCCTAATTTGGGCCTTATAAAGAACTAGCTGAACTCGGCCACGCTTCGCTGCGGCCCATACGACGGCGGCGGCGGCGCGGCGGCGTGCGCAAGGCGCGCGCGGTACTGGACACTGCTTATACTCGTACATATATAATACTATTTGTCGTAGCGTGATGTTATATAGCCTATAACCTTCCTCGATAAATGGACTATTTAAAACAAAAAGAATTTTTCAAATCGGACCAGTAGTTCCTCAGATTAGCGCGTTCAAACAAACAAACTCTTCAGCTTTATAATGTTAGTATGGTATAGATAAGGCGTTACTCCGACGAGAAATACTGCTTTGCCCTATGATATGATTTATCAAAATAACATAGAAGCCATAATGTAGGAAACTACGCAGCCAAAGTCGTGAGCAAAAACTTGAAGAAAACAATGCCAACTGATACTTATATGTTGATTCGATAGAGGATAAGTAAGATTCGATGACTATTAAGCTAAAATGGACATCAAGTAGCATGTAACTTAATTTGCATAATCTGCTTGCGGGATTTTACTATTTAATATGACTCATGGAAAGTATGTCGGCCTTTACTTCTTCCTCGTATGAGTCGGAGGTCATTATTTTACAAGTTTTAAGAATTAAACCAAAAACCATTCCTTTTAGCTGACTGTCTAGCTAACGCACAATAAAGAGAATTCATATTAAGAAAACTCTCAAAGAGGTTTAACTGTAAAACTTTGGATTTTATAGTGTTAAACAAGCATGGTATTAAAGCGACATAATATTTATAACCAAGATCATTGATGGAGTTCTCCACACGTTTCATCATCATAGAATTTGCTTTAAGGAGTGGTGTGGCATGAATTGTGACCATACTAGTTAGATGAAATAGTTTCTTTAACATTTAGTTTAAAAAAAAGGGACAAGTGCGAGTTGAACTCGCGTGAAGAGGGTTCAGTACGATGTTACCTATATCCGCACAATATTGAGTAATTTACCATGGTATTTTAATATCATGGATACTATTTTCTTATAGGATCTTATAGGTTTTCCTATAATCTATAAGTAGAAAACTAATTTCTGTATTTTTTTTTTTTTTTTCAAAATTTTAGGTTCAGAGTTTCGGAGATAGTCGGGGGGGGATGGTCGGACAGACGGACACACGAGTGATCCTATAAGGGTTCCGTTTTTTTATACGGACGTACGGAACCCTAAAAAATACATTTACCATTTTTTACATTTTAAGTTTTTGATGGGATATTCTTATTGCACTCCCCAAATAGAATATAGCGAGCTTTATTTATTGTAAAACTATTTATTACCTAATGGTAATAATTTAGGAAATACATTATTATTTATTACGTTTTAACGCCTGAAGAAAAAAAAACTCACCTTATAATTAAATCTGTTTTGCAGCAACTCCATCTCCTTTTCTCTCTCCTGTTTGAATTTATTAGCAATCGTCGACTCGCTTATAGTCTGCTCTCTGTTGAACAAGGCTGCGAGTTTGCCCTTTATGCCGCCACCGAACGAGCTCTGACTAATGTTGTCATCCGGTAGGTTTTCCTTTGAATTGCTCCTGGAATTTGTCTTTTGCACGACCGGTTTCGCAGGTTTATCAGCTGTAACAGACGGCGCGGTGTAAGTGTAAGGCCATGGCGGGGTCAGCGTATTTGCATTAGGGCAGAAACATACGATTGAAATGCGAAGCGACAGCTTTAAAGAAATCTCAAAGATCAATTTTTGTCATTTTTTTCTGTTGAACCTAGTTTTCAATTTATACAAAACTTATACGATCAAAGTAGAATTACGAAATTTTTTGAAACTAAAAAGCTCCCAAGTTATAGGCGTATTTTAGTTATTAAAAACAAAGAAAACATTAAATTTGTATTACTTTTTAATTAATAAAACTATAAATAATAAAAAATATATAAAGTCAAAACGTTTTACAATCAACTATACGACCGTATTGCTGTAAATTGTTTGGTAAAAAAAAATAACTAATAACCGTAATATAAAAAACCTGTAGACGCGTAGTCTCGTCCGCGTCGTTTATTTTTCAATAGTGTGTTTCTGCCCTTAAAAGTTCAACGTTTGGTGCCAACAATTGTATTTTTTTTAGTACTTATTCGTAGATTATTACAACGCGTGTTTGAAAGAATGTTTTACGTGTTATGTTTGACGAGTACCACACTAGAACCAAAACGTAATAATATTTATTTATTTATTTCAATATAATATATACACACATCATTACAGGAGTAACCCAATGCGATGTGGTAGTTCCTTAATTATAAATTAAATTATATCTACAAGAAATTATAAACTAACATTAATTATTATAACATTTTGCCAAAAGGTTTGCCAATATCACCATCATTCTGGGAAATCTGATCTTATCTCATGAAAATACATAAATAAAAAGGCATTATTATTTTGAAAAAGTAACAGAGAATATTCGTATAGTTTAAATTTCGTTCAAATTCATTTTTTCCTAATCATTACCGACAGAACATAATATCTAAACCATTATTTCCTTATTCAATTCCTTTTTTACTGGATAATTTTATAAATAAAAAGTGCAAATTATGCGCGAATTCAAAATTGCGATGCGAAACGAACGCCATTGGTGCCATTGGTTGAGACGAAATGAGATGTCAGATGCTGTCAACAGACGCGTATCGTTAATAGAACACTGACAGTAAAAAACGTTGGACTACTTGCACTATTTTTGTATTCTGTGGCTGGACATAGCTTGTGACGTCAGCGTTGGCGCGCGAAAACGGAGGTGTTTAAACGCCTCAATTTGTTCTGGTTTTACATATTATTATTTTTTTAAATTTAATGTAAACATTTCCAACATTTTTTATATTTTTTACAATGCTAGGACGATGTAAACAATAGATTGTCTTAAAATATAAAATTACTTTTATGTTCATATTATATTATGACTTTGTGACTTGTTATTCCGCCAAGAGCCAAACAATTAAAAGGTCCACGCCACAGGTTCGAGTGCTCTTTGTATTTCATATGTATCTATATAAATCTATATAACATTATATAAGACGAGATCAAAATTAAATTACATAACAAAATTTTAATTAACAAAAGAACTAGGGCATCTAAAGCGACTGGTAACAGGCAAGCTTGCTTATCGGCGCATTGAAATATAACAGCGCATTGTAAGCCAATCAAATTCAGGTCGACTCATTGGCAGTTTCAGCGTTAAATTGCTATGCTCGGTAAACCGCGTCGCAGTCTTTTGAAAAACAATTGCCACACTTTCATTTAAAAATAGGTCTCTGAAAGTGTACTTAACCACTGCTATTCTTTTGCTATGTATTAAAAGTATATTGTGCAGTCGATAGTTTATATCGACTGCATATAAATGTCGACCGAGATCCCTTAGAAATATTACATTTTCAGACACTTTAAAAAAATCCTTTTCCGTGTAAATAAGTACATAAATTGTAAACTACTACTTATAGAGCCCAGTTAAGATATAGCACTCAAGGATCCGATAAAATCAAGAAGTTACTTAATCGCGCTTACACATTAATTCTGATTTTATACTGATGTATTGCAGCAAGCTTCCCGTAACATTAAAGTGTTTGTTTCATTCCAATCGGTTTACAAACAAAAAACTTACGCGCTATACCGAATACCACGCGTACGGAGTTGCGGGCTCAGTTAGTTTATAATATTAGTTGGACTATTCTATATAATATTATGTATTTTAATCAATTATATATAAATTGATCAGGATATAATATAGCCAAAAAATGTGTTTCAATCTTTTACTTCCCTAAAAGGACAGGCAAAGCCTATTGTGGGGGATAGTAAATAAAAAGCTTTCGGTTTTTTTCTATCGTCCATCAAGCGCCTTCACTGTGAGTAGATAGGAACCTATTTACGTAGGAACTTATAATGATGATGACCGTCGACTATTTGGCGTTTATCTTAGAACAATGTCGCAATTAAGGAACACATTATTACACACGAATTATAGTAAACACTAAATGAGCCCGCAACTTCGTAAGCGTGATATTCGGTATAGCGCGTAAATTTTTTATTTATAAACCGATTGGAATGAAACAAACACTAAATGTTACGGAAGGCCTACTACAATACATCAGTGAAAACCGCATTCAAATCGGTTAAGCCGTTTCCGAGGTTAGCGTGCACAAACGCACAGACAAACCGACAAACAGATACGGCTTGTTTATTATTTTTTTATATGTATAGATTATAAATAAAATATATTTGTTCGTTTATTCGTACGGGATAATCTCAGAGAGTATAGTGACCGATTTTACAAAATATTATTTAATGCAATCACTATATGTAATACTAGCGGCCCGCCTCTGGCTTCACATGGATTTTTCTGCAAATTATATACAAAAACTTTCTTACTCGGTTAACGCTCTTTCCATTAGTGAAAACCGCATGAAAATCTGTTCAGTAGTTTTTGAGTTTTTTTTTTTTATAATATGTAAGGTCCTTTACCTAGCTATACTCCGGCCATTATAAGAGTGCTGTTTTGACAGGTGTCAATTCCATACATTTTCTGTATCGTTTATTCGGAAATGAACTTTATGCAATGGACATAAAGAAATGTCAAAAACGCATTCATAGAATGACCGTACTATAGGCAGGTACAGTTTTCCCAATAAGTATTTGACCCATCACAACGCGATTTTTGCAAGCTTCTACCAACATTAGTTTAAGTTTTTGTTTGTAAAAGTAGGTGCAAATATCCGGTGCCGTTTTTATGGGTCCTCGAAAAATTACTAGAATTTTGGTTTGCATGGTCAATTCAGTACAAATATTTTGCTATTCTCCGATGTCAACTTTATTGCATTTATTGTTGCAATCTATGTGGTTGCTAAACGTTTTTGATGCCTTATGTTTTCTCGTCTTGAACATTATTTTGTTTGTTAGATTTCATAATAATAAAAAAATCTCATAAAGAAACTGTTAGTTTTCATTTCAGAATAAACATAAAAAAGAGTAACATAATCTACACTGTAAGCTATAAGCAAGGTTTATGTTACATTTGACAATTTAAATTTTTTCTGTTCGGTTGTTTTAAAAAAATAATGTTTTTTACTATATGCCTGGCTTTTATATTTTATCAAAATTAAGTACGTGGTATTATTTGTACAATATTGTCCGAAATTATCGCTTTCCCGATTTATAGATTTCTTTTCTTTTTTTACAAATAATAAAAATATTTAATTACTTACCATAAATATGTGTCTAAATTAAGATCATAAACGTACACGGGTTTTAAACCCGCATTTATAGTCAGAATACATAATAACATAATTCGGAATGTTACTTAAATATTGATATAGTTTCATATTAAAATAAGGATTCGGACTGCTTTTGACAGATCCCACATATGTCCAACAGTAGACGTTCTATAGCCGAAATGGTGACGATTACGAATAGAATTAAAATATATTTCTGTTGCTTTATGCAATTTTTTTTTAAAAATATTTATAGATTTCATGTTTGAAATAAACATAGCTTTAAATGAGAATTTCGATTAAATCTAAAGATAGAAATATATTTAAACCTTTTAAATTCTGAAGTTCACTGGCAATACTCCGTCATAGTTTTTTTAATGCACTAAATAATTATAAACTTATTCTCTTAAATCATTATATACCCAAGTGATGTGAATATGTTACCTTATAATTCCAATAAAGTTGTTGTATAAATATTTATTTTTTTACACACAATAAAGGCAAGAATTTATAGCAAATAAATTGCGCACACTGGCCACAAACACACAATTTAAACAAAAATCTTATTCAAGATTTGAATTCAACTGCGGAGGTTGCGAGTTCGCGACGGAATGGCAACCGCAGAGCAGATGACCAACTGTCAGTCCACCTCCACAAACGACCAATACAAGTAATGTAACGATTGAGCGACGTTTCCGAATCCCACGGTAGTTAAAAACACGCAGGTGTCGTCAACATTTCAGTGATAGTTTTTTTTAAATTTAATAGCCCTTTCAATTTTCTTGAACAATTTTTTTTATCAGCCGTATTTCTGAGAATACATTGGTTTAATATATAATACAAGCGATACGCCACCGGCTGAAATTTTTTACATTTTTTTTTTGCAAAACATATGCAGAAACCTTCCTAGCTTATCGCTCTTTCCTTTAGTGAAAACCGTATCAAAATCTATTGGGTGGTTTAGAATTACGCGAAAAAACAGACAAGAGGCGGACAGTAACTTATTATAAAATATTTATAAGTATAGAAAATCTGCAACCACTGTAACCATGTGTTTTAGTAACAAATTGTTAAGATGAACGTCTGTCCATCTATACATATAAAATCGTAAACAAGCCGTGTCCATAAATTAAATACTTTTCAAAAAAAAAAAAAAATAAGGTATGTTACCGAGGTTAACATTTTTGAGGGTTTAGAATTTTTATCTGTTTAGCTGATGTTTAGCATGCGTTTGTGCAGGCTAATCTTAGAAACGGCTTAACCAATCTTAATGCAGTTTTAACTGATTATTGTAGCAAGCTTCCCCTAACATTGTTTGATTAATTTCAATCGGTTTACAAACAAAAAAGTTACGCGCTATACCTAATACTACGCGTACGAAGTTGCGGGCTCAGCTAGTTTTATATGTGTGTATGTATGTATGTATGTATAGAATATACATTGAAAGACACTTCTAAACTTTACCAATAAATACGGAGATTCATTTTTAACGGTTTGGAAACCGCGAAACCCAAAAAAAAAAATTGTTGCGGTAACACTGTTCAAAACCAATTCCATTTGTATAATCACACTTGATTTTGTCACGTACGAAATGACATACTTAAATGGGATTTATACAGATAAATTTATTTACTTACTTCAAGTCTTTAGTGTAAGTAAAAACAAACATATTATACAAAAAACTGTAAGGGCGTGTGTAGTAAGTATAAAGAGTTTTTGCATTCGCACCTGCAGCGTCAAGGTTGGCAACACACGACACGATAGCCTTGATTAGAAGCGATATAATGATGTCACTTGGTTTCGGCATTAAGTTTAGTTTCTGATGAATAAACGAAACAATTATTATGAAATTAAATATTGTTGATGAATTTTACCAACCCAACCAGTAATCCGTCCCATGCCTTATAAGCCATAAGTTTGGTACATAAGCTACAAAGACATATAGTTTTGTAATCTAACAAAGTAATTAAGTCTCTTGTCGTATATTATAATTAGATGGACTAAATAGGTATTTCTCTCAAGCATAGATATCGCAAACCATTATTATTGCTAAGGTTTCTCAAGCCTTCTGTATTTCGGAGTCGGTGACACTAGCAGCATTCCACAGACCGACAATTTCGACAATCCTGAACTTTGAAAATAATTTTCAGATTCAATGCATTGATTCATTTGGCCTAGGCTCATAAAACTCACTTTCCCGAAATGTGCACTTTTTCTAAACGTACAATTGTTTAGAAGGATAGGAAGGTGCAAAAAGTCTCAAAAAGTGCACTTCCCAATTGGAACACTTTCTCAAATAGAGCACATTATCTCAGAAGATGCACTTTAATAATAATGTCTTTATTTCAGACTTTCGCCCATAATTACAAACATCAAAAATAATTTACAACGCATTAATACCTAAATAAAATAACTTTCCCAAAGAGTGTACTTTTAAAAAAAGTGCACATTTCGGGAAAGCGAATTTTATGAGCCTAAGCCATTTATTTGAGCTGGCAATTTTATAAGTACACACACACACACACACAGCGCTACCAGCAAACACTCTTACACAAACAAAATACTCAACAATTATTCTCCTTTTTTATTGTTTTATATGAACATGATTGTTTCATTGTTTGACTCCTGCGATACAAGAAATGCTTAGTTGCAGAGGTAACAGAAAGGAACTATGTAGGTACAATTTCTAATAACTTTGTTGGATGTTTGTTACTCTTTAACGTAAAAAATACTGAACAGATTTGCATGAAATTTGGCGAAAAAGATAGTTTATTACCTGAATTAGCATATAGGATTCTTTTTATCCTGGAAAAATCGTCTAAAATTATGAAAAATTCGGCGCCACTGTCGTCACAGTCGCGGGCACCAGTGATTCAAATAAGGACTTATAAATTGATGATTCACATAATGATTCACATAAGCGTATAAATTTAATAATTAGTAGGGTAAGTGAACCTTTAAATAAATACAAATATTTGATAATTTATTCTACAAATATCACCCGTTTAACAAAACCACCTTTTGTAGGTTACATTTTGAAATGTAAATATTATAGGGTAGGTTCCCAACGGGGGCGGTACAGACCCCTAGTGGGCGCTGGAGCTGGAGCAAATGGGGGGCGTTATGATAGTCAAGGGGGCGGTCGTGGCGTACCTATCTGATTAGAAATTTAATATAATAAAAATACTTTGAAAATACCTCTACTTTCATTAAAAAACAAACATTTTATCTAGCCGTCTAAAATGTTTATCTTATTATTATGACGTAAATAAAAATTAAAACATTTAAATAACCATTAAGTATAAACTAATTAATTCGGTTTAGGACTATCGGTAACGACCCCTCTGCCACGACCACGAAGAGCACGATTAGAGAGAGGGGGGGAGAGACTAATTTTTAATTTGTAATTATTAATAGATAACAGACAGACATATAAAATTGGTATAATTAACTATTATGTAAAAGGGGGCGTTGGGATCCTTTTTCTTGTAAAAGAGGGCGGTAGTCCATAAAAGGTTGGGAACCTATGTATTATAGTATAACATAATTTCCACACAGTAATTGTCAAACAGCTCGTTTTACAATATCAATGAGAAATTTCGTATGAATCGCTTGCTTTCACTCTCTTAAATGGTAATACAAACGAAACACACGAGACACCGTAGGTAATCATACATTGCTGTGATCCAATCCAATCTAGTTATCATTACTATACGGTATACTACACGGCCGCTAGTTTGGTAATGATAGTGCACATTGACTGCGAAACCTTATAATGACGGTCGAGATTTATTGTCAAAATTTAAAATTATAGACCCGACATGTTTTTAATGGTCTTTTCTTTGTTTGGAAATATTTTCACTCGCAAGGTTGTCGTACCTGTTCAATTAGGACGAGGTAAATTCTCATCGTTCAATGAAACGTCAATGAACGAAAATAGATCATATTTTTTGTAACAACAAAAACAAATTATGCTTTTTTTTTCTCACATCTAATTTTGTTTGAACTGAATAAAATCAACGCTCATGTTCGAAGAGACGAGTTTAACTAAAATAAACACAATGTTAATTTCAACCATATTTCTCCAGGACGAGAGCCGATGTTTGAAAGTCTGTTCTTAGAGCGCCTTCAGTTGGGTTTACATGGGTCCCAAAAGGTCGAGAACCTTTGTTTGCCGTGGTAGATTTCACGAATAATCCTAATTTACAAATGCGAAAGTTTGTATGATGTTTGTTCCTCAATAGGCCGCAAAAACGGCTGAATGAAATTTAGCACAGAGATAATTTATTACCTGGACCTATAGGATACTTTTTATCCTGAAAAATGTTTAGTTCCCTGGGTTTCTTTCAAAAATATAAAAAAATCGGTGCCACCGTCATCACAGCGATATCAATGTTAGGCGTTATAACTCGTATATATATCAACGCGTAGGAAGTCGCACAGCTAGTAAATAAGCTTTTCTCAAACATGCTCGGAAATGTAGGCATTCTTGTACTAAAAACAAGCCACGAAGTTTGTAATTCTTGGCTCATGCATTTCTTTCTCGGCCCAGGCCGAGATGTTGTATGAAAATTCATTCCTGGCCGTTGCTCAGCCTGATGAAACCCGAAGTTTCACGATTCTTCACGAACACGCCCGCCGCTGTCACAGGCGTAGTAGGCGGGGGCGAGCGCACGCTCTTTTCATGACTGGGCCATATGGCTGTTTCCTTTGCACTCATTGAAATTAAAAAATAAAAAAGGCGGGCAAGCAGACTTTTTTCAGTACCTACCTAAATATTTATTGCTTTTAGTAAACATTTGCGTTTGTTTTATTCTAAATAAAACTGTGTATATGTAAATTAATTTTTTACTAGTTTTTTCATTTTATACAATTTTTTTGCATTATCACGTGTTTCATTATTTCCTAACATTTATTGAGAAAAGCACTATACCAGCCTCGACCGGAATGAGGATTGCCGGACTCAGATCTTTATCAAGGCCTCGCTAAAGCTCGGCCTTTCATACACCCTCAACACTACAAAAATATTCAAAATATAAGCCTTTAAAAAGCTCTTTAAGCGTTAACCTACGCTGCAAAATAGTTTTCTCATAGTCGCCAGCGCTACTCCTATGCAATGATCACGATCAAGGGAGTTCTTGGAATTATTTAACAATCTACAAGTCATTTCAGATAAAAAGTGTTAAAATGTACTTCCCAATTCGATTTTTTAAAGCGAATTTCATTGTTACAGACATGGTCCACTTTCTCCGTGAGTTTTTTGTTATGGCCGTAGGCGCCAATGAGGTGTGCAACGGTGGATTCATTACACGGCTTCGCATTGTTATTACTTTATAGTCCGGGAGGTAGCGTTGCATTTTTCATGGCAATTTCAGGCCGATAGATTTTAGTTAGAACAGTTAGTTTCAATGACGGTAAGAATCGAATGGCGGGTCAGCAGGCGCACCCGAGGTGGATGAGCGAGGTAGAAATTTTTGTTCAGGTAAAAGTTGAAACTTCAAAAATCAATATCAGGCCGCTCAAAAATTTCACTAGCGACTGTTTATATAATAAAAAAAATTACTAAAATAGTCAGCAACTCAGATAATGGTGGATTCCACGTCAGCTGATATATTCGACCTTATTTAAAAGTAATTATATTAGAATCATATCAGGCCGCATGAAATTAATATGAATTACTTCTTATATCTAATAATTTATAAAAATACTAGTCAGCATGTTGTTACTTGGTGGTAAGGTCGTCAGCAGGGCGGTAACAGCGCCGGATTGGCCATTGAACGTCCATTGAATGAAGTGTTCAGCTGACAAGGAATCCACCCTTAATCCTTCTGCTGACCCTTTTATTTATTTATAAAATATATTAAAATAAACTAATAATTAATTTTCAACGGCCTGAATTCGATTTTCTTATTAAAAATCGCATTTTTATCTATCTTTTTTATAATAAGTGAAATAGACATCATTTTCGCGACCTACATCCCTATTATTTTTTATTGCAAACTTATTTTGACCTTTTTTATTCATTTTTGTTTCACTTTAACTTATTTTATAATTAATTACAATTAACTTTTACTTAAGTCAATCAATACATACACTATTTTTTTAATGGCTACGCAGTTATTTCTGAAATGTGAACAAAAAAAATATTTTTAACATTTTCGTTAAAATTTATTTTATTTAGAAATTGAGAAATTCTTACATTCCTACTTGAACTACCTGAGCCCTTACCTATACTGTTAGAACTCAGGTAGACAATCCCAACTATCCAGAGCTCCAAGAGCTAGCTGGGGGTTCGCTATTGTTCATTCGGATTGTTGGGGGGTATTTTACGTAGTCGGCTAACTGAAGATCTCAGTTTAGTCGTGACTTTCAACGCACTTGCTTCTTAAAAATTAAAAATGGCGAAAGAAATAAAATCGTTTTGTGTGTTTTGTTCGAAAAAAAATGAACCTCTCAAGTCGTTCACTGATGATACTTTGAAACGGTGTAATGATATTTTATCCATTCGAAAAGAACATAATTTATCTATGAGTGATTCAAAAGTTCCTACAGATATGAACGAATATCAAAAATATCACCCCAAGTGTTATAAAGTGTTCACCGCGTTGCCACCAAATCATCGAAAATTTCTCCAATCTCTCTCTTCAACAACGCCCAGGTAAGATATATGTTACGAACACAAAAACTAATAATAGTTTACGGCAAAAAATAATAACAATACATTTTTTTTTGCTTTCAGATAACACTCAAGAAGAGGAACAAACTGTAAGACTACATGACGAAGAAGACAAGGAGAGTGAAGAAGATGAAAGAGCATATGACTTATCAGACGACAGTAGTGAAGAAACTGAATATGAATCAGATACAAGTGTGGAATCTGATGCTGATGACTGACAGTAACGAAATGCGTTTTTTGTATTACTTTAATATTGAAAAATATGTATTATTTAAACATTTAAACATAAACTTTACAATAAACTGTAATATTTGCGTGAACATGTGATTTGTAATATGTTCCTTACATCCCCATTCCTCAAAATATCTAAAAAAAATCTAATGTAGTTAAGTTAATTGTAATTAATTATAAAATAAGTTAAAGTGAAACAAAAATGAATAAAAAAGGTCAAAATAAGTTTGCAATAAAAAATAATAGGGATGTAGGTCGCGAAAATGATGTCTATTTCACTTATTATAAAAAAGATAGATAAAAATGCGATTTTTAATAAGAAAATCGAATTCAGGCCGTTGAAAATTAATTATTAGTTTATTTTAATATATTTTATAAATAAATAAAAGGGTCAGCAGAAGGATTAAGGGTGGATTCCTTGTCAGCTGAACACTTCATTCAATGGACGTTCAATGGCCAATCCGGCGCTGTTACCGCCCTGCTGACGACCTTACCACCAAGTAACAACATGCTGATTAGTATTTTTATAAATTATTAGATATAAGAAGTAATTCATATTAATTTCATGCGGCCTGATATGATTCTAATATAATTACTTTTAAATAAGGTCGAATATATCAGCTGACGTGGAATCCACCATTATCTGAGTTGCTGACTATTTTAGTAATTTTTTTTATTATATAAACAGTCGCTAGTGAAATTTTTGAGCGGCCTGATATTGATTTTTGAAGTTTCAATTTTTACCTGAACAAAAATTTCTACCTCGCTCATCCACCCTCCCTGAGCCTGCTGACTTTCATAAGGCGAGATGACATCTAATAAACATTGAATTCAACTATGAATCAAGCGACCTGAAATGATTATGTCATTTGCAACGCTGCCTCCCGGACTATTAGTTTGAAAAACGTTATGCAAGCGATAAAGGTTACTTTTGAATGAACGCGTTCGCTTCAATAGTAGCAAAAATATACGTAGGCCTCGATCAACAAACGGCAAATATTATCGGAGTAAATCAGAGCCTGAAAAGATCTCTTTTGGGTGGACTGTGACTTTTTATGGACCTTTTTTGAGTTGAAACACACAGACCTGTGTGTTACAGAGTTGTTTTATAGAAGACTAGTCGAGCAACCGCAAATTGAGACCTCTTATAATATTGTCTCAATCGAAGACAAGTCTGTCACGACTTTCTTAAATTTTCAATTCAAACTTCATATTATGATGATAAATTGTTCAAAGGCCTCAGTTGTTTATTGCTCCAAAAACAAAAATGAAAATAGTTTTCTTCTGTTAGATGTCTCCGAAATGCTAAAACTTGAATCAATTAGATTTATCGCAATAGATATCTAGCATTATTTTAAAATAAATCGCATAATACTTACTATTTTATACAACACAAATTTTGTTTGCATGCATTTAAAAGGTACCTTTTGTAATTTTAATTGGCTGCCTATTTAGCACAAAGAGTATTAGCATTTGAAGCTCATCAACACCATAAACAGCAATGGACAGTTATTGGATGGACAGTATTGTCTTACAAATCGGTCAGGCATGACACGAGATGACATTAACATTAATGATGTACCGTTTGGAAATACAGTAAGTGCATTTATTGTATTGGAATTGGGACTGCCACGCTTCTGTATTGCGTAGGGGATGTTCGCTGAATCCAGAGTAGACTGATTCTATGCAACTTTGTGGAGACAGTGTGCATCGTTGGTGCGCGGGGTTCGTATCAGCTCCAATAGCATCCTCAATTGCATTTGCTGAAAGGCTTGACTGAACCATTGTCATATGGTTCGGTTGCTGACTATTTAAAATATCACTATATATAAAAATGTATCTCCATTTTCCTTGGTCACGGCATCACGCGTGAATGGGTAGACCGATTTAATTCGGTTTTCACTAATGGAAAGAGGGATAAACGAGGAATGTTCATGTATATAAAAATTGCACCCCGGGCGAAGCCGGGGGCGGGTCGCTAGTTATTAATAAAACTCATTATTATAAGATCGAAAATGAACCATAAGTCAACTAAAAATGATCTAGACGATGTATTGAGCAATAACAAAATATCGAAACACAATTGACGCAAATTCAACCAAAGATGGTGGAATTCCTAAGCAATCAAAATCAGGACCGCCTTTAACCTATTGGTGATCCTGGGAACTTTAGAATAATGGAGCCCCTATGACTATGACAAAGAATTATTTTATTAAAATAGGTAAAACGAATATGAAATTCAAATTTTACATTTATTCAACCGTTATTTTTATTTCTTTAATTTACATTAAATTAATAGGTATAATTATAACAATCAGCATTTACTATATGCAAGTTAGTGTTTTAAGATCCATGTTGATTGAAGAGGTCGCTTTCAATCTTTAAGAAGCGTTTGAGTACACCACATTCTACGGACGTCAGCGACAAACAGGTCAATCTTTCTTGAAGCATTCTACTTCAATTTGAAGAAGGAGCGTTCCTCGATGCAGTTAGGCGGGAATAGAGGGGCCCCATCGATGACGGAGCCCTGGGCACTTGCCACGAGTGCCCAGTGGAAAAGAGGGGCCTGATCAAAATGCACTAACGACGA
This sequence comes from Bembecia ichneumoniformis, assembly GCA_910589475.2. Classification (NCBI taxonomy): domain Eukaryota; kingdom Metazoa; phylum Arthropoda; class Insecta; order Lepidoptera; family Sesiidae; genus Bembecia; species Bembecia ichneumoniformis. Next base: position 5,385,946 of record OU342543.1, read on the forward strand.
GGAAGAATGTTTTAGAGGCAAAACTAACGGTAACAATTAAAATCGTATTAAAGGGAGAATTTTAAAAAACCATGGGTTAACAAGAAAACAAATTATACAAACTGTATTCATTGTCTCGAACCTGGTGACACAGTTTAGTTTAAAACAAATAGATAGTGTGAACTAAAATCTTGTCATACACCGTTATCACGTTTCACAACTCGTTTTAAGGATGTTTTGTTAAGTGAACGCGTACACATTTTAAAGTTTGTCCTCGATTTTTTTTTCTAAACTATAAGTCATCAAACCGAAACAGTTTTTCTATAATAAAAATGAAGGATCCGTCGTTATAATATACTAGCGACCCGCCCCCGGCTTCGCGCGTGGTGCAATTTTTATATATGTATATGAACATTCCCCGTTTATCCCTCTTTCCATTAGTGAATACCGAATTAAAATCGGTCTACCCGTTCACGCGTGATGCCGTGACCAAGAGAAATGGGGATTCATTTTTATATATAAGATTACCTATGTATTGCAGGAGTTGGTATTCGAGTAATTTACAAATGAAGCTAAAGGAATTCTTCGAGAGAAAAGATACATTATAAAAAGATGTAGCAAGTAAGACTTCCTGAAATCAGTCAATCCTAATCCTAATAACATTCTAAATGATAAAGTTTATATGTTCGGATGATTGTTACTCAATCACGCACAAAGGGCTGAATGGATGTGATTGTGGCATACAGATGCATTAAAACACATGGATTACAGATTACATGGATTAACATATAGGATACTCCTTATCCTGGAAAAATGTTAGGTTCCTGTGGACTATATTTATATATATTTTATATATCCAATGCATACACTTTTTCAATAAGTCTTGAGCCACAAGCGTCACCATTACGCAAAATTTAAAACAACGACAAAATAAAACCAAAAAAAAAAACTATGTAATGAATATCTGCTGATAAAACTTCTTGGGATTCATGACTGAACATTTGTTTATTTTATGTAGGCTGGTATCAATATGTAATTAATACTGAAAAGAGCGTTTATAAGTCAAAAGATTTTAAAAAATTAGACGAGTGTATGCGACTGAAATTACAAAGGATAATTAATTCATTGTTGACTAAAAAAAGATTTTAGAGGGGTTAGATTTAGAATAATCCAATTCTTAGCCGCTTGGAATGCCATAAATATAACACCTTCCTAAGTAAATCGTCAGATATTTTTTGACGTGTGTGGGTGAAAATCATCGCAATGACGTTCAAATAAACTTCAAAAGAATTTATGTGAGACCCCGACTATCGGATTTAAGAGAGAAACGCCAAAAACCGGAATATAATCTTTGTGCTCTTTTAGTGCTATTCAAAAATAGACTTTTTGTAAATAAGCTAGGATAAGTTTTTGATGGATACATTATGAGATTGTCTTTCTACGTATACCTATTCAACGACGACGCGCTTCACAGCCGTAACGTTTTTAGAGTCTATTCAAATTTACAATTAGCGGGAAAAAGGTGGCATTAAATGTTGCAAAACGGATCCATTGAAGAAATTCCCGCAACTCCATTAATGGCACAAAGTTGTTATTAAAATTAAAATAACGCTAACCGTGCATTTAAATTGTTCACGTAGTGAATTTTCCTGTTCACGTGTTTCTGCTTAAGGTAGATTACTGGTAAATATTTGTCAGGTATTTACTTATTTTATAGAATGTGTGTTAAAATTAAACGTATGGGAAGAAACGAACAAATAAATGGTGAAATTAGCAATGACTCCATTAAGCGACCCGCCCCTGGCTTCGCCCGGGATGTAATTTTATATATATATATATAAACATTCCCCGTTTATCCCTCTTTCCATTAGTGAAAACCGAATTAAAATCGGTCTACCCGTTCACGCGTGATGCCGTGACCAAGGGAAATAGGTCTTCATTTTTATATATAGAGATATTATATATAATGGAGTCATTGCTAATATATATATATATATATATATTGACTACACACAACAGTGTCTTTAATTTAATTAACTTGTTATTTTAAGCAAACATAAAATTTGTACGCAATTACTAATGCCGGAAGAAAACATTTTTGTGTTTAAGATTTTAATTGTACTCACATTTTTATGCTAATAAATATTTACTTCCATGTATTGCTTGAAACGGTATTGTATTCTAATAAAATTAATGATTTTAAAAGATTGCTTTGTAAAATCAATCGATTTGATTTCGGTAAAATTTATATGGGCAAACATGCTGACGGTTCGACACCTACGAGTTATTAACACGAGCATGGCCACAGGCAGATTGCAGTTCAAAAGTGCGCTACCCACCGTGATAGGATAAAGGATAAGCACAAGGGATATAAAAAGAATAGGACTCTGGTATCCCTTTTTCAGTCACTGATACACAACGCACGTGTCGTCTAATAAGGAGGCGGTTACAGCTGCAAGTCTGGCCAATATGCCCTGCTCATCTAAAGTTGTGATATAAGTTTTTTGATAAGTTGTGAAATAAAGTGTGAACAAAATCAATACTAGAATAACAATTTTTCTTTTTGAGGGGAGGAATTAGCAAAAAAAAAGCGTTATTTTCGTCACCTAAGTAATTTGACTTGTTAAGAGTAACATTAAAACCTAGATAAAAATACAGTGAATATTTATTTTAAAAAGTTAAAAGTTTAAAAATTGGGCAGATTTATACAAGAAATTATATTTTTCTTATTATATGATAAAAATAAAATTTTTTATCTTATAATAAAAACATACATATATACATATATTTATATATATAAAAAATATATCTTATACTTAATATATAATATTATAAGATAAAATATAAAAATATAAGATAAAATTATAAGATAAAAATAAAATTGGTTTTAGTTTTCAATAATATACTCGTAAATAAGTACACAAAAGACAATACATAACTTCATATGCATTTTCTTACTTATTGCAACACAATGAACGAGCCGTCACAGTGTTATTTGAATATCGCAATTTATTTGCATTAAAACACGATAATTTCCTTTAAATAGTATTTAAATTGAAGTCGCTGCCCGCCTGTCTGTCTGTACATCCGCTAACTCCTAAAATACGCAACGGATTTTATACGGTTTTCACTAATGGAACTAGGGTTAAACCAATAAGGTTTTTATAAATAACTAGCTGAGCCCGCAACGCAACTTCGTACGCGTGGTATTCGGTATAGCGCGTAACTTTTTTATTTGTAAACCGATTGGAATGAAACAAACACTAAGAGTGTTATTACAAAAAAGATAAACATACATTGAACATGTGTCAAAAAAATTTTTTATTACAAAAGCGTGTTTAAGCAGTTAGAGTTAGGCACGGTTTAAATAATACTTTTCATATTTAAATACATGTCAATACTTGTCGATACTTGTCGAAGACTCAAAGTTAGTCTACTGCTTTGTCTCTAATTTTCGCAAGTTGTATTTAGTGGTGTGGTTATGATTATGATGAAATATCGGGTTGTTTTTCCTTTTATTCTTGAACCCAATTTTCTTCACCTTCACGAATTTTAATTTTAATATTGCAATTGTCCATTTTTTTCCATAATTTTTATTTATATTATACTCATTTGACAATGAGTAATGACGATTGACAAGTCTCGATAAACACATTCCATTCTTTCAACCGATCACTGTTCTATGTGTACAATGTACTCATTATACACGTAAGTTTTGGTTCCAAAACATACTTATGGCGGTGTATTTAGAGCAATAATTAATTTATAATCACACACGTCACTGTTTTATTTATATATAGATAATTTTAAAATATTTTCTGCGTAGGATATTCTATTAGCACATAACAAATTTGCATAGAAAGGAACGTTTCGGATTGAACCAAATGAAGTTCAACGAACGTTTTGTAATGTTGCTATTTTATAATTTTAAAATAGCAACATTTGGTTGCCTATAGGTTGCCTAGCGATGTTTTGGTAAGTCAAAGGACAAACACTATTTTGTAATAGCGAAGGTTAAACATTATTTGAGGCAGGGTTTAAACTGTGAAATTGTATACAAATGTCATTAGACGCTGTTTGACAAAACACGTGTTGAGACATAGTTTAGTATTTTTTTTTTGTAATAACACTGTAAATGTTACGGGGAGTTTACAATAAATCAGCGAAAATCGGTTAAGCTGTTTCTAGGTTTAGCGTGCATAAACGCACAGACAAACAGACAAAAATTCTAAAAACTATTTTTTTGACCTCGGTACGGTAACATAAACACAACGTGTACAATTTTTTTTTTAAATATTTAATGTACGATTTTATCATATGTAGTTACAGATTTGCAGAAAAAATATTTCACCCGTGCGAAGCCGGGAGCGGGTCGCTAGTACATGTATAATTGTATATAATATATTTGTATAATTAATTGAGGCTTGAAGTTTTTTTGCCTATGAATATTTTTATACTAATAATAGTAAAGGTCAACAACAGACAACCTTTTATAGACAGCATTTGTGTATAGTGTTTTGATCAGTGAGTAATACCAGAGCCTATTCCCCCGTACCCCTCATGATTTTATATATACATCAAGGTCTGACCAGTCGGTCCACTTGATTGAATGTGGCTACTGTCGCTTCATGATAAAAGCAACACCAGGGGAGTACGTCAGTGCTCACTTGCACAGCCGCTCCTCCAACAATTTATTTAGCGCTCTCATGAAAATCCCCACATAGTAGCGAGATGGAAACAACACATCGGGTAAGTTCATTCCGATTTGCGTGTCCGTCGTAAAAAAAATCTACCCCTTCGGAACACTTTAGTGGATATTGTTCAGGTAATTATTTCTTATAAATATCTTACTGGTTTTTGCCAGCGTCTCTCGGGAATATCCAAAATATCACGATGATCGATTGAGTGTGAAAGGATTACAAACAAATTCACTTTCGCATTTATTCTTACATACCTCTATTATAAAACAAAGTCCGTGGGGGACTTTGTTTTATAATAGAGGTATGTACGCATCTGTTTGGCTATATGTATGTTCGCGATTATTTCAAAAACTATTTTTCATGCTGTTTTCATCTATGTATCAATAAAGTGATTTCTGGGGAAGGTTTAGGTGTATAATTCGTTTAAGGTTTTGTGTAAATTGGTTGAAATATGGACGAAAAAAATTAAGACATCTGGAAGCTCTCATCAAAAACGAAGCCACAGAATAAATAATAGTACTAGCGTACAGAAGTTGCACTCCTTTCACATTCAATGTGAGCGACGACGGTAGGCAATTATATTACGGCACACACTGAGTGACAAGAGGCCTAACGCAGCCTAATCCCGTTTGAGATATAACAAAACAATATATGGTGGGATTGTTTCACTTTTATAGGTTTACAAAAAAGTCCGCGACGGCATATGTCTATTTTTAAGGATAGCCTACTATACCCATTCTAACTTCTAAAAAAATCATATATAATGTGGTATTTAAAAATTTATTTCGACGGATACATTATTAATTATTATCAAATTAAATATGTTATAATAGGCCCTTTTCACCATACAATTTAAATTAATATCTTAGGAGAAAAACTACGCGCGAGAAAATAAATTCAAGCGGTCTCGCACCAACGCGACGCGAACGACGGGACTCACCTGATGCAGTTGCAGACATTATACATACATACATATATTATTTGTATATTTTCTAATTTTTCAACGCGGACGTAGTCGCGGGCTCCAGCTAGTATATTATAGTTAGGATTCAATATGTTGGTATCCGTTACAAACTCACAAAGCCAATATTACCTGAATATCGTATGTCAGTGTTAAGATAACAATGAAAAACTACTTTAATGACTTAGGTTTCCCACATGCACGCTTCTTAAGTAATGAAATAACCGCAAGGCCTCGAGGAACCATGAGATGTTTTGATATCGCGATTACATACTACTAATAAATAGTTGTAATCATGTTGTAATGTACAATCTATCTTTAAAATCCAGGTATTATCTTACTAACAGCGTGCCAGATCGACAGTACGAAGTCACCGGAGAGATACCACCGTCGTCGATGGTAAAAACGGCGTAGCCGAGGCATGAATATAGGAAATCTACTCAGGTTTATTGGAAAAATCAGCAAGTGAAAGATTTTTCATAAATTTTTTTGTTATGTAAAAGTTTTCAGGCAAGTCCACTTGATGGCATATGGTTACCGTAGCCTATTAACACAAACAACACAATAGGTACTGCAAGCGCGCTGCCGCCCTTAGTAAGGTAATGGATAGCTCTAGCATCCCTCACGCCTTCACCGAAACACAACAACACAAGGGTTACTACCGCCGAACGCACTTCTCAATTCATGACTGCGAAACGCATGCCTCTACTAAAATGCCTAATTATAGTTTTTCTTGTGGTTTAGTCTGCTAAGCCCCAGAATGTTGGCATAATTGAGATATCGATAGCAGGTACTATCGATAGAGTTAGGACCCGTTTATGAGGTGACCTTTATAGTTTATTTTAGAACATCCTTGAAATTGCATTAATTAACACCTATTTTACTTTCAATGTTATTGATATGCACAACCTTTTTTAATCTTTGATATTTAAAATATAGTTTCGCCGCATGAAATATAAATAAAAATAATCAAACATAAAAATCTACATATATATCATAAAAAAAAACAAACGAGGATTTATTGAGAATTTATTCAAAATCCAGACAGACACTTCTTTAAAACCGATTTAAGTCTAAAATCGTGTTGCAGTTGTGTTGTAAAAAATATCGAAATCGTGACCGCGGACTCAAGACTGGTTCTGCAAGATAATCTCACTGGCAATACCTAATTTAACTTAGACGAATAATTACATCATTGAGCTAAACGCGATAACTACAAAGTACCTATATAATATTCAGAATTCAGTAGTGACAATGGTAAAATGGACGTCTTTTGTAAATAAGGTTACAAACTCACTGTAGGTACTTGTAACCTGACGAATTTAAAAGAAGCAGTAGAAGAAATGACCGTGATGATTTATAAATAAAAAGTTTAGACTAGATAAGTGCCTTGATTTGATGACTAATGTTGGTTTCATAAGTCAGCATTGGATGGAACTAAAATTGCAACCAAGACAAGCGGTGTCTGGAGCTTACTAACCGTGCATCATTAGGAGCTTCGGGTAGAAGAGACATCAATACCGAAAATGATAAGCAGAGCAGCACTTAATAAAAATAAAAGAAGTCCACAGTGTAACAAGACTAGACTAGATCATGAATAAAACAGACTTTACTGTGCCAAATTTAAGGTAACAGAGATTAATGAAAAGCTTAATCAGAATCTTTTATGGTGATAAGGTTCTGTTATCCCAGGACATAACCCAGGATCCAATTGATGTGGGACCGAAAAAACATAGAATAGTAGACTTTTAGCACAGATTTACGAGGTCCGACCTCAAATCCTGTTTTATGGTCTATTGGACCGTAAAACATCCACGAGAAAGCTACAATACTAATTAAAGCTTTTACGGGCGAGATGAATAGATGTCTTTTGTAAATGCAAGTAGCAAATTGTAAACGCAGTCTATTTCAAAACTTTTGGCACTCTTCCAAGTTAGTTTATACCTAAAATAGTGTCTGGGAAATCTGACCAATTTGTGTTTTTGGTGCAAAGTTTACGTGATTTTGTACTTGCGTAGACTAGTTATTCAAAACCTGTTTTTATTTACTGCAAAATTATCTTGAAGTGATCAATCAGTTGTCACATAATATTATATGTAGTAAGGTTTTCATAGCTGTAAAATCACTTCTAGGGTTAAGTTATAGTGGCAGGGCACACTGTGATCCGCAATCAATCTGAGCAGCCCGTCTGACGGCAGTAAAAAAATTCCTCACAAAAGACCACCGTGAAATAAGCTGTTTCGATTAGGTATGCCAGGGCTCGTTCCTGTATCACCAACTTGGTCGTTGTATACTCGAAGTTGCTTGTTTTTATAGACGACGGAAAAACCACACACCATCAAGAAAACTACATGACATTTCAAAAGAAAATAAAATAAAATAAACGAATGTGGACTAATGGGCGTGACTAACAGGCAAACAAGATAACCTTGCTAAGTTGTTTAATTAAAAATAGATAATTTGTTCTTTGCATCTCACATTTATATCCCCGCTGATATAAACTTAATCCTCTCCACAGCCCTCATTTTTACCAACTCTATGAGGTCAATCAAGAGCGTCGGTGGCGCAGTGGGAAAGACGCGGTCTATCATATCGAAAGGTCTGAGTTCGATCCCCGAATCATGCCATGTCCCAATGGGTTTTTTTTCTATAAACTAACTGCATTTTACTGATTGCTTTCAAATGGTGAAGGAAAACATCGTGAGCAAACCTGCATACGCCAAAGAAGAAATTCCAAGGCGAATACCGAAGTGCACAAACCGGCACTGGGCCAGCGTGGTGAACCATATAGCCCATACGCCCTTGTTGGGAGGGTAGGCCTGTGCCCCTGCAGTGGGAACATATATTAGGCTGTTAATGATGAAAAAATTATGACGAGATCAATGAGGTTCATTAGCAATGCTCCCTAAACATTCATCCAATTAACAAAACAACACGTACGTGTGATTGTTTTACGAGATTTTTTTACTATAAAAAGGAAATATCCATTACATTTAATTTATAGCGTAGCTATAGACGTTGCAATGATGTCGCAGAAACCTATTCGTAGTTGTGATGGCGGTAAACATAATAAGGTACCTATAGTAAACCTACACCTATAGAAAAGCCTTCGATCCAAATACTCCGTGAAAATTGTTGATCCTATATAGTACATCTGCTGCCCATACTAATTGCAATCGAGGCACAAAAAGTTAAAATATTTATCATTTTTAACATTTTTGAGGTATCGCCAGTGTAACAATATCGTTTGAAACAAGAAGTTCTGAATCTACAATCTATGTATGCATTTATTGTATTGTCTATTTTTTAAACTTAAAAAAGAACACCTGCAAGTAATTCAATACATCATATTGTATTGATTGTAATTGGAACTGTGCGTATAAAATATCTGTGTTCGTCACGGACACGGATGAGTGGGTAGATTTATTTGCTCTCTTTTATTGATTCTAACACTCTGTTATCTCAGCATTATCAAGTGAAACATGTAGTAAAAAGACCAAATTTTGAATTGACGCGACACGTAGGAAATGATAGACATAAAGTTTTCGTAGTTGGTGATTTATATATTTGTTCATTGTTTCAATTCCAAGTATTCTAGTATGCTGTATGACCACTACTAATGCATAAGTACTCGTAGATGCCTACTTAGTTGTTTATTACAAAGTCATAGTTTCCCTTTGTCTTCGTCAACAAAATCCTGAATCTTTGAAAACAAATGATGATACCCATTTTGTATGGAAAAAAGTTTTTTAGGGACCAATATTTTGTTATCAACAAATAGATAACATTTTTTCTTAATGTTTTAATTTATTTAACTGTTTTAATTGATTAACCAAACTTCTTTTAAATTATCAACTGTACTTATTTGTACCTGTCAGACAGCACTATCATTTTCTCTTCTATTTTAGAAAAATATCAGGTAACAATTCTAAAATATTCAAAAAGCGCCTGGCGAACTGATTTTTACACAAAACAACCTTTAATGAAAACCTACAAATAAATACATAAATATATAATGTAAATATTGAATTTTATAAATAATAAAACAGGTAACTATTATAAAAACGGTGAAGAACATAATATGTGAAATGTCGACGGAAAATCATCGGTGCAACAAAATCTCAAATTACAATCGTTCCTATATTAACTATACAATGATTATTGTGGCGTTAATCATCAACGATAAAATGTTGGCACCAAATGTTCACTGTAAAATGTAAAATATTATAAGATAACAAACTCACTCACCTTTACTGACTCCGTGGAGCGCTTTAACCGAGGGTGCCTGGCCGAACGGAGCCTTAGGTACAATCGCAGCCCCTTTATTTTTTTCAAACAGTGCTTTGCGTTCTCTCAATGACATTTCTGCCGGATCCTTTTCTTTGGCACGCGGGCTGCCCGCTTCGAACATTGCCGCTCTAGACAAAACTGAATTCCTGTCAACATTCCCGTTCAATTTTGGCGCTAGTCTCCTTATTACCGGCGATTCAATTGCCGGCTTGTCATCGTCAGCCGGCTGCTTTGTTTGTACATAACTGTCGGTTTCGTTGTCGTTATCTTCGAGATCGACGACATTGTTTTCCTTATCTTTGTCAATTTCACATTCATCGACACTGGACTTCCGCGGCGGCGTCGGCGCCCTGTACTTCTTTATTGACGGTTTTTTCGTCACCGTCGCGGTATTGTTGTGGGTGCTGACGACCATTGTCGCCATCTTGGGGGCTGAGGCGGCACTGGGGGTAGTCGATGCGCACTTCGGCTCCTGTCGGTCACGATCGGCGTTTTCCGTCGCAGTGAAATCGTAAACGAGCCTCGATTGGCCGGCGGAGACGCGCCGGTAGCCGTCGCCTTCCTACGATTGGACAACGGTTGGAGAGGGTGAGGGGTTAGCACGTGCGTGCATTACGAGCGTCGACGGGCGGTTTCGTTCGGCGGTGACCCGGGTTTATTTCGCGGCAAATAGAAATGTGGGTTAGCTAGCGTCGAGAGGGCTGGTGAAGTTGCATCATTATTTATATGGCGAGACGTGTTACACAACACCTAGGCGTTGAGGCGAAGAAATGTTTCACTGAATCGCGCGAGCGCGGACAATTATTTTAAGCGAGAAGGTGGAAAAAAAAGAGGTCACAATAGTTCGTTGTTGAATGAACTTGTATTATAACGCCGCCTGATGCGTCAGCTGTTTCGCGTCTTTTGTTTTGTTTTTACGCCAATCGACGTGCGAGCGGTTGATGCGCGTGAGTCGCCGGTGGCGTCGATTAAACAACTGACCGAGAGGATTGTTTTGTCGAGGAGAGCCCGCCTGTTGTCTAGCGTGGCGGGGTGTCGGGAGCAGAGGGTCGCACACATTAACGGCAACACGTGTGATTAAGTGAATAGACTTTTTTTCTGTGATACTGTTTTATTTTGAAAAGCTCGTATTCGTATATCTAGTGATAAGATGCGTTAACCCTTATACATGCAATGTCTAATCAACTAAATTTTATACTCAAATGAAGTAGGTATACGTGATGGATATTATGGCCTTAACTATCACCCCCTTGTAATTGGTTAAAATATTAATTGCATAGGTACCTACCAATTTCATCGTTTAAGCAAACGTATAAACGATGAAATATGGTAGGTACTTATGTTCATTAATGCACAAACACTTTTATAATTATTTTATATATTCAAATTATTTAAAAAGTGATATATTGAAGCACATTAATAACCATTTTCCGTGTTATTTACTGGCTACTTTGAATATTATTATTGTATAAACAGAAATCCATGGTGACTAACACCTATTAAACGTGCCTTTTAATGTAAATAAAATTTACCTTCGAGACTTTTAAGTAGACATTTCATCACCCGTACAAAATTTCTCAGAATCGTTTCTTATATTATGCAACCGCCAATACTTATACCTAACTTACCTATACTTGGTTAAACATTTGAAGATTTAAGTTACATAGTGCTAATGAAGTTTTGTCTTATTTAATGGTTCATGATTCATGACAAAGCATGTTCTCGACCTATACTGTACCCACAACTTATAATTAGACGCTTCAAATCTCAATTAACATACATTAGCAACGAAACATTAGTTCTCTAAACACCACACACCATCCACACACCCAACAAAGTTGGGTCAAGGTCAAAGTGGAAAAAAAATCCAGCAACAAATTATTTTATATTAAATATTGAGACAAAATGCCTTATGTGTTTATTAAAGAGCCATCTCGTAATTATTATTACGAGTATTATTATTTGTAATTATTATTTGTTCATATATGTACATATATTGTGTGTATTAGAGGAATAAAAGATGCTTTCTTTCTTTCTAAATTTTGTAGTACATACTTGTATTGTTGCCGATGGATGATTAACTCTTACATAAAATTGTTGTGAGATGGAGCTATATGAATACGAATGTGTTTCGCTTACATCCTATACTAATAATGCAATTATTGTGTTAAACCGGCGTCGGTTACAAAATCCACGTCGCCGTAAAAATAAAATAAAAAAAAGAGCTTCACAGTGTCGCCCAGGTACTATTTATAAAATACACTACAATCTTGCGAGGGCTGAAAGAGACACAGAAACTCTTCACTGTGTAATCAATCGTCCAAAACTCATATTACCCCAACCTAATATAATAATTGACCCTAACAACCAATTCACGCTAGTTACATTTCGGGTCCCCGACTCCCCATCCAAAGCCCATCACGATACGAACGTATCCCACTTGACAAAATGTCAATGACACCGGTCACCACAAGCAAAACACTGTCCATTCTTCAAACATAACGACTACAAATCCGGCGATTGTAATTTTTTTTTACAACGCGTTCTAAACAATAAACTTTTGTCATGCATGACTACTGCACTGGGCGCAATATCTACAAAAAAAAAAAACACTTTTTGTGCTGAGATTTTTTTTATTAGTTACATTATCCTTTTAATGTACATCAACTCATTTACTGTTCAATTGAATTAATTATACTGGTATTTAACTGTGAGAACACGTCGCCGATGTTCAAACCAGGTTCAAACAGTTTTCGTGCTGCAGAAGAGGGCAGTTCGAACAATTTATAATTTATCCAATAGACAGTCATTAGGAGATAAATTTAAGGAGATCAAGATATTAACGGAAGCATGTCAATACATATTTGATAACTAGCTGAGCCCGCGTGGTACTTCACACACTAAATGTTACGGGAATCCTGCTACAAAACATTAGTGAAAACCGCATTCAAAGCGGTTAAGACGTTTCATAGATTAGCGTGCACAAACGCACAGACAAACCGACCAACAGACAAAAATTCTAAACACTATTTTTTTGATCTCAGTAGGTACCAGGTGTACAATATATTTTATAAATCTGTAAGTACAGACACACCTCGTTTACGATTTTATATGTATAGATATAATTTTTGTTCATATTGATCGTTTTAAAAGAAACAGTGATATTCATAATTGTAATACTAGAAATTAACATGATATTGCTTTGATCCACACAAGGCTAACGAAAATAGATAAATACATAATTTAAAGGACAGTGTGTACGTTTCTACAATAATATCCCTGAATTCATACGTGAATTATGATTTAAACATTTGTAAAACGGATAATTCTTAAAAAAGCGTATTATAATAAAGATTATAATACGCTTTTTACTGGAGAGTTTCTTTCGCCGTTTCTTCCCTTCCAGAACGAAATTTTGTTTCCGACACGGTAGTAGTAGTATTTTGACTTCAAATAAGTGATCTTATTTATTCTATTTTTGAGAAATAAACTATTTAATTGATATTATCTTCCTCATACTGTGTGCAACAACATAGGGGATTCCAGTATTTTTCAAATTTCATTCTGCTAATATAAAGTTCAGAATTCGTAGGTACTTTGTTTTGCTAGTGGCTTCGCCCTGCGTCTCATGGTTGTCTTAATGTCATTCCTCGGAGTTCAAAATGTCTAAATTTCAAATATTCTCAATATCAAATATCTCGGAAAACACTCAATCGATTTTAAATAAACTTCATACGAATATAGTTAAATTACTGGCTAAAAAGACATCGACCATTTCTTAACCTTTTCGAAGGCGTAATCTAATATTGTAAATAGTATAAAAAACAAGGTCGGTGTCCGCCTCTATGTTTCTCCGCTTAATTCTTCTAAACCACGCAACGGACTTTGAAATGATATTCACTAAGTAGTGGCAGGGCACACTGCGTTTCGCAGTCATTTGGCCAGCCCGTCTGGCGGCAGTAACCACCCGGTTACAGAAGACCACCGTGAAATAACAGCACGTGTTTGTGTTTCGGTGAGTGAGTAAGGGATGCCAGAGCCCATTTCCCTATCCCCTCTTCCACCTACCTACCATCAAGTGGACCGTCAGCCTGTCTGCCGATCTAAATATAAAAAAGAGCAATAAATGAGGAAGGTGTGCGTATGTAAAATTAAATTTGAATTTATTATTTTTAGATGATCCCTGAGGAACAGTACTTTTTTCTGAATGAAAGGTACCGTATGACTTATTATCCCTGACAGGCGTGAAAGCGTAACGAACAAACATACTCACTTCCGCATTTATAATAATATAAACAATTGCACCCGTGCGAAGCCGGCGCAGGTCGCAGTGGGAGAAGATAAATAATACCTAATATTGTGATAAATTTCAAATGGGATTCAAATTTCCAGCTTACCTATATAAGCTTAGTCAGAAAATCTAGATTCCATACAAGACAAGGTTCGTCTAAGTTCGATGCACCTACTTTAGAAACAGTCTAATCAATCTAAAGTATTTAATAAAAAAAACTCTGTATAGAGAGATTCACATCAACCGGTAACCGATGCGCAAAAAGTTGGTTCAACAAACTTGTTATACGACTAAAACAAAAAGCACATCAAGATAGAGAGCAGTGTTATGAAGTTTTAGTGTATTTTGAATACGGTCTCTTTACACGATTGATCCGAAGGAATATTGTCGTGACGCAACTATGACCAAACCAGACGACTATGACAAAGAATCTTTGTGTCACGGTCTTCATAAAAATATATCTACAAGTATTTTTGTGCAGGAGATAGTGCAGAAGGCTTGCAAGTCAAAATAAGCAAATGATTTTTACTAATCATTGATACACTTGTAAATAATAAAGACAGCAACATTTTATCAGCGCAGCAATTTTATAATCAGGCCGCGAAGAATCATCTAGTTAGGAAAAGTACATGATTTTTCGCGCATTTTCACCTCTAACTGTGTCTTATTTGAGAATGTCATTGCAAAATTTCTAAAACTTACTTAAAAACATAAGAAAATCGTAAAGATATGTACATTTGCTAATTTGGGTTAAGATATAATAAAAAAAATATATTTAAAGAGTAAAATATAGGATCTGATTTCGCTAGAAATAAAAATATCAAAATCAACAACACCTCAAAAATGTTTTGACTCTGTCTTTAGTTCACCATACTTCAATAATATACAATCTTACTGAGGTATCGGTAAGAAAATCTAAAAATAAATGAGCAACGCCTAAGAAAAAATATCAACAACACGGAAGAAGTCGGGAGCATCAACTAGTAGAAAAATAAATTCAGTCTTTTTCATTTGTCCGATAACTCCACAAAATAGGTAGTTCATTTTGCATTTAGAAATTGCATTTAGAATATAAACCAAAACAAATCAACATGAGCTGTAATCAGACCACCTGAAGACGAAAAACGTAAACCTAAATAACTGCAATACTATTTATTCATCAAGGGTTGTTCCAAAGAAGAGCTTATTTTCACGACAATACGGTTTATTCTAGAGGTCGATCGTCGGCAATTCTGTTGTATTTCCATTCGAGTTCCGGGTGTAATCTAAAAGTGAATCTAGTTTGCCGGCAGTAGGTAGAAACGTTAAAATGTCATCATCAGGTGTGCGCGGAACACTTCCTTGTGAGACCACATACACATATAAGAGGACAGATTATGTAGATTTGACAGATGCGATGATAAAATTAATTTCAGACAAGCTAAAAATACGTAATTTATGAACTATATTTTTAGTTAAAATAAACCTTAACGTTAACTTAAAAAGAATTAATATGCTTCGCTCCCAGCGGCTAGAGGCGCGTACAAGATGCAGCAATATATACACTTTATTTATTATTTTTCCCAATAAGGTCGATGTTTGCTGAAAATATACGAGCTGTCACAGAGCTCATGCTACATTTTATGGAGTTCTGGAGTATAGTATGAATACGATCTCGCTTACACAATGCGACTTTTAGTTTCGTTTAGAAACGTGTATTAACTTTGGACTAACTTTTTTTTTAGTGGAGTACGTGTTAATGATAATCAGTATTAATAAACAAGAACTAAACTTAGGTTAGTCTCGGATAATGATTTACTTAAATGATTCCTAAATTATGTCCTAAATAGTAAATGGAGCGATCTCTAGTTATTTCGGAAAGTTTACATTGACCCATAAAAGAACTCTTATTTTATTGAGACGGGTTCCAAATTGTAAATATTATTAAATTGATTCGTTACGATTATTATTAAATTGACTAGGAAACTTGTATTTTGAAGAATTGACTAAAACCACAATCTAACTAAGTGTTGTCAGTATCTATAGCTCTGTGACGTATTTTAAACAAGGTTAGATTCTTTTTTAAATCTAAAGAGTAAATCAGAATCAAATGAAACGCATCAGAATCAAATTTATCTAAATATTGTCTGTACATGTATATCCGAAATAATAATGGTCCCATTCAAGGAGACCCAAAGCAATTTAGCTGAATGAAACGCGAGATACACTTGAAGATGACCCCTTGTATGAGATGAATCCTTTGTATACGATTTTGTTTACTGTTGTAACATACACACGAGTAGTGATACATAATTTTACGATCAAAGAAATTAGAGAGCCAAAAGCTGTTTTTTTTTATCCACCTACTCTAAAAAATTCTACAATTGTTTTCTAGATTTTTTAAATTATATAAATAAAAAATATAATTTTTTGAAAAAAGAATAGAAAAAATAATATTCTAGAGTAAATCGAAAAAAGTATTAAATAACTTTGTGACTCACTGTGATTTTTAGAAAATTTACGAATCAACCCTTACCCTCCCTTCTAGCCTTCTAGCCTCCCTAACTCCCTAATTTTAATTTGAGCAAAAAAAAATTATATCAACATTTTTATGTAAAATTAAATTTTCTAAAATAGTGGCCGAAACTTTTTTTTCTAACTCTTACCACTTTTGTATAATTTGGAAAAACACCTCTATTTTTATTTTTGTCCACCCCAGATTTCATTTTTTCATATTTTTATTTTTATTCAAAAATTTCTTTCACCCGTCGATATTACATATCTTCTAGAAACTCAAATTTTGATTTGGTATTAATATTTCCTGACGATCTTTCGGAAACAATACTTTTTACTTAATGAAAGGTATGTCATTTTCTCTATCCCTGAAAACGTAGGTAATGCTGATTTCATGATGATCGGTACTAATTCTAATATTACTTTGATTCGATAAAATCTTTCAGGACTGTTCAAAAACAAAATATAATCAGATAAAAACAAACTCCTTCAATTTATTAATACGAAGGGGTTTAAAACGGTTTGACATTTCAGGTGCACACAATGCAGGTAACATTGTTTAATAATTTATTATACTATCCTACAACGAAAGCAAAAGTTTTTTTCACGAACAGGAAAATAAAAGAATGAAAAATTTGAATACTAAAATTTTGAAAAAAATACAGAAATTAGTTTTCTACTTATAGATTATAGGAAAACCTATAAGAAGTCCATGATACTAAAATAACACGGTAAATCACTCAATATTATGCGGATAGGTATACATCGTACGGAACCCTCTTCACGCGAGTTCAGCTCGCACTTGTCCCGTTTTTTTTCCTCGATTAAGGCACCATTTTTATTGGAAGCCTTTTTTGGAATTTGCTTTCGTCCCATACCAGTATCAAATTCACAATCCGTCCCGAAACGCAAAGACTAAGCACAGTAAACAAAAAAAAACGTAATATTTTAATTCGTTTTTGTTTTCTAAGACAGATTAGATTTTAGATTTTAGCATTTACTTTTGAACTAAAAACTATTTAAATCCTTGAAGTATATATACTAACAATATGTAACACGTTTTCAGTAACTCGCTTTCTCGTTTGTTCGATACAAAATAAGTAAATGATTTCAAACTAATTTTAAATATCAATTTTAATTTTTGGTTAGTTTTTAATATTATTTAAAACTAAATAAGTACTAATTGCCTACACGACTTAAAAGAAACTAAAATGGCGATGGACAGGAGATAACAATGAGAGAAAAATGAAAGTAGCCGGTCCAATATGGACTCGTATGGCACGGCTCTTTTCAACACGGCTCGCTTACGATTTTATTATATGTAATAGATTATATCCAGTTCAGAAGAAAAAACGAACAGTAACGTGTTGAAGCCATAAAAACACATCAAAGTAAGGCAGTTATATATAAAAAGAGTAAAAGAGTATTTCGGCTCAACGGTTTTTCTTTAAGAACAATACGAAGCACTTCTGCGCATAAAGGCACCGCATTATTAGTGAAAAGTATTGTGTGGCGAGCATGGAGAATTCCCTACTGATTTTACGATACTCACTCGAGGCACAAATTTCAGTTGGACCTCAAAACCATAAACGACCACAATATAATAGAAAATCAGTAGGATAGATATGATGTAGATGTATAGGCCATATAAGCCCCCTTGACCCCTAAAATAGATTTTGTTTATTGTTCTTCTTTTTTCTTCTTACAACCTTCTTTTTTTAATTACAACCTACTATAATATAATAAAACTAGAGTTGGTTTGTTTCTTACTTTTACACCTTTACAGTGTTATTACAAAAAAGATAAACATACATTGAACATGTGTCTAAAAAAATGTTTATTACAAAAGCGTGTTTAAATAGTTAGAGTTAGGCACGGTTTAAATAATACTTTTCATATTTATAACATGTCAAAACTTGTCGAAGACTCAAAGTTAGTCTACTGCTTTGTCTCTAATTTTCGCAAGTTGTATTTAGTGGTGTGGTTATGATTATGATGAAATATCGGGTTGTTTTACCTTTTATTCTTGAACCCAATTTTCTTCACGTTCACGAATTTTTATTTTAATATTGCAATTGTCCATTTTTTCCATAATTTTTATTTATTATATACTCATTTGACAATGAGTAATGACGATTGACAAGTCTCGATAAACACATTCCATTCTTTCAACCGATCACTGTTCTATGTGTACAATGTACTCATTATATACGTAAGTTTTGGTTCCAAAACATACTTATGGCGGTGTATTTAGAGCAATAATTAATTTATAATAACACACGTCACTGTTTTATTTATATATAGATAATTTTAAAATATTTTCTGCGTAGGATATTCTATTAGCATATAACAAATTTGCATAGAAAGGAACGTTTCGGATTGAACCAAATGAAGTTGAACGAACGTTTTGTAATGTTGCTATTTTATTGTTACTATTTGCTATTTTATAATTTTAAAATAGCAACATTTGGTTGCCGATAGGTTGCCTAGCGATGTTTTGGTTAGTCAAAGGACAAACACCATTTTGTAATAGCGAAGGTTAAACATTATTTGAGGCAGGGTTTAAACTGTGAAATTGCATACAAATGTCATTAGACGCTGTTTGACCAAACACGTGTTGAGACATAGTTTAGTATTTTTTTTTGTAATAACACCCTTAGTACTTAACCGATCACACACGTTGTCAAGGGTAGAGAAAAAGACCTAGAAGAAAAAAAAAAGTTGTGCCTCTCGAAGGATCATCCCAAAAAAAAAAGTGTACAGTATTATACATATCAAAATTCTATGAAAAATATATTTCGATGACAGTTTCAAAGAACTAAGCAGACAAGACATAGGCGAAGACAGCTACTTTGTTGCAATCCCAAATATGATATTCAGTCTTAAAAAGTGGAATCTTGGAATCACGTTACATAATTATAACTTCGACTACTGCTTGTCTCTGATAAATATGCCAATCTTTTGTTTCGACCGCCCGACTGCAACGCGGACGCGTTAAACACACGCCGAAGATTTTAAATATAGCCGTAAAAGCTCAGAATAGATCGTAAATAGTATATTTCATTACAAGTGCGGAAAGGCTGTCATTGCAAAGAGTTCCGACAAATGTCTACCCGAGCCGAAGGCGAGGGTTGACAGTCGGAACAAGTTGCAATGACGGTTCCGCACGTGTACTGAACGACTATTTTTAATACAGTTGCGAAAAAATGAAGCGATTTAATAAAACAAACAACTAAACTCGCAAAGAGAATTTCTGGAAAATGGCGCCAACCGTACAATATAAGCAGAGACATTTTTTTTCTTCACGCATTCCGGTAGGCAAAGGAAACTATGTGCCCATACAGCCAAGTCTTCAGTAGAATTTTTTTGTTGATTTGAAATGAAAATGAAATTTAATGAGATGAAATGAAATGAAACCTAACCTAACTCATTAAATCAAATCATTAAATCTGATATTGAAACAAATTCGTAGCTTCTTTTTAGAAATATACGTATTTGCATGAATCATAAAAACTTTTTAGTAAAAACTTCATGGTTGGTTTTTCTTTTTAATAGATATTATTTTGACAGTTGGGAAAGAGAACGCACGAGTGCGGGAAAGGTAAAAAAAAAGCACGAGTGTGTAATAGCCCACTTTCCGAACGCTATACGTCCCTGCAATACGCCACTTTTTGAGCAACTGTATTAAAAAAGTATTTCCAAGGCGGAGTCCGAAGCTTTACGTTCGCTTTTGGGAATGTATGTGTAAAAACGAAGGTACAATTATGAAAAAAAATCTATTTTTTACGTACGTTAAAAGCTCGGCGGACAGGCTGTAATTCAATTAATGGTGACTATCGGGAGCTTATTAACGCAAGCAACGCCAACGTCAGTGCTGTCGACCTCGACAGTGTGAAGGATAAAGAAATGGGCGGTACTTATCTCTTATTCACTAACTAAAACACAAAAGCGCACAGTCGGGCTGTCCATTTTGCGATTGCGAAGCGTAAATAAATGGGTATTGAACTGTTTATCCTATATATATTCATAACTAGCGAGCCGCCCCCGGCTTCGCCCGGCGTGCAATTTTTATATATATGAACATTCCCCGTTTATCCCTCCTTCCATTAGTGAAAACCGAATTAAATTCAGTCTACCCCCGTTCACGCGTGATGCCGTGACCAAGGGAAATGAGGATTCATTTTTATATATAGTGATAGAGATATAAAATAAGTCGCCGTCCGTTTCTGTCTGTTTCTCGGCTAACTTTTTTTAAACCATACAATGGATTTCGATACGGTTTTCACCAATGGAATGAGCGATAAACCAGGAATGTATGTGTATATGATTTGCGGAAAAAAAAGTCCATGGGACGTGTTCAATTTATATTTTGTGTACGAGTCATCATCTAGCTTAATAAAATAAAGGTGAAGATATTGTTTGTTTATTTGAACCGTGCTAATCCTAGAACTACCAGTCGTTTTTTTTTTTTTCATTCTTGAGAAAATTTATAGGCTATATTTATCATCACGTTATGACCCTTAGAAAAAAAAAATTAAATCACTATTAATTGTATAAATACGAAAGTGAGTCTGTTTTTTTACGCCTTCTTTAGAAGACATCATGAAATCACAGACCACCTACCCCAAAAGTAGGTGGTCTGTGCATGAAATGAATTCATAATGACATTTTGCATACACACGTTGTCGGAGGTAGGGTGAATGGGGGGAAGGTGAAAAATGGGGTAACACAAAAAGACGTCCATAACGCCCGATTTAGTGCAGTGTTTGCAGTGATGGCAATTGGCAACATTATTTAGACCGCCATTTTGTTACGTCCACACCTCAGTCAGTGTTTTACTGTTTACCGCTTTGAGTGAATAGTTGTGTGAATAAATGGAAATAATCTTTAATCTTTTAATCTTACCCCGTGTTCAGTGGCTCTAGCATGAGTTTATGATACTACACTCGCTAGCGAGAGCGTAAAACATTTATATGGAAAATTGATAATTTGACATTGACAGTTCACGATTTCCCATACAAATGTTTTACGTTCTCGCTAGCGAGTGTAGTATTGATGTAGTATCGTAAACTCATACTAGAGCCTGGAACTTTACTTACAAGGTAGGTTCGAGTGTTTTAGTGGAATATCTACTCATTATTTTTAATTTCTAGTTGTGTTATTACATCTAATTATAGCCATTTATGGTATTTTGGGATTTAATAAAAAAAATCGTCTTTACCCATCAATATTTGAAGGGGTAAGAAGAAAATATAAAAGTTTCGATCTTAACCCGTTTCCATAATTCATACTAATAGTCAGATGTTCTCAAACTGTACCTGATAAGATGTATAAAAAATAAAATAATAAGTACCTTCCCTTTAATGATCTTTACTTAAAAAAATAAAAATATTTTTGTACCTACCTACATAATATAGATGCAAGAATATAGTTTGTGCAAAGTTTAAATGCAAGTTTAGTACATATATAATATTGATTATATATATTGATTATATATAGTACATATATAATATTGATTATATATGTACTATCTATGATATATTTATTTTGAATAAAATTATTGTTTTGTTTCAGCAATTATAAAAAAAACTGCTCATCTCATCAAAAAACCGTTCGGTCTTCCCTACAACGTGACTGTGAATGGTCAAAACGTTGACAGGACACGGGGTAACTTTCCTCTATAAAAAAAAAAAAAAAAAATCTGAGGGATCATCTAAAAATAAATAAACGAAAACGATTCAACGCCTTAGCAATGAATATTGAATAAATGTGTCTATTGCTATGCTAATCTATGGCGTGTAGGACAGAAGACAGACATCCTTATTAAAGAATTTAAGAGAATATTTTAGTATTAAGCGCTCGGTAACTCTTTCGTGCAGCAGCTTCCAAGGTTATGATAGCCACGACACGATTCTCGTCAACCTTCGTAGAGAAGTGACACCTTCAGAAAAAATGACGCGGAAAGTCGGGAACACTGCCTAGTACAAAACGAACTAAGCGCGATTTAAATCTATGCAATGTAAATCTAATGTATAGAGTTGTTTTAAAACGTCTCCAATGTCATATGCAAAATCAACATTGACTCGCTTGCCAGACGCGGCCTCTTTTTTACTTGATTTACGACTAGTATGTGACCAAAATGCATTGACCAACCTGCTTGTTATATGTATGTATAAAGACGGACAAGGTTAAAGGACATTAATCTCTATTTTAGGTACCATCTGCAATTTTCCAGAAACATTAGTTATATGAATAATATTAACTATATTGTTGTTCTAATAAAATAAAATAAAAACTTCATGTTACAATCATGCGAAGGTGTGGTTTTATGTATTTGTGGAATGGCTGTTCTAGATAATAATATAGATGTCTTAAGGTGAGAAATTAAAAAAGAAATAAACATAAATTTAAAAATATAGGATTAGAATTATATATAAATTGTAAATTATTTTCAATTCAACTGGATGATATATCGAATAAGCGTTTTATCATTACAAAAATAATAAATTCAATCTATACTAGTCTATACTAACATAATAATACTAATAATATTATAAAGAGAAAAGATTTATATCTATGTATTTTTGTATGTTTGTAATGAATAAACTCAAAAACTACTGGACCGATTTTAAAAATTCTTTCACCTATAGAAAGCTACATTATCAGCGAGTAACATAGGCTACTCACACTCCCCCATCTCCCCCCTTTAACCCCCCCCCATACAAAATTTCCGTTTTCCACGAATAATATTTTATAAAGAAACGCGGACGAAGTCGCGTGCAACAGCTAGTAACATATAAAGTAAGACACAGTAATGACAGTGTTTGAAATATCCTTCTAAGCAAAATATAAGACAGGTCACGAAAGAAGATTCCGCTCTTTCGTAACCCTTGTATCGTTAACTTAATTGTACAACTATTTTAATGAGTTATTTACTTCGAAATTTTTACGGTAAGTACCTATGGTATGTTCGCGATGATCTCAAAAACTACTGAACGGATTTTAATGTATCAACAGAGTGATTCCTGAGGAAGATATAGTGTATAATTCGATAAGGTTTTGTGTAAATTGGTTGAACTATGACAGTGATCGTTGAAGATGTTGCAAAAAATCAAGCCTTCTGGGAGCTTTCATAGAAAACGCTGCCTAATCCGTTTGAAATATAACGAAAAAAATGTTTGGTGAGATTGTTTCTCTTTTATAGGTCTACAAAAAAGTACTGGATGGCATATGTCTATCTTTCAAGGATAGCTTACTACTATACCTACCCATTCTAATTTCTAAAAAAATGATCACATATAATGTGGTATTTGGGAAAGCTATTTAGACGGATAGTATCAATCATTATCAAATTAAATAACTTGGAAGATATCGTTAATTAAAAACTACACGCAAGAAAATAAATTCAAGCGGTCTCGCACCAACGCGACGTGACGACGACGGGACTCGCTTGCAGTTGCAGACATTTTCTCATTTTTCAACGCGGTTGAAGTCGCGGGCACCAGCTAATTATTTTTATAAATAAACGTTGATTGTCGCCGAGCAAATTGAGGTTTCTGTTTTTACTATAAATAATAATTATCTTTTAAGATTCTAGTTGTAAATTTACCCTCATAATAAAGAACATTTTATTTTTTACGTAACATTTTGCTTCACAATGGCAAAATGTTACGTAAAAAAATTTCCGACTGCTGCTTGCAGGATCGTATCGTGTTGGAAAATTCACAAATTTTATATGGTCGACGAAAAAAAAAAACACAAATACAGTTAATCATTATTTGCTTAGATTTGAAAAAAAAAATATTAAATTTGTCTAGTGCCATCTATTAATTTTAAATGAAACAGTCGGAGCGTCCAAGTTCCAAGAAGATTCGTTGAATACTGTCTGCTTTAAATGATGCGTAATCTATATCTATACATACAATAAAATCGTAAACGAGCCGTGTTTTAGAATTTTTGTCGGTTTGTCTGTGCGTTTGTCTGCACGCTAATCTCTCAAACGGCTTAACCGATCTGAATGCTGTTTTCACTTATGTATTGTAGCAAGCTTCGCGTAACATTAAGGGTGTTATTACAAAAAAAAATACTAAACTATGTCTCAACACGTGTTTGGTCAAACAGCGTCTAATGACATTTGTATGCAATTTCACAGTTTAAACCCTGCCTCAAATAATGTTTAACCTTCGCTATTACAAAATGGTGTTTGTCCTTTGACTAACCAAAACATCGCTAGGCAACCTATCGGCAACCAAATGTTGCTATTTTAAAATTATAAAATAGCAAATAGTAACAATAAAATAGCAACATTACAAAACGTTCGTTCAACTTCATTTGGTTCAATCCGAAACGTTCCTTTCTATGCAAATTTGTTATATGCTAATAGAATATCCTACGCAGAAAATATTTTAAAATTATCTATATATAAATAAAACAGTGACGTGTGTTATTATAAATTAATTATTGCTCTAAATTCACCGCCATAAGTATGTTTTGGAACCAAAACTTACGTATATAATGAGTACATTGTACACATAGAACAGTGATCGGTTGAAAGAATGGAATGTGTTTATCAAGACTTGTCAATCGTCATTACTCATTATCAAATGAGTATAATTTAAATAAAAATTATTTCAAGTAATATGGAAAAAAATGGACAATTGCAATATTAAAATAAAAATTCGTGAACGTGAAGAAAATTGGGTTCAAGAATAAAAGGTAAAACAACCCGATATTTCATCATTATCATAACCACACCACTAAATACAACTTGCGAAAATTAGAGACAAAGCAGTAGACTAACTTTGAGTCTTCGACAAGTTTTGACATGTTATAAATATGAAAAGTATTATTTAAACCGTGCCTAACTCTAACTATTTAAACACGCTTTTGTAATAAACATTTTTTTAGACACATGTTCAATGTATGTTTATCTTTTTTGTAATAACACTGTAAGTGTTTGTTTCATTCCAATCGGTTTACAAACAAAAAAGTTACGCGCTATACCGAATACCACGCGTACGAAGTTCCGGGCTCAGCTAGTATACTATAATAATTCTTCACTTCGAATATGTTTCACAACATGTAGTCTATATTTCCAAGGTATCAATCAAATAATAATATCCCATTGTCAATGGCGCCTAGAATTACAGTGTTTAATTTGCGGTAAGTGCATGAAACTAATTAATATTCAATGCGGGCGCAATCGCAATTTGTTATTGGGATGCGCGACTTTAATACACGATTAGACGAACAGCAACCGTTGATTCATCGCCCGCAAGTTCAAGAAGGATAACGTTACCAATTCATTAAATTAAAAACGTTTGATTAATCTTTAATAATAGATAAGATAATAAGAGATAAGAATAGGAAACTTCCATACTGAGTACTCGCCGATATCATATTTTTTCAAAATATGTATGTAATGCCCCTGCCACACACTCGTCGAGTGACATGGGAAGTAGCGAGGAAAGGAGGC
The DNA here is from genome assembly GCA_910589475.2 of Bembecia ichneumoniformis. Lineage (NCBI taxonomy): Eukaryota > Metazoa > Arthropoda > Insecta > Lepidoptera > Sesiidae > Bembecia > Bembecia ichneumoniformis. Next base: position 5,412,135 of record OU342543.1, read on the forward strand.
AGAGACATAGTGTGGCAACGTTACTCTTCATGCCGCACGTCATGCTCCTCGTCTTGCCCACCGATCCATGTTTTGCGGCAATATGAACGCGAGTCACCGGCCATATAATCGCGGGCAGACGCACTCCGAATCGAGCGCTCGCTATGGAAACACTTCACGCGTACAGCGACATCTGTAGTCGAAAAATGAACTATTTGAACTTATAAAAGGCGACATCTGTGTATACCGAACGTAACTAACATAACTTTTGTTGGAACATTTGAGATCTGAGTATGCAGAAAATAACTAAATAATATTGTTATGACTCACCATGGAACGTTCTAGAAAAGCGTCTTCGCATATAAACAGATCTGGACAGTTCCACCTTAGAATAGAAGTCGCCCCACTCTCCGGTTATTGACAAGGGAAATTGGTCCTTATGCACACAACATAGAGCCCTCATTCAACAGAAATAGCGTTCCCGAACTTTCAATGACCTTGTTTACAATACGTGTTACTTGTTTACTTACTTGTATTTGTTTGTTGTTTGTTTGTACTAAATTCAAGAAAGATCTAGATGATTGGCAGCGGATATAAATAGGCGAAGTGGCGAGCTAGCGACACAGTTCGATTCTGCGATTCGAAAGCGATACTTCGGAACTTAAACCAGCGACTCATAAGGGAATCATTGACGACTCTTGGCAAGTTTAACGGTTGTATCGGACCTTTCGTTTAGCACTTTTGGAAGTCATCTTGGTTTGTGGAAATAATTAGTTGATTTTCGCCCATACATGGCAGATTGACTCACCCCACACGTAACAATATAAAGTAATTAGGTATCCACTTATCTATTGATACGAGAAAATTTTATACGTTGTGCGTAAACTCCAGTTGTGCGTCGGAACGGATACACAAACTTTTTTCACTATTCGAAAGGAAAATTATTTTAAAAGGACATACTTATTTAAGACATTATTTTAAAAGGACATATGCATTTATTCATATTATGTGTAATAAATCATCAAATTGTAGACGAGAGTAAGTGGAGAGCAAGTATATATAATATATACCCTACGTGTCCATCTGGAATGTGTAACGCACACTATGTAACATTACTCCTCAAAATACCTTAATTAATCATTGAATGTTGAAATAAAAACAGTAATTTTAACCTAAGGCGTCTCCATGGATTTCTGTATTCAAAGAATATAATTTACTAACTTTTTCTATAACTAAATATGTATAGGTATGTATATAAAACAATCTAATTTGCCGTTAATGTGATGCAACTTCACCACCTGATTACTGCTAAAAAAATTGACAAAAAAATAAAAAATATGCTTACAACAAAAATTTAAATGAAACCCCATACCATTAAACCAATCATAGGAAGCCAACTAGATGTTAGTTTGCAGAAAGTAATATGAAAGAAATCTGTTCGTTATTTACATGGATGTAATCAAATATAATATATTTTATTTAATAAAATATACAATCAGAAAACTTGAAAAAAAAAAATACTTACCACTTAATTTTGATTAGATACCATTTTTTTTTTGAACTTTTTACAATTTACACATTAACAATCATATTACAGTAGTATTTTTACTATAAAACGACAAAAGGCTTGCAACATTTGAGCAAAAGAAGTCTTGTGCCCCCACGCACTAAACAGTCAGACAGCGTGAACAGAAATGTGAGCAGCTAGTTTTAGCAGCCAGAAACTATGTAATTTTAGCAGCTAGACGTAACTTTTCCGTCGATCGACGTGTTCGTGGAAAAAGTTATAATTGTTCACCTCTTTCTCGTAAGAAACTCAAAGCAAGGAGAAGATATTAGATTCATTGTCTTCTTCCGAGGCTGCAGTAATTATTTTAAGTATCTTAAGTAAATATACCAATAGTTCTTTTAACTATACAATAACCACAGAGCAATCGTTTGATAACCCTTCAGTGAATATATGGGTACTGAAAGTCATAGTTGCTACGACAAATACAGAGAGACTAGATTTAGGCTGGCTGGGCGCAGCCAATTGACTGTTGTGCAATCATGTGTGTTGTAATTGTTGCCACAGTCATGAATTTTGGCTGCCTAGTGCGCGGGGGGGGGGCCTTAAAATTAACCATAAACTTCTCATTGTACTGTAAATGTCATTATTTAGAACTCTCAGCATAAAATAACATGCTTTATTTACTATTTAACTGAAAAATGCCATTAAATGTCAACAAAATCTATAATTTTACAATAACTTATCATAAATAACGCAATATAAAAAATCCTATAGAAAAAATATGTTAATCAAGTTGATACACTTCGTGTAATTCTTAAAACTAGGTACTTACCAGTTCAGCAACAATGTTATTGTGCAGATGTTGAGGTGTTGACGGCTTTGTGTAAGTGCTGCTATTCACCGGAGTCTGCAAGAAATCATAAACATTTTATACACAGAACAAAAAAATAATACTCTAGAGGAAACACGTTTGCTGAAGCAGCGTACACACGTAAGCACTGCAGTGCTTTAACCAGGTCTGCTTCGAATACACAGCCGTTACACTCGACTGATCATCATGAAATTTTGTATACACGATTTCAGGGTTACAGAACAGGATACAGTCATTTTGGCAGCCCGTCTGGCGGCAGTAACCACTCCCTTACAGAAGACCACCGTGAAATAACAGCATGTGTGCTGTTGTGTTTCGGTGAGTAAGTAAGGGATGCCAGAGCCCATTTTCCTATCCACTCCAAATCTCTTATCCTTAATCCTACTGCAGTCGGCAGCGCACTTGCAGCAGCTTTGGCGTTGCTTGTGTTATAGGCGACGGTAGCCACCTACCATCAAGTGGACCGTCAGCCTGTCTGCCGAACTTAACATAAAAATAACACAGGGTACCTTCCATCCAAAACTGGCTCTGGGAACTAAATTTTATATGTCCTTACAAATATGAAATCTTAATAAGTATTCGTTTGATGAACTTTTGTCAACATCCCGACAACTACTCTACTGACCGGTGATTAACCAATGAGATGAGTTTAATTTGCTGCTTACAAAGTTATTATGATGAAAATGAGGTTGCAGGAATGGAAGATTTGGATAAAAAATACTGAATTAAAAGTACCTGCTGTTTACACTTGGGCGTGGTCTTCAATACTTTATTGATGTCGCTTATAGAATGTATGGACACGTCCAGAGTTGAGGCGTCGAGTTTTTCATTAGCACTTTTCGCTTTTGTTGGTTTTTCAGACTCAATTTGCTGTCAAATCAACGAGAGAAAGGTTTTAGAGTTTAATCTAAACAATTTTAGAGTTTAATATGTGGCAAATCACATATTTTTAGTAAATCTATATACATATAATAAAATTTTAATACATAAATTTTTATAAAACATTTTTATACGTTGTACTTATGTTACAGAGTTCAAAAAAGAGTTTTTAGATTTTTTATCTCTCTGTGCGTTTGTGCACGATAATCTCAGAAACGGCTTAACCGATTTAAATGCGGTTTTCACTGATATATCGTAGCAAGCTTCTCGTAACATTTAGTGTTTCATTCCAATTTGTCTACAAATAAAAAAGTTAGCATACGAAGTTGCGAGCTCAGCTATTATAGTAATAATCTCACTCTTTCACATAAAAATACTGAACAGATTTGGATGAAATTTGGCACACAATTAGTTTATTAACTTGTTTAACATATAGGTTACTTTTTATCCTGAAAAAATGTTGGATTCCCGAGGGATCGTCTAAAATATAAAAATTTGGGCGCCGGCGCGGCGCCATCGTAGTCACAGCGTTAAAGACATTAGCCGTTATTTTTCAACGCAAACGAACGCGGGCACCAGCTAGTAAATAATATTTATAATTTTCATTTATAACAATTCTTTGCAACAACGTTTACATTTCCTAAAAACTATTGTATTTATGGAATAACATCAATGATGGAATAGCATTCCGAAACCAGGTTTATCTGTCTCCGAGAACGTTTATATTGATAAAATAAATTAATTTAAAAATGTATAACCATAAGAATAAATAATAACAAGTAGAATGGAATCTTCTTTGTCCGAGTCCCAAACGCCGCCATTTATATAACTACTATATTCCCCCTTCATGTCGCGTCGTTACGCCCCTCTGTCGCCCAGGCTTGTCGCTAGGGTTGCTTACGAATAAAGATAATATCGCTTTTTTTCTTACTTTTCTTTACTTTGAAACCATTATTTTATTCTAGTTTTATAAAATATGAGATTTATAAATACTTACCTACATTATTATGTTACGTACCTACATTAAATATACTTATGAATAATAAGTTATTATAAGACAGTACCATACCAAATGAAGCCATTTAAGTAAGTATTACATACCTACAAATATAAAATAAAGACATGCAGGCTCACGTAAAACTATTAAGTAATTTATTCGTGCGGAGACGCCTGCCGAAACAGCCCAACCGAGTATCCCGTTTAACATGTAGGCTAATATCGTGACCTTGAGCGCGTCCGGAGCGGGAGTGGCCGTTCTACGTGTTCTTATTTATTCTTATGGTATATTTTTATCAATTTTTGAGTGTTTTAGTTACAATATGGACCTATACACATAAATAAGTGAAATTGGTTTGTTTGTTTATAGGTATGTTGTAACATCTGAAATTTATTTTTGATAAAAGTAACTGAAATATCTGTTACTGTCACAAATGTAACACATGTGCCTAGTATTGTCACTGTGGGGCTTGACACACACAGCTCACAATGAATTTGAGGTTAAGCACTGGGGCACGCACTGGTATTATATTACAATTGCGCAAGTGCGTTTGTTTGTTAGTTAAATTCGTTTTCAAGCCTTAACTGCTCAACCGCTAATAGTGCGTGCGCGCGTGCGTGCGTGCGCGCGTGCGTGCGTGCGTGCGTGCGTGCGCCTGTGTGTGTGTGTGTGTGTGTGTGTGTGTGTGTGTGTGCCCAACACAAGTATCGTACAAAATTGAATACACTCTACTAACGTGGGCGTGATGTGTAGTGTCGTCTTCCCAATTGTTGATTTGATCGGCGAGCGCCGCTAATCGGCCAAATTTCTTCTTGCCGTCTCTCTGTGACTGCAACACTTTCGGAGGCTGCACGTCTGATGGTGGCGTCGCTGCACTGAACTCGGATTCTGTGCGGTGAATGGGCGACGAAAGATTTGGTTTATCTGAAATAAAAAAAATAAAAAAAAGTTATACCTATATGTATATTTTAACATAATTCCGTTTAAATCTTATCAGAATATGAGGGAATATGAGTCTAATTCAAAAAAGGCTTAATTTTTTTTATCAACATTTTTGCGTTAGAATTATGTCTATGTAAATATTTTTTAATATTATTTCTTTTACGATTAAAAAGTGCAAAAAAATTGTGGGAAATTCAAAATACTTGAAACGGTCAGATCGAATGTTATGTCAAAGTCTATGAAATGTCAACAGGCGTGTAGATGTTTGTGATTTTTAACATTTGATTGTTAATGGGCGGTTTTTTTTCTATTAGTGGGACCGGCACCGGCACGACACCGCGGCATTGCCCTGGACCGGCACCGGCGCCAGGACTTCGTTTTTCCACTGAGCTGGTGTTGATGCCGGTTTACGCCCTTGGGTAGTACAGTACTGACACGGACTTTAGCACGACGACACGTACAACGCGTTGTCGTCAAGCCGTCGAATGTATTTGTTATATCTATTACATCTGAGACGCAAATACCAACGCAGAGATGTCGAATTTTGGATTCATTTAATACTAAAAGTGAGATACTTAGAAGGAACAGTTAAAAAGTTTCGCAGTTATTTGGGCCGTCTGGCGGCAGTAATCACCCCCTTATAGAAGACCACTGTAAAATGACAGCACGTGTGCTGTTGTGTTTCAGTGAGTGAGCAAGGGATTACACAGCCCATTTTCCTATCCTTTACTAATCCCTTATCTTTAATCTTATGATCGGCAGCTCAACTGCAGCACCTATGTCATTGCTTGTGTTATAGGCGGGGTAGCTGATTGTCTTGAGACCTTCTCACATAAGAAAAGGACACACTAAAAGTTGTATTTTTATCCTATACCAGTAAACACTTTAAAATGCATATTATTATGAACTTGTACATACCATTTATAGGCAATATTTTTTGTTATCAACAGGATATGAGTTCATGTGTTAGCTCATTTCGAAATCACACTATTTATCAACAGTTAAATATTATCTCAATTCATTAGAATGGCAGCATGTTATTTAATGCATACCATAGATAAAATACTACTTAACCAATTAAAGAGGCAAAAGTTTGTGTGTTTGTACGTATGGGGTAATCATCGAAACTACTCATCCGATTTAAAAAAAAAACGGGACAAGTGCGAGTTGAACTCGCGTGAAGATGGTTCCCTACGATATTACCTATACGCACATATTGAGTGATTTACCATGTTATTTTAATATCATGGACTTCTTATAGGCTTTCATATAATCTATAAGTAGAAAACTAATTTCTGTATTCTTTCAAAATTCTAGATTAAGTAGTTTCGGGGATAGGGGGGGGGGGGGGGGGGGGGGGGGGATAGTCGGACAGACGGACACACGAGTGATCCTATAAGGGTTCCGTTTTTTATTCGAACGTACGGAACCCTAAAAAAATATCACTAATAGGTAGAATAGGTAGAATAAAATGTAAAAGCATTTTCGTGGTAACTGCATTTGCAAAGTAAGTCGACGAAAAACTTTTCAAGCGCTGCTTGAATGGTGAGAAATATATGATTAATTTCTATAGAAAAATTGTAGAGCTTGATAAAAAGTCGGCGACAGCATATCTAACTGTTATATTCCCTTAGGTGACGTTTATTGGTCATATTATCAACAAAATTATGAATCCTTATCAAAATCGGCAAGTTTATCGTCACAAGTATTTAATAGATGTTATTATTATTATTTTTGATTTTTATTGCATATATTTTGGACGTATGGTTAAGGCAGTGCAAAGTCAAGACGCGTATGCCTCGACTGAGAGGTACGCAATTGATTTTTACTGATAGGTATCGAGAAACAATACGAAATTTACGCAGACGAAGCCACGGGCACGGCTAGTTACATTGTATTTAACTTATAAAATAATAGCAGACGCAGGCACAAACATAATAAATAATAGGTAATGGATGCTACATCAAGAACACATAAGAATACATCTTTAGGAAACTAAATACAAAAGAAGCACCTAGTGCTAACAGTAAAAAATAAAAATCATACCTGAATACAAATTTCCCAGTCTATCCAGTCTCGACTTGAAATTGTGGCGGACATTCGTCTTATCAGACTTATTCTCGGCTATCTCTTTTTGACTGTTGTCTGAAATTAATAAACAACAATTGTTTACTATTTATACATATAATTAACTATCTGGGTTGTGTTTAAAGGCATCCAAATATTCAATTTGCTCTTCAAAAAGAAAAAATAGGAGCATAAAATAACTTGAAATTTCATGGCACGGCTTATGGTTTGTTTGTTAATTACTAAAACAGAGTTTACAAATACAAAATTTCACCATACAAACTTAGTCTGAATCTAACCCTTGTTTGTTTGTATAATGTACAGTCGGGGTACGAAAACCTTCATCAGTTTTCAAATTAATTCCTTTATCAAGTCGTAGACTCTTAGTACCTTTTGAAACTAAAGCACTAAGGAGACAACTGATAGAAGTTTGAAATGAAATTTTGGCATGACTGACAATTGTCCTGGTGCAAGCAAATGTCGACTTACAGGTGACGAACCTTTTTTTACCCTGACTTTATATACACTCTATGCATTTGCTCAAGTGATTTATTACTTCAGACACTAGCAAATTACCACCACTGCGTATGCTACCTCCATGGGTCACTTTAGTAAGTGAACAAGTGAAGGGATCATTTTCTTTTTTTATGCTAAGGTCGTCAGACAGGCCGACGATCCACTTGATGGTAGGCAACGGTACAGGTGTTGCAAATGCACTGTAGAGCATATTAGGATAATGGATCCCTTACTCACTCACCGAAACCTAACAACACACATGCTTTTAAATGTCATGGCGGTCTCCTGCAAGGGTATGGTTACTCTCCAGAGTAACCATACCCCGGTAGCCACCTATGGTTACTCTACAGAGCTTGTTTTTCTTTTTTATTTCATTGAATAGATATCCACCAATACCAATGAAAAAAAAAGAATTAATACATAGGGTTCATATTACACATTACTGCAAAGAATCATATAAAAATTTGACTTCCATTCTTGCATAGTTCGCAACTAAATAAGTACGTGTATTTTTTGAATAGATAGATAGATATGTATATGTATAAATAGACTAGTTGAACTTCGTGCATGTGGGTATTTACTTTTTTTTTCTTTGTAAATCGATTGGAATGAAACAAACACTAAATGAATTACATTAGTGAAAACCGCATTCAAATCGGTTAAGCAGTTTCTGAGATTAGCGTGCACAAACGCGCAGACAAACAGACAAAAATTGTAAAAACTATTTTTTGACCTCGGTAACATAAATACATGTATATTTTTTTTATATTTATTGTACAGACATGGCTTTTTTATGATTTCATTATATGTATAGATTTGCGACCATAAATGGGTTAGACCATTATGGTTACCCATTATTACTTAATACATGGAATGAACTTTTTTATCCATTATTTGTTCTATTTATACTGAGATGAGATGATTAGCTAAGACTAGTTAAGAGTAAAACGGGATATGGCACTAGCTTTATAAACTTTTAAACTTAGAAAAAAATGTAGGTATAAATGTAGGAATGTGGGTCGAGACAGCGGTAACAAGAAGGGACCAAATCAAAGCACCTTTAATACAAACAATATTGAACATAAGGATGGAAGAAATTGATCTATTGAATTAACTAGAATTGTTTTTTGCTATGTATAATTTCATTGTTTTTTTTTATTACATGTAAAGATGTTTTCACACATAAATACAATGTAAGTAAAATCAGTAAGTCAAAAGTATAATAATATTTAAGCAATTGTACCACTAACACATAATAATATTAAATTGTTAAATTTTAAGACCCCTAAGTAAACAACTGATTAGTAATGTTATTTACATACAAAATAATGAGAAGTAGAGTGTTTGCTTAGTAATAGAAATTCAATATTACGACCAGTTATTGGAATTGTATTTATCAACATAGGTAATGATTAATGTTTTGTTTTGTTTATTTGAGGAAAAATATTGATTTATTTCACATCGGACTTCGCACAGAGTTGAAATTTTCAAAAATCCTTTCTTAGCTGAAGCTTATGTTATAAAATAGACCACATTCGAAATTTCAGCCTTCTACACTTGGTAGTTTTAGCTGTGCATTGAGCGTCAAACAATTTTATAAGTATAGATTATACAGTTGTTTAGCTAACAAGAAGTAGATGAAGAAGTAAATTTTGTGGTGTTCTGACTTCTGATTAGCCCCTTGGTAGGATTGGTCCTGGTCTGGATCTGGCAACCCCTTTGGCGGAAGTAACCACTCCAATACAAAGGACCACTGTGTATTTCACCATGGTCTTCTGTAAAAGAGTAGTTGCTGTGTGTATGTGTTTGTTCTATTGCATGTGTGCTGTTGCATTTCGGTGAGTGAGTAAGCGATGCCAGAATCCATTTCCCTATAAATTTTTAATCCCTTATCCTTCATCTTACGTGGCGTTTTTGCAAGTGCACTGCTGACGATAGTAGGATTAAAGTTTAGGGTAAGATAGGGCAATAGGCTGAGGCATCTATTACTCACTGAAATACAACAGCAAATATGCTGTTATTTCACTGTGTTTTTCTGTAAAGGTTTGATTACTGCCGCCAGATGGGTTGGTCAATTGACTGTGAAATGCAGTCAATTGGCAATTTTAAGAAGTGACAAGTAGTGACTTGCCACTACTTAAAACAATCACCAACTGTTTAGCAATTTTAGCTATCTATCTAACTAAATTTGTTTCGTATCAGCTCATATATTTGAGGTTCAACTGCTGAGCAAATGTCTCTCCTGTGTGTAAGGAGACATGAGCTATAATCCAACGTGCAAGTCTCTACAGATTGATTAACGTCAAGTAAAATTGATATTGACAATAAGCTTACCTCCAATTTCTTCGATAACCACACCGCTACTGCCACCATACACCACGTTTATTGGAGCCTCCCTTTCTTCCACTTGCACTTCAATTTGTATGTCCTCACTATGTTTTATACTAATCTCTACGGACATATCAGAGCTTCTTCTACCCTCACATTTACTCTCCCCACTCTGTCCTCTTAACTCTTTCTTTGTTATCACAACATCATTCCGAAGCCTTTGTGGTGACGGTACAACCACCTCACGATTCTGACTGCTTCTTCTTGGTGATTTTTTTGGTGACATAACAGATTCCTTTAATGCTTTAACAGGCGATTTCACACTATCTGCTTGAACAGGTACATTTTCTGTTAGAGGTTTCCTTTTTGGAACGGATTGGCCGGAACTAGCTAATTTTTGATCTATCTTCTCTTGTCTAGCACGCGCGCGCTCTAACATACGCTGAAAATAAATGAAAGTATAGGTACTCTATTACATATCGATAATTATAAATTAAAATTCGACATGGCCAAGAAAACAAGTGGGTCGAGGTGTAGCCTTGGGGGCATTATGGTGGAAACCGCCGAAATTGGAGTATAGCCTTCGGGGCTCTATGAAAGTGTACCTACAAACACCTAAATACAAAAAACAAATTGTACATACTCATAGTTGTAGTAGCAACGCTCGAACATATTCTAAAATATGACGAAATAAAAAATGACACCTGTTTTCATAATAAGATCATTTGTTAAAATTTTCTAAAAATCCGTTAATTCTTGCAAGATAAAACGTACCTGTGTAAATGGATCCATATTAAAAAGTAGATGTCACAAATTACACGCACAACATTATCCGTTCAATGGTAAATATTCCTTTTTGTATATGCAAAAATATGCAATTTACCAATAATATAATCAACAGTCAAACACGAACCACAAACGTTCAAATGTAAAATAAAATTCGCCCAATCCTATTCCTGTTGTCCGTTAAATTTTTGACTTTAATTTGACGATGAAGTGACGTTTAGTAAGGTCGTTTAGAAATATTTAAAATTGTTTTTGTTTCTATGGCAACCGCTAGGGGGCGCTTTGAAGAACATTCAGGAAACACAATATAATTATTTTTCTAAATAATAAATTTTTCTAAGTAAGAATTTATTAAGAATTTAAAAATCCATTGTAAATTGAGAGATTACAAATTCGAATTGTATTTCTTTTAATCTTCGGAGTTCTGCATGGGTCTGCACAACACGTCGTCTCGTCCTGTTCTGTGGCAAGGCCACAGTACAAATTGGTCCAATCTCGACTATTTCTCGCAATGGCGCATGAGTACTTTATAAAATAGGAATATAGTCAGGGAATAACAGTAGCTCTAGTATGAGTTTCGATAGTTGATTCAAGTGACACGACGAATGCAGTAAGCGAGCGAACGCCATTCGTATAGTCGGATTTAATATACCTACCACGAGTCATCCTGTAGTTAACTACAGTCACTACGGTCAACTCGATAGAGTATGTAGTATAATGGCATCCGTGCGCGTTTCACACCCATTCATCGTCTCTTTCTAACGTTACACGAAAGACAAAGACAACCGCGGATTTACGAGCCGAGCCGACGAGACAAAGACGGAAATTAACGAGTGCGCAATACAATAAATAACTCATAGGAATTATAGAAGTTTTGAATTTGTTGGTTTAAACGTCTACAAGTACGTTTGTTTGAGGTTTGTTGAGTTAACATCTACAAGTACGTTTGTTTGTAATTGTGACTGCATGATTATTAAAATTTTGGAAAAATATTTAATATGTTTAGAACTAGCGCCACACAGTTCATCTTAATGGTAGAATATATAGAGAGGTAAGTTTAAACTTAGTTTATGTTGAAAAGTTATTGCATTATTCGTATAATCACAAAGGCAAAAAAAAAAAATGTTCACCATTGAAATGTGGACGCCTATTTCCTTAATTTCCAACGCTATTTAAAATAATTTCTAGCACTTCAATGATAATAACTACAATATAGAGTATATTAAAAGTGAATATCGTCTATATTTGCAATAGATTTAGCTTTCTCACGTTGAAAACATAGGTGAGTGCCGCAACTACAGTGAGCGCCGTACTCTCGACAGCGTCTGTCGAGTTTGTGACTCGTGGTACCGAATTTGTACAGCAAAAGTGCAACACGTTCTCGCTAGCGACTGCGGTTTCGATAGATTTTTTACTTGTGCAACCACTGACCTCCATATATACAAGTACGCTGGACCTACGATACCCTTTGAAATGACAGCTCTATAATATGCTTATTTGAAGCGCCCCCAATGCGTGGGAAGAGAACTAAATCTGACGTAACTTGCAAATGGCCGCTGTCTCGTTTAGATTGTTTCCCGTGTTTTTAAAGTGTTTTTGGAGGTTTAACGCGATTAAGCTTGTTAGTTGTGTCGTATTAATTTAGTTGACACATAAATAAGTGGTGGTCATTCATAGGTAAACTATGAAAGAGTGTGTGTTATGCAAAACTCGTTACCAAAAGGGAAATGGGATTACATTCCACAAGTAAGTGAATTTACGGCTAATATTCAACAAATTAAACTTCTATTGATATTATACTTAAAAATCTGTCACTAATCTTAGTTATTATACCTAATTACAACATATTTGTCTTTGTATTACCGGTTTATTTATAAACAATAAAATTTAATAGTGCTGTCAAGTTACCTGTCGATAAAACTTATCGATATTTTTCCTATCGATATCTATTTACTTTTAATAACGGAAATCGCGATGACCGATTTTTATTATCAAATAAATATAATTTTAAAATAATTCACAGGTTTCCGACTGACAAAAGAAGACTGGAATTATGGCTGAAAAACATTGAAAAGCCTAGTTGGCGTCCGAAAAAATATGATTACATCTGTTCAAAGCACTTTTCTGATGACTGTTTTATTAAACATAACTCATGCACTACTTTGAAAAAGTGCAGTATTCCAACAATGTTCTGTAGCAGTGCCCGTAAGTATAAAATACGGTATTATTTCTAAGATATATATTAATGGGTCATACATAATATTTTTATTCTGATGAAAATTCAATAGATTTTGATTTTGTATGATGAGTTATACACCCTTCCAGTTATTTGGGAAGCTGTCCCTTACACCATGTGTTAAAATAGTATATTAAATAACGAATATTGTTTTTTTTTTCTTCCTTCTGATAGGTTCAAATTACGAAAAAGGCTGTTTTATTTCAAATTAAAATATCATATGTTTTTGCAGAAAACGTATCTTCAATGCATGAAGTATCTGTATTATCTGGAACAAGGATGGTTACCTCCGCACCCCCTGTACCTGAGACAATAGCTGTTGATGTACAAATGGATCAGAATAATACCAACTTGAGTGGTAAGTACTTAATCAATAAAATTAGGACCACATGTCACCTTTTATGTAAATTACTTCAAGAGCGCGCTATAAAACAGTATACTCTATGATATAATTATATTTATTTTTTATTTGTGGGTTAGTTGTTGATAAACAGAAATTTTGTTTTTAGGTCGAAAGCGTCGAAGTACAAGCTGTGACCAGCAACAGAGTACTCCCTCAAAGAAGGTTAGGTCTCTCTCCGAAGTCTGTGATAATATCAAGCATGATCATCGTTATGAAAACACTCCTGAGTCATCCAAAAAAGCATTGCAGAGGGTTAAAAATTCTTTGAGAAAATCAAGAAATCGTGTGAAAGTCTTGTCACAACATGTGAAACGTTTAAAAGTCAGCGTCTCTAGTTTACGCACTGTAATTAGTGAACTAAAGAAAAAAAAATTATTGGTGATGATTGTGCGGATATGTTAAATCAGTATGATGATTTTAAGCCACAGTTGCTTAAAAGGATGTCAGTAAATACTGGTGGAAGTGTAAACCGTTCTAAGTATCCACCAGAGTTAAGATCCTTTGCGATTACTCTCCATTTTTACTCGCCAAAAGCATACAACTTTGTTAGAAAAAAATTCAATTTAGCATTACCACATCCAAGTGTAATACGTTCATGGTACAGTTCTGTCGACGCGAATCCTGGGTTCTCTGTTGAATGTTTTAATGCTTTGAAACTTAAAAGTGACCAAGCAAAACAAAAAGGTGAAAAACTAATATGTGCTTTAATTATGGATGAAATGAGTTTAAAGAAAAGTTGTACTCGTAGTCGCGATGGTGTAACTCGTGGTCATGTTGATCTTGGTATCGATTCTGAAAGTAATGATTTATCTGATTGTAAAGACGCATTGGTTTTTATGATTGTTCCCTTAAAAGGCAATTGGAAAATACCAATCGCCTATTTTTTTATCAATGGGTTATCTGCTGATACAAAGAGTGCCCTTATTCGTCAGGCTCTAATTCGCTTGCATGATGTTTCGGTTGAAATATGCTCTTTGACTTTAGATGGGCCGCCGGAGCATTTTTCAACAGTTGCTAAACTAGGGGCAGTGTTAGAAACAGGAAGCAACACGAAACCTTCATTTTATCACCCTTCAAACAAAAACCACAAGGTTTATGTAGTATTTGACCCCTGTCATATGCTTAAAAATATTAGAAATTGTATAGGTGAATTAAAGGTACTTAAAGACCACGAACAAAATTTAATCAAGTGGGAGTATATAGAGAATTTGGCAGCTTTGCAGGAGAGCGACGGTCTAAGATTAGGAAATCGGCTGAGAAATTTACACGTAAATTATAGAAAAATGGTGATGAAGGTCTATCTTGCCGCCCAAACCCTAAGCAACAGTGTCGCCGATGCCATTGAATTTTGCGACAAAGTTTTAGAACTTCCAGAATTTAAAGGTTCTGCTCCCACAGTTAGATTTATAAGGGCAGTTGACCGTATTTTTGATTTTTTGAATGTGAGAAATCCATGGGGCAGTGGTTATAAAAGTCCACTCAGGACTAGCAATGAAAAGAGATGGCGGGCCAAAATAATGGAAGAAATCAATTATCTTAGCCAACTAAAGCTAACTAATGATACATTGTTGGTAAAATCACGTCGCAAAGTAGGTTTTTTGGGGTTTTACAATGCAGTTATTTCGGTACTTCATATTTACGACACGTATGTTAGAGCAGAAAACCCCGAACTTAATTACTTATTGACATACAAACTCAGCCAAGATCATTTAGAGTTATTTTTTTGTGCAATACGCAGCCGAGGGGGTTGGTGTCCAAACCCAACAGCTGCTCAGTTTGTGAATGACATCCGTCATTAAATATATAGACATCCGTCTGTACGCCGCCGTTAAAAACTACTCACTATATGTTACTGGTGTAAATGTACGAAATTTTTTGTCGCGACAAATTATTTGGGCTCGCCAATGAGTAGTTTGTTGCGGCAAAAACACATTTTTTTGTAGACTAGTTACACTTAAATAATTTTCCAACTGTTATTTAAACAGTTGGAATTATGATCAACTGAAAAATTATTTGAGCAGTTATTTTATTTTCGGGTGGTTGGTAAATTACTACAGCAGTAAAACATGAATAGTAATAAAAAGAAAATTTAGCGGTTATTTCAGGTTCAAAAATTATTTAAACAGTGTAATAAATGAATGGTCAGTAAAATAATGGATGGGCGGTAACATCCGAACATCACTTTAAAAAGCAATTTTTCAATAAATGGGAGATTATATTACCAAAAAATAAAGAGGAATGGGCTCAAGGAACATCTACTTGCCCAAATTTCTTTAAAATGTATATGTGTAAACATGTGATTGGCTTAGCCATACGCTTGAAGTAAGTACTTCAAGCGCCGTGGCTTAATTTGATTTGATACAGATTCTATGGAATAGGCCAAAATCGAAGACGAGCCAAAACACGTGCAAGCAAAATCAGCTGTCAAAAATTAACTAAACATTCAACATGGCCGAACTTTTTGACATAACGCATATTCAGCATATTCGTCTACTTGATCACTCCGGCATGATTATTAACGATATTTTATTTGGTCACACTGTCTAACAAAAATTATTCTTCTATTCAATGATGCGTTTAGTCTGATTTTGTCGTGATGTATAAAATTTACAAAAATAATTCAAATTTCCCTGTTAAACGCAAAGTACGAAAAATTGTTGATGGTATGTAACTATGAAGATGATGAAGGTAACTAATAAAAAATGTTAAAGGATTGTACAAATATTTTTATTTTCTATAAATACCTTACCTATTCCACTCCATCCTAAACAAACCTCATTTCTATTTAAAAATCGTGCTCCATTTATTTTTGGATCTAACTAGCCACATACTAAGTACCCCTTAGTCCGGCTTAGGCATATCCTAAGACCGGCAGTGTGCGCCGGCTTCAAAGAGAATATAATCACTACGTTATAGCCGGCTTCTTCCGTGGTACATACATAGCCTATGTCACTCGGGGATAACGTACCAATCCAACGGTGAAATAACTTATGAAATCGGTCTAGTAGTTCCTGAAATTTGCGCGTTCACCAAACAAACAAACCCACCAGTTTTATAATATTAAAACACTATAATAAATATATACAACCCGTCCGATATATCTGTATCTGTCGGAAATATCGATCTATTTTATCTCATTGCCCCATCTCTATTATTAGTTCCGTTCCCACCCACTTCTGCAATCAGCGCCAAAATGGCGAAAATCAAATCGCCTCACTATGGCCCGGCTTATCATAGGTCCAGCGTACTTGTATATATGGAGGTCAGTGTGTGCAACTCATACTACCGATTTTAGTTCTTTGAGTGACCGCTAGAGGCGCTGTAGGATTTTCCATATAAATTTTTTACGCTCTCGCTAGCGAGTGCGGTCATCGTAAACTCATGCTAGAGCCACAGAACACTGTATACTCACAAAAAGAGAGAATATTATATTGTTACGACTAACCATAGAACGTTCTGGAAAAAGCATTCGCGCCGGCTAAAGTCTCGAAGGTATTAATGCCACTTCCCGGTTATTGGTTCTTATGTTTACAAGATAGAATTCACATTCAACAGAAATCACACTCCCGAATTTCAATTGACTTGTTTACAATCACGGAATAGAAAAAAATTCCGTGTTTACAATTTTGTTTATATTTCTATTAAATTTGAAATAGATCGAGACGTTTGGCGCCAAATATAAATAAGAGAGCCGGCGGGCGGGAGTCAAAGTTTTGTGCGAAACAGCAATTCGGAAAAACTCTTTCTGAGCTTTTGTGAAGTTACCTGACAGTGAACTGGCGACTCATTAAGGGAATCATTGACGACTTTTGGCAAGTTTAACGGTTTTATCGGACAAGTTTAGCCCTTTTGGAAGTCATCTTGGTTTGTGGAAATAAATAGTTCGGTTCGCCCTTACATGGCATTGTTTCTCACCCCGCACGTAACAATATTTTGTTATAATCTTCTTGTGCTTAATATTATATTATATATATTGTTATATTATTTTGGGCTTATTTTAAATACGTATAGAATATTATATACAAAAATAAAGTATCACAACCATGTGTAAGTGATTAAGTTTTTATTGTTTTCAGGCAAACCATGAACAGTGCTATGCGACCTTGTTGCCGAACCAACCATCAGAGGAATTTCATAACTTTGATCGTATGTAATGACATATATACTAGTTCATAAGTTGAAAAACCTGTTAATTCTTGTTGCTACTCTTAAAATACGTACGATAGCTCATTGTAAAAAAAAACAGTTAATAATGTCAAAAATAAACCTAAAAATCCGCAATCCACTACCCAGTCAGTGGTCGGCGAACTGGTGAACCCTATATATATTACTTAACTCTATGTTTCGAACTGAGCCAATGTGTACCAATGTTTCTTTGAAGTGTGACGAAAATGTGACAAATCGCCAACACTAGCGATTCCCTTACAGAAGACCACCGTGGAATAACAACACTTGTGCTGTTGTGTTTCAGTGAGTGAGTAAGGGATGCCAGAGCCCATTTCCCAATCGCCTTTCCCTTAATCCTACTGTAGTCGGCAGCGCACTTGCAGCAGCTGGCGTTGCTTGTGTTATAGGCGACGGTAGCCACCTACCATCAAGTGGACCGTCACCCTATCTGCCGATCTTACCATAAAAAAAAGAAAAAATTGTCCGCAAATATGCGCCATTGCCCCGTGTACACATTGGCGTTGGCATATATTTAATACTCCTATATTGCTAGTCCCCGTAAGTTGCAGCGTTGCCGAGACGGAACTACATATTTTCTCTCACTCGTTGATACTTGACGAGTTATGCGCATGCGTTGCGACAGTACTGGGAGTAGTGGAAGAAGCCCAGCCAATAAGATGCTTATAATGCTTATATGCTATTATATTATTAAAATATATTTGTGCAACAGTTAATTTTATGTAATCTGTGCATTTTTTCAAGTATGCTTGTTACCTAGTCTATGTCTCTCACTTCTCCAATAAAAAATATATAGCAAGACGTATGTGTTTAAATTGAAAATCGTAATATTCGTAATACTCAAAAAATAGCTCGTTTAATGGGTGGTTCACTACAATCTGGATATCTAAAACCTTAATAGCTATAAGATGCTTATTATATTATCTCGGACATGCGCACAACGTTCGAAGTCTTCATGAGGGAGACAGACATATATATGTCTGCACCGTTCTGTCGGCATCGGTTCGGTGCAACCTACTAGCAATATAGGAGTATTAAATTTATGGGCGTTGGCTTCTATTGGCCAATGTGTTGACCGAATGTGTACCAGAGGCTCTAGTATGAGTTTACGTACGTAAAACTTTTGTATGGAAAATCGTGAACTGTCAATGTCAAATTATCAATTTTCCATATAATTGTTTTACGCTCTCGCTAGCGAGTGTAGTATCGTAAACTCATGCTAGAGCCACAGGCCCCATAAGTATACAGCAAGGTATACAGTGTTCTGTGCTATATATGTTCTGTTTTCTGTGGTAATTAAGTAATATTCCAAAGAAAGTGATATTCCCGTGTTGTGGTGGGTGATTTGATTTATATTTTGTTTCCGTTAACTGTGTTGATTGATCACTTTACATAGGTAGCGGTTTTAAAATATTAAACTGAAATAATTATTAAAATATTATTAAAATGGATGTAACTGATGAAAATTTGGCGACTCTTGCGAACTACTTGCAGCAGACGTTAAACCCTGATCCGAGTATTCGGAGACCCGGTATGCTTATTTCACTATATTTCATGGTATTCATATTACTATCTACTAAAAATTTAAGCTAAATAGTGTAGTAACTTGCTTATTATTGTTTCATACTTCTTTAGTACTAACATTCTTTTAAATATATTAGGTTATGTAGTACGATTTGCTTAGTATACATACTCAGCAATTGAGAATGTATGTACTCAGAATTTGAGATCTGATAATGGAAACTTATTTTATAATTATTTATTATGCTTGTTCTAGCCGAAAAATTTCTAGAAGGAGTGGAAGTGAACCAGAATTATGCCATTTTGCTATTGCATCTTATTGACAAAGATGCCGTTGATCTTACAATACGGATAGCTGCTGCTGTAGCATTTAAAAACTTCATTAAAAGGAATTGGAAAGTGGTAAATAATTTGTTACATTATTTCTTAATGTCACTTCCCAGAGTCTACTTCCCTATCCTCTCCTAATCTCTTATCCTTAACCCTACTGTAATCGGTAGTGCACTTGCAGCACCTCTGGTGTTGCTTGTGTTATAGGCGACTATAGCCACCTACCATCATGTGGACCGTCAGCCTGTCTGACAATCTTAACTTTAAAAAAACATTTGATCTGTAGGTATTCTAGTATTGTGTTATTCATTATAGTCGGGGAATTCTCATCATGTGTATATATGGAAGATTTTTTATTTTAATTTCAAATTGTATAATCAAAGTTGTAACATGACCATGACTTTTCTGTTTGATGAATATGCCTATTCCTGGATTTATTGTTGTAAGTAGTGGTAGGGCACAGTGCGTTTGTTGTCATTTGGGGCCCCCCATCTCTTGGTAGTAACCATCCCTTTACAGAAGACCACCGTGAAATAACAGCACATGTGCTGTTGCGTTTCAGTGAGTGAGTAAGGGATGCCCGAGCCCATTTCCCTATCCCCTCCTAAACCCTCATCCTTAATCCTACTGTAGACTGTCTGGAGTGGAAGCAGATGTGTATTTTTATTACTCATTTAGATTTTATTTATATAAGATTAAATCATAAAAAGAGTCATGAAATTAGCTCTCTATTTATGATATTAGATCAAATGTTTAAGGCTGCTTGCAAAACATTGTAAAATATACACTTACATTTGTATTTGTCATCATACTTAGCACGTCCTAAATGGGCCCTGAATTAATTTTCTTATGGATATGGTGGTAGCTACTCCCTTGGCTTACATGTTATACTTATGTAATGTGATATGTAGTAAGTCTTGTTAGATTCTCATAGTCAAGTAAATAACTAATCTTTTTAGGAGGATGATGGTGTAGATAGAATTCATGCAGCTGACCGAGCCACCATCAAAAACTTGATAGTCACTCTTATGTTGAAGTCACCTGAAGCTATACAGCGGCAATTCAGCGACGCAGTCTCAATTATTGGCAACTGTGATTTTCCTGAAAAATGGCCTACCCTGATTCCGGAGATGGTTGAAAAATTTGCAACAGGTATTTACCTATAAGCCTATATAACAAACTTAGCTGAACATTGGTCTAGTGTTTAAGGTGCTTCCTTAATGATCCGTTTCAAGGTTCTATCTTCAGCAGAGCGAACTTAACTTTCAAAATGAACTTTTCAAAGTTGGCTCTGGTCTGGATTTTGCAAGTATTGGTAGGAGACACTGTGTTTTGCAGCCATCTGGGCAGCTACTCTGGTGACAGTAACCACCCCCTTACAGAAGACCACCGTGAAATATCACTAGGTGTGTGGTATTTTTCTGAATGAGCAAGGGATGCTAGAGCGCATTTTCCAATCTTCCTTATCCTTAATCCTCAATATTACTGTGATCGGCAGTTCACATGCAGAACCAGTAGCATTACTTGTGTTAATAGGTGATTGTAGCCATCTACCATCAAGCAGACCCTTGGCCTGTCTGAAGACCTTTATAACAATAATTAATAATAGTTGTTACCAATCATAACACTCTGAATCACTGGAACTGATGACTGTTTTTAACACTGAGTTGTTAAAACTGGGTGATAAAACCCTTACAGAAATTCATTAAATGAATAAAAATGATATTACAACTTCCATGCTGTTGTCACGCAGTGGATGAGTAAGGGATGCCGGAGGTCATTACTCTAGCCAACCGCTTCTTATCTTACGGGATTCTTTATTCTCTCAAAACCGGTTGCATAATTACACTCCCTATGGCACTACTTAGTGTTAATAGGGTAATTGCATATTTTTCAAAGTGTTCAAACTTAATTATTGATAATTTTTAAGTAATTTTTTTTTTGTTTTGCATAAATAATAACCAGATAACAATAATAAAACACGAAAAAAAATATCAATTAAATTTTGCCGCCTAATCCTGGTCGTGGTCATACGTGGTCTGTATGACTTATATTACTCATACTCATAGTTCATAGTTGGATCTGGTCTGAATCTGTAAAGTAGTGCCACGGCACATTTCATTTTGCAGTCATTGAGCAGCTTGTTTGATGGCAGTAACCATCCATTTACAGAAGACCACCGTGAAATAACAACATGTGTGCTGTTGTGTTTCAGTGAGTGCGCAAGGGATGCCACAGCCCATTTTCCTAACCCTTCCCAATGCCTTATAATCCTAGTGTAGTCGGCAGCGCACTTGTAACAGCTTTGGCGTTGCTTGTGCGACGGTACCCACCTACCATCAAGTGGACCGTCAGCCTGTCTGACTAATCCTAATCCCTTATGGTCTACTATGTTCTACTACTCTACTATGGTCTAATAGGCGACATTTGCTACCTACTATTAAGTGGACTCTCAGTCTGTCTGACAACTTCAACATTAAAAAAAATATTATTCTTAAATATTATTTTTTTCAGGTGACTTCCACGTAATCAACGGTATACTGAGGACAGCACACTCGCTTTTTAAGCGATACAGATATGAGTTTAAATCGCAGAAGCTGTGGGAAGAAATCAAGCATGTACTGCATAACTTCGCCAAACCACTTACAGATTTATTTGTGGTATGAACCATTGATTTGTACGCCTGCATGTGTTTTTTTGTTCTTTCCATAGGTTTTAAATCATATATTACAAAAAGCGAAACACAATGTCATTCAATTCATCATTTTCATTTTAAATGGACTGGGAGTCTGTTTGTTTGTTCTTGCTTAATGTTACATTAATATTAACAAAAAATCAATTCAGTTCAAAAGTTGAGGCAATTATATCTTACGTAATTTTAACCTATCAAAACAATAACTAAAACTAAACACTACTTGTAATGTCTGAACAATGCGTCCTTTTTTTATGTTAAGGTTGTCAGACAGGCGATGGTATGTGGCTACCATAGCCTATAACATAAGAAACACCTCAGATGCTGCTAGTGCGCTGCTGACTGTAGTAGGATTAAGGATAAAGTATTAGGAAGGAATATGGAAATAGGCTCTGGCACCGAACATAACAGCACACACGCTATTATTAAATAGTGATCTTCTGTAAGGGGGTGGTTACTGCCGCCAGTGTGCTGCCCAAATGACCAAACCAGAGTCATCTATGAAAAGCTCATTTCCAAAGTTGGCTCTGCCAGGAATCAAACCCGCGTTACCTGAGACAGAGTCTTAAAACAAGCACCTTAGTCACTCAACCAATTGGACGTCGAGTTGTAAAATTATAGCAAATGTGTTTATGGTTAAGAGAGTCAAAAAAGCTAACAGGGTGAATGATTTTATTGTTTCCTAATTTTGCTAGTGTTAAATCAGATCCATCTGAATGTCTAAAGCTTTTTTAATTTAAAATAACATGTTT
The DNA here is from genome assembly GCA_910589475.2 of Bembecia ichneumoniformis. NCBI lineage: Eukaryota > Metazoa > Arthropoda > Insecta > Lepidoptera > Sesiidae > Bembecia > Bembecia ichneumoniformis. The sequence continues at coordinate 5,435,129 of OU342543.1, forward strand.
TTCAATTCCGTTTCAGGCGACTTTAGACCTCGTGTCGAAACATGCAGACAACCCACAAGCACTGAAGGTCATATATGGGTCACTGGGTCTCATTTGTAAAGTGTTCTATTCACTCAATTATCAGGATTTGCCAGAATTCTTCGAAGACAACATGGCCATATGGATGCCGAATCTTTTAAATTTGCTTCAAGTCAAAGTGCCATGTTTGGAAACTAATGTAAGTAAAATTACTTTTCTTCTACTTGGCTTCATTATTTAAAAAAAGGAATACACCAATCATTTCTTTTTTGTTCGCACGCCGGTAATGTCCAAGAAGACAATAATAGAAATTACTGGACAGTTTTAAAGCGCGACCAACTAGATTAGAAAAAGACGACAGCCATTTTGTTTTATTCATACTGTCAATTCTATTCTGAATTGACATAACTTTATTTTGACATTTTTTTACAAGTTGTAAAAAAAATGAGTATTTCATCGGAAGAAATGGATTTTACGCCACCTAGTATAATTGAAGAGGTTAAAATATTATTTAATAATAATAATTTTTTTACCAAATTCCACACACACAAAAAAAGGGAACCAAAGTTTTCGCTTGGCATATTTGTATTATAGATTCTGGTTTAAAGTGACTAAAAAAAACTAAATAAATTCTAGTTATGTACTTTTTGCCTATACCGTCACTATTTTAAATTTTATTGATAAAAGGAAAGTGGGGAATAGATTGAGGTTATCAGAAAAAGGGAGGTATGTAACTGGTCCGTAACAAACTACATGGTAAAATAGATTTTAATAAAAATTGCACAGATTTTATTAATGAATAATGGATGTTATACTCTTTTTTTTTAGGATGATGATGATATGCCCGGTGTGATGGAGCAATTGCGTACCGAAGTGTGCGACTGTGCTTCATTGTATGCCTTAAAGTATGAAGAGGAGTTCGGTCCTCACGCGCCGTCTTTCGTTACGGCTGTATGGACGGTACTGCTGTCTACTGGTCCACAACCCAAATATGATGCGGTATGAATTATTATATTCTCAATCAAATGATCGCTACCTCTACAGGTTTCTTTTATGCTGTTTAGCCTTTCATCCCTAAGGGTATTACCACACCAAACTAATGTATCCCCACTGGTAGGGATACGAACTTTTACGAGATTACGAGCGTCAGGGCTCTTCTGAGACTGAACGAAGATAATCATGTGAACAACTTGGCCGCCCTACAAAATGTATCTTTTCAAAGTTTAAGTTTCAAGTTCAAAGTTTTTGTGGGTTCATTTTTGGTCTATTATTGACTGTCACCATAAGCTGTTATTCTATTTTGATTCTGGTGGTAATCAAAGAATATAATTATTTCAAATATAAATTTCAGTTGGTGTCAAATGCCTTAACATTCTTGGCTAAAATAGCAGAGAAGAATTCATACAAAGGTCTATTTGAAGATCCGGGGACACTTAGCAGCATTTGCGAGAAAGTGGTCATTCCAAACATGGAATTTAGAGGTAAGTTTATTTTCAGCCGATGCACTATTTTAAACATCTTAATTCAAATGTGGTATATATTATTAATAGTTAATTCGAAAAGATGATATATGAATGTGATAAACACAAAAAACTTCAGGTCAATTTAGTCAAATAACATAACCATTGGCGCAAAAAGCTGCATGAAGGAGAACTATTCCTTCCATTTTTAAAACTGAGAAAACTTGAAATTGAAATTTGGAGTAAAATGTATGAGTAATATATTTATCGAATTGAATTTATTTCTAATTTATTATAGGCTTTACACAATAAAATTGTATAGAAAAATGATTTTAATGTTTGTAGCTGTAATAAAAAAAAATATATTACAAATTTTTGGAGATTACTCCTTTAAAATCGATTTTCATATAATACAAGCATTAACTAAAAAGCGTTACGTTATCAGTCACTTTGACATTGGCGACAGCTGACCTATAAATTTATGTTCGCTATTTCTATTCTTTGGGCTTATCTTCTGGGTGAGCTCGCTCCATCTTCGGCCTCATCCTTCCTACATGGATAGATGCTGGTCAAGAGCAAACCCATCTATAATAAAAAAAAAAAAAAAAAAAAAAAACGTTGAAATCTTGTATGAAAAGTGAGTCCGCGTTAAGGAACGAAACGAATAGCGCGTTATAATCTGCCGGCGCAGCGACATCTGTCTTCGAAAAAATGAACTATTTGAACTTATAAAATGTAGTGACATCTGTGTATACCGAACGTAACATAACTATTGTTGGAACACGTGACATCTGAGTATGCAGAATGTAACTTATTAATATAAAGTACTAGCGACCCGCCCCCGGCTTCGCCCGTGGTGAAATTTTTATAAATATGAACATTCCCCGTTTATCCCTCTTTCCATTAGTGAAAACCGAATTAAAATCGGTCTACCCGTTCACGCGTGATGCCGTGACCAAGGGAAATGGGGATTCATTTTTATATGTATATCTCTTGTCTAGTAAACTCTAGTCTTGCGTTGGATCTAACACATACACTTTTTTGTGGCGGCGTGGTCACTGCTGCCACATGGGCTGCCCTGTTTGTGAATGGGCAATGAAGTGTGCCTTGTCACTACTAAAAGTTTCACATCGGAAAGCAATGGAACATAGAACTTATTTACTTCACTAAAAAGTATACAGTTCATGATTTATGTGAAGTGAATTTAATGATTCACTGAACTGTGTACATTTTAATGTAGTAAATATTCTATTGCTTTCTTGTAAAAGTGCGCGCCGTGCCACTTTCCGGTGTGAGCTGACCCTAAATTGTAAACTTGCCTTTACAGAGTCAGACATGGAGGTGTTTGAGGACAACCCTGAAGAGTACGTCCGTCGAGATATAGAGGGCTCCGATGTGGACACTCGTCGCCGTGCTGCCTGTGACCTGGTGAAGACTCTGGCACAGCACTACGAGCAGAAGATGATGAGCATATTTGGACAGTACGTCCAGGTATGGTATTGCCCTTGTCCGTGTCGGGAAGAATTATTTGATATGGTGCCTCAATTTTTTTATACGTGACGTGAATTCTGAAATTAATTGGGAACTTTTATTTATATTTACATAATATTACAAACTAGCCAAATCCCACAACTTCGTTCGCGTGGACTTTTTTTCATGGGCTTTTGAAAAGCATGTGTTGAGAAATGAAATTCTTTCCGATGTTATTAATGAGGTCCCATTATTTAATTATCTCATTTGCAATAAATACTGATTTTATTACTGAATACTGAATTAATTTTGAGTTCTTTAGTTGAATATAATACTGTGTTTAACATGTTATACTCACTACTTTTTAGGGTTCCGTTTTTCAGAAAAAAAAACCCTTATACGTTGAAAAAAATACGGAAATTAGTTTTCCACTTATAGATTATAAGAAAACCTATAAGAAGTCCATGATATTAAAATAACATGGTAAATCACTCAATATTGTGTGGATAGGTAACATCGTACGGAACCCTCTTCACGCGAGTTCAACTCGCACTTGTCCCGTTTTTTTAATGTAAGGATTGTCAGACAAGCTGATGGTCTAAAAGATTGTAGGTATGGTTACCGTCACCTATAGCACAAGCGACGCCACATTAGTGGCATTAAGGGTCAGCTCACACCAAAAGGCGACGCGACGCGACTCTGCGCGGCATGTATTTAGGTAGCAATACAATATAGAACTTATTTACTACATAAAAAGGTACACAGAGGCTCTAGTATGAGTTTACGATATTACACCAATACTACACTCGCTAGCGAGAACGTAAAACTTTTGTATGGGAAATCGTGAACTGTCAATGTCAAATTATCAATTTTCCATATAAATGTTTTACGCTCTCGCTAGCGAGTGTAGTATCGTAAACTCATGCTAGAGCCACTGTTCAGTGAGTACACGAAAGCGGTGTCGACGGCCTCACGCGACGTCGCAACGTCCCAAGATGCAGCGCGAACGCTACTTTACATATATTCACGATACACCTCACGGTGTCGCGATATGCATCGTCTTGCCTTTTTGAACATCGTCGCGATTCGGTTTGAACTGACCTTAAAGATAAGGAATTTGGAAGGTGTGCTCGGGACTCGGGTGACTTGTCACTCTGTGGACTCATATGCAATCCGATACGATTTTGTTGTAATCAGTTTGTGTCTTCGTTGCAGCTGATGCTGTCCAAGTACACGGAGAACGGTGGCTCAGGCGGGACGTGGCGCGGCAAGGACGCGGCGATGTACCTGGTGACGTCATTAGCGTCGCGCGGCGGCACGCAGGCGGCGGGTGTCACGCGCGCTTCACCGCTAGTGGACCTCGGACAGTTCGCCGGAGAGCACGTGCTCACCGAGCTCGCCAGGCCAGACCGTATGTATACTGTCAACTATTGATAAGACACACACATTGTCATCGCTTGTGTTCTTACACTCCGCAGCGTAAACTGAACAACCATTCTGGTGGCAGTAGCTAGCCGTCATCTTACATAAATTCACGGTCAAGTGACAATTTGTTTTTTTTTTGTTATGTCAATCAGGCTGACCGTCCACTTGATGGTAGGTGGCAACCATCGTTCATAACCAAGCAACCTAGCTGCTAGTGCGCTGCCGAGGATTAAGGATGAGGGATTAGCAAAGGATAGGAAAAATGGGCTCTGTGGCATCCCTTGTTCACTCACCGAAACACAACAGCACACATGATGTTATTTCACGGTGGTCTTCATTAAGGGGGTCTTTACTGTCGCCAAACGGGCCGCCCAAATGACTGCGAACAGCAGTATGCTTTGTCATGACTTTCCAGAGCCAACTTTGAAAAGTTCATTTTCCAAGTTGACCTTGCCAAGAATTGAAGAATTGAGACTGAGTGTTAGGGCAACCACCATAACCACTCATCCAATGAGTCGGCAAAGGTTTGCCTGGGTACCGTGCCGCCATAGTTTCTACAACATTCTAGAACCCATAACATATAGGAAGACGATTTCAATTGTTAAAATGTACAGTAATCAATTCGCTATAATTTTGTTTTTCAGTCAATGAACTACCGGTGTTAAAAGCCGACGCTATCAAATATTTAATGACGTTCAGATCGCTGTTGCCAAAGGATCTACTTATCACCGCCTTTCCTTTACTGGTTAGTACATGTAATTTTCTCTTGAATAATTTATCACTTTATTTATTATCTTTTTTTTAAATTTGTTTCACCATAGATTAAATAAAAAATTGGTTGTCTGTAAAGTCGGTTTACCGACGATAGTTTAACGTGACAACGTCATAACAAAACATTGATGAAATGATTGCATACTTGTATGACGAGTCGAAGAGAGATAGATGCAGCACAAGCCGAACGCTCAACCGATCATGCCTTTCGCTCGCTCGTGCCGCGCTCTCGCTCCGATCGTGCATCGGTTCGAACGTAACGGGACAATATGAGTCATCATTTTTCGTACGTGCAGCCGGCGTTCATCGATTTATTAGACGTTGTCGCGTCAAAATTACTAATATAACGATAATATATAGCGCAAAGCTTTGAACTTGACAAAGCCACCTTATTTACTTGTTAAATACAGTAGAATAGATTTTCTTATGAGCCACCAGTTACCATTAAATTGAAATGCTCAGCGCGTATTCTTATTGTTATCTGTTATACACTTGAAAGATATCGAAGCACTGTAGTTTTCATAAAGTAATTTTATTTTAAATACTTATTAATTGTAAAATAAAATAAAAATAAAAGTTAAAGGATAATAGGACCTTTACCAAGGAAAAATTGTTCTCTGCTTATACAGTCAGCCTTTGAATAACTTTGAATACTTGAAGAATTATATGAGCAGCGGCGCAGCCGCTTGGCGCCACACGTACATTTTCATACAAAATCACCTTTATGAATATGTACAAATTATATGAAACTGTGCGTGTCGAATTATAAGAGCAGCGGCGAGGCTGCTCCATCTATCTCTGTGTGTTTTGTCGTTCCTCTACTTAGAACTCCTGAATTCTTATCTGTAATCGTCCGTTGAAATACAGTCTCGATAAAGTTCAGAAACATCTATACAGATTGCGCATATAAACGGAAAAGGCGTCGTTTGCACATACGCCGCTTGTTGCATCGAGAAACTGATTGCGGGAGGGATGTTGTCGCGCGACATTCTCGCGCCACAAGCGTCGAATCTCCTCACAGCGCTGTTCTCGCAGCTGGCCGCACAACACGACCGCGGCGAACACAACGAATACATTATGAAGGGTAAGCGAAATATTCAACACTCTCGACATACTTCATTGATTCACAGCTCGTATGGCACAGGCATTGAAAACCTTGCTTCAGTTTTTTAAAAACATAAACTTTTAAATTAGAAATAAACATATCAATACAATAAATATAAAGGTTTCTGCAGGGGGAAAACCTCCGTATTTTCTATATACATGACAATAACATTGTTAACAAAAACAATTTTATGTCCGAGAATTTTTGTCGACAATATAGTTTGCCACGTTATTGTAGACCTTCTAAGGACCTATGCACACGACGTCTTTTAAACGAGTTGACGATGCGCGTTGGACGCGATAAGGACACTCAGCAAACGCAAGGCTGTCGGCAAGTATAACCCTTGCGCACGATCCTCGCGTTGTAACGCGAAGATACGTCGACATAAACGCGGTGTATACACGCGTTTGTAGCGATATTTTTTTAGAAATTGAGACTACAGTATTAGGATGGCATAGCTCGAGACAACACTGCTTGCGCTAGCCTTGGTCCTGTTTAGCGCTAGCCTGGTACACCCACTTAGGTTGATACAAACACATACAATCGGCTAAAACGCGCCGATGATGCCCAGAGGACGCACTAATCAAGAACACGCTTCATCAGCTCGTTTAAAAAACATCGTGTGAATAGGCCCTTAGTACACAATTCTCTTTTGATAAAAGATTTTATTTTGTTTATTGGTATTTGTTCAAAAGAGTTTTCATAAATTCATACAGCAAGTAAAATTCATAAATTCATACAGCTTTGAGATTCTCGTCAAGATTCTCAAAGCAAAGCATCCTAACTAATATTATAAATGGGAAAATGAATTTGTTTGTTTATAACAGCTTTCGAGCTTTAACTACTCAACCGATCGTCAAGAAATCTTGCATACACGTTGTCAGGGATACAGAGAAAGACAAGAAAAAAAAGTACTATTGCTGAGGGATCATATAAATATTGAGCATAGATTGAATAAATTTGTTGCGGCGCCACCGTCGTCAACAGTTTGCGCCGAACAGTCAACAGTTTTCTCTGTACAACTATATTTTTATAGAAGTTTAATTAGTTTTGTTTTGTGTAACATGATTAATTGCTTCCCTATGAATTATTGCTCAACTGTTTTTGCTACGTGTTAATTTTTTTAAAGAAAAAGCTATTTTTTTATAATTTTATCGAACTTACGAGTTGCTTTAAGATACACAAAGTAGATGTGAGCACGCATATTGTACAAAGTACAAGGGGCACACTGAAATGATTGGGAATAAAATATTTCGGATTGAGTTACAATAAAACCTTTTTTTGAATTTGAATACTGGCCTCTTAGAATCTTAATGACATTCAAACAATTAAATTTTTTTATTAAAAACAAAAACTATGTTGGTTTAAAGTTGACACATCGTTAACAGAAATGGAGCTCACGCGTGAACATTTCTTATCTCAGCTTATCTCAAGATAAATGTCTCAGCGAACTTGTTTCGATTTATGATGTTGAAGCACCGAGTCAAACGACAATATACCGCTGGTATGCCGAGTTCCGACGCGGTCGTGTGTCGCTCAGCACTGTTTCTTCTGCAGGTCGACTAAGAACAGCGGTCACGCCTGAAAACATCGCAGCTGTGCGAACTATTATATTAGATGACCGTCATGTGACATACGAGCAGATTCGGGCCGTTATCAGTATCGGAATGACTTCAATTCAGTCGATATTACATAATGAGCTGTGTTTAAGAAAGCTAGTTTCCCGCTGGGTTCCCCACAATTTGTCCGAAGAGCACAAGGCGGCTCGTGTAGATTGGTGCCGGAATACTCTGCAATGCTTCAACGGAGGGAAGTCAAATGCCGTTTATAATATTCGCTCAGGTGACGAATCATGGATTTATTCATACGAACCTGAAAGAAAACATCAGTCAGCAGTTTGGGTCTTCGAAGACGAGGTCAAGCCAACGAAAGTGGTTCGCTCCCGCAGCGTGTCAAAGAAAATGGTCGCTACGTTTGTCTCGAAAAAGGGGCATGTTGCTACAATTCCTTTACAGGAACGCAGAACTGCGAAAAAATAACCCGAAACGTCGCATCATCTTACATCACGATAATGCGAGCTCCCATACGGCTCGGAAGACAAATGATTTTTTGAAGCAGGAAAACGTCGAGCTGATGAGCCATCCTCCGTACAGTCCTGACCTGAGCCCAAACGATTTCTTTACATTCCCTAGAATGAAAGATTTATTACGCGGTCAACGGTTTGAAGACCCCGAAGCGGCTGTGGAAGCGTACAAATCAGCCATTTTGTCAACATCAACTTCAGACTGGAATTACTGTTTTAATGATTGGTTTGCACGAATGGAAAAGTGCATTAAGTTGAACGGAGAACACTTCGAAAAACAATAAAATACAATTTAGCTATACCGTGCATGTGGTTTTTCTTATTCCCGATCATTTCAGTGTGCCCTTGTATGTTCAAATATCGAATTGATAAATTGCAGCTGGGGCGGCATTCATGTACCTGTACCTGTTCAACTTCAAACTCCATAAAAATCCCCTACACACAAATTAAAAGGCTCAATAAGTAAGAGTATATTAATTAATGGGAGATATTATGTGCCAGTTAGTGTTTTAACTATCTACATTTAAACATTTTTTTCATTAATTTTCAGCAATTTTAAGAACACTGTCGTGCCTCCAAGACGCTTCGCTTCAGTACTTGGGCGACGCCCTACCAAAACTAGCTCACATATTATCAGTCGTCGCGAAGAATCCATCAAAACCACACTTCAATCATTATCTCTTTGAAACGTTATCGCTGTCTGTTTCGTGAGTATTTTTTAAAATCTAATTTCTTGACTCCCAAGACCTAGATGGGCATATTGCTCTCTGCAGACACGAACTGAGCAGACCGTCTTACAGAAGGAAATAAAAGCACCCATTGTGTTTCAGTGAATAAGTAAGGAATTCCAGAGCCCATTTTCCTATCCATTTCTAATCCCTTATCCTTAATTCTACTAAAGTGGGCAGCGCACTTACAGCAACTGTGGTGTTGCTTATGGTAGCCTTCATCCTGTCTGACGACCTTTAAAAAAATTGTCACTTTTCCTATAAGAATCGGCAGCACACTTGCAACCTCTATGTTTTGGTATGTGTCAATAAACGACGTTATCCACATACAGCAAGTGGGCCGTCAGTCTGCCTGCCGACCTCTGTATAAAATAATAAAAAATCTATGGATATTTTTAAAGGCTCGTGTGGGGTGAATACCTTATTAAGTTTGGACACAATAATCGATGCCCTAATTTTAATACATCGTAAGAATAATTACTTAACAGAATTTGAAGATTTGATATTGAATTACCAGGTGTGTGACTATATGTTGACCTGGGACGTGTTCCTAAAAATGCAGGTGTTATGTTTGTTGATCCGCCTACTGTTGGCCTCAAGAGATATCCATACTCATATTATAAACCAGCTGAACCCACAACTTCGTACGCGTGGTATCCGGTATAGCGCGTAACTTTTTTGTTTGTAAACCGATCGGAATGAAATAAACACTAAATGTTACGGAAAATGAAAACCGCATTCAAATCGGTTAAGACGGTTCTGAGACAAAAATACTAAAACCTATTTTTTTTACCTCGGCAACATAACAACAACGTGTACAAATTGTCTTTTTGAAAAAATATTTAATCTACAGACACGGCTAGCTTAAGATTTTATTATATGTGAAGTAAACGTGTAAGTAGCTTTGTCTGTCCGTTCCCTTTTCACGCCTTAACTACTCAACCGATCTTCGGGAAATTTTGCATACACATTATCAGGAATAATGAAAAGGCCAAAGACGATTTCATCCAGAAAAAAAGTGTGTGTCAGCTGTGATGCACGACTGGAGTTTAGACGCACGACTCAATAGAAGAAGCAATTTGAAGCGTTGCATTTGGGTAGAACTGTTGAGGGGAACATAACGCTTTTTAGTTAACGCTTGTATTAATTTTACTCCTCATAAAATTTCCATACTAGGGGCCTTATATGAAAATCGATTCTTAAGGAGTAAACTCCAAAAATACTCCTGTTCCCGAGAGATCATTTAAAACAAAATGCAATGCCTGGCAAAACTGTAACAGATTGAATAAATTATTGTACATAAATATGTCAGGCGTTATATTTTTTAAAAGGGGGCGCGGACGAGGGCGCGGACACCAGCTAATTTTAAATAATTGATTAAAAGTTAAAACACAAAAATTCCGTTCTCTCTTAAATGTGTGTTTTTATTGTTTGACAGATTGGTGACGAAAGCGAATCCCATGGCGATAAGTGCATTCGAAGACGCATTGTTCCCGATATTCCAGGAAATACTGCAGAATGACGTTCAAGGTGAGTTAAATGTTCATAAGCGGTGAACGCTGATTTATGGCATTGTTTTAAGATGTATACAATTATAGTATTTTCACTATATGATATGCGTGAGGGACATTTTTGCAAAATGTCACTTAGCAAAAGTGACATTTTGCACCGATTGCTACAATTCAATTGGCAAGCGCGAGGTTTCTCTACTCAAATCGCGACATATGATAGAACTAGCTGTGTCCCGGGGGGTTCATCCGCCGTTTAATGATAAATAGCCTATTTAACCTTCCTCAAGAATTGGGCTATCAAATGGATTTTTTTTTAAATCCAACTGGTAGTTACAGACTTAGATTTGCAGACTTTAGCGCCTTCAACCAAACCAACGAACAAACTCTTCTGCTTTATTATATTAGTATAGATTAACTATTTCGCATAATTATTTTCTCGTCGAAGGTGTGCTAAAACTTAAAATTGCTTATTACAAGGTGACACAATTAGTGAGATTGTTTTTTATTTTATTTTTTTCTTTGTTAAGGTGGATTGACGGTCCGCTTGATGGCTACCGTCGCCTATAACACAAGTAACATCATAGGTGTTGCAAGTGCTTGCAAGTCTTCCGTAAGGGGGTGTTTACAGCCGCCAGACTGGCTGCCCAAATAACTGTGGAATGCAGTGTGTCTTGTAACTACTTTCTAGATCCAGACCAGAGCCAACTTTGAATAGTTAATTTCCAAAGTCGGAAATCGGAACCCTGTTGGAAACCCTGTCGGAAATCGAACCCCTGGAACCCTAACCACTCATTCAATGGGCTCAGTTGATTTCGTTGTTTATTTGGCTCCTATTGATGTTATCATTAATGTTATTACTTTGCAGAGTTCATGCCATACGTGTTCCAAATGTTGTCCTTGCTGCTCGAGTTGCGTGGGAGCAACGCGGGCGAAGGGGGTGACGGAGGCGACGTGTATAGCGCACTATTGCCCTGTCTGGTTGCCCCAGCACTATGGGAGCGTCCAGCGAACGTTCGACCCTTAGTCCGGCTGCTGTGTGCCTTTATAGCGGCCCGCAAGGACACCGTGCTCGCTCAAAATAAACTCGTAAGTCCCTCAGAATTCGTGTGAGAATTCAATGTGTCTCGCTTCTGATGTAACTATGTTCAATGGCATGTGTGGTCACTAAGTAACAATTGAAACGCATCATATCGCTCAACATATCGAATCTATAGGAACATTATAGGAGTAGTCTTTGTCCAGCAGTAGACATCCTCTACCTGAAATGTTGATGATGATGATATCACTTAGAATATTGTCCAGCGTTGCTCTGTTTGAATATGAAGATTAAAATAAAATACAACAATTTAATTCACTTTAGTGGTTTTAGACGGTTTTCTGATATCGAAGATCAACTATTATAGTTGTTAACAAATTGAATAACCTGAGCTTATTAGTTTGATAGTAGTGCATAGTGAGGAAATTATTTGATTTTTTGAATTACTAGCGACCCGCCCCGGCTCCACCCGGGTGTAATTTTTTATATATATAAACATTCCCCGTTTATCCCTCTTTCCATTAATGAAAACCGAATTAAAATCGGTCTACCCGTTCACGCGTGATGCCGTGACCAAGAGAAATAGGGATTCATTTTTATATATAGAGATTCAGTAATCATATTAAGATAATTCACATACAATGTTCGGTCATAATTGTATGTGTTGACTAATTCTAATCATATACAATTCATTCTCCTTGAAACTTAAGTGTAATGAAGATTTAGAAAGCAATTTATTTTAAACCTTCATAAAATTACTCTGGTAAAATATCTCCTATTTTGAGTTTTTTTTTTTAATTTGCAGAGTGCAATGCTTGGGGTCTTTCAAAAGTTAATAGCATCGAAAACAAACGATCACGAAGGATTCTATCTTGTTCAAACTATGCTGTTTAAATTCGGAGAGTAAGTTTTGTACATTTATTCTTACATATTTGATTTCGGGTATATGTTTATTGATTGTTTTTTAGTCTGTAATAATCCGCATAAAGGTGGATTTATATTACACCGGGCCCGGTCAAAATATTCATGGTATGCTTTTTTATGAACCAATTCATATTTCACTGAGCCGTGTCCGTGTCACGCCCGTGCCTCGGCTATTGAGGCAGGATGGTGTAATATGAATCATCCTTAATCCACATGGCAATGGGTGGCTACCGTCGTCTATGAATACAATCAACGCCATGAAGGTTGTGTAAAGATAATCGGTAATGTGAAATAATTATATGTTAAAAATAACTATAACTCCGTATTAACAGCTCTAAAATTAACAATAAAACGTCTAAAATTGATTATTCTACTATTGAAGTGTTTTATAATGTAATATATTGTCAAATTGACAGGTCTGTGATGCAGCCATACACGAAGCAGATAATGACATTGCTATTCCAACGTCTATCTTCATCGAAGACCACGAAGTATGTCCGAGGACAGATAGCTTTTCTCGGATTCTACGCAGCGCATTTTGGAGCCGACAATCTTATAGAACTCATCGATAGCATACAAGCAAAGTAAGTTCTATTTTGAAAGGGAGCAATTCAGTTATCAGTTCATACACTGCAACCACTTAACCTTGCACAGAAGATGATAAACAGCAATTCGAAATGCTTATTCGTAAATATTTTTTATCGTTCTAGTGCAATGTTTTATCAACAAAATTAACTTAAATTTAATGAATTTTATTTTAATTTTTCGCATACAAAACAAAACGGCCGACATATGGCGCTGAAACGAGATCTCTAACTATGGGCCTAGTAAGAAAGCTCAATTTACTATTGAGAGCGGTGTGCCTAGGGTTACTATGCGAGATCTAATCAGGAATGAAGAGATCCATAGAGAAACGAAAGACATCAATCGATAACCTGTAAGTTGAAGTGGAACACATAGTACGGAGAGTCGACGGCCGCTGAGGCCGAAGGTTGTTGCGCGGACAATTTAAAATGTTCACCTACAAGATGGACAGACAATGATGATATGTAATACTTCAACTTTAGATTTTCTTTACATATATTAGCAAAATTAGGACCAATCTGTTTAGGAATTCTAACTAGTACACGTGCAAAAAATTAAATCTACAAAAAGGAGGACCGCCGTTTATTAATGGGCATTGTTGGACTAAGAAATCTGACCAAACATTATGTTGAATTTTGGATGTCAATTGTTACAGAAATATGCCAGCTTCTATTTTATTTTTGATGTTTTTTTTTTTTTTTTTTTTTTTAATTTATTATTTAAAAAAAAAATACATAAAGAGGAAACCAGGTTATAATAAGTTTAATAAGTTTATTTATTATAATAAGTTTATTTATTTTTATTCTTTGTGGCATGTCTACATTTATGGACTGAAAGCAAACTAAATTCAAAAATATACTAAACACATACAATATTTGCCAATTTCTAATTAAAATAAAGAAATTTTCAAACAATAAAGTGTGTCTGTAACATATTGGACGCAAAACCCAAATATAAGTTACTATATATATCGCTTTTGCTGAATGTAGACACTACATTCAGTAGAATTTAAAATTGAAACGAATGAATGGCACACAGCATGTTCCGCATGTACGTGGAGCGGGTGCTGGTGCCGGATCTGCAACGTGTCACAGGCCCCTTAGAGCGCAAGGCGGCCGCAGTCGGCTGCGTGCGAATGCTGTGCGACTCGTCCCAGTTCGTCCGCGGCCCGCTCGCCCCGCTGTGGACTCCTCTACTGCAGGCACTCATGGCGCTCTTCGAGTTGCCCGCGGACGAGTCGTCGCTGCCCGACGACCACTTCATCGAAGTGGACGACACACCCGGCTACCAGGCGCAATACGCGCATCTGACTTGCGCCGCCGGCGCCGGCAACGATCCTCTAGCAGGTATGCGGCCTTGGTGCCAATCCAGAGAGGGCCGAATTACATATACGACCGCAATATGATAGGTTTATAGGCGTTTGATCATCGCGTCAAGAAATCTCAGAGATACGGTGTTGCAGTCACCGTACAGTAAATATTCTAAAGTTTATCAATCCCAAGCAGTTTTAACCGGGATTAATTAGGTAGACTTCGTTTAATGTTTATTAACTTAGTTCCTTAACCAATCAAAAGATTGCGCTGCCAGTTTTATTTTGCTATTTATATTGAAACTTAATTCTCATTGTGGGTTAACGGTTTTTTTAATTCTTTTTACAATTGCGACATTATGTATGTTGTTAGGCCAGTTGTTAATACGTTCACTATATCGATAAACGTTTGTGTTTCAAATAACACTAATTTCGCATGTGTTTTGGGACTAAGCGTCACATCACACCGAAACGAGACGCAACGCTACGCGCATATTTGTAGGTAGCAATAACAATACTATACAGAACTTATTTACTACACAAAAAGGTACACAGTTCATTGACAACGCGAAAGCGATGTAACCTGCGACGTCGCGATGCGTAACGCGACGCGCCCATACACAACGCAGCGTCGCAGGGTCTCGAGACACAGCGCGGATGCTACTTTTAAGGTGGTCCCTCACCGGGAGCATTCGCCTGTAACTATTATGTAACTATGTATTATGTAACTGACTGTACCATTTTTCCAAAATTTTTGAATGCTGATAGGATTAACTATTAAAGTTATGGATAGTCTCCTAAGGGTGTTTTGCTCTAGCTACAATGGTTTAGGTAGCTGCCCTTACTGACCCGTCTGAAATTACCACCCTGTATATTGCATTGCTATTTTAAAACGAGCGGGCTGCGTCACCTCTCGGTGTAAACTGACGCTTTCAGTGCGTTGTAAAATGTTGATGAAAAATTATCTTGTGCAGGTGTATCGGACCCCAAGCTGTATCTCGCGGAACGGCTTCAGGCAGCTTCGCGTGCAGCACCGGGCGAGCTACCGCAGCGCATCGCGTCACTGCCTCCGGCGGCCAGAGACGCCCTACAGCGGTACCTCAATGCCGCAGGCGCATCTATCTGTTGACCACGCCACCGGGATACACGGTCTTTTGTGCCGACTACCTTCACCGCGACTAAAGCAATGCCATGGAGACAACGCAAAGAAAGTAAACGAACCTTCAAGGGTGCGTAACATTTTTTGAAGTGAAAACTTCTTGTAAGCGCGTTTCGCTAAGAAGTGAGCGTATGTGAACCGTCACACTCGGGTTGGTGACGCTAAATCGGGTTTACTCCGCTCCACTCGACATCAGCCACGTTTTGCATGTAATCAGTATGGTATTTTAATATAATACACGTGTCTTATCAATTATTATACGTTCATAATGATATTAATAATGGTAAATTTGGAATATTTTTAGTTTTCACTTGTATCGTGTGGTTATAAACAAAAACATACTTTTTTTTTTTAATAAAAGTAATAGTTAACATGTATTTTTACTAGCAATACGTATTTTATCTAGTAGCACAACTATTCATAAAAAAAGGAATGTACCATGAAACTGATAGCGCTGGCCGCTTCTGACATTTTTACGTGCGAGAGAAAAGGGCAGAGATACTTAATCACTGTTTGTTTACATTGTTTGCGTTGCTTTCGTGGCTTTAGTTTACACAACTGAAACTCGCGTACATTAGATTTCAGCTGAAACTCTTTTCTGTTCATATAAATTTCGTTAGACTTGTTCCCAAGACATCCTGAATAATTTTAATTATTTTCAACTGTTAGTAGCTCGTCAATCAAACGCACCGGCCACCGGCTTTATACAATCAACGAAGATGTTTCTTCAACATTGACTGCTATAAACGTTTTAATGTAAATCAGCAATACGCTAAAGTTTAGGTATAGTATTTTGAGTGTAAATAAAGGATTTTTTGGTTCTGTTGTATAAAAAAACTTACCTTCTATTTGGGCTTCTATTTCGACACGGGTAGAAGGGTCCCTCGAGAAAATTTAATAATGGGTCCGTCTAGGACAAGCCACGCCAGTGTACAATAGCGTTAATGTAGGGTGTAAGCAATGAATCAATGTGTATACATAGATTACCCCGTGGACCCATACAAAAATAGCAAAACTCTTTTGCATTGCCCTATGTGACAGTCTCAGCATACTTACGTCATACAGTCGGGCAACGCTCAATGTTCGAGCCTGCAAACTGAAGCGAGTTCGCCGAACGTTCCTCTACGCAAGTACATTCGTTGCCTGACTGTATGACGTAAGTATGGTTAGACCGTGCCTATGTCCATGTTCTCTATGAGTTCTCTATGGATGCCCGTGTTTCTCTGTGAGGAAATAATATTATTTCTTATAATCAAGTAAAAGGAGACTAGGGCAAGTTACTCATATATTTGTATTATTCATAAAAAATTAATGCCTCATATCACGTTTATTGTCATGTCAGCTAAATAGTTGTACCAACTAAGTTTATGTCAATAAGTAAAGGTTGCTAGATTGTACCATTGAAGAAAATCATAAAGGTGTGAAGAATCGTGGTAGCGGTAATGTCATTTCATTTGTTTGAATCCGAAAATGACAAGTTTATTATTATAAATCTTGTGCGTTAGTTTTGTGCAGTATGAATGATTAGGTTGAGCTTGATTGATAGATTACTGAGCGATCGAACACAAAATGTAGAGTGAATATGGTGTACAATTTTGTTTGTGAATGCATTTTGAATGAACTGATACTACGAGTGTATTGTGATGTCTTAAATTGAAAATTTGGATCATATTTTCATCTACACTGAAATGATTGAGAATGAATGACTGATGAATGTTTGTTTTAGTAGTAAATATTATGAATGGTATTGTATTGATTGGTGACTGAAGAATGTGTTTTATTGTTTCGTAAAATGTAAGAAGTTATGTTATAAACTAATGTAAGGAATATGTTAATTGTAAAATCTAATTATTATTGGGTTTCAAAATTCGGTTATAAACAGAAATTATAGTTAATTACATTCAGGGTGCGATTACGAAACCAGCGAAGCGAGGCGGGGGACAGCGACAAAACACAACACAAATTTAAGGCGCGTCCGCTGTGCCAGTTTTTTAACAAAACATTGTTACAAAACATAAAATAGGGGCGTGGCCTAAATGTTTAGTCGAACAAAAATACTCGAACATGTTTGCTTGGAGTCGTAGAAAACACCCCCCACTATCGCCTGCGGGAGAGTGGGATCGTTCATTTCAAGTTCATTTTATGATTTTGCGCAGGAAGACGTATCGCTCGGATTTTTTTTTATTTGCTCGTTTGAACTATTGTACATTTAACTATCAAATTGTACATTATACTTGTGTAACTATCCCCTGTTGCTAAAAATCGTAAAGTCACACCTAATCTCATGTCAGGTGGAATTACATCACTTCGCTACGTTTTTGCTTTCTGTACATCAGGCGATATTAAGGTCCGGCTCCCGAAAATTATGATTGTTTGCCTTAAGTTTGTAACTAAACCAAATATTTCATCAATGTAAAACTTAAATAATATGTTTTTTAAAACCTTTTTCTAGTCATTTTAAAGACAGAATCACAATTGATCGAAATTGACGATACTTTTATTTTTTTTAAATGATGCCTTTTTAAGATTTTCCCATTTTTCTCGGAAAAAACTTTAGTTACATATGTAAAATGAATACTCAAAGAAAGAAAATACGATATATTAGTTACATAAAAGAAAAAAATTGCCTAGACCGATTATTATTCTCATAATAAACCAAATATGATTTGAGACTTGCGTTCTTTACTTCTGTGCAAGAATACGGTCAAAAGGATCATTTGATATTCAACCGTATTTTAACGTACTTTAGGTTGAATATCGGATGATCAGTAGCGCGCTAACGCGGTCTTCGACGGACCTAGACGGAACCAAACGTAACATTTGAACCTTATTTAGAATTGCATAAGGTTGAATAACGGATGATCAGTACAGCGTTGTGCGCGAACAGTGACGGGCCTATCGCGGTTTTGAACGACCTTGACAGCGCGGTCTTAATAATGATAAATCTTTTCAAAATCAAATAATTTTTATTCCAAATCTGTATTCAATTTGCAATTATTTATATATGTTAAAAGTTCATGGCTGAAGGTAAGGTCTGACACAAAATCTATTTATTTTTCTTCTTCCGAGAACTAAATCCACCACAGCCAAAACAACGTTCACGTCTTCCTCGTGTGAGCTCATTTTTCAAATGTGAAGATTTTCAAATGTTTGTTAGAAAACTTTGTTTACTGAACATTTTTGGAAAGTCGCAGCGGACAGGAAATGTTCAACAATGTTTTCTAACAATGTTTGTTAAAATTATAACGCAGCGGACACGGCTTTAATCTTGGTGGTTTCGAACGATCCTCTGCTTGTTTCGTAACATCAGCCTCAAACCTTTTTGAAGCAGTCACTTAAAGATTATAAAAACGATTGTTTAAAACAAGTCTATGAATTTACGTTGCCAGAATCTTCTTGACATAAGCTAAATATGTATCATATGTATTTGTTTTCATTTAAAAGAAGAAGAAGTAAATGTGTTTGTTGCATCGTATCTGTTTTTAATATAAAAATAATTGTGATATTAATTGTCTATAACGATTTCTGTTATTGTCATTGTTATTATTGTCATTTGCTCCTTCTTCAGATTTACAAATATCCAGTAAGGTAACGTTGACCCCCACACTAAGCCGTGCTTGTAACGTAGGGGTCAACAACACAAGCAAATTGTAGTTATACTTGCTTTTATAATTCGAATTTGATTTCTCTGTAAATGTGAAGTAATGATTGATGGCTGTAATAAATGTGAGCAATGTAATTCGTTGTTTAGATTTGTAAACTAACCACTCATTGAATGAGGAACGACTGTTTTGTATTTAATAAATACCTGCATTTCATTAGAACGTACTCTTTGTTTTATTTATGTTATTACACTTTTTGCAGGAATAAGCAAAAATGCTTAGTAAAGTTTGGAAAAGGATCAAGTATATCGATAGTAGAGATACACCTACTTAAGGCGACTCCAGCCGCAAAACTCGTTCTGTACTGAATTGACGGGACTGCTGAGGGGGAGTCGTTACTTGTAAATCTGAAATATCTATTTAAAAATTAAATAAAGTATAATTCAAATTTTTCTTTTGATGAGCCTTCAAGTAGTGGATCTTGAAATTTATCTTAAGAATTAGCTATTTAAAATATTGATTATTAAGCAAATCGCACGGTTACAACATCGATATTAGACCGCAAATTATTAATTTTTTTATATATATAATTAAATATAATTTAAAAAATAATTATGATGATCCCCTTTCATATATTCTGCAGATGGTTTGAGTATTTTATAAATTATAATCTATACTAATATATAAAGCTGAAGAGTTTGTTTGTTTGAAAGCGTTAATCTCAGGAACTACTGGTTCGAATTGAAAAATTCTTTTTGTATTTAATAGTCCATTTATCGAGGAAGGCTATAGGCTATATAACTTTACGCTACGATCAATAGTATTATATATAAGCAGTGTCAAGTACCGCGCGCCCCACGCGCACTCCACCGCCGTATGGGCCGCAGCGAAGCGTGGCCGAGTTCAGCTAGTTATTATGATAATTTAAAAGGAAAACGGTTACAAATATGTGGATTTTTTTATCATTAGGGGCTGGCGTCGCCTTAAGGCTTCGTCAAACAGGTCGCGTACTTTGAGTGCGTCAAATAGTGATTATATACTCTTTGGCGTCAAAGAGCCGCCGCCCGCCGTAGCGTCGCGTTGTCCAGCGAAAAAAAGTCTTGTATTTTCATATAAAATGCGAAGAAACCTTTTCCCCAACCTATTTTATGAGAAATTGAATTTTATTCACATTTTTTTCGTGAATATTTAGATGTTTTAATAGTTATTCTGTTATTCGGAGCGGAGACAAATTCAACAAATCAAATATCATAAAAATCGGTCGTTCTCGAGTTACAAATGATGTAACTAACACAATTTTTTTAAATATATATACATAGATTACAAAGCGTTTTGAAAATACTTTTATCATCGGATCAGCTCCAATAGCATCCTCAATGCATTTGCCGAAAGGCTTGACTGTCGGTACCTGAACCATTGTTGTATGGTTCAGTTACTGACTAATGAGGACAGCAGTAAGTCAACATAAAAATTTGTACTAACATAGCCTTAAGTTGAATGTCACTAACAAAGGATCAGACATGGTCGAAATAAATAAAGAGAGATTTTATTGCGTTCAAAATTCAACGAGGAGACGCTTCATCCAAAGTTTTTATGAC
This sequence comes from Bembecia ichneumoniformis, assembly GCA_910589475.2. NCBI lineage: Eukaryota > Metazoa > Arthropoda > Insecta > Lepidoptera > Sesiidae > Bembecia > Bembecia ichneumoniformis. Next base: position 5,455,913 of record OU342543.1, read on the forward strand.
GTCAACCATTTGACCAATTTCAGTGGCCACATTAGCAATAGTTTCGTAAGCGTTGACGTGCTCTATTGGCTTCCAGTCTTTGTATAATCTCTTAACAGTCTCCGAAATCTCCTTCATTGTGTTGAATTGGTCAGTGACGTGACCGATCGCGTAACCAATTTCGAAGCTGCTATTCTTCGAATACAAGTCCCCAATCTTTTCAGCCTTGTCAATCTTTTTGTCGATGTCTCGTACAATATCGTTCATTAGCCGATAAAATTTCAACTTCATAGACCCATCGTCGTTGACCGGGCCCTGTCTCCTTAAAGAATGTCCGGTGTTGTAATCTTTGCCTCTCCGCTTCATAACAAGCGAATCATAGAACTTCAATTTCGAAGACCAGGTCGGGCTGTTGGATAGTTTTTTTAGTAAATGCATGCCAAACATTGCTTCTATATCTGCAAATGTATTTTTTTATTAATAATATAATTTAATGAGACAAATAAGAGACAAGCAGATGGATCAGAAAAAAAATTAATGTTTGTTTGTAACGAATAAATATACTCAAAAACTACTTAACTGATTTTAAAAATTCTTTTACCTTTAGTAAGTTACATTACCAGCAAATAAAATAGGCTGCGGTTTATTAAAAAAAATAGATATAAATAAATTTACAATCATATATTCCAAGGTTCATATATTCGTATCATGATATTAATACTTATCAAACTAAATCTACATAATATCTTATATATAAAAATGAATCCCTATTTCTCCTGGTCACGGCATCACGCGTGAACGGGTAGACCGATTTTAATTCGGTTTTCACTAATGGAAAGAGGGATGAACGGGGAATGTTCATATATATATAAAAATTGGGGCGGGACGCTAATAATAAATAAATAAATGTATGTACCTGTATTGTTAAGGTTTTATATGTTAGTATTATTCATCGACCATAGAGATGTTAATTGACACTCGTTTTATGTCTGTTATAAAAATCTAATAAGAGAAAAAACATGTCTTAGTTTTCTTGCTACAATAAAAGATTGAATAATCAAGTAACTCGTGCATATTCATTTTGTTACACTAAAATGTATAACCTTCAATGAATATCTTTCGGTTAATTTAAGTACAAAAGTATGTCACCCGAGTTCAGAAACTGGAGATTTCCACAAAATTGACTAGAATCCTAATTCAACTATTCAAACTAAGACCTAATTCAAACCAGAAAACTGAAAAGTGCTAATATGAATTGCGTAAGAAAGAGAGGGAACAATTGAAGGAGAGCCAAAACGCAATTTAGACCATACAGAGCCACGTTACATAGATTTAATAGAAATCACATAAGTTGGTACCACAAAGACGTACCTACGTATTGGTGAAACCGCAATGGGTAGATCAGGATTTTTTATTTCTTCTCAAAACAAGGAAAGCAAAATAAATTAAGTTGATATCTAGCCTAGCTTACGAATGAATCAATATAATGAAAGGATGGCATGGAAACCAAAACAATAATTTCGGAGCTAAGTAATTACGCGACCATCAAAAAATTACTAACAATATTTAATAAGTATACCTACTTATATTTCACCTGGTCATACAGACATAAGCATTATATGTTGATTCTTATATAATTTTAAATGGAATTTAGAACTATTTAGACATCCTATCCCCTCCAGGCATTTTATAAGCAATTCGCTTAGCCTTCCAACTAATTTGGTTGAGACAAACATTCTGCTTTGCGCACGTGTTACGATTACGAGTGGAACTTCAACTAGAAAGCGACCTTAAAGACCACAATTATATTTACAAATTAATTAATTATTTTGTTTCGAAAACCGTCAATTGCTATTTCGGTCGAGACTTGTTTATTATTTATGGTCACGCCAAGCAATTATAAAAGTGGACTGTATTTTTCGTTAGTGGTACATGTAATCAAAGGACGAGGAAATGAAGGAATATCTGTCACCTACCTCGTGAATCACCAAGTCCTTGGTCCTCCAGCGGCGAAGATTGCAACGGGCCTGTCACACAAGTCCTGAAGATTTAGCGCTTCACCACTTCAGTGATTACACTCGCGGAGCGGGAAGCGTGACCAAATAGATAAACTACAAGCACAATTGCCTGATCACATTAGCGCATGAAATAAAATTCAAATCTCACGGGTCGAGATCGGCGGATGAGTCTACGCGTGTTATACGGTTGCGATGATTTTCTTAGACTGCGGTTTCATATAATGGCCGATCGCGCTGCTTGCGGTAGTGACAGACAGACATATGGATAGGTATACAATATGGTGGGAGTGAGACAGCGCATACCACAGCGAACTACTATTAATTAATTTAAATTGACAATTTGCGTCAACAATATTTACTAAAATCTTTTGTCCTGACTGACTATCAACGCACACCTAAAACTAGTAAGCCTGGAAAGCTGAAATTTGGAATATAGGTACGTTTATTTTACAACGTAAACGTCCGCTAAGAAAATTATTTTGGAAATGTTCAACTCCGCGCGAAGTCGGTCGCTCTTTAAAAAAATATAGCCAAATAAAATAAAAAAACAACAGATTACACACAGCTAGAATTAGCTACCACTCATAGTTTATTTCCCAGCCGTAATCTAACGGCCACCATCTCGGTCTGTGACGTGGAGTTGTCGGTCTTCTGGTCAAATGTCCTCCCCATTTGAATTTTTTAGTAGTATGCCTGGTATTCCTCGTTCGAACCCAGCCTTCAGTTGTTCTGGTCGTAGTCTTCGGTGTCTCAACGTAATCGAAGTGGAAGCCCTCTGCTACTTCGTACTTCCTTTCGATTTCGTGCAACATATTATTCAAGTGTTCTATGTCCCAGTAATATCTCTCGATTTCCTCCAAATATATCAACATCTCCATATTGTACAGCGTCGTGAAGGAGAGGACGCTCGAATTGTATGTGTCTATCATTTTACGGTATTTTTCGTGTATCTCGCATATAAGATAACCCACCTCGTAACCGGGACTCCTTAGAGCGTCCTGACGTTTAAACTCTAACTGAGAAATCCTGTTATCAGTATTTTTTATTATGTCCATGGATAAATTCAATAGTTTTGTGGCGATATTCTTATCGGCTGAGTAGTATAGCCCTCTTGGAATTGTGGGACCTGTAGTATCAAATTTAGGTGATTAAGGTGTCGACTCACACAATATGTTGCCGTAACCTAATCGGGGCGAGTTTTACCTTACGGCTTTATCTGAAGAACCTAATGTTGTGCTATGTTACCAACTCTGTGTTCAGGCGTGCTCCGCAAACAGTGACAGTGCTGATAATCATGCTTTGCGGCGCGGAGATGAAGATCTGCTGACCCTTTTAAATGTATTAAATTAAAACCTAAGATATAGGAGATAGTGGGTCCATCCAGAGCCGGGGTATCCATTAGGCTGAGTAGGCAAACTGCCTAACGGCCCACATTGGTTAGGGACCCTCGAGCTCAGTTTAAAAGAAAAAGAACAAAGATTTTCAATGAAAATTAAATTAGAAGATAGTATTAAATAAATTCTTATTAACAATATTATTGTTCTGTTTTTTTTTTATACTATACTTACTTCGTCATAATTCAGTACATTTTGGAACGTATTTCATATGTTATTGAAGAATAATATTATACATACTTATTGCGACAATTTTAACAGACTAGAGACTGACGCTACAAAACTTGACTTATACGTCAACTCGCGGGTAATTAATTCGTTGAGGAATTTAAAAAAAGGTTGAGGAACCCTTAGATGATTGCCTTGGTTATTCTGGCCCTGGGCCCATCCATACTTGCAAAGAAATTCTACTTGAGGAAAATTTAATGATAAAATAGCGGTAAGTTGCCCCTAGTGTCGAAAGCGAAGCGCGTCGCGCGCTCTTGCCTCGACGACGGCGACGTCCGCCTGTCTTGGCTTCGACTTTTGCAATGAGCAGTTACCCATATAGAAAATATAGAACAAATCGCGCTTCTTGGTCGCATCCGATTCAACTCTTCTGTAATAAACACAGTCCATAAAAAAACAGGTGGCACACGCAGTGCGAGCAACAGGCGCTTACACATCTTGTACTGACTAATGTATTGCTCGTCTTGTAACACGTTACATTACACGTGAATGATACCTTCGCCGCCTTTACGGTCGAATACTCGAGCGGTTTAGCATTATATTTCAATGGATAGTTTGCTCGGTAGCCATTTCTAGAGTCTTTTCATTCATGGACTTGAAACAATAATCACTTGCTCAATTGTGAAAGAAAACATCGAGAAAACCTGGATCCTGGAAGACCATAGCAACCTAAAAATGTCATAGTGGACAGGTTGTGTGACCAGCAGTGAAAGATGATTAGAGAATCATCCCTAAAAAGTACCGTTCCCGAGGGATCACCTAAAAATAAACATGGATAACTATAAGGAGTCACAAAACTTCATTATTGTGAAAAAGGTTTTAAGACCAAGAGACCGTCTTGGATCGTGTTGTGAAACCTTTCAGCAATACACTTTTTTAAAATGTACCGTGGACTTTTCAGCAGGACTGTGTGCCTGATCACAAGGCGCGGACTACCCAAGCCTACCTCGAAACCAACGTTCCGGACATTATAAGAGCTGAAGACTGGCCCTCGTCTAGCCCAAATCTGAACCCCTTAGACTACAAATTATGGTCAGTTTTAGAGGACATGGCCTCTGCTCTAAACTACACGCCAACATTGAGTCTCTTAAGAAATCTCGGGAGCAAGCAGTGCTATATTTCCCATGGAAACAGTGCGTAAACCCATAGATTCGTGGTCAAACAGATTAGCTAAAGGTGGCCATTTTGAATAGAATTATTTTTTATTTTTTTGCTGAAACTTCAATAAACATATATACCTATATAAGTTTCATTAAGATTACCTTATTTCATAAAATAAAAAGGCATTTTCATTTGTAACAGAGCTTATGGCTGGAATAGGTACCTACAATGAACAAATTAAACCTATTCAACCATCACACAAAGACAGCTCTATTAATAAAATGCTTTATGATATTAAATTCAATCAATTATTGATTTCAGTAAGACCTCTTGACGTATAGCTAACTTATTAAAAATATATACTTAGTAGGTAATATGTAAAAAATATATAGTAAAAAGTAAAAATATATAAAAATATTTTATTAAAATATTTAAAAATATATAAAAATAGTCCAGGAAAATTTAATAGCGTTTATATTACTTTTTTGCTAAAATTTAAATTTTAGCAAAAAAGTTAGAAGATACTGTGATTTTTTTAAATGTAATATCTTCTAATAAATCTTCTAATTATCTTCCAAACCTGCCCAACTCTGTTAATTTTAGCAAAAAAACATTTTAATGTAAAACAAAATTCTCTAAAATATTTGTGTAAAACTTTTTTCTAACTCTTACCATTTTGTATAATTTGGAAACAACCCTTATTTTTTTTTTCATAGTTCTATAGCTTAGAATCGAAAATTTCCTTCAGCCAACGATATTTTTTCTATCTTCTAGAAACTTACCTATATTAAAAAGTCCCCGAGGGACACAAATTTTCCTGAATGTGGTGTATCAGTGTATCTCTAGTCTGTTGTCTGTTGTCTATGAAGGATGATGTAAGAAGAGTGGTCGTCCGTCTGTAAGTCTTAATAAATCCTGTAATTGTTCTTTCTCTAGTCTAAATTATACAATTAAACCCATAAGTGAAACCACAAATATAAAACCCACAAAACATAAAACTGAACTATGAAAATATATCGGCGAAATATAAATTGAACATTTACCTATGAATCCCAAAAGCAGCCATATTAATACAAACTTCATTTTGAATGATTTAAACGGTTTTGGTTTCGTTGTAGTGTTAATCGGAAATGCATATTTTCATTGAATTGCCAGATTCAATACTTTGTTTATTGTTATTAACTAGCTGAACCCGCAAATTCATACGCGTGGTATTCGGAATAACGCGTAACTTTTTCGTTTGTAAACCGATTGGAATGAAACAAACGCTAAATGTTACGGGAAGCTTGCTATAATACCTCAGTGAAAACCGCATTCAAATCGTTAAGCCGTTTCTGAGATTAGCGCGAACAAACAGACAAAAATTCTAAAAACGATTAAAAATATTTAATGTACAGACATGGTTCGTTTACGATTTTATTACAACATAGCAAAAACGAAATCTTTTCATAGTTGGTTACGAAACCTTAATTACTACAATAGATTTTTGTTTGTTTACACTTAAGCACATTATTCGCCCTAAATAAATACATGAAATAATTTAATGAACAAATACACGAAAAGAAGTGATTCAGTCGGATTTTATTATGTTATTTATATTTATTTATGTTAAAGATAGGTAAAAATGCTAATATAATGGAAAGAGGGATAAATGTAAGTATATGATTTGCAGAAACGTCCGTGCGAAATCGGGGCCGAGTCGTTAGTGAATTTATAACTTATACAATAATATTTACATTTACTTCTACGTAATTTGTAAATACCCTGACATCGGCAGGCCTATAATCCAATGTGTTAAACGTACGTCGTATATACTGTTTTTAGCAAGCGAGCCACGATACACGCGATTTTTCCGTCAACTTTGACAATGTACTTAAAAAGAACATTTACAGCAGCACATTGACGATTTAAAATTTTATTAATTTTCCATTTCACTAATCGCTTTAATTGGGTGTAAACTATAGTTTTACTGTGTTTTTAGAGTATAAAAAAAATTGTGAGTAAAATAAATTTTATTACCATTTTTAATTTTAGTTATAGTTATATACACAAACGATTACATTACAATGAAATGGCGGGCAATGTCTTATATATTAGCCTTTAAAGGGTTTTCTAGACAATGAGTTATCGTATACAATGCCAAGTATGGGCCGAGCACGCGAGAGTAGTTGAAGAATAGGAGAGAGCAGCAGGCAAGGAGAAGCGTGTATATAGTAATACACGTAGACTAATGGACACGAGGTCTTCTGTAAAGACATCTTGACATGTTAAAACAAAGAAAATATATATTTCATTAATATATGTGAAAATTGTATCTGCAAACGCCGATCGGTCGATTTTTTAAATTTGATAAGCCACGCCGATCGGCGGATAGACGGCCCCTACACACGAGTTATATTTGTGATCCTTGTCCCCGCATTGAAAGGGTTAATAAGTAATCGTGGAGTAAGCTGTTCGAAAAGGAAAGTGCCCTCTTAAACAAATATCACAATGCAAACAAGTGTTTAATTATAGATTGTAGCAATACATGAAAAACATGACATTTCTGGGACATAAAATTAGGTCGGAAAAAAGTTTTTTCGCATTTATTAGTATTTATAAACTTGTAATAAAATCTCTTTGGATGTTCTATTTGTATCTGGCTGGTTTTGATGACATTAAAAAGGTTACATTTCAAACAAAGTTCTTTCCAGCTATTTTTCATTTGTTTTTCTTTCTGTCAAAATGAGTGAATCTAATGAAGAAATACTGGAAATACGATAAATTTTAGAAATTAATTTTTAAAATGTGCAGAATTTGTGACATTTACGTGGGTTGAATTCTTGTAGTTACTGACTAAAATCCAAAAATGTTTTTCCTTAGAAACATCCTACCTATAATGTACATTTGAAATTGGGATGTCAATAACTACCATCTATAAAGGTTTATTATTTTCGCTGGTGTATGTTTTATTATTTTCGCAAGTTGAATAAGTGGCGCGAATGTGTTTGCGTCGCATTCTGTATTCGGTTATTCGCATTATAGTAAGTTGAGACAACAAATTCTCCCATTTGGGAGGTATTTACCTACTTACTGAGTTCCCACGCTCGTACGCCACCTTAAGGTTTAACATTGTAAAAACGTATAAAATAAAACATCATTTGCATACCAGAAACGTATAATTTCAAAACGAAATCGCTACATAGAATAACTGCGACCCAACTAGTGTAACATCAAGTGTCTAAAACATTAATTATTATGAATGTTTACGAACAAACATTGAGGGTAGTCGACGCGTACAACAAGATAAGAAGCGAATACATTCAAATACCTACATTTGAGCAGTTATGAAAGCGTGTTTATACTAGTAAATGTTAGTGGCGAGTGATCTGTTATGTGGATTGCGACCCAACATACTTCCAAAAGGAGAATAAAACATTTAAATCACACTACAAAACGTAATATTTTTTTTTTTTTATAAACATGTCGCAATTTGAATTCATCCGATCGCAAAGGTGACAATATGAAAACGATTAACAATGCAAGAGAAAGTGTAACAAGTCCATCTAATAGAAAACCAATGTCAAAAGAAAAATTATAAAGAAATACATATATTATAAAATACATCATCAATTTATAGAACGGCCCGTCAGACAATACATTTTAAAAATAATCAAAACACGAGCAAAAGAATGAAAATTGCAAAAAAATGGACCGCATTTGTATACGGGTAGTTGCGAAAAATAATCAAAATGTCCAATGGAATGTCGGTCCGTGGTAATTTTTTTAAAAGGTGCCTCCATTCAATCATTTGAGGGCGCACTCGACAAAGACGGCGCGGTGTTGGGGGGTGGGCGTGTTGAGGGGCGGTGACGGGGGCGGAGTCTGAGGTCCCGTCATGCGTTCCCCCAGCACGAAGTGGGCTTCGGTCAGCGGGTACAGGTCCTTAAGCGCACTCCTGGAATTCAAACAACAGTTACAACATTAACAACTGAATTTAATTAACACTAGCGCGATTACTAAAATAAAAGTAGCCTAGTTACTCCTTACTCCAGTCAAAAATGAAAGCATTTGGATAATCCCTTATTATCTATTAACAACTTTAGTAGTGGGAGGCATAGTGCGATTCGCAGTCAATTTAGGCAGCCCATTTGGCGGCAGTAATCAACCCCTTACAGAAGATTACTGGGAAATGTACTGTTGTGTTTCGGTGTGTGACTAAGGGATGCCAGAGCCCATTTTCCTATTTCTTCCCAATCCCTCAGTCTTAATCTGCTATGGTCGGCAGCACCCTTGCGGCACCTGAGAGGTTGGCTAGGCGACACTAGCCACCGACCATCAAGTGGACCGTCAGCCTGTCTGTCGACCTTAATATAAAGATACATAATAATAATAAAATGAAGTTTGAACAAATTTTTACTTGAATGCAAAAAATCAGTCTATATAGTCCATAAAATGTTTATAATATAAATTATCTTTGTTATAATATATTATTTTATGTTATAATATCTCTTTATTATGTTTATAATATCGATTGAGAATATTATCAGTCGTTGCTGCGTATTAGCTAAATAAGAAATCAAAATAAGACAATATACTTTCTGATTTATGCTTTATTTTCACCTTTTTTTTTTCAATCTATAGCGAATTTTGTCTGCTTGTATATATGTGGAACAACTGTATATTCTATGTGAAAGAAATCTCCAGACGAAGCCGGGGCGTGTCAGTCTAGTTTGAATATTTGTGCAACTTTAATCAATGTGACTCACCACAGCACTTGGTCGACGACTGCCCTGACTTTCGGCACCGGGAACCCGTTGAAGGGCGAGGCCACGGGCAGAGTGTAAGCGCCCATGTCCTTGAACTGCAGCCACGAGCCCACGGCCAGCGGTGGGAGGCGAGCGTGGGGCATGACGCAGTCAAGGCCGTCGCACGACGGGCCCCATACGGAGCACGGCTGCGGCTGGCCTGCGGACCCGCCCAGTGGCTCGGCGCTCACGTGCTGGTGGTCGTACAGCACGCAGTTGAAGGAGCCGTACACGCCATCGTTTATGAAGTACATTGTGTGCGTATCCATGCCATCTGCGGCTTCCTTGGACGCCACCTAAATAAACGCCCATTATTGTTATTATTATTGAGAAGCAATAATGGCTGCGATTCATTATTTAAATAACAATCAATCAATCAATCAATTTATTTGTAACTTATAAAACATACATTTAACAGACACAGAGAAAAAAGAAATAACAGTAACAGCAAGAAAGAAAGTTACAAAAAGGTCCCTACTCAGCATTTTGCTGGCATAGGCCAGCACTGATCTTCCGTAGGAACATAAAACAATAACCTAAAACATTCACATTATTTTCTTCATGGTAGCTCTTTTTTCGTTTGCCAATACAGTTTAACTGATTAAGAGTACATTTCCCTATCTCGTCCTAATCCCCTTATCCTTAATCCTACTATGGTCAGCAGCGCACTTGAAGCACCTGTGGCGTTGCTTGTGTCATAAGTGACGATAGCCATCTACCATCGAGGGAACTGTCAGCTTGTCTGACGACCTTAACATGAATTAAAAAAATGTTAATTTCACAGGACTTTATTTGCGTAATGTTGACTGCTACAGCACAATCAACGCCAGGGCGGTTGCGAGTGCGCTGCCCGACCTTCATAGTATCATAGATAAAATACTACTTAAGCAGTAATGGTCAACCTCCATATAACGATCTGAAGCCAATTTCATATTGGGATTTCCACTCCCTAGATGTCACTAATAGTCTCGAATTTAACATTAATGTGTATTTTGTTAAAAATTATAACCAACAAATTCAATCACGCAGTTATAGTTCCTTATTATCGTGGTAATAACTAGAGGGCGACGTTGCTGGGAGTACTTTTATGAATGATATTATTCCATTTCATGCATATTTAAATGAAAATGATTTTTCATTTAGATATTTAATATTATTATATCAGAAAACATTATGTTATTAATTTGTTTTACAATAATTATAATGCATAATGACCATATTACAAAAATAACAAATTAAAATGTGTGAGTTTTCATTTTTTTCTTCGTAACACAATCGACAAAAACTGGTTAATTTTTATCTATGTTATAACTAACTGAACCTGTCCACGCTTTGCTGTAAGCTCATTTTTATTTTCGTTTCCGCTGAAACTTCGGAATAGAAAGTATATATAACATCGATGATATATAAACACTCTTGTGATAAAATGCATCGCTGTGTAAAAAAATTAAGTTAATCCATAGCCCAGTTTTTCAGCTTTCTGAACACAAACATACGTACCTAAGCAAAATTATATCTAAGTATGTAAAGATTATGAATACAAATAACACAAAACATAATTAATAATATTTTATCGATTGACAAGACGGCCCTTTTTTATCGCTGTTCGTGCCCACTTCCTTTTTACCTATATTTTAAATAAATTTTAGTAGTGCCATCTCTTGTCCATGAGAATTGACTGAATGGTCGACTGCAGCGACTCTAGAGGATTTTTAATAACAAATAAGCGACAAACTACACAGGCGGCATCTAGATATAAGCGAAATTGGATAGGGTACGGATTCAATGTACGTGAGTGACCATCTATACTGGTTAAGTAGTATTTTATCTATGATAGTATCAACAGTAGCTATCAACAGGGATCAAATGAATAGGCTCTGTCATCCTTTACTCGCATAGGGACACAAGAACACAATACATCTGCTTTTTTACACTCTGGTATTCTGTAAGAGGGTGGTTAATGCCGCCAAACGGGCTGTCTAGTTTATGCCTGCCCTGCCACTACGACCCAGAGTGGTTGAAGAGTAAAAGCCAGAGTGGCTGAAGAGTAAGAACCAGAGTGGCTGAAAAGTAAAAGCCAGAGTGACTAAAACGAAAGAACCAGAGTGACTGTATAGTAAAAGCCAGAGTGGCTGAAGAGGAAGAGCCAGAGTGGCTGAACAGAAAGAGCCAGAGTGGATGAAGTGTAAGTCAGTGACTGAAAATTAAGAGCCAGATTGGCTGAAGAGAAAGAGCCAGAGTGGATGAAGAGTAAGAGCTAGTGCCTGAAGGGATAGAACCAGAGTGAGTGAAGAGATAGAACCAGAGTGACTGAAGAGTAAGAGCCATAGTGGCTGAAAAGTAAGAGTCAGAGAGACTGAAGAGTAAGAGACCGAATGGCCGAAGAGTAAGAGTCAGAATGGTTGAAGTGAAAGAACCAGTGACTGAAGAGTAGAGTGGCTGAAGAGAAAGAACCAAAGTGACCGAACAGACACAGTGGCTGAAGAATAAAAGCCAGAGTGGCTAAAGAGAAAGAACTAGAGTTGCTGAAGAGTATAGCGTGGGGTTATAGATGATATTACCTCTCGCTTAGCGTGCACCATGGCGAACAGCGTGTAAGCGGCGGCCGCGAAATATCTTCCGGGCTCAGCGATCACACGCACTGTCCGCTCCGGGAAATGCGTCTCCAATGCGGCATTTATCACCTCGCCAACCTGCCAATCAAACCACAACTATAACAAAACCATAATCAGTTCTGAATTTGAAAACTTGTTGAATCTGCTAATAATTTTAGGTAACAGGCACTCAAAATCATCACCGCAGCATTAACAATCACACGTTTATTCTGTTAATCCTTTTTAGACTAATTCTTTTTTTTTGTCAAATTAGTTTAAAAATTTACAACAAAAAAAGGTCAAATATATAAATATGTAACAACACGACTGAAACAAACCTTGCAAGATAAGTTTAGAAGTTGCAATAAAGGCTTAGAAGTGATCGAAGTCATCGAAATGACTTTTATGTAAATAAGCCCTGTGTAATTACTTCCCCGAATTCGTTTCTCATTCGGGACTTATTTAGACGGTTCAATATAACAGTTTCCAATTAGCCTTGTAAGAAACCAACAGGTCCTGTCCTGTTGGATTTATGAAAATTGACTTACAAGAACATTACAGCTTCAGTTTTCAACAAACACATTATTTTTCTCTTTTGGTATAACAAATCTGGTCATTTACTCATATATATATGTATGTATCTCTAAAGGTAAAGGAAAACAATATGAAGAAATCTACGTGTCTGTTAAGAAGGCATGTAAAGTCCTGGTATTCCGCAGTGGACTAGCATGATGTGTTGTGATACACACCTATGTAAAAACCAAACGAGAGTGTGCTCAAATTATTGTAGAACTAACTGGTTCACGCGACTTCTTCCGCACCCCATTTAAAAAATTTGCCAGGCGTTGTATTTTTATTTTTAGAAAATCCCTCTGCAACAGTATTTTTGTTCTTAAAGGTTATTCTTAAGTTCTTATTTCTTAAGGGAGTTTATTCCCTTAAGAATCGATTTATCATATAAGGTCCCCGGCATGGAAATTTTATGAGGAGTAACATTAATACAAGCGTTAACCAAAAAGCATTACGTTATCTGTCACTTTGACATTTGTGCGACAGCCGATGCATGTATTTATGTTCCCTAATTCTATTTTAGTATAACAAGCAAACACCAGAGGGTTCTCTGGGCTTATAAAAGCAAACGTCGAAATCTTGTGTGAAAAGTGTAGTCCGAGTTGAGGAAAGAAACGATAGCACGTTATAAACATCTGTCGTCGATAAAAATGAACTATTTCAAATTACAAAATCGTACTTAAGATAAACTCCAGTCGTAGGTTGGAGCTGACACACACTTTTTTTCTTCTGGTTGAAAGGTACCCTTTCTGTCCTTTTCTCACAACGTGTATGAAAAATCTCATGATGATCTGTCGAGTACTTAAGGCGTTATAAGGTAACAGACAGACAAGAGTTACTTTCACATTTATAATATTAGTAGGAATATAGTACATTTTAGTACATTCCATGATCAATATTAAATACATTAATTTTGTACAGCCAAACACTAACGCCCTTAAGAGGCAATAACAAAAACGGCGTCTAACCTCTCTGATATCAGAGTCGGTTCCCCCAGGGAAACCCCCGCCGATGTCGAGCAGCTGCATGTGGCGATGGCCCAGGGCAGTGGCCAGCGCGAACAAGGCTCGCGAATACTGGATGGCGCGAGCGTACACCTCCGTCTCCTGGGCACCGGAGCCCACGTGGAACGATACTCCGACCACCTGGAATGACCAGTCATTTCAATATATTACGGGGCTCATTAGAGTAATTATTTATTGGACAAAATATTATTACATAATAAAAAATATATATTTACATTGCCCCATAAAACTGCAAAGGAGTTTGATTATGGGATAAAACTATTTCACATAATAATTAATTATACTAGACTAGCTGATCCAGGCCACACTCCACTGCGGCGTTCACGTGTGGCGCCTGGATTATTTGACAAAAACAACGATAACTCGACAAATATAAATAAGATATTCATGAATGCAATACATAAACCATCCTCAGAAATTTCTCTTATTATCGATACAATCGGGAAAAATTCCATTCACAACTTTCCGAGATTAGCGTGTACATACAGACAGACAGATACTTTAATTTACACTAAGGATTCTAAAGTCTTAATAACTTAAATATCATGAAACTATCTCTACTTAACATTAATTAAATTAAGGAATATTAATAATATTCCATTAATGTATTTGTTAACACAGATCCTTTCCCTTTTGGACAATGTCCTGGGATAAACTATTAAGAATGTACGCCAACGACTTTTTTGTTATTCACTTGCAAGCAGAAGCATCTGTGGCATAGCTTGTGTTAACAGGCTATGGTAGCCACCTACCACTGGACCGTCAGCCTTTTCGACGACTTTAACATTTAAAAAAAAAGTTGATTAAAGTTTTGAACCATCTGTATTTGTCGCGGTGGATCATAAGGGACAATGAGTTAGTTAATGAGCGTGACTTACATCGAGGCCAAGTACGGCAGCCAACTTGAGGAGACGTGGCGCCTCCGTGACTGGATCGCAGCCGAACTTGATGCCGAGGGGACACTGAGCGGCAGCCGCATCGCAGCGAATACGCACCACCAATCTGTCGGAGCAAATGTTTTGTCAAATCTCAATATGTACGACCAAAGTAATAAATCCAATCCATCTAGCACTTAATTTATTGTTGAGAAACATTTTCGCCACTCATACTTTAAATCAACTAAGCTCTACTTGCCATTCTTTATAATTATATTTAAAAAAAAAAAATAATTACACTTTAAAAACTATAAATTACTGCTTGTTTCAGATCAACACTCAATTTTTTTCTTCATAAACTTCAAAATAATCGTACAATAAGTAAAACGGTTTTAGTATATTAATATTAAACTTCCAAAATATAAGCCCCGCAAATTGCTAATGCGCCTGCCCGTAAACCATATACCGACGCAAAAATTAAAAGTCCAATGAATACGAATGGTACATACTTGGCATGTGGCATGTGGTGTTTGATCTTCATCAGCTCCGTCTCCGAGTCGAAGGTCATGGTATCGACACCGGCCGCTGACGAGTAGCGGATGTGGGATGCCATCTTGGCGGGGTTCGCGAATATTATGCGACTGATAAGAAAAAAAAACCACATTAAATTTTTTTTTTTGTTATTAATAAATAAAGGTAGGTTAAGTAAATCGCGTTCAAAAATTTACTAGCTGGTAATGCGACGCCAACGTAGGCATTAGTAAATAGTCATCTCGCCTGACACTTTTACAATAATTAAAAAATTCCAAAGTTCAAATCAAAGACTTCAAGTCTATAATATTGAATCTTGTTTATTTAATTTTAATTAGGATTAAGATATTAATTTTCATCAAACCCCACACCTGGTCTTTCTTCACCTTCATCCTGGTATATTAGTTTGAAGACCTTGCAGCTACTTCTGCCTTGTCAGCAGTCGAGCACTCAACCGAAAGATACAGTAAAAAAAACTACTTACTCGGGATGTACTCCGAGAGACAGCACCGCCTCTATCTCGGACTTGGAGGCGCAGTCGAAGCCGGTGCCGAGGGCGGCGAGGGTCGACACCAACAACTTATCATCGTTGCATTTCACCGCTGAACAATAACAAAATATTCTTAAAAATGAATAAGAAAATGTGTCACTTTAACCCAAAATAAAAATTATGTCTTTAGGGAAGATATATAAAATTGTGTTATGAATTCGCATCGCGCCGTAACTTGGCCTTGCCTTTATATTATGTATATTCTGAGCTTACCCTTCTCTGCCTTCTGAGCTCTTTTTGTTTCTTGGAACAATTGTTAACAGATTTGGTTACGAAAATGGACCAAAGGATTTATTTTTACAGTATAGCGTTTCACTACTAATTCAAATTATTTTATTTATTGATTCTAAGGCCTAATGACTAATTGTTTTAGTTGATAATGATGAGCAAAATAGAAGTGAGACAGCACTCTGGAAAGCGGAAAAAAATCTTGGCTACGTAACGTCAGGTAATGAACCAGAATTTCTAGTGCCAGAACATCTGTTCCGTCTGGCCCAGGACAGGCACAAGTTTCCAGAGCTCCAGTGGTGGAGAGGCCTTTAAAAAGAAGAAAACCTAATGCAATAGTGTAAGTAACAGCAAGTCTAGTCAAGTAAAATAAATTTTCATTCATTTTTGTTTTCTAAAACTAACTAACTAAAAGTACCATGAAGAATTATTTTCCTAACATATAATATGCTTTGCAATTCCATTTAATGCAATGAGAGAAAAAAATAAACAAATTGGTTGATCTGTGAGAAGGTTGAACACCCATAGTGCCTGCATCAGTGGAGATTTACAGAGGATCTTCCCCTATTGTGCGGTGCCACAATAGGGGAATCTGTAATTGCGTTTACTCCTAGTGTTCCATCGGGCACTTCTAACCACACTGAAGCAAACAAATCCCCACTGTATAATTTACCCGTCGTTACTCCTTTTTTTCTTGTGTTATTTTGATAGTTGGACATTTTGCTTAAATGTCCTTTCCCTACAAAACGGTTAATTTATCGATATGTTAATGTGATACAACATTTAACAAATGAAATGATTTTGAAAAAAAAATAAGTTTTATTTCTAAAAAAAATTGAGGTTTTGGAGGCAAAATTTATGTTTTTAAATAATACAATTTAAAATTTGGGCCAAAACGTTAGAATAGCAATGGCGTCTGTTGTGATGTCATGCTTTCTTAACTCAGGAACAGGGGCCTTAGACAAAGTAGCATTCGCTCCGTAGCGATGCGATATCGAAGTTCGTTATCGTCTCAGAGACAAAGAAATCATGACAAGGTATCACGTGTTTATCACGTGTTACAGTGTTGATTCCTTTGTCTCTGAGACGATAACGAACTTCGATATCGCATCGCTACGGAGCGAATGCTACTTTGTCTAAGGCCGCAGTTTACACAATTCAAACGACACGGTGATATTTATGAAAACGTGACGTCATTCGCTCTGATCGGTGTTTTAGTTAACATGGCGGATTGCAGTAATTTTTATACTTTAATTTTTTTGTATATCTTATTAATCTTAATGTTTATTAAAAGTGAATCATTTTTTAGAAAATTATCAACATTTATATTTCTCTAATATGATTTATTCTTTAATTCTTTAATACCGTCATCATGCCTCTTGTAGAGTTTTACTATAACTAGTAACTATTATGCTAGTAATCAAAAATATTTCAAGGTCCAATGTATATCAATATTGTTCATCAACTCACCATAAAAAGGCTCTACGCGCGGCATAACCTCCTTCCAATGGCGGTATCTGGCCACCACCTCGCCCAGATCCATCACGTAGAATGGATCCTCTTGGGCCCCAGCCTCGACGATCTCCCTGGCGATGGCCTCGGGGCTCCACGGCCCCTCCATCACGCGGATACGCTGTTCGTCCTCAATCACCTTCATGTTCGCTATCGGAATCCTTTTGTACACTTCAGCTAATTTATCAACACTAACTTCCCTTCAGTTTGTTTTGGACTTGACGCACTGCACTTTTTGGTGTTTTGTATGTAGCAAGGTGGCCCCCAATGGCGTTACGACGCAGACGTGTAGTGGTGTTAACGTGGGGGCAGATGTCAGGTGTTCTCGGAACCCGGTGGCGAGGGCCCTCTAGCGCTAGTCCACAAGTGTCAACTGCAATTAAAGCAAAATCTCTATAGATCGTATATATATAAATATGACAAGACATTAATGATGCTTGCATCCACAAATATTAGCTCTTCAGAAGAGAACTACAAGCTACAGCCGAATAATCCCAAATATATGCAAGACACGCGACAGTCATGATAATACACCATATGGCCCAAGATCCCAGACATGGCATACGCGATCGGAGTTGTTGCATCCAGCTGCATCCTGAGCGCATTTGCTGCTAGGCTTGACCGTCAGTACCTGAACCACTGTTGTATGGTTCATGTACGTGTGTAAATACTAATACAGATTTAAGTCATATGGTCCTTATAGGTCAAAAAAACATTATTATTATTATTTAAGGGCGAAATTACGACGAGTATTAGATCTTATTAGGTCTTCAGGGGTGGACATCATACGCTGCGCTTTCATCTCTGTGGTTTCCACTGGAAAATCTTTGTGCTATTAGATTCGACTATTTTTTTAAATATATTATAATTAAAGGTGGCAGACAGGCTGACGGTCCACATGATGGTAGGTGGCTACTGTCACCTAAGGACACAAGCAACACCAGGGGGAGTACGTCACACCAGTAAACGAAAGCAAAACCAGTAGAAACCACTGGTCCTCGAAATGGAAGTACCCATCTCCCCCCTTGGATTGGACTCTGACAACCCTTACTCACACACCGAAACACAACCAATGCACATGGCACTGTTATTTCACGGTGGTCTTCTATAACGAGGTGGTAACTGCCGCCAGACGGGCTGCCCAGTTTAAGACTGCTACGCAGTGTGCCCTGCCACTCTTATTGGTCCATATTTGCAATTAAAATTACTGAGATTATTGTTTCAGTGACACAATGCTGCAACATATATCGCTGGTATCGCTTGTGTTGCTAAACGACGACGGTGGCCACATACCATCGAGTAAGACTTGAGTTAGAGAAGAAAACGAGTGTCTTACGTATCGGTGGTGTGGTGTCAGCGGGCCGCTCGCAGCCAGGGCGGGTCGACGTTGAGGGCGCGGCGCCAGCAACGCGGCGCGGGGCGCGGGGGCGCGGCGGAGTGCAGGCTCGCTCGCCCGGCACTGGCTGACGCGCCGGACTCAGCCGGTGCTGCCTGAAAACAACAACATCTCATTAAACCACAATATCAATATGAGTAACTTGAGTCCACATGAACGACTCTTTGAGTAGTTCGTTTGTTAGCGTCTTGTGTCTCGGTGAAGAATAAATCTTATGTGTAAGTATTCCATTATCATATTTAACTTGTTTTCAAGACACATATCACTACAAGACAGGTCTTCTGTTTTTTCTGTATTCTGAGAAGTTGAATTAATAATAATAATAATAATTTAAAAAAAACACATTAATTAATTACTCATTTAATTTACTCGTGTATAATTTATTTATTTATTAAATAAATAAAAATAATTTAAACAATATTTATTTAAATATTTATTTTAAATAAATAATGTACCTGTAAAAATAACCAACTTTCCATCAGTTTGCACAAACATCTAGTTTGACTTTTTACCAGTTGCATTGGAAAATCATTAAAACAATGTGGAAAAAGGATTCCATCTATAAAATTGAAATATAATAAAAAAAAACATTAAATCCCTAGTAAAATTTATGACTAGATTTCTTTAGAAATCTCAGAATCGACAATATCTCAGATAATGCTCTGACTTATCTTGTCTTTAGTTCTCCATGATTCAATAAAAAACACTGCACTTACTGCTGAAGTGAATTCGAATTGCAGCCTAAGATACATTAGAGTTTAGAGGACCAATTTTGTATTATGCGGTCTAAAGAATAATCTATTTTTTTAATAGTTTATTTGTATGTCTGAGCTCTATGTTTATGTGTATATATGTTACCCACGTTTAACTTTATGTGTTACTTTTAAGTTTAAGTACCTACTTAAGTTTATGTGTATCCCTAGGTACGTAAAAACTTTATGCATCAACGACAATTTAATTATTTATAAGTAAGTTAGTAGTAGAAGATTGAAATCTCAGTATCGACCCCTATCTTCTAACCTCTGTTCTAACTCTGTTAATTTTAATTTTAGCAAAAAAGTAATATGAACATTTTTATGATAATATAAATTCACTACAATATTTGTGCGAAACTTTTCTTCTAACTCTTGTATAATTTAAAAAAATATATTTTATTTTAAAATTTTACTGGACTAGGTATACCTATGAAGTTCTGGCAAACCGCAGTTGTCTTATGTGGTCGTCTACTTATAGCCCAACCTATTCAGGGGAGAGGCCTGCTCGCAGCAGTAGGACCTAATATGCATTATGCATATATTGTACAAGCTGAGCCCGCAAATTCGTACGCGTGGTATAGGTATTCCGTAGTAGTGCGTAACTTTTTTGTTTGTAAACCAATTGGAATGAAACAAACACTATATAAAAAATTCTAAAAACTATTTTTTGACCACGGTAACATAAGTACAACGTGTACAATTTTTTTTTTTTAATATTTAATGTACAGACACGGCTTGTTTACGATTTTATTTCATGTATTGATAAAATTAACGTGCGCCACTTTGTAACTACTGTTATTTATACTCTGTGAGCACTTAATAGGCACATAATCAAATTTTCATTCCTCTGATAAAATAACATCTCGCAATACGTTTTGCAAATATAGGAATCTGGAGCTGATAACGATGCAGTCATCTTTGGACAAGTATTTTTTTAACTACACAAGGTAACCTTGACCTGATACAGTATTTAATTGTATTATTTAATTATTTTAATATATAGCAATAAATAAAATATTGGCAATTTTTTAGTTAAAAAAATCTACATACAATACATAATTATCTTTCTATGGGCAGCAACAGCTAATATTCACATTTCATGTTAATTATAAATGCGAATCGACCTCCAATAACAATAACTATAAACGAATAACTTCCAACTCTTGGACAAATATCGGAGATCAATTATTGTGTCAACTAGAATTACTTTAATAATGTAAGCATAATATAGACTTTATTGCGTTCGCGATAAAGCTTGAATTACAACAATTCAGACGTCCACTTAGCGTTTTTGAGAAAATTACGTACGCGCCGCCGCCGCCGCCGCGCCGTGTTGACTCATTGTGTGCGTAGGACAAGGTCAATGTAAATTTTACTATGCGTAACTACTACTCGTGGAGTAATTTTCCAGCGTATCAAAGAAATTTAAGAAATACGGGGCACTATTAAAATATTAACTATCGTCAATAGGATATACTTATATATATTAAAACATATTCTATTTAAAATACCCCACAATTTGACATTTTCCTTAACACACCCTTCTTTAAAAAAATCTTAAAAATTAGACTCAGTAAAATGTAATCTAAACAAAAAGATTAAATATATAGAATATATAGAGAGGGCATTTTACCTACAAAAATATTGATCCTGATCACCGTAATCAGGTTGGCCATGGCGTAGCCTTAGGCTAGCCTTGGTGATGGACTGAGCGATTTTGTACCACGTGAGTTCTAAATATCACAATACATTACGAATAGCCATATGTTGATTTTTTTATTTATTTTACGAATTCTGTCGTCTTGCCCGATCTATGCAGTTGAAAATCTTTGAATCTAAAGAATTTATCAAGATGAAAAACGTATCGTCAATAATTGTTCGAAATTTTTATGTTTACAATTTTTTAAGTTTTTTTTATTAAAAAATTGTTTTAACTAATAGTATCATAGTAACTTGTGTATCTTACTACAAGGCCCTTGCTTACATAGGTAATAGGCATAAGTATATGTTTAAATAAACATTTAATACGCTTTTTTTCAACAGGAATTTTTTCCAAAGTTTTTAAATTAATATTTTATGGAGTAAAAAAAAATTAAAACCAACAACGGTCGATTTTGAAGGTATTTATCGGCACAGCGCTTGCCGCGTGTAGAACAATTTTCAATTATCAAATTAAAACCTATTAACAATTGAGATGAAGTTTCGTGAGTTGACATTTTTTTAGAAAATGTTCTCAGTTTTAAAAATGTCCCTAAGATTAATAGTTTTTGAGTTATTTGTAAAAACTAATCCCTTTTTTTTTTGAAATATTCAATTGTTTATAACTTTTGCAATCTGCGGTTTTGTAACTTTTGCACATTTTTAATACGTCATTATTACTTCAAATGAGCTATCGCACGTATTTTTTACTAGCAGTGGCAAGAATTAACGTATATCAACTTGTGACCTAGACTATAATATAATAATAATCCTATTAAGAAAACTTCAAATCCCATTTTCGACTTGTTTGTGAATTTGGGATTGTTTTCCCACTATGGTCAAATTTAGACCAGTAGCCGAATATTAGTAATGATTTTATTTGACCGATTGGACTGCTTAGGATTGATGGCTGGATTTATTTGTTTATAGTATACTTGTATAGCAAGTTAAAAAAACAACTATAGTAAATGCAAAAGAATCAACTATGTACAACTGAAATTTAGTCCTATTTAATCTATACATATACATAATTAAATCGTAAACGAGCCGTGTCTGTACATTAAATATTTTTTCAAAAAAACAATTTGTACACGTTGTACTTAAGCGTGGTCAAAAGAATAGATTTTAGAATTTTTGTCTGTTTGTCTGTGTTTGTGCACGTTAATCTCAGAAACGGCTTAACCGATTTGAATGCGGTTTTCACTGATGTATTGTAGCAAGCTTCCAATCGGTTTACGAACAAAAAAGTTCGCGCCATACCAAATACCAGGCGTACGTAGTTGCGGGCTCAGCTAGTAAATAATATTTTTTTTAATGCTAAACACGCAATGAAGTTGTGCTTTTAAACAAATATAAGACAATTTTCAATTAATTCCCGAACCAATTATTTTTCAGTCAGTAGAAAATTACTTAAAAGCCAACCTATACTGATCTATGTAATTTTGATATTATTATTAAAAAAACATAGTTACAAAATAAAACCGTATTTTAGAATAAAAATAATTAATGCAATCTCATAGTTACCTTTAATAGCGGAATTCTCAAAGCTTTTGTTAACCTCCAAGCAACAACCGGACGGTTGTTGCCAAATTTATCACCAAATTTACAAACTCACGACAACTTCAGTTGGAATATATCCAACCAAAATGAAATAAACTTGATAAAATTTTAATTTAGAATGAAAATGCAAAAAAAGCGACCGTCACTGACTCCCGTTGGCGGAAAACTGGTTAAGTAACCGGGGGGTGCACAGAGTTTTATACACAGCGTTATCTATGCCCCAGCCACGTGGCTTGACACACTAGGGTTGTCCCCGTTGAATTATTGAAAATAAATCATTTTCACATCTCTTTATTTTGAAATGAGAAATACAAAAAAATTGCCAATTTAGTATTTTTAATCATTAAAAAAAAAAACAGTACAAAATATGCAAATGAAAATATGCACATGAATTTCAACTTTAAACCTTTGTAGAACCAATTTATTTATACGGTAAAATATATTTTAATAAATTATTATTATTTACATATTTATTTTGTTTCTTAATTTTATTTTTTTAAAATACATATACATATAAGCAATAAATATCTATAAATATACATAATAAAATCGCAAAGGAGCCGTGTCTGTTAATTAAATATTTTTTCAAAAAAACAATTTGTAAACGTTGTACTTATGTTACTGAGGTCGAAAAAATATGTTTTTGTCTGTTGGCTCTAAGTCTGTTTGTCCGTCCGTTTGTGCACACTAATCTCAGAAACGGCTTAACCGATTTGAATGCGGTTTTCACATTTATGCGTTTCATTCCAATCGGTTTACAAACAAAAAAGTTACGCGCTATACCGAATACCACGCGTACGAATTTGCGGGCTCAATTAGTTATAAATAAAACTTAAAATTAATGTCTCCTGGTAGCGGGGCAAGGCCCAAGCTATCAGTGGTTAGGGCTGCAGAGTGAAGAACCTCCTGACAATACGTGCCGTGTCAAAAATTACCACCTTCTGTATCTGTCCCTTGACCCAGCTATCTAGTGAGAGCCTCTCGAGGTGTTGGTCCGAGCACTTCGCTATAAGACCGTTTCACCGATACTATTATCGGGACGATGATTGTCGAATCGATATCCCACATGGCGGTCACCTCGTGAGCCAATTCTATGTACTTGCTAAGCTTTTCTTTTTGGGCTTTCACGAGGTTTTCGTCATCCGGGATAACGATTATATTTTATTAATTAAGATTAAGAAATCGGATGGACCGATCCGTTTTAAGTTTAAGTTTTTGTTTGAAAGTTGACGTTATCGATATAGCTCAGCTATAATTTATGAAGATTTGTTCAGGGGTTTGAAGATCATCAGCTCATTCCCTAGTTTACGAAGAGATTCCAATAACTTTCACAGGAAATTTGATATACTTTTACTTCGGTGGCATTTCCATTTCGCGGTAACCTTGACCTGATACTGCAGCACCGAGGTAATTCTCAACTCCTCAGCTACTTTCATAACACCTAAGAAAACATAATGAGTAATAGGTACAACCCCTGACATCTATCGCTATTGTGACGACGGTGGCGCCGATTTTTTATATTCTCAGATGATCCCTTGGGAACCCAACATTTTTTCAGGATAAAAAGTATCCTATATGTTAATCCCGGTAATAAATTTCATACAAATCCGTTCAGCCGTTTTGGGGTGATTGAGCAACAAAAATTTTAACACACAAACATCCAAACATACAAACTTTCACATAATATTAGTATTATTATATTATAGCTTCTATATCAATTTGAATTTGAATTAAATTAACATTATATTTGCTTCAATCTGTGACAGCCCTAGACGTCTCCGTTATCAATTAGACTGCGATTTAGTTATAGTACGTATTAATTTAGTGAGGGGAGGGGGAGTGACTGTTATCACTGCCTCAAACTGCTTCTAATCACCTTAAACAGGCTAAAACAAACACCATTGACAAGATTGTTTTCTCGGTACACGTCGATACGTATTTATTAAAGCACCATGAGAAAATCGTTAGTTAGAATGCCCCTTGGAAGAAGTGTTTAATTAATTAGCCAATTAAATTATTGATAAGGCGATAAAAGTCTTGCCAATAAATAAATTTAACACGAAAGCGAAGTTCATCCCCATACGGACGGGCAAACTTTAGGACAATCTCCATTCTGAGATGTTTCCTACTAGCTACAATATGGGCTTCCTCAAGCAATCCTCAACAAATCTACAGGGTCCGCAGCGCACCTACACTACCCCTCAATATTGCTTGTATCCTTAGGCGGCGGTAACCACCTACCATCAAGTGCTTAACCTACTTGCCACCCAAACAAAATTAACTTGACAATATGAAAAAAATAAACCGCTTACACAATAACTGATAATTATACTTGTAATTACGTAAGAAGTTTTTTTTTCTTTAAATTAAAAAAAAAATTAAAAAAAAGACCATTTGATTTCCTATTTATCTATCAAACAATGATAACGCTAATTAAGTATGGGCTCGCTCAATTTAAGTGCCAAATGTTTTGGTTACTCGTGTAGATAAAGCATTTATGACCAGAGAGTAAGTAAACTATCGTTATCAATACTATGCGATAAATAAATAAATAAATAAAAACACTTCGTAAGCGACTGTACTTTAGATCTCTCGGCCAGCGCGTGTTACTGTGTCAATATTAAAAGCGCTCATGTTTACTTTTACGTTGATAACATTAAAATAATGACGTTATTAGGGGGGGTTAAAACAAACGAACTAATTCCTTTTAATAACTATCACAAACTAATCAATGTTACCTGAGCTATTCGTAATACATACATAACTGCGATTAAATTTAACGAGTACTAGCGACCCGCGCCCGGCTTCGCCCGGGGTGTAATTTTTATATATATGAACTTTCCCTGTTTATCCCTCTTTCCATTAGTGAAAACCGAATTAAAATCGGTCTACCCGTTCACGCGTGATGCCGTGACCAAGGAAAATAGGGATTCATTTTTATATATCGTCGCCTTAGTGGTGAAAAGAGCTAACCCACACTTTTGACTGAATTGAGTTATGAACATCATCATACTCAGCGTTAAACGGAGATTCTAGTAGTGAAGAGATCGAAGAGATAGCTCAAATGGAAGTTGTTTTTTTCCTTCAGAAGATAAAATAAAAATAAAAGGCGACGATATATAAGATTTAATCGCCATGTAAAAAGCGCACATGGCGTTCGATTTCATCTGTTCCACCAGTTCCACCGGATGCTGAATTTTGGGTCGTAGAAGACCCTGTCGGCACCAAGCCAGCTGGTGTAGATGGATATCGTACGCTGGCTCGCCTTCTGCCACGTCCAGTGCCAGCGCGGGACCTGGACGTGCCCTGGCGACCCCCAGTTAGCGGCCCTATTCTCGCCACATTGTTATCCATCTACACTTTTTGTCATTAGGTTGGATACAACGGGGTGCGCCCGATTCCCCGAGGGGATATTGTTGTAAGTTGGCTAGATATAATCCCACGAGCACCGTCCTAACACCTGTGGGTAAATAAATCCCTGACCCTGGGACGAATCGGGTTGATTCGTCCCAGACACAGAGCTGTTTCGCCGCTGGGCGATGGGGTCGCCACATCCCTACGCCTTGTCTTGTCGAAGTCCGACCGATGGTCATTTAGTTAGAAGGTAGAGAAAAAACTGTTTTCAAACTTTTTTTATTAAATAAAACTTGTCAATAGATACTAATAAAAAATCTATTAACAAACATAATGAGAAAAAGGTAGTGAACTATTTTCCCTTCACTTATCCTTACATAATATAAATTGAAGTGTCTGTCTGTATATGCGCTAATTTCTCCTAAACCACGCAATGGATTTTGATGCGGTTTCTACCATCAGTTAGACAATTTTTCACGGAACGTTTATATGTATAATAAAACCTAATTGCATCCGCGCGAATATATATAATGAATAACTTATTAGGGTGGAAATTCGCTAGAATGGAAGTCGTAAATACAATGACACCGAAGAGAATAATTTTATTAAGGAATTGAATTCACTCTTAACTGCCAAAATTTAGCAAATAGACGCGATTTTCGCATTACTTACTTATTGCTGGAAGATAAATATTTGCAAGGAGAATTAAAAAAAGTGTGTGTGTGTGTCAGCTCCGACGCACGACTGGTGTTTACTCCTTTAAACGTGTAAAATCTTCCTCGTGTCAATAGATAACTGGATACCTAATTACTTTATATTATTTAGTTACATTCTGCATACTCAGATGTCACAAAAGTGTTCCAACAAAAGTTATGTTAGTTACGTTCGGTATACACAGATGTCTTAAAGCGTTAAAGCGTAATATACAATAACAAACTTTTCAACTTTATTATAAATACTAGCTGAGCCCGCAACTTCGTACGCGTGGTATTCGATATTGCGCGTAACTTTTTTGTTTGTAAACCGATTGGAATGAACCAAACACTTAAATGTTACGGGAGGCTTGCTACAATACATCAGTGAAAACGTAAAAACGTTTAAATTGGTTGTCGTTTCTGAGATTAGCGTACACAAACGCACAGAACAACAGACAGTCTGGACAAGCGATCTTACAAGTATAGATTTAGTTCATTGTAGTTAAAGGTACAATTTAGATTAAGCGTTTAGGCTGAAAAAACGTTTGATTTCTTTTGGGTCGAATCAATCTTGTCAATTCAATCCCTTAGAAAGCGTATTAATTTGCAAAAACACACTCTCACAATGCGGTTTCCTACATTCGATAACCTTTGAACTATCATATCTGTTTACTGGCAACTGGCAGGGAGGTGTGGCCGCCCTCTAGCGTGACTCGCGATACAGAATGAGGATGTCCCGATAATAGTGCAGGCTTAATCCAGTTCGTACCACCAATGGGTGGCTCCAACCGCGAGATGGAGATTCTAGTCGAGCTTTGTACACACAATAAAAAGGTCTGTTTAAATAGGAATTCGCAGTCTCAAACATAAATGAGATAGACACGTTTTAGCGCACAGAGCTACTATCGCGCGAGAGACGCGTTTCGTCTCTGCGATAACTGCACAGACGCTTGAGCATGTCATGATGGTTCATGTCGCTTCAGCAAGGTAAGCTGAAGAGTTAATAATCAAACTAAGCTGCAGAGCCTGACTGTGTGTATTCGATCTTGCATGGAGTATGGGGATGGTTCAGCAAAATACCAACTTGCCGTACTCGACAAGGTGGATCGCAAAGCTAGGAGGTTTATTGGCGACGGTATGCTAATAAGAACTAACCTGCAGAGCCTGGCACATGACCACTTTCCCCTTTCTTCTATCGGACATGCAAACGTACGGCTGGTTACCATCCTCACCTAACCAAAATCCCTCTAATTCGAACCAAGCGCTTTAAACATCTTTTATAATGCGCACTGCTAAGGATTGAAACTCCTGCCGGCGGGCGTCTGTATTTCCAAACTCATACAACTCAAATCTTTTCAAGGTTCGAGTGAATAGGCATCTCTGGGTGATGCTCGTTCCATCGTCGGTCTCACTCATCTTTCCTACATGGCTAGACGCTGGCCAAGAGCAAACCCATCTTTAATAAAAAATAAAACAACTGATTTTATGTCACTTAGAATTTAATGAAAGAATAGTCTCTTATGCAACAGTTCGAACAGTGTATGTGCGGATGATCGCTTTTATCAACTATCGCTAAGCGATAGTAGCCAATGTGCTGCCTCCCTAAGGACCGGCACTGATTGACAGCATGGCTCGGCACGGCACAGCAAAGGATTTCTCCTAAACATATTGTCACGATTAACCATGGAACATTCTGGTAAAAGCACTCGCGCCGGTCAAAAATCTAGAAGGCTCCTTACTATCGATAGTACTCACGCCACTTCCCGGTTAGTGTCAAAGGAAATTGGTCCTTGCGTTCACAACATAGAAAGAGCATTCCCGAACTTTCAATGGACTTGTTTACAATCACGGAGTAGAAAAACAATACCGTGTTTACAATACTTGTTTATTCTAGTGAATTCGAAACAGATCGAGACGTTTGGCGGCAAATATAAATAGGAGAGTGGCGAGCGGGGGTGACGCACTTATGCGATAATAGCAAGCGATTCGAAAGCGACTATTTGGAGTTTTTGGAAGTTACCTGCGACAGTAAACCAACGACTCATTAAAGGAATCATTGACGACTTTTGGCAAGTTCAACGGTTTTATCGGACAAGTTTAGCTCTTTTGGAAGTCATCTTAGTTTGTGGAAATAAATAGTTCGGTGAAAATAATAGTTCTTGATGACATTGATGGTGAACCCATTAGAAAAAGGAAATGTTACAAAATTCGTTACAATCCTTTCATATTAGAAGAAAATGAGTTTCGATCGAAATATAGATTCAGTAAGACGTATGTTTCAAAAATGGTAGAGTTAGTGAGAAATGAAATCGTACAACAAACTAGAGGTGGTGGACTGTCTGTCGAGCTTCAAGTATGCACTGCACTTAGGGCGTGGGCTCGACAGGAGGTTCAAGATGATGCGGCGGATCTTCATGGACTTCCATGAACAGTCCATCACTAATATATGCCGCCGAGTGGCTGTGGCTTTGGCGAATAAGAGAGCACAATTTATATTTATGCCATCGTCTGTTGCGGAACAAGAAGCAGTCGTTTCGGGATTCAGAAGTATATGTGGCTTTAGATAAGTTATTCGTGCAATTGATTGCACACACATCAAAATTAAAAAAATTGGTGGTGATATTGGTTATACACTACATTAACAGAAAAGGATATTACTCCATTAATGTGCAAGTGGTGTGCGATTCTAATTTAAAAATAAGGGATATTATAGCTAGATGGGATATTGTAGCTAGAACAACAAAGATTCGAAAACAAAGAGTTCGCAGGTCGCCTTCTCGGAGATTCTGGATATCCCTTAACACCATTTCTGTTTACTCCAGTGCTGAATCCAAGGACACAAGGTGAAAGTAATTATAATAGAGCCCATATAACCACAAGAAATACCATAGAACGCTGCTTTGGCCTTTGGAAACAACGATTTTACAAATTAAAGTTATTTTGTCAATTATCAAGTCTTGACTTTGAGAGGTATGGAGGTATGAATGGAATCTTTTTGTAGCGTAGCTGGATTGCAGCGTGCGTTCGGAAGTACAAATCGCGTAACCGACATGACTTTTATAAATTGTAAACACAAATAAACAATTCACAAATAAACAATTTCAAGTATTTGTGACAATTTACTAACTTACAATTTACTAACGTTATTTTCTTTCGTTTGACTTGGAAAATGTATATAAATAAATTTTATAAAACATAAACATTATTTAGAGTATACAGTTTCAGAACGCGTTTGGAATATAATTACCGTAACAAAAAACACAATTCTTATAAACACATCGAGTCCATTGCCAAAACAGCTGCCAAAAAGCTGGGCATCCTTTCCAAGGTTAAACGGTATTTCACTGCGAGGCAGCTCCTGGACTTATACAAAGCACAGGTCCGGTCTTGCATGGAGTACTGCTGTCACCTCTGGGATGGGTCTGCCCGTTACCAACTGGCCGCACTGGACTCGATTGAAAGGCGAGCAAAGAACCTTATTGGCAACGACACCCTTGTGGATTCCCAACTTCAAAGCCTGCAGCATCGCCGAAAAGTAGCGTGCCTATCGATTTTCTATCGTCTACACTATGGAGAGTGTGCATCTATACTGTACGATTTAATCCAACCGGAACCGTTCCACTTGCGGACCACTAGACGTGGGCAGGGGTTTCATCCCTTCGTGGTCGATGTACCTCGATCACGAACAAAGCGTTTCAGTTCCACCTTCCTTGTTCGAACTGCTAAGGAGTGGAACTCATTGCCTGCGTCTGTGTTCCCACAGAACTACAACCTCGGGGTCTTCAAAACTAGGGTAAATGGGCATTTACTGGGTAAGCGTGGTCCACCTTCGGCCACATCTGCACCTCACATCAGGTGAGATAGTGGTCAAGCGCTACCTCGATTTCATAAAAAAATAAAAATAAAAAAAAAAGTTTGATAAATAATAGAGGTGGCTTATTATTAGTATTTATTTGTTTTACACATTTTTATATCTTACTTCTATAACTTTTAATATCGATTATCGACTACACACAATATATTCTATTACATAACAAGCAAGCAAATCAGACAGCCCCACAGGCAGAGCACGAGAACCACAGACAAAGTGTTGCCATATTAAATAGGGATGCACACTTAACAAAGTTATAACTATACAATGCTAATACAGCGTTTATTAGTAGCACGAGTGTATAAGCCTTATACAGTCGTTATTCAATGTATAACTATACGGATGTTGAACGCTTGTATAACTTTTTTTTATTAGTAAGACTGATAGTTTCTAGTTGTGAGTTATATTAGTACATTCCCTTTATGAGAGTAGAAGTTAGTAAATACGAGTCCCTTTAGTACATCTCTATAATATAAAAATGAATCCCCATTTCCCTTGGTCACGGCATCGCGCGTGAACGGGTAGACCGATTTTAATTCTGTTTTCACTAATGGAAAGAGGGATAAATGGGGAATGTTCATATATATTTATATATATAAATTGCACGCCGGGCGAAGCCGGGTGGGAGTCGCTAGTACCTAATAAAACTTTTATAAGCTGTAAAAATAAAACATTTTTTTAATATGACCATTATTCCAGAAACATAAGTCGCGATTCAATTTAACCTAAAAACTGAATTTGTTTAGCACAAACAATAATAAACTGATCATCATATTGAAAAGATAGCCTGGCGTATTTTAATTGCTGTAATACGGTCATCAACGTACGTTATCACTAATTAACTATTTATTAAAGAGAATAGCATATTATCATTGCATTGAACTCTGATCCTATTACGAGGAGAATGTTCGCTGGGGGGACATCCATCTTTGCATGGAAAACTCGTAGAAGGAAATCGTAACGATTAGAGCGACCTTTTCATTAATAATGGTTAAAATTATTCAATCTATAACTAACTGTAACGCGAGGCTTCATTAACTGTGTCAATTTCACACTAGTATTGCGTTCCCAAAAATTAAGTCAAAATTCAACCCTTGCTTTTTTTTATGTAAAGATCGACTACAGTAGGATTAAGGATAAGGGGTTAGGAGGGGATAAGGAAATGGACTCTGGCATCCCTTACTCACTCACCGAAACACAACAGCACACGTGCTGTTATTTCACGGTGGTATTCTGTAAGGTGGTGGGTACTGCCGCCAGGCGAGCTGCCCAAATGACTGCGAAACGCATTGTGCCCTACCACTACTTTTCAAATCCAGACCAGTCAATTTTGAAAATTACATTAAAATATTCAAAGTTGACTCCCCCGGGAATCGAACTCGGGGCCCCTGAGACGTTAGGCAAGCACCCTTGCCACTCATCCAACGGGCCGTTTTTTAAGACGTCCGACGCAAAAGAGGTTGACCTGCGAGTCTGTCTGTGACATCATAACTCCTAAACGGTGGGCCGATTTTAACGGTGGCCGTTTCCTTTTTGTCTGAAAGCCAACGTGATCGAGATGGTTGTTAGCTATAATTTATGAAGATCTATTCAAAATTCAAATTCATAGTTGACGAAGAGATCTCAACTTCCACAGTATCGATTGATTTGAAATTTGGTGTATTACTTCGGTCGTATTTCCATGACCTTGACCTTATATAGCAGGTGTAGTGTGTTTGGGCTCATTAGAATGTAGAGGGTTAGTTTATAATTTTTAAGCTTGTTTCTCTAAAACTTTTATTTAATTACAAAAACTCTTTCGTAGGAAGCCATTACTAAAACGATTACACTTTTTACGTTAAAAGGTGGCAGGTAGGCTGATGATCCACTCGATGGTATGTATATGTCACCATCAACTATAAACTCAATCAACTAGATGCAAAATGCTTGTGATGCGCGAAAACAGGAGAATTCATTCAAATTTTTTGAATTCCTTTAAATTTATATGAACAAAAAAAGAAAATATAAATATAAGTATATTTGACGAGCCCATTGGATGAACGGTTAGGGTGCTTGCCTTAACGCTCTGTTCCCGGGTTCGATTCCCGGCAGGGTCACCTTTGAAAATAAACTTTTCAAATTTGGCTCCGGGCTGGATCTGGAAAGTAGTGGCAGACACTGCATTTCGCAGTCATTTGGGCAGCCTGTCTGGCGGCAGTAACCACCCCCTTACAGAAGACCACCGTGAAATAACAGCACGTGTGCTGTTGTGTTTCGGTGAGTGAGTAAGGGATGCCAGAGCCCATTTCCCTAACCCTTCCCAATGCCTTATAATCCTAGTGTAGTCGGCAGCGCACTTTTAACAGCTTTGGCGTTGCTTGTGCGACGGTAGCCACCTACCATCAAGTGGACCGTCAGCCTGTCTGCCAATCTTAACATTATATATATGTCGCAGTCATCTGGTTGAATCTGCTATTTGATTGAATGACTAGCGCGTTCATTGAATGACGACATTTAATTGAATGACTAAAGGACAACTCGTCAAGTCGTTGAATGTAACGTTTAACGTCTTGACTGAACGTCATTTAGCGAAGTCGTTGAATGGGATATAGCCGACTTTGTAATGTTTGGTTAAGGTGCCCATGAGTTCACAACTAACCTTACTTTAAATAAAAATAAATAAATTATAAAATGTTTCGTTAAATCAAATTGTAATATTTGATTAGGGTGAATTTTGGGACAATTAAAAAATTACTGATTTATAAACTGCTGAGTTTAAAATAATAAAAGATTGTAGCATGATTTCCAAAGCTTTACTTAATCTCATATTTTTGCTTAGTATAAAAAAGTAAAAAACCTAGAAAAAATTATCATATTATTTCAAAAGTAATTTATTAAAATATGCGCTAACACAGTGCTATCTGTGCGAGCTGTTTGATGCCATATTTGTTTTGGTGACTACTAGCGCTGCAGTGGGAAAAAATGAACTAAATTTGAAAAATGAACTAAATTTGAATTACCTGACTGATTTCATGTCCGCTATGTTCAAAGGGCTATGTTACAATCCGCTAACTAGTTGGACGTTTAGAGACGCTTGTTCAATCAACGTTCGGCCTAGTCATTCAATTAAATGTCGTCATTCAATGAACGCGCTAGTCATTCAATCAAATAGCAGATTTAACCAGATGACTGCGACATATACATTTATTAACTTTATCAACTCTGTCAACATAGAATGTGTTTTTAATAACTGTAGTCAAAACAGTGTCATTAGGCAACAATTTGCGTCCACATTGCTCAATATGGAGGAGATACCTACTATGTTTTTACCTTTCTACAGCAGTGCTCAATGTCTGTAGGTAGATTTTAATATTCATACAGTTTTTAATTATTATGGTTTGTCTCCTCAATGAGTTTTACTAGAAATAAAGGTAATAAAAAACAGTAAGGTAAGTAGGTACTAAGAAAATGTCTTATCGGCGAGATACAATTAAAATCTTCATATCAAACGCAATAAAGGCTGAATGTCAACAAAACTATTTGCACACGGTATCGTTAAAAGCCTTCAACAAATAAATCGTTCACCACGTTGTTAATTGCGAATCGAGATTAAGTATCGCGACATAAATCTCGAGACAGGCTTATGTAACATTGTTTGCAAATTACTAGTCATAAAATTACAACAACGTTCTGCGACATTCCAACGAACATACCTAATTTAATCTATGTAAACAAAATTTAAAAAAAAATCGCTAAATGTTGCCAAGCGCAAAACTCGAGAACGGCTTGACCAAAATCAATCGGGTATTTCTTTTTAATATTCGATGAAGTCCAAGAAAATATGTTCCTACAAAATGAATAATTGCATCCGTGCATTTGATCAAATGCGTAATAATATTGTAATATTTAAAAGTTGGAAAACAGGCTGGCAGTCCATTTGATGATATATGGCACCATCACAAATGCGTGAGTGAGTTTGTTGTTACGCTTTCACGCCTTAAGGTGACGCCAGCCCCTAATGATAAAAACGACTTATTTGTAACCGTTTTCCTTTTAAATTATCATAATTATAATTTAAAAAATACTCAAATCATCTGCAGGATATATGAAAGGAGATCATAATTATTTTTTAAATTATATTTAATTATATAGGTATATAAAAAAATTACTAAGTTCCGGTCTAATATCGATGTTGTAACCGTGCGATTTGCTTAATAATCAATATTTTAAATAGCTAATTCTTAAAATAAATTTTAAGATCCACTATCTGAAGGCTCATCAAAAGAAAAATTTGAATTATACTTTATTTAATTTTTAAATAGATATTTCCGAGATTTGCAAGTAGCGACTCCCCCTCAGCAGTCCCGTCAATTCAGTACAGGACGAGTTTTGCGGCTGGAGTCGCCTTAAATACCTATTCAACCGATCATCATAAATACACCATGCATGCATACACGTTATCAGGGGGACCATTTAAAAATAAAAAATTCAACATCTACCATGAACATAATAATCATGAGCAATAAAGATATTAACGCCTAAGAAAAAGGGGCCCCGACGAAGTGGCGTACAAAAGCTAGTAGTGTGTATATAAAAGAGAGCGTACTCAAGCTGTTTTTAATCTACAGGTCTTCATAGGTTAGACTGGATATAAACACTATCCTAAACTAGAACTAACTATAGCAAAATTCCCAAAGATATTTGACATTATTCGCCAGATAATAACCACTATGGCTATTTAACAATGACGCCAAGTGGACATCGGTTAGAGGTCTTTCCGTGGTTCGCGATCAGACAACTTCGTGACCTGTAGATATAAAAAATGACGCACGAGATCACGGCTGCCATTTGTGGTCGATATGCCCCGTACAGTGCTCGACACTTTTATCAGGGTCACTCGCTGTGGTTATCTGTCACTGGGGTTGTGGATGGTTCCTTTGGCGCCAGAAGGCCGGGGTCATACGCTTGTCAGTTCTGATTGTCTTCGTGTCAGTGTGGTCGCTTGGCATTCGATAATTTTACCTTTTATTATTAACCGAGGATTAGGATCATAAATTACAATTGTTGTTCACAATAGGGGATCAGACAAATTTTCAGAAAGTGTTTTAAATTATTCTTCATGGATATTTATTCCCATAAAAAATACTATTTTATTTATTTATAGCCTTTTAGGTACTCAAAATCATGTTTTAATATTGTTTGTTTGAAAATGCTGCCAAAACGCCACTATAGTTCATCTGAGAGCACGAACGTCATTTGTGGTCATATCATAACAAAACAACTGCATTGGCATAAGTTCGCAAGAAGTTTTGTTTCGTTGAGTAGATTCTTTGTTATTATAGAACGAAAAAAATATCGTTGGTAATGATTCTAGAAAGTGAAATAACAGATGTAACAATTGATAGCCGTGCACTGCAGACAAGACAATGATTGCCCACAAATGACGTCACGCACTGTGATTGGTATTTCAGTATAGATTAAAAATATTGTAAATAATAAAATTTTATTTCTTCATTTAAAAATATTGAAATTAATTATATTAAATTGTTATTCGATAAATAATCGTAAAAAATTATATATTTTCTTTCTAAGTAGGTACAGGGGACGCCAAACTGTTGCTGGCTTTTACTTCAACCTTCAATTAGGCTACAACGCACAATACAGATGGTCATCGACGGTGACCAGCCAATAGCCAGGTTGTTCATGAGTTATTCAACTTGTAAAGTTCTGAAATAACTAAAGTAAGTTTTTTTTTATGTCCAAAAAATATTAAATGCAGATGGCAACTTCTCTGCAATTCTCTGCTTTGGACACGACAGATTTATGCCGCTTCACTTAATCACGACGGGCAAGATGAAAGGGAAGAGGCCGACTGGAGGAGAAAGTCGTGGAAGACGAGCAACTGGCTCTTGACTGAGACAGGTTCAGCGAGTTGACAGTCAACCTACAAAACTGAAGAGGCACTGAGAGAAGAGAGTTCTCTGCTGACCTTGCCCTCTATGGAACGCAGAACAGAAACGACTCATTTTAGTGTCTTCCACGAAGACTACAAGCACACACGAGTACTTTAGGGATGTGCTTAAGTATGTCACTAATAATTACTAATAAGTAAGAATTAAGTTGGCTGCTAAGTGGTATGAGGTTCAGAAAGCTGAAATTTGTTGATTTTTTAACGTTATTTTATATGGATTCACTAAGCATGCAAAGCCCCGGGGTCCACTAAGTTACTAGTAAACATGTCATTCAATTATGCAACTAATCAGTAGTAGTAGCAGGGCACACTACGTTTCGCAGTCATAAACTGTGCAGTGAGGTAATAAATCCCTTGCAGCAGACCACTGGCAAATTATACAGTGGGAGGACACACTGCATTTCGCAGTCATTTGGGCAGCCCGTCTGGCGACAGTAAGGGATCCCAAAGCCCATTTTCCTATCCAATCCCTTATACTCAATCCTACTGTAGTCGACAGCGCACTTGCAGCAGCTGTGGCGTCGCTTGTGTTATAGGCGACGGTAGCCACCTACCATCAAATGGACCTTCAGCCTATCTGTCGATCTTCACATAAGTACAGATGCATGTATGTAGTTTTGGCGAGAGCGAGGCATGCCAGAGCCTATTTACCCATCTCCCCCTAATTCCATACGCAGACCAATAAAACTTCTATGTCAATATATTTGTGCAAATTATTATCATAGCAACAGTCTGCATGTACATAATTTAATCTTACTTTATACCGAGTGTCTTTTAAGATAAAAACAATTAGTCTTGCAGTGTGATAAAACATTTTATTATGTTAGAGTGATCTTGATTATATTGTAAATATTATATTATTACTTGAAAATTATGATATTTTATCTACACATTATTACAGTGTAATAAAACACAATGCCAGTCTGTCTGTTCCACGCGTTTTTATGGTTTTATTGGGGGTGTTATTTAGTTTAATGTGATTTAAGGCGGTTCTTATGAATTCACGATTTATTAATATAAGATGACTAAAACTTTGCTAGCATAGTCCGGTAATGTTTATGTGAAAAAGATAATGCTAAAGGAAAGGCATTATCACCTCCATTGTAGTATTCAGGCATCTTTCAAGGCTCGAGCACAAGACAAGACTCTCTACTCTTCGCATCCAGCCGATTTTCAAATAAAGGAAATATCAAGTAAATACAGGTGTGGATGTAGCATAACAGCTCAAGACAAAGGTTATCATTCCACTGAAATAAATCGTAACAGTCATAATTATTTGTCTAAATAAAGGATTTCCAAAAATTCATGTAAAACATGAATTTTCCCAAGTTTGTGTAGGTACCTACACAAAACAAACTATAATATGTCAAGAATTCGGGATCAAACATCGGAGATGCTTAGAGCAAAATGAATCACATTTGATTTTTTTATCACCAAACTATTATTTATTTAATATAATACTTATACTTCTCAAAAAAAAAAAACATTTATTTGAATTGACATTAGAAAATTAGGGAATACTAAAATATTATCAAAACGAGTATAATGTGCGCATCATCCTAATTAAAATTTATCTCATCATAAGAACCTTCCTTAGACTTCAACAAATATTTAAAAAAAAAACCAAATTGGGCCAGACGTTATCGAGTTTTGAGCTTAGCAACACATTTTAGTGATATTTTTTTATCTATATAGATAGATAACCGATACGAATTAAATATTACTTTGAAGTTAGCCTTGCTGCCAGAACTGTCACAATTACACTGCTTAAAAAGTAAAAGTTGTGTTATAAATTCCTCAATATTTGTAACTAGTTCTGTTAACTATGTAGTAATGGAAACTAAAGTTAATTTCAACCATGATGATTGTTTCGTTACAGCACTATAAAATTTTCAAGTGTTTTGAATATTGAGTAGTCCAGGAAAATTTAGGTAAACAATCGAAATTTAAGTCCCTCAGAGGAATAACTTTCTATAACAATATCGATGGGTCAATAAAATTTTTGATTCCAGGTAGCAGGGGTAGAAAAATAAAATAAAAACAGATTTTTTTTTTCAAATTATACAAAAATGGTAAGAGTTGCGAAAAAAGTTTCAGACAAATATTGTAGAAAATTTTATTTTACATTAAAATGTTCATACTACTTTCTTTACTATAATTAAAATTTACAGAATTAGGAAGAATACTGTGATTTTAAAAAAAAATGTAGGTGTAAATAGATACCTAATTTTTTTAACAATTTATTAAATTTTCCTGGACTATGAAAATTTTATATTAAAATGGAAATTGCCTTATATTGTAGTAAGTTGGCAAATGCTATTTGTAGCTCATATTACGATATATGACAAAAAAACATACTTACTATATTACGATAATTAAATTACAAGCAATTAATTAAACTCATTATTTTATTTAATCACGACGAAAACACTTTTATAGTAAATCAATAAAGAACACGTTTACATTCAATGCATTTTCGTAACAATTTTCACTTAATTTTCTAACATCAAACAACATAAGAAAAAGTAATACAAGAAAAGCAAACTCAATTTAGTTCATAAATTATGTTACACTTATTAACTGTTACGATTTCATTTCAACTTAATCTAGGCATTATCGTAAAATGATTTATAATGAGCATAAGAAATTACCAATTTGAAATCATAAAGATCCAATTGTTTCACGAACGGTGAAGGAAAACATGAGCAAAAATACCAAGGCGCATGTGAAGTTTACAAATCTACACTGGGCCAGCAGCGTGGTAGACCATATAGATAGGCCATACGCTCATGTTGAGAGGGTAGGCCTGTGCCCCTGCTGTGAGGACATGTAATAGGCTGTTGATGACGATGATGTTGCATATAGACATCTCACAATATGGTACAATTAAATCCAACTTTGTAAATGAACTTTTCAAAACTGTGACCTTTAAGCTCTGGTTTCCTAGAAAAGCGGTGCCGTCACATTACGGACGCAATTTAACTGACGCAAAAAGACGGCCGTCTTTGCGGTAACAAAATGTGGAAAGTTTCATCACAATCGGCCACCTTTTTAGGGTTCCGTACGTCCGAATAAAAAAACG
Source organism: Bembecia ichneumoniformis (assembly GCA_910589475.2). Classification (NCBI taxonomy): domain Eukaryota; kingdom Metazoa; phylum Arthropoda; class Insecta; order Lepidoptera; family Sesiidae; genus Bembecia; species Bembecia ichneumoniformis. The sequence continues at coordinate 5,495,666 of OU342543.1, forward strand.
GAACCCTTATAGGATCACTCGTGTGTCCGTCTGTCACAGTCAATTATCTCGGAATCTACTAGACCGATTAAGTTGAAATTTGGTACACATATCAATTTCTGTGACCCAAACGCAGAGGGGTGACGTGAATAGATGAAATCTGTATATGGGAGGTCATTTTTGGGGGGAAGGTGGAAAATTAAAAAAAAAAATTTGAAAACTGCATCGTGTGACATATCAAATGGAAGGTCTTGTGAAGATTTTAAATGTATTTTTTTTGTAATTTTAAAATAAATAGTTTCCAAGTTATTCAAAAAAATAGACGAAAATTGACCATCCCCCTCCCCCTTATCTCCGAAACTACTGAACCTAAAATTTTGAAAAAAAAAAAAATACGGAAATTAGTTTTCTACTTATAGATTATAGGAAAACCTATAAGAAGTCCATGATATTAAAATAACATGGCCGCGAGTGAATCGGTTCTTAATAGACAAGCATGCTCCATCTTAGATCGCGTCATCACTTACCATCAGGTGAGACTGCGGTCAAATGCTTGATCTATCATTATAAAAAAAAAAAAAAAAATGGTAAATCACTCAATATTGTGTGGATAGGTAACATCGTACGGAACCCTCTTCACCCGAGTTCAACTCGCACTTGAAGTTTTTTTTTTTAAAAAACCCAACCTAAAAACATATCCAGAAGAGTGATTACATACGAAATCTATTAAATTTTCGTCGTCCTCGCTGCTCCAGTTGGAGTTGGAAGTCATTTTGTACTTCGACTGGTCAAAACAATACAATATTTTAATAAGTGGCATCACCGCTATCAAGAAAAACGTTAGTGAACCATTTTACACCGACCAGACGGCCGTCATGCAAATGGCGGCACCGCTTTTTGACATTACGGTTTCAATTACCGCTCTCTAGGAAACCGCGCCATTTTGTTTACATAGACAACGTTCTAGTGACGTCATTCACCGCTGTATTACGGCCGCTATATGACGGCACCGCTATTCCTAGGAAACCAGAGCTTTATCTGGATCTGGCAAGCATTGGCACGGGCATATAGTATTTGGCAATCATTTGGGCATCCGTGGTGGCAGTAACCATAGTGAAATAACAGTGTTATGCTGTTGTTTCGGAGTGTGAGTACCAGATTCCATTTCCCTATGCCTTATCTTTAATCCTACTATGATCGGTAGAGCACTTGCAGTAGCTGTTGTGTTGTGTCATAGGTGACGGTAGCCATCTACCATCAAGTTCACGTTAACCTAACAACATTCAGATTTAAAAAAAAGTAATAATTTTGTATCGGGATGTGTAACATTGGTGATTTCACAATATTTCAAAAATTTTGACCTCTACACTGTAGCAGTAATTTTCTTTCACAAGAGAGATAAGAACAGGACATGCTTAAAACGTTTCATTGTCAGTTTGAATAATTTCAATTTACAAAAATGCCCAATTAATAATTGTTTCCCAACTTTGGAGAAATCTCCTTTGAAACTGCAATATAATACATACAATTATAAAATGCCATGAAGCTTATATACATACATTCCAAACCAAAAACTCAATCACCTGATAATACATTCACTAGTAAATGCACTGCTGCCGCTCAAAAATGGTAGAGCCAAAATAAGGGCTTCCATAGGTAATTTTATGTCATTATTTATTTAAATAAATAATAATTCAATAATTAAGATTTTATGAAGTCTTAGTTCGATGTCATTCGTCCGATAAGTATAGGACTTTATAGTCCTAAACTTATAGATTTATTATGAAGCAGGTACTAAACAATAATTATTTTATGCCTAAGTTGAAAGTACAGTACTTAGGTTGGGACTTTTGTTTAAGAAACTGAAGAGGCATACTAACTAATATTATAATAGGCATGATGACAGATTTTGAAATTCCCTTCCATAATGTAGATACACGTCTACCATATCCGAAAAAAAAAAACAATATTTCAGCAAAAAAACTAAATTTCAACGCGAATTATTGATTTTTTTTAAAATATATTTTGAATTACGCGCGAAAACGCTCTTAGGTGCCATGGCGTCTCGTCTGATGAAACGTGACGTCACAAGCCGACGTCTCATCAGATTTTTCATTCTGTCAAAGCAGCAAGCAACACGATGACACTTACCTGAGCGTGACGTCATTCGCTCTGATTGGTGTTTCAGTTAACATGGCCGTTATTTATACTTCTATTTTATTGAAAATCTTATTAATCTCAATTTTAATACAAAAAATTAGTAATTTTTTAGATTCCTTTCAACATATCTTTTTCTCCAAAACCATTTATTCTTTCATTCTTTAATACCGTCATCATGCCTATTGCAACATCAAACAACATAAGAAAAAGTAATACAAGAAAAGCAAACTCCATTTAGATCCTAAATTATGTTACACTTATCAACTGTTATGATTTCATTTCAACTTAATCTAGGTATTATCATAAAATACGAAAGTGAGCTGTTGTGAATTGTGAAGCGTTAACTACTTGGACTGAACATCATGAAATTTTGTATACAAGTTATCAAGAATACAGAAAGGAACATAGAGTACTGCTCCCGAGGGATTGTAATCTAAAATATAAAATTCAACGTCTGACAAAATATATGAACAATAAAGATCAAATAAATGTTTCTTTAAATGAAGTCCAGACGAAGTCACAGGCAAAAGCTATCACATCTATAGAAGACAATATGCATCTACCAGTATATTTGTTTGAAGGCTTAAAAGAGAAGTCTCTGTTAAAAAATATTACAAGAAAAAATTACTCTAAAAATATTTAAAACCTGAACGTTGGCAGCAAAATAATGTTTTAAATTAACTAGGTAACTTACTTTTAACTATTACTTTAAAAATTAAGTCAGATTAAGTACCCACATTTGAGGTCACTACTAAGTCTTATTCTGGATTTTATCCAACAACAGTTCCAGACGCCCTGTCATCATTGGTTGACCCTTTTTGTTCTTCTTGCTCAACTTCTTAAACCTCTCCTGTTTCTTCTTCTTATATTCGTCCATTTTTTTAGCCCTCTCCATTTTCGAAATCTCCGCCGCTTGGTGTCGCTGCTTTTTTTCCTCTTTAATCTTATTAAATTGCTCTTTTGCTCTCCAAAAAGCATCCTTTTTAGCATTACTTTTCTCTTTGACTTCTTGTTGAGCTATAAGGTCGGGATGTCTTACAAATCTACCAGCCGGAGCACTGTCTGTTGTGTCTTCATCAAATGTTTTCTGTTTATAAGAACCACTCGGAGGTTCGTTTTTGATATCCTTATAGTAATTGCGAAGGAGCTTCTTCTTCCTTTGTTCTTCCCATTGTTCTAATTTGTATTTCTTACTGTATTTCTTTAGTCGATATGTTTTCTTATCAAACGGTTTTTTACCCTCATTCTGTTTTTCATCCTCTACTCCGGGACGATTTTTATCAAACTCTTCTTGTCTCTTATTTGGACCTCCTTTGAAGTCTTCTTTCATGTTTTCATTTCCATTTTTGAAATCCGGTCTACCAGGTTTGTATTCTTTTTTCTTGTTGGGTAGAAGGAATGAACCCTGTCTATTCGCCATTCTGATTCAGATCTATAATGAAACGACAAAGCGTGTTTGAAAATAAAGTAAATTAAAAAAAAAATTACAAACACTTGAATAATTTTCATGCATTGTATATATATAAGTATATAATATAATTATATAAAAAGAATCAAAACACGCTTTTTCATTTCAAAAAAGTCTGTTTCAAAATACAGATCCAACAGAAAAATTGAGTAAATAACATATTTATCATTAATTTATAATTATATAGACCATTTAAAATCTTGGTCTCATTTAATCAGGAAAAAACTTTTTTAAATTGAAACCGGGGACATTTTTAAACGGTAAATTTGTTTTAACTCAAAGTTGAGAATCATAAGAATTTGTAAAAAAAATTTGAAACTTTGTAATGAAAATATTCTACAGCTCGGCTTAATTGGCTAAAGGGAATTATCTGATTAAGAAGGAATTTTTAAATCACATTAACTGACTAAAATAAAGTAAATTAGACAGTTTAAGTTAGACGCTTGAAAAGGTTACACTTAGAAAGTAACTTAGAAGTAACACTAAGAAAAGTTTAGATACACATACTCAGATAAATATACATATATGAGGGCAAAATACTATCTGAATATTCCAAATGTTTGGATTGACTACATTGTAAATTAAGGAATATGAATCTAATTCAAAAAAGACTTAAATTTGTTTTTATCAACATTTTTGCTTTACAATTATGTCTATGTAAATATTTTTTAATATTACTTATTTCTTTTTCAATTAAAAAGTGCAAAAAATTGTGGGAAATTCAAAATACTTGAAACGGTCAGTTCGAATGTGACATCAAAGTCTATGAAATGTCAACAAGCGTGTAGACTGTAGGTAGATGTTTGTGATTTTTAACATTTGACTGTATTGTAGACTGTGACGTCACGACAAGCGCGCCAAAAGGGCGGGTGTTTAAAGTGCCCCCAGCTGTTAGTTAATTTTACATTTTTTTTTTACAAAATTTCTGTTTTTTTGTGCTGAATATTTTTTTACGGTTATAACCTATCATATGAAAATATGCATATTCCCTATTTCCCAAATGTTCATGTAGTCATGTACATAATCATAGACATTATAATATTGAAAATTATTTTTACGTTATTTGTAGGGTATGAGTAAAATCTATATTTTAACAAATTAAGCGAATCATTAATGGTATTGCTAAATGCAAATTCAGCAAATTTCTTGAAATGAAATTTTGGGATGAGCACACATATCTTTATCTATAGGTACATGTGTGTGTAGTGTGAAGCTAAGAAGTTTTCACTTGTGCCGTGCAGTTGTATGACTGACAGTTTTTTTTGAAGGTTCTTAAGAGAAAAATTGGACTTCCACGCTAGTATTAAATATTTTTCTCAATTATTCAATTATTCATTAAAGTTAATAGGTTACAGGTCTACTGAGTTGCAATCAAAATATGTTTATTAAAAAAATATTGTACAGAATAAATATTACAGGTACAAATATTGAGACTACTGATGAAGGATGGTTGAAGTAAGTAGTGATTCATGATTAATTTTCCGTATTTTCCATTTTCCATATTCATATGGAAAATGAAGCAAAGAATGTCTTTGAAAAAGGTTCATAAACTGGAACAATGGAAGCCTCTAGTGCTACATGAATAGCTGTTAATCCTGTAGTGAAATAGATTGTGTGTAGGGAATCCCAGAAAACTGCCTTAATTTGCACAAACCAAACAAACTTTGCATAACGGGCAAGATGAAAGAATCCGTAATGTGAAATTTAGAACCACGTGGTACAAAATCGCTCAGTCCATTACCAACTTTACAAGGTTATTTAGTTATGCCATGGCCATCCTGATTACGGCGATCAGAATCAATATTTTTGTAGGAAAATTTTCCCAATGCCCTCTCTATTATATTTCTATATATTTAATCTTTTTCATAAAAATACAATTTTAAATTAATAACATAAAGTGAGAGAGTGGCCTCTGTAGCCAGTGTATCTATTTGAAATATTCCTATTATTTGAGATAGGGCTAATATTGTTATATATACTAATTCCCCAATGCACCCGGACAAACTAGTGTGTCAAATAAAAATGTTTATATTTCAAGCTAGATGTGAAATGGAAAATGGTTAACATTGCTCTTAAAAGATTGTGTTTTAGTAAGTACATACCTATCATACATAACGCGAATTAAATAGGTAACCTATATACAGTTATTTATTTGTTAAATAAAGAACAAGAGAAACAATCACTTCGCAATTGTATTTTTCTAATTATTACCAAACTGATGACGTGATTATTAAGCATTTAGAAATAAGCGGTCAATCATAGGAACTTATGGTAGATACAAATTAAATTCTACGACATTGTACATGATGGTCACCACATTTTCATACGCGATCATATTTTTATTAGACAGTCAGATGTATAAATCGCTTGTGACCATGACGTTGACGTCCATGTTAGCTGTTTCATAATATTGTGTATCTTCTAAAAAGAAAGAGAGATACGCCAAAATGAAAGTAGGCGAAATTTTTAATTGTAAAAATGTAAATGTAAAAAAAATGCATATAAATGTCTGTGTAACATACGAAAATTACTCACCGAAATAAGCCACCCACTGGGTAGGCTTTGAATTATCGACGGAATCTTGATAGCTTAGTAGCACTTGGCACAAAAAAACTGAACCACGACGATAGACTTTTTGTCACGGTTTTTCGCTGAAAAAACTTTACTGACCATGCCCTAATGTGATTTTATTTATATTTTTTTACAAGGAAACGAGGTGGTCGTTTCCAAGAAATGACACAAAAGGGCGGAAGGATATGTCGTTCGGTCCCTCAGTCGCTACGCTACCTACGCCATCTGCAAAGTTCAACAAATGTCAAGTCAACTGCAATATATAATATAAATCGATAAAAAGGAACTTGCGCATTCAAACTATTTAATAATTATTTGTTTTGTTTAAACTGAAATAGAAAAGCATTTAAATTTCGCATATATTATATGTTGCGACGATCATATTTAAAAAACAAGAACTGACAAACAATTTAAAATTTTTGCGTAGAATGAGACGGAAAAGTTGATCGCTGTCGAGCTGTCGTCGCTTTTTTTAGCGCTTTAATTGCTGTTTTTGTAGTTCAATATAATCAATATATCAACATCGCGATGGTTCAACCAATTTAATCATTACATCTTCTTGAAGATTACATTTTTTAAAATAATTTATATACGGTTTTAAACAGTCTGATTTGCTGTTTTCGTAGGGATTGAGGTTTGTAGGGACTGTTTTCGTGTGAACTTAGAACATAATTACTTACAATGTAGGTATATACTTACTTATACTCTCGCTAGAGAGTATATATATTTTCTGTGTATATACCTCACGTTCAACTGTTCAAGCGAATTGAATAGTTTGAGCGTTGAAACCTAAGATTACGAAATAAAGAGTCGAAACATTCAAAACAGGCACGTATCCAGACTTTTGGTTCGGGGGGGGGGGGGACAAACATTGAAACAACCATGAGAATTGTCTAATAATCGCTGTAATCACTGTACTTTACTTTAATTTTTCTGAAAAATCTTTCACAGGTTTTTAGAGAAATCAAGAAACTACTTTTTTCCATCGCAGCTATGAATGTAGACGCAGTTTGGGCAACAGGGGCTCTAGTATGAGTTTACGATACTACACCAATACTACACTCGCTAGCGAGAACGTAAAACTTTTGTATGGAAAATCGTGAACTGTCAATGTCAAATTATCAATTTTCCATATAAATGTTTTACGCTCTCGCTAGCGAGTGTAGTATCGTAAACTCATGCTAGAGCCACAGTTCTGTTTGTGCAGGATAGTTCTCTCAATGTAATGACAATAGGTTTGTTTGAGTAACTCACTTTTTTATTCCTTTCTGAAGGAATGACATCTATCGGTTTTTTTTTTCAGTCAGATTTCGGGGGGGGGGGGGGATAAATCCTAACTATCCCCCCCTCTGTATACGTGCTTGCGTTCCAAATTTTCAAGATTTATATACTTAGGTATGTACCACCAATACCACTGTATAAAAGTCCTCTGTATTTAGAAGAATGCTTTGTTGAAACAGATTTTTTTTTAAAATATGCCTTATTCTCTTGTAATAAATAACTGCGTGCTTACCTACCTGCTAACCAAGGCGAACTACCCTATCTGGACTTCAACTGAATTCTCTAAATATATATGTATAGGTATAAAATTTAAAACAAATCCATTAAAACTGAAACAAGTAGGAGATATTGCAGTGAAATTTTATCTACTATCCATATTAGTATTAAATTACAGTAGCTGATCAATATAGTATAGTCCAAGTATAGTCGCATACACAAATTTTAAACTTCCGGTATAAAACAAATTATATACCTACCTAAATCTTAACCTATCATTTATGAATAATGGCTAAAGTATTAAAACAAACATTTCATTGTAGATCGCTAATTTCTAAATCACAAAACGGCTTTTGATACGTTTAGTAAGAGGGATAAAAGAAAAAGGCTTGTGTATAAAATTGGCAGAAAAAATTGCATCCGTGTGAAGCCGAGGACGGGTCGGTAGTTTAAATATAATTTGCTGAAACTTATTTTTTGTTTTAATTAATTGGTTAAGTGCATTAAATATTTTTTCAAAAACACAATTTGTACACGTTGTACATATTGTTGCCGAGGTTAAAAAAGGATTTTTAAAAATCTTGCCTGTTTGTGCGTTTGTGCGCGCTAATCTCTGAAACGGCTTAACCAATTTGAATGCGGTTTTCACTGGTGTATTGTAGCAAGATTCCCGTAACAATTAGTGTTTGTTTCATTCCAATCGGTTTGCAAACAAAAAAGTTATGCGTACGAAGTGGCGGGCTCAGCTAATCTATTATATTACTGTTAAAGTTATAAGACTGTTTACGCCTATAACTGACATGTAGGTACACCCTAAGTTTAAGCTCCAAAATTTTTTTGTTGTCTTTTTAAGTGTGACATGTTGTTGGTGTATATCTATTAATCATGTCTCTGAGACACGATGTCGACGCTTGCATACGCTACCTAGAATTTAAAAGGTTTATCCTCAATCGTAATTCTGACTCTAAACTAACTAACTACAAAATGCTACTTTTTCAATAATATATATGTATAGGTACACTAAAAAGTGCCGCCGACTTCTTCCACGTTGAAAAATATAACACTATTGATGGTGCCATCTATTACACTACAATAGAATTAGGTGAGCGGCGACATCTATCGGATTTGGGTAAAACTGCTTGGTGATACACCTGTGCATTAAGCTCCAATTTTCAAACCCTCAGGAACCTCCTTAGGTTAGAACCTTAACTGATTATACACCTATAGATTCTTAAGTACCTAATCACTCTGTTAATAGATGAAAACCGCATGAAGATCCCTTCAGTAGTTTTTGAGATTATAGCAAACATACATACAGACAGAAGCGGTGGGGGACTTTCTTTTGTGTATACTTTATTTTACTTTGTTTTATGTAAGGATAAGGATGGGTACCCACATTTTACTAAACACGACATACACTTTGTATATTTTTGTTCATTCGGTTTTATTTTCATTTTTTGTTGTTGTTCACCCCATTTTAAGCTTTTTTACTTGGTGCATGCTGTTGCCTCTTGTAATTGGGCCGGTTTCTACCATCTGTTACTTTTACTTAAAGTCAATAATTTTTTTGATGCCTGCCTCGTTGGAGCCCACGTAGAAAGAAATAAATAAAATAAACAAATCGAAAATATTCTATGTTCGATTGTACTTATGCACACTACAGTGAATCTATTAAGACCTATTAGGTAACCAGTCTAATCCGAGGGCAGTCGTCACTCGGACTGCGTGTCTACACCCCGTATTAAATCTATTATTTTGCTATTTATCAGTTCTTCGAGTAATTTAGAAGTAATATGCCGCATTTATTTGATACTAGTGGGACTAACTTTTTATAATAAGCAGAAATTATTATGGAGACACTTGTTTGTGAATCGAAAATCAAGTGAGTACTACAGAGAAACTAATTTTATAATGTTAAAACGGCATGTATAACCCTGTCAACAAAATAAAAATTATGTTAATTAGTTTTTTAATTATATTATAGTATATTTTTTATGTTCAATTTTGAACTAGGTATATGTTGTCTCGTTTTGTATATAACTGAACAATTAGAGGGAACGCTGTAAAGATATAATAACTACTAGCTGAAACCGGCCACGCTTCTTCTTATATATAATACTAGCTGGCGTCCTCGACTTCATCTGCGTTGAAAAGTAAAAGATATAAACGAAATACTATAAGATGTACTTCGGAGAGTGTGCTCGAGAGCTGCATGAGATCATAACGCCTTCCCCTTTCTTCTATCGGACATGCAGACGTACGGCTGGACCATCCTCACCTTGTCGAAATCCCTCTAATTCGGACCAAGCGCTTTAAAACACCTTTTGTGATGCGCAATGCTAAGGATTGGAACTCCCTGCCGGCGTCTGTATTTCCGAGCTCATATACCTAACCCAAATTTTTTCAAGGTTCGAGTGAATAGGAATCTTCTGGGTGATCTCGCTCCATCGTCGGCCTCATCCTTCCTACATGGATAGATGCTGGTCAAGAGCAAAGCCATCTTTAATAAAAAAAATAATACTAAAATGCAATATAACGCCTGACGTCTTTATTGATGTTAGGTATACATTTGCTAGGCGTTGAATTTTTATTTTTAGATAGCCGGTGTCCGCGGCTTCGCCCGTATATAATAAGTGTAGGTATACAGTGTGGAAAAATAAGTCGGGCCCTGGAGGGAAACTACCTTAAATCCTTAAGTTGGCTCATTTTACATAAAGGAGACATTCCTTTATTTTTAAAAAGAAACAAAACTGCATTCAAAGATTTCCTAAAACTCGCTTGCCTCGCCCGGGACTCGAACCAACTAAAATTTAAAAAAACCAACACTCGCAATTTAATGTTTGGTCTGGAATCAAAAGTTGTTTTGGTGCAGATTTACGAAGGACATCTGAACACAGCAAAATACATCAGTGAAATATTAGAGCTTTTACAAAATCAATTAAACCATCTACCGGAAGAGGAACGAAATAATCCAGGGCTTACCTCAATAAAAAGTTCAATGTTTGGATAGGTACAAACGGGATGATCAGATGGCCTAGATGGTAAAAATAGGACTAACTTCACTTATTTTCTAAAGGTTGATGTTTTGTAGATTATTATTACAAAATTATATTCAGCACCAGATACTTCCCGTGGGCCCTAACTTCTGCCAGACATTTAATTAAGAGTAAACCCCAGTCATGCGTCGGAGCTGACACACACACATTTTTTCAGGGTGTGAGTGATTGGAGGATCTAATCCCCTATTATTTCATCCTTTATCCTTCTTCGTCACAGCGCACTATACCCCTCACTGTTGCTTGTTTATATCGGTAAGGAGCTACCAATCAATCCCTTATCCTTAATCTTACTGCAGTCGACAGCGCACTTAGTTGCTTGTGTTATAGGCGACGGTAGCCATCTACCATCAAGTGGACCGTCAGCCTGTCCGCCGAACTTAACATAAAAAATATATCCCACTGTTGCTTGTTTATATCGGTGAGGAGCTACCAGTCAATCCCACCATATAGTGATAAAGTGTCTGAATAATATGCAACGTGTATTGATTGCCGAAGGTAAAAATGAAGCTGTCTCGACTTATCAGATCCCAAGGAATCGAGACTTACGGGAAATCTGCAACGGTGGTTTCGCATTTGGACTACACAACAAGAGAAACTAATGGTGGTCTCAGCGTCTTTTTCTCTATACTGTGTATCGTGGACTTGTTCGGAGTTTTCCCCGTGGTGGCTTTACCCAGAAGCGTTATTGCGTGTGGTATGTAGTACTTAGATTTAGTCTAGAGTCTGTTCACAGAGAGTTGATAAAAAACGTTGTCTGTAAAGTCGGTTTACGGACGATAGTTTAACGTGACAACGTCATAACAAAACATTGTTTCTTCTCCTCGGACGCATAGGCCAATCGAGTGGAAAAGAGATAGATGCGGCGCTTTCGCTCCGATCGAGCATCGGCTCGAACGTAAGGGGACATCATTTTGCGTGCGTGAAGCCGGCGTTCATCGATTTATTAGACGTTGTCACGTCAAAAATAATAAAGTCAGGACTTCTTATGTCATTTAATATTGCGGCCCGCCAATTAATTTTACTGATGACAAAAAGTTAAAGACCGATTATAATAAAAAATTAAAGGGGAAAAACTAATTTGTCCAATTGCTGGTCAAAGGCTTCTCCATTCCACTTTCAAGCCATTCATGGCAATCATGTGCCAAAATGTGATCTAGATCTAGACCAAAATGTATATGAATGAAACCTTTACACGACATATTTTTTACGTATCAGGTTCGACTTCGAACTAAGTGGGTAAAACGCCGATATAGTAAGAAACTTTTAATCTTCTCTCCACTTTGGTGGAGTCTGGGCCTGAAAGATAAAAAATAAAATATCTATCTTTATCAGTATTATAGTATAAAGCCCTCCTTTTACTTTGACTGCTATATGTATGTATGCGCTCCGCTATTGTATCGAAAGTTTTACATTTAGTAAAAAGCAGTTATTTTCGACATTACAAACAGACACTTGAATTTTATGTTAATACAGATCATATATTTTAACAATTTAATTTAAGTATTACATGACGAGCCCGTTGGATGAGTGGTTAGGGTGCTTGCCTTAACGCTCTGTTCTAGTGTTCCCGGGTTCGATTCCCGGCAGGGTCAACTTTGAAAAATCAACTTTTCAAATTTGGCTCTGGTCTGGATTTGGAAAGTAGTGGCAGGCACACTGCGTTTTCGCAGTCATTTGGGCAGCCCGTCTGACGGCAGTAACCACCTTACAGAAGACCACCGTGAAATAACAGCAAGTGTGCTGTTGTGTTTCTGTAAGTGACTAAGGGATGCCAGAGCCCATTTCCCTATCCACTCCTAATCCCTTATCCTTAATCCTACTGCAGTCGGCAGTGCACTTGCAACAGCTTTGGCGCTGCTTGTATTATAAGCGACGATAGCCACCTACCATCAAGTGGACCATCAGCCTGTCTGTCGACATTAACATAAAAAAAAATTAACAATAATTTTTAAATTTTTAGATGCCTTATATAAGTGATTTTTTTATTTCATTGTTATTTTTCAGGTATATATGGAATCCCGTTGGTCTTATCGGTTTTCGGACTTCAACTTTACACGGCTGTGTTGCTCGGCCGAAGCTGGCTGCTCGCACAGAAAATAACGCCAAAGATCAAAGAAAAAAATAGGTAAGTAAGTAATTAATTTTAATAATAATATATTAATAATCAGATAGTCTTTTAGACAAATCGGCAACGTTCTTGCAGATATTAAAGGCTGTCTAACAGCTATAGAAATCCGGTATGAAATAATAAAAATCAAGTGCCACCTTGTCCCTTAACTTTCACACTGTCAATTGAGTTGACGTTGCATGTGTTTCAAGTTGCTGCCGTCAATTTGCCTGCCGATCTTTACGAATGAATATTAAATAAAAAAAACAAATATAATAAAATTCTACGAAAATTATATTAAATTTTATCAATATTATGTAGGTGTAATATAATAAATTAGTAGTAGTTGGTCTGGTGAATCCATCTAGCACTCTAAACTTACAAATTTTAAATCAAGGTTGTTAGTTCCGCGTCGACCGCACCCAAACTTCTTGCTTGATGTTTCCAAAGATAGACGTTAGATGGCGTTGTATGTTATCAGGAACCGATTCTTAAACCCTCCCCTTATGTAACGCCACTTCAGGACTCTCCGACATATGAATAGGTATACAGCTAACCTGCCGGGTCACCTTGGTACCTCAACCCAATTTTTCCATCATTCATAATTTACAAACACTTATTTTTATTCTTTACAAAAACAAATGAGGAAATTTTTGTAAACGAAAGCTAAGCTAACTTAGTTTAGCTTAGTTCGCATAGCTGACACACTATTTTATACTCGTGTGCGGACTAAGTGAGTTAACTAACTAAATTTCATTAACTTCGCTTTCGGTCTGCATCACACTTTTTACTGTCTATTCCCAGGTTTCCATATGCAGCTGTAGCAGAGCTTGCATTTGGCAGACATGTGAGACGTCTAGTTACTTTTCTTATTGATACAACAGTTTTTGCAGCTGGTGTTCCCAATTTGATTGTTGGTGAGTATTTACTTAGCTCTCTATTTAATTATGTACTTGAAAATAAAATTAAAATTGTCTCCTAAATCTAGCGATGCATAATTCATATAAATAAAATAGCCACTTAATGACTAAATTCTCATATTTTTAGCATCCCAAAGCATGCAGCTGTTCTGGTGGAAGGTTACAGGCGGAGAAGTTGGCGTCTCCTACTGTGTCTGGATGTTGATAATAGGCTTTTTGTTATGCCCAATAATGTGGCTTGGATCCCCAAAAGACATGAAGTAAGTATGTACACTTTAAAGGTTTTTATTTTTATTTACTGAATCAACAGCTTTATTTAATTCATTTAATAATATAAGTAGGCAGTACACAATATAGTACGGAGGTTCTCGAATGGAGGCCACGGACCGGCAAGCAAAGCGTAGGACATTCACCCACGAGGTGGGCAGATGATGCCATACCTTGAGGGTGGATCCAGGTTACTTCTGATAGGTCCTTTGGGAAATTAGGGGGGAGGCCTTTGTGTTAAGATATTATTTCAACATATATACTTTTTACTATGTCAACCTATTTTAAGTTAATGTCTGTCACAAAAAAAATATATTTTATGTCATTGTATTCTCGATACCAAAAGTAAAGAAATATAATATGTCTAATTGCTAATCCGTTATTATCAATATATTTACTCCCATAAAATTAAATAGGTTATGGGTCAAGAGAAATTGTAAAAGTTTGTGGTAATTATTTTAGTGTATTTCAGCTACAACGGCGAAAACATAATGACATCTTCGAATTACAATATAATGCCACAACTGGATGAAAAGCAAAATTTTTCCAATTGGAAATTCAGAATAAAATTATTGCTAGAAGAAAAAGGCGTAGCAAGCGTATTAAACAGTACGGAAGATTCAAAAGATAAAGAAAAATTTGAACAAAATGACGCGAAGGCAAAATGCACGATTGTGCAATATGTATCAGATAAGTACTTAGATATTATAAAAAAGGCAAAAACTAGTAAAGAAATGATAGGCAAATTGGAAGAAATCTTTGAAAGAAAAAGTGTTTTCAATAAATTATATTTAAAAAAGAAATTATTGACACTTAAATGTCATGGAAGTCTACAAGACCATTTTTTGAAATTTGAATCCATCATAAATGAAATGGAAGCCGCAGGCTGCAAGTTAGATGAAAGCGACAAGGTTGCTCATTTATTACTCACATTACCTGACATGTACGAAACCGTCATAACGACACTAGAGACTATGAGCGTTGAAAAAGAATTAACAATAGATTTTGTAAAGGCCCGATTATTAGACGCAGAACTTAAAAACTATGGAAAAGAACAATCATCACAACAAGAAGTGACATTTTTAGCCTGTTTTAAATGCGGCAAACGAGGGCACAAAGCAACTGATTGCTTTAGCAACAATACTAACCAACAAAGAGGTCGAAATCCTCACCGAGGCTCAAACTCACATAGAGGTCAAAGTAATTATAAAGGAAAATCGTATAGAGGTGCATCTAGAGGCACATATAGAGGTCAGAGTCCACATCATTCAAAGGATAAAGTAACATTCATAGCAATGGCCGCAATTGAAAACACGGACAATTTTATTTTGGATTCAGGTGCAACTAATCACATGCTAAAAAATGAATGTGAAAAATACGTAACCGAAATTGAAGAACTGGCAACTCCAATAAAAATTCAAATTGCCAATGGAGAATCTTTGATAGCCCGAAGAAAAGGAATTTTAAACGCCAACTACGGAAAATTAGAAATTGAAATAAAGGTACTTTTAGTTGAAGGATTGAAACACAATTTACTATCAATAAACCAATTAACTAGAAAAGGCTTCGACATTACCTTCAACAACAGGAACGTTCTAC
Source organism: Bembecia ichneumoniformis (assembly GCA_910589475.2). NCBI lineage: Eukaryota > Metazoa > Arthropoda > Insecta > Lepidoptera > Sesiidae > Bembecia > Bembecia ichneumoniformis. The sequence continues at coordinate 5,511,292 of OU342543.1, forward strand.
TACAAAAAGACAATATTTACATAAAAGGAGAAAAATACAATAACTTATACACTTTAAAACTTGACTTGATCATTGAAGAAGCAAACGTAGTAAAAGAAAACGACGACTTATGGCACAAGAGACTTGGCCACATAAATTATAATGACTTAAAACTATTAAATTTAACAGTACCCAGCAAGGTCTGTGATACCTGCATCGAAGGTAAGAGTAAGAGAAGAAGTTTTTATTCTCAGAAGAGCAATACTAAACAAATTGGAGATTTAATACACTCAGACCTATGTGGACCAATAGATCCAATAGGAATATATGGCCATAAATATTTTCAGGTACTAATTGATGATTACTCACACTATCTCGTAATAAGACTATTAAAGACAAAAGATGAAGCGGAAAACAATATAATAAATTTGATTAAATTTATAAAGACACAATTCCAATCCCAGCAGTGGACGTCCTAGTGCTGAGATGATGATGAATAACATATGAAATGTTTAAGTTAAAAAATATGCAAGCTTTCATACAAGACTAAGTATCCAGTAGATAAGCGTTGATTTATTAAGTTAATTCTACTAATGTTATACCTATTAAATGCGAAATTGACGATAGTTTATAAGTACATCAAAATATATATGACCAAACCATCCCAGGATACACTCAAACACACACAAAAAATGCACAATCATCAAAAGGGGTCCAGCAGTTTTTGCATTATAATGTAATAATGCAAAAAATGGCGCCATCTATTGGATGCTTATCCAACCTGGATAAGAAAAGTGTTAAAAACCGCCATCTGTTAAAAAATTATGGAACTTATAATCCCAATAACTTATAACCTGCCCAGACTGCAAACTTCGTGACAGAGGATTTTTAAGAAAGAAACCATATTTTATTCCTCTAATACAATATGTGAACAATACAAACAATATACATCAAACAACAAAGTAATAATTACAAACATTTTTTCTTTATATTTGTATAAGATTTGAAGTTCGTTGTTCAGTTTATCCGAATGGTAAAGAATTATCCGAAGATTTAGTAATAATATTTAATTTTTAAACAAATAGTGGCAGAGCATAATGCGTTTCGCAGTCATTTGGGCAGCCCATCTGGCGGTAGTAACCAACTCCTTACAGTAGACCACCGCGAAATAACAGCATATGTGCTGTTGTGCTTCGGTGAGTAAGTAAGGAATGCCAGAACCAATTAGAAAGCCAATCCCTTCCTTGTTCCTTAATAGTAATGTTAATGTAGTACACTCGCAGCACCTGTACCGTTGCTTGTGTTATAGGCGACGATAGCCACCTACCATCAAGTCGAACTGAACATTAAAAAAATATAACCCAATTTCAGACCAATCGCTCTCACTTCCACCTGCATAGTAACCGTAGTCGCCGTGTCTGTTTGGTGCTGTATACTCCTGGACAATGTGTCTCCATTTAGCACTGGGCTGTTGGACTACACGCCAAGGGTACAGGATTTCCTCGTCGTGTATGGAATCATCGCTTTCCAGGTATGATTAAGTACGCTCAATCATATCTGATAAGGAAAATAGGGTTCAAATCTTGATCATATCTGGATCCATCGACGTAATATCCAAGTAGACGGCTAATACCTATTTATTCACAATGCAAATTGTTCTGGCAACTAACTAAGTTAACGAGGCTGAGGTGCGCGGGGGTACTGAACGCCAATTGATTCGATCAAGGTCACGACGAAATTCTATTGGTCGTTACTGCCCGAACATTACCGGGCGTGGAATTATATAATATCTATTTCTCTAATGTGTTGTCTGAATGCGTTCGCCCTGTACTAGAAGACTAGTTGGATATTTCGTCGATGCCTGGACCCTTTGTTCGGTTTGATCTGAATAAGAGTGAAGGAAACATTTCATGATTATGTAAATTTCTTTAAAGATAATTCACAGGTGGCTAGTGTGGCGAACTACAGCCCCTATCTCCTCGCCACTTCTTCAGACAAGGGACAATAGGGTACCACGGGATAAAATATTTTATTTATTTATAGTCTAAGAGCTAGCTACGGAAATAGGTTTGCAATTTATAGAGCAACGAAATCCCCCTTGTTAGTAGGCCATACTATCATTATTAATTAATCCGGGCGCCTGGCAGCTGTTTAGCGGTGGGTGTGAGAGTGAATGGGCAACAAAGGGGTTGTAAAATCAATTGAAGGTGTGCAATTTATAGAGCTCTGTGTGATATTATAGCTAATTAAGTATTTAATTTGAATATAACAATGCCAGGCGTTTTAATTGGGGGAAAAGTAGTGCCAGGTGACATCCAATATGCGCGAAAAAGTGCTCAGTCCTCTCATTTACTGGGTCAAATTTTATCGTGTTTCGTTACCCAAAGGGTGAAAACGGGACCTTATTACTAAGCCTGACTGACTCGCACTTGGCGGGTTTTAAGAAACTTCACAACCCGGGATCGAATCCGTACCAATTTTTTAAACCGCAGCCAAAAATATACGTTTAACGTGTGTATAGAATCTGTTTATGTTTTATTTGGGGCAATAATATTAAGATCGTCATTGTGTCATTTATTTATTTTGTATCAAATATTAGATATTAAAAGTAATTTGTAATATCATGTTGAATGTTGGTCGAAATGTTAGCTCTCCAAAATTTTTCGTGACCTGAAACATGAATGAAAAGTTATCAATACATAATATTTTGCAACGATTTTATTCTTAATTAGTTCTTTACATAATAAATAAAGTATACCCCGGCGGGCGGGGGTAGCGCGCGGTCAACGCGGGGCGCGCAGGCGACGCGACGCAAGCGGCCGGCGCGAGTTGGAACCAGTTGCGTTTTGTCGTCGCCTGGTGGGTTGATCGACTGAATATTCGCGCCTGTATTTTTGCACACACGATTCTGAAGGTTCACTCTAATTAAAAAGTATAGACCTAGTCGTCTATAAATGAGACGACTTTGGCACTTTTTCCCGCACCTTGTATGTCACCTGGCACTACTTTTCCCCCAATTAAAACGCCTGGCATTGCTATATTCGAATTAAATACATAATTAGCTATTATATCACACCAAACTCAGAGCTCTATAAATTGCACACGTTCAATGGATTTTACAACCCCTTTGTTGCCCATCCACTCTCACATCCACCGCTGAACTGCTGCCAGGCGCTCGAATTAATTAATAATGATAGTACGACATCCTAACTAGAGGGATTTCATTGTTCTATAAATTGCAAACCTATTTCCGTAGCTAGCTCTCCCTCTATTATTACACATGAAATAATTACACTAATATTTACATCGTCCCATAAAACTGTTCCTAAAGCAGTTTGTCTATGGGATCAAGTTATGATGACAAACTTTATCAAAAATAAAATAAAACTGAACTGAATTGAATTGAAAAATAAATGTAACCTAAATTAAAAATCTAAACCTGAACCTAAATTTTATTAATTAAGTTAATGAAAGTAGATAATATTTCATTAATTTCTTTGTCCAATTGTCCAAGAGACTTTTCTCTTGAAAACTTTATTTATTTCTCTCTTAAATTTATTTATTTTATATCTATCTCTCTTGGACATTGTCCAAGAGAGAAATAAATAAAGTTTTATTTCTCTCTTGGACAATGTCTTCGGGCAAACTTTGGAATACCTACTTACTTATCTATATTTAGTAAGTACTAAATATAGAATATTTAGAAATAGGCCCTATATAAGGCCGCTAAGCGAGGTTTGTTATTTTTGAAAGTTTTGTGTTTATGAAAATCACTGAAAAAAATCGTTGCTGTAGCAACAGACAGAGCCACAAAAGTAACCAAATTATCTCAAAACTAGTTGTGACAGATTCTCAAAAGAACGGAAATGGTACAGGTGCATACATTATGTTTCGTTATCAAATATGTCAATTATAAACCGTGGCCTGACAAACCATTTTATCATAGCAAAAATTAAAAAAACATGGAATTATTAAGAACGTACTTCAAAAAAACCCCTCCTACGCTAAGTGGCACATTCTTATCTTATATAAATAGTTTATATTTATATCGAATTCAATATTATTTTCAAAAAGGGGGGGGGGGAATACCTAAGTATATTGTAATAACATAATATATATATGTTATTACAATTACTAAATGCAATCAATTGGCACAGACAAAAAAGATTGCGTATATTCTTTAATGTTAGTGAACGGAGATAAGACAATGTTAGTTTTTTAATGTCCACTTCAGAGTGGCAGATAGGTATGACCAAAGGGTATGATGGCACCGCGAGTAGGTATGTGTTTGCGCACTCAGTGCATATAATTTTTCTAATTTTATTGTGTTTCAACGATCCCAAAGAGTATTCTATTCTGTAGTTTCCACTTGCCACAAGGAGCATAATTCAAGTAAGAACCTTTTTAGGGTTCCGTACGTCCGATTAAAAAAACGGAACCCTTATAGGATCACTCGTGTGTCCGTCTGTCCGACCATCCGAAATTTTGAAAAAAAAAATACAGTTTCTACTTATAGATTATAGGAAAACCTATAAGAAGTCCATGATATTAAAATAACATGGTAAATTACTCAATATTGTGCGGATAGGTAACATCGCCCTCTTCCGGCGAATTCAACTCGCACTTGTCCCTTTTTTTTTTTTCAGTTCGATATACACCCTATGTTACTGACTATTCAAGTAGATATGAAGGACAGTCGACAAATAAACTCAGCTGTTGTTGGTGGATTTGCGGTTACAGGATTTTTGTTCGCCGTGACTTCATTCCTAGCTGCTTACAGATATGGTAGAAATTTGAATAACAACATACTGCAGGGTTGGTATAATTTTTTTAATATATCGTTCAAATTTTCAGATTAATGACAATCTATAAAACGATTAATGACAATTATTATTATTTCTTTTACAAAACGGCCTTATTGTCATAGGGACTTTTTAGACAATCAAATAATGGCAACATTTTCTACCTGAGGCAAGAGTTTTTAAGTTACAGGAATACTGTTGTATTTTTTGCAACGATATACATAGGTAAACACTTTTTTAAGGTCTGCATTTATATAAATATGTTTATACCCAATACGGTCATAAGTTCTTTTACAAAGTAGGTATACTTACATTTTTTCTAATCTATAAAACATTTACACAGATATAGAAGCACTTAACTCCATATTTGTGTATTTTGCCGTCAATCGTTAAATTTTTAGACGGAATGACTAAACCTCTCATCAAATCATTGAAAAACCTAATAATCGGAGTTACTTATCTATTGGGATCAGTAGTTTCATATACGTTGGTATCCTTATAGAAAAAGTTCCGTAAAAGTAGTAAAATAAAATAAAATAAAATATTCCGTTCCAATAATCATTAATTCTACCTACAACTACTGCGTTTTTTTTAATGCTAAGATCGGCAGACAGGCTGAGGGTTCACTTGATGGTAGGGTGGCTACCGTCGCTTATAACACAAGCAACGCCAAAGCTACTGCAAGTGCGCTGCCGACTACAGTATAGGATTAAGGATGAGGGATTAGGAGTGGATAGGGAAATGGGCTCTGGCATCCCTTACTCACTCACCGGAACACAAGTGCTGTTATTTCACGGTGGTCTTCTGTAAAGTGTGGTTACTGCCGCGAGACGGGCTGCCCAAATGACTGCGAAAACGCAATGTGCCCTGCCACTACTTTCCAAATCCAGACCAGAGTCAAATTTGAAAAGTTGATTTTTCAAAGTTGACCCTGCCGGGAATCGAACCCGGGAACCCTAGAACAGAGCGTTAAGGCAAGCACACTAACAACTCATCCAACGGACTCATCAAATTGTGATGAAATATTAACCTTAAAAATACATATACTTCGACCAAAGAATCGGTTGGCAATTTTCTAATGAAACCTGCATCGATAAACTAGATTAGAAAGAACTATGGAGTTAAAAAGTATTTTGTAATAATTAAAAGACTGGGCCGACATTCATTTGTTCCATGTTTGTAGCTGGTCTATAGATGTCCACTTCCAGTGGAGGAAGCTAATGAACTCGGCAGTCTATCTCTATCAAAAGTTTTTTAAGGTGGAGACAAACGCTAAATACTAAAAATATCCATTGTTTAATGAAGATGTTACAAGAAATAGACAACACAATTGCTTTGAAAAATATATATATTATACTTAAACATGTGAAGAACCAATTGTATTAATTAGAATTTTTGTTAAAGTAATAGTAACTCCACAAAAAAAGTTAGAACACAAGAAGAATTTGACTTTTATTGAAAATTCTCTCGAAAACGGCTTATTGCGCGCATATGAATCCTGTACCTGTTAATAAGTTAAAGTCAGTTAAAAAAATTGTATTAATAAAAAATTTTTTGGGCATTTTTCTAATGGTAAAAACAAAAAAACACAATTTCTAGGCCTGTTGAATTGTCTCCGCCGCCAGCGAGTTCTATTGTAAATGTCATTTGCCTAAGTGAAGCCCCTTAAAAAAAATTGATTCGGTATAATAAACAAAAAGTTACTCTTACGAAATGGAAATATTCAATATCTACACTACTGGCAATATTTTATTGATATCTGTATGACAATATTGACGTAATATAATAAGGAAAATTTAGATTCAAAAAGGAAAATTTAGATAAGAAAAATCTAAGTAGAAAATTAAAGTTTTATTAAAACACAAACTTAAACAAATATTAACACAGCTTAAAACGAAACTTATAAACTAAATAACACTATATAAAGCTAAACATAAAAATACATGCTAAAATAAATAAAAATCTGTTCGAGTCTGGTACCTTGGGGGATGGTACCCAGGAGGCTGGCGGCATTACCTCTTTGAATGGCCAGACTTAGGCGTTGCCCGAGGTAAGCGCCAGCCCTCCTGTCCCCCGTGGCCTCAATGAGACGCGAGGACAGCTCGTTAAACAGCTGCGCCTCTGGACCCCAGGGCCACAAGGTTTCTACCCCAAAAGGAGAGAAAATATAGCCCTCCCCTAGGCCGGAGTATTTACGCATTTTGAGGCTCTCCGCGTTGGAGGCCGCCGCACCCGCCTTATTGGAAGTCGTTTGGATGTGGGACGGTGCCACTGTGTCAACGGTAACGACCTGCCACGACTCCACGGGATTAGAGTTAAGCCGTCGTTAAGTTAATTAAAGTTATATTTACGACCGACAGAGTTACCTATTCACGATTTACTAATAAGTATTAAAATTGGTATAAAACTATAATTATAATAAACTAATATAAACTATAATCGAAAGTCCTAATTTTAATATAAAAACTAAAATATATTATTAAAAGGGACTCCCCCTTTAGGCAAGGTTCCGAAGATACTGGCAGCGTTCCCCCTTTGAATAGCTAGACTGATTCTTTGTCCGAGGTAGCTGCCAGCTCTTCGGTCTCCTGTGATCTAAGTAGATATTTATTTGAAATTTGGTGTACTGTTACTTCGGTGGCATTTTCAAGCATGGTGGTAGGTAACCTACTTGTTTTTATACAGCAGATATAGCGGGTTTGGGCTCATTAGAATGGTCTCAATAAAATTTCGTGGGTATTAGTTTATAATTTTTAATTCTAGCTCGTTACACTGTCAAATAATATTCGTGTTTCCAGGTATGCCTCCATCAATCCCGCTTTATCTAGTTGCTTTGCTGGTAACCTTGCAGCTCTGTTTGTCTAGCGCTGTTGGTAACTCCGCGCTTTTCCAGCACATTGAGGATTTATTGAAGGTGCCACGAGGTTCGTATTTTACTCGTCCTAGTATTATAAACTATAGCCATTTGTACGAGACATTGTCCGCGTCCCTTTTTTTAGGTGCTTTACTCTACTTGAATTTTACTCATACTTGATTTTACTCATATATTTACTCATACTTAGATATTACTTAGACATTAGATATTATTAGACGATCTCTCGAGGACAGTATTTATTGTATTAATTTAAAAAAAAAAACACGGGTTGCACTCCGGGGGTGTGTTAATATTCAAGTGAAAACTTGAATATTAACCGTTGTGCATTATTGATATTTTGGAATGGTTAGGGAATAATTTTGCACTAATTGCTTTAATTATCAGTATAGCGACTGGTCTCCACTCAGTGGCGACCGTCCATCTACGTCACCACTTGTGTGGCTACCGGACACCACTCTGGCGACGGTCGTCAACACTCCTAGCAATTACTCCATATACTGCATTTTATCTACATTCTACACCCATATATATACTATATATTACGTACGTCTAGCCAACTCAACTAGACCCCGGACCCAGATATACGCCGCGGCGGGCGTATGTCTGGGTACGGGGTCTAGTTGAGCTGGTCTTACGAATTTTCGATCAGGTTTTCGATGGCGAGTTTAAAATTTTTTCCTCATCGCAAAAACGCACAGCGCCGCTAAAGAAGTTTTCACTTCAAAAAAAAAATTTCTTGAGTCGTTGAGGCGTCAAGCGGAACAAACCCACTTTCGTGTTTATTAATATTAGTTAGGATGCAAAGGTTTGTGACGATGTATATTTGCCTAATTATTATGGCAATAAGTACAACGAGACAAGGTGTAATAACGTCTAATTTATTTAGGATAAAATATGGCTTATATACTATGTTAATACGTGCTTATTATAAACTTCCTACTTGCAGATACGTGATGGTATGTAGTCGCTACATATACACCCCCCTTAAAAAAAAAAATATTTTTTAGCCTACTTCGTGTAGCAAAAAATAATCGTGTGCCCTGATATTACAATAAACATCGTAGTGACTTTAAACTTGCTGATTAAGTTATGTGTGGAATTTGCTGATGTTGTGATGACGCGTTGTCTGTGTTGATGCGTATATTTGTAATGCACGCACCATGACCTACGTTATCCATTACACTTGTGTTGGTTGTTACTTGCGAGATTCCTCATTCTCTTGTCTATTATTTTGAGTATTCCATAGAGAAGGAAAATACCCAGTGTAATGATAATTTGTCCCAATGCGATGTTCTTCGTCCACCTTAATTCTTCCAAGACGAGACTTGCGAGCTGGTCGGCTTCATTTTGGTTGAGGCAACTATCGGCGTTGTACACTATTTGGTCTTTGGAGCTTTGGTTGCCCATTGTTCTTCGAGGGCGTTAACGATAACTGATGGTGTCTACTGTGATACCGCGGCTATTTAAATCGACTAATTGCTTGCATCAGCGAATACCGAAACGTACTGTTGGCTTAACTGTCCGCCCTGACCTGGTTATGTACGTGCCTGAATCGCTGTGGCGGTACTCTGCATTTGGCACGTTTGTAGTCTTGTTGTTGATGATAAATGCTGGTTTTAATCTATCTATTGATATAACTGTTTCCTTATCTTTGATCTTAATTTTATATGCCTTATCCATCCTTCTAATCACTGGGAATGGCCCTTCGTAGGGTGGTGAAAGACTTTTTTTTATTCGGTCGCATCTTACAAATACGTGTGAACATTCCTTGAGCTCGGGGTGTATGAAGACAGTTTTATGATGACTCTTGCGTTTCGATATTGATGTCATCTGAGTGATATCCTCTTGAATTTTTTTAACAAAATCCTCATACGTAGAATGCTGAAAAGATGATTCGAAAAATTCTCCTGGAAGACGTATAGGTGCGCCATATGTCATTTCTGCTGCACTATATCCCGTGTCCTCGCGCAAACAACTCCGTAAACCAAGTAGTACTGAAGGAATCTCTTTCACCCAATTAGTGTTGGATTCCCTTGTCATTAGCGCCGCTTTTAATGTTCTATGAAACCTCTCTATCATTCCATTTGATTGTGGATGATAAGGCGTTGTTCTAATTTTGTGTATTCCTAAAAATTGAGAAAGGGATTCGAAAATTCTTGATTCAAATTGCCGACCTTGATCTGTTGTAATGCGTAACGGGCATCCAAATCGTGCTATCCATCCTTCGTATAGTGTGCTAGCTACTGTTTCGGCAGTGATGTCCTCCACAGGATAAACTTCCGGCCATGAAGTGCAACGATCTATAATCGTAATTAAATATCGTTTTCCTTGTGAGATCGGCAATGGGCCTACTATATCGATATGTAAATGTTCAAAACGCTGCGAGGGCATGAAATTGCCGATAGGTGATATTGTGTGGCGTTGCACTTTTGATTTCTGGCAAGCAATGCATGTTTTACACCAGTTATTGATGTCTTTGTTCATACTGGGCCATAAATATCTTTGAGTTATCATTTTTCTGGTAGTTCTTTTGCCAGGATGACTCAGGCCATGAATGACGTTAAAAACTTGTCTTCGAAATTTTTCTGGTAAATAAGGACGATTCTTCCCTGTCGAAATGTCGCAGTTGATACTTATTGTTGAACCCGGAAGCATTATGTTCTTAAATTTCAAACTCTTATTGTTGCGTAGTCTTATGAATTCTTCGTCATTAGATTGGCATCTTGCTAAATCAGCGTAGTTAATTGGTGATGGCACGTCAATTTGCTCGATACGTGATAATGCATCCGCGGCGATATTATCACGTCCGTTTATATGTTGAATATTGGTGCAATATTGTGAAATAAAATCCAATTGACGTATTCGCCGTGGTGTGTCGTTTGGTGATGGTTTTTGGGAAAATACGTAGGTCAAAGGTCGATGGTCTGTAAAAATAGTGAATTCTCTTCCTTCAATGAATTTTTGAAAATGCTTGACGGCCATATATATCCCAAGTAATTCTCTATCGAATGTTGAGTATTTTTGTTGCGCTTCACTTAATTTTTTTGAGAAAAAACCCAATGGTTCCCACTTAGGTCCGGATTTTTGTTGTAGAACCGCGCCGACACATGTCGAACTGGCGTCCGTCATCAGTGCGAGTGGGGCGGTGCGCGAAGGGTGTACTGTTAATATTGCGTTTGCGATGATTTCCTTGCATTTCTCGAAAGCTTTTTCAGCTTCTGTTGTCCACGGAATGGGAGAGTTGTCGTTTTTTTTTGAATCGCGCAGATAATTGTTTAAAGTAATTTGATATTTGGCGGCGTGCGGTAGATTACTTCTATAAAAATTAATCATGCCTAAGAATCTCCTTAATTCTTTAATTATTTTTGGTTTGGGAAATTCTGTAATTGCTTTGTAATTCTCTTCCGTCGGGCGTATTCCTTGGCCTGTTATATGATAACCAAGGAAGTCTATTTCGTTCTTAAGAAATTCGCATTTTTCGAGGTTAATAGTTATCCCATTCTCCTGTAAGCGTTTGAAAACTATATCTAAGTGCTGGTAATGTAGATCCTCGTTTTCTGACGCAATTAAACAGTCGTCGATAAATACGAAGACGAAGTCTAAATCTCTGAATAGCGAGTCCATGAATCGTTGGAATGTTTGTGCTGCATTCCGTAAGCCAAAAGGCATCTTTAAAAATTCAAAAAGTCCGAAAGGAGTGATAATGGCTGTTTTTTCCACATCTTTGACTGGTATGCAATGGTAAGCTTTTCGGATATCAATTTTGCTGAGTACGTATTTGTTTTCTAATATATAAGTGAAATCCGTTAATCGTGGAAGTGGATATTTATCCGGTACAGTGACGTTGTTGAGCATCCGGTAATCTCCACATGGTCTCCATTCACCGTTCTTTTTCTTAACCATGTGTAAAGGGCTTGCCCACGGACTGTCGGATGGGCGACAAATTCCTTGCTCCATCAGTTTGAAATTCTCTTTTGGCAATATGATATTTATCCGGTGGTAATGGTCTTGCGCGTGCTGATACTGGCGGGCCTTTAGTTATAATATGGTGTTCAATCTTGTGTTTCGGAGAAGTACGTAGGGAGGAAGGTTTCGTAATGTCTTCGTATTTTTCTAAAAGTTTAATAATGCGCGAATGCATCCCGGCATTGATAGTACGAATTGTATGTTGAGTCGATTTGATCAGGGTTGCAGGCGTTGTCAGCTCAGTTACCCTGTCAATCAGTTTCCGACCTGCTATGTCGACCAATAGTTTAAAATGTTCCAAAAAATCTGCTCCAATAATCGGTTGCGTCACATCGGCGATGACGAAATTCCATGTGAAATTTCTCCGTAGTCCCAAGTTTAAAGTAAGTGTTTTTTCGCCGTAAGTTTTTATTTTCGTACCATTAGCGGCGTAGAGTGTGTATTGTTCATTTTGTATAAATGAATGTCTCTGTGACTTGCAAATAACTGAAATGTTTGCTCCCGTATCAATCAAAAATCTAATACCACTTTTTCGGTCAGTAATAGTGAGGCGGTTAGACGGGTGAATAGCACAGAGATCCGCCGTAGTCTGTGCTTTAATTAGTTTCCCTGATTCCTTGAGATAAAATTCTGTTTCCAACCACACGGTTTAGCACATTTCCTTGCATATTTTCCGAATTCGTTGTGATAGAAACAATAGTGTTTCCTTTCTCGACTGTTTGCTCTTGAACTTGGTCTTGATGAAAAATGCTGACGGTTGAAATGACTCGGATCGTGCCGATAGTTTCTGCGATCGCGCTGAATTGCACTTAGTTCTAACTGCATTTTTGTTAATTGCGCTAGAATGCATGCCATTACGTTTTCGTTTGTTTTGCTTTCGTTAATTGCTGACACCTCGGTAATTTTTGAATTTGCTATGATTTTGTCGGCGATTTGGCTCATTTTGTCAATATCCATGTCCTCGGTAACAGCCAGCACTGTGGTGACTGATGTTGGCAAAAGTCTCAACCACAGCAGTTTGATAGTTTCGTCGTTGATTTTTCCTCCTCCAAGGCTCTGCATTTTGCGTAAAAGTTGCGAAGGTTTTTGATCACCCAGGTCCATCTCCGACAATAATTTTTGAAATTGGCGCTGTTCTGATTCTTCGTAGCAACTTATTAGACGTTCCTTGATGATTTTATATTTTTCTGTGGAAGGCGGTGAGGTTATGAGGTCACTTACTTGTAGTATTTCGTCCTTCGATAGTTTTGCTATAACTGTAAAATATTTGTAATCATCTCCTTGTTTCTGTGGCGCTATTATGGCTTCAAATTGTGTAAACCATAATCTGGGTTGATCTCTCCAAAACTCCGGAATGCGGGATAAAATGGAAGTGCCGGTTGCGATTTCCAGTGTTTCTTGTTGACCGCAGTTCAATTTGCAAGTAGGTGAATTCATTCTGCTGGTATCACGTCGGGGTCACCAATTTGCCTAATTATTATGGCAATAAGTACAACGAGACAAGGTGTAATAACGTCTAATTTATTTAGGATAAAATATGGCTTATATACTATGTTAATACGTGCTTATTATAAACTTCCTACTTGCAGATACGTGATGGTATGTAGTCGCTACATATATTATGTGGATTGTTTGATACGTTTTCAGTCTAAAACTACTGAACAGATTTTGAAGAAATTTTTAGTAATATAGTTTGTACATCGGAATAACATATATATAAGCTATAGTTTGTAAAGGTACACGAACGAAGTCGCCGAACAAAAGCTATTTTTGTTGGAAAGATCGTCAGACTGGTTGTCGGTCCTCTCGATTGTAGGTGGCTATCATGGTCTAACATGCAACGCCATAGGTGCTGCAAGTACACCTACCTAGTTGCCGACTATATAGTAGGATTAAGGATAAAGCATAAGGGATCAGCAAGGGATAGATAAATGGGCTTTGGGATCCCTTACTAACTCACCGAAACACAACAGCACAATGATGCTGTTCACGGTGGTCTTATATAAGGGGATATTTACTGTCGCCAGACTGCCCAGATGACTGCGAAACGCAGTGTGACCTGCCAATACAATTCAGTTCAGAGCCAATTTTGACAATTCTATGTCTATGTCCGAAGTAGGCTGTGCAAAATATCGAACCCGAGATCCTCTGGAGACAGGGCACCCAACACCTGACCAATGGGCTAGTTTCTTTATAAGTCTCTGTCTGTTATAGTTTCTTATAAGCCTTTGTCTGTACATTAAATATTTTTTCAAAAAACAATTTGTACACGTTGTACTTATGTTACAGAGGTGAAAAAAAAATAGTTTTTAGAATTTTTGTCTGTTTGTCTGTGCGTTTGTACACGCTAATCTATGAAACGATTTAACCGATTTGAATGCGGTGTTTCATTCCAATCGGTTTACAAACAAAAAAGTTACGCGCTATTCCGAATACCACGCGTACGAAGTTGCGGGCACAGCTAGTTTATATGTTTAGATATAGACATAGATTACATTGCCATAATATGATCCAAAATGTCTTTTCCAGATTTCAATGTTCAACGTTGCATTCTACGATCCAGTTTCGTTGCGGTTGCGGTGTTCCTCGGCGAAACGGTTCCAAGATTTGATCTCGTCATGGGTCTCGTTGGATCTACTCTAACCGGACCATTAATGTTTATATTCCCGCCGCTATTTTTTTTAAAACTATGTTACATGGATTCAAATATAGAACAAAAACGATATGACGAATCTAAATCACCTGTTGATCGTAATGGAAAAAATGGAGAACTGTCAAAAATTCAAGATGGCGACTGTGTGCCGCTCATTTCTTGTGACGGTACAGACAACGTGTACAACACTTTTTTGAGGGATAATGTTAGTGAAATAGACAATAAATTTAATATTAAATGGTACGATGTTATTTTAGCTGTCATCGTAATGTTGTTGGGTATGGGCGCTACGATTGTAGCTACATATTCGAGTTGGTCCGACGCGATTGCGTCAGCGACTTTTTCGCCGCCATGTTTACTAAATGTTACCGCCGCTGCCAGGAGTTTTTTAGAAGGTACCTAAATTAGTGTGACCGTAGTTAGTACTAATAAGTACACGTTTATTTATATTGGTGATGTAGAAAACAGATTATCAAGTGTTCTTTAAACTGCCGACCAAAGAAAAACTTTAATTTTGTGAGAATTTAAATTGTGAGCAACTTTTAATAAATCATAAAAACTGTTTTTTCATTCTGTTCATAACAGAAATGGTTACACTATAATAAATTATATTACAGTCAACGATATAAATGTACTACGTACTCAATATGTTTCAGAGAAACTATACTGTACTCTGTACACTATTTATTGTATTAGTACGGCTTTGAACAAAACGCGTAAGCGCAGTAGAAAACACGGCGCTTACCTACAACTTTTCTTCGCGAGATAATTATATCCTTGCAGCGATCTATCGTAGCATGTTGTATCGTTTGATTAGACTTCATAATTTTTGTTTTAGCGCTGCAGCTAGTGTTGCCCAAATGCAAGACCAAGACGAGACTTAGCCAGTCTTGGTCTTGGTCTTGCGTCAATATACCTGGTCTTGGTCTTGGTCTTGGTATTGCGCTCACAGTCTTGGTCTTGGTCTTGGTCTTGCAGCAAGAGTCTCGCAAGTCTTGCAATCACCTATTAGCCTATTGCCATTTATTAAACACGTTAGTTTACATCTTAGAACAAGGTAACAGTAGGTACATTTTGGGCTTAAATAAAGACCAACCAAATTAATAAAATTAACTAGACAATATTTTAAAGACTGTCTGTCAAGTGATAGGCCCTCACCTTATATGGAATAGAAGAGTTGTAGAATAAAAACAATCTATGCAATTTACAATTTATTTAAATAAAAAACAAAACACAAATTAGTAATAGCTTTGACATGATGCAACTTATATTAACTTTATATTAATTCTTTTGACCAAGAATTAATACAGAGTAACCATCTGGCTGACTCATCACTTAACCTATTTCTATGTTTTCTAATTACTAACGATGCTTCAGAAAATAATCTCTCAGCAGGTACTGAAGTTGCAGGTATATAAAGAAAATCACGAGCCATCTTGGATAAAATCGGATATTCCGTCTCGTGCGTCCTCCACCACTCTAAAATGTCTTCCGAGCTGGCGGCTCTTGGTTTACTTAAGTACTCCTCCAACTCGTCAATGACTAAGCCTTGAAGACCAGATCCAGATCGAGATGACGTAGAGGGACGTGCATACAGTTTCTCAAAGTCTATTATATCTTCATCTTCATTATATTCACATACTTTATTTCTTGGTGGAGACTTATACACCGAGTGTAGATTTTTATACTCTTTATAAAGTTCATTAAATTTGCACAGGCTTTCTGTTTTAATTTGCTTCCCCCATAATGTCATATCAAAAGTCTGAGCTTTGTGCCTTGGGTCTAAAATTAAAGTGGTACAGTAAATCCAGTTGCTCTTTTTATAATGCTTTAGCATTTTATCTCGGGCTGCTTGGAAACCCAGAACAAGCCTTTCATCCACTTCGGTTCGATTAGGTTTCTCATCTAATTGTTTTACCATGGATTCAATTTTGTCGAGCAAGAGATTGAATGATACAATGACAATTTATTTTTCTCCACCAAGTTTCGTTGATAAAAGTTTAAAATTTATTAGAAACTTATATATTTTTTCGAGTATTTGCCATTCAATTTCTGTGATTTGAAAAACATTCAATTCGACGACAGAAGTGCACAATATGTTAATGCCAGTTCTAACTTTTAAACCAAATCCAATCATATCATGTGTGGAATTCCATCTCGTTGGACAGTCGAGTATGGGATTCAGATTTGTTGGCACGCCAGCTGCTTCACAAGCAGACTGGAACTTCCTCTTAAGTATCTCACTTCTTTTTATTTTACTGGAAATACTGCGTAATTTTGTAATAGCTGTACGTGAGTCTGCAATATTTGGCGCATATTCTTCATCTTCCTCAGTTTTGTCTTGGTAGTCTTCATACTGTTCCTGTTCTTCATTGTCAGTTTCACTGTCTAATGCTAAGGTCTTCAATAAATCTTGCACACCAAGGTTCAAAATGTGAGCAAAGCACCGGAAATGTTGATTGTCTGAATCAAAATGTAGCAGTTTGCCAAGTTCACACATAAATTTTGTATTTGCAGTTGCGTTGTCGACTGTGATACCCTGTATTTTATTAATAATGTCATATTCCAATAAACATTTGTGGAAAATCGTTGCAATATCTACCCCAGTATGTCCACCGCGCGATGGTATAAAATCAAGGACTACAGATCGATACTTCCATTCGTTGTCTATATAATGAATAGTGACCCCGTAGTAACTCCTACCAGCAATGGACGTCCATCCATCAATGGTAAATGACATTTTACATGAGTATTGTTGTAGTCGATTTTTAACATGCGATTGTAGTTCTTCAAATCGCTCTTTGACCTTCCTTCTAAGTGTCGACCTTTTAGGAAATACTGTATTCGGACAAATCAATCGAAAATATTCTTGTGTATCTTCGTCATCGAAAAATGAGAAGGGAAGATATTTTTTTACAATCCAATCAACAGTAGCTGTCATAAAGTTGTCACTGCGGTTTTCAGATACTGACTGAAATAAAATAATAAAACATATAACTTAATAATATTATTAAATTACATATCCCATTTCCCTATCCCTTTCCAATCCCTTATCCTTAATCCTACTGTGGTCGGCTGCGTACTTGCAGCACCTGTGGCGTTGCTGGTGTTATAGGCGACGGTAGTCACCTACCATCAAATGGACCGTCAGCCTGTCTGTCGACCTTAACATAACAAAAACAATCATATTAATTGACGAGCCCGTTGGATAAGTGGTTAGGGTGCTTGCCTTAACGCTCTGTTCTAGGGTTCCCGGGTTCAATTCCTGGCAGGGTCAATTTTGGAAATGAACTTTTCAAAGTTGTCTCTGGTCTGGATCTGGAAAGTAGAGGCAGGACACACTGCGTTTCGCAGTCATTTGGGCAGCCCGCCTGACGGCAGTAACCACCCCCTTACAGAAGACCACCTTGAAATAACAGCACGTATGCTGACTGCTCTTGTGTTTCGATGAGAGAGTAAGGAATGCCAGAGCCCATTTTCCCTATTCCTTCCCAATCCCTTATCCTTAATCCTACTGTAGTCGGCAGCGCACTCCAGCACTTGTGCCGTTGCTTGTGTTATTTATGGGCTACGGTAATCGCCTACCATCAAGTGGACCGTCAGCCTGTCTGCCGACCTTGACATAAAAAAATATAGGTATATACGATACATACAAAGGTAAACAAATAAATACCCGTTGGTAGAAGTAAAAAAAAATTGTTTTGTTCGGCAAACAACAGCGACTTTATTTAGGTAAATTACTGTAATTAATTAAGTAGGTATTTATGTAATATATTTTTTCTTACCTGTCTACTTTTTCCAGCGGTTATTAAAAATCTTGATATATCTCCACTTAATGTGGGTTTTTTCAAAGGAAGAACTATTTGCGATTCCTTCGCGTGAAAAGATAGTAGATGCTTCCTTAAGCCTGAAGTGTTTCTATTTTTCATTTTAATCTCAACCTTTTTATGTTGGCACAATTTACACCTTGCAATTTGGGACGCATGAATTATTTCGAAAAACTCATCGAATTTGCTTTTAGGTCTTTTAGATCTAATTCTCCAACTCTCACTACTCCGACTAGAACTATTTGAATCTTCGTCACTCTCACTCATGTCAACATAGATTAGAGCAGGTTTATGGGGAAGAAACAATTAATGCACTATACTCGAAGGGAAGCTCAATTGGGAATAAATGAAATTGAAATAATAACTCCTATTTATAAGCACACGCCAAAACACCGATAAAGGAAAGTCGGCATTCTTTGATAAAACAATGATTCTTTGGAAGATTAAAAAATACAGAAGTGACCAGTTATTGTATGCCTACTTAACAATAAAATAGCTGTGTAAATAATATTGTGTATTATGTTCTTCTTTCGATGGAATTAACATTAATTAAATCAAACTTGCCTAGGTATGTTGCCTGCTGTATTTATATACTTACTAGCTACTAGAGTATGATAGAATTTGATATACCTACACTCCTACAGTCCAATATAACATAATATTACTACAATAATATCACTACAATAAATTATCTAATATGTACCTATTTTTACGACTATAATATTTCTTGCGAGGACAACAAAATCTGTATTAGTATTCGTTCTGAGCACCAGTAAATTTATTTTATTCTTTGGAATATCGGCAACCTTTGATGTGCGAGCGGCGGCGATCAAACAGTGTCAAATGCTGTGTCGCAGTCTTTTAATAAAAATTTTGCAGGTACGTAAGTAGTGACTCATTGGTTGGTCGTGTTGCTCGGCGAGATTAACGAAATTAGTAGAGTCGGTTGCTAACTATAGTAATTTAATGTTTTTGTTTGCTACTTATTGAATTTGATAAAAATAATATTTATATATAATATTTTTATAACAATATTATAAAAATATTATATATAAATATTATTTTTAACAAATAAAATAAAAACCGTTATAACCATCAAAAACTTCATTTTTAATTTTCTATTGTTTTGACGTTAATGAGTAATTAAGTAAGTACATGTAAAAGTTTCAAATGAACAAATTATTTTAACTTGACTTTGACTTGTTAATTTAACAAACATGTAATTTTAGTAAGTATTTCATTTTCATAATTTTAATTTTTTTATATATTATATTTGGTATAATCCACTTTTATTAATTTTCATAAGTAACACCCGCTCAGACATTACTATTATACAGACACAGTTATAAATATCTGCATCCACTCCACGGATCCCTTGTTCTGTTCTAGCTTGGTGTAAGCGGACACCACTGCCGTTACGAACAAAATGAAACCAAGTACACGCGTAATTTTGCGGATTATTTTGCCAGTGTTATTTTCTATGGAAAAGGCCCATAGAACCATCAATGATTATGAAATAAGTAATCATAAATACCGCCGACCGACCAATGGTTTATATCGCGTAAAGTAAAAGAGATTAACCACCAAATTGACTGGCGCAAAAACTGTTGCTAACTTGCTTTGCTATACTCGACTCGATGAGTTTTAAATTTTGCTGAATAGAATAAAACCTAAGACAATATAAGTATATCAGGTTCAGGACTAATATAAACTTGATAAGTACCTACATAATGTTTGTATAATTTTATTGGTTAGGTACAATTTTTATCACTAACCTACTAAACATCGATGCACCAGGGCAATTATCAGTCATGCCAAAATTTCATTTCATTTCAATCAAACGTCTTTGAGCTGTCTTAGTGCTTTAGTTTCAAAAGGTATTAAGAGTCAACGACTTGATAAAGGAATGAATTTACGAAAGTTTTCGCTTTAGTTTTCGTACCCCACTGTACCTTCTACCCTACCTACAAAATTTCTTTCAAATGCATTAAAATTCATTAATTAATTAGGTAAGTACCTACCAAGTACCAATGTTATATAAGTTAAAGTTAATTAAACAAGAGCATGAACAAGAGCGTAGGTAGGTATGAACTTCGTATGTAGGTATGAAAATAAAATTGAAATAGGTATCATTGTTTCAAAGAGATAGTGTACAGAAAAAGACACATTTTTATCTTTTATCCAGACGGCAGACGCAGACGAAGTTGCGTTCAAAAGCTAGCTATGATGTAAGTAGGTGGGTAAGTACCTACCTATCCAGTATCTACGCGGACCGGACACATCCACAACATGAGGGTCATGATCACGAGGGTGGCTGTTCGTTTACTTGCAGATAAATTTTCATTAAGTAATAATTATACCTACCTAATATAAGTATAATCATTACCTATACCAATCGAACTTTACGTGAACAAAGACGCGGGCAAAACGTAATCCATACTTTAATATCATAAATGTGAAAGTAACTCTGTCTGTCTGTTACCTTTTCACGCCCTAACTACTCAACCGATCATCATGAAATTTTGCACACACGTTGTCAGGGATACAAGAAAGGACATAGGATAGGTACTTTTCACCCAGAAAAAGTACTGTTCCGAAGGGGTCTTCTAATAAAAAACTTTTTATTTTCCCATGATTTTTCCACGCGGACAAAGTTGCGGGCACTAAATAAACTAAATAAATAACACAATCAAGTATGCAATTGATTTGGTTAAAACCATGTTAAAATAGATTGTAACTTGCTAAATTCTTTTTTAAATAAATTCATAAACACGTTAAAAGTTAAGTCAATTTTGTGTAGAATCTAGAAAGAGAACCGACAAAAGTTGCCGCTTTATGACAGTGCAAACTAATTTAGACTTTAAACCGTAGAGATTTAGGGCATCATTAGCTACACAAGGAAGCTGCGAGGCAGGCATGTCTAAATTCACTTTGAACTGGAATTTTCACCGCGCGTATGTTTGTTGAAAAGTGGAATACGAGTATATTAAAATGGCGCTATCATAGAAAAATAACTAAAGATGGGTACATTTGTTTACATCACAGAGCCTGTGACAGAGCAAAGAATTGCCGCGCCGCTCTCCACTAGAGTCGGCAGTAATAATAAAATATTCGTGCCATGCAAATGCGCTTAACCACAATTGGCCGCTAATTTAAATTAATTTTATTTAAAATTTAACCCAAACTAGTATTATTAGTAGTATTTATTTTCATTATTTCTTATCATTGAATATAATTAATTAATATAATTAGTCTTAAATGCTAAATTCCCTGACTTTAATAATACATCAAAAATAGTTTCAAAGTCAGGGATCCAATTAAATTGTATCTAATCTGTATAGTAGTCTCCAAAAGTTTTTTGTGATTTTATTTTGTGTCTGCGGGTTAGAAGTAAATTTATAAATGAATGAATAAATTATTATTAATAATTTCTATTGGAGCGTTGTGGAGTAAACATTATCCAAAAAAGGGGATAGAAATTCTTAATTGTGCTGTAATAATCAAAGTAAAAATATGAATATAAACAAAATTTCGTTGTAACACAAGTAATTAAATGCAATTTTTAGCTTAAAAAAAATGCGAGTCTGGATTGTCTTGGAGCACAAAACCTAACAAGTGCATAGGCCGTGCGTGGACTTATATTGAATACATTTTAACGCCCTCTGACACGCTGATTTTTTATGGAAAAAGTTGACCAAATGACCATGCCGACTCTATCAGGGCGCGGCGCGGCGATTCTTTGCTCTGTGGTTTACATCGTTTGCGTTGTCTTTTTGGCATTACTTTAGTAATGCCACAGTTAAAACGTAGTGATTATATACTCTTTGGCCACAGTGATACATTTTTGATTAGAGCACATAAGCTGTAAGATATGTAATTTCGGTGTCATGATGGTAGATTATGGAGTTATTATAGTACGGTCATTCTATGAATGCATTTTTGACATTTCTTTACGTCCATTGCATAAAGTTCATTTCCGAATAAACGATACAGAAAATGTATGGAATTGACGGAGTATAGTATAATTTATTTTTGTACATGGTAACACAATATTTATTTATTGTATATAGTAATACAATAAAATTAACTATAAATATGTAGGTTTCAAAATTCTCAGGTTAGAGAGATCACAGAGAGATTTAAATAATAAGTCTAATTCAAACAATGTTTAATTCTTTAATTTAATTTTAAACTAGCTGAACTCGGCCACGCTTCGCTGCGGCTCATACGGCGGCGGCGTGCGCATGGGGCGCGCGGTACTGGACACTGCTTATAATACTATTTATCGTAGCGTGATGTTATACAGTCATTTATGCCGTAATAAGTTTGTTTATAAGGACAATTTTTCGTCAATCGGCATTTCCAAAAAGACCTAAAACGTTGAAGGCTGAATGATTTTGTGATGTGTCCGTTGTTCCATAAACCCACAAAGATTATCCTGGATTTTCTAAACCAAAGTTTAAAAAATAGGCCACTATTTATTACCTATTTCTAACACAAACATACAAGTAAGTACAAAACTTGAAGGTTGACTATTTTATTGATCGTAATTACTCTTGTAAATAGAAAAACTCAGGTAGGACTAAGAAAAAAAAATTGAAAAAATAAAATAAAACAAAATATACAACAACTGTCTTTTATTAACAATTTACAAGCATCAATCAATATTTTATATATTTTATACACATTTCTTACAAATTAACAATCAGTAAATATTTTATGAACAGAGTTAGGAAAAGCTCTAAAGTAATTGAGGACTGGAAATTACAATGTTTGGTTTTTTTTTTTCATTTCAAAGGTGTCAATTTCTTAGGCCAATATCCATACAATTGTACTAAGTCGTTAAAGAAAACGTAATTAAGAACGTGCTTCAAATATGGCCACGATCAACTTGGCCTGTTTGTTTGTTGGTGCTAATCTTGTCATCAACATCGAGGATTTCAGAAAGCAGGTCATGGCTTATCACAAGAACTATCTTCACAGATTAAAAATAGTCATTAGTACTAACCTAATAGTCCCAACTCACTTAAAGTGCACAAATCAGAACATAGTAGCGTAATAAATATCCAGACAGAATTAAAAAATTGTAAAATTAGATTAAGCGTATAATCACTTCATCTAAGATGGAATTAAATATTGTATAACTAGATTAAGAAGGAAGCAGAAGTAATACAAAATGTGGGACTCGACAATATACTCCCCGCGGAAGTGGTGTAACCTTCGCGGGAAAACTAAAAAAATATATTTTAAAATTAAAATGTAGATTACCGTTATACCAGGCCTACTCCGTCTGTGCCGTGATATAATTGCCTTCAGTCGCTCACATTGAATGTGAAAGGAGTGCAATTTCTGTACACTAGTACTATTATTTATTCTGCGGTTAACCTCATAGCCCGGGAGGCAGCGTTGCATTTAAGGTAGTCATTTTACGGGGCTCGTTTGTTATCTTTTTCGATAGATCTGGTATGCCTAATAAGTGTACCGAGCGTCCTTCCTTATAGTCCCTTCCTGATGCTAAATATTTAAGTGTAACTATTAGACGCTCCTCGGAAGTAACAGCTTCTCGCATTATATGTTTTGCTTAGTGATATACGGACTTACTAAAGTCAATAATTCATGAAAGGTGTCATGATCCATCCTCATGAAATTTCTAAAATCGTCACTGTCCAGCTCTCTAACTATATTTACGTGACTCAGTTGCTTTCTTTTTAACAACCATTCTTTTGTCCATAGTCTCCTTTTTCTTTTTTTCTCATCTACATTTGTAGTTAGAGCCAAGATCGATCCAAATTTTTGCTTCTTGGTAGAGGCATAATACAAACAAGTCCGTTCAGCAGAGGCAACAAAAGAAAACTAAAATTGGCGATCTTGTTGTGTGTGTACGTGTGGACGGACGATCAGATTATACCCAATTCAATCGGCAATCAAATTGGACGTAAAATTGTATCGCGTGGAAGCCACTTAACATATTGGCGCCGGCGCCGACGCGCTCCCGCCTCCCTCGCTCCTCTACCCGTCAAACGCCCCTCTACTTTTGCCGAGAGCGTGACCAGAGAAGACGCACTTTTGATGCAATAAAAAGCCAAAATTACGTGAATCTTTGGAGCTTCTAAAAAAATTCATTGCGATTGTACATTCCTGAAAATCTTCGCTCATTGAAACATCTTGATCGCACTTGGGTACTTTCTCATTTTTCAAAATTGCCAAATACTCCATCATGGGTAGGATTCAATAGCTAGGATTATTGGATTTTTAGTTAGCTAGATTCATTAGCTCAATAGGATTTTTAGAGCAGAACGAAAATAAAGTGGATTGGGAATTTTTTACAAAACTAAATGAGCTGCAAAAAAAGAAGGCCTACACAATGCCAACAAATTGACTCGTGAACATCTTTAGTTTAGGAACTCTGTCATGAAAGTAAAATTGGCTTCACAACTACTTAGCAGGAGTGTGGCAGTGGCATTAAAATTTTGTCGCGAACATATAAAATTAGATGATTTTAAGGATAGTGAAGGCACAGAAAAGTTTTTTATGATTTTTAATGACCTGTTTGACATTTTTAACACTAGAAGCTTTTAACACAACATGGATTTTGTCATCCTCTTTCAAACGCCAATAAGGAGGAAATATTTAGTATTTAGATAAAGCTAAAAAATAAATTTTAATCTACGGTTCTAATTTTAATCTACGGATTAAAATTACCAGAAAGCGCAAGTACAACGAAAATGAGAGTTCTATAAAACTTAAAATCAAGAGCTTTGAACCAGCCCTTAGTGTGAAATGCTGGCTTAAAAGGATTACTGGTTTGCATAGAGAGCCTTATTTACCACCTTAATCGAAGGCACAAAAGAACTTAATTACATTACCACCTATAGCCTAAGCCAGGACCATATCGAGCTATTTCTTTGGGTTGATAAGAATGCATGGTGGACACAACGACAACTCAAAAGCGCTACAATTTGAGGGCAGTTACAGAAGATTACTTTGTCGCATGGAATTACAAGTTGGTGCTACGTCTTTTTCCGAAAGAGTTGATGGTGCAGATCAGGAAATAAGTCAATCGATTAAGACACCAATTGATGATGACGTCGGATTTGAAATTGTGTCACATACCCAATATGATGATCCTGATTACAAAAACTACATTGTTGGTTATATAGCTGGAAATGTATTAAGACATTATTTATAAGTGCTAGAGTAAAATGTGAATTTTGTGTCGATAATATGCTTTCGAAAAAAGAAATGGTTTCATAAGTTGGTAAATTTAAGGGACAAAAGTTGATTAATTTACGCATCAAAAGAAGTTTACTTAATTTGCAGTGTTGCTGAAACTTGTCTGGTATCTTTGAAAATCCAGATCAACTAAATTCAGAGAAACCACTGGTTCTTCAGATAATGACAAAACTCATTGGCTGCCCTCTTTTTCCTACAGTAGAAGAGCACATAAAAAGAATTCGTTTCTTCTATGAATCAAAAAAGATAATATTTCGCAAATCGTATCATCGTTATCGTTTAGGAAGCGGTTGACAATTGTTGAGTTGGCTGGCATCAAAATTACTTTGTATCCTTAAATATATTATATATAATTCCAAAAATTAAATAATTCTAAACCAATGACCTAAGGAAGAAGCGGTTCCAATTTCCCTACTTTTGTGGTAAAATCGTGGAAGCTACCAACATTTTTTGTCGCAGACTTACGCTTACATCGATTATTTTGTGCCTCATATTCATGATAGGTCATGGGAAGCAGCTGGCCTGTCTGTCTGTCATTGTGTAAATCCTTGAGTAGGAGGCCTTTGTCCAGCAGTAGACATTTTTCTGATGATATGTTGATGATGAGTCATATTAGGGTCATAATTTTTTTTACAAACTAGTAACATAATCGTTGCATTAACATAATCATAAGTTTGCAGTAACATAATCGGCCGTCAGGGAATATCAGTGTAGGACAGTACTGTACTTTACATCAGATTGTCTATTGTGCTACTGAAAGATTTTAACTTTTTTCAACGTACTTTACTTTGAAAATCTTGAAAAAATCACAAAATGTTTACGTTCATTACGAAACTAACAACCTAGTAGTGCAGGAAACTTTCAGCATCGATATTGATAAAATGTCCGTAAACCACAAACAGATGTCAGAACACCAGAGACAGATATTGGATAGTCAAAAACAGATGCTGGGAAACCAAAAGCAGCTTATAAGTAGCACAGCAGTCTTAGGGCAAACAAAAACTCTAATTAAAGTCCAAAACAATGTATTACAGAAGTTATCAGGTTTGTCCGTGCAACTCGAAGATTCCAGATAACTGAAATGCGTAATACAGACAAAGAAGCACTACATTTGAAAGATTGCAAAGGTCTTGAAAATAGTCCGTTCTATATTAAAGCGATGGACACCCCTAAGGAATTAGATGCACTAGAAAAACAATTATCTGATAATAACTACAGAAACCATTTAAAACACACATATTCCAAAGGAGGAAAAGGAGTAGATTGCGCTTACGCACTCGTAGATATCATGTTTACGAGAAAATTCATATGTCAATGTTCATGGAGCGGAGGAAGTCGAGGTGACGATTTGAAAGTACACTTAAAGGGTTATAAACACGTGTTGTAATTTTTTTTGGGAAATTATACAATTCTGGGACGAAACGTTCACAACTAAAGGACAACGAAAACTTTTTTAAAATTATTTTGAAAAATGCTCTCAAAAGAAAGTTGGCCAAATGTGAAAGAGCTTCAACGTTTCGAGAAAACGATCAAAGCCATGCCAAATAAACCGTAAGAAAACATCAATAAGTGAGAATGATCATCACAATAAAGAAGCAATAAGACGCGCAAAAATGAAACACATACTGGAGAAGATGAATCTCAAAACGCAGAAGCTGAAAAAGAAAACCAGATAGATAATGAAAATGAAGAACACTGAAGCAGATGAACTTGAGAGTGAAAATGACAGACAGACAATGAAGAAACAATAATGAAACAAGGTGAAGAGGACGAACCTGCAAAACGACTAAAGAACTGAAAACGTTACAGAGGAGGAAAGTGAGAAATCAGTCATGGTCTTTCATATTACTAGTAGCACTCTAAGCTTTTAAATGCAACCAACGCTTAGTTGCTTGTTGGGTCTCTTATACATTTTAGCAGTTCTCTTTTTTTCTCGATAGTGCTGTCCGCACAACCTACTGTGATTACTTATATCGACAAACAAAATATTATTGTTGTTTTCATATTTATTTATTTTTATTTCATTTTAAGAGCTTTGGAAGCTGATGTCCTTTATTTATTATTGTTTTCGGTTTTATAGTTGTAATTATCTAATTTTGTCAATTCTACCTTTTTAGAATTCCCAAGGATGGCGCTAAGAAAGAAATCTGGATCAATGCTACTCGTAGAGATGATTTTTCCCTGCGAAACATAGTGTAATTTGTTCTAGACATTTCAGAATAGATTGTTTTGAAAATTTAAAAAACAATAGACGCCGATTATATATCACCTACACTATATTTACCTATTCTGATAGGTGCTTTTCGAAATATTACATAGAGTAGTTTATCTGCTATTAACTTTTAAATAAACCAAAATCTTTAAGATGCCATCAGTAGATTCGAAAAGACAAACTCTCTTCATCACAAAAAAATAAGAATTCTTCTAACAGAACGGTATTTTTATAAAATAATAATTGGTTCAATTATGCTAAAATCCTGTACGGATGGTCGTTGTTACATGCATATTATTATTGCGTGTTTTTATTATTGTATTCTAATTTTATATCATTAATACGGTATATAATTTTACTTTCAGATTTCAGAGGGACAAAACGATAAGATTAATGAACATATTCTATAGATTTAACACCAAGAAAACGAAACTTCTTCTCGTATAGATATAGTTTAAATAAAAAGAAGAAGGTTGTAAAGAGATTTCAAAACAAAACAAGGATTCTAAGAAAGAAAGTTAGAAGCCTACAAGAAATTTTAGACACTCTTACTAAAAATGCTTTATTGTATAAAGAAAATATTAAATACAGATATTTGAAAGGGTATCGGTATAGAAAACCGGGAATTGATTAAAAGAGAGCAGCAAAAGTGCTTAACAGGACACATACTAAAAACAAGATATTCACCAGAACTTCAAGCGTTTATATTTCTACGTTGCTATTCCTCCAAGGCATACGATTTCACAAGGAATACCCTGTTCTAGGAGTCTTCGAAAGTGGTACCACTGTTGATGGACAACCTGGATTCACTAAAGAAGCTCTCACAGCTCTCAAAGTTGTAGCAAAACTAAGGAATAAAATTTAAGCTCCTATATTCTTTGATGAAATGGCAGTTAAAAAGCGGCATTGAACATCATCCACAGGAAAAATGGTCATGTCAATTATGGAACCCTCTTAGACTCAGATTGTCAACTTGAAATGCTTCCACCTAGAAAACCGCCTGAGACCTGTACATATATTTTTAAAAGTAAAATAATGAAAGTAAGCAAAAGCGTCGCAGATGCTCTTTTATGTTGCAAAAATCAGCTACAATTGCCACAATTTCAGGACTCTACAGCTACAATAGATTTTTTAATCTTTTTGATATTTTAGGCTCACACGTTTACAGGTGTGGGTTCAAAAGGGCCTTAAATTATGAAAATGAATCTTCTGTCAAAAATAAATTGGAAGAAACGAAACTAGAAATTCTGCACCTTACTGCTGAATTGATGAGAGCAAAAACAAATAATAGGCAAACTCTTAAGCTTCTCGATTCACCACTACATTCCGGATTTCTGGGATTTTGTGTATGCATAGAAAGTGCGTAATATTTTGCTTTAATTCAATTAAAGAATGTCCAATTAACTAATTGCCATTACATAAAATCAGTCAGGATCAAATTGAGCACTTTTTTGACAGTATCAGATCCCACCGTGGATCCAGTAACAACCCGTCCGCTCGACTATTTGAGAGCATCTATAAAAAACTACATCATTATGCCCAAATCAAACTTTTCCCCCAACCTATTATCTATACAATGTCTGTTTCTCAGCTAACTTTTTATGAAACACACAATAGATTTTGATACGGTTTTCGATAAAGATAAGAGCGAAGGTTTGCGTATATTGCATCTTCCAAAACCAACATCATCTAACTCAAGATTTTTTTAACATATAATGAAATAAATTCTATTACTTATATTAAAAGTATTCATCGGCAACCTGTGTCCGCCACTTCAATCCCAACGTCTCCGACAACAACAATATCGATCAAACTGTGCGAGGAGACGTATGTATATATTTAACTAGATTTTTAGACACCCAGAGTCGGCAGGCAGGCTGACAGTCCAATTGGTAGTAGGAGTCAACCTATTAACAAAGGCAACGCCACCTCAACTGGATTAAGGATAAGGCATTAGGAGATAGGTAAATGGGCTCTGGCTCTCGCACAGTGCTGCTAATTCACGGTGGTCTTTCTTAAGGGGGTGGTAACTGTAGCCAGACTGGCTGCCCAATTTATAAGTGAGGATCGCAGTGTATTGTTCCAGTACAGTTAATACCTTAGTGTATATAGTATGTAACTTTCAAACAGTATTTTTTTTTTCAAATAGGTTTAATGGTTATAGATTTTCCACATGTAAGCAAGCTTACAAAATTGGATCTCCCTCTTTGTTAAACTAGTATAGATTTATTAACTACCAGCTGAGCCCACAATTTCGTCCGCGAGGTATTCGGTATGTTGCGTAACTTTTCGTTTTTAAACTAATTTTAATGAATCAAAAATACAGGAACCGGTACATGCGTAGCTTTAAATCAAATTTCTATTTTACAATGCGCTTCCTCTTTAGAACTTATTAACATCACTACGCGACTATATACCGCAAAGTAGCGACGCTCCAGATACCGAGTTGCAAGAAGTTTATTTTTCCCAGAATTCAGCACGATAGTACTTGAATATATAGAAGGTTACATAGTTCATTCCTTAACAAAAAAAATTGTATTGGAGCGTTACTCGGGGGGCCAAAAAAAGATAGTTTACATTCTAAACCGTGTATCAAAGTGCACTCGGACGATTGTTTACAATCATAGTGGACTAGGACCGCGCTCAATTTTTTCGAGTGGACATTTATAAAAGTGTAACAATATTTCACTTTTGTCATTACGTCTTTAAAATATTCGTGTTGTTTTATAATATTTCATAGTTTTAGTGTTAAAAATGGCAGATAACCAAAAAAGTAGGGCTAGAAAATGGCCATGGGGGGGCCATGAATTCCATATTTTTGACTTAACTTTTCGATTCAATTTAAGTACACAGCATCTATAAATACATATACATATATGAACTGAATATAGAATAATATAATCCATATCAATCAAAGTTATCGAAAGTTTCATAATTCATGTCAGACATTTGAGACAGTTCAAATACGCGATTACGCGGGTTAAAAGTATAAGACGCCGAAATGGCGTGCAGGGCGGTATGAGGTGGAGTGGATGGGACGGTGCGAGCGAGAGAGAATGAGCCGGGGCGCTCGTCACACCGCTCAGCCAGACAGCCACCCCGTCGGCGTCGCCTTCTTGCGACGACGTGACGGACGATCGACAAATTGCGACACGTGCGTTTTCTATGCGCAGCGCATGCTTATAAACAATTTTTACTCGCGTTTTATCAACAAATTGAATGTGGTAATCTTTGAAGTTTGAGTTCAATAATCAAAATTGTATCCGTTTGAGATTGAGAACAAAAGGAATGGTAAGCATGAAAAGAATTATTTTTTAATTTGTTTGTACTGCCGTCTGGTCTATTTTGTTAGGTACGTTGCAAATGGTTCAACCAAATAACCGAAGATAAACTTTTGCTGTACTTATCCGGCAGCATGTTTATTTAGCATTCCTTGAAAACCATTTGCAATGCAACCATAATGCATCTCAACTAGTAAAAAAAATACACAAAAAAATTACTTGTGATATTAACCCTAACTCCGAACTTTGTCAGAAAATTAAATCCTGGATCCGCCCCTGATGTTGATGCCGATTAGGGCAGTGATTAGTAGGAGGTCATATACGGGTTATGTGTTTAAATTATCAGGTGCTGCAATATCTTGGGAAAGCAGAAAACAAAAGGTTGTTGCACTCTCTAGTACAGAAGCAGAGTATATGGGGATCTCAGAATGTAGTAAAGAATCCATTTACTTACAAAACCTGCAATGTGAAATTACTGAGAGTTTATATACTATTATTCTGTACAATGACAACCAAAGTGCACAAAAATTATTATTGAATCCTGTTTTTCACAATAAACCCAAACATATAGATATTAAATTTCATTTTTGTAAAGAAATTGTTGCTCAAAAGTTGTTAAATGTTCAGTACTTATGCACACCTGATATGCCAGCTGATTTACTTACAAAAAGTTCAAGTTCAATTAAGCATAAAGCCTTTGTGAACACTGTTGGGTTAGTTGAAAAATAAGTTACATATGTACCTGTATTATATTTATATAATAGAGAATAGTAATTAGTCATAAAAATACCTAGTATTATGGGCTTAATTTTAAGATTTTTAGAGATTATTGAAAAAAAAACAGCATTTTATTTTTTATTTTAGTATAAAAATTGAACTTTAAGTCACGATAACCACTCGTTTTTGAGTTATTTGTTATTTTATCTTGACTAACACATAAATTGGCATGATTATCGTTTTTATTTTAATAAAATAGACCCACTAATTAGGAAAAAATCGATTTTTTGTGAATAGAGTCATTAGTGAGTAATTAAAATCTTAATTCATCAATAAAGTACATAAAAAAAATAATTTAATTTTTTTTTTCTATTTTTTTGTCGATAATTTTTGATCTAGTTTCACCCCCTTTTGGGGTTGCACTTTATCGAGGGACACACTGTATAGTGTGGGTGTTAGTTTATATAAAAACAATAAGAAAGGGCCTCCTGTGTTAAATATATAAGTTACTCTGTATTAATTATTGTTTTGTCTATTTTCAATAAATATCTATGGGCAGTTCGTTCTTAGTCTTATAACAAGCACATTGTTTCATTACTCTGCAATTAATAATTCATGTCAGTGACGAATCGAGCGATTCGTCGGACTAATTCTCGTCTGACGATTCAATGAAATTTTTTTATGATAAATAAATAATGAAAGTTGTTTGTTTTAAATTATATCGTTATTCAATCGATATTTTTTAATTCGATTTCATCGGCGCTAAATCTCTAGCAACTTCAAATAGCAAACGTCACCATGCCCATGCTATGTGAAAAAAAAATTAGTATAGCGTACTGAATTACTAAAGTCTTATTCATATTTTTCACCCTCGTAAATAAAATCAACCGCTTTATAAAAAAATATTCACAACCTTTTCAATTCACCTGGAAATTCGAATTAGAATTTTGTTCTCTATTATTATTACGATATGAATAATGTAGGAATTTTGAACTAGGAGACTAGTATTAAGCTCTTATTTGTGGTATATGTTAATATCATTAATGCTAACCAAAAGCATAAGTAAATATTTTAACATCAATATAAATTTATTTCAATTTAAAGCTACAACCGTTTTGAAAATAGATGGTACTAAATAAAATTGATAAAATTACAATATTATTAAATTAACAGAAATACATTTGAGTTATGAATTATAATAATAATTCATATGAGTAATAATAATAATTAAGAAGAAAACTTATGAACAATAGAATGATCAACACAATACTCAATTTAGGATGTCACTAATGTTTTGCCACATTATCTTAGCAGAAAAAAGATGTTGAATTTACACGGATTTTATACCAAAATTTAGGATTTTTTTCTAAGAGACTTTTGTAACATACGTTTTTCAGCTTTTTTTACGGCGTATGTATATTAACATTTAATTTTAGCATGTGTGATCGAAGCTTAATATGCATTTATTACTAAAACTTCGGGACTAACTGCCGCACTCAGAGTCGTTTTAATGATTACTTAGCGACTCTTTAGTAAAGATTTAAAAATGTTTACTCTCAGAGACAGTTAATGGTTGATTAGTGGTCTTAAATGACAATTAACTTTAATGACAGCTCAACCCTTACTTAAGCTTCTTAAATGGAGAATTTGACATTTCGAATGTGAGGTAATCTTATTAATAATAATCTATTGTTCGTGGAGTCGTTACGTAGGTAGCTAAAATAATTTAAAAAAAAATTTAAATTTAAAAACTAAAATTATATCTTGACAAGATGATACTTTACGAAAAAAAGTAAAGTATATTACTTCTATGAAAAATTGACAATTAAAATTGACAATGATGTGAAATGTTGCCGTATTTAAAAAATCTTGATTTTTTTAATTTATTTAATTATAATTACGTCTATTATTGTTAATTTTAACTGATAATAATAAGAAAAGACATGTTTAACTGATTTTTATGAAAAACTCTTATTTTTTTCTATACATAAATTGCTTTGCCGAATGATATCGTGTCATTGAGTTTTTTCTTATGACAACACAGCACGTTATCGATATGCATTTCTATAGAACGCACAGTCCTATGCTTACTTAAAGTGGTATTTAACTAATGAACCATTAACTTTCGTCTCTGGGAGCCGCGGCTCATTAACGTATTTAATTGTATTTAGTTAAGTGTCTATTAGTACTAATTTAATGAATGTCTCTGAGTGCGGCAGTAAGTATCACATTTTAATAAACATTATATGTAATTTTTGACATTTTAACTGGGAGCAAATTTTAAGCCATTATTTGACTAGACTTAACGAAAAATCGACCACGAAGTTGACAGTCTTTAAAATTTTATTTGTCCTTTTGTAAAACTAAATCTTTGCCAAACTCTTTCCTTATAACCTTCTTGTCCAACTTTCCCATTGCATTTCTTGGCATTTCGTCAACGACCAGCAATGTCTTCGGAAGTTGGTACGGAGCCAACTTCTTACCGGCTTCGTCCTTGAGTTCCTTAAGGGTGAACTTGGCCTTTTTATCCTTCAAGACCACCACGGCCGCTACAATCTCCCCATATCTTTCGTCCTCGATTCCTAGAACCGCTGCATCGGCGACAAGGGGATGTTCCAATATGGCGGATTCGACCTGTAAAGCACTTACTTTGTAACCGCTCGTCTTGATTATATCTACCGATGTCCTGCCGAGGATTCTGAAACGGTTCTCGGCGAAAGCGGCTGTATCGCCAGTACGGAACCAGCCGTCTTTTGTGAAATCGGACGAATTCAGTGTCGCTACACGGTTGTAGTATCTGAGGATATAACAATATTATTCTAAATTGGAAAGGTATTGCAAATTTTTTAAATCAAACACCAACATGTAGGAATTATTCCATTTTTTTAAACAATTGATTTGATTTTTTTCAGCTAATTTGAAATAATGAAAAATCTATTTATTTTATCAGGTTGCAATGTATTTACAGGTAAGTTGTACGAGTAGGTATTGGCGTGACGAATTAAATGAGATGTGTTAAGTTCAATTTGGTTAACTACAATTACTGTTATAAAAAAAAAAAAAAAAAAAAAAAAAAAAAAACGTTAACAATAATCCATTTTGATGTGAAACATCTATAGGCGCGGGTGAAACTGATTGATAGCGTGGCGACGCAGTTCGTGGCGACGCGTCACCACGCTATACCATGATATATACATATACAGTCTATGCGTAGTAGTGTGTACGGTGTGGCGACGCGTGCCGTGGTGATTGTTGTTATTGTTGTTGTGATTGTTGGTGGTTGTTGCAACTTGAAATAAACATGACGGCGCGTTTGATATCAATTGATATCGAGAATAAACAACAATGAAAACTGTCACTTGTCAACTGGACAGCGGAAGCGGACAACTGTCACTTGCTGTTGACTTTGACACGACACCAAACGTTAGCATATAGAGATGATGTCATGGTGGCCGGGTGGTACGAGACCGGAAGGCAATCGGGTGATATCAGAGATTTGTGCTACGTGTTTGGTGGAGTGTCGTCCGATTTAGCGTAATTAACTAGTGGACAATACAATCAAGGACCTATTTTATGTTGATTAACGTGTTTCGTGTGGAATTACAACGTGTGGCCCAACGTTGCGTTTCATTCTCCTCGCCCGATTATCCACGCCTGCCTGAGTTCAAATATGGCGGTTAATAATACGGAGGGTGATTCCCGCGTCCCTTTAAACATTTAAATTTTTATATTCAATAAAAATAAACGTTAAATAAATATAAACAGTCATCATTTTATTTCACTTGATGTTTCACATCTACCAGGCGCTAGGCGTCCCGTGACGGCTCTTTTATTCTCTTTTGTTGAGAAGGGATTTCCGGCTCGAATAATAGTCGTATAGAGATTTGCAAGGGTGCAATATATTCGCGAAAGCTTGAAAGCTGAGATGACCCAGAAAAATGTACCGATTATTGATCAGTGCTGGTCTCATCCACACATCAAGATTTGATCAGACAATTACAGTAGATGTGTACTGCCAACAATTGCAAACTGTAATGGAAACAAGCTGGCTGGCAAATTGCTCAAGCCCACTGCTGCTTCTAGACTAGACCACACACTCGACAGACAGTCGCTAAATTAGAGGAGCTGCGATTGAAATGTCTCCAACACCCAGCATACTCCCCTACCCTTGCTCCAACAGATAACCACTTCTTCCGGATTTTGGGCAACTTCTCGTAAGGAAAAATATTATGATATGAGTTCAAACCGCCTTCAAAGACTTTATTGATCCTCGCTCCCAATATTTCTTCAGCAAAGGAATCCATTATGAGATGGTGAAAGTACATAGATATCAATGGCACATTAAATATTATATAAATTGATTAATTAAAGACATAATTTCATAGTTCTCGGCACGGCATATCAAAGGATTTTAGCACTCGCACTCTTTATTTATTTATTTATTAGTAATTAATTTATTATTATATAGCCTCCAAGGAGGCAGGCACCGAACAAAAACACACAGCAAAGGACAAAAAAAGAATAACATGGCAGATGCCGCCGCAATTAAAGGAGGCACAGCCTATGCCAATAGAGAGTCAAAGTAACATCCCAGCAGTTTCAAAAATAATCGAGTGTTAATTATCTGAACCACGGACAAGGATGAGTTTTAATTTTGGAAAACGCGTCGTTAAAAAGGTCAATATCGTGACTCAGGGAGTTGGCAACATCCATAATGCGATTTAATGGGGGAAAACGGCCCAAGTTGGTTCTGAAAGTTGGTTCAGTCGAAATGGTGTATGTCTGTCTGCCCGGTCTAGGCGCTCCACTAGGAACCCCAAAGTTTATACGCGACAAGTATAGTATTTGAATACCAAATTGCCGTTTCGTTCTACGTGACGCCGCTGCATGCTTAGGCACGTCGCGGCAATAAAGAAGAGTGAGTGCTAAAATCATTGCATTATGGTTGAAAATAATATGTTTATAAAGAGCTCAATTGCGGCTTCTTACCTAGAAAATACTCCAGGCCCTTTCAACAGCAACTCCCCTTGGTGCACTCCATCCTCCGGTTCAATGTGTGTTGTTACTTTCGGTGCTTCCCATTTAGGCCTATCGCGTTCTGAAGACTCATTTTTAGATATTATCCCGAGACTTTTTAAACATATCTGTAACAATAGGGAATATGCGTCTAATTCAAAAAAGGCTTAAATATATTTTTTTTTGCTT
The DNA here is from genome assembly GCA_910589475.2 of Bembecia ichneumoniformis. NCBI lineage: Eukaryota > Metazoa > Arthropoda > Insecta > Lepidoptera > Sesiidae > Bembecia > Bembecia ichneumoniformis. The sequence continues at coordinate 5,548,042 of OU342543.1, forward strand.
TAGAATTATATCTATGTAAATATTTTTTTAATATTATTTCTTTTTCGTTAGTAAATAATTATTAAAAAGTGCATAAAAATGTGGGAAATTCAAAATACTTGAAACGGTTAGATCGAATGTGACGTCAAAGTCTATGGAATGTGACGTCAACGTCTATGAAATGTCAACAAGCGTGTAGATGTTTGTGATTTTTACCATTTGACGTCACAACAAGCGCGCCAAAAGGGCGGGTGTTTAGTGCCCGTAGCTGTTAGTTAATTTTAACTTTTTTTTTTGTTACCAAATTTCTGTTTTTTGGCGCTGAATATTTTTTTACGGTTATATAACGATATAACCTATCGTATGAAAATATAAAAAAAAAATGTGCATATTCCCTATTTCACGAGCTCATTAGTCGAGCGGTTTAGGTGGTTAGCGCTCTGACTCAGGGGTGCTGTTTTTGATTCTTATTGGAGTATCAATCTTACTGCTTAAGATCGATTTTAATATAAAATTAATACCAGCGTTAACTAAAAAGCGTTACGTTATCTGTCACTTTGATATTTGTACGACAGCTGACGAATGTATTTATGTTTTCTAATTCGATTATCAGCGCTTATAAAAGCAAACGTCGATATCTTGCATGAAAAGTGAGTCCGCGTTGAGGAACGAAACGATTGCGCGTTATAATCTGTCGGTTATAACAGCGACACCTGTCTTCGAAAAAAATGAACTATTTGAAATTATAAAACGTAGTGACATCTGTGTATACTGAACGTAACTGACATAACTTTTGTTGGTAAACGTGACATCAGAATATGCGGAATGTAACTAAATAATATAAAGCAATTAGGTATCCATTATCTATGGACATGATGAAAATTTTATACATTTAATTTTATACATTTAAAGGAGTAAACTCCAGTCGTGCATCAGAGCCGACACACACATTTTTATTTTTTGTTGTATTAAGATCGGCAGACAGGCTGACGGTCCACTTGATGGTAGGTGGCTACCGTCGTCCACAACACAAGCAACGCTACAGGTGTTGCAAGTGTTCTCCCGACTGCATAAAATAAATGCATTTATTCTATCTAGGTCGGCAACTTTATATGCTACCTGATCGCGCTTGGGTTTATCGGTGACGGTAGTCACTTACCATTAAGCATACAGGCAGTTGGCTTGATGCTGAAAAAAAAAAATTCTATCCAAATAGCGAATTGGTACCTGTAAATCAGGATCTGGCGTTTCAACGGTTACAAGCGGTTGGATCTTGTCCTCGTGGACTCTTGCTATCCTGGCGCCCACTCCTGGAAGCGGCAGACCCACACATCCCACAATTCGTCCCTCCGGTGGTGAATACGGATTGCTCAGTGCCATTCCCACTTCCGACATACCGTATCGCTCCAATAGACTTACGCCTGAAATCTTTGAATGTATATTTTAAGTATCTTTTAAGATATCAAAATGAACAACACAGTAACGCAATGAATATACTTTCGCAAAACGGTTAGATTCCAACAGAGGTCTCCCATGAAGGGACTTGACTGCCGCCAGACGGGCTGCCCAAATGACTGCCAAACGCAGTGTGCCCTGCCACTACTTTCCAGATCCATACCAATTTCAAGTTCATTTTTCAAAGTTGACCCTGCCGGGAATCGAACCCGGGGACCTTAGAACAGAGCGTTAAGGCAAGCATCCTAACCACTCATCCAACGGGCTCGTCAAAACATAATATAAAGTACGATAGGCACAGGCACCTCCATTCATGGTGGATGGCCACCGGAGCCTATTAACAGAAGGGTTTGCAAGGGCTCTTACTAACTCACCGAAACACAACAACCAACAAGCAGTTGCTTCACGGTCGACGTCTGTCAGAGGGGCTACTATGGCATTGGGGGGGAATGGTCGGACAGACGGACACACGAGTGATCCTATAAGGATTCCGTTTTTTTTATTCGGACGTACGGAACCCTAAAAATTCGTGTGTGCTTGATGACGCTTGAAAAAATGACCACGCGAGCTGAATAAACCCGAATCAGCGTCACCGACCCAGAGCATGACGGTTTACTTACGTTTACTCAAAAAAAAGCAAGTCATCTTTGGTTTTATATTTATTTAGTGGTGGCACGCGTTTGAAAGCCGAATACCAAATCGCTAATGATATGACAAAAATGTTCGACATAGGTACCTCTTTCCACTTCCGAGCCAGCGTGTCGGGTAACGGGGCAGATCCGACACAGACAAGTCTCAATCTCTTGAGATTATGACGCACGTAGTCAGCGGTGCGCGACTGGGAGAACATGACGTCATAGTCGGCCAGCAGTCGGGCGTACATGGCCGGGACACCGTGAAACACGGTCACTTTCGACTCATCGCGTTCGCCCATTGCGAGTAACCGCGCCCACACCACATGCGATACGAACGATGGCAATATGCGGATCCTGAAAAACCAATTATTTATCATATCACGCAAAAGCTTGGTTAAAGATGGTCTTAACTGATACATTGTCCCCTGCAGTCGCACTCAACAAGATCTCTGGTTCCTGACAGAATATCAGTGTTATGGTCTCTGTAGCCGCTTGGGCTTAGCGATTTTTACGCGTATGCGAACTTTATATGAAATTTGTTATTAAAAATAGTGAAAATAAAAATGTCTGTTTGGCTTCGTTAAAACGTATATTGTGTCTAGAAATTAAATTACAATATTTTAGGGAAGGGGGAAAAAGGGACCAATCAAAATAACGCAGACCGCGGTGACAACTGGCGTAGATCATTATGATAGTTTTGCTAGATCACGCTAGAGGGCGCTAAAGCGCGAACATGCCCCCAGCCTTGAAAGATATGACTTTCAACATCTTTCTTCGCGTTCTTCATCTTCAAATGTCAAAGGGCAGATCTTCGTGTAAGCGCGCCTCACGATCCCAGATGCCGTTTGGATGTCAGCAACCCTCGAAACTCCGTCCTTGCCAGGAATAGTGTTGACCACGCGTCCCATGTGCCATCTCAATGGAGGGAGATTGTCATCCTTGATCAAAACTAGTGTGTCGGGCTTCAGAGGTTGCGTGTTGACCTTCCACTTGCAGCGTATTTGTAGTTCAGAGATGTATTCCTTCGCCCATCGTTCCCAAAAGTGCTGGCGAATTTGCTCGATTCTCTGGTAACGGTTGAGCCGATGCGCTGCTACTGGTCGCAGGTCGTCGCATGCGGGCGCTGTCAAAGTACGACCAACCAGGAAGTGTGCGGGAGTGAGAGGGAGATAGTCGTGCGGATCGGAAGACATAGGAGTAAGAGGGCGAGAATTTAGGATGGCTTCTATTTGGGCTAGGACAGTACTAAATTCTTCGAACGTGAGATGGGCGTTCCCTACTACACGTCGGAGATGATATTTACAGGATTTTACCCCAGCCTCCCACAAACCACCAAAATGAGGAGCGTATGGAACAATGAAGCGAAACCTTATTTGCTGACTCTTTGCAAATTCAATGATATCTGAACTACAAGTAGATAAAAAATTCGCGAATTCGTTCATGAGTCCCACAAAGTTCCTCCCATTGTCCGAAAAGATTTCAGCGGGTTTGCCGCGACGCGAAATAAATCGTTTCAGAGCCAGTAAGTATGCGTCGGTAGTGAGATCGCTCACGAGCTCTAAATGTACTGCTCGAGTAACGAAACACACGAACAGACATACATAAGCCTTAACCATTCGTGCGCCCCTACCCTTTCGGTTCAATATGAAATGTGGCCCAGAATAGTCTACTCCGCAATTGACGAACGGATAGGCAGGAGTAATTCTCTCAGTGGGAAGATTTCCCATCAGAGGAGTGAGTGTTTTCCCTCTCAATCGCTTGCAAACAACGCAGTCGTTTACAACCTTACGCGCAAGATTTCGGCCGCCTATTGGCCACCACCTATCGCGTAAATTAAATAGTAGTGTTTGTGGCGAGGCATGCAGTAGCTTCTTGTGTTCATTTTGAAAAAGCAATTGTGTAAAATAGTGTTTAGCCGAAATTAAGATTGGATGTTTTTTATTAAATGAAAAGTGTGAATTTTGAATACGTCCGCCCACTCGCAAAATGTTATCATCGTCAAGAAATAAACTTAATCTACTTAAACGATGTTTAGAATTCAACGCTTGCTTGTTGCAGAACGACTTGTACTCATCTGGAAATGACTCCAGTTGAGACAGTCTGGTTAACAATTTTAATGAACTTTCCAGTTCATCTACGTCGATATTGCCTGTGGACCTGACCATTTTATTACGAATGTTATTTACAAAACGCAAAACATATGCAGCCGCATGTACCAGGCGCGAGAACTGAGAAAATCGTTGAAAAGAAAACAGCAGATTGTTTTCATTTGCGGTAAATGAAAAATTACTATTTGTTTTTAATTCGGGTAAATTAGCATAAGTATCAAAACTACTAGGCGATGCGTCATCGCAAGCGATATGAATATTTTTTAAGAAATTTGGTCCATTAAACCAAATCTCCGAAGTTGCAAGGTCTTCCAAGAGGACACCACGTGACACCAGGTCAGCTGGATTGTCTTTTCCGCTGACATGTCTCCACGGAAGATCTTTGGTTAAATCGTGAATTTCAGTAACGCGGTTCTGTACAAAAGATTTTAATAAATTAGGAGGCATGCGTAACCAACCTAAAACAATTGTAGAATCCGTCCAGAATACTATATTGTCAAAATGACAATGTAAGCTACTTACAACTTTACTGTACAACCGTGCACCCAATAACGCTCCGCATAGTTCCAAGCGTGGTATGCTTAAAGGCTTTAAGGGAGATACTTTCCCTTTGGAACATAATAAGCGCGTTGTCACTGCTAAATCATTATCATTTATCGTGCGTACGTAAATACAAGTACCATATGCGTTCTGAGACGCGTCTGTAAATATATGCAGTTCTGTGCGCGTATAAGTACTGCCCATCACATGACGCGGTACGCGAATAGAACCTAAATACGTTGATAATGAGGTAACAAATCGGTTCCAAGAGCGCTTGACGTCATATGGAACTTCTTCGTCCCAGTCAAGCTTTAACAACCACAAACGCTGCAATAAAACCTTTATTAACATTATAGCTGGACTAAGTATTCCAAGAACGTCATAAATTTGTGACACGTGTGATAAAATAGTGCGCTTAGTCACCTTATTGTTTTTTATAAAGTTGTATTGCGAATTAAAGTAAAAGCAATCGTGCGTGTTATTCCATCCCAAGCCTAACGTTTTAGAACTGCAATTATCATCGAGATTCAACTCAGAGTTAACGGAGTTGTTCGAATTTGAACTTAATTGCGACCCACTAAAGTTGAAAATCCACTTTCGCAATGGAAAACATCCCGACTTTAATATCCTCGCGGTTTCACTACAAAGATGTAATAATTCTTGTTTATCATTAGACCCGGTGATCAAATCGTCCACGTAGAAGTCTTCGTTTATAATTCTGTGAACTCTGAGATCCGTACATTCAGTGGCTAACTGCTTCAAACAACGAACGCTCAAGAACGGCGCAGACGCAGTACCGTAGGTGACCGTGTTTAAACGATATACGTTAAGTGGCTCCGCGGGGCTATTGCGCCACAAGATGAGCTGCAGGTCGCGTTGCTGATCGGCTATTAGACATTGGCGATACATTTTTTCTATATCAGCACAGGCGACATATTTATGTTGTCTAAATCGTAAAAGTATGGCGAATAAGTCACCCTGTATTGCGGGTCCTACCATTTGTAGGTCGTTGAATGACGTACCCGAAGAAGACGCAGCGCTCGCGTCGAATACCACGCGCAATTTCGTGGTGGTGCTGTGTTCGCGAAAAACACCATGATGAGGTAGAAAATTGTGTGGTGAACCGTAGGAAGAAACTCTGCTCATGTGGCCTAAGTTCTCATATTCATTAATAAAATCACTGTACATTTTTTTATAAAATTCTGAATGTTGTAAACGTTTCTCCAACGTCAGAAAACGACGTTCGGCTTGAGGAAAAGTTTCTCCCAACGTCTCCGGTGACTGTTTCAAAGGCATGCTAACACAGAACCTTCCGTCGCTATTGCGCGTAGTAGTGCGAACGAAATGCTTCTCGCAAGCATCTTCCTCATCGGTAAACACGTCCCGAACCGCAGGCGTCTCTTCAACCTCCCAAAATCGTCTCAATAAGGTATCTATCGAATGCGAAAAGTTACACTGAATACGGCTGTCATTGCGTGCGTTTAAATGAACATTGCCTGAGACTATCCAGCCTAACGTAGTATTAATTAAATAAGAACCGTTGCGTAATCTTATTTTTCCTTGCGAAATTATATCCCAAAATTTATCGACACCTATAAGAATATCGTAATTTTGAACATTTAAAAATTGCGGATCAGCCAATTGGATATCGTCCGGTATACAGAAACTAGCGCGATGTTCGTATCCAATTGGAATCATTGTAGACGTAATCTGTTCTAAAACAAAACATTGTAAATTTGTAGTGTAGGTATTTAAGCGCGACTTAATTCGTATGTCGCAGATTTGCGAAGACTGCGTGACCGAATTACCTACTCCCCGTATCTCGTGAGTGGACTGTATTAAATTTGCGTTCAATAAATTAGCTAGCGAAGCGGTAATGAAACATCTTTGACTGCCGTTGTCGAGTAATGCGCGTACTGTATGACAAACGTTTTGTTTATCATAAACATCAACAAGGGCTGTCGATAATAAAACCGGTTTCAGTGTATGTGGGCGTGTGCAAATCTTTGCGTGTGCGTTGAGTGACAATGTAGGCGATGCGACCGTCTCGGGGACTGAGACGTGCGCGGAGGCGGAGGGACGATCGGTTTTCAGTGGATGCAATATCGTGTTATGTTTTTCATTGCATTTTCGACACGGCCCAAAGATGCACGTTTCGATCGTATGCCCTTCGCGTAAACAATTATTGCACAACTTATGTTCATTGACTAATTTTAATTTAGAAGTTAAATCACTATTCAAAAATTTAATACACGAATAAAGCGGATGCTTCATGCCACACATTATACACGTGTGCTTGTTTCTGAGTGACTTATTAGAATGTGTTTCATTGGTGGAAACGCTGCAGTGGACTTTGTTATTGTGCGTTAATTGTTTTTTGTGAATATTCAACTCGTATTTGTCGCGCGTAGTGTTCGATGCCTGCAGTGCTTCCAACATATCAGCACGATTTTTCAGAAATTGCGTTAAATCGTTTAATTTAATTTTCTGACTCGAATTATCACCGGCTATACTACACTTAAATTGTTCCCATTCGCGTTCAGTGGCTTTGTCGAGTTTAGAAACTATCATGTAAATAAGCAAAGTGTCCCAAGACGATGTCGGTTCACCCAAAATATATAAGGCGCGCAAATTTTTGTGGGTAGTGTCGATTAACCGTCTAATTAACACATGACATTCTTTGTTTAACACTTGCATTGAAAATAACGATTTTACATGATTTTGAGTAAGCAACCTATTATTGTTGAAACGATTGAGAAGGAGTTCCCACGCTACCGTATAATTATTAGACGTTAGCTCAAGTGCGTCTACGACTAATGCCGCACTGCCTTTTAATGACGACTTCAAATAATGAAATTTTTGTATGTCACTGATATCATTATTATTGTGAACTAGTGATAGAAATGTATCCCTATATTCGAGCCAATTCCCATATGAACCATCGAAGGTGGGCATAGCTATGGTAGGCAATCTTATCATATGTGAACTTTGACACTGAGAATTTGTCATTGAAGTATTTGATTGTATGTCACTACTGAGCATAGATTCGGCAAAAGCGACTGCACTATAGTAATTGTTTTCGAACTGTTCTCTTTGCAATAATTGATCTTCAAGATTTGAATCGATTACGTTAGCTTCTATTTTACTTTGAAGATCGTTGAATTCTGTATATAAATTAGATGCTCCCTGAATGCGTAGTTTTAAATCTATGCGGCTTTGACTAGCCAAAGGAACTCTCTCGCTAAAACCATCTAGACAAGTTAGGAACTTTGTGAGTCTACCCTTTAAAATACCCCTTTTCTTTGTGAGGTCTCGCACTAAGGCCTCATCATTCGGATCGCAAATAATTCTATAAGGCGACTTATCGCGAGGATTTTCTAAGCTCATTTTGGTGTGTAAAGAAACTGAGGCACTTACTTGTAAAGAAACTGACTTGGAGGGTGGTCAAGGGATAGGCCGGTTGTACTCAGATGCGCTTCGTCCTCTTCCGTTTAGCGTAGCAGGAAGAACTTTATAATCCGGCTCGAAGGACCAAAATGTAGCCGCTTGGGCTTAGCGATTTTTACGCGTATGCGAACTTTATATGAAATTTGTTATTAAAAATAGTGAAAATAAAAATGTCTGTTTGGCTTCGTTAAAACGTATATTGTGTCTAGAAATTAAATTACAATATTTTAGGGAAGGGGGAAAAAGGGACCAATCAAAATAACGCAGACCGCGGTGACAACTGGCGTAGATCATTATGATAGTTTTGCTAGATCACGCTAGAGGGCGCTAAAGCGCGAACAGTCTCTATTTGTTAACAAGTGTTTATGTACGAGTATATATATACTCCTTGATCAAAAAGTGCCTGGAATTCTCTCACAAAATCAAAAATACACCTTATTCTTCAATATTGATGCTGTCCCCTTCGAAGTAATCCCCATTGACTCAACGTACTTATGGCAGCGCTTACTCGTTTTCGGTATGTCCACCAGAGCTGTCTTCGAGCAAAGAAACAGATGTACTTCGCCACTTTCACAAATGTCAAACTAGGATATTGGAATTTTGTTGGAAATATTGCTGACAGGTGTGGCAACCCACAGAAAAAAAGAGTTAAATCGGGAACTTTTTGATCAAGGGGAACAGTTATGTTCTTTATTATTTATTTCTTTACATTTGTGTTTTTATATGTTTTTTGAGTGAGGAATACAAGTTTCTTTCTTTCTTCTTTTAATATCTTTGTCTTTAACAGACGAATATATTTTACAGCATTTTTAATAAATATATTATATAAAAACTCTTTTCGTGTGTTCTACCATCGGAACAACTACATACAATGGTAAGTGCTTCGATGAGTTGTTCTCTACCGTCGCCTATAACACAACAGCACACATGCTGTTATTTCGCAGTGGTCTTTTGAAAGGGGGTTGTTACTGGTGGCAGATTCTAGTGGCTAGATGGGCACTGCAAAGTATCCAAAGTAGGCCCTGCCGGAATTTGAACCAGTCCCAGGTTCGAGACGACATTCTTTATTCACGAGAATAAGCCCAAAACAAATTTCAATAGCTTTGTGGCACTAGTGTTTCACGTCAAGAGATCCTCTTACCTAGCTCCTGCCGCGAGGGAGGCGTTCAAAGAGTTGAGTTGTCCGTGTATATGATGCAACGGCAGTGTATGCAGTACAACGTCGTTCGCTGAATATTTCCAAGCAGTGTGTAGTGATGCTATCTGAGATTGCAGCATTTTATGAGTCCACACGACACCTTTAGGTTTGCTTGTTGTACCTGCAACATTGTTACAAATATCATTACAATGTGTCAGTGCCTGATTTAGAGTTCCGAGAGCCCTAGGCTAACTATGGATAAGGACCCCCCCCCCCCTCTTCCAAACCTGTTCTGCCGGTGCTTAAGTCAAGGTTATCTAAATCTGTTCAGCATACGTAAAAAGGAAATAGATAGACAAAGTTTTCGCATTCATAATAATAGCATGAAGTGAAGACAGATTTTTATATTGTCCTAACAATCATACCACCTTGTTTTATTTATGGTGACTAGATACGAATATAGATAGAAATAGATAAATAGATTAGTTAAACATCCATGACCTAGGTACAAATGGCCAGAGGAACAGTGCATGTCTGGTGAGCTCCAAGCTCTAAGCTAGAACAGCTTGCTCACACTAAGTAATAAAATGTATCTCAAGTTTCATTATATACCTTTCAACTTTATTTATCTTTAGTCTATGCTTTTTTTTTATGTTAAGATCGGCAGACATGCTGACGGTCCACTTGATGGTAGGTGGCTACCTATAACACAAGCATCGCCAAAGCTGCTGCAAGTGCGCTGCCGACTGCAGTAGGATTAAGGATAAGGGATTAGGAGTGGAAAGGGAAATGGGCTCTGGCATCCCTTACTCACTCACCGAAACACAACAGCACACGTGCTTTTATTTCACGGTGGTCTTCTGTATGGGGGTGGTTACTGCCGCCAAACGAGCTGCCCAAATGAATGCGAAAACGCAGTGTGCCCTGCGACTACTCAAGAATATTTGAATTGAAATAAATTTGGATTACTTTAGAAGAGTATAAACAGGAAAAACTTACCGCTAGTATATATGATAAGTGCGTCGGACTTTCCATACCAAGAGTTAGGCCTACCGACATCCGTCAGTATCCCTTCCTCCTTAGGTTTGAAGAACTCCGTATCGCCCTGGAACAGCTGTGCCGTCACATTTTTATCACCCCCGGTGACCAATAGAGGCTTCGACAGCTCCTTGGCTATCGGTTGCAGGATTTTCTCGTACTCTTGTGAGCAGACTATGACGGAAGCATTGCTGTCCGTTATGAAATATTTGAGCATATCCGGCGGATGGAGCGGTGTTAAGGGAACGGCTGAAATGCAATCGTCATCATTATTTTATTTACTAAATTTTACATGCGACTTCGCCCGCTTATATTTATAAATCATAGCCTATTTATTTAGATTATTTTGATGTTTAAACTATTTTACTGTCAAGTTTACTAAATACATTCAGTAGTTTGTAAGTGAAAGAGTAACAAGCTTCCATACTTACTCGCAAACTTTAGCATTTATAAAATTACTTAGTATGATAATATATACTATAGGTACTAGTTATTGCGCGCGATTTCATCCGCGCCCATTTTTCTTAGGTGTTAAAACATTTATTCAATCTTTATTGCTCATATTTTTGTCGTGCGTTGAATTTTTTATTTATATTTTTAGGTGATCACTCTTTTTTTCTCAATGTATCCCTGACAACTTGTACGCAAAATTTCATCGTTTAGTAATTAAGGCGTGAAAGCGTCAAACAAACTTACTTTAGCATTTTTAATACTAGGATAAATAAGAAAAATATTTTCAGTCACGACATAGGCGGTCTTATGTTAAGACTCTTAACTCAAAAACTAACTGATTTAAAAAATTCTTTAACTAATAGAAAGCTACATTGTCAACGAGTATCCTACAGTAGTTGTCAGTGCACTTGCAGCAGCTTTGGCGTTGCTTGTGTTATAGGCGCGAATTAGAGAATCATACGAAAATTACAATTATGTAACCCTAGATATACAAATTCGCCCCAAAAAGTCATTATTTGGTGTGTGCTGCGAAAACTATTGATGATACTTACATTTACGTACCTACTGCATATTCATGGTACCCACGAAATAATTCGGAAGGCTCTATGTCTAGCTATTATAGTTAAATCAAAATAACCGTTTTTTCTTCAAATTATTCAATCAAGCTCAACATATTTTCCGTCTGTCCACCTTGTGGGTGGACGTCCTACGCTACATTTGCCGGTCCGTGGCTTCCCCTCGAGAACCTTCCTGCCCCAGCGGCCGCCGGTTTTCCGCACTGTGTTATGTCGGTAACTTTCGTTCATCTACGGACATCCTCAATCCCGATTTGATGGCAGTGTAACCCCGAGCGTAGCCCTCTCTATAACTCGTTCTTACGAGGCCCGTAGTTAGAGACCACGTTTAAGCGCCGTATGTCATCATTGGCAACACAAATTGGTCGAAAAATTTTGTTTTAAGACACTAAGGTATTTTGGACGAAAAGATGTCTCGGAGTTTCTCGAACGCTGCCCATCCGAGTTGGATTCAACTATATACAAAGGATTATTTTTTATTTAATGAGCCAAGGGCCCTTAATACAATATACAAGGGATTCGTAAGTTTGTAGAAGTATGCAAACACATTCCACATATAAAGAATCTTATTTCATTAACTTCAAATCAAGATAATATATATAATTGCTTCCAGATAGCCAGATAGAATAAATATGTACCTACCTATATTTCCACTCATCCATATCGCCCATTGGACGATGACATGTGATGCGTCGTTACTGCACATATAAGCGATTGTGCGCTCTGGTTCGCCCACTAAAACAAAAACATAAGTAATTAAAAATGCAGGTAGATATATACTTCTATGTTTTAATTACACAAAACTTGAACTGATAATTAATTAAAACTTCTTGTTAATTAATTACATTACAACATTATTAATATATAACCTGTTTTTTACATTTGCAAAATTGTACCTTTCAAATTTTTGCAAGCAAGTGCATTGGTTATGAAATTCTTCAATTCTTTTTAATATAAATTTCTCTTTAAATAGAATATAATCAATTCTATTTAAAATAAACACAAATTCAATATTATACGAAGAACAAGATTTTTAACATTCTTTTCTTTTTTTTTATCAAATTAACAAAATTTACTAGAGATCGCCCAGGGGTCGGAATTCGACCATAAACAATCTATACATATACTAGCGATCCGCCCCCGGCTTCACTCGGGGTGTAATTTTTTATATATATAAACATTCCCCGTTTATCCCTTTTTCCATTAGCGAAAACCGAATTAAAATCGGTCTACCCGTTCACGCGTGATGCCGTGACCAAGGGAAATAGGGATTCATTTTTATATATAGAGATCGTAAACGAACCGTGTACTTATGTTACGGGTCAAAAAGATAATTTTTAAAAATTTTGTCTGTTTGTCTGTGCGTTTGTGCACGCTAATCTCAGAAACGGCTTAACCGCTTAGCAAGCTTCCCTTAACATTTAGTGTTTGTTTCATTTCAATCGGTTTAAAAACAAAAAAGTTACGCGTGTACCGAATACCACGAAGTTCCCGAAGGATCATTTAAAAAAAACATTAAAATTTCAATGCCTGACAGAAATATTTATGAGCAATAAAGATTGGTTATAAATCTTTGTCAGACCTTAATTTTTTTTTTCAAAGGGCACAGACGCAGGCAAGTTAGTACATTATATGTCAAACAGTTATTGTTTTACAGGTATTAAATAAAAATAATTAGTGGCAGTAATTACAGAGCTGTGCCGTAATTTCATTGTTGAGTTTGCTGGCAGCCTGATAGAGGCCTGCATATGTATAGATTCCCACATCATCCTGGAGAGCTATGCGCGTCGGGAACAGCAAAGCGCGTCTGAACACAGGCACAGCTCCACCTGTAATAAAAAAAAATAAAAAAGATTTAAACAAACTTTCAGGGGTTCATAACAATTTTTAATAAAAACAAGTTCACACATATTTTACTACTATGTAATATGTATTTTATCTAGTAGCGCAACCATTCATAAATATTGATAAAAAGGTGACCAAGTGTTGTCAAGATCACTTTCCTGTACCACTAAACAGATAAGGCTTGTTTGTTGTAGACTACAGTCAATTTTCATTGGCAATTTAAGATAATTGGGCGGGGTCTAACTTCCTCCTTGCCCCGCGCAGTAGTCACGCGCCGCTCTATAGAAAAATTCAATAACAACATCTCCTCTTTGTATATGCTCCGTGGCGACGTCCTACCACTAAGATGATGATGATGGTGATAGGTTTAATATTAATATTGTGATGGAATTGGCATCATCTAAGTCCTGTAGATCTCAGAAAAACAAATAACCAAAAATAAAGATAACATAACTAACGTCATATATTATTTAAAATAGGTAATATAAATAACAGATTGGTAACCTATTACAAAAATGGAAATGGGCAGGACATGTAGCAAGGCTCAAAGACAAGAGGTGGACTCATCAGACAACTATATGGCAAGGACCAAGGAATAAAAGGCGTGTGGGAAGACAAAAGAAAAGATGGGCTGATGATATTAAGAACATAGTAGGAAAAAACTGGTTGAGTATTGCATTAAATAAACAAAAATGGAAAGAGATGGAGGAGGCTTTTACCCACAGGGGACTACACAGTATAACAGACTAAAACTAATTGTTAAATAAATAAATAAAATTGTAAAAGATGTGTAGAAAATAAAGCTTATAATAATAATAATAAACCTATTACACAAACACATAGTTTATCACTTGATAAGATAAAAGATATTAAAAATCCCGAGAATATTTCAACAATAATTTTCCTTATCTAATAGTTTATAATAGTTATGCAAGATATACAACCTTTACAAATGAAATCAATTTTATTGACAGTTTTTTTTTTAATGTTAAGATCGGCAGATACGTGACGGTACACCTGATGGTAGGTGGCTACCATTGCCTATAACAAAAACAACGCCACTGTGCTGCAAGTGAGCTGCCAACTACAGGAGAATTAAGGATAAGAGGAGAATTGGAAGGGATAGGGCAATGAGGTTACTCTATTACGCACTCACTGAAATACAACAGCACACATGCTGTTATTTCATGGTGGTCTTCTGTATGGGAGTGGTTACTACCTTTTTTTTATGTGTGGACTGTGATGGTAGGTGATTCACTTGATGTCCATTCCACTTGATGGTAGGTGGCTACCGTAGCCTATAACACAAGCAACGCCAAAGCTGCTGCAATAGGATTAAGGATAAGGGATCAGGAGGGCATAGGGAAATGGGCTCTGGCATCCCTTACTCACTCACCATAACACAACAACACACATACTGTTATTTCACGGTGGTCTTCTGTAAGGGGGTGGTTACTGTTGCCAGTCGGGCTACACAAATGACTGCGAAACACAGTGTGCCCTGCCACTACTTTCCAGATCCAGACCAGAGCCAAATTTCAAAAGTTCATTATTCAAAGTTGACCCAGCCGGGAAACGAACCCGGGAACCCTGGAAGAGAGCGTAAAGCTACCAGAGCGCACCCTAACCACTCATCCAATGGGCTCGTTGCCCTTACAAAATTATTCTAAAAATCTAAGTGCAACTCCTATGTGGTTTGTTACTCAAAAGCTACGTAGTGGCAGGGCACACTGCGTTTCGCAGTAACCACCCTTGTACAGAAGACCACCGTGAAATAACGAAATATGTGTTGTTGTGTTTTGCTGAGTGAGTAAGGGATGCCAGAGCCAATTGCAATGAGTGTATAAAGGTCCTAAAATGATGGTATATTTATATGATTTTTTTTTAAGCAACTAGCAATGTACCTAGTACCTACATCATAATTTTTCATAATTCCTCAAATTTATGTGACTATAAAGCTATTTTCATAAGTTAAAAATCTAATGAAAATTCATCAAGAGATATTAAAACTCACCAGCTTTAATGTCCTGATTGTAAGCGTTGAGGGTGCTAATATTCACGTTCTCCTTGACAACAGTGCTCGTAATATTCCTATAATTAGTATAAAAAGGGTATTTCCTCAGAAGCCGGCTCAGCCGGTTAAAAGTAAACACGGTACGCGAAGGGACATCCATTATGATTAAATAAATAAGACAATATACATAAATTACGTAATGGCGAGAAACTGAACGTTATTTCTAAGATAAATGTTGAAAAAATCATCCAATAAAAAGATACTCTGTGAAATCATCTACGAAGACGAACGGAATTTATTTCGGCGATATGTAAATTGTAAACTTTATCATCTGTCAGTGTGGGTGACTGACAGCACCCACACTCACACTCACACCTGACACACTCAGTAATATACAAAGAGTATTATAATATGTAATATAATAATAAACCACACCACATGCTTGTATCAACTGTCACTGTCAGTATCACGATTGACCGAATGTCACAGCTCCAGCAGTTCTAGGCTCCAGTGACAGTAAACTCCAATAAACAATCTTACTATTGTCGGCAACGCACTCGCAGTAGCTTTTGGCGTTGTTTATGTTATAGGCGACGGTACCCACCTACCGGACTGTCAGCTTTTCTGCCGATCTTAACATTAAAAAAAAATCCCATACAAAAAATAATTCAAATGGTCACAACTTTGTAAAAAAAGGCTTTATGGAATAAAATGTACATAACAAA
Organism: Bembecia ichneumoniformis; assembly: GCA_910589475.2. NCBI lineage: Eukaryota > Metazoa > Arthropoda > Insecta > Lepidoptera > Sesiidae > Bembecia > Bembecia ichneumoniformis. The sequence continues at coordinate 5,563,994 of OU342543.1, forward strand.
AAAGGATAGCATTAGACAGTAAAATTCGAGTACATCATTAGTTTTCCAAAATTTGCTAGTCGATTATATCGACTCTGTCCACTACCACCCACTACGGTTACTTTTTTTTTAGGTTTTTGAGGCTCTATTTTGGAGGTAGATAGCCTCTTTCTTAATTGTAGTTGGGAACACTGGCGACTGGAGCCTAATTACATGACAGCTAACACTGATATAACAGCTGACACTGACTAAATCTTGACAGAACGATTTGTCAAGTAGAAAATTAGAAATTAGAGATTAGAGGCCAAAGATAATTGTATTACAGACTAATACAACATCTTTGTTAGAGGCATTCATTAGGTGTAGGTTCACAGGGTAGGTTAGTTAGGCTTGCCTTGCACTCACTCACTCAGTCAGTAATAGAAGAGTTTAGTAATATAAACAAACTAATAAATGAAGAAAAGTATTGTAATTTATAACATGTATTTATTGTGAAATGTAAATAAGTAAAATTTATGAAATGGTTGTAAACGCTCCAGAGACACCCATACAGGCAGAAGTCTTATTTCTTGTTGAAGCCACTGCCGCAAGCGGAGCCTTTATCAATGAATTAAAGCCAAATTATATTATACCTACACTCGAGTAAGTAACCTCTCATATATCACAGTAAACGAAAAAAAGGTTCATTTTGAAAACCATAAAGGCACTTGACTAAAATAATTATTAACACCTTTGCTCTCTTTGTTAGGTACTGAAAATGAAAGCCAAATTTTTACCTCGTGTACATTCGTATTTATGTTTGAAATAGCTAGAAACATTGTTCTGGGATATTTTAGAGGCTATCATGTAGTTTAATAATAATTTTAAAAAAGTAAATTTTATAAGGGCATATTTATATTATATATATATTGAGGCTGAATCTAAGGCATTTCATGTATAATATCTACCCCCAACTCCCAAAACATGTTCACCATCTGCAGGTCTTTTCAGACGTTTGTTACTAATGAAAACAGACATTTGTTATATTGAAAAAGTTGACTCCAATTTTTCTTTATAAAATGAGTCTCTGTGACCTTAGAAACACTATTTTAGCAGGCAATGTTGTCATCAAAAAATGTGCCAACAAACCAATTATTATATTAGGTAGTTTAATTTTAATGAAATACTTGTTAAATTTTATTGTTAAATTACTTGAAAACCTTATTGATTGTGTTTTTTATTCCCTTTAACCTTAATTTAAAATTATAATGATAATCTTTAAAAGAACATTTTGTTTAAAACCTACATGTCAAAATTTTTATTGATTTATCCATTTATTATTTTTGTGTTAGTAGTTACAGCTGCGAAAAAGTCAAAAATTGACATAAATCATAGTCATAAATTGAGCAGCCCACCAAGCGGCATTAATTACCCCTTTCCAGAAGACCTCTGTGAAATAACAGCGTATGTATTGTGTACTGTAAAATAGCAAGCTATTAATGGCTTCATTTATACAGAACTAGCTTCTTTTCTAGGCTAGTAAGCTAGCATCTCAAGTCAGGATAGTTTAATAGGATGGGGTAGAATTTTTTGAGCTAGTAGCACTCCCCATGACTGATCCGTTCGTTGTATATTTGGCATCACAAGACTCAACAAAATATCAAACATAACAGGCGTCATTCGCAAAACACTCTAGATTGGGTTCTACAAGTAAAGCAGATCCTTCTTAAAATCCATGGTCTTGTCCATACACTATTTTCTAATACATCTTCTAGTAATTCGTTTAGTGTGAATTGGCATAGTTTCTGAAGTACCTAACTGTTTCAGTCGTATTATTTAACTTTACTTCACAGATGTGTTGTTACTTTAGTCACTGCAATGGTACTGGCTTAAAATTATCTCGAATCATATAAACAGCACTATCATGTTCCAAGCCAGTACAATATAATTTTAGGGATGCCCAATTCCACTTACCTATCCCCCCACCTCCGAATCGGATAGTACACATATGGTGTTGGTTTTGTTAATAGGCGATGGTAACCACTTACCCTTAAATGGGTTGTATGTCTGCCTGCAAACCTTTACATAAAGTAAAAGTATTTTGAAACTACCTACCTATTGTAAATAAATCTCATTATTTTGGGAATGTTATTTATGTCTCTTATTTCAGTAGCTGTTAGGTGATGGGATGAGTTAAGATTTCTCTGTAACTGGAATCAACCATAACTATGAATTCTTTGAAGAAGAATCTGTTCTATATTATTAATAGAGATATTCCAATTTGACTTGTATTAGTCAAGTCATTCATATGTCATATGTTATAACTAACTTAATGTAGATTTCAAAAAGTTATGAATTTATTTTGACACTATGTTATATTTAACAACCCCTTACACAAGACCACTGTGAAATGACATTTTCGGTGATAGGGTAATGCCAGATTCCATTACCCTATCACTTTCTAATCCCTATCCCTTATCCTTAATCCTACTATGGTCGGCAGCGCACTTGCAGCACTTGTGGTGTTAATTGTGTTATAGGTGATTGTGGCGGTGGCTACCCAAAGCCTGTCTGTTGACCTTAACTTAAAAAAATAAATTCAAATATTTGTATGAAAATGTTTGTGAAACTGTTGTTATACATTTTTTGCATGTTTATTTCTTATATCTTTCAGGTATTTTCATGGTGGAAAACTCGAAGATAGCGGTGGAAGTGGTTCAGTGTATGGTATTGTTACATACCTCGCTGCAGACTGTCAACCGGGATTGCCAGTGTCTACTTATGGTCCATTCAACTGTCCGCAGAAAGTTATAGAAGCTATCGACCGAATACAGTATGGTTTCCTAGTGTACCTATAGTTTAAGACAAAAGTCCATATTCACATGTTTAGAACATTTTTTATGACTCTATTTGATTAAATATACATTTCATTTTAGTCTTAACTTCGAGACTTAAACAATGTATTGTTTAAAAATAGCAACCCACTATCGGGTTTGTATGGATGCAATTTTTTTTAATTTACTCTTTAAGAATTGATTTTTATATAAGACCCCCGGTGTGGAAATTTTATGAGGAGTAAAATTAATTCAAGCGTTAACTAAAAAGCGTTACGTTATCTGCTACTTTAACATTTGTGCGACAGCTCACGCATGTATTTATGTTCTCTAATTCTATTCTCTGTGTTTAAAAAGCAAATGTCGAAAATTAAAAGTGTAATCCGTGTTGAAGAACGAAATGATAGCACGTTATAACCTGCCGGCGCAGCGACATCTGGCGTCAAAAAAAAATGAACTATATGAACTTATATAACATAGTGACATCTGTGTATACCGAAACATAACTTTTGTTTGAACAGGTGACATCGGAGTATGCGCAATGTAACTAAATAATATAAAGTAATTAGGTATCCAGGTATAATAACCATAGTATGAGCTAAATCGTTTAAATCCAAGCTTCATTGTCACTTAAATAAATAATCAGCGACTTTATAATAACCTTTCGAACAGAGTTGATTTTGATTACAAGGATTGGAACTCCCTGCCGACGTCTGTATTTCCGAGCTCATACATCCCAAACCTTTTCAAGGTACGAGTGAATTAGTATCTTCTGGTTCGCTCCATCATCTACTTCATCTTTCCTACACGGATAGATAGATGCAAACCCATCTTAAAAAAATATCTCGGGAAGTTTATTATAAAAGCTTATATGTTGACATTGACCCACAAATGAATTATTTAAATATGGAAGGTATTTTGTCAGTGGAAATTAGCTGGACATGATCAAGCCACTTGGCAGTGGCGATCTGTCTTTAATGTTGAATGTATAATTTTAGGTTTGTCGGTGGTCATGCTGAAAGTAAAGCATGTGTAACTGAAGCTTTAACAGCAGCTTTAGCCTGTTTCGATGAACTCGGTCGGACGGATATACCAAGGCATATATTGCTATTATGTTCTTCGGCTCCTTATTTGGCATATGCTGGAGGTCTCGTACCACATGGTATGTTTACTTGTTAGTTTTATGTTTGCTCTATTTTGTCCGCTTGCTGATTTGATATTGATATTGTTGAGTATAGTTTGATTAGTGGGTTGTCAAAAGCTTGAGTTTTTAGCCCACCCTGTGAATTGGTTTAGTGATAACATGTTAATTTTTTTTAAATTTATGCAAATTAGGTTTCATTCTTTATTATGTCGTCGTTGGGATCTACTTTCAAAAAAGCTTTGACCTGCATTGGAAGTTCCAAATATTATTTATTCTTTTCAAATTTCAGCCAGCTATATTTTAATAGTTATTTACAATCCATTTGCGTATCACTATCCTTATCCTTATTCCTACGTTACTATATGTTCGGCAGCGCACTTGAAGCACCTGTGATGTTGCTCATGTTATAGGCGACGGTAGCCACCTGCTACCAAGTGGATTAGTGGAACGTCAGCCTGTCTGTCGAACTAACAAAGAAAAAACTGCCACCAGTTTCCAATGCTGATTTTACAAAGAAAAACGATACAAGTGCGAGTTGAACTCGCGTGAAGAGGGTTCCGTACGATGTTACCTATCCGCACAATATTTAGTGATTTACCATGTTATTTTAATATCATGGACTTCTTATAGGTTTTCCTATAATCTATAAGTAGAAAACTAATTTCTGTATTTTTTTCAAAATTTTAGGTTCAGTATTTCGGAGATAGGGGGGGGGGGGAATGGTCTTACAGACAGACACATGAGTGATCCTATAAGGGTTCCGTTTTTTTATTCAGACGTACAGAACTCTAAAAACGCAGTATTTTTTTGCTACGCTTTTCTTTATAACGTATGTTTAGATTACCTATTAATATCAATTATGGTCTAAATGCCAAAAAATGAAGTTTTAATGTTTGGACCTTAAAGCCTGTGTATCAATTTTGAAATTTATATTTTTTAAAAGAGGGCCCATAGAATCTAGTATCCCCCTATAAAATTCCCTAAAGAGATAGATTTGCTATTTGTCCTTCCCTAGGCTTAAAATCGTTTACCCCCAGGATTTAACTGAATCCAGGGTTTATGTTTGGGACATAAACCCGGGGTTTACGATAAATATATGATTTCAGGCTGTCCAGGAACAGTGGAGCAAGCAGCTCGTCTGGTAGGCGAGCGAGGTATACAGGTGTCAATAGCAGCTGCCCGCCGTTTGCCAGCATTGCAAGCTTTATACGAACATGCAGGAGGAGACTTGCATCAACAGCAACAGAGAAACTATGCTAAGGTATAATTCTGTGTTATAGCTACACTAATATTATAAATAGGATAGATTTGATTTTCTGTATGTTTGATTAAAAAAAAACTTAACTGATTAAAAAAAACAAAACACCTATAGAAAGCTACATTATCAGCAAGTAACATGGGCTCCCTGTGAAAATTACAATGAGGTATAAAAATATTCTAATATTGTAGCGCGCATACAAACTAGTTTGTTTGCATTCCTCAATTCCGCACTCAGATCGCGTGCGGTTTGAATATTGATCATACATACATACATATGTATGATGTATGTATGTATGATCATACCTTCCACAAAAAGTACGCGAGGCTCTATATATTTCTGCGGCTCCAGCCGCAAAACTCGTTCTGTACTGAATTGACGGGAATGCTGAGGGGGAGTCGTACTTGCAAATCTCGGAAATATCTATTTAAAAATTAAATAAAGTATAATTCAAATTTTTCTTTTGATGAACCTTGAGATAGTGGATCTTAAAATTTATCTGATGAATTAGCTATTTAAAATATTGATTATTAAGCAAATCTCACGGTGACAAGATCGATATTAGACCGCAAATTAGTAATTTTTTTATATATATAATTAAATATAATTTAAAAAGTAATTATGATGATACCCTTTCATATATCCTGCAGATTTGAGATTGTAGATGATTTGAGTATTTTTTAAATTATAATTATTATGATAATTTAAAAGGAACCGTTACAAATAAGTGGATTTTTTTATCATTAGGGGTTGGCGTCGCCTTAAGTTGCAATAACTGTATTGGTTCAAATTAGTCAATCAAAACACGGGTAGAATCGAAAGATGATTTCGATGATCATGATACATTTCGTATCATGATATTAATCTTTATCCACTACAAGATAGTTTCATAATCAAGGTTGTTTATGCACTTGTAAATTCTCCTTTAAATTATTCAAATTGGAACTTTCGTTTAGAAGTTACGACTGGTATAAAAATTCCAAATTTTTTTTTATTTTTTGTTTACTTTATAATATTATTATTAGTTGTTTAGAAAATTATAATTTATATTCATATCTTAAGATGAGTCCACGCACAGAAGCCTTCGCCATGTTAAAATTTTTGTAAATTAAATTCTTGAAACATTGAAGTTTAAGAACAGTGCTGTGATATCATCTCAAACGACTCGCCTTTTGCCCAAGACCATCGTAATACTTATTTTGTTGTAGGATCCACGTCATCTTGTGCTGCTGCGTGGTTATAGTTTAAAAGAGAGACCGCCAAGCCCCGCGCCTCCGCCAGTACCAGAAATTCAAGCAGATGTCTATGGGTATGTTCTGTTATATCCACCACAAAAAAATGCGATATCTGAGTAGTGTTCGACTTCGGTCACCTTTGGCCAGAAAAACCACCTTCGGCGAAATTGAACCAACTGTTACGAGCGAATGAACGTGCGTAGCGGGGGGTCAGGGAGTCACATTGCGGCAAGACAAGTTCATACGTTCATTTAAACACCTAGTTTGTTTAGTGTTTTGTATTTTTTTTTTTTTTATCTCAATTTAATTGTGATTTTTGATAGTTATAATTGAGGCGTAAAGAAGACTGAGCTAGTGAAAAGTACAAGAAAAGCGTAAGTATTTGTTTAGTAAAAATCAATGGTTTGTTTACAGACTATTTAAACTTCAATATAAACCTTCAATATTGAAGTCAATATAAACAGTCAATATAAAAGTTTTAAAATCATTTATATTATTAATTGTAGCATGTAGTATAGCCAATCTTGAACAAATTTCTTAGAACTTTTAAGTCTTCGTTCGGCTTCGGCCAAAGGGCGAACAATCGGCTTCGGCTTCGACATCTGAGCTTCGACCGGACACTATAGCTGAGCTGGCGCGCCAGAGTACCAGTTAGATCCATTCAACACCTTGCAGTGCGGAATTGTTCTAATTGTTGACAACAACGGTTAGAACCTCTTAGTTTAAGAAGAGATGTGGCCTCTCTTTGTGTGTTCTACAGTCTGTACAATGGCGAGTACTCTGAGGAGTTGTTTCAATTAATTTATTAATCCAAAGTAGCCAAAGAACTATCATGATATGTTTAGTATATTTTTTTATACAAATTTACTATCAAAATGTATATTAATTTTATCAAATGAGGATAAATTAAAAATAATATTATTATTGTGTATAGACAGGGTCGTGGTCAGCCGGTGGGCGCTCGTGGGGGTGCGGCAGTTGGCGGGCCAGTTGGCGGAGCAGTGCCGGGGACAGTGGGTGCAGCCGGGGCTCAGTTTGCACGTGGTACAGGGGCAGTGCGGGGTAATTGGCTTGCGCCACCGCGACAACCTCTGTACGCCAATAATTCGGCGCTGTTGACACAGCTCGCGCAGCCTTCTTACCCACCACCGCCTCCGCCGGCGCACGCTGCTCAGGTATACACAGGAGCCTACCTTCCCCTTTTATTAATCACCGCAACCGCTCGGTATTCGATGTAACATCCAGTCGATAGAAGCGCTTTTCTAGAAAAGGGCGTAAAGGTGCACTTCGGATCTTAGTGTCCGGCGATAGTGACACGCGACCGTGACCCACTGCTTTTGTGGACATGTGGAAGCTTAAGTTACTAATGAACCAATAAATAAAATAGTGGCAGATCCAGACCAAGCAAAAAGATCAATTAAGTCTCCAAAAGTCATACTTAGCAATAATGCGGTTGCAATCACAATATCAATTGCAAAATCGAAAGACCCAATGCGCTCAAAGGAACATACTGCCTCTAAATTAATTATTTTTAATCAAATTAGTACTAATCTCTTTTAAAACGAAACATCTAGTATGGTCTAGAACATGCTAGTATTAATAAATGTGACATTATTACACTGTCTAATAGACTATTACAAAAGATATTATTTTTTCCCCGACTGCGTTCTATGTACTTCTTCAACTGAACTAGTTCTATGTACTTCTTCAAAAGCTTAATGAAACTCATGGCAGCACAAGTATGTTTCTTGAAGTGCATGAATAAAATCTGCATGTGGAAAATTCCCTTTTCGAAGCCTATTTTCTTTGTATTCTTCGTATATTATTTGTAGATTTTTTTATATGAAGATCAACAGACAGGCCGACGGTCCGCTTGATGGTAGGTGGCTACCGTCGCCTATAACACAAACAAGCCACAGGTGCTAAATGCGCATAGGGCAGTTAGTTCTGGCATCCCTTACTCGCTCACCGAAACATAACAGCACACATACTGTTATTTCATGATGTTCTTTTATAAGGGAATGGTAAGGCGAGTCAGACGGACTGCCCAAATGCCAAATGCTCCCCAACCAGACCGAAGCCAACTTTGAGAAGTTTATTTTCAAAGTTGACCCTAACACCCAATCGAACCCTGACACATAGTCTTAAGGTAAGCACCTGAACCACTCATCCAATGAGCTCGTCAGAGAAAGTTTTTGTGATGCTCACGAAATATTTTCAAATATTTACAGCGTATGCCATCAATGGTGGCTGGTCCGTCTGGGACGGCCGCTGGACCTAGTGTGGCACCTCCACAACGAACCTACATTTGGAGTGGGGTGCTAGAGTGGATGGAGAAAGGGAAGTCACCCGACCAGAAGGTCACCAAACATCTGCCTTGTCAGGTATCGTATCAAATATGCCACGGCCCGGCTCCGGCACGGGGTGTAACATGAATCATTCTTTTGGGTAGTCCTTGTTTAATTGATCTTCATTCGTACTAATTGAGATTTTATTATTATCAATAAACTAATTTCTAGAAAAAACTCAAAAATTAAGGCTCATCAGAGCTTATTTTTGGGTAAAATAAAGTGCTAGCTATAGTATCTAAAGTGCTTATGCCTACTATTTAAGAGAAACCCTGACCTACTTTTAAAAAATTAATCCTATTCAAGTAAGCAAATGAATATGCCCGAATTGCCAAAGAGCTTTTGCTGAATGGCATGAAACGTTACGTTAGTAGTGGCAGGGCACAAGTCTTATATTGGGCAGCCCCAGTGAATGATGGAGGGATGTCGAAGTCCAATGCCCTATCCTCTCCTTGTCCCTTATTATTTATCCTATCTAGATTTTGTTTTGAAGCCACCTACATAAAAAATATTTTAATGGATTTTTTTGCATCGTTTCTAACATTTTAAAAGTAAGAAAAACACTTCGGCGCGTGCTATAAACGTAATAAAAGTTACTCGTTGATGATATCGTACCTGAATACAGTGGCGTGAGTTTCATAAAGAAAAAAAAGACACTGCCTACCCTACGTAACTCAGATAGAAATGTTTATAATCTTGTTCTGATACATAATTTATTTTTTATTTTTATTTTTAATTTAACTGTGGTACACAGTTTAGATATACTATAAACTCAATGAAGTTTCTAGCGTACACCTGAGTTGTCTTCAATGGCAGAAATATAAACAGAATTTTTGTTACAAACAAATACAGACAAAAGTAATAAGTAAATATTTGTAGGTAGATACAACTTTAATACACTATAATACAACAAACCTGCTCGTCCCACTCTAACATGCAGCTAACACATAAGTGCATCTTTGTTGACAACAAGAATGCACACTTTCTACAGGTTTTAATTTTATTAATCTTTATTTTAATAAATATGTAAACAATGTTATAAATGTAATTTAATATTTTATCTATAGTTGATTCAATATAAGGATAAACTAAATGTAAACAAACCGAACGCAGGTCACGCAGTTCATTTTTGAAAGTCGTATGTTTATTAAAATGTATTAAAATTTTTACAATAGTCCGGTAAATATAACAAATTAATAATATTATTAATAATACAGTGCTAGTGAAAACAATAATACTAAATGTACCTTCGGTCTTTTCTTTTTTGGAGAACTGAAGTCTTTGGAAGTGCTTGGCTCCATGATAAACAATAAATACTTAATAACAATATAAAAACCTAAACAAAATTTTAACAAACAAATTAACCTAAACAATCAACAATAAGCTTAAAACATAACAAATAATAACAAATAACTGGAACTCCAAACGAATGTAATAAATCGAATGCTCGCTCTGAGATCGAATGCATCGAAAAAATGTTGGTGTCCCCTAGCGGGGGTCGGTGTGTCCTTGAATACGTGCTATGAAAAAGAACGAAGAGCGCTTGCCGTTATTGTAACTACACTTGATAGAAAAGGATAGATATAAAGTTGCACGTACCACCGGTTTAAAAGGTTTTTGTTTACTAAAAGTTCACGCATATGTTGAATGGACTTTACGTATTTTTACTTACTCTCAACCTATCGGTAATTATTAATTAGCTCCATCTGTCGAGTGTGGGTGGTATCATCACAGTATCGTATATAAATTGACACTACACTTTCGTTCGCATTGCGCTGCACTAGCGCCGCTGAGGGCCTAACGGGAAACACACAAACTATTCGTGTCAAAATGTTTATATGTGTGCTCTCATGCTCTGTATCATGCGTATAATAGGTGATCATGCGATGATCAGCAATGGATAAACAAAATGTAAAAACATGTATTTTCTCTGTACAATTTTATTTTTTAACAAGTTTAATTAGTTTTTTTTTATGTAACCAATGTAAATAGTGAGAATAATAAATATTCTGATTTAAGAAAGTCACATAATTAATTGCTACCCTATGAATTTTATTGCTCATATATTTTTGATAGGTATTTTTATTGCTTAAGAAAAAGGGATGCGGATGAAGTCGTGAGCAAAAGCTATTATGAAATTGAATAATCCTTATATCTCCTAACGGGATCGACCTGCTATTGCTTGCGTTCAAAGGTGACGGCGGCCAATCTATAGGTTAAGTCTTAAGATGCCTATAGCCTATAGATTAAGCCATTTTTATTTGAACAGGTTTCAGCAAATTCGAAAGACATAGAGCCTGAGCTAAAGGTGGACACATGGCCCAACAAACTCCTAATGCAGCTGATGCCTAAACAACTGATCAGCAATATCGGTGGACAATACCTCAAGGATAGCAAGTCTGTGTTGTTCCACTTGCAACCAAATGAAGCTTTGGATGCACTAACGAAAGTTATGGTTAATGGGTTTGTGAGTATTTTTTAATATTACTTATCTGTATTTCTTATTGATTGCATTTTATAAAAAGCTTTTTGAAGTGAAAACTTCTTTAGGCACGTTGGGCATGATATGCGGTATGGCATTGGTATGGGGACGCGTTCTCGAATAGCGGCCATGTGGAATCGAATAGGAGTTTAAATATGAAATTGCCGTTCAAATTCAAGTAAATTAAAATTAAACCTGCATGGTGCTAGATTTCAGAGTGAACCTTTTTTCAAACGAAAAATAAACATTTTAAATTATAAAAAAAACTAACGCCCGCAACAGAAACTTCTCGTAATGTCGTTTATGTGTTTGGAGAGGATACAGTTAACGGACGCACCATGCGTTTTTTGTTTAACCGCTCTCATAGTGGAAATTTCGACTATGAATGAACCACTTAGATCAGCCACTAAGGTAAATAACGATGAATTGAAAGTGATGGTGGAAGCCGATCCGTATAAAACTACCAAGGAATTAGCGGCGTGGTTTCATATTAGCATACCCACAATTTTGACTAATTTGCAGAGAGCAGCGCGAGTGGAAGCTTGTCTTATCTTGTTATATAAGTTGCAAAAAGAAAAATTCACGCCGGTAGTGGGTCGCTAGTTTCATATATTCGGTTATTGATGTAGTCTGTTAATCCTTTGTGACGTTTTAAGGCTGGATGCGTCCATTTTTCGCCCATGTCGTCACCGCCGCAATGTGACATCAAGGTGCTTATATTGCTGTACACTCCTGACAAGAAGGCCTACCTTGGCTTCATACCCAACAACCAGGCCACTTTCGTCGACAGGCTTCGGAAGGTAAGTCTTTCACCTGCAAAGTAACCTTCTGGAAAGTATTTTCCGGTAACATTTTAGTACCTTTTTGGGAACATAGTAAAGTTTCGGAAGGTAGCCTTTTAGTAGTGGCGGGGCACACTGCGTTTCGCAGTCATTTGGAAACCCGTCTGGCGGCAGTGACCACTCCCTCACAAACCATAGTGAAATAACAGCTTGTATGCTGTTGTGTTTTAGTGAGTGAGTAAGGGATGCCAGAGCTTATTTTCCCTATTCCTTCTCCTTAATCCTACTATGGTCCGCAGCGCCTGCGGCGTTGATTGTATTGTAGACGACGGTAGCCACCTACCAATCAAGTTGTCCGTCAGACTGTCGGACCTTAATATAAAAAAAAACCTTTCTGATATCGATAGCACATAATTCGAATACATTTAATGGCTGAAATGGGATGCGGCACCAATTAAAATTACTAAATTGTAGTTTATTTGTAAAATGTTTTTGTTAAATTTAGATTATTATTAATATAATTTTTCGCCAATTGAAGGAATAATGAAAGATACCCTAGATAGAAAATAATAGAAATTCCACATTTTGTTATCACGTGATGATTAAACTAATTGAATTGACACTTTTGTGCCTATTTTTACTTTCCTCCTTAGATGTATGATATTTATTAATTATCTTGTTTTATTATTATTTATTGCCTGCGACTTCGTCAGCGTTGAAAAATGAAGGATGTGTTATAAATTTAACCTGTGTATAGGTGTATCTGTGTCGCATCATAGCTCCCAAACTGATGTACCGATTTTTTTTGTTTGTTTGAAAGCTGACGTGATCGAGATTGTTCTTAGCTATAATTTACGTAGATCTGATCAGGCGTTGGAAGATCATCAGCTCATTTCCTAGCTGACGAGGGGATCTCGTTAAATTCCACAGATTGATTGATTTGAAGTTGATGTACTGTTACTTCGGTGGTATTTCCATGACATGGTAATCTTGACCTAATGCTGTAGCATCACGTGGTCTGCGGGATATCCAACTCGTACAACAATTTTAGCGTATTTGCGCTCATTAGAACGTTCGGGGGTTAAATTATAATTTTTGATTTTAACTTGTCACTTTATAAGGGAATTGTTCAACATTTTCAGGTGATTCAGCAACAGAAGATAACTCAAATAATAAACAAGCAGCAAATGCCGGCGGGCACCGCTCCTACCGGAATGCCCGGGGCTATGCCGGCGTCCACTATGGCTGGTTAGTATGCACGCAATGCTCGCTTTGATAGCAAATTAGTTTTCCTAACAAACATCATACTTAGTAGTGGCAGCGCACGCTGTGTTCCACAGACAACTGAGCAACCAGTCTGCATTATTATTTAGGAGTTTCATTAGAAATGACTTTGAAAATATTATAATAGAGTACATAAAATAAATGTATTATGTACATAATATACATAGTATAAATGCGACTGAACTGCACTTGGTGGACTTAAAATTGTGTTTATACGCAATAATGGTAAGCATATACAGCTGTTCGTCCCAGTAACGAATCCTTTCATAGATTAGTCAAGTACAATTAGTATTTTTAGATGGAAACAATAAATGTGCAGTTAAATATTCCACATTAAGAACTGCTTTCCCCTGAAGTACGAGTATTTCTCAGTTTATGGGTCAGTGTGTAAAATAATTATGGACGTTGTACAGCTATTGTACAGACAGACCACTGATGAGCCCATTTCTGCGCCCCCGGACGGAGCAACACTAACCGCCCCTATTCACCTCCCGCAGCAGGCAGTCAGCGAGGGGCTTCATATCAGAAGCATCCCATAACCTTTTCTCTGCAGCACAACCTGATCTTGTCACCGCTTATCTCTATGGCATTATGGGTGGGCGGCCCTAAGGTGCCGTCTCTCACCGGCCAACGAGCGGTGACCGGCAGTTGGAGCCTCCCAACCGTTGCTTCGCCACTAGCTCCGATGATCGGAGTACACTCGCGTGTATTTTCTTGGTTCCTCAGTGACAATCCGATCAGTCAGGATTGCCGAGGGTATACGACAAGGTCCTAGCACACTTAGCTACGCAGTGTGCCCTGCCACTACTAGATTGAACTGTATTATTGTTATTATAATATTATTATAATTAAAAGTGTTCGGGGTTTGTATTTCGGTAGGCACTGCTGGCATGGGTTCCACGGGGATGTCTGCGAGTGGAGGAATAGGGGGAGGGATGCAGGGGGTGGCAGGGGTGAGCGGAGTCGCGCAAATGCCAGTCCCTGGCTCCACCCAAGGGATGGTCCAGTCGCAGATGCAACAGCATCCTCAGGTACTGCGAATACCTCACTATGTTTCATTTTAATGCTCTATATGAGTTAAACCTAAGCATTCAAACAATACACAGTATTCTGATAATTTTTTTTAAGATATTCCGTCGCATTTCGCATTTATATTTCATCATCATCAATCAACAACAATGTATCCACTTCAGGGGCACAGGCCTACCCTCTCAACAAGGGCGTAACACGCTGGCCCAGTGCGGGTTGGTGCACTTCACATGCGCCTTAACTTTCTTCTTTGGCGTATGCAGGTTTCCTCACGTTGTTTTCCTTCACCGTTTGAGAGTAGCCAGTAAATGCAATTAAGTTTTTAGGAAAAGGAAACCGTTGATACACGGCATGGCCGGGATCGAACTCGGCCTCTCGACATGATAGGCCGCGTCTTTCCCACTGCGCCACCGACGCTCTTGTTTACATTTATGTATTTTAAATGTAATTTGACATTCCTGTCAAATAGCATTTAAAATCGTAGAAATGTGAGGTAAACACACAATTTTCAAAATGACGCCACAATTTAAAAACAAGTGACAATCAGATGATACAAACTGCCATAGACTACAAACTTCTACAGCCAAAGAGTTCCATTTTCAAATGTTGTAATACTTTTTAATTATTATTTATGTAAGTAGCCAGTTCTGGAAATATATAGAGTGTGCCCTATTTATTTTATAATTATTGTTTCTTGTGGAGTCCGAAGAATAGCCGTTTAAGACATATTACCGATCTTTATACATGTAACCTGTAGGTTATTGATCCCGTTAAGACAGCGATAACATTATTGTTTCCGGTGATTTCAGGGTATGATGATGGGTGGCGGTATGGGGGGTCAAGTCCCCCCCGTAGGTGGCAAGGGCCCGCGGCCGGTGACACAACTGGACGGCTTAGAGGCGGCGCGACAACAGAACTTGGAGAAGATCCAACATTTACAACAAACCCTCGAGGCTGCACAGCAACAGGAGGCACAGTTCAAATCGCAGATGGACATTATGTCACATCTACACGCGGCCCAACAGCAGGAGCAGCATTTTAAACAATTAGAGGTAAATGGATTTCTTTTTTTTTTAAGGCTGACGGATAGGCTGACGGTCCACTTGATGATAGCTACCGTCCCCTATAGCACGAGCAACGCCAAAGCACGCATACGCTTTTGCAATAAGGTTCCAAGTCATATATAAAACCATTATACAAATTTTAAACTGAGGTAAATCTCAAGTTATGTAGAAAATTTGATTATGTATCATAGCAAATTTTTTGCATATAATATTCACAAACCTTCCTCGTTTATCTTCCATTACTAAAAACCATCTCACAAAATGCATTGTTTATGTTTATAACTAACAGCGTCCCGCCCCCGGCTTCGCCCGGAATGCAATTTTATATATATATGAACATTCCCCGTTTATCCCTCTTTCCATTAGTGAAAACCGAATTAAAATCGGTCTACCCGGTCATGCGTGATGCTGTGACCAAGGGAAATAGGGATTCATTTTTATATAGAGATTTTATAGTTATAATTTAATTTTATAACTATAGTCGCCGTCACGAGAAGCTATACGAACATTCAGAGGTTCACAACATTTGGATCGGATAATAATTATACACAACAATTACTCAAAACGACATTGATTTCTAACTAATAAAAACCAAAATTAGTAATAAAATCCGAAATATAATCTAATCCGCAAAAACAACAAGCAATCTCATGCGAATTTTAAACACGAATGATTGCGTCAAAATTGCGGACCAAATGTTTTACGTTCGCTTCTTTATTTATAACCCAGTCAAATGGAAGATATTTTTTTAAAAGATGGGTTTGCTCTTGATCAGCATCTATCCAAGTAAGAAAGATGAGGCCGACGATGGAGCGAGCTCACTCAGAAGATGCCTTTTCACTCGAACCTTGACAAGATTTGGGTTGTATGAGCTCGGAAATACAGACGCCGGCAGAGAGTCCCAATACTTAGCAGTGCGCATTATAATAGATGTTTTAAAGCGCTTGGTCCGAATTAGAGGGATTTCGGCAAGATGAGGGTGATAACCAGCCGTACGTCTGCATGTCCGATAGAAGAAAGAGGAAGGCGGTATGTTCTCATGCAGCTCCCGAGCACACTCTCCGAAGTACATCTCATAGAGTACACACAGACAGGCAATTTTGCGTTTATGTGCCAGGCTCTGTAGCTTAGTTCTTATTAAAGTGCCGTCGCCAATGAGCTTCCTAGCTCTGCGATCCACCGAGTCGAGTGTGCGGCAAGTTGATATTTTGCTGAGCCATCCTAAAGGTGACAGCAATACTCCATGCAAGATCGGACTTGTGCCTTGTACAAAAAGAGAAGCTATCCAGATGTGAAGCATCACTTCACCCTATTTAGGATGTCCAGCTTTTTGGCTGCTACTTAGGCTTTGGACTCGATAGAAGTACTCAAGTTGAGATTTGAGCACAACCTCATGCTAAGAAGCTCGAGTACATTGTCCACAGGTACGGATGCACCTCGGAAAGTTGGAGCCAAGTTGCTTGCAAGCGTCGAAGTATGCGCTATATTGACAGATACGTTCCTTGATAATTGCCCGTGTGGCAAGTTTGCTTGTTTACATCATTTACAGCTTCTCGTGATATAATATAATCTAGGCGACAAGGTCATTGTTAAGGCGCAACGGAAAACGGAATGCTAACTAGACCTGGGGATCTAGCCAAGATGCAAACTGTTGCAAACGCTTCCTTTGCGTACTTACGAAACGAAAGAAATAAAGCCCGGTGATTGGTTGTTGAAGTTACAACTATTACAACAACCAATCACCGGGCTTTATTTCTTTCGTTTCGTAAGTACGCAAAGGAAGCGTTTGCAATAGTTTGCATCTTGGCTAGGCCCCCTGGGCCCTAATTTACTAACGCCACTTAGCGATAAGGTAAGGCAAAAGCGTGAAATCATAATTGCCATACAGAATCAAGGCCCTGTTTGTGGCAAACACGAAAATCCAGAGATTTGCCAAGTACAGTCCCGGGATTTCGGGGTCAGAAAACGTCGGGATCCCAGGATCCCGAATCCGAATTGTATTCTCTATATGCAATAAATAATATTTTCACATGGACATTTTTGTTCATTACAGGAGCAGCACCGTAAACAGCAGTTGCAGCAACTGCAGCAACAATTGCGCGGGGGTGTGGGTGGTGTGGGCGGAGTGGGGGGAGTAGGAGGGGTGGGATCCGGTCCACATCCGCCCCGAATCATGCGACCCATAATGCCCTCCAACCCAGGGCTCAGACATTTATTGCAGCAGGTATTGTATTGTCGAATTGTGCCAGTTTTGTGATATTTTTTCTTGCCCTTCTTGTAACTACACTTAATTCGGCTTCGCTGGCGATTTTGGTCACTGAATGACTAAGAATCTATCCATAAAGCAACATGTCGACGAGGAGTTGAGAATAGTCCGCGTACAGCGCTGAACGCGACAAAACAGCGCTGTTCACTGCGGTTAGCATGCGAACGACAAAATACACTTGTCCTCATTTTCGCCTGTTTGGCGCGAAAGCTGAATAGATTCGGAAACCTGAACGGATGCGTGCGCATCTCATACAATACTCGTGTTTTCTATGAACAAAATCTGAATTGAGCTTGAAAAAAAATGTTGTTATAAAATTTTCCATTCTCTCACCGGAACCCTTTTTATATTGCTTGCATTTTAATAAAGCATAGAATTTACAGTTTCATTTCTACTTTATTTAGTTAGGGTATATCAGAATTACTAACATCTAACATAGAGTTCTAAATTCTTGTATAGATACATAGAATTTAGGAGCATTTTTTTAATATTAGCTTTACAAGTAGACAGCTTTGTCTTATTAATGACTTATTAAAATACCTTTTCCCTTCCCCTCGTATATTTTAATCTTGCCCTATACGAGATCGTGTTCGATTAAAAAATGTCAATTCTCGAGTAATAAATGTAATTTTTATTTAAACAGTTAAAAACTAAAACATTTTAAACTTAATAAATTACTTGATTTTGAAATATAACTAAATAAAGTAGAAATTACGCTTTAGAACATACCTTGTCTAACAAAATCTTCGGTATAATGTTTCTACTTAAACAATGCAATTACAAACCTTATTCCTCTTTCTCTTTGCTTTGTGCATGATTGAGTTCTGTAATAATTACTTTTTTAAATTAGATTCTTTGCAAAACTCTGTCAATTTTATTGCAAACCTCAATGTTCACTCAGCGAAATTATGAGAGGTCGCGATTTAGGAAAAATATACTTACGTAAATCTTTTTTCCAACATTGAGGATTTCTTTTTTTTTTTAAATTTGTTGGTCAATTGTATTTAGTTTTGTTTGAAGTATTGTTAGTTTAGCAGAGTCTATCGTTCCTGTCGAAAAGTCTCGAAAAAAAGTTTTATTTTTTAATTTTATTTTAATTTTAAACATAACAGAACTCATTCCTCCACAACTGTTTGATTTGACGCTTCTATTTCTATTGTATCGCTTTTAGCAACAGCAGCCGCCGCGAGGGCCTCGTCCTCACATGTGAGCCCCTCACTCACCACCCATGACTCACGCCTCACGCCTCACCTCGCACACTCACGCACATAAGTAATGCTCACTCATTTCTATATCACTTCTCTCTAATTAAAACGTGGTTACATTTGTATCGCCATCTGAAATTTTAATCGTCATATTGTATAGTTAAAACCGCGGAGAATAGTAGTTAGGAGGATTATTTGTTATGAATGTATGAATTGACGTAGTTCATGAAGCCACCGTAAATAAAATACTACCATATGTAGCTAACTTACCGAGCGAAGGTTTAGAAAATAATACATAGACAACCCATTAAGGGTTAAATTGGAATAGCTCTGAAAAGAGCTTTTTATCAGTGTGGTTTTGTATATTTATTTGACCACTATCGCTGGAATCACGACGGAAGATTAATGGGAGTCAGCAGCAGCCGTCACAGCCAACGCTTCGGAATTTCAACGATATTGATTGGCTTCTCGATGTCAGCTGCGCGGCGCAAAAGGGCAAAATACCTACGCGGCTCATATTTATATTGTCGCATCGCTGCAAGTGTGCGCGCGGTGATACAAGCAAGCATTACACTTACACCGCGGTTTTGCTGTCTCAGGCAACAGGTATACGTCGTTGCATAGCTAATACCTATCGGTATACCAATGTAAAGACTGTATATTAATAGGGTAATTTAAGAATTAAAGACATTCCTGTACATACACCTACAGAGTATTATTACACCCACGTAATCGCCAAACACAGCGCTACACCCAAATGCTAACATTTAATGGTGGCAGAACGATGGTCCTCCTTACCTCTATTCTACATGGTTAAAATCAAAGAACCAATTAAGATACCAATATTGTAATTAAAATATTCATGAAACACCTTTTTATCGTCAGAGTGTAATATGTTGGCAATTTTCAACATTTTTCGATTTATCTACAAAAAAAAATAAAAAAATAAACGTGTGGTCAATACAAAATACAATCAAGCGAACACTGAGTAAAGAGTGCAACGTGCATTTGCGATGGCAACTGCATTATGAATATTTTTGTGGTTACTCAAAAATACAATTTTTTTATTTAAAATACTTTTTGATATTATATGTATATTAAAGTTTCGATGGTGATATGTAACACGACTAATTGAAGTCTAAAACTCGCTACTTACTCTTAAAATAGCTTTGCAAGTCTTTGCAAAGGATATAGGATCTTTGCATGCTCTGTGATAACCTAAGGATCGTTGCATACTAGCGCATTGTCGAGACCTATTGAAGCGTCAAATTCTTCGTGATAAAGCGGAGTTGCACGAAGGAGGGTTTGTTCAGTTGCACAAGGACGAATGCGCGCGTGCTTACTACTGCGCACGTGAGGTTTCATTCGATTCGCGTGAATCCGCCCAAGTTAGTTCGAATGCGCGCGCAACAATCGATGTCAACTACTCGCAAACGCGCATACACGCGTTGGGTGAGTGGTTAGAATGCTCGCCTTAACTCTCTGTTCTAGGTTCCGGGGTTCTATTCTCGGCAGGGTCAACTTTAAAAATGAACTTTTCATATTTGGCTCTGGTCTGAATCTAAAAGTAGTGGCAGGGCACACTGCGTTTCGCAGTCATTTGAGAAGCCCGTCTGGCGGCAGTAGCCATCCCCTCACAGTAGACCACCGTGAAATAACAGCACGTGTGCTGTTATCGGTGAGTAAGTAAGGGACGCCAGAGCCCATTTTCCTATCCGATCCCTTATCATTAGTCCTAATGAAATCGGCGGCGCACTTGCAGCAGCTGTGGTGCGCCTGTCGCCACCTACCATCAAGTGGACCGTCAGCCTGTCTGCTGATCTTAACATACATAAATTTAAAAAAAAACACGCGCGCCTTTTTTTATCACGATAGAAATGTGTGCCCATCGAGAGACGGGTTGATATACCATGTAAATTTTTAGATTGACGCTTCGACGCGATTCGACTCTGCGCTACTATGCCCCGACGCTTGTACAATTTTTTAATATACAAACATTATCTAGGCTAGGATAGCGGTTAACTTGAAGTTAATGCAAATTTTGATGCGTTATGTATCGTGTTTTAGGCCTCGATTGTAACAGTGCTCGTATTTTTTTTTTCTATTAGTAACATAATCTAGTTAAGAGGTGATGTTTCCGCTCATGTTCTCGCTAAATTATAACCGTCGACAACGTGAGCACATAATTCCTCAAAATAATTGCTTATGTGATTACTTCTGCTAACCATTAACCCACAAAAAGTGCTATATAGCGACGTTGTTACTTAAAGGAGCCTGTGTGCTGTTTTGTTTCGATGAATGAGTAAAGGCTGGTTTACACGGGATAAGTAATTGACATTAGATTGGAGGCAAGTCAGTACTGACCTAGTGTAAATTGATTTGGAGTCAGTACAGCGCTATAGCGTCGGTGCTGACTTCAATATTCCCGCTTGGATATTTTGAAGTCAGTCCACTCCTTTTTTGATTTTTGAAGTCAGACCTTGTCTAAACGACCAAGTCAGTACTTGTTCAGTCACTGGCGCTACGTTGTTGGGCGACGACGCTTCGTAATTTAAACGAAAATGGGGCGAAAATTAAATCAAATTAAACCGCAGGATCTTCAATTGATTTAACAACAAAGCAGATCCTCAAGTTCCTTTTCTGCTGTCTATCCATTTTCTTATCCAAACTCGTTCCTTTTTAGATACATATATCTCTTTTCTAACCTTTCTGTAAACTCTTCCAACAGCAGATTGGTGCAAATTTTCAATAAAGAATTTAATCGTTGTAATCGAATTCATTTTTGTCCACTGACTTCAATAACGTGCGTACACCGCGAAGAAGAAAGAAGCATTTTTGTCCACAGACTTCAATACGACTAATGACTGCATGTAACAGCGCCAGCACTGACGCCTATTACTGACCCCTAACTTACCGTGTGTAATAGCTCTCTAAGAGATGCCAGAGCCCATTTCACTATCCCATTTCTTTAATGCTACTAATATAGTTGGTAGCGCACTGAAGCACCTTTTGCTTTGTTTAAGTTTTAGGCGACGGTAGCTACTTATCATCAGGTAGGTCGTCAATCTGTTTGACGCTCTTAATATAGAAAAAAGATATTGTGTTACCTGTAAAGAGTTCGATATCGCACTTTTTGTGAACCGACAAGTATGTGTTTTCTCGATGATGAGTTAGATGTAGTGGTTAACCTGCCCGTGACTAACCTGCAACAGACGTCACAAGATGGCGGCTTTAGTGACGATTTTTATCCCTAGTGGCGCCACTGTGTTCAATTGTGTTGTGTTGTCAACATTATTAAGAATCAGCTCTACCTCATGAACAAATATATAAACTCGCGAGCAAAATAATTGCATCACTTTATATTTTATCGTGCCCACCTAATAACTTTGTTAATCTTTGACAAAATCTGAAAATTGTGGTACCAAATGAAAGCTGATAATGTAACGCATTAGAAAATGTGTAATTCGGATTCATTTTCAAGTCCAAGGACTGAAAAAACTCGGAATCCTGAAAACAATCGCAAAATGCATAAAAATGAATGTAGGAAAACTGAGAATGAAAGGACAATTTTTAGGAACCAAACAATTTACTGTGAAAATTAATACTTGGTGTTGCCACCCCTAGCCTTTTTCACACAATTCAGGCGTCTTTTCATTGACCTAATCAACTTCCTGACGTAGTCCTGAGGTATGGCATCCCACTCCTCCAGCAAGGCTTCCTTCAGCTCTACAACATCGGATGGGGCAGGATTCCGCTTCCGAACCCTCCTCTTTAGGCAGTCCCACACATTTTCTATAGGATTAAGGTCCGGACTCATCGCTGGCCTATTCAAACACGTTGAATGGTTGCTCAAAGACTAAAATTTTTATTAAGAGAAAATCCATAGACAACAGACCATACACAAATATATTTTGATATTATTTCTAACACCTTCACTTATCAAAATAATCTAAATACTACGTATACCTAATTTCTTAATGAAATAGTTGTGCTTTGCACAATTTAAACCTTTTGTAAGCAGGTCTGCTGGCATTTCAGAAGTTGACAGATAAACTATCTTTACAAATTTGTTAGCAACTGCTTCTCTAACAAAGTGGTGACGCACATCAATGTGCTTGGTTCGTTTATGGAACAATGGATTTTCTGTCAGCTTCTGAGCCCCCTGATTATCATTGTACAAGGTTATTGTATAATTACAAAAATCCACAATCTCATTCAACAAGTTTCTTAAATATATAGCCTCCTTACAAGCCTCAGTTATCGCCATATATTCGGCCTCCGTACTGGATAAGGCTGTAGTCTGTTGTTTCTTACATTCATAGGAGACAACAGATCCTGAGAACTTGAAGTAAAAGCCTGTATATGATTTCCTATCTAAAGTATTGGAGGCCCAGTCGGCATCAACAAAACCTTCTAAGTTACAATCATCTTTACTAAACATTAGCCCATAAGATTTAGTTTTACTTAAATATTTTAAAATTCGTTTTGCATGCCTCCAATGCGTGAGCGTGTAACAATTATTAAATTGACTCAAATAACTTACACTATATGAAATGTCTGGGCGAGTTAAAACACTTAAGTACATCAAGCTTCCCAATAGTTGTTGGTAAGGATATTGTTTACAAACTTCAACACCTTTTTCTAGCTTTAAATTACTCTCAATGGGAGTATCAACACCATTACATTTTGTCATATTGAATTTACTTAAAATATGATCTACAAAATGCTTTTGATCTAATGAAATACAACCATTCTCATACATTTTTATTCTAATGCCTAAACATTGTTTTACCTGCCCCAAATCTTTAATCTTAAATTTTTGCATTAGTTCACTTTTAATCTCGTTTACCATATCATTACAATTATGAAAAATAAAAAAATCATCTACGAATATTGCTATTATAATCAGCTCCTTTTTACACCTTTTTTTATATATAAACATGGTTCTAATTTTGAATTAACAAAGTTGGACTTTATTAAACAATCATTTACTTTTATATTCCAAGCCCTGGCTGACTGTTTCAGACCATAAATTGCTCGTTTTAGCTTAAGTACACAATTTTCGTTACAATTTAAGTTAGGAGGAGCTTGCATGTATACATTTTCGTTCAGGTCACCATTTAGGAACGCTGTAGTGACATCCAAATGAGTAATTTTAAAGTTAAGTTTTACACTTAAAGCAAATAAAAGTCTTAATGTAGAATAACGCAGCACTGGTGAGTATGTCTCGGTATAGTCCACACCTTCTTTTTGAGTAAAGCCCTTCGCAACCAGTCTAGCCCTATAACGCACTTTATCATCACTTTCGAACTTTTTTTCAAAAACCCATTTACACTGCACTACTCTATCAGCTTCTTTCCTGTCAACGATTTCCCATGCTTGATTATCGTCAAAAGCCTTCAGTTCTTCTGTCACCGCCTGTTCCCACAGTTCCTTTTCAGGTCCACTCATTGCTGCTTCATAGCTGAGTTCTTCACCACATGATTCGAGCTCGTCCACAATACAGAGACTTGCTTGACCGTATCTTTCTACTGGCTTTCTTATTCGCTTCCCAAGTTCCATATTTTCATCTTCTAATGTTAACTCGTCATCACTTTCATACACTGATTGATATGAATCATCTTGGGAACTCGACGGGTCACAGATGTACGTAGGATCATTTGCATCTAAAACTGAATTTTCTGATAAACTTTCTTCTACTACTGAATTTTCTGATTTTTCCTCTTTTTTTTCTTCTTCGTTATTTACTACTACCTGAGCTGTGTTTGAGTTTTCTTTCTCTATAATAATAACATCCCTGCTCGTAGTAATCCTTTTTGTTTTTGGGTTATATAATCTGTAACCTTTTACGTTATCTGGATACCCTACTAAAATTAATTTGTCAGCCTTCTTATCCCATTTTTGTCTTTGTACTTTGGGAACATGCATCATTACTTTACTCCAGAATATTCTGACATGGCTCAAGTCTGGCTTCCTGCCTGTCCACTTCTCGAATGGTGTCATCATGCCTAAACTGGCAGTTGGCGTTCTATTCATTAGGTATACTGCAGTATTTACTGCTTCACCCCAAAAACATTTGTCGAGATCTGCTTCAAACAATAAACATCTAGCCCGTTCAACTACAGTTCTGTTGAACCTTTCTGAGAGTCCATTCTGTTCTGGAGTGTGAGGATTAGTCTTCTGATGGATGATTCCTGTTTGTTTTAGGAAATGTTCCATCTCTCGTGAACAAAACTCACCTCCGTTATCAGTTCTCAATACTCTTATCTTGTTTCCCGTTTGATTCTCCACCAAAACTCGAAATTCTTTGAAATGCTGGAATACTTGGTTCTTCTCCTTCAAGAAATAGACATAGGTCATTCTGCTGGCATCATCCACGAATAGAAGAAAATATTTTGCTTGACCAATCGATTTGGTCTCCATCGGCCCGCATAAATCTGAGTGTATTACTTCTAGCAGTATATCACTTCTATGATTAGCTGATGGGAAAGGGAAACGAGCCTGTTTGCCCTCACAACACACTTCACAGTTCTGGATCCGAATATCAGCTTTCCTGTCAAAAGTAACCCCTTCCACAGCACCCTCTTTCATCTTTTCTAAGGACTTACTGTTTACATGTCCTAGTCTTCTATGCCACATTGTCATGGCCGATATCAAATTCTCTGATTTTTGTATTTGTAACTTGTACACACCATTTGTTAACTTTGCAATACCAACAAGCTCATTTTCTTGATTATATATCAAACAGACTTCCTTCTTGAAATTTACTCTGTTGCCATTAGCTATTAACTGGCTGACTGATAGTAAGTTTGTTGTGAGCTTCGGTATGTACAAAACATTCTTTACAATCACATCATGCTGAGAACCATTTACACTCGTTGTTATCTGTGTTTCACCAACACTTACAACCGGCACAGTCATTTGATTTGCAACTACTATTTCTTTGTTTCCATACACAGGTCTATTTAGCAATAAACAATCTCGACTTGCCGTCATGTGTGCGCTTGCACCCGAATCGACGTACCAGTCTTCTGTACTAAAATTTCCGTTGAAAAACGCAGCACTAAAAGCATTTAAGGTTTTCTTTGTTTTTAATTCCGGGCATTGATTTTTATAATGACCCATTTTCTTGCATTTATAGCATTTTATTTGTTTACTGCTATTTGAACTGTCACTATTTGACGTTGACTTGACACCGCGGTTAGTGTTGCCACTTTTCCACCGCTGCTGTTTTGACCAAAATGCAGAATCTATTCCAGTAGTGCCCACCTCCTCACACATGTCGAGCAATTTTGTCTTGATGACGTCAGCGCTAATGGCGATGCCAGAATGCTCGATTGCCATTATCATAGGTGAAAACTTATCTGAGAGTCCCGCCAAAAGTAACGATCCAATCCACTCATCTGTGATTTCAAAACCTGTCCCCTTCAATTTCTGCGCCGTTTCAACTATTTGAGATACGTAGGATGTCATAGAATCACAGTTTTCAAGGCGGATTGAAATTAACGTTCGAAGCAAACTGATTTTTCGTTGATATCCCGTGTCATCGAACAATTGTTTCAATTTATTCCATACACCTATTACTGTAGTCTCACTCTTGATATGCGCGTATAATGAAGAGTCAATAGTCATCACTAGTTTGGCTTTGGCTTTTTTCATCTCGGCCTCACTGATTTCCGCTGGCAGGTTTTCCAAGTCAAATCCCTCAAGCAACAAAAAATTACTTGTCGCGAATGCCCAATCATCGTAATTTTCGCGACCTTTGAGTTTCGGCACATTTACTAGGTAGCCCGACGACGACATATTTCACTTTTAGGACACAATTGAATAAAATAACTTTAGATAATTTGGAAAATGTGCGACTGGACACATAACCTATTCAAACACGTTGAATGGTTGCTCAAAGTCTAAAATTTTTATTAAGAGAAAATCCATAGACAACAGACCATACACAAATATATTTTGATATTATTTCTAACATGGCCAGTCCATGGTGTCAATGCCCACCTCGCGAAGGTAGGACGAGATGGCCCTTGCGGTATGACATGGGGCATTATCCTGCATAAGGAGGAACCCCTCATCAAACATGCCAGCGTAAGGCACAACGTGCTCCTCCAGGATGTTCGTGATGTACCTGGCAGCGGTCAAACCACCGCCACGACCTCCAGAAGGCACGAAAACCAGCTCAGTTCGCCCGTCGTAGGAAATGCCGCCCCAAAACATAACGGAACCTCCTCCGTAGGCAACCCTTTCGGAGAAGCAGCACTGAGCAAATCGCTCCTCTGGTCTCCTATAGACCCTTCCTCTTCTGTCACAGCCATTCAGGCACATCCTGCACTCGTCCGAAAAGAGAACGGGGGTCCACTGCTCGATTGTCCAATTGACATGACTATCTGCAAATTCACGTCGTGCTGCTCGGTGTCGCGGCAGCAACCTGGGCCCCGTCGCAGGTCTTTTTGGTTTAAGGTTGGCTGTCTTGAGTCTCCTTCTAACTGTCCACTCGCTGACAGCCACTCCTCGGATCTCACGGAGTCGCTGCTGGAGAGCAACACCCGTCTGGTGACGGTCTCGAAGAGATGACGTGACAAGGAAGCGGTCATCCCTCTCTGATGTGCACCTTCTGCGCCCCGTTCTTGGTCTTGAAGTAAAGGCGCCAGTCTGCTGGAACCTCTGGTAAATTCTACAAACTGTAGATTGGGTTAAATTCAGCTCGGCAGCTACGGAACGTTGGCTACGGCCCTCTTGCAACAAACGGACAACGACGGCGACTTCAGCTTCAGTGGTGTCCATGTTTCCAGGTATTCTTTACAGGTAAAATATGCGGAGATTTGTACCGGTCGACTTCTGACAAGTGACTGATTACCCCCCCCCCCCCTCCTGTACTCCCGTTATATAGGCGACAAAGGGAGCTCAACTCGTGTACTTGGTAAGACGGAAACGCCCACAAACAAGGAAAATGTCTTAGATGTCAAGAAATAGGATTTCATTAAAATATTTAAAAAAAAAAACCCGTTTACAAAGTTATGCTTTGCAGACGAAAAAATGCAAAGTGATGCAATTATTTTGCTCGCGAGAGTAGATAGATAAAATCTCGAGATATTTGTCTATTGCTTCTTGCCTTTGTCACTTAGATAATAGAGAGTAATGAATTGTGTTAAAACAGCCGGTGTGTTGACGAGCCCGTTGGATGAGTGGTTAGGGTGCTTGCCTTAAAGCTCTGTTCTAGGGTTCCCGGGTTCGATTCCCGGCAGGGTCAACTTTGAAAATGAACTTTTCAAATTTGGCTCCAGTCTGGATATGGAAATCAGTGGCAGGGCACACTGCATTTCGCAGTCATTTGGGCAGCCCGTCTGACGGCAGTAACCACCCCCTTACAGAAGACGACCGTGAAATAACAGCACGTCTGGTGTGTTGTGTTTCGGTGAGTGAGTAAGGGATGCCAGAGCCCATTTCCCTATCCCCTCCTAATCCCTTATCCTTAATCCTACTGTAGTCGGTAGCGCACTTGTAGCAGCTTTGGCGTTGCTTGTGATAACACAAGCACTGCCACCTACCATCAATTGGACCGTCAGCCTGTCTGCCGATCTTACCATTAAAAAAAGGTAAACGATGCAAAATCTGCTTTTGTATACTGTATTGTTCAATAGCAGATTTATGTATTTACTTAAATACTGTTGATGAAATATTTGGTTTAGCGCCACCTATGTATTGCCTATTTTCACTAAAACGCTTGTAGTATCTAGTTGAAGGCTTATGTGGTGGTAGACCCGTAGCTGGTTTGTGGGTATGACTTTTTTAAATTAAAAACTGTTTTTAAGTCAAAACAAAATTCTTTAGAATCATCTCAAAGAAGATTGTGTTACAAGCTTGTTAACAGGCACACATTTATGATGAACTCATTGCGATTTGTTCGTTTTAATATTTAGTACCTCTGGCGACCGTGGAATATTCGTATTCACTTAGCGCCATCTAACAAAAATTTGTAGAAACAGTTGATTGTTATCATCCATCGGCAAGTAAGTACTACTTTACTTTACGAGATGGTGCTTTAAAAAAAATGTTTAAAATTGCGTTTTTACAAGAAACACAGCAATGCAGGTATACTTAAAAAGCAAAAGCTTATCTACATATTATAGAAAATTTCATTCAAATCGTTAGAGCCGTTTCCGAAATACACGAAGTAAATTAATATATTATAAGATGTTAATTCTATCTTATAGTTAGATTTTTTTTTATGTTAAGATCGGCAGACAGGCTGACGGTCCACTTGATGGTAGGTGGCTACCGTCGCGCGTCGCCTATAACACAAGCAACGCCAAAGCTGCTGCAAGTGCGCTCCAGACTACAATAGAATTAAGGATAAGGGATTGGGAAGGGTTGGGAGAAGGGATAGGGATAAGATCAAACCGGAAAGCCTCCTGACCCATTAAGCGCACTCCTTAAGATAGCAATAGAGAATATATGACTTATTTACTACATTAAAAGGTATACAGTTAGTTCAATGTGTAACTTTTTATGATGATCGGTTGAGTGTAGTAAATAAGAGAACTTATTGTTATTTTCCCATTCGCCACCACCATGTTCGTCACCAGTGGTGGCGAGTGGGATTCTTTTTCCCATTCGCCACCAGTGGTGGCAATCCAGATTTCTTTTGCAACATTTCCCGCGTTTTTGGATGATCAAAAACAAACATAAACGTGTGGGTGACGACTGGGAAAAGAAATCACATTTGCCGCCACTAGTGGTGATGGCTAATGGAAGAAATAATCCAATTTGCCACCAACTGGTACATGGTGGTGGCGGATGGGAATGTACCAACTTATTTACTGCAAACTCAACCAATCATGATGAAGTTTAGCATAGATATACTCGTATGTTCCCTGACAATATACTCGTATGTTGTCCCTACATAAAAGAATAATATTACCTTTTATCCAGAAAAAAAGTACTGTTCCCGTGGGATCATATAAAAATAAAAATTCAACGCCCGGCAAATCTGTAACAGCGATAAAGATTGAATAAATTATTGCTCATATATTTTGTTAGGCATTATTATTATTATTATTTTTAAAAGCGGACGAAGTCGCTTGCACCAACTTGTTAAAATAACTCGTTTAATGCGTTCGTTTGTCTGTTCAGCAACCGCAGTACAGGCCAGGTGCCCCTCGCCCTCCCGCTCAGCAGCAGCAGTTCGATGATGTCAACAATTACAATGATTTCCTATGAAACAACTTAAAATTGAGTTTGAATCTACGTATTACGTATCTACGTCGCAATTAAATGGCTCAAATGGCTTCTTAGACTTTCAAATTTCGTACCGATATAAATAAACTTTTTCAAATATATTGACGGCCAATTCACGTTTCAGATCGCCTGCGATCTTTTTTTATACACTATTAAAAACCTCTTAAGAGTCTTCTTTCTTTTTCGCTTCCTTTCTCGCAGTTTCTACTCTGATCTTCATTATTCATTTCTTTTTGTTAGGTACTCATTCTAGCCTATGAATTGTTTATTCATAGATATATCTTTAATTTGCACAAACACACGTCCACAAGATTATACAGCAGTTACAGTACAGAGTCGACAAGGCATGCAAATATTTTTGTATTTAATTGTAAATTTTCCTATTTTTCCAAATAACTAAAATGTTTTTATATAATAATGTAAAATTATTTAAAATCATATAAAATAATTCTGTCATTTTTAAAAAAAAATTTTTTTTGTAAATTTAGGATCCCAAAATTACTTTATTATTGGGGTGTTTATAGTGCGCTTTAATTGTCGATAAAAATTCATTTCTATTTAGTCTTGTCTACATTTTGGTCTTTGCAATAAATAAATTGCTTTGCCTAGTTATTTTGGACCCCTACTTGGGTATTTTTGACAAAATAATTCGATGTTTTATAACAGATACGCAGAAACATTGGCGTACAACAGTTTATCCAGAGTTGTGTCAAAACGTAAACTGCTAGATCCTATCGGACCATTCTCGAGACAACCCTAACAAGGGTTTAAGACATTACCCCCCATCTTATTCTAATGTAACGGTTTGTATATAAATAAATAAATAAGTAATTGAAATTAGATATTTTCAATAATTGTAAGTGTGGGTTGATAAAGATTAAATGAATTGTTGAATTTAATGTTAAATTTTAAAATCAATGAACTCGACGTTGTAAGTAGAATTTTTTTTTGCTTACAAACGTCGAGAGCCCTAAAGCCGGCCATATTAATTGATACGGCGATAGCAACGTACGCTCCTGTATTGAATGCGACGTATTGTATGATTATTTCAGACGTTGATTTCCATCGAATGGCTTTTTTATGTTATGTGGCATTTTAGTTGCTGAAACACTTTATATGTTCCTTCGATTTACGAGCGTGTCAAATGTTTGTTGGTGAACTCATAATGAGTGCAGTTTTATTTTATTACTTTATTAGAGTTATCGTAAAAGGCGTTTTATTCATTAACGAATGAATTTGAGTTTGTATAAAATGATATCTTAAAACAATTTAAGATTTTGACGAAAAATTAAAGATTGTGAGATCGCGAAGGCGCTACTAAAAGAAATCGAAAAAAAAAAGCAA
Organism: Bembecia ichneumoniformis; assembly: GCA_910589475.2. Taxonomy (NCBI): domain Eukaryota; kingdom Metazoa; phylum Arthropoda; class Insecta; order Lepidoptera; family Sesiidae; genus Bembecia; species Bembecia ichneumoniformis. The sequence goes on from OU342543.1 coordinate 5,595,471, forward strand.
ATGTGTTGATAATTATTTTGTAAAGAATTATCAACACATACCTAATGTGTTGATAATTATTTTGTCTTTTTTTTGTAAAGAGATCTTATTCCCGATTTTTCTGACTTATTAGGTTTTATGGAATAGTTTTGTAAGGATCAAAGAAGTTCAATATGGAATAGAAATTATTGTGAGTTACATGAATTTGGTATATTAGATAATGTAAGCGATTATTGTATTGAATATTCTATGGAATTGAACTTTTCGGAGAAATAAAATTTTTTTACTGGTTTTTGGTGTATTATTTACGGTTCTTATGGACCTTTAAATTAAAGGATGTTTCACGTTACAACGTGTCGTCGACGGGCCACGCACCCAAATTTGATTGTTGGCAAAAAATTATGAAGGTCCGCAATTTCTCAATAAAATTTGAAGAAATGACGGAATCACGTTTGAAAAAGACGGTTATTTGAGGGTAAGGGATTATGAAGAGATGGCCACATGGGCAAGAAAATTACATTCCAATTGGCATTGTGTTTCCCTTAGGGCCTTACTCAAATACAATAGCATATGACATATCCTGTTATTTCAGACGGGCTGCTTAAATGACTGCGAAAAATTATAACAAATATATATTTTAAATTAAATGTAAAACAGGTCCGAAAATTTTATATTGAGTAACAGCCGAATAGTTAAAATAGATTGATGAGCCCGTTGGATAAGTGGTTAACGCTCTGTTCTGGAGTTCCAGGGTTCAATTCCAGGCAGAGTTAACTTTGAAAAAATGATCTTTTCAGATTTGGCTCTGGTCTGGGTCTGTAATGTAATAGCAGGGTACACTGCTTTTCGCAGTCATTTGGGCAGCTCGTCTGGCGGCAGTAACCACCCCTTTTCAGAATAACATGTGTGCTGTTATGTTTCGGTGAGTGAGTAAGGGGGAGCCCATTTTCCTATCCAATCCCTTATCGTTAATCCTTCAAGTGGACCGTCAGCCTGTCTGCCGATCTTAACATAAAAAAAGCAATGACTTTTTGTTTTTTAATTGGTAAGAAATTAATTTCACTGCATTGCATTTTTTTAATTGAAAGACAAGAGAAATAATTGGAACTAAAAAATACTAGTTTGCCGCTGGTAACAGGGTAAAGTTAAAACTACTGGTAATTATAATTATTAAGTATATAATGGTGGATTATTGCTTACTGGTGGTTAGGGCTGAGAGTGAGGATTGAGAAACTTCTTGACAGTAAATGCCGTGTCGAAAATTTTCGCCTTCTTTATTTGTTATTTTGTTGCTACTAATATATATGGCAGTGAAGAAATAATGTTTGCGATTTTCTCCACTAGACCTGCTCTTACAAACTGATTATCTGGTTATTCTTTGAATAGTACCTAATAAAAAAACATGAGCGTGTCAGAAGTAAAACTTCTTTGGCGATCAAATATATAGTCAGCTGTAGATGTTACGAAGGAACGTTACAAGAAGCGTCACGTGGTCGTTACACTGAAAAGTCACACAAAATTCGAGCTTGAAATTTTACTCTCGCGCGCAAAGAAGTTTTTCAAAGAGTAAATTGCCAACTTTTTTTGTAAGAATTATATGAAAATTGTTCAATATCACCTAATATCTACTAGACTAGGTATCATAGTGACACTTGGAACGAAGAGGAAGGAATCCCTACCATGATTTGTTCGACAGCAGAGAAAGCGAAATGTGTGTGTTCCTTGTCCTGAGTTTTGGAACTTTAAAATTAATGGATTCTAGAAGTGGGGAGGAATCATATGAATATTCATTATTTTGTAAGTATAGAAGGACGATGTCAAGATAAACCCGCCTATCCCGTACCTAATGTTTAATTGAAAACAAGGTGTAGGTAATTTTTTTGACATTTTTTTATGACGCATAAATTATGTAGCTATGCAATATGAACAGTTCAATATGTTATTTAGCGTTTATATACTCTTTATGATGAATTAGAAATATTTTTATCGTTTTTTTTTTAGAAAAATTTGGCAAATAAAAAAGCCTACAGCAGAGCGGTTACCAATTAGGTGACGTTAACAACAGTTGTTTGGGAAATTATTATAAATAAAATAAAAATATTGTACTAATTTCTGGTTTATTTTTTAAAATTAGTAACTAAGTACATAATATAAATTACACATTTTGGTATAAAACTCTCGCATAAGTTTACAAGCCCTTATATACACACAAATTAAGGCTAATTACTATGCAAAGGAGTCACCGCGAAAACTTATTCACTAAGCATTTCAATTAGTTCAATGCGCTTTATACGTCAATTTTTTTTCCCTAAAATTATATATCGTTATTTGAAAAATTTACTTTTGTCTAATTTTTTTTTAAATCAAAATACTAGAAAAAGTCAATGCGGTTTTTGGTAACATTTTTTACGTTTAAGCGTGAAGCATTAAATGTAAAAAAAATTCCTTTAGGATATTATCACATGTCATTTAAAAAATAGAAAAATGCATAAAAGTTTTAAATTTTATTTAACTTTTCCTAGGAACATTTAAAATGAATAATAAAATATTTTAGACACAAAATGATTTTTTTATGAGATGCAAACCGGATTAAGAAAAATAATAACATTTCAAAATAACTGAAAATCAAAATAAACGATCTTACTGTACGAGAGATCACTTTGAATATTAAATATTACATTAAGAAATAATGTATAATACATTATACACAACAAATTATCTCCATATATAAAAATGAATCCCCATTTCTCTTGGTCACGGCATCACGCATGAGCGGGTAGACCGATTTTAATTCGGATTTAACTAATGAAAAGAGGGATAAACGGGGAATATTTATATATATAAAAATTGCACCCCGGGCGAAGCCGGGGCGGGTCGCTAATAAATGATAATAATATACAAATATTGTAAATATAAACTATTTTATATAACTATTTTAAACAAAATTGCATTTTTGAATGTTTTGTATTTTGACGAGACCTTCGTAATGTAATAATAATTTTCTGATGTAACTGATGTATTAATGATAGTTATAAAAAAATAAATAAAAATAGATACTTTATATATTACGTAGGTATATATTTATGTTTTATATATCTCAGTCTTTTAAAGGGGTTTTCCAAAATTTCCCAAAAAGATGTAGCCTTAACATGAGTAGGTAATACAGGATAATTGAATAATAATCTGCTTTTTTTTTAAATGTATTAACTACTTTAAAACTGCAGCCACTTTTTGGCCAATCCAATAACTACGACTCTCAATTTAAGCTTATATTTTTTGTAATTTAAGAAAATTACATATTTTTTAAGTCAAAACTACTTTGGAATCGGAAAAATGCACTAAACTCGCGCTCAGATACATATATACGTGTGTGTGCGTAGTTTGTGAATTTTATAAATAGTTCAAAATAATGTCAGTCATAGGTGAAAATTATTTTCTAGGTAACTCCTTAAAGCATTTCACATCAAAATATACAAATAAAAATCTACTGTCAAGTACATACTTAAATCAATTTAAATGTTAACGTAGAAAGATAGAACGTTAAGAAAAAAATTAAGCAAGAAAACTTTTTCCACTTCTATCGTCAATTACAATAAATCGATTGATACATTTGTTCCGTTATAAATATGTAAAAATAAATGTTACTTTAAAGTAAGTATAAATTTAATTTATAGTAAAGGTATTTGATCTCTTAAGTAGACTATGATATGTAAGTAAAATTAAGATTACTACACTACACGATTTTTTCTGGATACGTTCCTTTTTTGCGTTGAAGGAAAAAAGAAAACATCACCAAACTGTCAACAGGAACAGAGTGAATGATTTTATGTACAAAAAAAAATGAAACATCGTTTGATTTATTAATAAAGGGTAGACAAATACATTTTTTTAGTTTACTCTTTAATAATTGATTTTCATATAAGGCCGCCAGTGTACTAATTTTATGAGTAAAATTAATTATGTTCTTATAAGCAGTTCTACCCAAATCCGTTAGATGTCGCCGCTTCACCTAATTATATTTTAGTATAATAGATGACACTAACAACAGTTATATTTTTGGAGTTCACCAAGCAATTCTACTCAAATCATATAGATGTCGCCGCTTCACATAATTATATTGTAGTATAGGTAATAGATGGCGCTAACAATGGTGTTATATTTTTGGAGTTCACCAAGCAGTTCTACCCAAACCCAAAAGATGTCGCCGCTTCACCTAATCCTATTTTAGTACAATAGACGGCACTAACAATAGTGTTATATTTTTGAAGTTTACCAAGAAGTTCTACCCAAACCCAAAAGATGTCGCTGCTTCGCCTAATTCTATCGTAGTAAAATAGATGGCGCGTTCATTAACCCTCTTTTCCTATTGCATAGCAGACAATCGTGGGGAATGACACACACACTTTTTTTTTTCAATATTTTCATTATAACGATAGAAAATAATACATTTATGATAGTGCATACATAATTCTAATTAATAGATAAAACTTCATAATTTTTTTTTGCTGAAGCACAATAAAATAGAAAACTTTAATGTTTTCTAAAAGTTTTTAAAGCCAGCGCCAAAGATTTTTTTTTAAATTAAAACATTTACCTAAAATTAGTTCACAAAAAATGCATATTTTTAAAATAACCAATAAATAACTAGTTATTTTGTTCAACAGCTTGTTTTTCGGCTTCATTACTCGCAATATTTTTAAAGAATATAAATTACTAGCGACTCGCCCCCGGTTTCGCACGTTCTGCATTTATTTCTGTAAATTATATCCACAAACCTGGCTCTTTCCACTAGCGAAAACCCTATTCAAATCCGTTGGTTTATTTAGAAAAAGTTAGCGGTGGAACTGAAAGAGGCGGACAGCGTCTTTATTTCACCTGAAAGCAAGAAAACTTCCAAGCTTAACATAATCTCAGAAACCGCCCTTCACTTAAATTTAATCACAATAAAAGAAAACTAATATCATCCTGCAATATTTTGTGGCGTAATTAGTGACAAATGGTATCGATGGTCAAGAATTTTTTGACGTCATTTATCCAATTTAAATAAAATACCTTTGAATATTTCGCAGTTCACCTATTATGATTTTACGACTAAATAAAAATAAAAAATGCGTGCAATAAAAATGGAATGAAAAAAATTATAATTAGTCAATGTAATCACTAAATGATGATGATGTAGTTTTTATTCAGTCAAACATATCATTTTTTTTTAAATTTCTACACGTACAAATGTACTCTTCATTTTGAAAATAAATATTCAATTTTACCGATTGGCAACAGCCGTTACACCCTACGTCCAGATTATCACGTAACTTTAGCTTTTGATACTTTTATAAATAAGTTCGTTTACCATAGTTTCGTCACAACATTTTTCTCTAGACAATAAAAAATGGGCGTATGCTTATATACATTACACTCCTCAGCAATAAAGACGTTTTTACTTCAACTAGGAGGAACCCAACATCTACTTTTTTTTTCGAGGAGGAGTAATTGATTGTTACTCCTAAGAATCAATTTTCATATAATGTCGAGGGCCTTATATGAAAATTGATTTTATATAGGCCCCGACCTTAATGAAAATTGATTCTATATCGATAAGCGTTACGTTATCTGTCACTTCGACATTTGTGCGACAGCGGACGCATGTATTTATGTTTCCTAATTCTATTGTAGTAGGTATGACAAGCAACACCAGAGGGTTTCTCTGGGCTTATAAATGCAAGCATCGAAATCTTGTATGAAAAGTGTAAATTGATTGATTTGACATTGATAGCAAATTAGACAAATATATTATAAGTAAAATTATGATGGATAAGAACACCAGAAATAAATTTATTAAATATATTACAAAAATCGTAGATATAGTAACAAAGCAAAATAAAACAATATAATTTACAAAAATTTAGATAAATAAAGACCCTGATTTAGTTAGGGGTACCGGACCACCCCCCCCTCTCCACCCTACGGGCATTGGTCGAGATTAAATTACTGATTTTATTAACGTTGTTATACATTTTTGTAAACGCTCATATTTTATATATTTTAAATAATAATTATGTAGCAATGATATGTTATGTAATAAATGGCCCACGAGGGTGGTGTAACCCGCGGGGGAAATATAAAAAAAAAAAGAAAAGTGTAGATCTGTGGCGCAGCGACATCTGTCGTCGAAAAAATGAACTATTTAAACTTATAAAACGTTGGTGACATCTGTGTATACCGAACGTATCTAACATAACTTTTGTTGAAACACGTGACATCTAAGTATGTAGAATGTGACTAAATAATATAAAGTAATTAGGTATCCAGTTATCTATTGACACCAAAAAAAATTTATACGTTTAAAGGAATAAACTTATTCAGTCGTGCGACGGAGCTGACATGACATATACACTTTTGTCTTATTAAGAGCACAACAATCGCTGCAATAGCTAGCGAATAAAACGTCCTTTCGTGTCGACTTTGTGAACAGCACTGCAGAATAAACAACTATTACAGTTTAATGTTACATGGCAATGTTAAATAATATGGACGTGTTATAAAACAAAAGTTATGTAACATGCTACACAGTCCGGACGTACCCTTAGGCCTCCGAATACAAAACGTACCAGAATTGGCGTTTCATCACGATTGTATGCTGTGCACTGTGTATATGTTTTTAGGAAATAATTTGGGAATGATAAAAAATATGCATAGGAATGGATTACTAATAAATAAAATGCAATCCTATTTTATTGCAATTAAATTGACAATTTTACACCAGACAGCAAAATTTGAATAAAATATACTTTTGTCCACCCTAAGGGAGATAAAAAATATCCCACACAGTCAGATAAAAAACTCTACAAAGCAAGGCCACAAAAAACAACGGAAAGTATGTAAACAAATATAATCAGGGGTTCATAACATTTCTTGGATAAAGCAAAAAAATTAACACGTGGTCTTACTACTAGCACGTATTTTAGTAGCGCATTCTTAAAAAGGGTCATAAAATTCATAAAAAGATAACCAAGTGTTGTCACATCCGTTACCACGAAACAGATAGCACCGGCCGCTTCTGACATTTTGTCGTGAGAGGGACAAGGTCAGATATACAATGTGTATCTGTATATTATACATATATATCTGTATATTATATATGTATATGTATATTGTACATAATCACTCGATGTTGATATGCTGAATGAAAATGAACATCGAGTGAAATATGTTCATTTTGTTCAATATACTACTTGTATAGAATAGTTTTTATTTTGAACACAACTAGTGTCTAAATATAATAAAAAATAGATTACAATCCAATTGGATTGTGTTTGGCACAAAATTTAATTCGACCAAATTATTAATATAAAATAATAAATTACATTAAAATTACCATTACACCACTCTGCTCTTTATAGCTTGGACAGCAGACAGTTGTGCTACAAGACTAGCTAAGCTTAATTGTTACACACAAAATATAATATCAAATGATAAAACTCATACGTAATTTGTCACAAAGACGAAATCGATTTCTCAATTTAAAATATGATAATAATAAAAAAAATCATACCAAATTTGTCCACTATAAAAAAAAATGTCCCACAAACAATCACTCTACATTGAATAAACCTATGAACTAAGTTTAAAAAGCATATTATACCAAAAGTGACGTTTCATTGACGTTAATTGTTATTAATTACATATAGAAAAAAATGTTTAAAATTCAATGGAAAAAAAATTCACACCAAAATTTAATGAGTATTGGTGTTTTATATACATCGACTTCTGTGTCGATTCGATTGTAAGATATTTTCATAGAAACAATACACTTACGAACCGGATAGTGCGTCCTCCTGTTACTTCACTTAATTTTTTAGTCACTTTACGACACTTTTGGTTTTACATTTTTTCTCGTGTTACTGTCACTCGTTTTTCTCTTTTTCACGTCACCATTGACGCATTTCCCGTTGGCTATTGGTGCTTTTTCTTTTCTCTTCTTTGGTATTTCGATTATCCTCTGCGCCAGTGCTAGCATTATATTGCCGGGAACTCTTTGATGCTCCTCGATTAAATCTTCTATAGCTCTCGCCACCTGTAGAAGATACGTAATTAGTTTATTATAAATTTTGTATTGTATTTGTGTACGCGGATCAGCAGCAGCGTGCAGAGAGCTCCGAGACATCTTCTCGTCCAAAATTCCTCAGTGTCGACCAATGTGTGTTGCTAGTGATGACATATGGTGCTGCAAAGTGGTCAATACTATCATCTTACAGAAGACCCCCAGCGAAATAACGGCAATTTTGCTGTTGTCTTTATGTGTGTGAACAAGAGACTCGCAATTATGCAATTTGAATTATGCAAATTATGAACAATTTACATTATGCACACTTACGGCACCTATGGCGTTGTTTGTGTTATAGGTGGCGGTAGCCAGCCACCATTAAGTGGATCGTCAGCCTGTCTGTTCACCTTAACACAAAAGAAAAGATTATTGATTAAGCGACGGTAGTTCGTTGTCTCGATTGAAAAGATAACCGCATCCCTTACCTTCTGCTGCAACTGCTCCGGACTGAGATTGGGATCGTAATGCAACGGACGCCCCAGATGAGTGATCAGTTTGACGGGGAATCCCCCATAGACAGGAGTGAGAGGTATTCGTGTGGCCGCATACAGACGAAGACAGGCCGCACGAAGCCAGCCCACAGTTCGGAAAGCCTCTCTCACGTTCTCCGTGAACATCGGGACTATTGGCTGTTTAAAAACAAATGTTCCAAAGATTTATAAAACGGTTTACTCTTTATTTGTGTATTGAAACATCAGAATACAGAACACTGTTTTTTTTATATTCTATGTCAAAAAAGTTTGTTAATGGGACTTCCTTGGAAACATGCACATCTATATTAAGACTCACCACTTTGGCTTCCTGGGCGACCTTAGCGAAGCCTATCCTGTTCTTCCAGTGCAGTGTGTAGCTGTGGTCACCGAATTGCGCCTCGTACACGCCGCCTGGCGATATGGCCAAAGGGTTGCCAGCTCTGAGCACTCCCGCGCATGTTCCCACAGTGCCTGGGATCACGCACAGGCCATCCAGCAGACTCGCCCAACCTGCAGAAATGATTGCTTGTAGATACAATATAAATATATGCAGATTGTCTTTAGAGATTTAATATGCGGATCGAGATGCACTCGGTGGACTTAAGATCGCTACAATAATTGAATTGCAACCGACGCCGATTGACACAATAATATCGCTGTTACTATTGGATGTAAACCAAACATACAACACAAAACACACACATAGCACACACACACACACACACACACACACACACACACACATTAACATTAGTAAATCACTCACCCTTACACACACATGCAATCACCCATATATGTTTATATTTATATATTATGTATGTATGTATGTTTGTATATGTATATTTGTACTTTTAAATTATAATTAGTCAGACCTAGTAACGGGCTTTGTAAAAATTTTATTTTTCAAATGTATTTGTAATTTTTTGTACGCAGTTAGGTTTGCTATTTAATAAATAAATATATAAATAAAATAAATATTCGTATTCATATAGCGACATCTAACAAAATTTTGAAGTAACAGTTGATTATCATCTATCAGTAACGATACAAGTGCCACTTGTATCGTTACTGAGTAAAGTAAAGTGACGTCTCAATAAATAGTTTTTTACAAGAAATACAACTATAACTGTAAACGAAACTAATACAACGAGAAAAGTTAAATCATCATAATAAAAATTGAAAAGTACTCACCCGGAATTTTAAAGAGAAATCTGTCGGCGACCGTATGTATTAAACGCCGGTTGAACAGCTGCATTCTGGCTGTGAAGTAGTACATGTCTATCGGCAACGCGCCGTGGTAATATATCAATAGGAACGGACCGTCGGGTATGTTCTCTAGGCCGCGTATTTCGTAGCCTGGAAAGAAGTGACGTCTTCTGAGTATACCTGTTACTTTGTATTTAAAAAAAATCTACTCATTATGGGTAGAATTCTTGGTTCACACAGTAGTGGCAGACCACGCTGCGTTCCGAAAAAATTGGCACGTGAAATAACAGCACGTGTGCTGTTGTGTTCGGTGACAGGGCGCCCCTATGTTATATAGCCTAGCCTTCCTCGATAAATGGACTATTCAAAACAAAGTTCCTGAGATTAGCGCGTTCAACCAAACAAACAAACTCTTCAGCTTTTTAATATTAGTATATCTATACTAATATTATAAAGCTGAAGTTGCTTGTGATAATAATCTATAGAATAGAAATGAATCGCGAAAAATTTTAAATGACTAAATGGATTTTTTTTAGGTAATCTTTAAAGTCCGAGGAAGCTTCTTGCGAAGAGAACAATTTGTAAAATTGACCGTGCGAAGCCGAGGGCGGATCGCTAGTTACATATAATCTTATATATAAAAATGAATCCCCATTTCTCCTGATCACGGCATCACGCGTGAACGGGTAGACCGATTTTAATTCGGTTTTCGCTAATGGAAAGAGGTATAAACGGGGAATGTTTTAGGGTATATAAAAATTGCACGCCGGGCGAAGCCGGGGGCGGGCCGCTAGTATAATTATAAATTACATATAAGAGTTATATGTTATAAGACACCGGAATTTTGGACGAGAACGACTTTTACATAAAATAAAGAAAGAAACTACATAATTATAACGTACCATGCCAGAGCCATCCGTGGGCATCCCACAGCGCGCATACAGCCAACCTGGCTGCCTGTCTCCAGTCATTTTGAACTCCATCAGCTACACGCAATCTGAAAATTTGGAAAAAATATCATTATCGAGTTATATGATTATTATAGGTACAAGCACCTAAAAAAACACCACTTACTTTGAAATTAAAACTGTTACATAATATGTGCTTAAATAAAACGTCATCGAGCAATAATGGTCGTTTTTGCAGAAATAATTGCATCTGTGCGAAGACGAACATCCCTAGTGTATATTAATACAGATGTTCGAACTCCGTTCGTATTAGGTAGGGCACACTGCGTTTCGCAGTCATTTGGACAGCCCGTCTGGCAGCAGTAACCACCACTTTGAAATAATAACACGTGTGCTGTTGTGTTTCGGTGAGTGAAGTAAGGGATGCCAGAGCCCATTTCCCTACCCCTTATCCTTAATCCTATTGTAGTCGGCAGCGCACTTGCAGCAGCTTTGGAGTTGCTTGTGTTATAGGCGACGGTAGCCACCTACCAACAAGTGGACCGTCAGCCTGTCTTCAGATCTTAACAAAAAAAAAACCTATATGAAGCTCTCTAATGTATTTGTAGAACTACAGAAATATGAACACTACTGGGAAGCACTCTTTTTATTCCTGCATACTTTTTATTCCTACATCGTTAACTCAAGCAGTTTAACTGTGTGACATTTTACCCAAATACCAAAATTATGTACTTCAGAAAATTATGTAGTTTCTGAAACACTATTATTTTGTGTTTCATGTATGTCGTATAAAAATGATGCAAACGTTTACTCAAGCAGGTTTTGGAGCAGGACATTGCAATCTTCTTGTGGCTCCCGAATCACAACTTCACAGTCATGCGAGTACTGACCGACCGTTCATTGGCTTTAGGCAACACTTCAGTGTGGGTGCTGGGTTTATACATTGCGTCATAGCCGCCATATTCGATCAGTTCGCGTATTTATTGGACACAGCAGTACATATTTAAGCAATCTATTTACAATTGTATTTCATTAATATGACTGTATGTCCTAGGCTGATTAAGAGAATTATGAATTAAGAGATCTAGAACACGTCTCTAGAGCAATATTTATCGTTTAATGAACCCAAAACTACAAACGAATCCAATTAACCAAGCTTTACCGCTATTGCTATTAAAGGCGATTGTTTTTTATTGAATAATGTTTTAAAAAATAAGTTGAGGTCTATTCACTAAAGGTGTTGTTCTTATTTATCGTTATGTCAATTAAAGTTATCTGGTAATAATTTTAATTTTTGCGATATGTAATGCGCCATGCGGTTGGCGTATGATCTTACACGTGTCGGTATGTTTTCTTTTCTTTTTAAAGTCTTTTTATCGAAGCGATAGTTAAGATTAGGGCGGCTATTAATGTCCCGCTATTAAAAACTTAATCTTGTAACGAAATGTCCCGTTTGTGAAACGTTCAGTTTGTATTTAAAAATTAGCTGAGCAAAATGTATGCAACAAACATAAGAATGGACTGACAAACAAATTTAAATGAACACTCATGCAATATCCCATATAATTAGTATGGACAAAGGGCTTGTTAAATAAGAGCATTGTATCACAAATAGTATTTGTATGAATAATTATATTATACTAGCGACCGCCCCCGGCTTCGCCCGAGATGCAAGTTTTATTTTATAAGAACATTCCCCGTTTATCTCTCTTTCCATTAGTGACAACCGAATTAAAATCGGTCTACCCGTTCACGCGTGATGCCGTGATCAAGGGAAATGGGGATTCATTTTTATATATAGAGATGAATATAAAAAGAACTGGTGATTGATTTTGTATGTACATATATTAAATAAATAAAGAAAAAAAGCGTGTATGTATGTCAGCTCCGATCCACGACTAAAGTTTACTAAGAACGATTGTCTTTGACTATGCAATAGGAAAAGAGGTTAAGGTTTTATCCTTAGTTTCCCCATAGTTTGCAAATTGGAGCATACTATGCACAGGTGTATCACCCACCCAAATCCGATCGACGTTTCACCTAGTTCTACTGTAGTATAATAGATGGCGCCATCAACTGCTACATTTTTTTATTTTTCAAAGCGGAAGAACTCACGGCTACTACCTAGTAATACATAATATAAAACTAAAAAAAGCCTCAAAAATATTCAATTTTCTTTTTATACATATTAATAAAATCATAAACGAGCCGTGTCTGTTACATTAAATATTTAAAAAAAAATTGTACACGTTGTACTTACGTTAAAGAGGTCAAAAAAATAGTTTTTATAATTTTTGTCTATTTGTCTGTGCGTTTGTGCACGCTAGTCTCAGAAACAACTTGATGTATTGTAACAAGCTTGGATGAAACAAACAAAAAAGTTACGCGCTATACCGAATACCATGCGTACTATACATGTTCGGGCTAAGCTAGTACTACATAAATCTCATTAGTAATTTTGAACAATTAGATACAGTCCATCCATTAGTCCAGTATATTGTTTTAGGAAACCCTAATTTCCAGTTTTGTTGAATTTATTAATAAATTATATTTTTTCACATACCCATCGATTATTTGTTGTTTTAGCCATTAATTAACTCAACTCTCAATTTTAAAAAAGTTTTACAATTAATCATTCAGTAAATTCTTAATTGCAACTTAGAAAACATACAATTAAACACAAAAAAACGGTAAGAGCAAAAATAAAAGTTACAAAAAGACCCCTCCTACTCAGTATTTCGCCTCAATAGACCAGCACTGGTATACCGTGCGAGCCCATATTTCAACATACACATACGGCTATATACACTAGGCATATACTCATTAAAAGAATAATTAAATTAAAAAAATAAACACAATGTTTGCACTAATATTACGATTTCTAAGATTGTATGAGAGGCGTATTCCGCTCCTTTTCGTTCTGGAAATTTTTCAAACTCACTACAAATAATATATGTTACACGAAAAAAATTTTATTTTTCATGTTTGTGTATTAGTCAAATGATGTTTACATTTTAAAGGACAATGGAGTCTCCAGCGGTAACTATTGGGACCAATGTCACCCATTGACTTAGTTGTAGAGGTCAAGGCGGGTCGTTTCGCTTCACTAAAATTCATCTGAACATTTTTACTCTTAAAAATTCCTAAATTGTAAATTCTCTCATACTCTACTTATCAGGGTTGTTGCGGATGCATAATTTTTAATATACACGAAAAAAATTTGAAATCCACACACATCTTTAGCCACTTCATACAATACACAAACACACAGGCTTCACAGACTATGCCAAAACCAGAGTTAACTCGCAATAAGGTGATGCTGTGTGTATTCATTAGATCTCTACTGCCAACAACTGATGAGATTAAAGCAAGAAGTTGAGAGAAAGCGGCCGGAATTGATCAATAAAAAGAGTGTGGGTTTTCATCACGACAACGCTAGACCACACACATCTTTAGCCACTCAGCAAAAATTAAGAGAGTTTTGCTGGGAGGTGTTAATGCATCCGCCATATAGCCCAGACCTTGCACCTTCAGATTTCCACCTGTTACGGTTTCTTCGGAATTCCTTAGGCAGTGTCAGGTTAACATCAAGAGAGGACTGCCAAAACTACTTGTCGGGAAATATCACTACCTACAAAATGGCAAAAGTCATCGAACAAAATGGCACATAATATATACTCTTAAATGTAAATAAACTTTTAAAAAAAGTCTTGAGTTGTCCCCAAGCTATTACAAATCCACATTTTTATCCTAGCCCTTTGTGCCAACGACTTTGTGAGTGATGGACATTGCACAATCCTACAAGCATAAAAAAAAAACTAGTCAATATCACATACCTGTATAATCTATATAGATGAAATATAATACTGCTGACATATATTAGGACGACCAGGACCGCTGGAAGTAGAAACGTCACTATGACTGGCATGAGGAACCATGTGAGCCACAAACTGTACTCCGTGTCCACGTATTCAACTGAAAAGGCAGAAAGATTATCATTAACTATTGGGACGTCTTCATTATCCTGTGGACATTCTGCACAATTGGGGATGGGTAAATTTTTACTGCGATTGTAAGTAGTAAGTATCCGTAACATAAACGAAACAAAAGATTGGGTGATTCTCAATGCCAATGTATTGTTGAATGCCACAGTTATCGTAACGTTTGTTGATATTCTAGGAACGATATTGAGTCAGCATTTTTTTAGTCGCGGTGTGGTAACCCCCGATGACGCTCTATGACATGCCGCAAACCCCACCCTCCTGGCCTTCATGGTTTCCGAGAACCCGTTGCCGACTTTTTACCAGGTTACAATCTTCAAGTTTTGGGGTTTTTCTGATGCTCATTGGGGTACCCCCTCTACGACTGGCCATAAAGGGAAACCCCCCGGCCCTCCTTGGAGAACTATATCAACGATATGTCAGTACCTAGTACCTAATTCAGTTGACTTTGTAACAGAATTATCCATACCATAGATAAAATACTACTTAACCAGTTAAGTAGTATTTTATCTATGTCCATACATATAATAAAATACATCAAATATTTTTTCAAAAATTAATTAGTACACTTTATACTTATATTACCGAGGTCAAAAAAATAGTTTTTAGAATTTGTCGATTTGTCTGAAAAAAAAAAGAAAAAACAATTTGTAAACGTGGTACTTATGTTACAGAGGTCAAAAAATAGTTTTTAGAATTTTTGTTTGTTTGTCTGTGCGTTTGTGCACGGTAATCTCTGAAACGGCTTAACCGACTTGAATGCGGTTTTCACTGATATATTGTAGCAAGCTTCCCGTAACATTTAGTGTTTGTTTCATTCCAATCGGTTTACAAACAAAAAAGTTACGCGTTATACCCAATACCACGCATACGAAGTCGCGGGCCCAGCTAGTATTATAATATACTCGTAGTGACAGGGAACACTGCATTACGCAATCATTTGGGCAGCTCTTCTGACGGCAGTAACCACCCCCTTATAGAAAACCAGCGTGAAATAACAGTATATGTGCGGTAGTATTTCTGTAATAAGGGATGCCAAAGCCCATGTCCCTATCCCTTCCTAAATCCTACTCCCCAGACGGTCAGTAGTGCATTCGCAGCGCCTCTGTGGCGTTTGCTTGTGTTGTAAGTGATGGTAGCCACTTATCATCAAGTGGGCCGTCAGTCTGTCTGAAGATCTTGACATATAAATAAAAAATCTAAAATTGTTACATGGCTGTCAGAAATAATGGTAATCATAATAGAAGTAGTGTCTGACGGCGAAATGATTTGGGGTCTCGCGAGTAAATAACGAGTAAACACGGGCCAACATGGGTGTTAAATGTAGATAGAAAAAAGTGTAAATAATATTTTAGCAATTTATAGCAATCAGTCGCTAGTGAATTAATTTTTGTTAGTTAAGTCTAATTAATTTCCAATTAAAATCAAATTAAGATATCGTTTCTTAAATTAGTAATAATGTGGATATTATATCACAAGACAAACTACAAAACTCAATGATTCCTATAGATAAAACTTAAGCGATTGTGATGTTTGTTATTTTTTATATTTTAAGGTTGGTAAACATGGTGACGGTCCACTTGATGGTAGGTAGCTACCGTCGAAGACAAACAACGCCACTAGGTGCTGCAAGTGCGCTGCCGACTACATAGGATTAAGGATAAGTAAACGTCAAGGGTTAGGGAAATGGGCTCTGGAATCTCTTACTCACTCACCGAAACACAACAGCACACGTGCTGTTACTTCACGGTAGTCTTCTGTAAGGGGGTGGTTACTGCCGCCAGACGAGCTGCCCAAATGACTGCGAAACGCAGTGTGCCCTGGCCACTATTTTCCAAATCCAGACTAGAGTTCATTTCCAAATTTAAAAAGTTCATTTTCAAATTGACCCTGCCGGGAATCAAACCCGGAAACCACCCAGAAGATACCTATTCACTCGAACCTTGAAAAGATTTGGGTTGTATGAGCTCGGAAATACAGACGCCGCCGGCAGGGAGTTCCAATCCTTAAGTGCGCATTATAAAATGTGTTTTAAAGCGCTTGATCCGAATTAGAGCGATTTCGACTAGGTGAGGATGGTAACCTCACCTTACTTTTACCAACCATACGTCAGCATGTCCGTAGAAGAAAGGGGAAGGCGGTATGATCTCATGCAGCCCCCGAGCACACTCTTCGAAGTACATCTTATAGAATACACACAGAGAGGCAATTTTGGGTCTATGTGCCAGGTTCTGCAGCTTAGTTCTTGTTAGTGTACCGTCGCCAATGAGCTTCCTAGCTCTGTGATCCACCGAGTCGAGTGCGACAAGTTGGTATTTTGCTGAGCCATCCTAAAGGTGACAGCAATACTCCATGCAAGGTCGGACTTGTACGAAGCATCGCTTCACCCTCTTTAGGATGCCCAGTTACATTTTAGCTCCTCCTTCATAACCTGGTAGGACGAGGATTGCATACGTTCTATGTCGGAGGCGGGTCGCTAGTAAGACAAGACATAAATTTGTCCTTAATACGATACTTTGTGTACCGTAAAATAACGAACATAAATTTTATTAACCATAAGAGCACACAACTAAACAAACAAATGAAGTGTTGAAATCGATATAACATGTAAACAAAATTATCATATCACTTCCCACCAGGATGTTCCAGCCTAACTAAAAATAAGCTTTTTTTTTCCATTCCACTCTTTATCGCGAAGAGATATCCGGGTGGTGTTATCGGGTCAACGTCTATTGCCCGTCTGCACTAAACATCTCTAGTGACCTCATGCTTGTTGTCACGCACTGTCACGCATCACGCACACGCAACGAATGCAGTGGCAACGTGACTATTGCCACCCAATATTGAGGGAAAAATAGTCTATTTATATTTTATATCTATACATATATACAGGGTGGTAATTTGAGATGGGTCAGTAAGGGCAGCTACCTAAACCATTGTAGCTAGAACAAAACACTCTTAGGAGACTATCCATTATTTTAATAGTTATTCCCATCGGCATTCAAAGATTTTGGAAAAATGATACAGTCAGCGAGAAAAAGGTCAATTTTCACGTTTTGTTTTTATAATGCCAATCGATTCTGTTACTTATAAGGATCAATTGACCCTATGGGACCACCTGTGGTTAGAGTACTAGAAACGTCAAAAAACTCAAAAAACTACTTCCATACATTTCTTACAAAATGAGATTGAAAAATAAGTTCAAACATTGTTTTTAATTAAAAAAGGCGGCAATCACTACAATGGAAACTGGCTCGGCAATGTTTATTTTAAATTAATTTGAATTTGGAAGGAAAACTTTGTTTTAGAAACAAATGTTATTTATTATTATTCTTGCATGTCAGCTAAATTGTGAAAATATTGAAGTAAAAATGGTTTCAAATTTAGATTATTTTATAAGCTTATTTTATAAATAATATCAGATGCCATGGAATGGTATAAAATTAAATACCCTATATCAAAAGTTATAAAAAATCTCCTAAATATTCTTGTAGAGTGTAGCTCCTTTAAGAGAAATCCTCACGACAACAATGATCTTGATAAAAAATAGCAGTTGCAATTTTAACACTCGTAGAAGTCGGTAGAAGCTTTGAAGTCGCTGCCGAAGTAGGCATTTCCCATAACCAAGTTTTAAAGATATGTAAAAAGTACAAATACAAATGCTGTCGTTGTGGTCGTTGAGACCTCTTGATATTTTTTTTTGGGATATCTCAAAAATGGAATTTACAAGAAAAATTAGGTACATTACAGTTCAAGAATTGTCACTACAACGGTGTATGGAGTTAATGCAAACAAAATATCAGCGGTTACACGCTCATTGCAGAAACCGTCCAAACGGCAAACAAATAGAGCAACTACTATCGTAGATTTATTACTTACGATCTTTACTTGTTTTTAAAGATTGGCAATTGTAGTGATTGCCGCCTTTTTTAATTAAAAACAATATTTGAACTTATTTTTCAATCTCATTCCGTAAGAAATGTATGGCAGTAGTTTTTTGAGATTTGTGACGTTTCTAGTACTCTAAGCTCAGGTGGTCCCGTAGGGTCAATTGATCCTTATAAGTAACAG
The DNA here is from genome assembly GCA_910589475.2 of Bembecia ichneumoniformis. Taxonomy (NCBI): domain Eukaryota; kingdom Metazoa; phylum Arthropoda; class Insecta; order Lepidoptera; family Sesiidae; genus Bembecia; species Bembecia ichneumoniformis. Next base: position 5,614,213 of record OU342543.1, read on the forward strand.
AATCGATTGGCGCTATAAAAACAAAACGTGAAAATTGACCTTTTTCCCGCTGACTGTACCGTTTTTTCAAAATCTTTGAATGCCGATGGGAATAACTATTAAAATTATGGATAGTCTCCTAAGAGTGTTTTGTTCTAGCTACAAAGGTTTAGGTAGCTGCCCTTACTGACCCATCTCAAATTACCACCCTGTATATATGATAAAATTAATATTAAATATTTTTATATAATAAAATTAATATTAATATTAAATAATACATTAAATATTTTTTCAAAAAAAAAAAAAAAAAAAATTTGTACACATTGTACTTAGAATCCTTGTCTGTTTGTCCGTGCTAATCTCAGAAACCAATTTGAATGCGGTTTTGACTGGTCTATTGTAACAAGCTTTCCGTAATATTTAGTGTTTGTTTCATTCCAATCGGTTTACAAACAAAAAAGTTACGCGCTATACCGAATACCACGCGTATGAAGTTGGGGGCTCAGCTAATCGTCTTTTTTAAATGTGTAACTTTTTTTAAAAATCAATTGGAGATATTTCATTTTCCTTTAGCTCTGCATTTCGTTTACAAATTTTGATTATTTTATTATTATTTGTTATGTTGACAGACAGGTTAACGGTCCATTTATGGTAGGTGGCCACCGTCGCATATGTGCTGCCGACCTTAGTAGGGTTAAGGATTAGGAAGGTATATGTACTCTGGCATCCCTTGCTCACTCATCAAAACATAGTAGCGCACATTTAGTACCTATTTACTACCTATATTCTGTATCTAGTATTTTGTATTATTATTGTAAGTTAGCACAATTTACCTTACTATGCTACGTACACTAATTAGGAGTGCAATTTAGCAATTAATTTTTACACATGCACTTTTTAGTTTTTATTAATTGCATTGTTTGTGTACTTCATTAAATAAATAAATAAATAAACATGCTGTTTCACGGTTGTCTTCTGTAAGGGGGTGATTAATGCCGCTGATTAAATGACTGCGAAACGCAGTGTGTCCTGCAGCTACTTTACTTGCCAGGTCCAGACGACCTGGCAGCGGATCTCGAACAAAGGGATCGGGTTGGTGTGGACATGCCTTGAGGTGCCTCGGGCGAGCGTGGCTCGAGCTCGACCCATGCGTTGTTGGTAAATTGATCGTGTTCAGGTGCCCCGGTGTGCGCTTTGCGTGCCGTGTGTATGCTGGTCTTTTGGCTCGCGAGCCAATTCAAGTTGACGTTTGAAAATATATGGAAAATTATTTCCGTATTGATAAAGTTTTTTAATCCACCAAAGTCTTGGTCTTGCTTTAAAACGTGCCTATTTTTTTTTAAACAATACATGGCTGTCCATTTTGGAATGTTCGAGAGCTTCTGGCTTCCGCCTCGAGGTATAAGTATTTACCCGAGGCTGTCGTGCGAGTTATATGTGGTGCGCGAGCCAAAACCGCGAGGCTGCCTTGCGAGCCTTTTCAGCCGGTGTGGATGCGGCTTCATGACCAACTTGCATGTTTTTATTTAGAAATTATATTTACAAATAAAATGATGGCCTGCACTTGGCTCGTTTTATATGCGATTTACGTCACGTAACACAAACGATAATAAAGCAATGCACATTAAAACATAACACAAACAGTTAGTGCATTAAGGTTTTGACGCAATTTCTAAGTTCAATTCGATTTCAAGAAATGTCCGATTAGAAACGTCAAGATTAGTTACGTCATAGCTATAATAGTTCTCCGTATAAATAATACAGTTGACGTAAATACATACATACGTCAACAATTTATAATAGTATATGTATTACTATTTCACTAGCCACTATTTTAAACAATAATCAATAAAAGTCCCTTTTGAAAAAGCTTTTTAATTGAAACCTCAATTTGAAAAATAGGTAAGTAGAGAAGTCGGTTTCTTAATATGACTAATAGTCCAGGAAAAATTTTTTATGAGTCCCTCATAGGCATTATTTAGGTTTCTAGAAGATATGTAAAAACGACGGTTGAAAGAAATTTTTGGTTTCACCTGTAGAAGGGATGGAAAAAAATAGGTGTTAAGAATGTTAAGAATTAATAAAAAAATGTTTCAGACAAATATTGTAGAGAATTTAATTTTACATAAAAATGTTCATATTACTTTTTTACTGAAACCAAAATTAACAAAGTTTAGGGGAGGTTAGGTGATATATAAACCCTTATTTTCTAACCATTCTAACTCTTTTAATTTTAGCAAAAAAGGTAATATGAACATTTTTATGTAAAACAAAATTCTCCACAATATTTGTCTGAAAAAACTCTTACCATTTTTGTATAATTTGGAAAAAGAACAAATTTTACTTTTTCACCCCTTCTACAGTGAAATCAAAAATTTCTTTCACCCATCGATTTTCCATGTCTTCTGGAAACCTATATCAAAAATGCCCTGAATTATCCTGGACTATAAATTCGTTATCGTTTAGTCTAGACGAGGCAATAGACATCTTTTTTTAAATAATATACACTAATTAATTATAATTATCTGAATAAACGTCTGAGGCTCAATTATGTGACGCAATAGAGAGCGAATTTGATTTGTGTATGCACAATGGAAATTTATACAGTATTGATAAGAACTGCGTTGATTCCAGTAATTAATTACCCCGATTGATATATATACATCAACAAACTTTATTTCGACTATCTTAATCTTAGCAATACTATAAATTTAAAATTTTGTGAGGATTGATGTGTAGTAAGGATGTTTGTTACTCTTTTACGTAAAAACTACTATAAACGGATTTAGATAAAATTTGCCACACAGATAGTTTATAGTTTACCTGGATTAACATATAGGATACTTTATATCCTGGAATAATGTTAGGTTCCCAAGGTATTGTCTAAAATTATAAAAAATGGGCGCCAATGTCACCTTCGTGGCGCCACCGTCGTGTCGTCACAGCGATAAAGATGTCAGGAATTATTTTTCAATCATGGAATTGCATGAAATTTGGAACACAGATAGTATAGTACCTGGATTAACATATAGGATACTTTTTATTTTGGAAAAAAGTTAGGTTCCTGTTCAAAAAACGTACTACAGAGCGTACGAATTCGCGGGCACAGCTAGTATTGTTAAAATTTGTAAATTTGCATTTATAATATTGTTAGGATTGAATGTCATCGACATCAAGGCCTAGAAACACATTCGACGAGTCCAATAGTCGAATGATTAGGGTGCTTGCTTTAATGCTTTGTCTCAGAGGTGCCGGGTTCAATTCCTGGCAGGGACAGCTTTGGAAATAAATCGGCCCTGATCTGGGTTTGGCATGTAATGGCAGGGTATTCGCAGTCGTAAATTGGGCAGCCTCATCCGGCGGCAGTAAACCACACCATAACAGAATTGCCTAATGGCCCAATATCCCAGGCATGCCAGACATAACTTATTTTCTAAGGACAAAATGTGGGCAATCAATTAGTAGGCAATCAATCAATCACCTATGTACTTTGAACGTTTTAACACAGTTTTTTCACTGTGCAGCGTGTCGCCGGTCGCAATGAAAGCAGTCAATGGTTTCATACAAATTGCACCAGCTGCGTGTTGTGTCGCGTGCTCTCGGTTGTGTGCGCACGCAACCGGCGACACGCTGCAGAGTGAAAAGCATCTGACAGAAGTTATGGCCCACCAGAAGTGTCTGGCAATGCAGAATATTATTTTGTATTACATTCTACAAAACATAGGTATATCAAAAAAAGCCTTTAGAAAATAAATGAAGTTAGTCCTATTTCGACTCAGCTTTCGCAACTTGAAAGTTCTAAATTGGCCGTCTACCCAACTTAGCAAATACGCATACGTTAAAAGTGCATATAGGAACACTATTCAATACCCCAAATTTTGTCCTTTAGAAAATTAGTTATGTCTGGCATACCCGGGATCTTACTCTATAACCTTAATCCTGCTAAGGTCGGAAGCGCACTTGCAGCACCTATGGTGTTAATTATGTTATAGGCGACGGTAGCCACATACCATCGAGTGGACCGTAGGGCACTTGATTAAGGAAGGGAAAAGAGCGCTGACGTCCATTACTCCATATCACGCGAGCTATTTCACGATATATTTTTGTTAGAGTGAGGTTACTCCAGAAGAGTTTTTCAGTTTATTGTAGAGCGCAAATTTAATTAAATTCAATAATAAATATTCTTTAAATTGCACGTGCCGTCGTCGTACAATAATGCACCTTAATGCTTATTACAGGGCTCCAGAGGCCAATTTATGTCGCAAGAGGGTGACTTGAACAGCGCCCTGGCATTCCCGTTATCCGATGATGCCAGGGAATTGTACAAGATTTACTATAAAAGATTTGATGATAACATATAATTTAGTGAAGTGTATGTATGACCTTGCCCAATGAGGCGACATGTCCTTTATGGAAAAGCCTCCAAATAAAGAAAAAAAATGCTTATACACTGTCGTGACGTCACTTATATGAACTTTCATTGGGATCACGTTTAAGGGTCGTCTCACACCGGAATACGGCGCGGCGCTCACTTTTAAGATTGCAAAAGAAAATAATAGAACGAGTGGCCGACGACACCATTCGCAAATCATTCAACTGTGTACCTTTTACTGTAGTAAATAAATTCTATATTCTCTATTGTTATTTTTAAAGTGTGCGCTGCGCCGCTTTCCGGTGTAAGTTGAACCTAAATTCGTCAAAGATGCGATTACACCGTTGTTGACGCTGTAACGTATGCATTAAAAAGTTAATTACCTATATAATAATCTAGATTATTCCAATACAAAGTTAAAGGTTGAGGTTATAATGGTTGACGTATGCTAATGTGACAAAACTATTGTTAAAACGCTAATTAAATGAGTAATCAGGAAAAATTCAGCGAAGAAAAGATGACAAAATAAAAAATATATTACGAAACAATAAAATCTTATTTCCCTGACTCAAAAGTGTTTAAAATTAACACTATATATTAATTTAATTGTTTCTTTGAAATAAAAACAGCATAGCATAAATCCATGCCAGTTACAGATATAATTAATTGTGTGAAGCTAAAACATTTTATCTCCATTCTATATTATTATTATTTTTATGTTAATATCGGCAGACAGGCTGACGGTCCACTTGATGGTAGGTGGCTACCGTCGCCTATAACACAAGCAACGCCAAAGCTGCTGCAAATGCGCTGCCGACTACAGTGGGATTAAGGATAAGTGATTAGGAGGGGATAGGGAAATGGGCTCAGGCATTCCTTATTCACTCACCGAAACACAACAGCACACGTGCTATTATTTCACGGTGGTCTTTTGTATTTATTTATTTATACACCAACAGCTTAACATAACTATAATTTCATAATTAACTTTAAAGTACTATTAGATTTATAATGTAAGCCAATTACAGGCGTGAACAACAACAACATTAACATTATTATATTTAACACGTACAAATAAGAAACAATGCATGACTTCAAATGTAAATAAAAGTCAAACAGATACAACAATAATCCTAATCTATAATAATATTATAAAGCTGAAGAGTTTGTTTGTTAGAACGCACTAATCTCAGGAACTACTGGTTCGAATTGAAAAAATCTTTTTGTTTCGAATAGTCCATTTATTGAGGAACAACATCACGCTACGATAAATAGTATTATATATAAGCAGTGTCCAGGACCGCGCGCCCCAGGCGCACGCCGCCACCGAAGCGTGGCCGAGTTCAGCGATAGCTTGTATGTTTGTTACTCAATCATGCAAAAATGCAAAAAAATGATTTGGATGAAATTTAGCACACAGATAATTTATTACCTAGATTGACATTATAGGATACTTTCTAACCTGGATAATGTGAAATTCCTGTGGGATTTAAAAAAAAACGGGACAAATGCGAGCTGAACTCGCGTGAAGAGGGTTCTGTACGTTGTTACCTATCCGCACAATATTGAGTGATTTACCATGTTAATATTAACATCATGGACTTCTTATAGGTTTTCTTATAATCTATAAGTAGAAAACTAATTTCTGTATTTTTTTCAAAAATTTAGATTCAGTAGTTTCAGAGATAGGGGGGGGGGGGGGATGGTCGGACAGACAGACACACGAGTGATCCTATAAGGGTTCAGTTTTTTTATTTTTTTATACGTACGGAACCCTAAAAAATGTGTGTCAGCTCAGACACACGACTGGAGTTTACTCCTTAAGTACGATTGTCTTTGACTATGCAATAGGAAAAAAAGGATAAATTAACGCGCCATCTATTATACTACAATGGAATTAGGTGTAGCGGCGACATCTATCGGATTTGGATAGAACTGCTTAGAAGAACATAACGCTTTTTTGTTAACGCTTGTATTAATTTTACTCCTCATAAAATTTCCATACCGGGGGCATTACATGAAAATCGATTCTTAAGGAATAAATTGCAAAAATGATAACAAATATTGATATCACAAAACATTTCGATCACAAAACAAACAACGTATCTCATAATGATTTCATCTTTAAAAACAAAAAACTTGAGATATATTGTATTCTTACATACAGGCGGTATAAAATAGTGTACCTTCATAAAATTCAATTCTAATAATTACTTAAAGCATTGATAAAAAAATAGGTTATCATAGTAATTATAGTTTGTTTTAGGACTGTGGACTGTTTTTCCTAATATCCTAATCCCAGTATATGCTAAAGTTTGTATATTTCAATGTTTGTTCCTCAATAAAGCAAAAACGGCTAAACGGATTTGGATGAAATTTGGCACACATATAGTTTATTACCTGGATTAACATATAGGATATTTTTTATCCTGGATAAATTATAGGTTTCCGAGAAATCCTTTAAAATTTAAAAAATCCGCCTTTAGTGGCTTCGAAAACGTCGTCACAACGATAACGATGTCAGGCGCATGGAAGCAATACCTACTATATATTATTATAGCTATACGTATATACGCCATACGTAATATATGTATATTACTTCCATGGTTAGGAGTTGTTGCCTCGGCAAAGCCCGGTCCATCCCCCTCACAGGGCAAGGAGACACCGGGGAGTTATAGTGGGTAGTGTCAGTGCCGCTATGACCTAGTATAGCATGGAGCACATACCGCTACCGCCTAGCCAGCGGTAGGAAATCTGTAAATGGATTTCTCCTCGAAAAAAAAAATGGTTAGGCGTTATGACTTATACATAATATATTCATTTTTCAACTCTTACGAAGTCGCGGGCACAGCTATGCGATTATTACAAAATTATAAAATAATCTTTAAATCACTTGTACAAAAACATATTTTTGATAAACTTTGAGATTACTTTTTCTCACAATAAATCTTCTCTATTAAACATAGATTTTTTTCCAAACAAATTTATTAACGCAGAAAAAATACGCCATTGAAATTTATAATCACCCTGTGTACGCTACTCAGCTACCGAGCAAACCTGGTAGGCTGTTTTTTTAAAGATAAAATGACATTGAAACTGACCAATATGTTTTCATAAGACTAGTTCAAGATCACATTTTAATAAAAATAATTCCAATACTACTGATAAACATGCTGTGCCGATAATAATTTGTGATTCTTTTGTTTCTCATTATCTCGTGTGTTTTCACCTATAAATGAGATTATTCAGAACGAAAGCTACTTATCAATCACAATTGAATTGTTTTATTAATACCAAATGATTACCTAATTGGTCCGATACAAAGAATCGCGAGCTCGGGCGTCTTCATTACCAACTTTAAAAATACACAACATATAAACATTCGCTGATATTTTTTTAATTAACTCCCAATTGACGTAAATAGCAAATGGAAAAAATTGCGTTTACATTCATAAATGGTTAAGTACATTCAGCGTAATAATTTTAATTAGACCCTTCAGCCGGTTCTTCAGCTTATTATTTAAACGAGCCCGTTAGGGATCGCAATCCAACAAAGTGAGACCCCACAATACAGCTGGATCCGGTATAATTTTAGCAATATATGCAAATTTATAATAAGAAACATTAATTCCTTTTTTAATATATTAGTTTACAAACAATTAAACACAAATATTTGCATGCCCTTGGCGGGTAGAACATACTTTGTACTGTAACTGCTGTATACAAATTAAAATCCTGTAAACATGTGTTCGCGCAAATAAAGATTTATTTTATTTTATTTATTTATTTTATTTATATATTTATTTATTCCGCAACAGAATCGCTCAAATTCATTTAAATTTGCCGCCTTAGATTCACTTCGTAGAGCGTTGCGCGAACGCGACGTTATTGCCGTTCAGTTGTTTCGTTAATAGTCAGATCTGAGAATTTAATGCAGATTAATTTCGTAATGAACAGTTTTCTTTTATCTCTAATAGATTCCGAAAAAAATTGATCGGGACAAATTTGGGGCCGAAAGAGGGGGAGGGGGGGGGTGACACCGGGCAGAATCGTGTTCAGCAGGGTCGAATTAGTCTAAAAAGACCCGGTGGCAAAAAGTTTCACTGAATACCGTTAACTGTTGAAGCAGGCCCTTTTTGAGATTTTTCCGCCAGACTATAAGCAGTTTCTGAGGTTAGCGTGCACAAACGCACAGACAAACAGACAAAGATTCTAAAAACTATTTAAAAAAAACATTTAATGTACAGACATGGCTCATTTACGCACCTTTACCACTCGACTAAGAACAAGAACATTAATCTCGTAAATATCTTGACCAGACGGATACAGACGGACGGACGGACAACAAAATTTATCCTTATGTACTATAGGGCAGACAAAACATCCGTAGCCTCAATAATTTCAATATAACGTAAAATGTTCGCTGACAATGGCTGACTAATAAAATTATGTTCCACTGACACGAATCTCTTACAACTATTTATTAATCATTATACATACTAATGCGAGAGTTTGTGAGTTTATGAATCACGCAAAAACTACTGAACTAATTTTGATAAAACATAGTTTATTCCCCGCCGCGTCTGTCTGTATATATGTTCGTGATAATCAAAAACTGCTAAACGAATTTTCATGCGGTTTTCATCCATCAACAGAGTCATTCCTGAGGAATCTATAGGCGTTTAATTCGTTAAGGTGTTATCCTTAGGTTCCCGCGGGTTTGCAAATTGGAGCATACTATGCACATGTTTATTACCAAGCAGTTCCATTCAAATCCAATAGATGTCCTAATACTCTACTCCTAATTCTATTGTAGTATATTAGACGGCACCACCAATTAGTGTTATATTTTTTATTTTTCAACGCGGATAAAGTCGCCGGAGCCAGCTAGTAATTTATAAAAATATGGGGATAAGATAAGCCATATAAAAATACGGGGATAAAAAAAAAGTAACAGCCTTTTAACTTTGTTGAACTTTATCCACTTAAGTCATGTTAATTGAAGTTATATTAAGAAAACTACATCCGCTTCTTTCTAGACATGGTTGGTAAAAAAAGCTAGGTAAGTAGCTATAACTACGTGTAACTAGTTTGAGTAATTAAGGGTCAATTTCAATGGAAATACTAGAAGATGCGCCGGTTTAAGTCTCCGAGCCGCGGGCAAATAATTGTTAGTGTGAATTATAAGGTTAGACGCACACTGGTCTCCTTGAGATGTACAATGTACCTCGCAATGGTGCAACACTAACTTCACTAGAGATATTTAAATTACAATTTAAATAGTAATCATTTAAATAGTAGTACACTACTAGATACTAAATTGTAACTAACTCGTGGTGAGATAAAAAGTGTTAACAATATTTTGTTAAAAATATAGCTCCAGTGTGTCACCAGGTCCAAGACTATCAAGCTCAATGTTTTGCAATTATTACGCCAAAGGAGTAATTGGAAGACATTTTACTGGAGTTGTTTATTTTTAAAACAACCCGTTCATTGCAAGCGAACAACATATTTGGCATACATTAAAAGTTATAATAAAAAAATTATCGTTAATAAAGAAATTTTATGCGGGTTTAGAAACTTTGAATCTTTAAATTTGTCCAGCAGAACCATCTTTTCAATGGTGTGTGATTGTAATTATTATAAAACGAGACATATCAAGTCTATACCTCGACGTTGGCTTACTATGTAGGGCGCACTAAAAGTTTCCGGAATTAATAAGAAAAAGTGATCTAAATGAATTTTGTGTTTTTCAAAATATTATTATTATTAAAACTCTTTATTTGTACTATAAACATAAAAAAGAATAAAAAAAAAGAAAGAAACAAGAAGTAATAGTACAAAAGGCGGCCTTATCGCTTTATAGCGATTTCTTCCAGGCAATTTAGGGTAAGGAAAATTATATATGAAAAATAAAACAATGTGGGTGATAAAAATCATAGTAAGATCATCAATCATCATAAACTTACATTCTAATAAGTAAATACTAGTACATAAATTGAATATAAACAAATATTAATAACACAGATTAATAAGATAGATTAAAAAATATAATATAATATTAGAAGATAAACCTACATATAAAAATTAAACAAATAAAGTCGTCTTCAGTTTGACAGGAAATGTGTCTTAACTGCTTTTTTTAATACATTCCCCGAATTTTGAAAACATTTTGAAAACATCACTCCTCCGTGGTCAGCCTTTTCTGGCGATGAAAACCGTTGATTGCGTAATTCTTAATTTTTGATAACAAAAAATAGTCACAAGCATTTTTCGCATTTCGCAGGTGGACTGGATGCAGGATGGTCATATTAAACTCTACATTTTTCACCTTCAAAATTTTTACAGGGTTTGTCAATAACTTCCGGCAAACAAATGCTCGTGTACCAATCACTATCCATAGCACGACGATTCTCCTAGGCAATAGTAGCCAGGTGTCCAGTTTTGCACGCGGGCTACTTTGGTTGGTTTCGGCTCATCTTGAAAGAACGCTCGATCGCTGCGTTATATTTTTTATTTTTCAACGCGGATAAAGTCGCCGGAGCCAGCTAGTAATTTATAAAAATATGGGGATAAGATAAGCCATATAAAAATACGGGGATAAAAAAAAAGTAACAGCCTTTTAACTTTGTTGAACTTTATCCACTTAAGTCATGTTAATTGAAGTTATATTAAGAAAACTACATCCGCTTCTTTCTAGACATGGTTGGTAAAAAAAGCTAGGTAAGTAGCTATAACTACGTGTAACTAGTTTGAGTAATTAAGGGTCAATTTCAATGGAAATACTAGAAGATGCGCCGGTTTAAGTCTCCGAGCCGCGGGCAAATAATTGTTAGTGTGAATTATAAGGTTAGACGCACACTGGTCTCCTTGAGATGTACAATGTACCTCGCAATGGTGCAACACTAACTTCACTAGAGATATTTAAATTACAATTTAAATAGTAATCATTTAAATAGTAGTACACTACTAGATACTAAATTGTAACTAACTCGTGGTGAGATAAAAAGTGTTAACAATATTTTGTTAAAAATATAGCTCCAGTGTGTCACCAGGTCCAAGACTATCAAGCTCAATGTTTTGCAATTATTACGCCAAAGGAGTAATTGGAAGACATTTTACTGGAGTTGTTTATTTTTAAAACAACCCGTTCATTGCAAGCGAACAACATATTTGGCATACATTAAAAGTTATAATAAAAAAATTATCGTTAATAAAGAAATTTTATGCGGGTTTAGAAACTTTGAATCTTTAAATTTGTCCAGCAGAACCATCTTTTCAATGGTGTGTGATTGTAATTATTATAAAACGAGACATATCAAGTCTATACCTCGACGTTGGCTTACTATGTAGGGCGCACTAAAAGTTTCCGGAATTAATAAGAAAAAGTGATCTAAATGAATTTTGTGTTTTTCAAAATATTATTATTATTAAAACTCTTTATTTGTACTATAAACATAAAAAAGAATAAAAAAAAAGAAAGAAACAAGAAGTAATAGTACAAAAGGCGGCCTTATCGCTTTATAGCGATTTCTTCCAGGCAATTTAGGGTAAGGAAAATTATATATGAAAAATAAAACAATGTGGGTGATAAAAATCATAGTAAGATCATCAATCATCATAAACTTACATTCTAATAAGTAAATACTAGTACATAAATTGAATATAAACAAATATTAATAACACAGATTAATAAGATAGATTAAAAAATATAATATAATATTAGAAGATAAACCTACATATAAAAATTAAACAAATAAAGTCGTCTTCAGTTTGACAGGAAATGTGTCTTAACTGCTTTTTTTAATACATTCCCCGAATTTTGAAAACATTTTGAAAACATCACTCCTCCGTGGTCAGCCTTTTCTGGCGATGAAAACCGTTGATTGCGTAATTCTTAATTTTTGATAACAAAAAATAGTCACAAGCATTTTTCGCATTTCGCAGGTGGACTGGATGCAGGATGGTCATATTAAACTCTACATTTTTCACCTTCAAAATTTTTACAGGGTTTGTCAATAACTTCCGGCAAACAAATGCTCGTGTACCAATCACTATCCATAGCACGACGATTCTCCTAGGCAATAGTAGCCAGGTGTCCAGTTTTGCACGCGGGCTACTTTGGTTGGTTTCGGCTCATCTTGAAAGAACGCTCGATCGCTGCTTTGTTTTGGGGTTGTAGCAATAAATCCATATTTCGTCACCTGTTACGATTTGCTCAATGGTAACCATGGCATTGCATTGACGTGGTCCGTTTTTAGGGTTCCGTACGTCCGAATAAAAAACGGAACCCTTATAGGACGTATCCGTCTGTCCGACCCGACTCCTTATCTCCGAAACTACTGAACCTAAATTTTTGAAAAAAAAAATTACAGAAATTAGTTTTCTACTTATAGATTATAGGAAAACCTATAAGAAGTCCATGATATTAAAATAACATGGTAATAAATCACTCAATATTGTGCGGATAGGTAACATCGCACGGAACCCTCTTCACTCGAGTTCAACTCGCACTTGTCCCGGTTTTTTTTGGATCCAATCTAAAACTATCTCACTGTCTTGTTCTTAGTCGTTATCGTTGACACGTGGTCTATCCAGGTCTGATCGTCGCCTTGACATAAAGCCAGTTTCTCAGTCGTCGATAAGCTCCGTCGAACACACTAACATCCGGCACTCGGCGGCCGGGATATCGAGCGATGTATTTATCGCGAGCTCTTGCGGATACGCATTGGCAGTATCCATAACAAATCAAAATATCAGCCCAAACACAAATCAAAGTACAGTTAGCAAACACAATACACAATGTCACGAATCGAAAGAAAAACAGTCCAGAATTACAAGCAAAGTCGTGTTAGAATCAGAGAAGACCAAGGACGAATCGCATAAGCAGAATAATAAACAAAATACAAACACGCCAAAATGTTTGGCCGAAACGCCAAAAGGGCTTGGGTGTTCACTTTCTTGAAGAACAATAAGTAAACGGACAAGGCGGCGTTTTTTTTACAACTACTGTAAGCTAAAAAAAAAAATCTGAGTAATAAAGAGTTTGTCTGTCTGTCTTATCTAAGTTTTTTCTATAAATTGTGGAAACACCTAGACTATACCTTTTTGAATACGTACCGGAGGTGGCTATAGTCATGGCTATCTGAACCTTCGACGCGGCGACGGCGTGTCAGCGGCTCGAAATAGCGATTTGGTAGATTTTTGAGCCAGGAAGTACGTCATCTACCCTGCATGATCAGTTGAAGCAGATCATTTCCCTATCAAATTAATCTTTCTAATGGGTCTATCAACGAAATTGCATAGTATCTTGCATTTTCTCTTATTTAGATGCGATTGCGAAGCCACAAAATAGTAATTCAATCATCTGATCGCGAAACACTTTAACTCTACCTACAGTGAGTAAGCTAAAACCACTGTGGTTAGTTTCTTAATCAATATTGTTTTGTACTTAGGATATAATGTCACCGAGAAAACTGTGTTGATACAAAAACCGTTTATTTTACAAATCAATTGACGAGCCCGTTGGACGAGTGGTTAGGGTGCTTGCCTTAACGCTCTGTTCTATTCCCGGCAGGGTCAACTTTGACAAATGAATTTTTCAAATTTGGCTCTGGTCTGGATTTGGAAAGTAGTGGCAGGGCACACTGCGTTTTCGCAGTCATTTGGGCAGCCCGTCTGGCGGCAGCAACCACCCCCTTACAGAAGACCACCGTGAAATAACAGCACGCGTGCTGTTGTGTTTCGGTGAGTGAGTAAGCGATGCCAGAGCCCATTTCCCTATCTCCTTTCCCTTCCTATTGTAGTCGGCAGCGCACTTGCAGCAGCTTGGGCGTTGCTTGTGTTATAGGCCACGGTAGCCACCTACCACCAAGTGGACCGTCAGCCTGTCTGCCGATCTTAACATTAAAAAAATCATATGGTATATTTTTTATGCGGAATGTCGGCTGTCACTCTTGACAGTCCAACTGATGGTAGGTGGCAACTGTCGCCTATACACTAGCAACACTGGCGTGGTGGCAATGCATTGACAGCCCCCTAATAGCATTTTAACTAATATTACAAATACGAAAGTCAGTTTGTTACGCTTTCGCGCCTTAACTACTCATCATTATGAAATTTTGCATACACGTTGTCAGGGTCATAAAAAATATAATATGGCCAATATAATATGGCCACGGAAACTGTTTTGACACAAAAAAGTGTTTACTTCATACTGTAAATAGCAATCGAGGGTTTTGTATGCGTAATGTCTGCTGGCAGTCTGACAGTCCAACTGATGGTAGATGGTTATCGTCGCCTATAAACACTAGCAATGCATTGAAAGCCCCTTATAGTATAAAGAATAAGAGGGACTAAATGGAGCTAGAGAAATAGGTTCTGACATACTTTACCCTTTCACAGAAACACCACAGCAATAGCTATTATTTCACTGTGGTCTTCTGTGAGGGGGTGGGTAGTTACTGCCTCTAAACGGGCTGCCATAGTTTAGGAGATGTTTAAATACCCAGACATGGGATAACATTAAAAAGTTTCCTGCCGGAAATCGATCCCGGGACCCCTGAGTCAGCGTCAAAGGAACCAACTCAACCAATGGATACTGATGTTCTGTTACAAAGGCAACAGATTATTTGAAAATTTGTACAGTTTAAAATCTCCATCCATTTGGACAATTTTAAAAACTATATTAATATTCATTAAATTACACATGTATAATGCTACCGATATCCTATGCGTTCGCGACTAGTCTTTCGATACCCGCCATGTTGGTGGTGGAACAAGACTTAAATATAAAATTTAAGCAGGAAATCTAAAATTATGCATGTTTTTACAATTTTTTTATTTTTGCAATTTATATGAGTCCAGTTTTTTCTTTTTTCCGAAATCTTATCTAATATATAAAATTCTAGTGTCACAACAGTGTTTGTAATAACTCCTCCGAAACGGCTGGACTGATTGTTCTAATTTTTTTTTTGTATATTTAGTAGGTCGTAAAGTATTTTTCACCCTCCTATCCCCACCCCCATTTTTAAATCGCGATTTTAGTATTTTTGTATGAAGAATATTCAAATAACATAACCGTCGTTCATTGTCGTGAACTGACGCGTCACTTTAACATGTGGTTTGAAAATAAAATTTGACCCGATAGTTGGCGCCACAATCGGGTTACGGAATTATTTTCGGGTTCTGGCAGGACAAGGTCTGCTGGGTCAGCTGTCAGTGATATATAAATTAGCAATTTTAATACTTTCTGTAAAAAGAAAGACTGCCTTAGTATCAGTAGTCCGTTTACTTAGTCGTGACTTAGTCCGATGATACTTCAACCAAAGAACTAAGCGAGAAAATTAAAATTGTTTAAGTTCGTAATTTAAAAGATTTATTTTTAAAATTAAACATCATATATATATATGAATAAAAACGAATCGCTAATGTTGCTAAAGGCAAAACTGAAAACGCCTGGAACAATTCGGGTAATATTTTTTTTTAATATTCGTTGAAGTCCAAGGAACGTTCTTACAAAGACAACACTTTGTAAAATTTTTCGTACGAGATCTGGGGCGGATCGCAAGCTACATATATATCAGTATTTTATGTAATTCAAGGAAAAACACGTTTTTAAAATATTTGACGCTTGGCTTTGCAGAGAACAAAGAGCTTGATCGTTGCAAACGTTAATACTGAGTTAGCAAAAAGTAAGTAGGTCTTAACATTATTGCAAGTAAAATAATTTCAATATTTTTAATTCTATAATGTAAACACTTTATGCTTTGTTATTTGCGTAACAGTTGTTTGATTTTATTTGAAATTTTAAAAATACTTCAGAAAATACTTTTTTAATCTGTAATTTAAGATAACAAGCTAATATAATTACTAACTGCCGACTTTCTATCAAACACGTTATATCTTTATTTTATGTCCACTTGATGGTATGTGGCTACCGTCGCCTATAACTCAAGCAACGCCAAAGCTGCTGCAAGTGCGCTGCCGACTACAGTAGGATTAAGGATAATAATGGGACTAGGAGGGAATGGGCTCTGGCATCCCTTACTCACAACAGCACACGTGCTCTTATTTCACGGTGGTCTTCTGTGAGGGGGTGGTTTATGTCGCCAGACGGGCTGCCCAAAATGACTGCGAAAACTCAGTATCTGCTGTAAGTTGCTGTGGAGTTAACTATCCCGCAGACTAATCGATGCTGCTGAATCAGATCATGGTTACCATGTCATGAAAATACCACCGAAGTAACAGTATACCAAATTTCACATGAAAGTTTGTGAAATCCCTTCGTCTACTTAGGAAATCACGCCATGAGCACCGATTAATTTCAGCCAAAATGTTAGTACCTACATAAATGTGGTTTGTCAAAGAAAAAAAACTTAAGAAAATTAGGCCTTAAAACTTTTGTTACTGGCTTTATACACGATGCAATTATTTCTGCAAATTATGTATATACACAAACCTTCCTCATTTATCGATCTTTCTGTTAGTGAAAACCGATAAAAATCCGTTGGATGGTTTAGTTAGAAGAAGTTAGAGCTGAGAAACAGAGAAGCGAACTTTATCTATATCTATTCTATACATATAATAAAACCGTACACGAGCCGTGTCTGTACATTTAAAAAAAAACCATGTGTACACGTTGTACTTACCTATGTTACCGAAGTCAAAAAAAATAGTTTTCAAAATTGTTGTCTGTACGTTTATGCACGTTAATCTCTGAAACGGCTTAACCGATTTGAATGCAGTTCTCACTCGTGTATTGCAGCAAGCTTCCCGTAACATTTAATGTTTGTTTCATTCCAATCGGTTTACAAACAAAAAAGTTACTTTCTATACCGAATACCACGCGTACGAAGTTGCGGGCTCAGCTAGTTTCATAATATGTATGAAATGAGGCCGTACGTGACATTATTTTTTTCATAATTTTTGCTGTGAATTCAGATTTATAGCAATTTTTGCATTTAAAAAAATGAATTTGTTTTTGCTTTCACGCCAAACATGACATCAATCAAAAAAACCAGGCCATTGTTTTTTTTTTTTAAATTACACTTGGTAATTGGTAATAAAAATCTTTCTTAATTTTAGTAATTTCGTGTGAATATTTCAGATTTTGTTAATGGGGGATATAACCACATTGAGCGCGAAAACACGACTTCAATACGTTGTTCGGGTCAGTGCGCACTGTGCGCAGTTTAACCAGATTCTTTAATATTTTAAAACTTAAATATATATAAAACCCCATTACCAAATTACAGGATATTTTCCCAGAAAAATGTATAATTTCTTCTAACCTAGTGGTAGTACAAAATTGACTGATCTCCGTTCATTTGACGCCGATTATCATTAAATTTTACATACAATTTGTCACGAGTACAGAAAACGACATAGGGTAACTATGAACTTTTCTGTAACCATCCAGAGAAAATTTATAAACTCATCCAGAAAAAAAAATGTTTCCGAAGAACGCGGACGAAGTCGCAAGCAAAAGAAAAAAATATATAAGTATCAAAGATCAATGTATCATCATCATTCAACGCTTTTTTCTCGACAAAAAATTCAGATCACTTTATTATGAAATTAATTGTTGACAAAAAAATCAAATATCATAGAAATATTGCAAAATAAAACCATTCAGATCCCTAATATCTTAATTCTTTTTTAGGGTTCCGTACGTCTGAATAAAAAAAACGGAACCCTTATAGGATCACTCGTGTGTCCGTCTGTCCGTCCGTCCGTCCCCGTCCCCCCCCTATCTCCGAAACTACTAAACCTAATTTTGAAAAAAAAATATACAGAAATTAGTTTTCTACTTATAGATTATAGGAAAACCTATAAGAAGTCCATGATGTTAAAATAACATGGTAAATCACTCAATATTGTGCGGATAGGTAAAATCGTACGAAACGTGAGCTCAACTCGCACTTGTCCCGTTTTTTTTAACGTTAAGTTCGACAGACAGGCTGACGATTCACAGGTGGCTACCGTCGCCTATAACACAAGCAACGCCACAAAGTGCTTCGAGTGCCCTGCAGACCATAATAGGATTGATAAGGGATAAGAAAAGGATAGGATAATGGGCCTGGCATCCCTTACTCACTCACCGAAACACAACAGCACATAATGCTGTTATTTCACAGTGGTCTTCTGTAAGGGGGTGGTACTACAGTCACACGAGATGCCCAAAATACTGTGAAACGCATGCCTTTCCTAACTTTCCAAATCCAGACCAGAACCAACTCTGAAAAGTTAATTTCCATAGTTGACCCCGCCGGGAATCGAACCCGGGACCTCAGAGACAGAGCGTTAAAGCAAGCACCATAACACCAACCAACGGGCTCGTCAAATACTGATATTAAAAAAATGAGCAAAGGTATTCATTTTATTCTGTAATATTAGTGGATTACGATTCAAAATCATTTATTTTCTGAACAAATTGTTACTGGGAGTTATAGAAACAATTTAACTTTAGAACAATAACTAACTGCATACAAAAAATAATAATAATGTAGTAGTCGCTAAAAAAAATTATAACTGTGACGAGAAAGCTTTTTTTTGGGCAGTAATTTACTATTTTTGTTCTCAGGAAATAGATTTTTTTATAAAAGTCTGCCAGATTCAAAAGTTTTTAAATATAGTCAAACCTTTTTCCAGGAATCTCCTCATCTACTTGATAAAAAAACAGTATATTAAATTAATTTAAGAAAAATAACCTTGCCCGGAAACTTTTTTATAGAAAAATAAAAATAAAATAAGGGATTCTATTACTAGGTGCGCGGGCTTTTTTTTAATAAAAAAATAATTAACAGTTACAGCAATGTTTAATTATTACGTTATATTAATTGTTAGAAAACTTAATTTAGACATTGTATGCAGTTACGACCATTTTGTTAGTATAACAAAACAAACAAAATATCCTTAGGACAAGGACTAACATCAGACCGAAACATTTTTTACCAAAATGAGCGCAACCTAATAACCTATAGATTAACGTGCAAAATTGCACAACAAATTTTTGTAGCTTCTCGTGAACAACATTGTGTAAAATATGAAAAAAAAAGTAGCCGATTAAAACTTTAGTTAATTAATAAGCTTAATAAGTCGCTGAAAATTGTTATTATCTGTGACACGAAAGGTTTTTTTTTTTTTGGGTAATAATTTACTATTTTGTTACTCTCATAAGAATAGAAATATTTGTATAAATCTGCCCGATACAAACTTTTTTAAATATAGTCTCTTAATATGCTCTGCATTTTTATCGAAGTTTTAATTTCACTCTAAGAAGTCAAATTAGGCGAAGAAATCGTCGAAATAGCGACGAAGATGAAAGAAGTTAAATCACCTAATTCAACTAAGATCGGCAGCGCATTTGCAACGTGCACTTGTATGGTTACTTTTGACATCAAAGTCGACCGTCAGCCTATCTGACGACCTTTTCATAAGAAATATTACGTGGCTTAGACATATTAGAAAATATTACATCAGACATAATATAATTTCTTTTAAAAAATAAAACGACATGACCTAAATTAAATCATATTTTTACAAAATCTATCTATGTTTATAAACTAGCTGAGCCCGCAACTTCGTTGGTTCGTAAACCGATTGGAATAAAACAAACATTAAATATTACGGGAAGCTTGCTACAACACATTAGTTAAAATTGCATTCAAGTCGTTTCAGGGATTAGCGTGCATAAACGCATAGACAAACAGACAAAAATTCTAAAAACAATTTATTTGACCTCGGTAAAGAATAACGTGTACAAATCATTTTTTTTAAGTATACAGATGCGGCTTGTCTACGATTTTATTTTATATGTATATAGATGTATCGCTCGGCGCAAAACACGAATACGGCTGGACAAATTCGGATAATTTATTTTTTATTTTTGAAGAGAAAAATTGAACATTTTGCCCAGAAAATTGTAAAAATAGAAATTTTCTCTTTCCCATCCGAAGTATCAATCTACTTTCGACAGAAAGACGTCTGTCGCGCGTCAATTCGTAAAATAATAAATTTTACCTCATAAAAATATAAATAAGTACTTATTAAAAATATATAAATGAATGAACTATAGATTCTTATTAAAAATTTAATATACTGTGCCTACATTTTATATTTTTTGAGAAATTAAATAAGTATTATCATTATGCGGTATTTAACGATCTTTATTCTAGATTCAATTCTTGCTCAATTGTCAAAATATAAAAATACGTCGTATACCGTTCTTTTTTTTTTTGCATTATGTCAAGTCCACTTTCTTCTCCTAACTGTTCTGTTTCTCTAACATATTTATTTCCCGCTATTTTTATTTCTATGATAAATTTATAAAAGAAACAACTAGGTACGTACGATAAAACATCCCCGCGTACAAACTGACCACCGCCACTGCTACTTTCACGAAATCGTTGGTCGTTTCATAGTCGAACCTTTTCAGTAAGTCACTCATGATGTAAGCTTTCACCGGGCCCGCGTCGCACTGACTCTCGACCATGGTTCACGAAAAAAAAAAAAACTTATCGTTCATAAAAAAAAATAACAAATAAAACCCGAATGCACTGATAACCCGGCGACCGTTCAGATTAATATTAAAAAATTGCATTCAACCCGTGCATGATGGCGGTGAGGTACGTTAGAAAACGTTCGGCTTTGACGGAGTCGCAATTACTTCTGTTTAGTCGCTCGAAGAAAGCACTATACTGGCAGAGGTGACTGTCGTAACATCGCTGACCCCGTACTTGCTTATTATCTATCTAATATTGTTTGTTTCAGCGGTCCGCGCGTTATCTACCTATAACCAATTATCGTGAGGATATGTTTAAATTAGAATTTAAAAAAAAAATCAGAGCTTTTATCAAAGAAAATTACATATTAAAAGCGAAAGTGATTTTGTTTGTTTGTTAGCTTTACGCTTTAACTACTCAAACGATCATCGTCATTTTTTTAATGCACGTTTAAGGAAATACAGAAAAAGACATAGGGGTATCTTTCATAATATAAAAAATAGGAACTGTTCCCGAGGGATAATCTATGAATATAATAAAATCGTAAACGAGCCGTGTCTGTTACATACATTAAATATTTTTCAAAAATTTTTTGAATTTTTGTCTGTATGTTTGTGCATGCTAATCTCAGAAACGGCTTAACCGATTTGAATGCGGGTTTCACTGATGTAGCAAGGCTTTTCGTAACATTTAGTGTTTGTTTCATTCCAATCGGTTTATAAACAAAAAAGTTACGCGCTATACCGAATACCACGCGTACGAGGTTGCGGGCTCAGCTAGCCTAAAAATTAAATAGAAAGAATCAACAAAAATATATATTAAGCTATAAAGATAGAATAAATGTTTTAATAATAAGAAAAACGAGCGCGGACGAATCACAAACAAAAGCTAAAAATTATAAAAGCGCCTCCAAACGCCATAATTATTTAATTTTGTTGTCATCAATAAAGAAATTCTTACTGGACCCGATAGGTGGCGCCACAATCGGGTTATAGAATTATTTTCGAGTACGGGCAGGACAACGTCTGCTGGAACCGCTAGTATTATTGTAATTTTCTTAGGGATCTCCAGTTTTGACTGAAATAATTTTTAAAATGAATAATAATAATAATAATAATAATAATAATAATAATATTTATTTATTTTCTCCACAATTTACAAATTTTAAGTGGGTACATTTATAGTATTCAGTGCTACATTGTATGTGGGAGACTGGCGCCTGAACTAGGTAATACCTGTGTCTCAGGACACCAGGGCTCCACCTTCGATGACCGCATCTATCTTTGTATTCTATTGTTTGTGCAACACTTGAAATGCGATCGATAACAATATCTGTAGGTAACCATAAACAAACAAGGAAAAAAAAAAAGGGTAGAAAGCAAATAAAAAAAATGAAAACAAAAGAAAAAAAATGTTGTTTGTGTGCGTGTGTGTGTGTGTGTGTGTGTGTGTGTGTGTGTGTGTGTGTGTGTGTGTGTGCGTATGTGTGTGTGCGATGCATATGGTGCAATGTTTGTAATGCGTGTGTGTCTATGTGTAATATAGTATGCATTAATATTTAATTTTTTTTTTTTTTTTTTTTTTTTTTTTTTTTTTTGAACAATTTTTGAATGAAACAATTTTTGAGTTTATCCATTACAAACTTACAAAAAAAAACCGGGACAAGTGCGAGCTGAACTCGCGTGAATGGGGTTCCGTACGACGTTACCTATCCGCACAATATTGAGTGATTCACCATGTTATTTTAATATCATGGACTTCTTATAGGTTTTAAGAAGTATCAATTAATCAATTTTCGGGGGAATGGTCAATTTTCGTTTATTTTCTTGAATAACTTTGAAACTATTTATTTTAAAATTACAAAAAAATACATTTAAGATCTTCACATCAAGACCTTCCATTTGATATGTCACACGATGCTGTTTTCAAAAATATTTTTTTTAATTATCCCCCTTCCCCCCCAAAAATGACCTCCCATATACAGATTTCATCTATGACACCTCTGCGTTTGGGTCACAGAAATTGATATGTGTACCAAATTTCAACTTAATCGGTCTAGTAGATTCCGAGATAATTGACTGTGACCGACGGACAGACGGACACACGAGTGATCCTATAAGGGTTCCGTTTTTTTAATCGGACGTACGGAACCCTAAAAACAATTTTTTTCAAATACGACCGGTAGTTGTATTAACTACCGGTCGTATTTGAAAAAAATCTTTATGCATTTGGTAAGACTTAAATGAAAAAATAAAAAGAGAGAAAGAAGTTGCGATGCGGTGGGTCGGTTACCGAGTTTGGCGGCCCGACGAAATCCGAGCATTACCGAGAGCGAGAGAGCGAAGTGAAAGAGAATCGGTTCTTCTACATCAATCGACTGGCGAAACCGCGGCGCATAGCCAGTTTGTCTCCCGATTATATCGCGTCGATAAATCGTGATGCATAGTAACCGATATATTTAACCGCAAATTAAACAATAGCTCATTTTCAAAGACTTTTATGATTTTTAATAGTCGATATTAAAGTGGAGAATCATTTGGTTTGCGCTGTGACGTCATATACTGTTTACCATTGGAATACAATAAAACATTAAGAAAAGGATGCGTTCTTGATTAAATATTCTAATTATCGTGTAAGACTTTAAACAATGTATCTGTTAAAGACTTTTAACAATTTTTAGGCTTACAACAAAATTGCTGTTATATTACAACAAAATTAGCGAACATAAATACTCGCTTCAGCTGTCGCACAAATGTCAAAGTGATAGATAACGTGACGCTTTTTAGTTAACGCTTGTATTTTACTCCTCATAAAATTTTTATACCAAGGGAGACCTTATATGAAAATCGATTCTCACCGAAACACAACAGTACACGTGGTGTTATTTCACGGTGCTCTTCCATGGGGGGTGGTTACTGCCGCCAAGCGGGCTGCCCGAATGACTGCGAAACGTAGTGTGCCCTGCCACTACCAGAAATACTATAAAATTTTATACACTAAAACAATGACTGGTAACATCCTACACCCCTTAACAAGATACAGATAACAACACAAGTTATCTTGAATTTGTACCAGTGAAGTCTAACAAAATACTTGTTTTGTGATAAGTGTTTTGTAATTGAACAGATTGACTTTTGAGAAATCCATAGCCCTATATAAATCCATAAAATTACAAATTCACAAACAAAATAAGGTTTACTTATTATAACAAATATTAAACATTGAAATTGGTCTGCAATATTCTTCTCACATATTTATTATAAAACAAAGACCAAGCCGCGCATGTCTGTATGTATGTTCGAGATAAAATAAAAAAATACTGAACGGATTATCATGGGGTTTAATTCGTTAAGGTTTTATCCGAGGTTCCGAGGGTTTGCAAATTGGAGCCATTTGGAGCATACTATGCACAGCAATTCTACCCGAATCCGAATAACTCTTGTAGTATAATAGATGGCGCCATCTATTATACTACAATAGAATTAGAATAGTGTCATATTTTTTATACTAAACTTGCGAAAGTGAGTTTGTTTGTAACGCTTTCACGCCTTAACTACTCAATCAATCATCATGGAATTTTTGCATACACGTTTTCATACAGAAACAATACCATTTTTCATACAGAAAAAAACATCAACGCCATTTAATCCAATAAAGATTGAATAAATGTTTTAACACCCAAAATAAAGAGGCGCGGACGAATTCGCGAACAAAAGATAGTAACATAAAAATGTTAAAAAATGAAACAAAGAGAAACTTCATTGCAGTGAATGATAAAAATAATTGATAAGAAATGATAATTAAAACATTATTCATGCCATATAGTTGACAAAGGGAAAACTGGAATTTAACGCTTCTGTTATTAATTGTTTAATATATAAAAATGAATCCCCATTTCCCTTGGTCACGGCATCACGCGTGAACGGGTAGACCGATTTTAATTCGGTTTTCACTACTGGAAAGAGGGATAAACGGGGAATGTTCATATATATATAAAAATTGCACGCCGGGCGAAGCCGGGGGCGGGTCGCTAGTTGTTTATAAATATAGACTTTACGGGCTGATTAGAACTTAACCTTGAAAATAACATTAAAAATAAATTATTTAGTAAAATTAATAACATTAATAATAAATTATTTAGTAATGGATTTGGATGGTATAGAGATAATTTATAGCCTGGATTAACACTTAGGATACTTTTATCTTGGAAAAATGTTAGGTTCTCGAGGGATTGTCTAAAAACATAAAACATTGGGTGCTGCCATTGTCACAGCGAAAGAGATATCAGACATTAATTTTTCAATGAAAACGAAATCGCAGGCTCTAGCTTGTTCTATATAATAATATGAATACATACATACATACATAATAATATGAATAATAGCGGCATGTGGGTTTCAAGAGTATTACTACTATCCTTTCAGGATCAGCAGCGTAATACATCCTTGGTATTAGCTTTTTTATATGTGTCCACAACTTCGTGCACGTAGAAAAATAAAAAAATATATAACAATATTGATGGCGCCATCTATTATAATACAATAGAATTATGTGAAGCGGTGACATCTATCGGATTTGAGTAAAACTGCTTGGTGATACATTACACATATACACTTATAGATTCCTCAAGAATCACTCTGTTGATAGATCAAAATCCTTTCAATAATTTTTGAAATCACGAACATACATACATACAGACACAGTGGGGGACTTTATTTTATAATATGTAAGAATGGTAATCAATTAAGGAGGCCTTTACCAAAACAAAAGATAATAAATTATGGCAACAAACTATAAATAACCTTTACAAGAAGAGAAGCCATCTCCATATAGTCTAAATTGTGCCATTTCTGATGCTCATTTGGCAAGAATAAGGAAATCTTGCCATAGGCTTTTAATCCCAAAATATGGGTAAATTAAGTG
Source organism: Bembecia ichneumoniformis (assembly GCA_910589475.2). Classification (NCBI taxonomy): domain Eukaryota; kingdom Metazoa; phylum Arthropoda; class Insecta; order Lepidoptera; family Sesiidae; genus Bembecia; species Bembecia ichneumoniformis. Next base: position 5,639,992 of record OU342543.1, read on the forward strand.
TAAAATAGTATGCTACATATTAATGAGGTGGTAATTACCTGCTGTTAATAAAAAATTATGACAATATTTTTTTAAAAACATAACTAATTTTTTAAACAATAAAAATGGTTTCACATACAATTTGAAACATTGACTGATAACTGTTTTGTTTGTCTATTAGTGACATATATTCCAATATTATTTGTGAATCTTATAAAACCACACAAATATAGGTATTGTTTTACCCTTTAACAATAAAATTCTCAATAGAATTTTTTCCTTCAGTCCATATTATATTATATGAAAATGCAATATAATAACAGCATGTGTGCTGTTGTGTTTCGGTGAGTGAGTAAGGGATGCCAGAGCCCATTTCCCTAAACGCTCCTAATCCCTTATCCTTAATCCTACTGTAGTCGGCAGCACACTTGCAGCACCTTTGGCGTTGCTTGTGTTATAGGCGACGGTAGCCACCTACCATCAAATGAACTGTCAGCCTGTCTGCCGACCTTAACATATAATTTAAAAAAAGTTTACATTTTATTCTAAGCACCCGAAAAACAACAAAAAAACTTTATCATTTAAAACTCAACTGAATTTCAAAATTTATATTTTGCTGTCACTAACAAGCAAACAAATTCAAGATGTTTTGTATATGTTAACAAATATCAATAGATATAAGAGACTTTATCAGTTAACCATTGTTACTCAGTTTAATCAAAGTAGCTGGGTGACCAAGCTGCTCTCGGTTAGGTTGATGTAAGCCAAACGGAGGTATACATATAGCGCCATCTCACAAAATGTTGAGGTAACAGTTCATTATCATCCATCAGCAACAATACGAGTACAACAAACATGATGACACTTTAAAAAATAGTTATAAAAAAAAACCTCTTTTATCTAAAATTGCATAATAGGGTACAAGAAATGCAACTGTATAGGTAGATTAAAATGCAAAATCTTATCCAAATAGTTACAGGCGCTTCCTAGATAAGTGAAATAAATTTATATACATACAAGTTTAAAATATAAGAAAAAAATAATTTTGTTAAATGTAGGTATTATTTCTTGTCATGTTGTAAATTTCAAACATTTACCTACTTTACTCCATTTAGAATCAAAAAGAAAAATATTTCATTTTAATATGTACTAGTAACTAAAATAAAAGTCAAAGTATATGAGATATAACTTGGACAAAAAAATAATAATCAGAATCACATCTGAATATTTAATCAGAAGATCCTTATTGCACCACATTTCGTCCTTGCTGCCATTCTAATGTTGACATAAATTACCTATAAGTGCGCCTACATTTCAAACATGAGTATGAAAGTGGAAATCTAAGGAAAAGTAGGTTAAAGGAAAAGGCTTAAACAAAACTGTTACTATAAGAATAAAAAATAAAATTTACTCACCAACTATATCGTACAAATTCCCTGTGTAATTGTTTATTAGATACGAAATGAAATTCATTTTTACAAAACAACAGCTGATTATTGATATGCAAAACAATTAACAAATGTAAATACCGACACAAAATTTATAGTTAAAGTGTTGATAATTGCACGAAATACTGGGCAATTATATTAATAATTATTGGGAAATATAATAAGTTATTTGTGATGATAATTTCGCTTTGTTCAAAGTTTAAACTTCAATATTTTCAAAGCGAACTATTTTAGAAATTTTTAAATCGGCAGTTGTCAATGTCAAATCGTGATTTGTGTGACATTGACATGACATGACTGCCATTACAAAAAAAGCACAACATACCAAATATTGAGATCAACAATAAAAACAAATACAGAAACCCATTTGATTTGAACCTTTGAACTTTTCATTTATGTTGGAGTCTGCATCAGGGAGCATAAATTCTGTGACTTTAGATTAGACAATCGGTTGCTATGACAAATTTTCTAACAACCTTGTCTCTTCTAGTGTCATTCATATATTGTGGACATTATTGTATAACAAAAATAAATAATAAACCATAAATTCTTGCATATGCTTTAAAAATACCTATTAACGCACTAGTTATGTAGCAGGGTCATTTGCCGGATCACAATTCAGTGGTTCATTCTGAAACCTACTCAGACCTCTAGTTTTTGTCGGTAAGATCCAAAATCTTACAACTATATGGACATTTTACTGTGTAGGTACATACAAAAATTATGCTTAAAGCTATATTTTATGTTATAAATAGATTTATTGTTTCTGTACTACACCTTTTAAACTTTTGCATTTGACAGTGTTAACGCCAATATAGGCTTTCAATTTTATTTTTAATTTAAATTTTGCCATGTTATCATACGAGCCATTTCCGCCACCTATCCTTTTCCCGCACAACCTCGTCGCACTTACGCGCGAAGGAGACAGCTGGAGGAAGCGCGGATGACTCGTATGTTGGCAACACTTGTTGCAAGTTTTCAAAGTCCGCGCCGCTTGATAACGTTCGCTCTGTCGAAAATATTAAGAAAAATAGTGAAATTGGTAGAACTAAACATTTTTGACCGCTTTATATATATATATATATATATATATATATGTGTGAGTTGTGTGTTGTTCAAAATAAAGACAATCCAGTGATAAGGATTCTTCACATTGTCGCCGCGCCGAAGCCACAGGAGACGAGGTATTGTGCCTTTTCCCGCTTTCCTTATTTACTCGTATGACAACCTCCTGGCTCATGTAAGGACAGTGCTTCCAAATCCGCAATAATATTTAATCTCAAAATACAGTCCACTTTCACATGCAAATGGCAGCACCACTGTTGAATGTTGGTCTCTTCGAGCCGGATCCTTTAAAGCACCATTATTGGTCTCTTTAGAACCGGACGCTTTAAAGCATAGTTGGTCTTTTTTAGCTGGATGCTTTAAAGCAATCCATTAATTAAATTACATTTTAATTAAATTGTAGGTACGAGTATATTTCTACCCACCCCCTCTTTTCGTTCAGTGTTTGCCATTGCATACCGCATCTAATTTTGAAAAAAAAATAACTCCCGCTTCTATATTTTTATACATAATATCGTATTTTATATTATTATAAAAATTTACTATTTATATCGTTTCGCGTATTTTATAGCATCCCGCATCGGTAAAGGACATTGAGTTCCACCGATAAATTCGCTTATCCCGCATTATTATATTATACATATTATTGTATTATATTTTTCTTTATTTTATTATATAATTATCATCTTTGTTTCATCCGCTTGTTGTTTCCCGCTCTAAAAATAATAGGTGTACATATACCTACAATATTCTATAGATATTGTTTATCTCGCAATAATAACAGCGATCGTGCCTTCACAAAACTGTTAGCTGTTTAATTATAGATAGTTATACGTTGTAGGTATACGCTCGCTGCGCTTAGTGTTTGTTGTTTGTTTCTTATCAACTGCATTTTGTTAAGGCCGCAACATTGTTTACGTTTCGATAATCTCGTATAATATTCATTAAAACCTAAAAATGCAAAAAGGAGAAGCTGCACTCTCGGAAGACGAAATACAGTGGCAAATCGCTTTGTCTCGCCGCGATTCTATATTTGCTAGAATACAAAAAATTTACGATAGCTCTAAACGCGCTCAAATTAATGAAAGTGAAAGGGAATCTTTTCTGTGTTCATGCGTCAACTTAGAGTGTTTGCGCAGTGAATTTCAAGATGCAAATAATAGGCATATCAGTCTGAGTTTAAAGTTGAACCCCGGCTCGAGGTTGGAAACGTTAAAAGATCAATCTTGGGTTTCATTTGAGGAGTTATTCTGTCGCATTAAATACCAGCTTACAAAAATGACGTCTTCTGAGAATTCTAGTAAACCGTCCTGTAGTGATGTGCCTAAGCAGCAAAATCGTTTACCGCCGATCGAGTTGATGTCATTCGACGGCGACATTCGCAATTGGCAAAGTTTTTACGCTAGCTTTAAGGCGACCGTCCATGACAACGGTTCGCTTACTGATTCAGAAAAGTTGTATTATTTGTTAGGAAAATTGTCAACAAAGGCGCAGTCCGCGTTCGCCGGCATTGCGCCTCGCGGAGAGAATTACGATCTCATATTTCAATCGCTCGTTCAAAGGTATGACGATAAACGAATGCTCGCTTCGAGCTATTTATATCAAATATTTGATTACAAGCCTTCGTCTTCGGCGTCCGCGTCCATTCATAGCTTTGAAGCGTTTACAGATAAGTTTGTCTCAGCGGTAAATGCTTTAAAAAATCTTGAAATGGATAATTTATCTGATTTTATTTTTCTGCATGTCGCTCTTAAAAAACTCGACTCCGAAACAGTGAGATTGTTCGAGATGGATTCGAGACAGGTTCAAATCCCGCAATTTGATAGTTTGGTGAAATTTGTAAAAGATCACCTGCGAGTTATGCAGAGATCTGATTCGAGTTCGAGTACCAGTAGTAACGCCGCGAGAAGGTCCGCACCACGGGTTTCCTCTTCTGATAAACCGCTCAAAATTCCACAACCTCAGTCTTATGTCGCTGTTTCCAACACGCATAAGTGCTTGTGCGACAACATTGTACACGAACACTTATATAAATGTCTCGCGTTTTCGAATATGAATCCTAATAGCCGCTATAAGTGTGTAAAAGCGCGCAACGCTTGTGTAAACTGTCTGAGTATGAGGCATAGGGCTACGGTTTGTCAGTCAAATAGCTTATGTAAAGTTTGTTCACTAAAACATCACACTCTTTTACATTTTGAACCGCGCAACAACACGAATATGTCCGCACCCGTCGCGAACTCAGTGAAAGCGACCGCTGAAAGTTTCGCGCCTTTTTTGAAAACGCCGCCGCCCCCACAGCATGCGGCTCAAGCCGTTGCCGGATCGCGCGCGCCGCTACCACAGTCATTGTCGTTCGTACTGCGCTGCGCCGGCGCGCGATACGAGCGTTGCTTGCAACCAATCGGGCGCCCCGCTATGTAACGCGTCCATTGCCGCACCGATCGCTAACTCCGATAGGAATTCGCACGTACAGAGCAAGCAATGTACATCGCCGGTTACGGTATTACTCGCTACAGCTGTGGTTATTGTTCGCGACTGTAATAATAAACAGCATTTTGTTCGTTGTCTTTTGGATAGTGCCTCGCAAAGCCATTTTATAACAGCAGATTGCTGCAAACGTTTAGGTTTGAATAAAATAGATCCACATAACGTATACTCAAAGGTTAAGGGTATCGGTGGGACGGAAAAACCTGTAAAGGGTTCCGTCAATTTCCAATTTTCGTCTCGCTTCAATTTAAACGTTCAGTATAACATTTCTTCGCTCATTGTCGACACAATTACAGACAAAATACCTACCGCGTATGTTAACACTGCCGCACTGCCGTACCTAAAGGGTATGCCTTTGGCTGATGAGTCATTCCACGTTCCCGGCCGCATCGACGTACTTATCGGGGCTCCGCTTTTTTCGCAGCTACTGCTACCGGGCTTGGTCAGTAGCAACTCGTCTGCACCTCCCGTTATACAAACCGTGCTAGGTTACGTCATTATGGGAACAGTCCCCGCATTACCGGTACCGCAGCGTAAGGCTCCGCTGTGCTGTTTTGTGCAGTGCAGCAATGAATTAGAATCCCTTGATTCGGCATTGAAAAGGTTCTGGGAGATTGATGAAACGCCTGTTACTAAGCCTGTTAATGAGAGGTCGTATGAAGAACTCGAATGTGAACATTTCTTTCAAAAAACTACTGAGCGCGATGCTAGCAGTGGTAGGTATACCGTTGCGTTGCCTTTTCGATCGGACGTATTTTCTTTAGGGAATTCTATTGATGCCGCACGTAAACGATACTTTGCTCTCGAACGTAAGTTAGAATTTGAAAAGTCTATGGAGCAGAAGGTCCTTGGACTACGTTGGTCTAAATCCGATGACTGCTTTACATTCAAAATTTCCGCGCCCGATGATAAATGCACTAAACGCACGATCTTGTCTACAGTGGCCCGTTTATGGGATTTAATGGGATTCGTCGCTCCCGTCGTCTTGTACGCCAAGCTGCTTATTAAAGAACTATGGCTATTAAAGCTCGGTTGGGACGAGGATCCGCCGCACCACATAGTTAATACGTGGAAGAAATTTTGTTCGAACCCACCGCAATTAGATAATTTTCAAATACCGCGTCATATAGGTGTTATCGATGGTTGCACCTTTCGCCTGCTGGGCTTTTCAGACGCCAGCGAGCGCGCTTACGGCGCCGTTGTTTACGCACACGTCACTCGTGCAAATAATGTCACGGTGCAATTGTTGTGTGCTAAGTCGAAGGTGTCCCCTGTCAAACCACTATCTGTTGCCAGACTCGAACTCTGTGGTGTCGAGTCATTGGCCAAACTACTTCGCCGTATAATCTGCGTTATGACGTATCGGCAATTTATGCCTTCACTGATTCCAAGGTCACCCTTTGCTGGTTGAATTCCGCTCCACACCGGTGGCAGACGTTCGTCGCCAACCGCGTCGTGAAAACTATTGACAACATTCCCGCGGAATACTTCTATCATGTTTCCGGACATCTATTATGGTTAAATGGACCTTCCTGGGCTAGTCTGGATCCTCGTCATTGGCCTATAAATAAGGTGGACGACTCCGAAGTGGATGTCATTCCTGAGGAGAAGGTTCATGCTCACCCAATCGTCTGTGATACGGAATGGGACTCTCCCATACTAGCTTTAGCGGAACGCGTCTCTTCCTGGTCAAGGTTAATTCGCATAATCGTATTTATATACCGATTTCTGAATCGGACTCCGCGTCGATCTACTCTCACTATCACCGCTGTTCACATTGAGCCGGCTACAGACTTGACTACTGTCAGCTTTGTGTCTGCACTCAAACGCCTTTTGTCGCGCCGCGGTCCAGTGCAGTGCATGTATTCGGACAACGCTACGAATTTTGAAGGCACGGTTGTTGTTATTAATAATGACAGCTCACCACCGCTATCATGGCCTCTTGGCATCGTGGAAAAATTGCATCCATCAAAGGATGGCATATCTCGCGTCGTCTCGGTCAGAACAGCTACGGGAACATTGGTCCGTCCGGTGGTCCGTCTGTGTCCACAGGTCTGTGTCCATTGCCGACTCAATAATTTACAATTCCCTCCCAATTATTACATCTTACGTCATATAATTTTTTCGCTTATTATTATCATATTTATTATATATTTATGTCATAAATGTTAGAGATGAGAATTTGTACTGGCATATAAAACTTTATATAGTTCATAGTTTAAAAAGAATATAAAAACAAAATGTATTGATAGAAGTGTATTTTGAGAAGTTGGATAGGGACATAAAAATGGTTTTCGTTTAGGTTTAATTGTATTGTTATGTTATATGAACTAGTTTATAATATATATATAAATATGTGAATGTGAAAGTAATATGTACATTAAATAAATGTGCACTTATATAACCAAAAGTTTTTGTTGATGAAGATTTCCCCAATAAGAATAAATCGCTTATTTAGTTAAAGGTGACCCTTTAAGGCGGGGGGAAATGTTAACGCCAATATAGGCTTTCAATTTTATTTTTAATTTAAATTTTGCCATGTTGTCATACGAGCCATTTCCGCCACCTATCCTTTTCCCGCACAACCTCGTCGCACTTACGCGCGAAGGAGACAGCTGGAGGAAGCGCGGATGACTCGTATGTTGGCAACACTTGTTGCAAGTTTTCAAAGTCCACGCCGCTTGATAACGTTCGCTCTGTCGAAAATATTAAGAAAAATAGTGAAATTGGTGGAACTAAACATTTTTGACCGCTTTATATATATATGTGTGTGAGTTGTGTGTTGTTCAAAATAAAGACAATCCAGTGATAAGGATTCTTCACATTGTCGCCGCGCCGAAGCCACAGCATACCACAGGAGACGAGGTATTGTGCCTTTTCCCGCTTTCCTTATTTACTCGTATGACAACCTCCTGGCTCATGTAAGGACTGCTTCCAAATCCGCAATAATATTTAATCTCAAAATACAGTCCACTTTCACATGCAAATGGCAGCACCACCAGACAGCTTAAAGTTTTATGGTCTGTAAGCACAGAACACTATATAGTTTAGAGGTCCGCTGCTGTGGCATATATAATATTTAGACATTATTTAGATTTGATTATTTACCTAAACATTATGCAAATTATTTCAGTTTCCGACCATTTAACACCATTTCATTTTAAAATTCAAATTTTTACTTATCAATATCACACATACTTACCAGTGAATGTACTTAATCAGTGATTGTGACCAAATCTAACAAATCAAGTTATTTCATAAATAAAGTTGTATGGAAAATAGCTCGAACATTCATGCCACCAAACTATTCATGTATAAAGATTACACTAAAATGTTGAACAATACATGTTATTACAAAAGAATGCGGCGTAGGTTTTTTAAACGCGTGATCCAATTGTTAGTGGTATTTGGAATATCATTCTATATAGCTGTGTTATTTTTCGGCGATCTAAAGACACCCGTAGTTATGCATTTGACTGATTTAAATCGTTGTCCCGCTTGTTACGGTGTTTCTTTATGTCCAGAGTTATATTCGAACCAAATATTGCTAGACAGTAGTACTTACAGGTTGGCCAATGTGTTTAACGCTAAGAACATTTATTATGGTCATACGAAGTCAAACCGGAGAGTGGTTTTGAAGAAGTTAGCTCACAATTGGGAGCTAAATGAGTTCGACTCTAAGTTATGCAAGGAATTTGGCCTTATGAGAAACTGTAAGCCAAAAGAGTTGATGAATGTTACAACAATTGAGCAGAAAATAGTTGATTTAGTAAAATACAACTTAAGCTGGCCAGAGACGGATATAAGAAAGGGTTTAGTGATATGTCCTTATGTATACAGTCTTTATGACTTTGTATTAAAGTCTAGCTTAAAATCAGATATGGTCAATGTTTGGACCATGTTAAGCATTAATCCAGAGCCTATAATATTAGAGGTTAATATCTCAACAAATATTTCTTTTACTATATTTTTTAATTAGTGTTAATCTTTGTGAACCATGTCGAAGGGTCTAAATCTGCCACTGTCCAATTTTTCAAAGTTTTCATGGTTGTTGTAAAAACATATTCTGATAGCCTAAATAATCAAACTAGTTAAAAATCCATATACATATAATAAAAACAAAAACGAGCCATTTGTACATTAAATATTTTTTCAAAAAACAATTTGTGCATGTTGTACTTATGTTTCCGAGGGCAAAAAAAAATAGATTTTAGAATTTTTGTCTAATCTCAGAAATGGTTTAACCAATTTGAATACGGTGTGTTGTAGTGTATGATGTGTTTGTAGCAAGCTTCTCATAACATTTAGTGTGTATTTCATTCCAATCGGTTTACAAACAAAAAAGTTACATCCTATACCGAATACCACGCGTACGAAGTTGCGGGCTCAGCTAGTATTGTAAATATTATTATATGTGGCAATTGAATTGAAATATATGGGTGTGCCTTTGCCAGATAAAAAGGACAAGTCATAACAATTTTCAAACAAATAATGCATTTTTGATTTTTCATCCATAGTAAAAAGAGTATATTTTCAACATGGCTCACCTTTTAACATAACATAAGTAACATTATTTAGCATGTAAGGCATGAAGGTAAAATTTTTGTTACCCGTTGATTGAAAGACTTTTTTCATAAACTTTTCACATTCATTACGTCTTTAGAGGTGTTCATGTTTAACAAAAGGTGCGACAAAAGGTGTTTAACAAAAGCACCTGTTAACGTTTTAGAAAATCTAAAAAAAATTATCTTAATTTACAGGCAATACCAAAAGCGCGCGGTTGGCCAGTTCCAGCATTTGCAGGTGTTTGTGGGAGATTGGAAGTGGTGGCCCACGAAGGTGAACCTCTTACGTCTCACCTGGACAAACCATGGCTCGTAAGGCTGGGTTACGCTAAGAAAATCTTAAATGCTGCCATGGATTTCACATTTAAACATGATAGGTAAATAGCGATATTTTTACACTATTTTCTTTTTTAAAATGTTGAAAAAAAATGTTCAAATATTAGATATTTGTATTTGTCTAATGTAAATTAGATTCATTACTTTAAATACTTACTGAAAATAAATGCACTGTGCAGATAAAATATATAAGAGGAGAAAACGATTCATTTACAAATACATTTCAAATATATTTTCTGTATAGTGCATAATCAGCAAAATAATGATTGTTTGGCGCCATCTATTGCCTGTATGCATTCTATTTTGGCTCACATTCTAGACCATTTTAGCATCTCGGTTAATGATTAATAGCACTTGCTGGATTGTGTCATTAACAACGTCATAAACGAAGTATATAACAAGTATATTTTGTAGTTAAAAATAAAAAAAACATACTAAATGATGCGCAGTACAATTAAAAAAGCACGGTCAGGGATGCAGGAAAGGACATAGGGTACTTTTAATTTAGAAAAAAGTACTATTCCCGAGTGATCATCTAACGCCTGACAAAGTTATAACTGCAATAAATTACGCTGCTCATATATTTAATGAAGAGTTTTTTTTTAACGCGGGCGAAGCCGAGGGCACCAGCTAGTTTACAATAAAAAAAATTGAGAACACAATAACGTGGTGTCTGTTTGCATTAATGTATTGACTAATTGTACTTGTAAAGAAAAAAAAAACAAAGTGTCTTCTTAATAGAAACAATAAGTCTTCGTGGACATTGTTCTTAGTAAAATCAATTTAGTAATTTAGGTTAAATTAAAATTGCTCATTAGTATCTAGATTACATTGTAATCCTAAAAGGATAAACCCTTGAAAAATAATCATGATAAAAACTATCCTATCCTATCTTTCAAGTTGAACCAAATTACACACAGTATGTAAAATTACACGGTGGCCAGTGGAAAAGACATGGTCATGCCATGTACCAATGGGTGTTTTTTAAAAACTTTTAAGTTTTTACTGATTGCTCTTAAACAGTGAAGGAAAACATTGCGAGGAAACCTGCATACTCCAAAGAAGAAACACACTCCTAAGGGTGTGAAGTCCACTAACCCGCACTGTGCCACCGTGGTGGACCATATAGCCCATACACCCACCCTCGTTGAGGCCTTTGCCCTCGCAGTGGGGACGTTTGGTTAGGCTGTTGATGATGATGTGTAAAATTTAATTGAAGTTTCAGCATGACACGAGATATTTACATACATAAAGATGTAATCCAATGTTAATTTAATTACTAATACATGAAATATTTGTTTTTAGGTTTCGATTTTACCTAATGGACTGGTCCTTGGACAATATGGTAACGAATGAGGATGAAGACATTACATTTGTTGACTTAGAAGACATTATAGTGCTCGATAAGCATATTCAGCCCAAGAAGGATCTCCCTAACTGGTACAAAAGGTACACCAGGGAGGCTCTAGGGCCAGGGTTCACGTTTTCCATTGAAAGTTTATGCAAGCATCATTTGAGTGATCATAACATGTGGGCAGCTTGTTACGTACTCGCCGGTGACAATACGCCTTTATTGTATCCTATTCCCAAGGAAATAAATAATTCTCGGCCGAATTTCGTCCATTTACTAAATGAATGTCTTAATGGTGAAAATAGGTTTGATACTGTTACGAAATTACAAAATTTAATTGATGACATGTTGATTGATTACAAAGTTATCGGTCGCGATAGTCTTAGGTGATGAAGCGCGAGTGTTCTCAAATCCAAAAATGCCTTAGGTCTGTTTAATTTCTGTGATATTTTTTCACTTGAGTTGTGTATTATTTTTACCCCGCATTTATTGTGTACCTGCGAGTACATATGAAATATAACATTTTAGTTATAAATAAACTTTACTGATTTTTAATTTGCTTGTTTTGTTTAAAGAAATTGACTGGATCAGTTTGCATATCTCAATATGTAACCTTTCAAGGTGGCTTTTTTTTATGTTAAGATCAACAGACAGGCTGATCGTCCACTTAATGGTAGGTGGCTACCGTCGTCTTAACACAAGCAATGCCACAGCTGCTGCAAATGCGCTGCCGACTGCAGTAGGATTGGATAAGGGATTAAGAGGGGACAGGAAAATGGGCTCTGGCATCCCTTACTCACTCACTGAAACACAACAGCACGTATATGCTGTTATTTCACGGTGGTATTCCATAAGGTGGTGGTTACTGCCGCCAGGTGGGCTGCCCAAATGACTGTGAAATGCAAGTCAAGGCCTTCCTTAGCCTCGAATGTTACTCACCAACTACAACTAATAGATACAATATGAGATAGTGATTCTATGATTTCAGGGGCGCCTCCTACTCGAAGAAAGATTGGGCAGATACAAAAAAAAACTTTATATACACACACACGATACAAACCGCAGAGGGCGCTTATGGCAAGAAAGTACTTATCTATTAGGCAAGTGACTAATTAACACAGCTTTCAGATTGTCTGTCTATCTTGTGGGTATACATCCTCCACTGCACCTGCGGATATGTGGCCTCAGCTCTCCATAATATTTGTCCTGCCCACTGCCACTTCAACATACTAATCCACCCGGTTATGTCGGTAATTTTCATTTGTCATTCCTGATTTGATTTCGCAGCGTAACCTCTTGTATAGCCCTCTCCATAACTCGTTGAGCGACATTGAGTTTTTTTATGAGGTCCATAGTTACAGACCATGTTTCAGCACCATATGTCATCATTGGTCAAAAGTTTTTGTTTTGAGACACAGAAGAATTTTGGACGAAAAGATGTCTCGGAGCTTCCCGAATGCTGCCCATCCAAGCTGGATTCCACAATTGACCTTCTGGAGGTTGGCTCTACCTAATTGGATTATTGTTCCAAGTAGCTGTACTCCTCAACAATAGTATTGAAGTTAAGGAGACTGAAATGTTGTGTGACATTTACCTACACGTTTTATAATATAGGATAGCTAAATTAGAAGTCATTTATAGTACTCACAAATATCATAGTCATAACGTGTCGTACAAATGTCTAGCCATTTTTAAGAACAAGATCATTGGATGCAGTCAGCAATTGGTGTAATATACATATCATAAGCTTGCTTATGTGTGCATTGTATTGTAAGTTCGATTTCTGTCAATTGCTCCAAAAGAATAAATGCTGCTCCTTTTTTGCGGTATTTGTAAAAGTACTGAAAATGAAGACAATGTTAGTTTTGAGTACTACCACAGGTACTACCGTAATAAACCCTCAGAAAATGATTGCAATATATTTTAATAACTTACCTCTATTTCCATTAAGTGTAGGTTTTCCAGGACGCGAAGTACTGAAGTATTATTGGATTTTACGTCAAGGTCTCCACTCAAAGCATATAAAATATTTATCTAAATCGATAACATTAAACAATTTATCAATCAAATCCATTTTGTTAATTACTTCAAATCAAAAACATAGTAATGCTAATAACTGCCACCACTGAGTAAAAATAAAAATACCCTAGATTATAGACTGACGATACCTACCTACCTTGCCGCAATATAAAATAATGTTCTGCTTATCTGCTTTGCTTTTGCCGCCAAAAGAAAAATTCCAACAAAAAAATATCAACGCCACATAGTAACCACAGAATAGATAAACATAGGGATCTGTGGTTCAGTTTTCAATGAATACATTTCTTAGGTTGTCAAACCGATCGGAATTTGATTAAAAATATTTTAATTTTTAGATATTTCTCGAAGATTTATATTATTCACTATACATTTTTTTTTTACAAATAGAATGTACTGCCGAGGCTCTAGTATGAGTTTGCGATTCTACACTCGCTAGCGAGAAAGTAAAACTTTTGTATGGAAAATCGTGAACTGTCAATGTCAAATTGTCAATTTTCCATATAAATGTTTTACACTCTTGCTAGCGAGTGTAGAATCGTAAACTCATGCTAGAGCCACTGTTTCATAATGAATATTTTTTTATGGAAACATAGAGTAGTTAGTATCCTACGCTTTTACATTAAAAAAATGTCTAGCTAGTTGTTGCAATGAAGTGACTTCATTAAACCATATGATTTGGTTAAAAATTATACAGAAGTCGCGTTTAAAAAAACTTAACCTTTTTAATTATGTCTTCCTACTGAAAGCCGCAAAATTTCAATCGTTCTATTAAACGCGACTGTTAGGCGTTGTTTAACGTTAGGTATTTACAATAATTCACTCGGTATATATGAGCGTGCATATTAGATATATTTAGTCTTAGAAGAACTATTATACAATATGTAGCATTTATTTTTTTAATGTTAAGATCGGCAGACAGGCTGATGGTCCACTTGATGGTAGGTGGCTACCGTAGCCTATCAAGCAACGCCACAGCACAGCTGCTGCAAGTGAGCGCACTTGCACTTGTAGACTACAGTAGGATAAGGGATTGAATAGGAAAATATGACATCCCCTTACTCACTCACTGAAGCGCTAGCGTTGTCTTTTCACACGCCGCTCCCAGCCACATCCAATCTCTTCAAATTGTCCTAAACCGATTCCTACGGAGAGCCGTGGGCGCCTCATGGTACATTCGCAACTTCGATCTCCAACCTCCCCTCAATCGTCAAGTGCATCAAGGATTTTGCATTGAAGTACTACGACAAACTCCCTCGCCACCCCAACCCTTTTCTAGTGCTTAGTTCTCTCATTTATACGGCCAATACTAACAATAGTCTTTCTCGTTTCAGAAGAAGACCTCGACACATCCTGTTGGACCAGGATGACCCGGTCACAGCAGTAAACGCGGCGCTTTCTGGTGATGACCATTATGGGCAGCTGTCCCGATACCTAGAAAGAAGAGGAAGACCGTCGCGCCATTTCTCACCCCCGAGGCGTGACCGCGATACAACGCCTGCGAGGGACGTCCTGGCCTGGTGACCACTTGTGCCCAGCCGCGGCTAACGCCGTTGCTGTTGCAATAAGCTCTCCAGGGCTAGCCGGTCCTGCATATTTAAGTATTAGTTAAGTTCATCTTTGTGAGGGTGGGGCGCGTCTTGCCCCCGACGACCGATAACGGTTCCAAAGTCCCCTATGGTCTAAAACCACACCCACCTCGAGGGGTGTTTTAGGGTGTTACCACACCAATCGATCGATCGTCGATCGATGTTCCTATCAAATTAGTCGATTGATTGTCGAGCGATTCATCGATCTATAGTAGAATGAATAAGTCGAAGTTGATTGACAGTTCCTTCTTTAAATAAAAGCCGTATGCAGTGACTTCTGCGTTTTCGCCTTGGTAACAAGAGTACATACGAGAAACGTCTACTGGCCAACAACACGTTATCTCTGAATACATTTTAAAAGATACTGATTGAGGTAGAGATCTATGGTTGATCAATCATCGATCGACGATCGTTCCATCGCGAATCGATGATTGACTGACCGGTATTCATCGATCAGCCAAAGCTACCACACCAATCGATCGACGTCGATCGACGTCGACGTCGACGTCACAGCAGGTGTGGTAACACCCTTAGTGCGGTAACACCCTTAGTGCGGTAAAAGTTCCACTTTGTGCAATTGCATTGCATGAGGCATTTGTTCATATGGTATCTTTTAAAGATTTCTTCCCTCGTAAACGAATAAATAAAAAAAACCTATTCCCATAAAGGAAACCACAAAGGATTTTAAGTTAGTGACATCACGGTTGTGTTTTTTTTTTCATATTTTAAATAAGTACAAAATTCCAATAATATTTCATTTAATGATTTACATAAGGTACTGTACTAATGGATAATAGTCACCGTATAGGACAATAAAAATAATGTCAATTTATGGCCTGTAGAAATTAAAAAATAAATAATCTTGTCTATGCGATAAAGAAAAGAAAGATCCTCTCTCTCTCGCACTTAGCCCTAACTTTGTCGCTCACTGAAAAATGACGGGGGGCACTGGTGTGCAGATTGTAAAAAGGATTTATTAAAAACGTACACACACAATATTATCTAGAGATAAAATGGCGCGATAACATGAATATGGTGAATCATTTGAGGGAGTGCGTACGTTCCGCTTTATTTTTATATCAGTTCGGTGCTGCATTCGTTTCATAGCACACGACTTTCATCACGTAGGATTCAGTCGATATTATGTGGTCCTTGGGTGAGGATAAGACAAGAATCTTACAATTATGATGCCTATGGTGTATACAGTGTATGGTTTTGCCATCTTTTTCATAATCGCTTGGCTGTGTCTGTGGTTAATTCATATAGTGGCTCTGTCGTATTCGAAGTGGAAGCTACACCGGACCGTGGACCGGTCTCCGCCAGAACAACCCTACCTCGGAGTTTCTATCTTGAAACCGCTTACTGGTGTCGACCCAAATCTGTTCTCCAATCTGGAGACGTTCTTCACACTCGATTACCCGCTGTATGAACTATTGTTCTGCGTAGAAGACGAACACGACCCGGCTGTCATGTTGGTCAATAGTCTTCTTCAGAAATATCCTCATATTGAAGCGAAACTATTCATAGGCGGCATGCACGTCGGAGTGAACCCAAAAATCAATAATATGCAACCAGCTTATTTACAGTCCAAATACCCTTTGGTTCTGGTCAGCGATGCTGGGATTAGAATGCGAGATGATACATTACTAGATATGGTTCAACATATGAAAGATGATGTCGCTATAGTGCACCAGATGCCATTCACTTACGATGCGGAAGGTTTTGCAGCCGTTTACGAGAAGGTATACTTTGGTACTGCACAGGCGCGGATGTACCTCGGTGCTGATTTCCTGAGGATTAATTGTCATGTGGGAATGTCGTCGTTAGCGCGGAAGTGTGCACTGGAGGAGGTCGGTGGATTGGCAGCGTTTGCGGATTATTTGGCCGAAGACTATTTCATGGCGAAGGCTGTGTTGTCCCGGGGATGGAAAATGAAGGTTGCTTCTTTGCCTGCACTTCAGAACTCTGGTACACGGTCCGTGGCCGCGTTGCAATCGCGTCTGAGAAGGTGGGCTAGGCTGCGGATAGCTATGGTACCGATGACAACATTGTTGGAACTTCTCACGGAGTGTATTCCACTGGGTGCCGGAGCGGCGTGGGCCGCCGGAGAGTTATTCGGGGCCGAACCTCTTCCGTTCTTCTTGGTGCATGTGTTAGTATGGTTTCTATCGGATTGGTTGATGTTAAGATCTGTGCAGAACGGTTCTCCACCATTTACGAAGGTGCAATTTTTACTCGGTTGGGTGTGGAGTGAGTGTTGCGCGCCTTTCGTACTAACCACGGCACTGTTGAGCCCTGAGATATCGTGGCGGACACGAAGTTATCGACTCGACTGGGGCGGCAGAGCACACGAACTCAAACCAAAACTAAAGTTCTGAGCGATGAGCCCTCAACACAATAAAGCTTTAATATGGTGAGTGAGTTAAACTCTTGTGCGAGTGTGTCATAATAATTTATGTTAATTCCTATTTAGTTATTTTAATGTCGCAAGTATGATTTTTTTGTTTGGTTTTTTTAAAATGCAGGATATGAATATTTGTAATATTCAATCAGTGCTGTATACCTGTGATTTGTTTATTTTCGTTCAATATTATTTAACAAAATGTATAATAATAATAATTGCAAAGTACAGTATTATTCCTTGTTTATGACATAAACAAGGAATACCCAATGAGTTGTGCTTTTAAAGAAGTACAAATATGTACCTATTTATATTTTGGGTTGAATTATTCAAATAAATCTTATTTCCCTCTAAATAGGTATATTTCAACATCTCAACTTGCTTAAACTGTTAAAAAACACAAACTAGACTTTATTGAATAATTTCGAAACTGAGAGGAAAATGAAACCAACAAATGACCTTGCTTCATTATAAAACAAGGTCCTCAACAAAATATGCATTGCAAGTATTCTCAGTCATAGCAAATATGTCCCGCTGCTAGTACATTTTGTTTTTGATGGTATCTAAACATTTTAATTTTAATTAAGAAACTCTGCCTAAATTCCTTTTGGACCTCTGATCCCTTTAGACAAAGTTTTCATCTTCAGTAAATATTAGTTCTACGAAAAGCTTTTTGGGCCCGGAGGTGTATTACAAGAACTAAGGGTTTTCCACTCCACACTAGTTGCACAGACCAACTTCTATAGCATTTCTCAGTTGTATGGCAGTTTTGATACATTTATATCATCTATATCCACGAAAACCAATTCCAAACTGCAATTTTGCACCTTTTTTGCAGTCCCAATTGCAATGTATCAACTATGTGCACCAAAACTACATTAACTTGAATTTTTCAGCTAGCTTCTTGGCTGTATCTGAAAAGACCCTGCCAGTTAGAACTTACCCGATTGTTAAGGCATTAATTATTACCTAAAGAACTCTATAAAATAAAAAATGGGGAGCTGTAATTAAACTCCCCGAATGCTGGAGAGATTTAACCACACTTTTAAAATTAAATTAATGTTTTTGAAACAATTTTGTTGTCATTTTATTTACAAGGTTACAATCTAAATGTATAGAAATTTCAAATTCTGTTATTCATGCTTATGCACACATAGTCTTTTAATACATGATTATGCTGTAGGTTATGCATAATGCACCCCCGGGACAAAAATATCCTATTTTGTAATCATAAAAACTTTGTCTTCAAGGATAATGAGGAAATTATTATCAAGTAATGAAAACAGAAAACTTGAAAAACAACACATAAGCACTCCTAATACATCATAATTAGTCTATTAGCCATAATATAATATTCAAGTAGAACCAGTCATAAGCAGTCTCGACTCCTGCTGATTCTTATTACGTTGTCAGTCATTTCTAAGATTTCTTCATTCTTGATTCGATTTCACAGAGTAACCCCCGAGCATATCCCTCTTCATAGATCATTGGGCGACATTGAGCTTTTTTAAAAGGCCTACGTCAACCACCTGGGTCTTCATACATTGATGATTCCTAAATATCACAGGAAATTAAGATTGTTTAATTGATGTGACTATTTTGCCAGAGCATTTTGCACTTTAACGATGATACTAACAAAAACATCTGTTGTGGTATTATTTTTCAACATGTATTTGTCTTTTTTTTGGTTACAAATGCCTACACATTTTTGCTTCAAACAAAATCAGATGTCATGATTAATTTATTATAAACAAAAGGCGGCTGGCTTTATAAGGATCCTCCATAAAAGGCTTTATAAGAATTACATATTTACCTCATAATTAATACATGCCGTAATCCTAATTATTATATCTAAGACATATAATCCTAATGATTATATCTAAGACATAATGATCATTTACAATATACATACATCAGCATGTTATTATTCATTTTTTTATTATATGAGGAGTGTTTTAAGTTGTGACTCAAGTCATCCATTAATTGTAGGTACTTTCAAAATTTTACACGAGAAGGCATTGCGTCATTGTGTTTGGTTGCCTTATAATTGGAATAATTAAATCATATCTAATTGTCTACTTTTTTTGTTTAGTCTGAGACCTTTTGTTGAGAGTCCGAAGCTTTCAAATAAGGGCAAAATTTTTTTTTGTATATATTAATATTTTTTCTTTTAAAATTGTCTGCATTTAAAATCTTAACTAAATTTCCTTAGATGTGAAATAAAAATACATTAAATTGAATTTTGAATGTTAAAATTTTTCATAAAACTTATTTATGTTTTTATGTGCTTTCTATAAAATCGCCTTCTAATGTGGACGATTTCACAAACAGTAGGAACTGTGTGACATGTGTATGGTTACAGTGAAAGCGGGAAATTCTAAATTATATGAAAGTCTAAGATATATCGCTCTGTGGTTGTCAAAAAACACTGTATTTACAAAATAAATTTAAAATAATTGTCAAAAAAGTAAAATTATTGAAGTGAAAATATTAATCCCACCGAGAAAATATGAAGATACAATTTTTGCCCCTGTAAACATTATTTTTATTTCTAAAGATATTTCTCAAGTCTTTCATTATTTTATTAGGAAAATTAAACCTTAAAACTTGGAAACTTGAAGCATTGTTTTGCTTAGATACATTTCGTCGAAAAATAGCGAAGGAAGGACATATTCCTTCTTTAAAGTATTCAATCCAATAAGTCTTATGAAATTCGAGTCAAACAAGTCGCAGAGTTTAACTTAATCATCGCTTTCACTTTTGCCATACCTTTATGTAAGTCTATAAAATATTCTAACATTCTAACCGCAAGACTTAACAGGGTGATACCATAATTTAAAACTGTAAATTTCATGGTGGGCTTTTTTTAAAATGTTCCAGTACCTTTGGACTTGGCGATGGTGTTTTAGTGCTAAAAGTAGGTCTAAAACGGGGACCAATTTGGAAATATAAAACGTGTTATTTTTGTGATTACTTACTGCATTTTTGGAATTTGTATATTTTTTTGGTACCAAAGAATGGGGAGTGAGAGGATAAGACTGTATCGGCGTCCAAAGGTACTTCCTGTATTTCTATACAATATACCTGTATTTTGTAATTTGGTTTCCTATTATAGGAATACCTTCAATAAAAATGGCTGTTATTTTTGTCTTTGTGGACACAGAGTCAATTATTTTGAATTATTTTTTTTTTTTTGTTAAAATACCTGCACAATGGTTAGACATAGAAACGAATAAATTATTATGAATTTGAATTTAATATAAGAAATTGTTAATTAAAATATAATATTATTAAAGAAATATTGAGGACGAGTTTAATTGGGTTTTAATTAATGTTTATTTTATAATTAATTGTAAACATTTATTTTATAATTAATTGTAAACATTTATTTTAATTATAAATGATTGAATTCTCTGTTCTCAATGCTAGTGATTAATAAATAATTTAACGTGTATGAATACCGGGGTTGAAGCTTATGTAACCCAGTCAATTAAAGAAAGAGATTGAAAATGTCGTCGCTTCTATTTGCCTCTCGCTCACAAAATATTGCTGTCCATATTCGCACATGACGGATGATAAGTAAAAATTTATTTATTTTGAATTCTAAGGTTTTTTTAATGTGTTTTTCACAAAATTTAATAAAATTTTTCTCTCATCATTTTATTGATTCTCTTTCTAAACTCTTATTTCCGCTGTCAGTCAGTGTCCAAACGATTTTCTAAGATAATAGTAATTGTATTTTTAAAGCGTACCGTAACACCTAATTGTCTAGTTTGTAGTATATCTAGCTAACCACGCCCACACTTCGATGCGGCGTGCGCGTGGGACACTCGCCTTCTTTGATGAAAACACGGCAAATATAAATAAGATATTCGTGATTTATACACATAAACCATTCTCACAAATTGCTCTTTTCATCGATACAATCGGGAACAGAAACCGTTCACAACTTTCCGAGATTTCCGCATACATGCATACTATGTGTTGAAAAGATTTTCACATACATGCAAAAATGCACATAAGGTAAATTTAATACAAAAAACGGGACAAGTGCGAGTTGAACTCGCGTGAAGAGGGTTCCGTGCGATGTTACCTATCCGCACAATGAGTGATTTATCATGTTATTTTAATATCATGGAATTCTTATAGGTTTTCCTGTAATCTATAAGTAGAAAACTAATTTCTGCATTTTTTTCAAAATTTTACGTTCAGTAGTTTCGGAGATAAAGGGGGGAAATGGTCGGACACACGAGTGATCCTATAAGGGTTCCGTTTTTTTATTCGGACGTACGGAACCCTAAAAATATACAATTCAAAACTAAATACATGCTAACAGCACTAAACCGTCGCCATTTTCAATTGTCTTTAATTGACTGATATAATAATAGCAACCAAAAATCTGCTATACCAACCATAACAACTAGACTTGCCCGCCGAATTTGATATACATAGGTTGTCACGTGCAAAGAGCAAAATTAATTCAACTTTATCGCGTTAATCATAAGATACACTATAGTCTTAATTTGTGGCAATACATATTCGATTGTAACAATGGCCAATTGATTTGATGTAGGCCAAAACCTAATGTAGTAGTGAGGTATTTCTATGTATCGATTGTTTTTTCGTTGGTATGTACTGTCGCGTTGACAATTAAATATTTATTCGTTCGATAGTACTCGGATACTTGCTATGGTGTTGGTCAGGGTCGTTTTGTGACGACGCCCCAATTTTAGGGGGGTAACCGTGTTGTCTCTATCATTGATATTGTCACTTTTAAAATACCATAGCGACTCGCTTCCGGATTCGCACGAATGCATTTTTTTTTTTGCAGATTATGTACACAGTTTTTTTTTCTGGTTTATATACAATTTTTCTCTTTTTACACAACCCTTTCTATTAGTGTAAATCGTGTTGAGTTGTTGAGTAGAAGTTATCGGAGAAAGAGAATGAGACAGACAGCGACTTTATTTATACTATGTATAGTCTAAACCTTTTTTTTGACGAGGAGTAATCCGCTTACAGATTTCCTGCCGCTGGCTAGAAGGCAGGGGTATGTGGGGTTCGCTCAGCGCCTGACCATAGCGGCACTGGGAATACCCACTAAAACTCCCTGGTGTCTCCTTGCCCTTTGAGCGGGGTGGGTCGGGCTCTGCCGAGGCAACAACTCCGATCAATCCCAGGGCAGCCCAGTCATTGCTGACTAGGCTAAGTCCAATGGATTAGCCCGGAAACACCGAGGCAATCCCCAGACGGGGGGGGGGGGACCTTGTCCAAGCACATAGCTAGCCGACCATGTGCGCAGGTCCCCTAGGCCCTAGGGCATTTGAAGACGGGCTTGATATGCCCGCTTTCTCCTGCCCAACCGCCAGTGTGTATAGTCTCTAAACCTGTCATTAAATACACAATATTTAGTGGGTGTCTTATAAGGCGAAAGCGAGTTTGTTGTTGACGAGCCCGTTGGATGAGTGCTTAGGGTGCTTGCCTTAACAGTCTATTCTAGGGTTCCTGGGTTCGATTCCCGGCAGGGTCAACTTTGAAAAATGAACTTTTTAAATTTGGCTCTGGTCTGGATCTGAAAAAGTAGTGGCAGGGCACACTGCGTTTCGCAGTCATTTGGGCAGCCCGTCTGGCGGTAGTAACCACTCCTTACAAAAGACCACCGTGAAATAACAGCACGTGTGCTGTTGTGTTTCGGTGAGTGAGTAAGGGATGCCAGAGCCTATTTCCCTATCCCCTCCTAATACCTGATCCTTAATCCTACTGTAGTCGGCAGCGCACCTGCAGCAGCTTTGGCGTTGCTTGTGTTATAGGCGACGGTAGCCACGTTCCATCAAGTGGACCGTCAGCCTGTCTGCCGATCTTAAAATAAAAAAAAAGCGCGGCAATAGGTAAAAATATGGTTTGGGATTCCTTTTAGGCTCGAATTAAAAGCATCCGCGCGACCAAGCGGCCGGGCCTGCTCCGCTGTGAATTTGTATGAAAATGAAGTGTCTGAACGAATTTGGGATTCGAAACGAAAACCTACTAACATTTCATACTCGACAATACAGTTGTGATTAGCGAAATATAGTGCATCTATTTTGACTTACTAAAACCATCAAGCGGATCAAGACAACTCGTAGTTAATTAAGAGTTTAATATACCGATCTGCCATTTAACATATTTAAACCTTAAGGGCGACTATGAATGTTTAGCTGCATAGAATATTAAATATGTTACATCACGTATACGTCTGCTAGATACAAAAACAACACTTCAGTCTCGCGTCTGTCTTATGTCCAGAGTTATCTGATAAAAAAAAATTAGCTGCCAAGAGAAATAAATAAACATGTCTGTTATTTCTATGATAACGGTAGGCAAGCAGACTGACGGTCCGCTTGATGGTAAGTACATAATATGGCTTGAACATAATTTTTATAACACAGTTTAATAGATAGTTGAATTGTTGGTAAACGAAAGGAGGTGGGGAGGGATTCAGGTGCGTTGCGGCTATGATAGGTTAAGAAACAACGTGTCGATGGGAGAATAGTCTCTGACACCCTAACTTGCCTACCGAAATACAATATCAACCGAGTTCATCACATTATTTATCCAAGATAAATGTGTAAAATACACACGTTAAACGTACTCGTATAATTTAGTAACAAAGCTCTGTGTTTGGGAACCGCGTGGTTCGAGTCTAGAGATTACCCTAACAGATATTATAAATGCGAAAATGTGTTTGTTGTTACGCTTTCACGCCTTAAGTACCTACTCAACTTTGGCGTTGCTTGTCTATAACACAAGCAACGCCAAAGTTGCTGCAAGTGCGCTACTGACTACAGTGGGATTAGATAAGGAAATGGACTCTGGCATCCCTTACTCACTCACCGAAACACAACAGCACACATGCTGTTATTTCACGGTGGTCTTCTGTAAGGGGATGGTAACTGCCGCCAGACGGGCTTCCCGAATGACTGCGAAACGCAGTGTGCACTGCCTCTACTTTCCAGATCCAGACCGGAGCCAAATTTGAAAGGTTCATTTTTCAAAGTTGACCCTGCCGGGAATTGAACCCGGGAATCCTAGAACAGACCCTAACCACTCATCAAACGGGCTCGAATTATATGGATCCGCGCGAACGAGCGGCCGAGCCGTTCCGCTGTTGAAATTGTATGAAACTGTTCGTGTAGAACTTATATGGCGCGGCCGCTCGGCGCGACACTACTTTTTCATAAAAACTCCCATTGGTCGCGCGGGTGCATATAATTCAGACCTTTAAGCGACAAGTAGATGTGTATATGTCACTGGTTTTAGCCTGCGATTTCGTCCGCATATTTATTAACGTGATGATATAAAGTCTAAAAGCGTAGTCAAGAATTAGGCTATCAAATGCAACGATAATTTTTCAAATCCAACTAGTAGTTCGGAGAGTTTAACGCGTTCAACCAAACAAACAGACCCTTCAGCTTTGTTATTTTATTAAGTATCTTAGAGTATACATAAGCAAGATTACTTAAGTATAGATAGAAGGACCCAGTGTATGTCAGATGTTTGTGTTAGAACAGTCAGTGTTGCCCATAAATATTTTTCTTGTCACAAATTGACAGAATCTCTTGTATTTATTTCTTACATAGTATAAATTGAAGTCGCTGCCAAGCAACGGATCTTGATGCGGTTTTCACCAATGGAAGAGCGTTCAGCGAGGAACGTTTTTGTGTATAATTTGCAGAAAAAATTGCACCCGTGCGAAGTCGGAAGCGAGTCGCTAGTACAATATATAAAAAAACCAGCTAATATCGATTTCATTGACTATCTTTGGCCTTGAGCCTTGCACGCAGTAAACGAAAAGCAATCAATACATGAAATACATATAATGTAAAATGTATGTGTATATACATAGGTATGTATATAAATGTGTTCTAAACACGATCGTTCGGTATATAGAGTAATTCCAAAATGTTTATAGCGAATTAAATTAGCGCTTAGCCCCCCTATGTATGATTATATTTTTCTAAATTATTTTACAGTAATTTTCTTTTAATTTCTGTGATTAGTATAAATTTTCATTAGTTTATTTTTGTATGTGAATGAATATGACGAAGGCAGGCGTGTTTGACTTGACATTCAATATTGATTTTTTTTATAATTTAATCTAAATATAAGTTGACACTTTGTGTATGCTAAATAATGAATGTATGAATTTGTAATTTTTTTTATGATTATTATTTAATAAGGGATCGATTTAAAACGATTCAATGAAAGCTAACAGGCTAATTTTTTTTCTCGAAAATATCAAGCGTCAAGTTAAACATGCAGCCTAAAATCACAAACAGTGCTGCCATTTTTTTTTTTATTTAAATTTCGTGTAACGAAAAAAGTAAGTGCATAATGTTTTATTCTGTTGTGATTTTGAAGGACTTTCATCTCTGAAGTACAATTATTAAAAAGACATTTGTGCGGTTGTGAGATTGATGTAAAAATCTTAGTATAATGTTGTATAATATACATATTGCAATATTTTTAATGATTTCTTTATTGTTATTTAAGTACTGTTTCAGTGACGTAAATATGGCGTAATAATTTGAATAGGAATGTAATAAATAATTTTTTAAAATTTTTGCCAGGCACTTTTTCTTTTTATAACATAAATAACATGGATTTTTCAATTGAAAACAGATAATTGAATAGGCGTGTCAAAATGTTTGACAAATTTATTGATTGTAATGCGATGTTTGGAATATCGGGGTGGTTCGTGCAAGCATAAGGCCACGTTTATACATAATTTGTCTGTATTGATTAATATATTCAACATGGATGCATCTCTCTGCTAAGGCTTTGCAGGTCTACTCGTCTTTAATAGTTTTTTGGGTCTTCGTGAATTTATCTCGCCATCGCCAAAATTAAGTTGGTATGTTTTTGTTTCAAGTTAAGTTTTAGTGAGTGCTAAAACTTAGGGTCAGCTCACATCGGAAAGCGGCGCGCGCGCATTTTTTAAGATAGCAGTAGGGAATATAGAACTTATTTACTACACTAAAAGGTACATAGTTCAATGATTCATGCGCATGGCCGTCGACACCACTCACGATACATTGAACTGATTCGCGAGGGGTGTCGACAGCCTTTAAGTTATATATTCTGTTACTATTGTTACGTGCGGGGTGAGTCAAACTGCCGTGCAAAATGAACTATTTATTTCCACAAACCAAAATGACTTCCAAAAGGGCTACACTTGTCCGATAAAACCGTTAAACTTGCCAAAAGTCGTCAATGATTCCCTTAATGAGTCGTCGGTTCACTGTCGCAGGTAACTTCACAAAAGCTCCGAAGAATCGTTGTTACGCACACAACTGTAGGCTCTCTTATTTATATTTGCCGCCAAACGTCTCGATCTATTTCGAATTTACTAGAAATATAAACAAAATTGTAAACACGGATTTTTTTCTATGCCGTGATTGTAAACAAGTCCATTGAAAGTTCGGAAATGCTATTTCTGATGAATGTGAACTCTATGTTGTAACCATAAGGACCAATTTCCTTTGACACTAACCGGGAAGTTGCGTGAATACTATCGATATGGTGGGACCTTCGAGACTTTCGTCCGGCGCGAACGCTCTTTCCAGAACGTTCCATGGTTAGTCGTAACACTATTATAAAAGTGCGTGCCGCGCCGCGCCGCTTTCTTGTGTGAATTGACCTTAAGTTTAAGTTTTAGTGAGTGCTAAAACTTAACTTGGTAAACATACCAACTTAATTTGTCGATGACGAGTTAAATTCATCAGCACGAATACCCAAAAAGCTATTAAAGATGAGTAGACCGCATCGTCAAGGGTCTTGCCTCTTCATGTCGCGTAGCATTGCAGTGTGAACTGACGCACTTTTATAACAGTCTAAACATACTTACCTCATACAGTCACGCAACAAATGTAATAGCGTAGAGCAACGTTCGGCGAACTCGCTTCAGTTTGGAGGCTCGAATATTGAGCGTTACGCGACTGTATGACATTATGGTTAGACTGTGCTTTTATGATTTTGATTCATGCGAATAAAGCCGAATGCATGCTTGTAGGTGGTTCTGCTTTCACGCGATAATCCAAACATCGCACCAGAATAAACTAAATTTAAAACTATTTATTTCTACGTACCTATAACATCTTTGAAATGTATACAAAAAGAGTCCTTGATCTTAACACAATAGTTTTTGTTATCGTACACGAGTTTATTTAACTTCCGTCGATGACTCCGTGGTCGCATTGTTATGTAATAAGCAGATAATGAGGAAAAACTGTTGACCCTGTCAGCTTGCGTACAAACAAAAAAAATTTATGACGAATTTTCGCTCATTTTTCCTGTATTTCTATCCAAAAAGGGAACCTTAAAAGCCCAGCACAGACGTTGCCATTATATTGTTAATATGCTTAAATATAAATATTTATTTGGAAAAATATTAATATTAATACTATTAACATAAATATTAATATTATTAATATAAATATATATTATAGTAATGTCACCACACACGGTTTAAGATTCTAAAATATATGTATATTGCCTTCACAATGTATGTCCGCCTCCGTGTTAACTGGATAGATTCTCAACTGGACGGATTAGCAACTATACAGAATATGTATAGTTTGTCAAAAATATACAAATAGGTAAACTATAGATTAATTGATTGTTGGTCTCCGCTGGCGCTCCAACCAGATACCGCCCGTCTAACAAAAAATAGTCCCAGATGCGCGGTAACTAATTTCTCTAGTGTGTCCTGATACTTACTTGTGTGAGTAAAAAAGGTTGAAGCTTGATAACTTTTTAATCAAATTATGTGGAAAATTAATATCAATAAATGAAATTGTTTATTTCTTACACCAACAAAGTGTAAATTTTTATGTCTTCACCGAGACTGGAGCCGGGTACACCGGATTAATTGCCTCAAAATATTTGTGCGCGGGCGGTATCTAGTCGGAGCGCAAGCGGAGACCAATAAATAATTTTAATCTAAGATATAAACTTTGTTTTCAAAAATTTCTTAACTTTTTGACAATTCTCATACTTACCTGCACAACACAAACGTGGGGGTCATCTATCAAACTGTTTTATTTTATTTTATTAAAGACAAGTAGTTCCTGAGATTAGCGCGTTCAACCGAATAAACAAACAAACAAACTCTTCAGCTTTATATATAATATAATTTAGTATAGACTAGCTGTTGCACCCGATTTCGTCCGCGTAACTTGAATATATAATTTTGTAACCTACTAAATTTACGTCACTATAAAATCTATACTAATATTATAAAGCTGAAGAGTTTGTTTGTTTGTTTGAACGCGGTAATCTCAGGAATTACTGGTTCGAATTGAAAAATTCTCTTTGTTTTGAATAGTCCATTTATCGAGGAAGACTATAGGCTATATAACATCACGCTACGATAAATAGTATTATATATATAAGCAGTGTCCAGTACCGCGCGCCCCATGCGCACGCCGCCCGCCGCGCCGCCGTATGGGCCGCAGCGAAGCGTGGCGGAGTTCAGCTAGTCCTTACATCATAAAATTGAAATTTTATCTATAGGCCGTGTCGCAGTAAAAATATAGTATTTATAGCTGCGTGTGATGTAGTTTATCAAAAAAGTACGGAAAATATATCGTAAAGTGCGTTACTGTATTATACATAATATCTATTTAAATAAAAGCCACATGTATTGAGCATCACTTGAGAAACGCACGACCGATTTGTTGATTTTTTTAATGTTCTGTTCGTAATTGTCAGGACATAAGGTTTGTATGACAGGAATTTTTGGAAAATTCATCGGTCGGTCGGGTATTTGAATAGTATTTTTATATTAAATTGAGAGGGCAATTGTCGGATCAGTAATTAGTATAATAATATTATAGGTACGTCTGTCCTGGACTTTATTTTTCGAAATGATCGCGTTCGAAATAACAATTTAAGCCAAATCTACCTCATTGTGTTAAGAGGTTACGGAATGGACGCCGCAGTGTGTATGTTTAAGACGTTTGCTATTGCTATAAATCAATCTGTAATTGTTGATCTCGGTGCAGCTTCGAAAAAAAAACTAAAATTCTCAGCATGAACGAAATAAACTAAGACTTACAATGCTGTGTTTTTTATTCGTCACATTGACATTTGGTTCCCCGGACTGGTGTATTATTAGATCTGCATTTCAGAGAGATCGAGTCATACCTATAGTTTTTTTTTTTTTTTAAACTAGCAACACTTATGTAAGTATGTGCCTAAATGGTTATATCCTATTAGATGTGTGTGTTAATTCACATTCGTTATTGTCAACATTCTATATAAGAAATTTTCTTTATCAGTCTTAAAATATCTAGGGGAATGTCGAATTCAAGCGTCTAGCTAGATGCAAAAAAAATAATGGTTTGCTGAACAGGATTAAGCGCTGAATTTCACGCCGAGGCAGCACCGCCCGGTTCAATCAGCACAGCAAGAATCAATTATAATGAATATATAGTTATTATATCATAATGTTCATTCAGTGTGAAAGTTTTGCACAATCTTTCGCATTTATAATACGAGCTTTTTAGGGTTCCGTACGTCCGAATAAAAAAACGGAACCCTTATAGGATCACTCGTGTCTGTCTGTCGCTCACGGTCAATTATCTCTACTAGACCGATTAAGTTGAAATTTGGTACACATATCGATTTCTGTGTATATGGGAGGTCATTTTTGGGGGGAAGGTGGGAAATTAAAAAAATATATTTGAAAACTGCATCGTGTTTTCAATACCAAATGGAAGGTCTTGTTGTGAAAATCTTGAATGTATTTTTTTGTAATTTTAAAATAAATAGTTTCCAAGTTATTCAAGAAAATAGACGAAAGTTGACCATTTACCCCCCCCCCCCCCTATCTCCGAAACTACTGAACCTAAAGTTTTGAAAAAATACAGAAATTAGTTTTCTACTTATAGGTTATAGGAAAACCTATAAGAAGTCCATGATATTAAAATAACATGGTAAATCACTCAATATTGCGTGGATAGGTAACATCGTACGGAACCCTCTTCACGCGAGTTCAACTCGCACATGTCCCGTTTTTTTAATATTAAAATCGGCAGACAGGCTGACGGTCCACTTGATGGTAGGTGGCTACCGTCGCCTACAACACAAGCAACGCCAAAGCTGCTGTAAGTGCGCTGCCGACTACAGTAGGATTTAAGGATAAGGGATTGGATAGGAAAATGGTCTTCCAATTCCTTTTGTCCACACGATCTCAATTTATATCTGAATGTATTAGAAAAAAGTTGTCTCTCCCCTAACTTCTTCTAAACAATACGATGGATTTTCGTACGGTTTTCACTAATGGAAAGAGGGATAAACGAGTTTGTGTAATTGCCAGAAAAAAATACACCCGTGTGAAGCCGGGGTCAGGACTAGTAACAGGGTAAAGAGAAGATTACCTTCATTCTCCTGGACGATATTTCGAATTTAAAAAAATGTAATATTTAAATTAATGAGAACTTTTAGAGGTTCATTTTTTTAAAAGTTGTTTAAATTTGAAAAAATATTTTTATACACTTGCTCTCCATGTGATAGTGATACATAACAGATGTTTGTGTTCTATCTTTAGAAATGCCTTCTTAATAAGTCATACTTACCTAGTTAAAAGAAACTGTGTGAGCCAGCAAAATAAACAGGGTTTTTAAAGATGACAACTAAAATTAGTAAACGGTTTTAATAAAGAAATGCGTACAAATAAGGGCTAAGTTGGCTGTTAGCATAAAAAACATTGTTATTTGTATTTTCAAATATGTTTAAAATCATACTTATTTGAAATGTTATGCAAGCCTGACTTATTAAAAAAAATGCTTTAAAACAGAGATTTTCAGACTTTTCTTCTCATAGACCATTTTCAAAATTTGGTTAGTTCCAGTGGAGCCCCTATACAGCTACATTTCTACCATATTCCCAAAACTCGACAAAAGATCTAACTATGGAAATTTGTGTTGCGACTGAGTTCCAACCACGAAAGGGGAGTTTTATTTCATGCCAACGTAGACCCCGTCCGAGTCTCTCGTGGATACCTGGGGTTCCACCTGAACCACTTTGGGAACTAAGGCTCTAAAAGTTACTAACAGAATAAGAGGTAAGCGGAAAATCTGAAAATATTGTTTTTGGTTCGGGGAGGCTAGGCGAAATAAAGTTATAAAGGCTAGGCGAAACAAACATGGGAAACCCATGTTTGTTTCGCAGTACCTTGTTACATTATTGTAGTTTTATTAGGGATCTCTATTCCTTCCTCCTTATACTCGTAATGTTAGTGTAGAATTGTAAATGTAGGTACAAGCGACCCGCCCCCGGCCTTAATTTGCACGGATATTTTGTTCTGCAAATTATATAGGTACAACTTTTCCAGTTTATCGTTCTTTCCATTTGTGAAAACGGTATCACAAATGATAAAGGGATGATACTGCGATGGGTGGTCTAGAAAAATCTGGGGGGGAACAGACGGCGACTTTATTTTATACTATTTAACTTAGATAGATATATGTAGATTTCGTAACGTTACTTATTCAAGAAATATTGTAAACACAAATGGTGGCAGGCAGGAAGACGGTGTACTGATGGTAGACAGTTATCGTCGCCTTTAAACACAAGCTACACCCATCGACGTAATATCCGACTAGACTTCTAGTAGAGGGCGAACGCATTCAGAGAACACATTAGAGAAATAGATATATAATTCCACGCCCGGTAATGTTCGGGCAGTAACGACCAATAGAATTTCGTCGTGACCTTGATCGGACCAATTGGCGTTCAGTATCCCGCGCCCGCGCACCTCAGTTAGTTGCCAGAAAAGTTTGCATTGTGAATAAACAGGTATTAGCAGTCTACTTGGATATTACATCGATGGCTACACCGGACGAATGCAAAAGCACGCAAGGCAAAAATAATGGCAGGGCACATAGCGCTGACTGAAATAATGGCAGGGCACATAGCGCTCTGCAATCATAAACTGAGAGCAGTTATGTTCCAGGGGATGATGGCCTTATATAAGACCACCGTTAAATAACAGCATGTGTGCTGCTTTGTTTCGGTACAGGAGACCTACATTTAATGTTTTCAATTTTCACTAAAAATAAAATATTGTTTTATGTTTGCGATATACTGTACATTGGCCGATTGTGCATTGTTCGTTTGACTGTACAGTGGTACTAATGGGAATAAAAATCCCAGTTGTATTGCTTAGTGGTACTACTGGGAATGTGCGCCATCAGCCTGCCTTTGACCTTTAAGGTTGAACTAGTCGGCGGCTCGAACTCATCGGTGCGCGTGGCTAAAATGTTTCCTGTCTCACACAGCAAACTGAGCGAAAGGGAAAGACTCATAGAAGAGCAGTTAGAACATAGCGCGCACACATTAGTTAGACCGTATTGTAACGACTTAGGCAACGCACACATGCGAGGTCTCGTCGAACGCGGACGTTGCGACTGCTGCGAGGCTTGTTACAATGTACATCTCTAATTATTGTAGTAGGGTTAAAAAATTGGGATAGGATTTGATTTTCTTGATTAGGAAGTAAAATTAAATTAAAAAATTCTATTCATGTTTATTTATTTTACTAACATTGGTATAACATAAAAATTATACAAACATAAAAAGTCTGAATTAGCACAAATAGAGTTATTACGACTTTACCGGGATAAAAAATATTCCTTGCGCTATCCTAAGATATAATAATTATTATACTGTATTGATTTGACGTGATTGAGTAACAAAAACCTATACAAACATCATCACAAACTTTCGCGTTTACAATTACTATGATATGCGTGTTATTGGTGCTAAATTGACAGGACTAAAACCTTGTTGGCATCTTTGTCTCAGGCGTGGAATCGACAAAATGGAAGGGTGGAACGGGGTGAAAATATTATATTATATCTAAAGTGGTATTTCACGGTTTTTCGCGATTTACAACGAAAGTTGACCTCCTATCGAAAAAAGTGGACAAGCAAAGTTGTTGATAATAATAAGATCTAGGTACAACTTTTATAAGTAACATTTTTTCACAAATTCAAGTTTTCCGGGAAATTCGGAAAAACCGATATTTTTTTCTCGTTTAATATATTATTATTTTTTACGAAATTTGGTGAAAACATAACTTATTCTGTTTCAAGTAAGCTGTAATTTTTTTGTAGCGAAATACAGATTTTTCCTTATTTGTTGTCAAATTCCGAAAAAACGACATCATTTTCAACTGAAAAGTTTCATCTGTAAAATTTGTCTTTTCAATCTTGCCAGCCGCCACTTTTTCCGTTGAATCGTCTACTTTTAGATTATGTAATAAAAGAGTAGCACTACTATGGAAAGGTCATTGGGCACCTAGTATGAAAACTATACCCACGGCGTACAGACATACAATATAGCAATATGTATAGATAATATTTACGATACTATAAGATTATTACTGTAGATCAAGGGAAACATAAAAAATGTATGTTTTATTTTTTTAATACGTGTATTCACCCAATTAAAAGGCATATTAATAAGAAAGAAACACAAAAATAAAACAGTTATTATTTTTTTAAGTTTTATTCGACTTCATCAATGTATGGGTACAGTAATATCACAGTCTAACCATACACGTCATACAGTCAGGCAACGAATGTAATTGCGTAGAGCAACGTTCGGCGAACTCGCTTCAGTTTGCAGGCTCGAACATTGAGCGTTGCTCGACTGTATGACGTAAGTATGTATGGTTAGACTGTGGTAATATCATCCAAAAAAGCCCCAAGTGCATCTGTTTGCTCCTGATGTCTTGCACAGGATAAAAAATAAACATGTGCACAGCTTCCAACGGTGCGTCGACCATGGATGTAGGAGCAATAGTATCCTTCGACACCTTCTCTGCCATGTACGAGTATTGTAGGGTTGACCAATATATAGGTATAATATAATATTTTCTAATCGTGATTGAATTTTACCTCTGATTTATATTTTATTATCAATTAATTCTTGATGGCGATATAATTCCAAGATGTACAAACCATTCCAGTCATGACAGTATGATCGCGCAATTTTTAAATGATTTGTCGCCCTCTCTTGTTTGGTGTGTCATAGATACATGTACATATTATATTTTTCTTGCCATTTAAAAACTGTTTTAGGTAGAGAAAAACCCAACCTTCATTAACCTATAACTATATAATCCCATGAATTTTCAATGAAATGTAAATATAAAATGATAGGTGGCTTTACAATTTAAAAATAATTTAGTTTCTGTACACAAACTTTCATAAACCGGGTCAGATTCTGCCCAATGACCTTTTCTCCAGAAAACGCGAAAAAATGAAAAAACTGATTTTCAAAAATCTATTTTAAAATTTTTCTTCTAAACTCAAATTTATTTATTAAAATTATTGAAATTTAAAGTTGAAACCTTTCGAGAATATTAATTTCATGTTACCTTAATAGATACAAAGAATAAACAAGGACATTAATAAGGATTTGATTATATTAAAAAGGCGAAGTGAGGTGCACTTTTGGGGGTAAAAATGGATTCTCATGATTTGCGGCGAAAATTAACCTACTACAAAAAAAGTTCTAAAATGAAAGAGAAAAGTTGTAAAATGAGTTTAGAAAAAAAATTAAAAAAATGATTTTTGACAATCTGTGTTTTCATTTTTTCGCGATTTCTGGAAAAATATTCCATAGCAGAGCTACTCTTTTATTACATAATCTAAAAGTAGACGATTCAACGGAAAAAAAAATGCCGATGAAAAGACGAATTTTACCGGTGAAACTTTTCAGTTGAAAATGAGGTTGTTTTTTCGGAATTTGTTGAAAAAAAAGGAAGAATCTGTGTTTCGCTACAAAAAAATTACAGCTTACATGAAACATAATAAGTTATATTTCCACCAAATTTCGTAAAAAAAAAAAAAAAAAATTTTGCGTGAGAAAAAAAATAAAAACGAAATTTGAGGTTATGTGGAAAAATGTTACATACAAAAGTTGTGGATCTTTTTATTATGAACAGATTTGCCATTTGACTTTTTTCGATAGGAGGTCAACTTTCGTTGCAAATCGCGAAAAACCGTGAAATACCACTTTCAACTCCTAAAAGTTCACCCCGTTTCACCCTTCTCCATTTTGTCGACTTCAAATTATTTTTCTCGTCATTCAAACAATATTTTGCTCCTCTTCCAAGGTCTCATGTGGTTAATTTTTTTTTCATAAAAATGCATCAGCAAGTTACCCGCAGATAGCAAGAGTAATTGTACAATTATTATATAATAATATCTATATAATAATTGTTAATTCTAACAATATTATAAATACGAAATTTTGTGTGTGTGGGAGAGTATTTTTGATACTAGCTGCGCCCCACGGTGTTACCCGCAGACAACAATAGTAATTGTACAATTATTATATAATAATATCTATATAATAATTGTTAATTCTAACAATATTATAAATACGAAAGTTTGTGTGTGTGAGAGTATTTTTGATACTAGCTGCGCCCCACGGTGTTACCCGCAGATAACAAAAGTAATTGTACAATTATTATATAGTCTACATAATAATTGTTAATTCTAATTCTAACAATATTATAAACTAGTAGGTTGCTCGATGCTGCGGGCTGCTAGCAACCCGTAGAGGGTTCTCGCAACCAGGGTAGGTTGCTCGATGCCGCGGGCTGCAAGCAGCCCGCGGAGGGTTATCGCAAGCAAGACGGATAATGCCATCCATTTCGTCAAAAGTAGCGATTTTTTAAGGAAGGGGGGTCAATGGGGGAGGTGGTGTAAGGATAGTGGTCCCAACCGATGGACCTCGGGGAGAAATGGTTATGCGCCAAAGACACGATATCACTATTCCCTATGGTTGTGGAGCTACGGGGATTGGAAATTTCAAAAAAGTTGTATGGAGTGTAAAAAACATGTATTTCACGATTTGGTAACCCCCGATGACCCTCTGTGAAATTCCGTAAACCCCGCCCCTCTGTCGCTCATAGTTTCCGAGATCCCTTCGCCGACTTTTCACCAGGTCGAGGTAGCGAGGTCTCCGATTTAATTTGTCGATAAACTGTAGCTTGCGAGGAAACCGTGGATCTATTAGCTCCGGTAGAAGATATTCCATATAAATTTCAATGCAGTTTGGTGTCCAGACAACAAAATAGCAAAATTTTTATTTGGTTATTTTTAGTTGGCCTTGTACTTGGAAATAATAATTATGCGTTTTTTAGTCTAACTATCGAAAGTTTGGATGCAATTTTTTTATTTTATTATTATTGTTAGCGCAATAAAGTCTACCTACATTGAAGTATAATGTACTACCTAGCGCACAATGACTCTAGTCTAGCGCAATATACCTACGCAGTACACAGCACGCGCAACGTAACTAAATATCATTGAGTTGAGACTTGAAACTGACTGTCTCGCTGAGCTCAAGCCAAGCCACAAGCTCAAGTGAGCTCCCCGGCCACCGCCGCCGCTCCCGCGTATGTGCCTCCCCTCCGCTACCCGCGGGGGAAGAACATTTGAGTGAAATGCACAATGATTCGTACCAAAAATGAGCACGGAAAAAAATATAAACCGACCCTTAGGAAAAAGATTTTGTTGACAAAACTACTGCATGTATCTTTTTAGTGTAAAGTTATTTTAACTCTTGAATAACTGAGCAATGTCGGTGCGAAAAGTATTTTGGAGTTTTTTTACTACTAGAGTGACTTATTAACCCTCAAAGT
The DNA here is from genome assembly GCA_910589475.2 of Bembecia ichneumoniformis. Lineage (NCBI taxonomy): Eukaryota > Metazoa > Arthropoda > Insecta > Lepidoptera > Sesiidae > Bembecia > Bembecia ichneumoniformis. Next base: position 5,676,952 of record OU342543.1, read on the forward strand.
TGCGTGAAAATTTGTGTTAAAATGTGGATTTTTCAAGGATTCTATCTATTAAATTAATGCTTTTTTAACTAGTTTGTTGAGCATTGAACCTAGTTTACGACAAGATAAATCGATATCATGCTTACTTTTGTAAATTAAACATAAAACAGAGGAGTAGTAAACTTCCTACGTTTGTATGGAGGAAAAGCCGACTAGTTCAACCTTAAGTTAAAAAAATACCTTTTCATATAAGAGGTTACTCACTCAATACAACGGCAAACGTGCACTCGTTTCACGGTAATCAGAAGCTATTTTTTGAAAGGGAAATGAGTTTATATGATTATTTATCTAAATAAACTTCACAAGTATATGGATCGTCAAACACAATAAAAGTTGTACCACCTGTTCGGAAAGCTGTTTCCGCGCAAGGCCTAAGAAGGTGTATTTTGAAAAGTCAAAATACACCTTCCAATAGGGAACAAAAAGTACAAGGGGCACACTGAAATTATCGGGAATAGAATATTTCGGATTGAGTTACAATAAAATCTTTTTTAGAATTTGAATACTGGCCTCTTAGAATCTTAATGACATTCAAACAATTAAAAAAGTTATGAAAAACAAAAACTATGGTGGTTTAAAGTTGACACGTCGTTAACAGAAATGGAGCTCACGCGTGAACATTTCCGTGCCATAATTTATCACAATTTTCGTCGCGGCTTATCTCAAGATAAATGTCTCAGCGAACTTGTTTCGATTTGTGATGTTGAAGCACCGAGTCAAACGACAATATACCGCTGGTATGCCGAGTTCCGACGCGGTCGTGTGTCGCTCAGCACTGTTTTTCTGCAGGTCGACCAAGAACAGCGGTCACGCCTGAAAACATCGCAGCTGTGCGAACTATTATATTAGATGACCGTCATGTGACATACGAGCAGATTCGGGCTGTTATCAGTATCGGAATGACTGCAATTCAATCGATATTACATAATGAGCTGTGTGTAGGAAAGCTAGCTTCCCGCTGGGTTCCCCACAATTTGTCCGAAGAGCAAAAGGCGGCTCGTGTAGATTGGTGCCGGAATACTCTGCAACGCTTCAACGGAGGGAAGTCAAATGCCGTTTATAATATCGTCTCAGGTGACGAATCATGGATTTATTCATACGAACCTGAAAGAAAACATCAGTCAGCAGTTTGGGTCTTCGAAGAACGAGGTCAAGCCAACGAAAGTGGTTCGCTCCCGCAGCGTGTCAAAGAAAATGGTCGCTACGTTTGTCTCGAAAAAGGGGCATGTTGCTACAATTCCTTTACAGGAACGCAGAACGGTTACCGCCGAGTGGTATCACGGTTTGTTTGCCAGAAATGATAGCCGAACTCCGAAAAAATAACCCGAAACGTCGCATTATCTTACATCACGATAATGCGAGCTCCCACGGCTCGGAAGACAAATGATTTTTTGAAGCAGGAAAACGTTGAGCTGATGAGCCATCCTCCGTACAGTCCTGACCTGAGCCCAAACGATTTCTTTACATTCCCTAGAATGAAAGATTTATTACGCCGTCAACGGTTTGAAGACCCCGAAGCAGCTGTGGAAGCGTACAAATCAGCCATTTTGTCAACATCAACTTCAGACTGGAATTACTGTTTTAATGGTTGGTTTGCACGAATGGAAAAGTGCATTAAGTTGAACGGAGAATACTTCGAAAAACAATAAAATACAATTTAGCTATACCGTGCATGTGGTTTTTCTTATTCCCGATCATTTCAGTGTGCCCCTCGTATTAACTACTAGCGACGCCGCTTTCTGCTTCGCGTCAAATTATCTTCGTCTCGGTCCACCTTGTGGGTGAACGTCCTTTTTTTTACAAGAGGAATCCATCATGGATACCCATCGACCTGGAGACGGACCGGTGGGTTGTGTCAGACTCCTGCCCCGAGATGGTAGTGGGGTAGACCTACTGACTAAACCTCTTTGCGTCCCCCTTATTCGCTATTGTTGAAGTTGTGAGGACGGACGAACACTCTTCCGCAAGTCCACCGCGGGGGTTCGCAACCGGACACGGCTCATTAGGACGGCGCACCGTCCAGGATCCGTAGTGCTGTCGGGGGTTCAGGTGGCGGGCGTGCGCCAGCGTCCTGTTCGTCGACGATGATGGGGTTGGGACAGGGTGTCGTCCTCCCGCTCTTTCTCCGCCGCCTCTTTCTGCGAGATGACATCTTCGCAGAAGGATTGAGATTGAGGGTGAACGTCCTACTGCTGCGCTTGCTAGTTCGTGGTCACCATTCAAGAATTTTGAAATTCCAGCGGCCGTCGGCTCCTGTACTATAACTGCCACTTCAAATTACTGATCCGCCGGATTATTTCGGTGATTTTCTACAGACCTCGTAATTCTTGATTCGTTTCGCAGGCTAAACTAGAGTATGTCCCGTACGATGCCTTACCGAGCTGGTTTCGATTAATCTAATAATGTGATTTGTGCTTATGCTGATAGTTTTTTATTTTCTCATGGATACCCTTCAGCGTGGGAATTGCTGATGAATTATGCCACACTTTTATTAGTTAAAATAAAACATAACGACTTCCTAACGGGACATCCGCCACGGCTGTCCAGCGTGGGAAGGAGTCTCCTGTCCAGAGCCTTGGTTTACCCTAAAGTAGAGATACACCGGCCACCTCACGACCTCACGACGAGTGGTAGTTTTTTAATGATAAGGCCGACAAACAAACTGACGCTCCACTTGTGGCCTAAAACACAAGCAACGCCACAGATACTGCTAATGCGCTGCCGACCATAGTACGACAAGGGATTAGGAAGAGATAAGGGGCTCTGGCATCCCTTACTTATCAACTGTTATTTCAAGGTAATGTTCTGTAAGGTGATAGTTAGTAGTATTTGTGCATTAAATTAAAGCTACAAACAATTATGTCTTGAGTGCACTAGACCACCAGTAGTGGGAGTACAATCACGCGGAGCCGTGGACGAGACCTGACGTGTTAATCCCAGTTGCTAGTGACCTACCGAGCCAACTACCCCTTATGATAAGGAAGTGTTACAGTTATTGTCGCCAGACAGTTTGCTCAAATGACTGCGAAACACAGTGTGTTCTGTTACTACTTGCTCGAGCAAGTAATGGCAGGCCACACGAGCAAATACATCGGTCAGCAGTGCGGTCGTGGAGGGGATAGGTTGGCTCCCAGAAAAAGGACATTGCTGCCCTTTTCTCGGGATTAACCTCGATCCTCCATTTAAGGAACCAGTCACCTAGAGCAGTGACGGCGAGTTGGAAGATTCTAGTCTAGAATCCTTATTTCGGTCGGGTTGGATCGGGTTGGACCTTATTTCGACGATGAATCTGCTCTTTCTTTCTTTCATTTCCTGGGGCATTCACCGCAATAAGTCTTAGTCTCCTGGTTGTTAGTTAAGTTCCTTCCTTCATGTAGTTTTTCTTGAGCCTTAGTAGAATAAATCTTTATTGTTATAGTTAACTCTTCGTCTTCCATGGCTATTCCCACCATGGTTCGCCCCATTAGGTTATCATAGCTATGACTAATTTTTAATACCTAAGTAGTTCATTATTTTTGTTTCATAATCTTACTAAAATGTGTCACAGTGTTTAAAACATTAAAGGGAGTTACACTCATCTTTTAATTACTAGATGTTTGTTAGTCATTTAACCGCAAAAGACAATGTTCAAAATCTGGCCATTTTTTAAACTTAACCTTTGGAGATTTTGGTAATTAAAGGTCTTTTTAGACATACGTCCATTGAGTAAGCACTTACACATATATTATTGACCAATTTCATTAATCATATTAATTCAATCCAATTTTTTATGTTAAGGTCGACAGACAGGGGACGGTCTACTTGATGGTTAGGTGGCTAGGGCCACCGTTGCTTATAACACAAGCAACGCTACAGGTGCAGCAAGTACGCTGCCCACCATACTAGGATAAGGAGGACTCACATTTTATACAATTAATATCAACACATATCTACAAAACAAAGTCCCCCGCCACGTATATCTGTATCTCAAAGAGTACTGAACTGATTTTCATGTGGTTTTCATCTATCAACAGAGTCATTCCTGAGGAATTAAGGCTTAGGTTCCCGAGGGTTTGCAAATTAGAGCATAATGTACAGGTGTATCATCAAGTAGTTCCACCCAAGTCCGATCGATGTCGCCGTTTCACCTAATTCTATTGTAGTGGTATAATAGATGGCATCATCAATAGTGTTATATTTTTTCTTTTTCAACGCGGACGAATTATATATGATAATGTTCTTTTACCCCCCAAAATCAAGCACATCTGGACTCTGTGGGAGAGCTCTTGGCATGGCTCAAGCGCTAGAGCTCTGTTCCTGCGCTAACTTTTAAATTATCTTGTATGTTTATTTAAAACATACAAGATTTTTAATATTGATATGGTCAGTATAAGATGTTGTTAGGTGAGCTAATTTCGTAATAACTCAAGACAGAAGGTTACTTAAGTAGGGACTGAATAAATTAACCGACTTGGCATAACATGGATCTCACAACTTTTGACGGTAGAAAGAAGTAGAACTGAGTTGCGAGACTTGGTTTTTTTACAAGATATGTTCCCCCCCTTGTCTCCGAAACTACTGAACCTAAAATTTTGAAAAATAATAATACAGAAATTAGTTTTCTACTTATAGATTATAGGAAAACCTATAAAAAGTCCATTTTATATCACTCAATATTGTGCGGATAGGTAACATCGTACGGAACCCTTTTCACGCGAGTTCAACTCGTACTTGTCCCGTTTTTCTCATAATAATGACCAGAAATAAGTCTGTCTTACAGAATATATTGAAAGCAAGCCGAGCTCTCCCGTGGACATTGCCAACATGGTGATGCCAAATGTTTCAATTTATACACATTTTTTACATACATTTGACTTGCTACATTTGGCTAAATATAATATTATTATTTATTTTTTTTCAAAAATATTCACCTTCTATTTTGTAAAATACTTTGCCCCTAAAATTTGGGACAATAATTATATATTATTGTTCGTAAAGCTTCAATTTTTTGAAAAAATTAAGACTGCATTAAAAATCTTTCGAATTACGCTCATACGCGCCCAGGAATCGAACCTGGTCAAATTTCTGTAAAAAAAATCTGTACCCAATATGTATAATTAATATATTTTTTCTATAGATTTCTATTAATATATCCATAGACATTTGGAAATAGGTTTCAATAATAAATGCTAACTAATTTATATTAGTTAGCATTTATATGCATTAATTTATATGCATTAATTTTATATGCATTTTTTTTAATTTATATGCGTATGGAAGATTTTCTTTGAAAGTTACGCTTTCACTGTTTCCAAGGGGTAATCTAAAAATATAAAATTTCAACGCCTGACAAAAATATACGACCATAAAGACTGATTAAATTATTTGCTCAATATGTTTTGTCAAGCATTTTTTAAATATTTTTCATCACTTCAAGAAAAAAAGCGGCGCTGAAGTCGCGGAAATAGTATATGATGAACCTGACCTGAAGCTACGTACCTAGGTAACTTATAACATAGCATAGGTTAATTAAAATAAGGTGCCACAATTGACCCTTGTCTTCATTTGCTCTAACACGTTACAACATTGACCTAAATTGAATAATAAGGTGCTTGTTCTATGAAAACTAAAACAGATTCATTGTCTAGGAATGACAACACTATAAAATCCTTCTTTTGAAGGTTTCTCCAATAAAAACAAAATCTTTATTCTGGAAAAGCTAGTTTAAATACTTAAATAATGTAAACAATGAATGTAACACGACACAGAACTCTGTATCCGTGTTTTCTTAATGTTAAGGTTGTCAGACAGGCTGACGGTCTCCTTGATTGTAGCTGGTTGTCAATCGCTTATAAAACAAGCAATGTGCTACAAATGAGGATAGAGGATTAAAAAGTAATAGGAAAATGAGCTTTGGCATCCCTTACTCAATAGAAACTGTTACTACTCGTCTTATTCCTACTTTCATGTGGGACGCACTAAAAGTTTTTTTTTTAATGTTAAGATCGGCAGACAGGCTGACGGTCCACTTGATGGTAGGTGGCTACCGTCGCCTATAACACAAGCAACGCCAAAGCTGCTGCAAGTATGCTACCGACTACAATATTATTAAGGATAAGGGTTTGGGAAGGGATAGGGAAGAAATGGGCTCTGGCATCCCTTACTTCACTCACCGAAACACAACAGCACACGTGCTGTTATTTCACGGTGGTCTTCTGTAAGGGGGTCGTTACTGCCGCCAGACGGGCTGCCCAAATGACTGCGAAACGCAGTGTGCCCTCTGCCACTACTTTCCAGATCCAGACCAGAGACAGATTGCAATTTAAGTCGCAAGGTGCTAAGTCGAGACTGTATGCAGGAATTGCAGGATTTCATCTTCAAAAATTCGGTATACACAAATGTCACTATGTTTTATAAGTTCAAATAGTTCATTTTTTCGACGACAGATGTCGCTGCGCCGGCAGGTTCCTTCGTTCCTCAATGCGGACTACACTTTTCATACAAGATTTCGACGTTTGTTTTCTTTTTCTTTTGGGTTTGGTTGGCTCCAACAGATCTCCGATAATTTTGCCAGTGTCAGTTGTATAAATAACAATATAAAAAAATTCAAAATTTAAATTAATAAAATCAAAAGTAGCAGATCCTGACACTCAGTCAGTTATAGTCTTGCGCATTTTAGTTCGCGACCGGGAGCGATCAATTTAGTTCGCCGGTCTTTGGCGAACTAGGTCGTTCTTTTAGTTCGTCCGCTCCTTTCACAAATTCCGATTAAATAGATCAGTCGTTCGGCGTTCGCTTCGTCGCGCTGTTTTGTTTATTATTATAATGTTCATCAATCAGCTTGCAGTAGTAAATTACTTACTATTTCAGTATATTAATAAAATATAGTGGATGAATATTGCAAATGGATTCGTTTATTAGTTGATTGCAGAAAAGAAAATTATATTAGCTGTATTAATATTACGAATGTGTTTATTTATGATAGATAATGAATAAATAAAAATATATTATTTTGCAAATAATCAACGTTTTAATATTCATTAAGTTTTTGAACATGGCACAAACAATGGTACAAAAAATATACTTATATATTATTTTTAGAGACAATCTTATACTTTGGTTCAGTATTAGCTATTTATCATGTTTTTGTTATTTTCTAAGATTTAACATTTTACGAACAAAAAATAATATCTAACTATATTTTTAAGAATGTATAAAGTATTTTATACATTCTTTCAATGTATAAAGTATTTTAATAGTAACAATAACCATTTAACATTACAAATACAAGGTAGTTACCTAGTTATGCGTCACGTACCCATGGTACATGTACGAACGGATGCATAACTGCTGACTCGTAGTTGTAGGAACAAGCCACCTGCGTGTGGGCGAGCGTTCCAACGGACGCGACGAGACAAGAGAACAAAGACAGTCTCGCATCGACCGTCATAGTAATAAGTTTAGTTTTAATTAATATTATTACGGTCCCAAAATAGACCATTTTATATTATTTTATATTATTAAGTGTTCAGGTCAAACTTAGACCAATTATAATAAATAAATAGAAGAAATTAATTCTTTTAAAAAGATCCCCGAGCGCCTCGCCGACTTGACTGGCGCAGCCGGTAGGATTTCGGCGCGAATCGTAACACATAAATCGGTTAGTTCGCGAACGTTTCAACGTTTTTACCGGAATCCTCGAACCAAATAAATACGTCAACGCGACCAGCAAAGGGACCACAGACATACATCGCTACCAGAGACGCACGTCGCTCTACAGCAGCTTAGAACAGAAGAGATGAGACCAGGTGGATGGTGAGTAGACCTCTTCGCTATCCTTCCCTATCCGTCTTTTCCCGTTCGCTGTTATTAGTATAAGTTAGAAAATTAGTGATAAAATATAGTAATTGATTTTTACATTTAACTTTAAAAAAATTTTTTCGTACAACACTTATATTGTATAATTTTAATTGTTTTTGATTTAATTGTGTGTTTAATCCATAAGTTAATTTTAATTAGTAATACTTAAGTTTTGTGTAATATTATAATAATATAAAAATGTCGTTGCCCAGCGCGCCCTCTAGTGCCCAAATTATTAGTGAAAGCGTAAAATTAATTCCCACATTTTCGGGAGAAACCAGATTACTAAGCCTATTTCTACGAAAGTGTGAATATGTCATAATTAAAAACCAAGGAAATCAGGAACAAAATGCATATTTGATGCAATGTCTCACAAGTAAACTTACTGGCGACGCAGCCGCCCTTATTAGCGAAAGATCAGACATAGAAACATGGGAACCATTAAAAAACTTATTAATACAACATTTCGGTGACCCACGAAGTGAAGAGTGTGTAGCTATCGAATTAGAAACTATGAAAATTAAAAATAACGAATCGTTTTTAGACTTCTGTGGCCGCATCCAATCCGTTAGGTCAATTTTATTTGCCAAAGTGAATCAATTAACAGACAAAAACCTAATCAAGGCCAAACATACAATTTACGATAACACAGCCCTTAACATATTCTTATACAATTTACCCGAAAACATGGTTAGAGTAGTACGATTAAAAAATCCAAATTCCTTAGAGGATGCATTAAAGTACGTGTTAGAAGAAGTAAATTTCCAGGAGCAGTATAATCTCCGCAGTAAAATGTATTCCGCTATTAAACCGCCCTCAGCAACTACACAGCCAAATTTTAATATGCCCACGCCAATACAACAACAGTATAAATTCGGTATACCTAATAAAACCCAGTTTGGAAATAGACTAAACTCCAATCCACATGTTAACCTCCAAAACTATGCACGCCCACAATTCGGCTATAAACCCATCTATAGTGTACAACCCCAACATCATGGTTTTCGCCCAACCATAAATGGACAACCACAACATTTTGGATACCGCCCACAAATTAATGGACCACAGCAACATCATGGTTTCCGCCCAACCATAAATGGACAACCACAACATTTTGGCTACCGTCCACAATTTAACGGACCACAACAACATTACGGTTTCCGACCCACCATCAATGGGCAACCCCAACAATTCGGCTACCGCCCAAATTACAACAAACCCCTTCAGACAGCTGATGTGTCCATGAGGACAGCACCACCTGCCAAACCTTCTCAAGCTTTTGGACTGAACGAAATCCAAACCCACGATTACAATGACTATGACACCTATTATGACGAATACGCTGACGAATACTATAACGACTTTAATACTTATGACTATACCTTCGAGGAGTATGACTACAACAATACGGAGACGGAAGATCATCCAGATCTAATGACACAAAAACCATCAGAGGACCCCCAAAATTTTCCCGTTGCTTTAACGCAGCACCACCCGAAATAGTACACTTAAATTGTAGCATTAATCATTTGCCTCACATATATATCCCGGAGTTAAACTCAAAGTTCATGATAGATACAGGAAGTATGAGATCCTTCCTTAGTCCTAGAATAGCCGATAAGTTCTATAACAATTTCCAACATTATGAACCATTTGAGGTAGTTAGTACTCATGCTAAAAGCCAACACAACGTAGTAGCACATATACCACTACCACCCACTTTCAACAGCACTGACTATCACAAATTCTATGTGTACGACGTAGACGCCCGTTACGAAGGACTGATAGGTAGTGATTTGCTAAAACAACTACGTGCAACCATAGATATGGAGCACCAAGTCCTTTCGACATTAACGACTAAAATTCCCATAATTTACAGACTACCCTTACAAATCCGTCTAGAACCCCGTACAGAAGCACGTGTAAAAATCCCCACTAATTTAATGAATGGCGAAGCTTTATTAGGATATAAAGAATTCTGTGAAGGCGTTCGAATGCCTTCCGCTTTAGTAAAATGCTTAAACGGTTATGCAACCACAGTTATACAAAACACAACCCCTTATCATATTGCCTTAAAAGTTACTGGCCCATTTAAGGTGCAGAGGTACGAAGGTCAGAACATTAAAGTGAATACGTGCAGGATAGATGATTATAGGATAGAAAAAGTTTTAGAAGAAAATTTATCAAAATTGCGATTAGATCATATGAATGAGGAAGAACGAATGAAAATTAAAAACATCTGTAATGAGTACAAAGACATATTCTATAGTGAGCATTTACCCTTAACTTTCACTAATCAGGTTAAACATAAAATACGAACAACAAATGAAGATCCTATATATATAAAACCGTATAGACAACCCCCCGCACAATCTATGGAAATTAGGAACCAAGTAGAAAAGTTACTAAAAGACAACGTTATCCAGGAGTCACATTCCCCATGGAGTGCACCTGTACATCTGGTACCAAAAAAACTTGACGCAACCGGTGAACAGAAATTCAGGATGGTAATAGACTATAGACGCTTAAACGACATTACTATTGACGACAAGCATCCACTCCCTAACATAACCGACATTTTCGACAAACTAGGAAAAAGTACTTACTTTACAGTTTTAGATCTTGCAAGTGGATATCATCAAATAGAAATTGAAAAAGAAGATTCACCAAAAACCGCATTTTCAACCCAATTTGGACATTACGAATTTCTTAGGATGCCTTTTGGTCTAAAGACAGCACCCGCAACTTTTCAAAGAGCGATGGATAATGTGTTAAGAGGCTTACAGGGTATCCATTGCTTAATATATTTAGATGATATAATTATCTTCTCTTCTAGTCTAGAAGAACACATTAATAAATTACGAGCCGTATTTGACAGACTCAGACAGACAAACCTAAAAGTACAATTAGATAAATCCGAATTCCTTTGCAAAGAAGTAAACTACTTGGGACATAACATTACACCAGACGGACTAAAACCTAACACTGACAAAATTGACGCTATAATGGAATATCCACTACCCAAAACGACCACTGAAATAAAAAGTTTCCTTGGATTAATCGGTTATTACAGAAAATTTATCAAAGACTTCGCGAAAATTACTCAACCTATGACGAAACGACTCAAAAAGAACTCAAAATTGACGATTGACCAAGACTATATAAATTCATTCGAAAAATGTAAAGAACTCTTGACAAACGCACCTTTATTACAGTATCCCGACTTTACAAAACCATTTATACTAACCACTGATGCCTCCAACTACGCATTGGGAGCCGTTCTTTCACAAGGATCTATTGGTAGTGATAGACCAATAGCTTACGCAAGTAGAACCTTGAACGATTCCGAGACACGCTATAGCACTATTGAAAAAGAACTGTTAGCTATAGTATGGGCTGTCAAACATTTCAGGCCATATTTATACGGCAATAAATTCATAATATACACTGATCATAGACCGTTAGCATGGTTAGATTCGTTGAAGGAACCAAATACCAAATTAACCAGATGGAAATTAAGATTAGGCGAATACGATTTCAAAATTCAACATAAAAATGGGAAACAAAATACTAACGCTGATGCATTATCAAGGATTCGTTTAAATGCTATCGACAAAAGTGATGGAGACTCAATGATAGTGAATCTTGATAACGACACAACTGACCGTCCTGACTCCCCCATTACTTTATCATCTGACGACAAGTCCCTAGAAGAACACCATAAAGTAGGCAGACGATCCCCATATTCAATCCCCTCCGCGGATAGCGAGACGTTGACAGCTTCAGAAAGATCAACTACGTCAAGCACCGCAACAGCTCATTCCGCTGACGATATGGATACCGACGGCATACCAATTCTACATGAAGCTATCGATTCTAAACCTAACCAAATACTAATTCATACATGGTTCAAAAACGAACTCAGTGTAAAAGATTTGTCGCACTCTAAACAGAAAATTTTAGAAGTCCATTTACCCACAAATAATCCTGACTTAGTTAAACAATTTTTGAAAAGTTATATTAGACCTAAATTAAAATATTTTATTTACTTTGAAGACCCCGAACACCGACGACAATTTACAGGAACTATAATAAAATTATTTCGTAAAAACTCTGTAAAAATTTTTGAATGCACTGAACGAACTATAAGCATAATCGATGAACAAGAACAACGCGAGATTATAACAAAATATCACCAAGGCAAAACCTGCCATCGTGGTATCAAGGAGACAATAGCACACTTACGACGCGTATTCTATTGGCCCAACATGGAACAAACTGTGTCCGCCGTAATTAACGCCTGCGAGACATGTAAAAAAATGAAATACGACCGTAGACCATATAAACCCAAACTACAGCTCACACAAACTCAAACAGCACCGTTTCAAGAAATATTCATGGATATTTTCACCATAGAGAACAAATATTATCTCACTATCGTAGACGCCTTCAGTAAGTTAGGTCAAGCGATTGAGATAGATAACCGTTCCACCCCTGAAGTCGTACGAGCTCTTATTAAATACTTTTCTTTTTATGGCGTACCCAGAAAAATAAGTTGCGACCCGGCTACCGAATTTAATAATGAATTACTAAAAGAATTATTAACGTTATACAAAATTAGTTTACACATAGGTACACCTAACAACTCGAATTCTATGGGTATTGTAGAAAGATTCCACTCTACAATTATCGAAGTATATCGATTGGCCAAATATGAGCAAAAACGCACTGACGCTGCCTCCGTAATGACTTACGCGATAATGGCGTATAATCATACGATACATAGCGCCACTTCTTTAACACCATTCGAAGTAGTATTCGGACATACTGAGTCGAATGATGTTTTTAACACAAATTTTGAAAAAGCTTACACTCAACAATTAGTTAGAGAACATGCAAAAAGAACACGTATACTTTATAAAAATTTAACAGACAAACTATTGACAGACAAGACATTAAGAACAGACAAGACAAAGGGAGAAGAAAACATTGACCTTCCTGTAGGGCAGACAGTATTTATAAAAGATATAAATAAAAGAAAAAGTAAAGATAAACCGCGATATAAAAAGGCACAAGTTTCTGGCAACACTCAACGTAATGTAGTACCTATCGAAATGGGTACTGGGCCCACCATCACACATGTAAAAAACATAAAACGTCCTCCACAGGTACATCGTGCTGATGGTCCACGCCGTCATAGTGCAGGCCCATCAACTTCAAAAGATTGAGAAGAACCCCGGTATATTACCAATCAGGGAAGGGACAGCGTATGTTAGTTATGATAAATGGACCATAATAAAGAAACTGAATTTAAAATCAGTCGGAGAAGATTTGTACGTAAATATTAACACATTTCACAACCTGAAAGTAATAGTTGATTCTCACTTGAACAAAAGCATTATATCACAGTTCCTAACTAGTAAAATGCAAGTAGAATATATACTAAAATTAACAGTAGAAAGATTTAAGCAACTAATGCCGCAAAGTAAATTAAAAAGAGGACTTTTCAACCCTATAGGCTCCTTAGTTAAAGTAATTACAGGAAACATGGACAATGAAGATGCAGTTAAACTTGATAATGTAATTAAAGAATTAAATAGTGGACAAAATTATGTAAGCAAAAGATTAACTCTTGTGACTGAAACGATGGCTACCCTATCTAGCTCAATGGTAAACATATCTAACAACCTCATGCAACTAAGTAAATCAGTAAACGAAATTAACATTGTGATAAACGAAATTAAACTAGAATTACACATTAGTCACATAATTGAAATATACAATTTGATTTTACATAATTTTCAGATTATTTATTCTATGTTAGATGAGGTTGAAACCGCCATAGCCTTCAGCAGGTTAGGTATTTTGCACCAATCTATAATAGACTCGAATGAACTGCTAAATTTATTAAAATTTGTACAAAAAAGTGACAAACTTGTGTATCCAGCAGAATCAGAAAATTTAGTTAAGTTAGAGCAAACTATTGTATTAAAATCTTACCTTAAAAATTGTGAAATTGTATTTATTATGGAAATACCATTAGTTAAGAAAGAAAGTTATTTTTACTATAAAATTGTTCCTTTACCCGTTACTCACCCTTTAACAGACCAATCCATTATAATAATGCCTCGTTACCCATACCTAATTGCGAAGGGGTTGAAAGCTTTATCATTAAATTCTCCATGTCAAAATATAAATGAAGAACTTTACTTGTGCAACGAGCAACAAACTCTTCTATCCGCCGAAGATAACTGCATTATCGACCTCATGAAGTATTCCATGAACGCATCCTGTCATCAGATTCCAGTGGACTTCGAAAATGTGAAGATAGAGTCAATACAGCCTGACAGATGGATGATATATTCCAAATTACAAGTTGAACTTTCCCGATTTTGCGCGAACGAGATTATACACTATACCTTGAAAGGAACGTACATATTAACCATCGATGACGCGTGTGAATACAAAATTTCTGAATATTGTCTGAAGAAACATCGTTATAATAACCAATCTATTATTGTACCAAAACTTCCTTTGTTAAATATTCCTGAAAATCTGGAAACGCCAATCGTTCGAAATCCAGTAAAACTAGATGGTGTCGAATTAGGAAATCTGCAAATGATGTCGTTTGCTCTACGAAACAGTGATCAATTCAGTGAAAAATCTAATAACAGTGTAGTGGTGACGAACAGTATTAGTGTATGGACAATTTCATTATATGTAATCGTAACTATAAGTCTTTTGTCATTGTTAATCTTTAAGAAATTCATGTTTATCTTAAGTTTGTTTAAGGGTCGAAATTATCCTCGAGAACAACCCTCAGATAATTTCGATCTAAGGGAGGGAGGAGTTATGCGTCACGTACCCATGGTACATGTACGAACGGATGCATAACTGCTGACTCGTAGTTGTAGGAACAAGCCACCTGCGTGTGGGCGAGCGTTCCAACGGACGCGACGAGACAAGAGAACAAAGACAGTCTCGCATCGACCGTCATAGTAATAAGTTTAGTTTTAATTAATATTATTACGGTCCCAAAATAGACCATTTTATATTATTTTATATTATTAAGTGTTCAGGTCAAACTTAGACCAATTATAATAAATAAATAGAAGAAATTAATTCTTTTAAAAAGATCCCCGAGCGCCTCGCCGACTTGACTACCTGTTATCAGTTATTGTTGTATTTTCCATAACAAAACATTCGCCACGCGCGCAGCACCGCTGACTGACAGCGAAAATGAACGAACGATGAGGAATGCATGCGCGGCAAACGGTGAGTCAGTCAGTGCCCGCTCTCGCTCACAACAAATCCGCGCGCCGCGTCGGAACTAGTGAACTAAGGAGCGTTCTCTCTGCGACCTAGTTCGCGTAGTTCGTACGAAAGAGCGGTCTTCCGAACTAGGTCGTTCGCGAACTACACAAGACTAGTCAGTTAAGTCAAGTGCAAATTTTTTCTTTAAATTTTTCAAAACAGGTCCGTAATAAAGTCCAAAGTTGTTGAGTCGTTAATAATATTTCGACGTTTACTTTTATGAACCCAGATAACAGAATTAGGGAACATAAACATATACCTTAGCTGTTGCACAAATAACGTAACGCTTAATAGTTAAGTGAAAATCGATTCTTAAGAAGTAGGTAAACTCTAAAAATTAACTGGTTCGAATGAATCAAATATTTTATTTTTTATTTATAAATGAAAATTAATATCATTATTTCGGTTTTATTTAATTTGTACGATGATTTTTAATTAGAGTTTTCACTTCTCACGTGCGGTCCTAGGACCTAGGACTGTCATTTTTTAATGTTAAGGTTTAGAGAGGCTAACGGTCCACTTGACAGGCTACCGTCGCCAATAACACAAGCAACGTCACAGGTGCTGCCTTTGCGCTGCCGATTAGGAAGGGATAGGGAAATGGGTTTGGAATGGGTAGTATACACAACAGTACACATGCTGTTATTTGACGATGGTTAAATAACAGCATCAGATCCAGACCATTTTTTTTTGTGGGAAAATCTGCGATCCAGATCCCCACCGACCATGGGGAGATCGGTGGGGTATGTGGGACTTCTACTCACTAAATCTTCCTCCCCCCGTCAAATAAGGCGCGGAATTTTACCCCCGCGCCGTGAGCGGCACAATCCCGATACTCAGCCAGATCCAGACCAGAATCAACTTTGAAATCCAAAAATGGTCCTGCCGGGAATCGAACCCGGAACCCCTTTTACAGAGCACTAAGCACAAAATACGTGCTTATTTATTTATTATTTATGCCTCGAGATTAATGATAACATAATTCAATGAAATTTTTTCTTTATCGTTTCTACAAGGAAATGGAGCGTCGCATAACTCTGTCTCGCCAACAAAATCGTCGACGGGTGCGTAAGAAAGCTGACGAAACCTTCGATATCTTATCAGCCATATTGAAGTGAATCAATAATACTTAAACCATACTTATCTATCGTATGTTTATCAAATGGGATCATTAGTCACCTAAATAGATAAGTTTTATAAAAAAAAATAACGTAGATAAGTATACATACAAGTTGAAGGGCTTCGGCGATATTAACCCCCTTGCCTAACTCCACACTCCAACGTGTATGGCTCTGAGTAATCATTGACCCATCTAACAACGTTGACCTGACTCCGATACCAATATTTAAAAATTCGCACAACTCGTGAGGCATACCAATTTTACTAACTTTTGCCACAGTAAATCAGGTCACGATAAGTCTAGAAAACATGCATAGACTGAAGTTCGTCGTTCAGTGTAAAGGTGGATTTATATTACACCGGGCCGCGCCCCGTCCGTGCCCCGGCCTCCAATGGCGACATTTCGTAACATGTTTGTTTTCACCGTGCGTTCTGAGACAACTTCGCGAGTCCCGCTCGGGGTATTAATATTTACCCGAGGCTGCCGCGCGAGCCATGGCTCGCGAGCCAAAATCGCGAAGCTGCCTCGGAGTATTAGAATTTACCCGACACTGCCGCGCGAGCCATGGCTCGTGAGCCAAAACCGCGAGGCTGCCTCGGGGTGTTAGGCTATGTACGCACTATGCGGTTAGCCAGAATGCGGTCAGCCGTCCGGTTAACCGCAATCAAAAATATGTAAAAATTACATCCCATGCGAAGCCGGGGGCGGGTCGCTAGTAGTATAATAATACTTGGAAATGACAAAGCCCGGGCACGACCCAGTGGCGGCACGGTATAATATGACATTAATTACTTGACGGTCTGCTTCAAACTCAAAATAGCTGTTTCACTTGATAATCCCGATTTAAAACCAAATTGGTTATCATGAATTTTTAAATACTTATCAAGCTGAGTGTTCAGCAAATCGTCAAGCACCTACGCAATAATAGTAGCCATTGATATCGGTCTGTAGTTATTTTGATTACCGATGTCACCAAGTATGTAACTTTCTATCGCATGAGTTGTTATTTTCACTTTTAAGACAAATTATCCAAGGCTCCAAGACCAAAAATATCCAATAAATGACATTTCATGGCCTATTTTTTTTGAAGCTCGTAAGTCAGCCAGTTGTGTAGGGGTTCAATAATATCTATGTAAATACATTTAGAAATATTTTTATTTTTTATTTTATTTTATTTTATTTTATTAGGAAGCCAACGCAGTATACAACCATCCTTAATACATAAACACATTTAAAAATTCATTTATAATATCGTATACTCCACTTATAGGCTAACTTGGCATGCGTTAAGACGAAAACAAAAAAAAAACAATAATAAAAGAATAATAAACAAAAACTCAAAAAACGACAAACCATTATGCAGTACGCGATAAAAGAAATTTTTTAACCCTTCTTTTAAAACATGCGGAGGAATACTGAAAGATATCTATGCCAGTTCCCTTAATTAAATTATTATAGGTGACGACTATTCTGCGCATGGGAGCGGCTCCGATTCTGGGCCTGAACGTTAGCCTGTTCTTAATATGCGACGTAGAATTACTCTTTGGTACCGCCAATCGTACCCTGCTCAGCAGATTTGGGCAATCGATCCCTCCATCCATAATATTTTTCAAGAAAGAGAGATCAATATAGTCCCTTCGATTGGACAGTGACAATGTTTTATATAATTTTAGGAGATCACTGTAGCTGTTAACTTTTTTTAACATTTTGTCCTTGTATGCTAAGTGTCGTAAAAATTTCTTCTGCACTCTCTCTATCCTATTCTTATGTATTTGATAATACGGACTCCATGCAACAGAACAGTATTCAAGTCTGCCTCGTATTATCATTGAGTTAAACAGTGCTAGTTTTGTAGAAGACTTTTTAAATTCCTTTGTGTTCCTAATAATGAAACCCAATAATTTTAATGAATTTTTAGTTACACTATCGATATGAGGTAAAAACTCACAATTTTTATTTGGAAACTCCAATTTTTATTTGGAACTAGATGAACCAGGTCACGTTTCGCTGCAGCGTGCAAGTGGGACACTTCTTATAATAAGGTAACTTTTTTCTTAAATAAAAGTAGCCCAGTTACTCCTTATAACATTAGATATCTTCCAGTGAAAGTCCCATCAAAATCGGTCTAGCCGTTTGGGAGATTAGGCGGAACAAACAGACAGACATTTTTTTTTTGTTATAAGTACCGTATTTACTTTGGTATACATTTTATAAAAAGCAGTAATTTTGACATTACAAACGGACAGTTCAATTTTGTTTTTATTAGTATAAATAGAAATTATAAATTATAGTCCGAACACGGACTACACCACTGAGGATGTCAACCGCAGTTGTTGACGAAACGTTTGGAAGAATTTCCAACAGACCTGGGCCATCATCCCGGAAACCCACAACTCATATGGATACCGGCCGAGAAAACCTACATTCTACTATTTCTGAAGTGTTTACACCTAGTTACAATAAGAGGACAGTGCACCTGCACTCTTGTGTCCTTAGGCGACGGTAACCACCTACCATCACATGAACCGTCAACCTGTCTGCTTCACTTTATAAAATATAAATAAAAAGATAATTGTATATTTATTGACGCGGCAAGATATGTGTGAATCAGACGCTTCCCAAAGGGTCAAGTCAACGGAACTAATTGAGCCCTGACTCATAACTTTACTATGTCTAGTCTAGCTGGACTACTACCATTGTAATTCAGATAGTATTCTCGAATTCGACTTCACGTTAATTCAAGTTGCTTATACTTTCTTGATTCAGAGACGTAAAACACATTTACATTTTCACCTTTTCAATTTATTCGCAGAGCTGAGGCCATCTATTGTCAAATTAGAAAACTATGTTTTATTTTTAATCCATGATGTGGTTTATTTGTGTGTCAAGTTTCATCGAAACCAGTTCAGCGAATTACGGGAATTTTTTACTCTTTAAGGCCTAGTTCCTATAAGGCCAGGGGTATGGGAATTTTATGAGGAGTAAAATTAATACAAGTTTTAATTAACTAAAAGAAAGAAAGAGAAAGAAAGACTTTTATTCACTGCATGAAAGACACA
This sequence comes from Bembecia ichneumoniformis, assembly GCA_910589475.2. Classification (NCBI taxonomy): domain Eukaryota; kingdom Metazoa; phylum Arthropoda; class Insecta; order Lepidoptera; family Sesiidae; genus Bembecia; species Bembecia ichneumoniformis. The sequence continues at coordinate 5,696,323 of OU342543.1, forward strand.
TTATGTACAAGATCAGGGAAGAAATTAATTTAAAAAAAACGTGTGTGTGTCCTCGCGGCAGCGAATCTGATACTGGCTCAGCATTGTGCTGAGGTGCTAACAAACACCTACAGCGCTGATTTTCAGCCAGCACCGTATGTGACTCATTGGACACCATACAAACTTACTTTATAAATTACTATATACATACACATATACATACATACACACACATTAACATAAACATACACATGCATATATATACACATATATATATATATACATATAAAGTTACTTATTTATACATAATGCACTGCTTCTATAGAGAGAAAAGGCGCGAAAAAAAGGAAATTCTACAGTAATCAATAATAAATTTAGTAATTGCTAAAAGTTAAAACTTACATACATATTATGTTGGTGTATTAATGCGGTGATAAATTCTGGATATAGGATTATGAATTTTGGAGCGCCAACAAATAACCCCTAAGCTCACGCCTAAAGGTGTACCTGCTAGACGCTCCTTGGACAGGAGGAGGGAGATCATTCCAGCACTTGGACGCCGCAAACCTGAAACTTCCTCGGAAGGCCGCTGTCCTGTGAACAGGCACGATAGCCGTGGACCTTATTCTGCGCACGCGTTTGGGCCACTTTTTTTTTTTTTTTTTTTTTTTTATTCTAATAACCTCCGGCACGAAGCCGCAGCCTGTGTCTACTGTTCTTCTCGCACTTCCATTCAGCATACTTTTTTCTTTCTATCATTCGTCCACATTCATACTATAACGGGTGGGATTCCCGTCTACTCTACTCAATCTATCTAATTAGTTTGTACTTGTTATCTTTTATCTACGGGATTTGGGAGCAGGTTTTATTTTTATTTACATTTTTGTCTTCTATTTCTCTTGATCTTGTCTACTTTTAAATTTTTTACCTTAAATACTATTACATTATTCAATTGAATACCAGATACATTATTAATTTTTAATACAATCACTTAGATACTAGTTATTATTATTATTACTTACATTTATTTATTTTTATTCTTAATTATAATTTTTTACAATATTATTATTATTATTATTATTTAGAATCTTAGAGCGGCCAGTAATGCAGCCATCATACACGACATCACAATAATTTAATCTAGATAATATAAGCGACTCACAAAGCGTGACACGCAAATCGACACTAAGGTAGGGGAGACCTGGGAGAGTTGACACAAAGGTAAGTTGACACAACCTCAATATCTCGGCAACTATAGGCATTAGAAGGTTAGCAACAACGTGGTTCTAACCCGCTGCTTCGTCGCTCCGACTAGTCTGTACACCCCATGACCGCCGCGCTACGGTTGTGGAGCTAGAAGTGTCTGTGGCGAAAATTGCACGAAAAGTAAATATTTCATCATTTCTTCGATGCCATTTATTTAAATGTTATATTATTTATTTTGTGATATGTATGGATTTGTTTTAAAGAGTAATTAACCAAGTTTAATATATTCAACTCATTTTTAAATTAAGTAATGACGTGTATTTTAAAATAACAATGAAGCGTAACTAAGCGTCAGTTTCAAGGGAGAGGTAAGTTGAAACACCTTGTTTCAACCCACCTCGTTTGTTTCACCTTTCCTCGGTTTCAGTTTAATATTTTGAATTTGTATTTGTTTTTGTAGAATCCTGAACAAATATAAGCCCAAGACGGATAGAGGCGAAGTAAGCATCGAAACATATGTATAATTTGGCCGCCGAAGAGAAAAAGTCTTCGCGATAATGCAAAATCGTATAACTTAAATTATTCTTCTTTCCACTGCTTCATTAAAAAAAAAACCAAGCAAAATGTTAACGACGATATTATGTGCATAATCTTATATTGAGGTACTCAAGAGGAAGAACAATTAATATTGGCCGAAAATTTTCTAAATTGTGTAGCAACTAGTTATGGACTGAGTACTAAAGATACGATACTAAGATACTAAGATAAGGCGACTGGCTCAAAAGCATAACAAGAAATTCACACCTTCTTGGGAAAGCAATAAGATGGCTGGAGAAGTATGTTTGAAACTTTTTATGCAACGACATTCTTCACTCTCTTTGCGAACTCCTCAAGCGAACAGCTTTGCCAGGGCGACTAGCTTCAACCAAGCAAATGTGAAATTGCTTTTCGACAATTACAGTTTTTAGTTTTGGATAAGTACTTATAAATTTTCACCCTCTGGAATATTTGAAATATGGAAAAAAATGAGCCGTTACGGGACGCCTGGTAGATGTGAAACATCGAGTGAAATAAAATGATGACTGTTTATTTATTTATTTAACGTTTATTTTTATTGAATACAAAAATTTGAATATTTATTTCAAATTGCAACAACCACCAACAATCACAACAACTGTACACACTACTACGCATAGACTGTATATGTATATGCCATCGTATAGCGTGGTGACGCGTCGCCACGGACTGCGTCGCCACGCTATCGATCAGTTTCACCCACGCCTATAGATGTTTCACATCAAAAACAGGAATTGCAATAACAGTCCAAAAACCTAACAGAGTAATCGCCCTCAAAGGAGACAAACAAGTTAGTGCGGTGACATCAGCCGAGATAGGGACGTTGGTTACAGATCTGTAAATGCTTTAGGACTAAGGATAAACTAACTTATGAGGAGCCTTATTACTAATTATAAATAAAAATAATATCAGCAGATATAAATTCAAAGATTTTACTGATGATTGATCTAAAGATACTTAATCTAAACTATTTATATTGACATTAAAATGTTGAATAGTATTATAAAGTGCAAAGATTGTACTGCCGATTGATCTCAAGACATTTATTTTGATATTAAAACGTTTTTAATCTCTTCATTGCGTTTTTTTTGTCCTTAAAAGGTTAACCTCTCTCTATGTGTCAACTTACCTAGGTACCTGTTTCAACTTATCTTGATACTAGGAGGGTTGAAACAGACTGACGTGATGTAGAAAAACCATATTTTTAAATAGTTATAACTGTTAATTAATTATTTTTTTGAGATTCTTAATTAAAAGATGAAATTGGCTTTCTAATAATACATTCTTCGCAAAGCTAGCTCATTTAATGAAGTAGTAATGTCCGAATACGTAAATTTTGTGTCAACTCTCCTAGGTCTCCTCTAATCACGTATATTATATAGAACTTTAAGGCGATGGAAGCAGTTGCTCACAACTTTAATAATGTGACTCTCAAAGCGTAACTTGCCGTCCATGAGGAGGCCGAGATTGTTTGCTTCCATCACTCGTTCTATTGGTTCGCTCATGATGGCTACATCACTTTCGATCAGAGCTTCCAGACTATTACGAATTTGATGCTCAGACCCAAAAAACCACATATCTCGACTTGCCCGGATTAAGAACCAAACAGTTCCTCTCCGACCAAGAGGAGACACGATCGAGGTCCGCATTGATGCTGTCCACTGCAGCAGACATGTCCGACGGCGAGCTGGAGAAGTAGAACTGCATATCGTCCGCGTACAGATGGTATCCGCTGCTCTCTATACTGTTAACAATGTCAGCGCTATACAATATAAACAGCAGGGGACCCGGGATTGAACCCTGCGGAACTCCTCTCGTCACAGGACGAAAGCAGGATCGCAGAGTAACTCCATTCATCAACCATCTGCGCGCGGCCGAACAAGTAACTGTCGAACCACCTCAACGCAATGACATCAAACCCGTAATAGGATATCTTGGATAACAGCAAGGGCACACTAATGAAGTCGAAATCCCTGGAGAAGTCTAAAAGTACCAGTAAAGTACTCTCACCAGCATCCCGAGCCTGTAAAATGTTATCGACTACATCTAGTAACGCAGTAACCGTCGACCGACCTTTGCGAAAACCCGACTGCATTTGAGGTAGGCCAGGTATTCCGACAGCTGATCGCCCTTTCTAATATCTTTGATGCACAAGGAAGGATACTAATGGGACGAAGATCGGTTAGATTTATAGGATTTGGTTTTTTAGGTAACGGAATCACTTGAGCTATTTTCCAGTCAGTTGGGAACGTCATAGTCTCTATGCTTTTGTTTATTATGTACGTCAATATATCAGAAATTTTCGGAAGAGTCATAATTATCATGTCAATATCAATCAAGTCGAGCCCCTTTGCGGTTGTTCTAATTGAGGTAATAATCTTTGTAACTGTCTTAACATTCGTGGGTGAAAGAGTAAATTTATTGTCACCGTATCTGGTGCGTCAGGTCAGATATTGTCACGTCCGATTTTCCAGGTGTATTAAGAAAGTGGTGGTTTATTAAATCCGGATCATCGAAATTTGTAGGTAAGTCAGTTTGTGTCTGTGAGTCGGGGAAAATAGTACCTACGCTTCAAGTTTCTCCATAAAGCCCTTGAATCAGTAACGTCATTAATGTGGTGTAAAAAGCGTTACGTTATCTGTCACTTTGACATTTGTGCGACAGCTGAAGCATGTTGTGTGGAAAGTGTAGTACCTACGCGCTGAGGACCGAAACGAACCGAACGTTATAACCTGCCGGAAAAATAAACTATTTGAACTTATATAACTAACTAACCGGAAAAATAAATAACACAAATGTGTTATTTCACAGGACTTCTTCTGTAAGGAGGTGAATACTGCTGCCAGACGGACTGCCCAAATGACTGCGCAATGCCCTGCCGCTACTTTCCAGATAAAGACCAGAGCCAACTTTGAAAGTTCATTTCCAATGTTTGCCTTGTCGGGAATCAAACCCGGGACTCGTTTAGGCGTTTTGTTTATTAAAAACCTTACCGTCCGGTACTGGGGGACTTCCCCTAAAATAACGACTCCGTCTGCATCAAGCGAGTCCCGTCGTCGCGTCGCGTTGGTATGATTAATATCCGTCTAAATAGCTTTTAAATACCATATTAGAAGTTAGAATGGGTATAGTACCTAAGCTATCTAAAGATAGACATATGCCAATGCGGACATTTTTATATCTGCCAGAATCCGAAAATAATTCCGTAATTTTATTTTCAAACCATATGTCAAAGTGACGCAATACTTCACGTCAATCAACGACGGTTAAATTCTAGGTTAAATTATTTGGCTATTGTTCATACAAAAATACTAAAATTGTGATTAAAAAATGGGGGGTGGGGGTAGGAGGATGAAAAATACTTTATGACTTATTCACAGATAAAAAAAAATTCATAAATATCGGTCTAGCCGTTTCGGAGGAGTTTTGTTACAAACACTGTGACACGAGAATTTTATATATTAGAAAGATTTTAATTTTTGTGAGATTTTTTTTGTTCAGGAGTCGATAGTACTCTTTTTAGTAGGTACTTGTGTTTATGTAATATTAGAACACACATAGCTCTGTGGGTTCTGTCTTGGGACCCTTTCTTGATCTTTGACCTCTGTTCAGAGTAGTAAGTAGGTGCCTAATTATGGCGACAATTAATAGCTCTATATTGCGACATCCAATTGGCATTAAGCTTCTCAGTGTTGCCCACATTAAATGGTGGTAATTATTATTTAATCGTCTTTCAGTTTAAGTGATTTAAATTTTTTTTCATGTTAAGATCGGCAGACAGGCTGACGGTCCACTTGATGGTAGGTGGCTACCGTCGCCTATAACACAAAAGCAACGCCACAGGTGCTGAATTTTGTTCTTCCCTTCGCAAAAGGCGAATGGATAAAAGAGAAAAGTGTAAAGTGTAAAAATGAATGAAACATACATTCATATTATTATGAAGCTTTTCTTAGGCGTCTCTTTCACGGCGTTTTCAAACGCTTTCACTGCATCTTCAGGGCTCATAAAGTGAATTCCTCTAAGATTGCTTTTTATTTTTGGGGAAAAATAGAAATCGCATGATGCCAAGTCGGCAATAAGGAGGTTGACTCACTAATTCCACATATTCCAAGGTTAAATATTCGATAGTTCGTCTGGCGGAGTGGGCTGGAGCATTATCGTTCCTGGGCCCATAACCTATTGGCGATTTCACTTCTTCGGATTACTTCATTTTCTTATATTTTATTGGATGTAAGTAATTAAAATTACTTATTTGGATGGTGCACACATCTTGTTTATTTCTCAATTACTTCAAAACATCTAAAATAACTTATATATAAAATATTCCACAACCATCTATTTTCTTTACATGTCAAAACATACTTTTTCTTTTTCCCCGTTGAATATCAAACCTTTTTAAGTCAGCCAGTATTTAAGTTCAAAATTCATTAACAGAATGCTACTGTCTGTCAACATTACAAACTGCTTGTCCGCTTCTGTCGAACATTTTTCAAAAAAACTGGTAAACAATTACTAATATACCATGTCTGCAGTAACTGTTAATGAATTTGAACTTAAATACTGGCTGCAACTAAATAGGTTTGATTTTCAAATATCGAAAAAAAAAATACTGTTGGTTTTGATTTGACGTGTAAAAAAATAGAATGTATTTGGATAGTTTTTTTATTTGGATTTTCATGTAGTGAATGTTTTTATATAATACAATATTTTATAATTTTAAAGAATAGGTATATGTGCACATAAAATGAAGGAATTTTTATTGATATAGTTTAATTGGATCCTAAAAGGTATGAGAAAAGATTTAAATTACGAGATTAACTACAATGTCGTATAAAACAAAATTATAAGAGTAACGGTCCTTTGTTTCTTCACTTCTTCATTTTTGTTGGCAAATCCTCGAAAGGAAATACCCATTGCGCAGATTGCCTTTTGGTTTCGGGTTCCTAACAATACCTATATCCGGGTTTATATCCTGTGACGATGTCAAATACCTACAGCATTTGACTCACCCCCGTTATATTTTTCAATCATTTCGCGGCATCAACGTAAGCTCAAAGCTTCCGCACGCCTCGATGTTCGTGAAGAGTTTATGCACTTTACTCTTGCCAATGTCTAAACTTGACCGAATCTGTTGGTATGTCACCTCTTTTATCTGTTTCAATCATGAGCCCCACAGCACTCAAATTATTTTGAATTGTCGCAGTTAATGGACGATATTTAAGGAAATCATAAGCACAGATTGCTACGACCACGTTTAAACTCTCTGAACCAGTTATAAACAGTGGCACGGGATGGGGCTTCGTCATGAAATGCAAATTGAAGTCTATCATAACTTTGTTCTTCTTCTTCTTTTTTTTAAAGTTGGCGATTCGGCTCATCCCGAAGACGGCCATTGTCCGCCAGTGTCAAGTAGAAAGAAATCTTCTATTGGACTCCGCCACGAGCTCCGTTTAACGGAGCCCGCTCGGAGCCCACGTCGTGTGGGCCTTCTTTGTCCCCAAAACCAATCCGGTCAGTCGAGCAAAGGTCGGTGAGGAAAAAAGCACCGACCCCTGCAACCGCCCGAATTGCCAAGGGTGAGCCCCCCCACCACGACAAGGTCCTGGCCCACCTAGGGGGGGCATAACTTTGTTATGAACAACCACAACAAAAGTCATAATATCATAGAGCCAAAACTTTCTCGCGTCAAATTAATTTTTTCGCACGAAACACTTTTTAAATGAACACAAATTTGGAAAAACAATGTCATCTGAATGAAATTACATCGACAGCTTCCTAAAGAGTTCTTAATTCGAAATTTATATTTATTTTTCATTTTTGCCTTTGATGAACATTATCAAAGATTTCTGTTTTTACTTTCTGGCCAGTTCTAAAAACTTTCACTGCGGCCTATGTACATGTACTGTTATGTATGAATCATGCCGCTGTTTATCTAAGGCGTTCTTTGAACTAAAATATTTTTCCCGCATATCTTATTATAATATGCGTGTATGTACTATATGTTTTCTACTTACAGTAATTATAAATAAAGTACTAATTATATTACATAATACACTTATATACGCGAATACTCGTGCTTGTCCTAACCATATTAATTTCTTTTAATACCTACAATTGTCCTTTAATTTTTTTCTTCTATATATGTATACTAGAGCCAGCAGACGTTGTCTTGCCCATATATTTAAATATATGGCCCTGCCCGAACCCGAAAATAATTTTCAATCCCGATTGTGGCGCCACCTATCTTGTCCAATTTTATTTTCAAACCATATGTCAAAGTGACGCGACACTTCACGTCAATCAACGACAAAATTATTTGAATATTCTTCATACAAAAATCCCGATTAAAAAATGGGGGGTGCGGGTAGGAGGGTGGAAAATACTGTACGACCTATTCACAGACCTACTGAATATATGTACCTACATACAAAATATCATATAATTTGGTCCAGTCGTTTCGGAGGAGTTTTTGTTACAAACACTGTGACACGAGAATTTTATATATTAGATGATTTGGTTGTTTTCTTTTATGAGATGTATTACTAGCTTTTGCCCGCGACTTCCTCCAAGCTCCTTTCTCTTAGGTGTTAAAGCATTTATTGCTTAAGTATACAATTTTATTTTTAGATGATCCTCGGGAACATTTTCTGGATGAAAAGTACCTACCCTATGTCCTTTTCTATATATTTACAACGTGTAGGTATGCCTGATCGTTTGAGTAGTTAAGACGAGAAAGCGTAAAAAACCAATAAAACTCATTTTCGGATTTATAATATTAATTATTAATTATTAATTTAATTTCGAACGTGGACCATTTTCTCATCACAAGGTAAGAAATACAAAAGCAATAAATAAACAAATTTTCTGTACGAAATCCTTTATTTAATTTTTTGGTATTTTTTTGAGACACTCCTCTTTGTACCCACTTAACTGCAATATAAAAACAGACATAATATTTTTTTTATTATCATAATCACAAATTCGCCACGATCCGACTTAACAGTGACACTACGACGTGGATTTGTTACAAGCGTTTTGCACATAAACACATGAACAAACTAAATGAAAGATTCAACCGCAAGTCTTCCTTTTTTAACCTCGTTTAGACAACTGTATGCGTTTGTAACTTATAAAAATCAATTATTTCAAAATATAATTAGTCTATTAAAGGCTTAAAACACCCGTAACCATGCTTGTGCACATACAAATAAGTTTTAAATTATTTTGACAGTGTTAAAAATTTGTTTCAATCAATGTCGATTTTTACAAAATTAAATTATTATAATACATATTAAGAATATTAATAACTGTTCTCAATATGGCACTTCATAGGGCTTTTTTATATAATTTAAAGCGGGAGGCAGGCTGACAGGTGGCTATGTCGATGTTGATAGAATGTAAAAAAAATTTTGAGGGTCACGATATGGTGACACGGGCTATAAATATTTGACGTATTGACGTTCAAGTATTTGCTTAAAAGCCAAAACAAAATCCTTTGATGTGAGTCAGAAGCCGACTATGGCGCGGTAACGTGTGTTTAGTATTTATTATATTTATTGGCAAGTACGCAAATAATTTAGCAATAAAACTGCCGTCAACGTTATGTGTAGCCAACATTATCTAAACATGGTTATTTTATTGTTAAACGTACAAATTATCCGAATAAAAAACGAATGCCATACAAAGTACCTACCACCATTTCAATGGGAAATGATAACTGTTGCTAGAAGCAATTGAATAAAGATACAATTTATATGAAAAAGGGTTGCTATAAATATAGTCAGTTTGGCATAGCCGGGCGACAGAATCGAATATACGAGTATTGTTACAACTAACCATGGAACGTTCTAGAAAAAGCGATCGCGACGGCCAAAAGTCTCGAAAATCCAACCCTATCGATTAGTCACGCCACTTCCCGGTTAGTGTCAAATTAAATTGGTGCTTACGTTTACAACATAGAGTTCACATTCAACAGCATTCCCGAACTTTCAATGACCTTGTTTACAATCACGGAATAGAAAAAAATCCGTGTTTACAATTTTGTTTATATTTCTAGTAAATTCGAAATAGATCGAGACGTTTGGCGCCAAATATAAATAAGAGACAGTCTGTGCGTAACGGGGATTCGAAAGCGACTCTTCGGAGCTTTTGTGAAGTTATCTGCGACAGTGAACCGGCGACTCGTTAAGGGAATCATTGACGACTTTTGGCAAGTTTAACGGTTTTATCGGACAATTTTACCCCTTTTGGAAGTCATCTTGGTTTGTGGAAATAAATAGTTCATTTTCGCCCTTACACGGCAGGTTAATTCACCCCGCACGTAACAATATGTACAACGTTATTAAAACGTTCGACAAAAAGGCCGAATATAGTCGGTTAGGTATAGCCAATTCGAGTAAGCCGAATGAAATTCGAACATACGTAGAAGGATCATCGGCTAGCATTGGTGTTAAACAAAAATAGCCGAAGAAAATGTAACGACTATGTGTATAGCGACCCTTACTGAATAAATGAAACCTTTTTGTAAAACTCACACAAGTCTATTGCTTAGTTAAGAGTGATATGTGACCGACGGTTACAGATCACCCTTAACTTAATCACTTAAGGCTCGAGTTTTTCTTCAAAAATAAGAGCTTCTCAAATGCACAACGCCTTCTTAAGGCTTTGAGAGATATGAAGGATGTCGGGGAGGAATTACCATTGAAGTAAAAAAGAAAAAAATTACTGCTGAGATACTGTTAGTTAAACATCTTTAACATATCTCAGCCGTAGGACGTCCACACCTGGAGCTAGAGTCCCCCATAAATTTCCTGTGGAACCGGTCAGAAGTAGCCTGGATCCAGTGTCGACCTGCAGCCCTTATTTGAGAACATTAATTATAAATTTTCTGTAAAAAGTTGCTCAAGATCTTGTGCAGACTATGAGAAAATTAAACACCAAAAATGATATTCTTTCACCAAAATGGGACTTAAGTATCCATGAATTTTTAAGTATTAAGTTAAGTATTAAGTTCTTTTAATTGTGCTTCAGAAGCTCCTATTATTAATATTTATTATTTTAACTTTCAACATACAATGTATATGTAGTTGCTGGCATATTTCTTTACCACCTGGCCGCGGCCACTTAACTGAGTCACAGTTTCAGTAAACACATAATGAAAGATAAAACATGATTTCACAAAACCGTAATCTAAACGAGGCGATTACAAGGATAAATTTCTTTATTATGTACCTAGTTATACAAATATTAGTGAAGTAATAATTATGGTTCGTTTTAGAGGTGTGTTTTTTAACTGTTGATAAAACTGATAAAAGACTAGGTACAATTTTCGACAAACAGCTTACTCGCACTTACTTGAAATTTTTGGATATGATTTCATATCCCGAATATATTATATTTTTAACCTCCAAAAAATAAATATACGCGATGATTTTAGAAAAATGCTCATGCACACAAATTATCAAAGAAATTCCAGTCAAAGAATTAAGTAGATACGTTACAAGCTCTACGAAAGTGGCACTAAAAACTAATCTAATTGGCAGACTTCAATTTGGTTTTGCTTGGTCGATGTTAGCGTACGGAACGCTCCCACTTTTCTATTGTTAAGTGACTTAAAATTTCATTTGATTTTGTGTGTCAACAGCGCTATCAGTTTGTTCACAGCATGGCCGCGCGTGTGTCGCAGAGTTATCGTGGTTATCAACAGTTAAGTAAGAGATTATTTTAAACCTCCAGTATGCAGAAACTACAATTTTTCTTTAATTTCGCGTGCACAGCCTTTATCTTGCTACTTACAATTGTCATAATTAAAAATAATGAATTCACGTAAATTTTTAAGAGATTTTCCAGTAAGACTCATGCTGGTGTAAATGTAGCAGTTATAAAAAAAAACGTTGTATTTAAAAATAAAACAGTTTATGATATTTTCAAAGCTCGCATAAACACAATATTATGTACGTCATTACTTAGTATTTGTTTTCTCCTGTTAGATTTCGAGGTTAGACTTACTCAGAAGAAATCGTCTCTTGATAATCGTTCGTCTCTTTCATAATAATTGTGAATGACAGAGACAAAAAAGTCCAAGAGCATTTTATTTAAATAAAATTAACAGTAATAGTATCAAAATGTTCAAATAGCACAGTCAGTTTTTTTATATCCGCCATTTTTATCTGTAATGGTAGCCACACACATAACGATATAATTGCGCAAGTCTAGACTTGCAATATTATTTAGAAAAACGTCATTCTCAAGAGACCTCAGACGGCTCAAGTATACTTGCACAATAAATACCATTTCTACAAAAGTGAGTGTCCAGGTATGTTATGCGATGGATGAGGCTTTGGCAATAGTTGGCTTAATATTTGCCACAAAAAATCAGAACTACGAAAATTTAAAGTGATTTTTTTAACAATTATATAATTCGATTTATGTAATTTATTCATTTTTTTTAACAATAATATCACTATTGGTACATATTCGGTTCAATTTTTTTTTATATTGTTCGATTAATTTATTGTAAGCAGCTATTTTTTTATTTTTAAACTTGCGCAAGTCTGAGTTTCGGAATCGAAAAACTAAAACTTTTTTGAACTCGTGCAAGTCTAGACTAGCGCAATTATATTGTTACGTGTGTTGGCTACCATTACAAATATTACTCGACACGATACCTTATTACATAATAATAATATGTACTACATATTGTATGACTCATTTGCTTGTACATATATATAGTATGACGGAAAATACATACTTCAAATGCCTTTGCGTAATTTTTTATGTAGCAAATTTTTTTTACTATATATAGGTAATGCCCTGGTGACAATATTGATTTTATGTTCCGAGTTCTGATTAAGAGATTCCATTGTTTCAAGTGCAACAATACTGCACAGAGTACGATATAGTCTGTGATTATGATAGAGTCTGTGTAAATTGAAAAAAAAAAAGGCTGTTAAAAGAGTATGTATGTACCCCACATTAATATTATATTAATTTCAGAAAATTCGACCTTAGGATACACACACAAAGGATTCATTTTTAACAATGTATTTCACACCTACGAGGCCTATCTATTCCTTTTACCCCAACCTCTCATTTTTTATTAAAATTTTATGGGTATAAAATAAATTTTCATAAATATACTGACATATACGAATAGTACGGAGAGACAACGGCCGCTTGGGCCGAAAGGTTCTCGAGTGGAAGCCACGGACCGGAAAGTGTAACGTGGCACGTCTACCCACAAGGTGGACGGACGACCTGATAAGGGCAGAGGGTCGTCGGTGAATCCAGACTGCGTCTGACCGGTCTTTTTGGAAAATTAGGGGGGGAGGCCTATGTCCAACACAGCAGTGGACGTCCTACGACGGAGATGTTGATGACACATAACATTTAAAATTTAAAATTATAAAACAAACTATGCCTTCGTTGTTGAGGATCCCTTAGTATAAGATTAAAATTAAGACAGGGAAATGGTTTCTGGCAGCCCTACTTCTGATTTCCATATTTTCTGACATTCACTTTTAGTAACTATACAAGATTGCTTTTTAATTATTTTTTTTTGTCAAACGAAATTCATCGATTAAGGGTCGACAAGTAGCTATCGCGAGCTATACAGTCACTGTGCTGTGAGATAAACGAGGAAGGTTTATGAATATAATTTGCAGAAAAAAATTGCATTCGTGAGGAGCCAGGAGCGACTACCTAGTAATATAATAAAACGAAGTAATGTGGTTTCAACACCACCTAAAACTTTGTTTCCTTCTTGACAATAAACGTTATAAATTGCTATTTTAAATAGAATTTTAATGTAATAAATTTCTTAAAATTAAAACAAAAATACCATTTCTTTAAAAACTTGGTAAGAAAATCATATAATTCATAAATGGCCCCCAGTATGGAAATTTTATGAGGAGTAAAATTAATACAAGCGTTATTTTATCTGTCACTTTGACATTGTGCGACAGATGACGCATGTATTTATGGTCCTCGATTCTATTCTCTGGGCTTATAAAAGCAATCGTCGAAATGAAAAGTGTAGTCCACGTCGAGGAACAAAACGATGGCGCGATATAACCTGCCGGCGCAGCAACATCTGTCGTTGAAAAAATAAACTATTTGAACTTATAAACGTAGTGACATCTATGTATACCGAATGTAACTAACATAACTTTCGTTGAAACACGTGACATCTGAGTATGCAGTATGTGACTAATTAATATAAAGTAATTATTTAGTAACCTATTGACACGAGGAACATTTTACACATTTAATTTACAATCTGAAAATATAACGTTTACTCTGTAATTTTTTTCATTTTATACACAAATTTTTAACATGAACCCATATCCAGCAGTGTAATGATAATTTTACTTTAAAAGATGAAACAATGAACACGACATTGAAGTATTCGTAATAGTCATCAAGGATAAAACTAATTGAAATACGGACATTTATTATTTCTTTATTATAACAAAAAATAAAAAAAAATAGGCAGGCAAGTTTATGTTTATTTATATAAAAAATAAATAAATTATTCATGTTATATCACCAAAAACACATTAGATTTTACTTATTTACCAATGATGCATGTTTCTAATACAGAAAGCGGGTTATATACAAGTTCTTGTACATGAGAGCTTTAACTACTACTCCCTTTTCTTCGCAGCGAATGAAAGGAATAGAAAGGTAACATTTTGTCAGACTCTTAATTGGCCCAACACTACATTGGAAAATGCTCGGCCTCCTTTCAGTAGAACGCACAGCGGAATCTCTTGTCAAAACTCAGTACAAAATCTCTATTCTTTTACGTATTTACCGTGCTCTAAATAGTCACCCTTTCCCCTATAACTGTCTCGTTTACAAAACCATCGCTTTTTGCGACTAATCTATATCTATATACATACAAATGTTGCTATATCCGAAAAGGATGAACCTTCACCGTATTGAACGGAAACACTTTCAAATCAACAGTAGTTTTGACGAGCCGTTGGATGAGTGGTTAGAGCGCTTGTTCGATTCTAGGCTCAAATTAGGAAATAAATAAAGCTCAAAGTTCGCTCTGGATCTGGAAAGTAGTGGCAGGCCACACTGCGTTTCGCAGTTGGGCAGCCCGTCTGGCGGCTACCGTCGCCTATAACACAAGGTGCTTCAAATGCGCCGCCGACCGTACTAGGATTAAGTATTACGAAGGGATAGAGAAATGGGCTCTGGCATTCCTCACTTATGTACATGCTGTTATTTCACGGTGGTCTTCTGTAAGGGGGTGACGCAGTGTGTCTTACATCTTCTTGCCAGATCCGGGCCAGAGCCATTTATGAAAGTTCATTTCCAAAGATGGATATGAACCCGGGGTCTATGAGAAAGAGCGTTAAAGCAATAACCTTAACCACTCGACTAAAGGGCTCGTTATCACAGTTTTAGACCATTTCTATGAAATTGAAGCATGTTTTTTTTTTTAAATCATATATGTTCATCTACCAGCTAGTAAGTATATTTATATAGATTTTACAGTGGTATTGCAAGACGACTAAGGTCTCATGTTAGGATTTCAAAAATGATTTAAGCCGATTTTAAATACTAAACCACTATTGAACCCGTTTGACTACCAACGAAGGTCAGTGCCAGGTCGACTTTTTTCGCTATCAAGAATCAATGTACCATAACAGAGTACAAGCGTCAACAATGATTACAACAATTCACAAATAAATTAAACAATTCACCTATTTTTCGAACCGTGGGAGTGGATTGAGACTGGCAACACTGAAAACTCACCACGTAAACTAGTGTGTCCTTAACTTAGGTACGTATATAAATATGTATTATGGGTTCAACAAATATAATGAGAACTTGAGCTAAAAAAAAAACAATGCATTGTAAACGTATAGAAAATTACACTTCGAGGTAAACCATTAAAAAAAAAACTGTCAGTCGTAGGACTGTACGTCCGAAGTGAAAACTTCTTCGGTTCACAAATTTGTATACATCGATGGCCCCAACGAATATTGGTTTCCTTAGGCCGCCTTTCCACCTGCAAGAAAACTTCCGCGAGAAATGTCCGACAGCAGCTTACAAGTTAGTAAACTCCGTTACAATAGCTGTTGCGAGGTTTGCCAGGCCTCAAAATCGAAAATCCGGACACAGACTCATATTTAACCGGACATTTTACCGCAAAAGCCTGACACACGGGTTTTTAAAAGAAATAGTTCTTTTTATTGTGCATTTATTACTTTAAGCCTTGCTCTACTCTTTATTATGTATCACATATTGTTTTCTTAAAGTAAGTAATTTGTAAGATCGCGATTCATGCAAGTCCGTGTGATTCTGGCCGCTGCGGGGTTGACCAAATCCTAACTAAAGGCGGACTTGTATATATTTGGCCGGACACGACTGTAAAAAGCCGGACACCTGGCAACCCTAGTTGCGACAGCTCTTACACTCTTGCACTTGCAAGCTGCTGACGGATAGACTGTCGGACATTTCTCGCGGAAGTTTTCTTGGAGGTGGAAAGGCGGTCTTAGCCTCCCCTTATTTTTTTCTTAATATTTTTTACTCCAACTACGCCTACTATATACCAGTTAATTCTTTTATTCTAAGAAATTAATATATTTTTATATTATACTAGTTGTTGCAAACGACTTCGTCGGCGTCTCTTCATAAAATATTATGTTACTCGTTGATAATGTAGCTTTCTATAGGTTATAGAATTTTTAAAATCGGTCCAGTAGTTTTTGAGTTTATTCAATAAACATAGGTACAATAATTTCCTCTTTATAATATTAGTATAGAAGTATTGATGAATAACAGTGTATGATATTATTGCATATTTTTAAGGCCTCCGAGCGCACAAGAAAGAACATTTTAAAACAAATAGATGATTTTATTTCGTGTTTTAGTTTGGGTTATGTCTTCTTACATGTTTATTCGTGTAAAAATAATTAGACCAGTAATTTACTTATTTTATTCCCTATACAATCAATGATGTATTACTAAAATGAGAAGTTGAGAACCGATCTTATTAACACATAATTCTATCTATCAAATATCAGAATAATGTACTGTGAGCATTTACCATTTACTATAACCATTTACAAGCAGGTAAATGGTTATAGCTGGCTTAAAAAGAAAGATTTACGTAGAATAATAGGATAACATTAAACTGCACGTATTCAAGTTGTAAATTATTACACGAATCAAGACCGTTACCTGGTCTCACGAATTTCACAGGAGTAAAAAGAATTCAATAGTTTTCATGAATTTCTTTACAGTCCGTTATAATTTAAAAAAAGTTAATATACTAGTCTAACTGCCGCACTCGGAGACGTTCATTAAATTAGTACTAATAGACACTTAACTAAATACAATTAAATAAGTTAATGAGCCGCGGCTCCCAGAGACGAAAATAAATGGTTCGTTAGTTAAATACCACTTTAAGTAAGCATAAGACTGTGCGTTCTATCGAAATGCATATCGATAACGTGCAGTGTTATCATAAGAAAAAACTCAACAATATCATTAGGCAAAGCAATTTATATACAGAAAAAATAAGAATTTTTCATAAAAATCAGTTAAATATGTCTTTTCTTATTATTATCACTTAAAATTAACAATAATAGACGAAATTATAATTAAATAAATTAAAAAGTTAAGATTTTTACCCTTTGATTTCATTATGCATTGTATGTACCTATCTACTATTAAAATAAGCGTTAACGTTAAACGTTAACGCTTTTATTTAACGAAGTTTAAACGTTTTTATTATTGCCTGAAAAATTGTCATTTTACTCTTGCACGTTTATGCTATGGGGCCATCGATATGTATCTGAGCGTGACTGTAAAAACAGTTCAGTGTTTGAAAAAGTCCCTAAAGAAGTATTCACTTCGAAAATTAACACATTCAGGTCGATTATTAATCTGTATTTACAAAATTTCGCTAAATTAACAATTAAATGTTTAAAACAACTGTTTTATCCGCAGTTTTAACATATTTCGTTTATTCATTAAAATAAAAACATTTCTGCTATCTATGTACTTAAACACAATTTATGAACATTGAAGTGAAGTTTTGAGCCGCTTCAACAGATATCTTAAAGAACAATGTGTATTGTTAGGAAAGATACTTTTCGGGGATAACTTTATTTCTGCGCCATCTTTTTTTTTTTCAAGTAAGACTTTCACCCAGTTGAGCTATTAAGGTGGCGCTGTACGAGCGTGGAACTCAGTAATAGGTATTTGGGAGAATTTGGGAGAACGCGAATAACCAAAAACAGAATGCGACACAACAGATTCGTACCACTTATTCAACTCGCGAAAATAATAAAACATACGCCAGCAATTCCAATATTTTAAAAAAACCTTTATAGATGGTAGCTATTGTAGTATCAATAGTATTGACATGCCAATTTCAAATGTACATTATAGGTAGGATGTTTCCATGGAAAAACATTTTTGGATTTTAGTCAGTAATTACAAAAATTCAACCCTCGAAAATGTCACAAATTCTGCACATTTTAGAAATTAATTTATACTAGATATAAAATTAATTTCAGATTTTTGTTGCGATGCAGACCTTCATAATATGTCCCAAAAATGTCATGTTTTTTTATGTTGTAATCATAATTAATTAATTAATACGACCTATAATTAATTGTAATCATGGAATTACGTAGTACGGAATAAGTAAGCTGTTCGAGTTGGAAAGTGCCCTCTTAATAACAATGTAACCAGACGAACATATAGCAACAGTGGATAATACTAGCCACCTGTCCCCGGTTTCGCACGAAAATTTAAGTTGATATTTTCAAAAATCCTTTCTTAAAACTTAGCATTTTTGGCTGTGCGTTGACAATCACTCAGTGTAGATGAAGTGTGTCAGGGAGTCTGACGATCCACTTGAAGGTAAGTGGTTTCCGTCGCCTAAGGACACAAGCAACACCATGACAACTCTCAGAAGCACCATCGTAAACCGAGCGTATACCGAAAATTGCCGAAAGAATTCTGATTACAAATTCACTTATGAAAGAAAGAAAGAAAGAAAGAAAGAAAGAAACATTTATTGGCGTTTAAAAACGAGAAACATATGAACAAAACAAAAAAAAACATAAGTAAACACCAAAAGGACACAACTCAGCTTAGGCTGCAACATTGTTACAGCGCTGATTTTCAGTTGTGCCCTTGCAGATGTCTCATGACGCGGTTCTTAGCAGTAAATAAAACTCAACCCTATATGCACGACATTTAGACTCACAATCGCCCGTTGTTGAGAGGCCCGCAGTATTTCGTTCACAGTTACAGAGGCAACTGACGCGCTCGAATAAGCAAATGAGTCGGGAAATAACGTTATTTCTATTGGTCGAGTGACCCGGTACATCGTTGGAATCTCTGGAGTTCGTCTTACTGTACAAATGCGCTGCCGAGCCTGCAGGAATTTATGTTAAGATCGGCAGACAGGCTGGCGGTCCACTTTATGGGTGGCTACCGTCGCCTATGACACAAGCAACGCCAAAGTTGCTGCAAGTGCACTGCCGACTACAGTAGGATTAAGGATAAGTGATAAATGGGCTCTGGCATCCCTCACTCACTCACCGAAACACAACAGCACACGCGCTATTATTTCACGGTAGTCTTCTGTAAGGGGGGTGGTTACTGCCGCCAGACGGGCTGCCCAAATGACTGCGAAACGCAGTGTGCCCTGCCACTACTTTCCAGATCCAGACCCGAGCCAAATTTGAAAAGTTCATTTTTCAAAGTTGACCCAGCCGGGAATGGAACGCTAGAACAGAACGTTAAGGCAAGCACCCTAACCACTCGTCCAACGGCACCCTTGAATACGCGCCCATATCGTAGCTAGATACTACATTTCTTCTTGAACTAACCGTTGTTCACTTCGTTAAAAAATAAGTCATATATAAAAAAAGAAAAAAAAAACTACGTTCTTTAAGATACTTTTTGAAGTTTAAACTCAATAAACCCACTGTTACCTTGAGGATCTCTGACAAATGACATCTTTGAGGTTTGGCCTCGTTATAATTCACTAATCATAAAAGTTGTTATGTACTAAATGCATAATATGACTGTACTACACGTAATAATATACAGGCTTTATACTATATATTAATATGTCAGACCAAATTTCAAAAATGGAACTACACTTTGACAGACGACGCCATATTGAAATGTTTGTGCAACGTTTGTGCAACACAAAATATGACCTCATTTATTTTCATTTATTTAGTGTTCGACCCTCGTGAATTTTAAACGATTTATTTTACATGTACATACCTACGCATACCGAATGGCTACATTTCTAAATATTTTTATATAAATAATAAAAATACATTTTACACATCGACAGAGGGCGCTATTAAAGCAAATATTATAGTGTTAAATCCCAATAACCTTCAGTATTGTTTTCGGCAGTAACATATTTGTAGTTGTTGTTAACGGCAGTTGTTAGTTGTTTACTCCTATGGTCAACGTTGTTCAAAATACCAATTACTCGCTCGCTGATGGCATATAAAGTTATTTGCCAACATTCCTAACTGCCGCAAATTCTTTAAAACTTTTATTTAAAACAAAAATATTAATTTCAAATGAAATTTCCTAATCTTTCAACAGATTCGTTGTCGAAACACGAACACAAAATCTACTATTAATATTGTCATATTGGATTTTTCCATACAGCGCCCTCTGTTGTCAAGCGTAAGGTAAAATTGATGAGTTTTTTAACAATGAGGAGCAAAAAAATCACACAAAGGTGTTGACACTAAATTGTTGAGGAGAGTCCCATTCGGCTGACATAATTAATATAATTAAAATACAAACAACATTATGAATAAGTGACGAAACTGTGATCTTTACATATAGATCACAGTAGAGAAAGTAAGCTTAATTATTAAAATTATTTTAATATAAAAATAACTCGTCATTGGTTATGTGAATATATATTTTAACAACGGGGAGAAAAATTGCCAACTGCTTCTAAGAAAAAAGCTAGTGTTACCAGCAACTCTTTAAGTACAAGGAGTTTTTATTTAAAAGTGTTGCTATATTCACATACCAATAACAAGTGTGCAGCGTACGCTACCTTATATTTATTATTTTTTTATATAAATTTCTTTCTTTTGTCAATTTTTAATTTTTTTTGTTTGTAGTATGGCACCACAGCCACCATTTCTTGAGACACACTCACACAAAAAAATCAACGAATGCATGTAACCTCCTTGTAAAGATATTTTCAAATATAGAATTTAATTTGAAATGTTTTTTGACATTTTTGTAAGTCTTAATGGCAAAGGGGCGAAAAATTGATATTTTTTAACATATTTTCTTCGCAACTTTGCCACTAAAAAGTAAAATTCTATTATGCAATTTTTTGGTTGAAAGTTAGATACGAATAGAGTTTGAAAATTTTTCAATTTTTTTTTTTAAATAATGCATGCATAGTCACTTGCATTCGTTACGCGATTAAATCGTAATACAATAAATATTTATTTATGTGCACAAACGAAACGCACCTACCAATAAATCCAAATGACAATAGGCTTTAAAGTGATTGAAATAAAGTTATTTATTGTAATAACAGCGTATGGCATATCACAACCGACTGGCTATGGTTTAAGCTCGTTTATTAAAAAATATAACTTCGTGTTATATTTTTAAGTTGTATTTTTGCTATGGACATATCGGCTTTAATACATTTTTTGGTAACTAGGGATATCATTGGAATAAAAAGTCAGCATACCGTTTGTAACTTGCTTTCAATTCATTTAAACAACATATATTTATTTATTATTGTAGTTTTCGGTGACAAATAGATTTAATTGAGAGATAAATGAGATGTTAACTTTGGGCGGTACGAAATCGCCATATTTCTTTAACAATATTGTTTCATCGACTGCAAAAACTACAACAGTTTTGCTGAAGTTTTGTTGAAACAAAAAGCAAAATGCATTTTTGTGACCAGCGACCGTTTAAATATATAATTTATCTAACACGCATAACATTCATACTTTTACTACATACAATCGATTCATCCGAAAAAAAGGGGGGTTGGCTTTGGAAGTCGTATCGAATTTTCGAATAGAACACGTAACGAACGATACTATAACTTTCTCACACAAACTTATTACAAACTATGCGTTGATCTCAAACGGATTATCAACACATTTCAAAGACATAGTACAGCTTCAAACACACTATTTAAAAAAATACTCTGTCTAATGATTGCCACGTCTAAGATCATTTTTTCATTCAATAGTTATAAAAACACGAAAGTTATAACTAATTTTTTTCATTTTCTAAGTGTTTGTTTTCTGAAAATTTATTAAAAAACAACAGTATAACGCCCTCTGACGTCATCTAAAATAAACTTCACCTTGTTGTTTTAGAACAAGGTGAAGTTTGTTTTAGACTTTGTTTTAGGACATACTCCAACACCTACATTACCACGATTGTGTACTATGTGCTAAGGACGCTGTAATAAGTTTGTACGCAGGTCGTGGAGTCCCCAATACACATTTAATTTTTACTTTTACTTAACTATTCGATCCAAAACTCGCTCATTGCAATCGAAAAGCAAGACTTTTTTATTTTTCAATTTTATAATAATAATAAAAATGTAATTATGCACATTTACACGAATAAATAATAAATTTAATCATAGGCACAGTTATTCGACACTTATCTAATAAAAAAAAACATCCATGGCATACATACATGTGGTGCTTTAGAAAAAATATATTTTGCACGTTATGTTACTAACACACGTCCTAGCAAACGTCCCAATCGAAAATCATCATTTAGAAAAAATACAATTTAAAATTTTACTTCTTTTTTTCAGAATATTTACAACACAGACTATTGCTAAGTTAATCCTGACTTTCGGGACCTATCAACCGAGCTCGCTACCGTTTTACATCGAATTTAAATTGCATTTGGCATAAATTTGTTAGAAAGTTCTAAATTTTAATATATTTTTTAGAATGACTTCCCTCACCCTGATATGAATATTTTTACGAGAGTTTAAAAAATAAAACACTTCTTTAGAAAAAATAAACCGATAGCATCTGAATATTTTTCTAGAAGTGAATAATAATATAAAAATATTATTCCGTAACTTTCACTTAGTAAGAGATAAAAAAAATTCGACAAAACGGTACGAACTAACGTTAGTGTATTCATTTGCAGGCCCCT
This sequence comes from Bembecia ichneumoniformis, assembly GCA_910589475.2. Classification (NCBI taxonomy): domain Eukaryota; kingdom Metazoa; phylum Arthropoda; class Insecta; order Lepidoptera; family Sesiidae; genus Bembecia; species Bembecia ichneumoniformis. The sequence goes on from OU342543.1 coordinate 5,719,273, forward strand.
CTCGGAAATATTATTAAAGAACACATTTGACTAATTTATTTTTAAAAACTTGTCTTTGAATAAAAACTTAACAATTAATATTAGAAAAAAAATTACTTTATCGTCCATTGTAGCTAAGGAATTAAATAAAACACACCCTCTGAGATCCGTCACTCGCTTTTTTTGAGGATTTTTTTTTCACAGTTTTTTTATCACATTTTTTTTTTCAAATACTGCTTCCTCTTACTTGCTCAACGTTTTGGGGATATGTAATTGGTCACTGAAATGTTGCCACGACGAGTAGCTTAACTGTACTGATGTTGCCATCTGAGTGGAGGATTTGTATGTAGACAACTGAAATCGTTCAGGACGTGTACTTTCCTTTTTTTGGGGATACCTGGTAAAAAAAAAACCAAATGTTTAGGTTTGTTTTAATGACGCGCACGTTTCAAGGTAGTAATACAATATAGAACTTATTTATTACATAAAAAGGTAAACAATTCAGTGAGTACGCGAAAGTGGCGCGCTGCACCGCGATGCTTTTCGCATCTCGACTCTACAAGCGTCTTCGTGTCGCGTCGCGTTACGGTTTGAACTGAGACTTAAGGCGGCGACTGAGATTAGCATTTGCTCCATGTGAATATTCACATCGAGAATTTGTTCGTTGCGAGCAAATGCTCGTGACACCTGAACATTCGCGACGAATATATGTCTGCTCCATTCCCAGCAGTTGTAGTCAAAATGGCGAACGTAGAGATAGTGTGGGCTGCGTTCCTTTACCCCTCGTATGTCCCGGCTGTTTTAGGTCAAAAAGAGTGAAATAAAGAAGGAACAAAGTTTTTCTACAGTTCGATCAATTCGTTCGATCCGCACAATATTGAGTGATTTACCATGTTATTATAATATCATGGACTTCTTATAGGTTTTCCTATAATCTATAAGTAGAAAACTAATTTCGGAGATTATGGTCGGACAGACGGACACACGAGTGATCCTATAAGGGTTCCGTTTTTTTATTCGGACGTACGGAACCCTAAAAAAGAAATAAAAGTAGCAATTATAACTTTAGTATAGTACAGAACTTAAGTAAATTAATAAGCTTAAAAACAAATGCTAAATTTTTTATTATATTGAAGAATGATTTTTTTGGGCAGTAATTTACTTTATTCTGGGAAAATGGATTTTTTGTATAAATCTGTTCGTTTCAAATTATCTAAAATATAGTCTGTTATGCGTTGTATTTTTTAATTTTACTCTAAGAAGTCAAATTAGGCGAGAGAAAAAGTCCTCGCCTTAATAGAAAAAAACAAAGTCTGATTTGACTGCCGCACTCTATAGCATCTCATAATAATAAAATACTTTTTCACAAAGTTCTTTTTACCCGATTCGATAATTACACAATGATTAGTAGTTACTAATCATTGTGTCTAGGTATTATTTATTAGTACATAGGTAATACGTAGGTACTAAGCGAGACTTGGTCCACGTAAGTGCAAGCTGCCTTTACACTGACCTTTACTTGTCACGCGATAGTGGACACCGCGTAGTGAGGGCGGGTGCCCTCTGGCTGGTACAACGTTATTGAAGCGATGTAGTTGTTCGACATCACCTGTAAACACCATAAGTTAACAATCATTTCTTTTTCTATAAGTACATAAGGTTCACTTTTGAATGGTTAATGGTAAGAAGACAAACGCGCGTTGATAACAAGCTAATTTTATTTCGACTGAAGAATTGTTATACCTATTTAACCTCGCAAACACACATTCATACGTCTCTTGCATTCGTTCAGATGCATACTATTTATTTATTTATGATATTATTATCACACCCTGATAATAATATTAAACAATATCTATACATGTAATAAAATCGTAAACGGGCCGGTCTGTAGATTAAAGATTTAAAAAAAAAAAATATTTACACGTTGTACTTATGTTACCGAGGTCAAAAAAATAGTTATTAGAATTTTTGTCTGTTTGTAATTGGAATGAAATGTATACATTAAGTATACATTTCATTCCAATTTGTTTACAAACAAAAAAGTTACGCCCTATATCGAATACCACGCGTACGAAGTTGCAGCAGGCCTCTGTCACTCCGTGTGTGCCGTGATATAATTGCTTGCCGTCGTTCACATTGAATGTGAAATGAGTGCAACGCCTGTACGCTTTATTTATTCTGTGGTTGCGGGCACAGCTAGTTGCAAAATAAAGTCGCTCTACGCTTCCGTCGGTTTATCCGCTACCTTTTTCTAAACCACTCGATGGATTTTGATATGGTTTTCAATTTATATACAATTTGTATATATGGATATACAAATTATACAATACAATGGATATACAAAGGCGGGTCACTAGTTCACGAATAAACCGAACACCTAAACTGTTTTGAGCATCGAATTAGAAACGTAACTCTCCTAAAACTATTGCTTCAATTTCGATTCCATGTACGCAAACAAATTTACTTAAATTACATCGAAACACTCGTACACTCAAGACGGAGCTCGTACGCGATTGGGCGCGTCGAAGTGACGGGGCGGTGTCAAAAATTGTCCACAAGCCGATGTTTTGCCACAAAATAAAATCTATTTACGAGAACGAAATCGAAAAAGAAAAATAAATTTAGCTGGCTACAATTGCATAACACAGTCCACAGCGAATTACTTACAAACTAGCGATTACAATAATATTCCCTCCAATTACAAATACATGCATCTAAATCTAAAAGTTGTAATGCATCTTAGTAGGCTTTTCTTATTTTTTCTTTTCTTATTTCGTCAAGATTTCACTGAGCGCGCGGCAGAATGGTAAGTGAAAAAATATACTTTTTAAGCCCCGCCTACTCGGAGTTGCTTTGCGTGGTGCCACTTTTGGAGCGCAATGCTGTTTTTTTTTATGTTATATCGACAGACAGGCTGTTTCTATAGCTTTTCCAATTCGATAGTTTTGAGTTACAAATCTTTTTGTTTCTTTCTTTCTAATTAACTATATGGGTCGAATGATAACGATAAAATATATATTTAGCTAAAATGGATTTATCAGTTTGATATTTTTATACAAAACCGGCTGACGGTCCACTTGACGGCATGTGGCTACCGTCGGCTATAACGCAAGCAACGCCACGGGTGCTGCAAGTGTACTGCCAACAATTGTAGGATTAAGAATAAAGACTGGGATAGAGAAATAGTCTCTGGCATCCCTTATTCACTCACCGAAACACAAAAAGCACACATGCTGTTATTTCACTCTGGGCTTCTGTAACGGGCCCCAAATGACTGCGAAACGCAGTGTTCCATGCCACTACCTGCCAGATGCGGATCAGAACAATAAAAAGTTCATTTCCGAAGTTGACCCTGGCGGGAATCGAACTATTTAAATGACATGGCTGATGTTTTTGTATGACAGAATTAATAATTTTAAAGTTCAGTATAAGTAATTCACATATTCATTGCAATAACTATGTATTAGGTCTATGCATGGAGACCAGTTTTTTAATTGTACATTATTTATTATTAAATTATTGCTGACGCGTAACAAGTACAATGTTTTGATACACTTGCGAAACAGGTAGACATACAGACTGTTGTATTTATGCATCGACGAGGAGTCCAGCACAAGAAAGGCGATGCGAGAGGCCTACCTCGAATATAATGTCCTGGTAGCCGTAGCAGAAGGTGGAGCCGAAGGGGTTAGTGGTATTGGTGGAGGAGGCGCGGTTGAGCACGACGGGGCGCTCGCACACACGCAGCGCTCGCGAAACGCTCTCCCACTTCGAGTAGGCCGTCAGGCCCACGGCACCCACACGTTCTACCAGAGAGTTGCCCTCGTATCTGGAACACATTTCACACACAATTCAAAAGGACCCCACAGAACAATGTAACACATTAGCAAGTTAACGGTAGTCATAAGGAAGCAGTTGCGTCCATTAAGTCAACAGTTGTAATTCACATACACACACAAACTTTGAGCACTATTTTTTTAATGTAAAGGTCCACCTTGCTGGTAGGTGGCTACCACAGGTGCAACAAGCGCGCTGCCTTTCATAGGATTAAAGATAAGGAATAGGTAAATGGGCTCCCCAATCCCTTATTCACTCACGGAAACATAACAACACACCTGCTGTTCTTTCACGATGGTCTTCTGTAAGGGGGTGGTTACTGCAACCAGACGGGCTGCCCATATGACTGCGAAACACAGTGGTGCTCTGCCACTACTAAAAGTGTTTTTCATGGAAAAGAATTTTATGGTGTTTAATTTTAGGAATTCGCAGTGCACTTGCATAATGATATTCTAGTATCATTAAAAAAAATGTATCGAGTAAATACTACGGAGATGTTCTGTTATATATTCGACGTTAATGTTAACTTTTTATTCTCTCACTTTTTACTCTCTTCAAGTTCGGCAGCGACCTAGGTGAGCTAGGGCATATTTTAATAGGCGATATTATCCACAAGAGTATACTCTAATGCCCCTTGTACACAATCTCACTAGATGGGCCACTACAGGCCATCGCCTTTGTGTACAGGTGGCAATGGGGTGTGACGAACTTTTCAAATTTGGCTCTGGTCTGGATTTGGAAAGTAGTGGCAGGGCACACCGTGTTTTCGCAGTCATTGGGCAGCCCGTCTGGTGGCAGTAACCACCCCCTTACATAAGACCACCGTTAAATAACAGCACGTGTGCTGTTGTGTTTCGGTGAGTGAGTAAGGGATGCCAGAGCCCATTTTCCTATCCCCCTACTAATCCCTTATCCTTAATCCTACTGAAGTCGGCAGTACTTGCAGCAGCTTTGGCGTTGCTTGTGTTATAGGCGACGGTAGCCACCTACCATCAAGTGGACCGTCAGCCTGTCTGCCGACTTTAACATAAAAAAAGCTTTTTTTGGGCAGTAAACCAATATTTTTTTTTCTCAGAAAATATTTTTTTTTTTATAAATCCGCCCGATTCAAACTTTTTTTAATACAGTCTATTATGCACTGTATTTTTATCTAAGTATTAATTTTACTCTAACAAGTCAAATTAGGCAACAAGATTGACGCTTTTTCTGCTAAGCCCTCACCTTAAATATTAAGCATCACCTAGTTACTATTGAAAAATAAGTAAAAAAATTTAAAGGTCACAAGTATAAGTACTGCGTATCGCGCTATATAGCCGGCTTCTAGGAGCAGTATTTGTGTCCAGTATAAAATTCTATATTTTTGGGACAAATAAGTTTTTGTTTATATAAATTCGGTTTAGAGTGTAAACGGAAGTAGAGAAATACTTACTTATCCGGTTGCACTGTGAGTTCGAACTCGCACCGATGGTACATGTTGAAGTTGTAATGCCCCGGATAGTTCGTATGCAGCACAAACTTCTTCACCTGGTGTGTGCGAGCATCGAAGAGGATATCCTGAAATATTGCAGATATGTTGTTTTTAAATGGCCTTCAAACATGCACATTTTTAAAATGCAAGTGTGAGAGAATATAATAGCGAATTATTGAATAGGATTGGACATTGATAGATGTATGTGGAGGAGATTATAAACCTCGGCGATCGCTACATTGTTTTATCCAACGCTGAGTTCACGCGGGTAACACGTCGAAACTTGTATTAAAAGAAATATAGATACGAAGTGTCTTAGTGCAGTACTGGCTACGTTGTCGAGATAATCGTCAACACTGACGTATACGACAATTAAATAAATATAAGATTTGTGTTAAGATTCAATGTTAACACAACTGTCTACCCACGAGATACAGCGTTAACTGATGTCCGACCGATACCGTGAGCTGGTGACCGACGCTACCCACTGGAGGGTAATTCTTTTTTACAAATAAAAAAAGTAGCCATACTTTTAGATGGAATGCATTTACATACTCTCCGTAAGCTAATCTCTATAAACTTTAGATTTTAACGTATGGCATAAAAATTAAAGTGACATTGTGGGTAATTTTTACAAATTTTTATTTCTACACGTCGGGGCCTCTATAGCCCGGGGGGCCATATAATTGATACGGCTGATACGGGCGATACCTACGCCCCAGTGTAGATGATAATGGGTGTGTAATGGTATTATATAGGGATAGTGCGTATATATATGTATGGGTGGATCACAGAAGGTAATGTTTTGCGTATAACTAATATTAGTATCGTGTACGGCGCACTCACCAGACCAAGTGTGAAGTAGTTAAAAAAGTAATCGGAGGCGGGCGGAGGGCGGCGGCGCGCGGTAGGTCGATGGATTCGCATCTTGTCGTCCGCCTTGTAGTACATGCGCGCAGGCGCACCCAGAGCGCGGGCCACTGCTTGGCAGCTGGCACCGAAGCGCACCGTGCGCGTCACTGACGCCGGACCCGACTCCGGTGTCACGCCGCGACCGCAACCGGCGCCTGTGTTAAGGTTGCCTTAGCGTTCTGACTCCGGGTTCTCACATTCTCTAGTCTAGGTGTGCGGGTTTGCATCTCATAACACAAGCCTTATTTTAACCTTTATAACCAGGCTGCGAAGAACCCAGATAGCTAAAAAAGTTCTAAATTTCTAAACCTGTTGTCACCATTTCATCTAACACTATAGTACTATTAATCATTTACTATGCATATTAATATTATAAATTTTACTCTTGTCGTCTTTCTTTAACTGTTAAGAGTTACTTTAACTCTGTCTATTAGTCTGTCTCTCTGTCTCTCTATTAACTTTTCACGCCTTAATTACTCAACAGATCAACGTGAAATTTTGTATACACGTTGTTACCGATATAGGAAAGGAAATACTCGTAGGGTATTCATCCAGAAAAAAAGTACTGTTCAGAAGGGTAACATTTTTAAGTGGCGGCGCCATCGTCGTATACTCATATCATTTTTCAGGAGTTATTTTATATTTTATTTTTCATCGCGGGCATCAGCATTGCTTTAAGACATTATGTCTAAAACGTTGGCTCAATTAAATACTTAGATTAAATATACCTTCAGCCAGCATATGTAACCGCAATCCCAGGGTTCTGGTAGCAGATCGCAGTACGTCGCAGCGCCGCAGATGCAAATGCTGTCTGTAGCAGGAGAGGGGAAGCTCCGGAAGAGGCGCGGAACAAATCGACTGACCACCTGTACCACTGCTGTTACTCTGGAAGATTTCGTAGAGAAACTGTCAAGAGATATGGCAATACTATTGAATTTACAAGGATTTTTTATATTTTGATTTGTGATTGATTACGATTATGTATATTTGACGAGTTCATTGGTGCTTCTTTAACGCTCCGTGCCAGGAGTGCCGGGTTCAATTCTCTGTGTATCTTAAGGGCCAACTTTGGAAATGAACTTTTCACAGTCAGCTCTGGTCTGGATCTGGCAAGCAGTCGTAGGGAACACTGCGTTTCGTCCATTTGGGCGGCCCGTCTGGCGACAGTAATAACTCCCCAACAGAAGACCACCGTGATATAACAGCATGTGTGCTGTTGTGTTTAGGTGAGGTAAGGATGCCAGAGCCCATTTTCCTATTCCTTCCTAATCCCTTATCCTAATATGGTTGGCGGCACACTTGTAGCACTTGTGGCGTTAAGTAACGCATAACATTCGAGTTTAGGTCAAACGAGGAAAACATCTCGACTTGATTTCAAATAAAACTAGTCTAAAGTACCCAATTGAATGAACTTTTTAATTATACTGTGTCCTGCATCTTATCCCGCCTTAAATTTAAATCCTTATTGTATGTTTAGGTTTCCCTTTGATTAATTTACAGCACATTCGTTATCGTCTAATGCTATCAAGCCAATCGTATTATGCCGATGTGGACGATAGGCTTGATCTTGTATGGCTGGCATTATTATCATTACCTTCTTAGTGGCTATTTCTGTCTACTAGAGTACCAGTATCACTTCGTCCATTGCAGAAATTTTGTGAACGCCATGTAAACTAAAGCTCTATACCTACCACGTTAAGAAACTGTAGTACTTTTTTGAAGAGGCATTCTTCAGAAGCCATTGTGTGGCTTCCTGAGATGTGACTGCGCTTGTGCATCAAGGGGCCACACTCGCACAGGATATTAATTGGTGTTTCTTCTGCCTCATGGCAGAAGCGACACTCTCCCGCACTAGTGAGACCCATTATTTTAAGGCGGCAGTGCCCCGATAAGCGACTTAGCCTGGTTTGTCACGTTTCGACTATAGGCTGGCATAGTCAGGCCCCTCTTTTCCACTGGGCACTCTGGACAAGTGCCCAGAGCCCGGAGTTGCTGCGAGCGGTCTGGATTTATTATTTAAAAAAAAAACCGTAAATTTCCTACACAGGATCAATGACGGATACAGACCCCACTTAGCTAACTAAAATGCATAAAATCAAAGGAATGAAACGAAAATAAAATACCTGATGTTGAGATCCATAATAAATGGTCGTCCGAGAGACGACCGGAGAGCCACCGTTGGGGAACTGAAGGGAGCCCAGTCCGTGCGCGTAGCCCGGCTGAAATACCGTAGGCTATAGCAAATCGCTTATTAAACAAACCACACAACACAAAACAAAAGTGAAAAAAATAATAATTAAAAGCTATAAAAATGCAAATGTGATTTAAAACCAAAAATTATTAGACCAGCACTACACTGAACGCATATTCCGTCGCAGACTGCGCCTAAGTATGACGAAAAACGGATTCTATTAAAGGGATTGCTATTAATATATTAATGCCTACCTCGATTTCAAATAACTCTTTCATCTTCTCTGACATTTTTAGTTTTATTACCAAATAGCTGTGGCCGCGAATACGTGTTGAAAAATGAAAATATATGAGTTATTAACACCTGACATTTACATTTTGAGACTTTTCCTCGGGAACTTTTTTTTTATGTTAATGTGACCATCAAGTGGACCGTCTGTCTGCCAGACAGGCAGACGGTCCACTTGATGGTAGGTGGCTACCGTCGCCTATAACACAAGCCCACGCCAAAGCTGCTGCAAGTGCGCTGCCGACTGCAGTAGGATTAAGAATAAGGGATTAGGAGCGGATAGGGATAAAAATTTTCCAAAAATATTCAAATTTAATCTAAATCTGTTCTGCCGTTTATGCGTTATTGAGGAACAAACATACAAACCTTCGCAATGGATAATATTATTAGGATAATTATTTTGAATCATGATTGACTTATATTTTTGTTACTAATAAACTGTTGAAATATTTATTTTCTTGAACGCCAAATGTATAAATGTATTGTAAGCTGGTTATACACCCATGCAGGGGCGTAGCGTCGGGGAGCGGATGGGAGCAGTTGCTCCAGGGCCTGGGAGGCGCAAATTTTTTTTTTAAATTTTTTGCCAATAGCCAATCGGAAATGTCCACCTAATTATAAATATTCATAATTCACTTTTTCGGAACATTTTAAATGAAACAAAAACAATACTCCAGAAAAGGCAGCGGAAAATGGAGCTAAAATCAATTTCAAAGCAAAGAAGCGTATTATTTTAGCGCCCTGGAGCAAAATTTTTCAAAAGCCTCTCTCTTATATGGGCACGTGAGGAATTATACACAAACCTCGAAATGAATTATCTGGAAGTTTGTGTATGATTTTGTTTCAGTTTTAATAAATAATGATAATGAATCTGTAATCTTTCAGCATATTTTTCTTGATAATAATAATGCTTTTAATAGCTATATGCATGCAATATTTAGTTACAAGTTCGCAAAGTTACAATGTTACAATCGATCGTTTAAAAAATGAGAGAGGGTGCTTGAAAAATTTTGCTCCAGGGCGCTGAAAGTGTAGCTACGCCACTGCACCCATGTATGGACAAACAAATGGTTTGAATTTGAATTATCCAGTAGGCAGGGGCGTAGCTACCGCTGTATCAATTATATGCGCCCCCTCGGGTTATAGCGGCCCCGAAGTGTGTAATGCCCATCTAGGGCAGACTACGCCACTGTCAGTAGAGCGGTCCTTTTGGAAAATTATAGGGGAGGCCTATACGCAGCAGTGTATGTCCTACGGCTAAAAAGACACTGTCGGTCTGGCACAGACAGAAGATCTGTATGCGCGGTCATCCATTCAAAGTAGCGCTAGCCTCGAGAGTCCTCCGAAAGTCTAGACTTTCAAACGAACGTTTTATGCACAAATGACATTTCAAAACGATATGAAATTTTATTATAATTAATATGATTCCAGTAACTAGATTCAATATTAAATTTGACTGTGTAAATCTCTATATATAAAAATGAATCCCCATTTCCCTTGGTTACGGCATCACGCGTGAACAGGTAGACCAATTTTAATTCGGTTTTCACTAATGGAAAAAGGGATAAACGGGGAATGTTCATCATATTATATGTATATAAAAATTGCACCCCGGGCTAAGCCGGGGGCGGGTCGCTAGTATTATATGAATTTGCAAATAAAAAGTAGACTTAGTTAAAAATGTCACTTATAAAATTTGATATGGTGTATTTAATTCTAACTTTCTTCAATTTCATGTTTAAACGGTAATAAATATTTTCATTTGTACATTAAAACGTAACTATGTTTTAATTAACTATTAAATGTGTTTCTTAGAAATATATTTAATAAATAAATAAATAAATAAAATAAACATAATGAAGGGCGACTTTCGGAGGCGGTTTTCTTAAAAAATGATCATGCATTATTCGTTTTGAAAACAAACCGGGAAATAGTAGGAATATAGTCAGATTGGTTTCCCGAATGGTCAAAACAATTAAATTCGTGCTTTTTACGTTTACGTAAATTTGTGCAAATGTGCATAATAGTGAAATGGCCGAAGATTCCAGGTATGCCAGACATAACTTATTTTCTAAAGGGCAAAATGTGGAAATCGAGTAGGGTTCCTATGTACTTTGGAACGTATGCGTATCTGCCAAGTTGAGTGGACGACCAATTTAGAGCTATCGGGTGAGAAAGGCGAGTAAAAATAGGACTAATTTTCTAAAGGCTGATATAATGTCTGGCATACCTGGGACCTTACTCTAAAATGTCTAAGCCAGTTTTTTTTTTTTCGGATTGTTGAATATGGCTCCTCCAAGCAGTAGTTTTTAATACATTCCGCATTGGGGCACTTGCGAATAAACAAACAGTATATTTAAAAAAAATATATACTCTTTGTTTATTTTAGGAAAGGATCTGGCAAATCGCTCACTGAAACACAACAGCACACATGCTGTTATTTCATGGTGGTCTTCTATATCTTTATTACTGCGAAACGCAATGTACCCTGTCAATACTTCAAAAACACATAGACTAGAGTTAGCTTTGAAAAGTTTATTTCCAACGTTGGCCCAGCCGGGAATCTAACTCGAGACCCCTATATCAGAGTGTAAAGGCAAGCGCTCAACCAATGGGTTCGTCTATTTTGTTTAGTCCTATAGGGATATAGTATAATTACATACTTTGCGCGTTTGATGAGATATTATAGCGCTGGTTTTATCTATCAGTGATTTCGAACGGTAAGTGGCAGCTGTTTGGAGAAGCCTTAAATAACTGACAAAATAAAAAAAAACGTAAAGAAGATAGTTAAAAATCTTACCTCGAATTTGCTATCCACAGGGAAGTAAAAGGAGAGTCCGCGGAAGTTCAAGGCGAACAAATGCCGCTGCGAGTCGTAGAGCCCTGGGTGGGTAGCACCGAAACAGTGCTCCACTTGCTCTATAGATGGCGCCACCTCCGGCGAATTGAAGCACATGCCGCTGCGGAACGAACCACGTTCAAATAAATGTATAGCCAACATACAAATAAAATTAAATTCATCTTATCTAACTAAAAGTACCTACCATCAAGCGCATGCCACAATGGGAGCGAAGCGAAACGAAGCTATAATTTATAAAGATCTGTTCAGGCGTTTGAAGAACATCATCTCATTTCCTAGTTGACGAAGGTAACTTTTATTTATTTTTGTTCTTTTGTTTCGGTGGTAAGATTATATTCCATGACATGGTAATCTTAACTTGACTGCGGGATACCCAACTCCTCAGCAACTTGCAGCAGATATTACAGTGTGTTTGGACTCATTAGAGTTTCGGTGGTTAGTTTGCAATTTTTAATTATAGCTTGTCACATACTTGGGTTCACACCGCGAAACTACATAGTTAAACTACGCCAGCGATGCAAACTTGGGAGCTGCAAACCCGAAGATCCCAACGAAGTAAAGTGCCGCCCCTCGCTCGGGGGTGAAGAGAGAACCCAGCCCGTGACTATCTCTCTAGTGTCGACTGGAATAGCAACCAGTCACATCTCTATATCGCATTGCATCCAAGCTTCTGAAGACAAGTTTCAATTTTGACACGCACATGTTTTTTTAATCATTAAGAATAGTTCCCTTTGAAAATGTGCGATTACTTAATTTAATTTTTAATTTAGAAATAAATATTTTTTGGCGTGTTTCATTGTTACTATTATTGACATCGCAAAATGCCGATATCTAAATGCCGTAGTGGACATTTTGCGATGTGGACCATTTGCTATGTAGACACATTGAGATGCGGACTAGTGGACCATATGCTTGCAAATCTATCGCTTGTTTCCAGTGTGAACCCACTACGCTTAGCTTCGCTTAAGCTCTTGGTTAGAACGAAGCGAATTTAGCTTCATTTCGCTTCGCTCCCAGTGTGGCTTGGGCTTTAGACATTCGGTTATGTCAGTCAAAATTAATTATAGCTAAGTTTGTGAGTGAGCATAATAGAAACCTAACAGTGTCACCATTCAATATTTTCCGAAACACAAACACAAGTAACTCCGAGGGAAAGTGTAAGTGCATTGCCGGCGTTGTTTGAATTAAGGGACTCTTACTTATGCACCGAAATACATTAAAGAAAAAAAAACGGGACAAGTGCGAGTTGAACTCGCGTGAATAGGGTTCCGTACGATGTTACCTATCCGCACAATATTGAGTGATTTACCATGTTATTTTAATATCATGGACTTCTTATAGCTTTTCCTATAATCTATAAGTGGAAAACTAATTTCAATTTTAGGTTCAGTAGTTTCAGAGATGGGGGGTGAATGGTCGGACAGACGGACACACGAGTGATCCTATAATGGTTCCGTTTTTTTATTCGGACGTACGGAACCCTAAAAAGACAAGAGGGCTTGAAATTTCAAATGACATTAAATGCGATGCATCAAATGTAGGTACACAACTACCTATTAGATAAAACGAGAAATATTAATTAGCTATTAAAATGTCACCGCGGGTCACAAACTGTTGAAATTATCTAATCTAAACATTTACGTGATACATTACACAGTAGTATCATTGAATCTTCGGATCGTATTACGAAATGTGTATACTTGGAGATTGTTTGTCTCTATCATGATTTTTTTTAATGTTAAAGGATGGCAGGCTGACAGTCCACCTACAATTAGGTGGACCATCCTTTCCAAGAGGCGTGCACCTATCACCTATAACCAAGAGGCGTGCAAATGCAAGTGAGTGTCTGTTGCCATGTGATTAGGTACATGCATCATCTCAGCCGATGGACGTCCACGGCTGCCCTAATTTTCCAAAAGGACCGATCAGAAGCAGCCCGGATCCACATTCGACCCGCACCCCTTACCAGGTCGTCTGTCCACTTTGTGGGTGGACGTCCTACGCTGCGCTTGCCGGTCCGTGACCTCCATTCGAGAACCTTTTGTTATGTCGGTAACTTTTGTTCATCTAATCTCTTCATTCCTGATTCGATCTCGCAGTGTAACCCCGAACATAGCCCTCTCCATAGCTAGTTAAGCCAAGTTGAGCTTTCCGAAGCCCATAGATAGAGGCCAAGTTTCAGCGCCATATGTCATCATTGGCAACACACATTGGACTAAATCATTTTTACGACTCCCAATAATCAGCAAAAAAAAAATCAAGTTATTTTTAAGAACCGCAGTTAAATTAAATATATAGCAAAACAAATTTACAATGAATACTAAGAGCATATGACTGTCAATCAATGTTTTTTTTTATGTTAAGGTCAGCAGACAGGCTGACGGTCCACTTGATGGTAGGTAGCTACCGTCGCCTATAACAGAAGCAACGCCCAAGCTGCTGCAAGTGCGCTGCCGACTGCAGTAGGATTAAGGATAAGGGATTGGGAGTGGATAGGGAAATGTAACTCCTTACAAAAGACCACCGTGAAATAAGAGCACGTGTGCTGTTTTATTTCGATGAGTGAGTAAAGGATGCTAGAGCCTATTAACCTATGGTCGGCAGCGCACTTGCGGCAGCACCTGTTATGTTGTTTTTGTTATAGACGACAGTAGCCACCTACCATCAAGCGGACCGTCAACCTTGACAAAAAAAAGTTCAACAGTATCTTGAATATTAAACTTGAGTTTCAAGTTAAGATTATAATAAACTAAGAAAAATAAGTTAAAATATTGCACACTTACCTATACCTAAGTTTAACAAGTTTCATATTATATATCTCTATTATCTTTAGTCTCTGCGCAACCGGGTCAAATATTAATCGGACCCCATCCTGTGGCATATTTATAACTAAATCTACAGCTAACGGATTCTGAAAACAAAAAGTTTTAATTCAATCAAAAGTACAGTAATAGATTTTTAATCTCAAACTAGAGATTAGCCTCCGACTTTGCACGGTTACAATATACAATAATTATATACAAAAACCTTCCTCGTATATCGCTCTTTCGACTGGTGAAAACCGTATCAAAATACGTTGGGTGGTTTAGAAGTTAGCAGAAAAACAGACAGGAGCGGACAACGATTTTAATTTTATTTATAACTAGCCCGCGACTTAGTCCGCGTTGATAAATGAAAAATATAACACCTAAGAAAACATAAATGAGTAATATAACGCCTGACGTCTTTATCTCTGTGACGACCAATGACGACGGTGTCACAGAGATTATTTTATACGTTCCCATCAGAAACCTAACATTTTTCCAGGATAAAAAGTATTCTATATGTTAATCCTGGTAATAAACTATTTGTGTGCCAAATTTCATCCAAATCGGTTAAGCCGTTTTGGCGTAATTGAGTAACAAACATTCAAACATCCAAACATACGCATTTTATAATATTAGTAGGATATATAAGTATGTATATATAGATTGATAGATAATAGAAATCTTATTTTTATTGTATCTTTTTTAAGAGTCAAGATTTAAAACACATACTTAAATCAATTAGATCAAAAGAATAAAAATTAGATCGAGCAAAGAATAATTATAAGATCTATTCATATAATAAAATCGTAAACGAGCCGTCTTTTCAAAAAACAATTTGTACACGTTGTACTTATGTTACCGAGGTTAAAAAAATAAGTTTTTAGAATTTTTGACTGTTTGTCTGTGCGTTTGTACACGCTAATCTCAATAACTGCTTAACCGATTTGAATGCGGTTTTCACTGATGTGTTGTTGTAGCAAGCTTCCCGTAACATTTAGTGTTTGTTTCATTTCAATCGGTTTACAAACAAAAAAAGTTACGCGCTATTACCGAATACCACGCGTACGAAGTTGCGTGCGCAGATGGCAGCTATAATATATTTATATTTTAGTGCTTGGGATATTATAGTCTTTAAATTGTATAAATATTCTTCCAACCCACTAACTTAATTTTGATATGGTTTTTCCAAACGAGAGATAAACAAGGTTTTTGTGTATATAAAATTGCACGCGAGCGAACCCGGAGGGATCGCTGGTCTACACAAACGATATAAATGCAAAAGGAACTCTTTTTATTTTGTTATTTCAAATTTTACGAAGGACATTTTAACATCATTCATAATCTTGGCCTTAGCACATCCACTTTTGGACATCAGAGCGATCAGAGACAGCCTGGATGCACAAGCTATTCATGGCCCTTATCAGATTGTCTGTCCCACCTTGTGGGTGGACATCCTACGCTGCGCTTGCCGATCGGTGGCTCTCCGTACTATATGTCCTCCCCACTGTCCACTTCGGACTTGCTGTCAGCTGGGTTATGTCGGTATTCCATTTCTTGTCCGGTCCATTTCTTGTAGATTCTCGTGTGCTATTGCATATTTACACTGAATTTGCCATATAGATAACTAGCTGGTGAAATCCTTCAGTAGTTTTTAAGAAAATTGCGATAATTTCAGCCATTGATTATATTGTCCCCATTGATTAATCGTGTTCTAAATTGTCCCGCGTAAATGTTTATTTTTTCTTTTTGAATATCTGGTCCCTGGCAAAATATCAGTGTTGTGGTCTGCACCACAACTGTGTATATTGAGCCAGGGTTCTTTTTCCTCTCGTTACTTGTTTATACAATATATTTGTTTGTTTGTAATTATTATTTTGTTGTTTGTTGTATTGTTGTATATTGTTTGTATTGTTCACACATTGTATTAGAGGAATAAAAGATGGTTTCTTTCTTTCTTTCTTTTAACTTTCGTTCGTCTACGAATCTACTCATTCCTGATTCAATCTCGCGGTATAACCCAGAGAGCTCGTTGAGTGACGTTGAGCTTTCTTACGAAGCCCATTGTTAGAGACCACGTTCCAGCCCATAGTTTTAACGGTAATTTTAACAATTATGCTAGTCGCTATTAAAATATAGTTAAAATATAAAATACCTGATCACTATATAGTACTTGTACTCCTCTTATTGTGCCCACTTGACTCTGTATAATAGCAACCGACTGGGAGAAATGCATTCCTGAAACATTTTATTATTGTTACGGTTAGAAAAATAAAAACATTAAAAAAACTTATTAACATGAAAATGTCCCCACTGCCTACTCTCTCGACATGGGCGTATGGCTATCTATATGGTCCACCACGCTAGCCCAGTACAGGTCGGTGGACCTCACATGCGCCTTAGAATTTCTTTTTTGACGTACGCAGGTTTCTTCGCGATGTTTACCTTCACCGCTTGAGAGCAGTCAGTAAGTAAATTTAAGTTTTTAGAAGAAGAAAAAAACCATTGGTAGATACATGGTATTATCGTCGATCAAACTCGGACCTCTCGACAAGATAGACCGCGTCTTTCTCATTGCGCAACCGAAAGTAAAATTTGAATGAATTAAAATAAAGAAAAAAATTTGTATCTTATTTTATGTTTAGACATAAGAGTTGATGCTTCAGCTCTATGCCTAGCAGACACTAAACTTGGTGAGTTAAACGCATGAGAGGAATCAAATTGTTCTAATTAAAGAAGATTCCGAAACGCGACATTTTGTTACTTAATCCCTACGCTTCATCATCTAGTGCCACTTTCTACGAAGGTTGACGACCATCAAGGCTATCTTAACTTTGGAAGCTGCTGCACGAAAGAGGGAGAGTCTTCAACCAGGAAGTCTTTCACGAGCGTCTGCTAAGTTTGCCTTTCATCTCTAATTGAAGGATCGCTTCTCATTCGACGCAAAACTTCAACATTAATAATTGTTATCTCATGTTATATCAAACATACACCGTAACTACTAATAGAAAATATGCGAAAGTATTTATGTCTATTAAATTTTAAACCGGTTTTTTAATTAATCATCCAATAGATATTGGTGATATTTTTGCAAACGAAACCACATGCATTCTACATGTAAATACATGTGTTTATCTACTATAGACAGATACAATAATAATAATAATCGTTTATTTGACATAACCATATTTAACAGCAAACATCATTACCAGGGGTCCCCGCACTAGACTTGGCCTGTATCGCGGGGAACCAGTTGAAATTACAAATCAGAATCAAGAACAGCCCGAACAAAACAAACATAACTATATACAAATTAAATTTAAGTTTAAGACATGACAATAGTTGGGTTACTTTGCTAGGAAATTCTCTGTCTCTGCGTAGTTTAAAGAGAGAAGCACCTTAAAGATTAGTTTTTTTGCTTCATACATAGTGCAATCCTTAAGGTCACAGTGTTTGAGAAAGGCATTATACATTGAAGCCCTTACGTAATCCCCGAAACGCTTACCAAAAGTGGATAATGCTAAAGTGGATAAGATATACTTACTTATTTGTTTACTAAAATTACCTAATGACGAAAAATATTGCGAGTATTGATGATAAGGACCAAGGCCTATATTTTTATCAAGTTCAAGTTCTTACTTATGTTAAAATTACAACACAGATAGATTTACATTATATAAAAACAATAGGAAAACAATTTCATGTGAAAATATTTCTTGTCACTCTTACATTTAAAGTTCATATTTTTAAAACAAAAAAAAACTATTATCTAGGCATTCTAATTAATATTTATTTTACTGAGTATTTTATATACACATATGTTAGATAATTAGCATATAAATCATAGCTCCTATCACCTTTTTATCAATGCACATATGAACTATAGCAATAACTGCATTATCGGTCAGAAGTGGAATGGAACAATTACTTATATGACTTATATTAATACTAGCGTTAATTTAATGGCAAGGAGAGGAAACCAATAATTCAGAATAACTAGAACAATTACAACTTACATGTAGTCGTAGTTCAAATTCTTTTGGGAGCTTAGTTGACAAGATTTTTTTATGTTAAGGTCGGCAGGCAGACTGACGGTCCACTTGATGGTAGGTGGCTACCGTCGCCTATAACACAAGCAACGCCAAAGCTGCTGCAAGTGCGCTGCCGACTGCAATAGGATTAAGGATAAGGGATTAGGAGTGTAGGGAAATATTAGGAGTGTAGGGAAATGGACTCTGGCATCCCTTACTCACTCACCGAAACACAACAGGTGGTTACTGCCGCCAGACGAGCTGCCCAAATGACTGCGAAATCACAGTGTGCCCTGCCACTACTTTCCAAATCCAGACCAGAGCCAAATTTGAAAAGTTGATTTTTCAAAGTTGACCCTGCCAGGAATCGAACCCGGGAACCCTAGAACAGAGCGTTAAGGCAAGCACTCTAACCACTCATCCAACGACAACAAGTATTTTTTTTCTCTCTTTTATATCCACGATCGGTCACCAGACCATAATTGGATGTGTTTCGGGAATTATTGTAACTTTACAGAGAAAAGGCCAGTGCCTTGATTCCCTTAAACGATAGTGCCTCGCTTCAGTCTCCTGACATTGTCTATAGGATTGATTAGCTCTGCAGCAAGGGGATTTTGGTGACATGTTAACTGATCCATGTAAGACTTCTTAAACCGGTTTATTTCTGAGTTGATGGTGGGCATGTTGAGATACTCGTGAATTTCGTCATTCCTAGTGTACCAGGGTGCATTCACTATCGTCCTTAAGGCACAATTTTGTGCACGCTGAAGGCAGAGTATGTTGCTTTTACTTGTGACTGCCCAAAGCTGGATGCCGTTATATCTTGTTTATATCATATTTATATCTTGTTGCCAAAACGGCATTTTCATTAAAATGGTTGAAGTAGCCAAGTTAAAATATATAATCATTAGTAAATTGTAAACACAGTGCAAGGTTCTTGTGAATCAACTCTATAGGTTTCTTATTCCCACCCGCTCCAAATCTATCATTTTCCAAAAATAAAAATGTCATACATTGATTCCCAAGAGCTCGGCGAAAATGAAATGATAAATAATAAAATTAAGTCATACCTACCGATTTCATTCCCAAGAGCTCCAAAGCTTTTTTATTTATATATAAAACTAGCGACCCGCCCCCGGCTTCGCCCGGCGTGCAATTTTTATATATATGAACATTCCCCATTTATCCCTCTTTCCATTAGTGAAAACCAAATTAAAATCGGTCTACCCCCGTTCACGCGTGATGCCGTGACCAAGGGAAATGGGGATTCATTTTTATATATAGAGATTTAGTCCCCACTGGCTCGTTTTTGGTGAAGTTTTTGGAGCCCGTGGTTTTTTAATATTATCAATTAATTTTCAATTTTACTCTTGGAGCTGCTGGGAATAAAATCGTGGAGCGGATGGGAAGAAGCCACAAAAATAACACTCGAGTTTCAGATGGCCTAAATTATATAATGCTTTAAAAAATATTTATTGTAACTATTAAAAAATTTATAAGTAATATTGTTTTAATTAGTTAAACAAATGTCTCTATTGAAAGATAACAATGCAAACTTATAAATGCTGTTGATTTCTTTTGTAACAAATAACTTGAACTTTGTTAAGTGTAACATCAAATGAAAACATAAGTTTGTAAAAACAACATGTTAATGACTTAAGTTAGTTTCATGAAGACAATAAAAAAACATGATGATTTCATTGTTTACAATTGTTATTGTAGCCATTGAATGTTTATGTTTTATAGAAATTTTGTCTAATTTAAATTTAAATTTTTTATTAACTAGTCTATCCTGCAACTTGAAATCTATATCCTTACTTAATATTACAAAATTATACAGCCGAAATACCACTCACTGACTCACTGATCTAGTGACATTTCTAACCGGGAAGGAGCCGTGGGGGGGTTTGCCTCTCTAGCCGGTCGTGGAGTACGAATAAAGTTGTCGAGAAATTAATTCAAAGACCTCGCTACCTCGACCTGGTAAAAAGTCGGCGACGGGATCTCGGAAACTATGAACCCGAGAGAGACCCGGTTTGCGGAATGTCATAGAGGGTCACCGGGGGTTACCACACCGCGACACTCCGCGGACGAAGTCGCGGGCGAAAACTAGTTAATATTATAAATGTGAAAGTAACTCTGTCTGTCTGTTACTTTTTCACGCCTAAACCGCTGAACCGATCATCGTGAAATTTTGCATACATTTTGATATGCATATGTTCAAAGTAGATAGGAACACTACTTGATTCCCACATTTTCCCTTTAGAAAATAAGTTATATCTGGCATGCCAGGGACTTTACTTTAGGAAGGGATCTGGACTCTGGCATTCCTTAATTCACTCACATGCAGTGATTTCAAATTATAATCAATTTGTTATGTAATTAATGCTGTTATTACAAATTTATTATATGTATATTTTAAGTACCCCAACAAAATATACATTTTACGGAAGTTTCTTTTATTTTCTATGAAAATTGGATGATTTATCTAATTTTGAATATTATACCTTTTTTTTTATGTTCAAGGATAATTTTGTAATATAAAAAAAAATTGCGAATTTTCGCCATAGCCTATCCTTGCGTGAAACTTTGTAAGGAACAAATTCGATCAGTATACTTCATGTCGATTAGCCTCATATTTTCCAAATTATTGACAAAAAACTGAAAAATGGGCAATTTTTTTATTTGTTATTAAAAAGATGCAGCTGTGTAGATACCTGTAATTAGGGTATTTTAGTCTATATGAAAAAAAAATCTAAAAGTATATTATTGAGATAGCTTAGGCAAAAAGCAGTCGGAAAATGTTAGTTTTAGTTCGTAAAATAACAAAATAAATTTTAAAATTAAATTCAAAGTTTTCAGAATTTTTAGCCTGTTGCTTAAACACAATGAAATAGTAGCCGCCATGTTTACGTCATACGGTTGTGTAAACAAAAAAGTGTCAGTCAGTGTCATGTCAATTACCGGCACATTTGTTTACACAGCCAACTGACGTCATGACCAGAGAGCAAAATGGTTTCCAGCGTTTTCGTCAAATTACGCGCGAAATTTGAAAATGTAAATTTTAAATGCATTTTTATTAAACTTATCGATTGAATAAAAATTTGGTGTTTTTTTAGTGGTTCATTAGCACTACAGAATCTAATTGAGACACTTTTTAAAAATGGGTGTAATAACCTATTAGTAAGTAAATGTAAATGTGCCTATATATTTGTTTGTGTGACTTGGTCAATTTTTACTGTGCTGTTGGTATTTCCATCAAATAAAAATAAATAAGATATTCCGAAAATTTGTAACTGTTGGTGGCATGTTCTTAATTAATCAAATAGGATATTAATCCTGGAGTGATATTTGCAAGATATGACTATCCTATCCAATACCATTAGACATGAGTAGTCATAGTATCTACTTGTTTAGTTTTATAAGTTATTATTAAACTTAGTATTACAACATAAGTTTATATATATGTTACTAAAAAAATATGGATAAGGATTTGTGAAAAAACATTTATATTTTTTATGTATTTTTTTTTAAATAAAAGTAGGTAACCTAAGTTACACGTTATAACTTCAGTTATTTGCCAGTGAAAGTCTCGTCAAAATACGTCGAGCGGTTTCAGAGATTATTTAATATAAAAAAAAAATTGTATTTTTGTTATACATTCTTAGGAATGAAGACAATAATGCCTAGATTAGATACCTAAATTAGATACCTAGATCAGTGCAAATTTTGTTCGTTCAGTAATTTAGGAAATTAACTGGTTCTTTATACACATTAGAATCTCTGAAAATATTAATCCAGTCAAATTTACAGTGTTGTACAGTTTTGTATGTCAAAACTTCAATTATTCTGTATTTTAAATAAGAGAATGCAAACCTTAATAAATATCATAAGAATCATGTTAATGGACCTCTTAATTATTAATCTATTTAATAATCTAGGTTTAAAATTAAAAACACTCATCAGTCTTAATTAAGATTTGATTGTAATTCTAAAAAAATGTTCTTGCCAAGATCCTGCCAACAAAAAAAATCTTTAATTTATAATTTTCCATATCCCTTCCTATTCTTCCCTCATAAAATTCAATTTATGAATTAAAAACGTTTTATTAAATTTTGGTTTTAATTTTGTCTGGAATATGCCCATAGAAATAAGATAACTTTATCATCGAATGGAAGATAAAACTCATATAGAACTTATATCTATCATTAAAAAAATGTAAAATTCATTAAATGTACACTTCAAAAGAACTTTCTTTTAAGTGTTTTTAATTGAATTACACTATTTTTCTTTCAACTCAGTCTCAAATTGTTTTGAGTTGTTTTTGAACCTATAACCTTCAAAAATGTACATATTTGTTAATTTTATCTTATCCATTTGAGATTATAAATTGATTTTATGTAACTCAGTCAAACAAACAAAACATGTTTTTTTCTTTAAGTTACTGTTTACAATAATTTATATATTTATTTATACAAATTTTATATTAATTTATACAAATTGTACAATAATAATAAAAATACCTGCTGAACACTAGTTTTAAGTTTGTATATAATATTTCGTTGTTGTCAAACCAAAATCTGCTATGTGCTAAAAGTATACTTTTGAGATATTGATAATTTATTTATTTTATTATGAACTTAGTTATTATATGTAAACTTATTGGTCTTTTAAACATGAAAGTTCAATAGTTTATTTACAATTTTGATAATGGGTAAATTTTGAACATATCACATTCTGGTTGTTTGACATAGCATATTTTATTAAGAAGTTGTAGTTCGATAGTTTTTTATACGATAGATAAGGCAGTGAACTATTCATGTTGAAATCTCAAAAAAGTACACATAGCAGATTTTAATTTGACAACAATGATTTATTGTTTTTTATAAGTATAAAAATTTTAAAATTAACATTACTGCATTAAAATATGTATAAAAATAAAGGTAATTTTTTTTTCATAACATAATGTAATATTCAACACTGCAATGTTAGTCAACCAATTTTTTTTATACTTGACTAAAATGTTTTTGTACCTAGTAGCGTGGTAAAAATGCAAAAGTATGGTAGTATTACTGAAGTTAGAGTTTATAAAATAAAAAGAGAATTATTAACAACAATGTTACTTCTCAAATCTAATTCCGAAAATATTGTATTTTAAACTGTAAACACGAAAACAACGCGTAGGAACGCGATTTCACGGTCAAGTGTAGCAATAAAAAAAAAATAAACATCAACTACATCGAGACGAAACAAAGGCACTGCCCGTGACACTTTGAGAGAAAAAATATCGATTCGTTCGTGAGTAAGAAACGGAACTATGCAATAAATAATTAATTCGGACGCATCCAATATTTTATTCGAAATTTAAAAACACCATTGCGTAAGATCAACCTGGAGAATACAACGCAAATTCTTGACATATCAAATAAACATACGCTGGTGCTCACCTAAAACAAATTCCCAGGCGTCACAGCCGAGGGAACGCTCCGGGATTATTTCTAAATCCAACATTGTGCACGAACCACAAAATTAACACTAAATTAACACACTTTCACTTTAAAAAACCGATTTTTAATGTTAAATGTACGCTATTACGCTCCTTTTCTTTGTTTGCCAACTTTAGTTTTCGACCATTTTGTATTTGTCAGAAGAACTGTCATTACGAACAGCTGATTGTATGTATTTTTGACAGAGACGTATTTATCTGTATTGGCTCACTTGGTTTTGTGCAAAAATGATAAATTATAAAATGTATGTTTATTTATACAGTGTAACCTTAATATAACTAGCCTCAATATAACAAATTTCTCTATTTAATGAATTTTTCAGAATCCCCTAGTAAATACTGCCTGTAAAAGTTAATCTATTAAAATATTATTTATTAATAAACAATATTTTATTTAATTTTAATATTCAAGGGGCATAAGCTTTTAAATAAATTATTATAATTTTTCTTATAAAAATTAAAATTATTTAAAATTTTTAATTTTTTATAAAATTCTATTTAATATAAAATATTAATAAAATCATAATCGAGCCGTGCTGACATTAAATATTTTTTTAACCATTGCAGAATATAGATAGAAAGTATTATTTAACGATTTCTTTAACCTTATCCTATAAATTATTCCCAATAAAAATTTTCATAATGCAAAACATACTTTAAAATAATTATGCCATAATCCACAATGAACTTCAATTGTGGGAGGGCACGCAGCGTTCCGCAGCCCTAAACTAGGCACACCGTATGATACGAGAAGCTGCCCCCACCCCAGTGCCCCCATACAAAGGCCATGGTGAAATTTCAGTACTTCTACTGTTGTTGTAAGTAAGGGGTGCCAGAATCTTTGGGTGCCAGAGCCATGCACCTATAAGTTATGATAGATAAATAGTATCCTTTATGTTAATCCTGGTAATAAGTTATCTGTGTGCCATACCTACATTCAAATCCGTTGAGCCGTTTTTGCGTTATCGAGGGACAAACATCCAAACGTACAATTAGGATTATTGCGCAATATAAAAAAATGAATATTGTTCTAAAATGCTAATTCTAAAAATCTAATAAAAAAAACCATGGATTACGATGAAAGATATAAGTAGTAGGTACTCTCTAAAAAACACACAGAAACAGCTTTAACATTTACCAATAAAAGATAAGCCTACTGAACCATTGTAAAAAAAATTCTCCTATGTAGGGCAAAATTTGGCGCTACAAACATGAACTAAATTGAAAGTTATACATGATAATATTATATTTAAAATTAAACTCAACTGAGTAAGCAATAAATCTTTCTTTTTGCAACCCACATACCCTTACAAGAGTTTGAAATTAGTCGATCAATTGAATGCTGACAGTGCCCAGGGTTAGACATGACAAATGATCGCCTTGTGATTAGACTAAGAAGAGTAATTAAAGGACCCACAGCACATATGCATATATTTACGCTGAGTCTAAACACCGAATATTCCCAAATATTTGAAAAATGCTTCTGACACTCTGTTTCATAAAAGTGTTTCTAAAGATGAGCTTTCGAATTACGGACCTATATAACTCCTTGGTTCAGTCCCTAAGCTGCTTGAAAGAATAGTAAATAAATGATATTTCTAGAATTAAACGACCTCATTACCATTTGGTTTTCCTTCTGGTCGATCTACGGAAAATACCTACTCATTTATATTCAAAACGATGATACCGCCAAAACTTGGAGGTTTCTTGAGTCGCTTGGAGTTGGTAAATCCTTCAACAAATCTTCTGTTAATATTGATATTAATGTACTTAACAAATATTTTGTTACTGCTGATAAAGAACGTACAATTAATCTTCTCTCATCATCCTCAAGTCCGGACTATTTGCCTTTCGTTTTTAAGTCATTTGCAGATTGTGATGTTAGGAAGTGTTATGTCCGTCGCCTCGAATGCCGTCGGATCCGACTGCATCAGTCGTAATATGATCGTTCCTACCCTGGATATTGTTTCCCCATTCCTGACCCATATCCTAAATTATTCTATCCAAACAAGCACATTCCCTGAATCATGGAAATCTGCACAAATTATTTCTCTCCCTAAAAAACCTAGGCCAGTATTAACCCATGATGATTTCCGTCCCATTTCCATATTGCCATTCCTTTCAAAAATTCTGGAGAAGTTAGTTTGTAAACAATTAAACCTTTTTCTTAATAAAAACTCTATTCTCTGTCTCTTGCAATCTGGATTTCGACCTGGGCATAGTACGGTTACAGCTTTGGCCAAGGTTACTGATGACATTCGTTGGGCGATGGACAATAAACCGCTTACAGTTCTTGCGCTACTCCATTGAACTGCTAACTGTTAGACAGACGTACATTCTTAAAGTATCTACTCGTACATCTGTTCACCGTTCAGTGGTTTATTATCTTCTTTTACGCAATTTTTTATACCTATACCGACTGTTAAAACGCCATTTGTTCAATATTTTGCTCTTTAAGTCCATTCCAAGAGTGATTTACATTCACGTAGTAAAAAATTGCCAGATACAGAACTCTATTTCAAGAAGAGTTCAAGAAGAAACTACCTGTATGGTTAACCATCCTCGACTTCAAAGTGAACATATCCTTTGACCGATTTAATCTGCTTCATAATTTTGTAGTCCAAATATAATTTACACACACACACACACACACACACACATTATTATATATAACCATTGGTAATGTATATCTTTGTCAAAACAATTTATTTAAATAAATAGTTTCTTTCTTATCTCTCTTATTACTGTGTGTGTGTGTTTCTACAAGAAATACAACTCTATAGATAGACTTAAAAAGCAAAATTCTATCTAAATAATATGCATTTTATATTATATGCAAATAAAATTATTAGATAAAATTAATTAGTCGCATTTTTATAATTTGAAGCTGTTGAGGACTGATACAGGTAATTTTCCGCAAATAAATAAATAAAATATGTTACTCTAAATGCTGCCCTGGCTTGTGATAATTACGCATGCGTACCAACTGTGTGGAAATAAGATAATGCAATGAGCATTGTTTTAAAGGCATCCTTGTCTTGCCTTCAACAATTTCAAATAGGTGTCTCTTTCTTCATCAACAGTTTTCATGTTATCTCATTTTAACACACTCGTGGGTATATTTCCATCCTACTCTATTTTCAATCATTTGCTTTGATTGACGCAGGAAGATCGTTTGGATAAGTCATGATATTAATGCTGCTTTTTAAAAAAAATAAAAACGACGAATCTTCCGCGAGACAGCAATGTACTCCGCTTAGTAAACTTTTACTTTCAG
The DNA here is from genome assembly GCA_910589475.2 of Bembecia ichneumoniformis. Classification (NCBI taxonomy): domain Eukaryota; kingdom Metazoa; phylum Arthropoda; class Insecta; order Lepidoptera; family Sesiidae; genus Bembecia; species Bembecia ichneumoniformis. The sequence goes on from OU342543.1 coordinate 5,746,429, forward strand.
AACAATCGTATTCAGATGTTGTCTCTATTTCAGCTAGCACTACAGACAGTCCGTCTCCGCTTTGCGGATAGAATTTTCAGCTGCATTTAGTGCCATGCCATAAATAAAATTATTATAGATTATTTTTAAGGATGTCGATTTCACCAGTTTCGCGCCAATGGAAGTATGTACTTCGCTCGCGTGGTAACCTTGGAACAAATTCAACACCCACACTTTCAAACGTAACGTAGTTGCTATTGAGAGAACGATGTTATTTTCAAGTTTTGCATTTTGCGTAACACATTATTTTTACGTCACAGAGTAGACTTCATTTATAAAATACAATAAAAACGTAGTTACAGAACTACGTAGGTGATGTGATAATTGTTTGAATTGAAACAATTGGTTTTCTTTCAATATTTACATAATTATCAGCATTTTTCCATTAATAAATGACAAAACAAGACATAATTTCATATTAAAGCAGCTTTATTACTTTATTCTACTAATACTATAAATGCGAAAGTTTGTGAGGATGTATGTTTGTTACTCTTTCACGTAAAAAGCACTGTGCGAATTTAGATGAAATTTGGCACACAGATAGCTTATTACCTGGATTAATATACACGATAACTTTTATCCCAGAAAAATGTTAGGTTCCTGAAACATATCCGGCTATCCGGCTTATAGGCTGGACGAATATCCGTTTCATCTCTAGTTAGTATATAATAATACTATAATAATATGTACATCGTACTTGGTACATATTAGGTCAGGGAAAAAGTATTTTCGCATAATAACTAGTTTAAGTAGTGGCAGGGCACACTGCGTTTCGCAGTGGCTGGCGGTAGTAACCACCCCCTAACAGAAGACCACCGTGAAATAACAGCACGTGTGCTGTTGTGTTTCGGTGAGTGAGTATGGGATGTCAGAGCCCATTTCCCTATCCACTCACCTAATCTCTTATCCTTAATCCTACTGCGGTCGGCAACGCACTTGCAGCAGCTTTGGCGTTGCTTGTGTGATAGGCGACGGTACCATCAAGTGGACCGTCACTCTGTCTGCCGACCTTAAACTAAAAAAAAGGCTGGCCACAAATACTGTTACATAAAAACTTTTTCTTTTTTCAACTCTTTATTCATTTTGAATTTGGAAAGCGCTTATTATGTCAAAAACTTCTTTTGATATTTCGCCATTTCACATATTTTTTCGCGTTTATTATCAAATTGCAATATGGAATGAGGTGTTAAAGAAAATAGGATTGCAGTGATTGCCTTACACAGAGTGGGTATGCAGCTGTCGGTCATATTCAAGACCTATAATATTCTTTGTTCAAGACACTTCAAAAGCTTGATATCAGCCGTATGGTCGTATATGGTACTAAAAACAGATACACCAACACTTCCTCTGTCGATGACCATAAAAGATCGGGGCGGCCGCGTGCTGTTAGAACTATACAAAGGCTGTTAAACGTAACTTGACTTAGGTATAGATACTCAAAGTATAAACGGATCAAAACAATGCATGTCGCGAACAAAACATATTGTAGTAATCTGGCACTGCTGTTTAATTAAAAATCACTTGAAACTAATAAGTAAGAAGCCGTGATAGCCCTAAGAATCGAACACTTGGCTGCTGATAAGGTAGATTCTAAGCGTTTTTTGATTTCATGATGAATTAGAGTTAAGTGTGAGAAAATCTTCTTATTTTTCTAGAAGACAAGCCATCTACGATGACGAAGACTGACAATTCGCAGTAGACTGGCGTGGGGTCTATATAAATGTCTTAAATTACACCGGGGGCCAAAAAGACTATAATATATTGACATCCTAATTTCAAATGTACATTATAGGTGGGATGTTTTCATGAAAAACATTTTTTAATACAGTTGCTCAAAAAGTGGCGTATTGCAGGGACGTATAGCGTTCGGGATGTGGGCTATTACACACTGGTGCTTTTTTTCCCTCCGGAGCATTCCGTCTATTTTCCTAATTGGTCAACTTGTCCAATCGGTCTACTTTCTCTATCTAGTCAACTTGTCCAATTGGTCTACTTTCCTCATCGGTCTATTTTGAAAATTTTGAATAGAGTTAAGATCGATTTTGTATGGAGGTAGGACGTTAAATTCTCATTTCGCTTACCCTTTGTCGATAAAGTATTGGTCACTCAGAAAAAGATTGCAAGGTTTTCCATTTCAATAATGAATTGAAAAAGGCATATATTCTTAGTGCTTGCAGCTCGATGGCCCCTCTATCCGATATACATATTTTTATTTGGATTTCCTCCATCTTAAGAAAGCCACATCTATAAAACGTACTTTGACTATGGCTCAAGACTTTGGAGTAGGTGTGTGGGAGGTATGTCTTAAAAAAGGGCGGAAATTCCAAAGTCTGAAGTTCGATATAGATCTCAGCTTAAAACTATTGAAAAGTTAAACTATCGCTTTTTCGGAAATACTAATTCCCATTTCTGACATTGATATTCAATTTTGGGTGTTGTATTTCGAAAAGTAGACTGATGGGGAAAGTAGACGTATTGAAAAGTAGGCGGGTCAGGATCAACAAGTTTACCGTTTGGGAAAGTAGACCGATTGGACAAGTTGACCGATTAGGAAAATAGACGGAATGCTCCCGAGGGCTTTTTTTTTACCTTTCCCGCACTCGTGCGTTCTCTTTCCCAACTGTCAAAATAAAACCAACCATGAAGTTTTTATGATTCATGCAAATATTTCTAAAAATAAGCTACTAATTTGTTTCAATATCAGATTTAATGATTTGATTGAATGAGTTACGTTAGGTTTCATTTCATTTCATCTCATTAAATTTCATTTTCATTGGGTATAGCTGTATGGGTATAGTTTCCTTTGCCTACCAGAATGGGTGAAGAAAAAAAAAATCTCTGCTTATATTCTACTATAACGTAGTGATTATATTCTCTTTGTATTCTACGGTTAGCGCCAGTTTCCAGAAATTTTCTTTGCGAGTTTAGTGGTTTGTTTTATTAAATTGCTTCATTTTTTCGCAACTGTATTAAAAATAGTCGTTCAGTACACTTGCGGAACCGTCATTGCAACTTGTTCCGACTGTCAACCCTCGCCTTCGGCTGCGCCTCGGCTCGGGTAGACATTTGTCGGAACTCTTTGCAATGACAGCCTTTCCGCACTTGTAATGAAATATACTATTTTGATTTAAGCCAGTAATTACAAGAATTCAATCCGCGAAAATGTCACAAATTCTGCACATTTTAGAAATGAATTATACTAGATATAAAATTAATTTCAGTTTTTTGTTGTTATGAAAACCTTCATATTATGTCCCAGAAATGGCATGTTTTTTTATGTATTGTTACGACCTATAATTAATGAGTAATCATGGAATTACGTAGTATGGAAACAGTAAGCTGTTCGAATTTAAAAGTGCCCTCTTAAAGCAGCGTTAGTAAGACCTTTTCATTTTACGGGATAAAATGAAAATTCTATTCTAAATTTTGGTGAAGGAATTTTTAAGTAGTTTCGAAGATTACGATTACAATTCGAAGATTAAGTAGTTCGTAGATTACATATACGTACATACAAACTTTACCTCTTTATAATATTAATACAGATAATATCTTACCTCTCACTCCCACCCACGGCGGATTCTAATGAGTAATGAACAGAGAAACTATTGAAGCACTCTGTAAACGGTAATTGGAAACACAAGCAATAATTTAATTGATAAGAGTTTTGAGCAAGGCAAAAATGAACTTGATAAGGTTTTTAGCTTCGTATGAGATGACTTCACCAACGTCGTTTCTTTATCCAGACTTCTAGCGGTTTGTGAAATCCAGGCTTCCAGATCTTCAGCCTGTTGATGTTGACCTTGACACGAAATCACACAAGAATACAGTAAACGGCGGATATTAATGTAATTTAGATTATGGGATTTAAGGGAAATTAGGCATTATTTTATTTTAAGGTCGATAGACAGGGTGACGGTCCACTTAATGGTAGGTGGCTACTGTCGCCTATAACACAAGCACATGTGCGTTGGCAAACATAGTAGGATTAAGTTTAAGGATAAGCGATTAGAAAGGGATAGGGAAATGGGCTCTGGCTTCATTTAGCCACTTATTGAAACGAAACAGCACAATGCTGTTATTTCACAGTGGTCTTCTGTAAGGGGGTGGTTACTGCCGCAAGACGGGCTGCCCCAATGACTGCGAAATGCGGTGTGGCCTGCCATTACTTAAAAATTGAAAAGTACATTTCCAATTTCATCTTGGAAATAACCCGAGCCCCTTACAGCGTTAAGGCAAGCATCCTAAATAGCCACTCATCCAAAGGGACCTTCAACAGAGCGTGGATGCCCTCTATGATGTGATATCGTCGACGCTGAGCACGTCCCCATATAACACGGAAAAGCTATTCATATTTATTTATTTATTAAATGAAATGCATTTATATTCTAATAGAATCTATAATAAATTAATACGCGAAACACCCTAAGCGTGTTATTCAGAAAAGTTAAGGTTGCCTGGAAGAAATCGCTATAAAGCGATAAGGCCGCCTTTTGTGCTATTACTTGTTCTTTCTTTCTTTTTTATGTTTATAGTACAAATACAGAGTTTTAATAATAATAATAATTATTATTATTATATTATTAATGGCTGCTCGATACGGCCAGAATAGTACGTCGGTTTCTGTCCTTGTTGCCCTGAACCCCGACCGACTGTGCTTCTGTCGGGGGTTACACCGTCTCCCCCTCATTTTGGCTTTTGGAGGGGGAGACGAGTTAAAATGAGAAATAATAATAATAATAATATGGAAGAGGACTTGAAGGAAGCTAATATTTTTACATAATATGCATTAGAAATACATTACAACACACTACTGCGTGTTTGACACTACCGTACATAATATTTATACTCTTTTGTTTATGGTCAAAGTCTGTGGTCAGACTGAGAAGAGATTAACATAGTACTGGGCGACCACTAATTCGTTTAATTCTCTCTCCCTTCTCCCTTGCCTTATCAGTATTAAAACAAAAAAAAAAATACCATTTTGTATAATTTATTTTTTATCTTTCTTACGTTTAGATTTTTTATTTTTATTAGACTTGTGTTTTTTACTTTTCTTCTTTTTCTCTTTTTTCGATTTCGTTTCTTTTACTTCCACCCACGAATCTGAACTCGAAGCTGATTCATCATGGAATTTATCTGTTTCAATCTTACTTAGATTCGATTCCTGTAATCTTTTCATTAAGTTGTCTGGTATTTTGGGTCCATATAAGTCAGCTCCAGGAACATCTGTTTGTCCTTTATCCTCTTTCGCATTCTCCGTATTGCTATCTCCTTTAACAACCGCTTCTTTACTCACAGAACTTCTTTTCCAAGAATTTATTTCATCAAAATCTATGTTAGCAAATATGCCTCTGGGAGGTGACAGGTTTCTTTCGCGGTTTTTCGGTTTATCTACAAAATCATTGACACTTGCTTCTTGGCCCTTTTCTTTATTTGTATCCGTTGTCGCTGAATCTTCTTCGTTTTCACTGTCACTTAGGAATATGGCCTTATAAAGGTCCATTTTATTAAATTCATTTATTGTTTCTGTAACCTCCTCTATTTTCTTCTCTTCGGACTCCTTCAGAAAAATTTCGGCGACTGTCATTCTTTTACTCACACCACTGGTGGAAGGTTCCTTACCCATCGCTGTCGTATTGACGCCGATTCCATCAGATTTAGCCGAAATTTCTGTACTGGTAACATTGTTTTTAGGTTTCGCTGCTACAGGAAGCGATTTCGATCCACTAAATTTGCTTTGCTCTCTTGCAAAACTATCCTTATCGTGAACTGACGATTCTAAATATGAGAATATCGAATAAGACACCTTTGGCTTTTCCTCTTTCGTTTGTTCTGGCCTAAAAGAGAAAAGAGAAGATAATATTAACTTTTGAAATATAAATACATCAGACATAATTTAGTGTACGCCCTGAGTGAAGGCGTATCGCGGGATGCGGGATCCGCTGTGAACGTAACAAATACTCGATATGTTTAAACCTGTCCGGACTGCTCGCGGACAGTAACAGCTTGGCACGTTATGTATATACCTATACAAAATTAATATACATACAATTAATAAAAAATCTATTGTATAAACAAGGCATAAATATCGCAAATACCGTTATATGAATATCTTATCGAAGATAACGATGAAAATTAGAAATACCAGTAATAAATCTAATATATAAAATTCTCGTGTCACAGTGTTTGTAACAAAACTCCTCCGAAACGGCACGACCGATTCTTATGAAAGTTTGTGTGTATATTCAGTAGGTCTGAGAATAGGTCGTAAAGTATTTTTCATCCTCATACGGCACCTCCCATTTTAAAATCGGGATTTTAGTATTTTTGTATGAAGAATATTCAAATAATTCCGTCGTTGATTGACGTGAAGAGTCGCGTCACTTTGACATTGACTTTGAAAATAAAATTGCACAAGATAGGTGGCGCCACAATCGGGTTAGAAAATTATTTTCGGGTTGGGGCAGTACAACGTCTGCTGGGTCAGCTTTTAATATAATAGTTTGTTTTAATGTTTGAGTCACCACTTTTGACTTTAATTAGTCTGAGCTGAGCCTCAAAAGTTTATACTCTTCTTCTTAGTTTAGGGTCCAAGAAGTCCAACAGATAAAGACTATACAAACATATTTAAACATTTACTTTTTTGACTTGGTGTCTATGGTTATTAATTTATTATTGTCGCGAAAGCAAATCACACGCAAAAGCCACGAAGAGATGTGAAAATGTGTGTGAAGCGATTTCTAAATATCCATTTTATTTGTATTATTTCATAGGGCATTTTAGAAAAAAATATAAAATAAGAGCTGGTGCCAGCGACTTCGTTAAGTAGTTCGTTTAAGTAGTGGCAGGGCACACTGTGTTTCGCAGTCATTTGGGCATCTCGTCTGGTGGCAGTAACCACCCCCTTACAGAAGACCACCGTGAAATAACAGCACGTGTGCTGTTGTGTTTCGGAGAGTGAGTAAGGGATGCCAGAGCCCATTTCCCTCCTAATCCCTTATCCTTAATCCTACTGTAGGCGGCAGCGCATTTGCAGCAGCTTTGGTGTTGCTTGCGTGATAGGCGACGGTAGCCACCTACCATCAAGTGCACCGTAAGCCTGTCTGCCGATCTTAACATAAAAAGATGTAAGCCCTGACATTATACTTTTGCCAAGCGTTGGATCTTTATTTTTAGATAGCTGGTAGAATATTTAACCTATGTTCTTCCTGAAATTCTATTTTAGCTACTGGTGAAAGAATTTTTAAATCGGATGAATAGTTTCGAAGATTACCTCCTACATTCATACAAACAAAAGCATACAAACTACACAATATCTTTATCTTTATAAAAAATTTTAAGCCAGTGATTAAAAAAACAATCATATCATTAATGTTTAACTATGAAAAACCCGATTATATATGTTTATAAAAAACAAAAAATGTTATAATGGACACAGGTGTAATCCTAACAGAGTCTCAGATACAGATAATACAAAGGATTTTTGAGTTCTGTTTAATTCTAATTCAAAGAAATTAAAAAAACAACGTTCAAATCGAATTTTATATGGAAACAAACGATATTACGTTGAAACACATTTCGCTTACCTAGAACCAAAAGGATCGGGAATATTGAATCTCTTATAAACCAATGACTCCGGCCGCCATACAGCTTTATTTCGCGTCAACACGCCATACAATTCTTTCTTAGCGGCGTCCATTTGTTCGGTCGTAGCCAGACCGTAATTGACGGAGCTCTTGGCGACAGCGGACAGCGGGTTCAGAGCGCCGTCATCCGGTTGTGACGCGTGAGTGAATCTGTTTGAAACCGAACATATTCCGATTAAGTATAGATCTGTAACAATCAAGTATCTACTACCGCGAGGCTTACATTGGAGACAAGATGTAGCAAAAGACCTAAACCTATGCGTAAAAACTACTAATATTGAGGCGACTCGACAGATGGAAGACCAGCGCAGGTTTTTACAAACTGCATCATGTTGAGTTGGAGCCGGTTTGTGGTAGGGGACGGTTGTGTGTGGGTGTTTTTTTTAATGTTAAGATCGACAGACTGGCTGACGGTCCACTCGATGGTACCGTCGCCTATGACACAACCAAAGCTGCTGCAAGTGCGCTGCCAATTACAGTAGGATTAAGGATAAGTGATCAGGAGGGGATGAGGAGGGCATCCCTTACTCACTCACCGAAACACAACAGCACACGTGCTATTATTTCGCGGTGGTCTTCTATAAGGGTGTGTGTAGCAATATATTTTCTTCTGGTATTGTCAAATTTTTAGTATACAATTTTTGTTCCTTCAGGTGTGTGTAGCAATATATTTTCTTCTGGTATTGTCAAATTTTTAGTATACAATTTTTGTCCTATTGCAAATAAAATTTATTCTACTCTGTTTAAAATCAGTGCAGGCCAGAGGGAGTCCTCCCATCGTTTCTCTAGTGTGGCTATCTCTAATTATTATTGTTATTGGTCATTATAAAGAGGAGTTTAAATCTTTCAGTATCTAAATTAAAGATAAAATAAAACAAATTCTAAAAATAAGTAAAAATTAAGTTTAAAAAATGTTGGGCCGGACCTTCTGAGACAGATGTAGTAAATGTAATAGAAATTTCCAATCATCATCTTAGCTGTAGGTCGTTCGTGGACACAAACAGTTTCATCAACTTCAACAGGGGAGCGGCCCGGCCTTTTGGTCGAGCGGATGCATATAATTCTTTGAGATAGTTACTCTTTTACGTTTCGAAAACATTTGGCCAATATTCCGGTTAATTGGAGAAAGTTCGTTCTAGAATTTTAACTAAAAAGAACAAACATGTCACACCGATCAGCTTTAAAATGCTACTTCGGCTGTGCAACTGACGGTTTAGTTATTATTTTATTGGATTGTTTAGTCCAAACTTTGGAACCTAACCTAACTTAAGACTTTTTGACAATCTTTAGACTATAAATAAACTGTCTAATAACCACTCTGTGGTTTAGATTATTAGTAATTTATTAGTAATTTAGAGACTTTCCGTTTCTAAAATAATTAGCACCCGAATATATTTTACCTATTTACTTACTGTGTGCCATTTTTTCTTTTAAATTGTCTTAAAGCCCAATTTTAATGTGTATAGAGTTTATGTTGTATGTTATCGTTATTATTATTATTCAAATTATTGCTATTGAAAAAATGAAACAATTTATCATTTAACACATAAACATGTACCTACATATAAAGTAAGACAATAAATGAAAACTGATTGTATTGACTTTTTTTTCAATCCCTTTTCACCTGTTAATATTTACTATCACTTGTTTTTTGCATTTATTTTGCCAATCAGATAAATAATAATAAATAAGTTTAAAATAAATATCTTAATATAAATAAGTTTAAAGATTAAACATTTTGATCGTCAAAAATTTTATAGTAATACATGATAGTAATCAATAACTTTTAAATAAAACTTAAAATGGAAAGTTTAGCGCCGCGCCATCTAGTAGCCAGGAAGAGACATAAAATATCGTCGTCTAGTAGACAGAAATAGTAATAATAAAATAGACCCATCTGTAGGCCAGGGTACACCAATTTGTAAAAACGAATTTGAGTTGCTCATCTATTTCTATATAATAAAACAATAATTCTTGTTTATTACGCTATGCATAAACTCCATGAAAGGCGAGATACCTATCTCCAATGACTCCAGTGAGGGGCGTGTACAACTTAGCCGCTTGTTCGAACTCCACCATCTCTTTGCTCCTCTCCCACTCGCTCAATCCGTCCGCGTTGCCGTCCCCCTCCAACACACCGCTCTTATCCTTCAAATACATCTCGTATCTCTTCTGTTTTTTAGGATCCCTCACGAAAGGCTTGAAAACTTTCACGATCTGTTTACCGGAATCGTTTATCGATATGAAATCTTCGCTCTCTGCCGGTCTAACATCCTTAGCCTCACTGAAAAGTGTGGGGATATCGAGGGTTTTCTTTTGCGCTTGCGAGTTTGCTTCGGGCTCTGCGATTGTTAAGCTGATTTTCGATTCCCCGAGCAGTGCGCCGCGAGCGTCCGCTGTCATTTCGTGTCTTCCCAAGCCTGAAATGATAGATTACATGTCTTAAAAAAATACATGCGCGTGTCAGAAGTGAAACTTCTTTGAGGATCAAATCTTTAGATATCATTCAGAAAAGAAGCGTCAAGTGATTGTTACATTTAAGCGTCACACAAAATTCGATCTTCAAATTTTACTTTCACTTCAAGAACAAATTTCACGATAACCATATTGCCTATGCAGTGATAGATTTGTGATATATGAGCGGTTGTCACTTTTACAAAAGCTTGAAAAGGGTTTCGCTTATTAACGTGTGGAAATTTTAGTCAGCTGGCTAAAGTGGGACTGGGCGGTACATATCTGTCTTGCAGAGGATGTGGGTTGGGGTGGACAATTTTGGAAGCGGAAACTAACTCCTGTGTTTATCCTTACTAATATCAAAAGTGAAAGTAACTCTGTCTGTCTGTCTGTCTGTTACCTTTTCTCGCCTAAACCGCTGAACCGAATGAATCGTCGGTCATGAAATTCGTCATGAAATTTTATGTACACGTTCAACGTTGTCAGGGATGCAGGAAAGAACTTGGGGTAACTTTCATTCAGAACGAAAGTACTGTTCCCGAGGGATCATCTAACGCCTGGCAAAGCTATAACTGCAATAAAGTAGTAAGCTTAAGCAAATAAGCATTACATTGGTCATATATTTAGTCAGGCGTTATTTTTTTATCTAGTCTTGTATAAGTATAAGTGCATAATTTTAGAAAAATTCCAACAAAGGTACATTAATTCTCATGTTCTCTGCCCTCTATGTGCCTTGATTAGTTTTTGGAAAACTGTTCGAAAACCAGTTGCCCTATCCTCTAGAACTCCAATGGACACGGCACTTTGGTCTTTGCGAGCGGTCACTTGTTAAGGTTCTTACCATAGTGCTCCGACTCAGGGAAATTTGCAAATTAAATTTACAAAGTTAGCTCTAGTCTGCTTCTGGAAAATAGTGTCAGAAGTCATAAAACATACTGCGTTTTATAGTCATAAATTGGGCAGCCCACCTGGCAGCAATAACCACCGCCTTACAAAAAGACCATCGCGAAAACCACCATGAGTAAGGGATGCCAGAGCCCATTTCCCTTCCCCTTCCTTATCCTTAATTCTACTAAGGTTGGCAGCACCTGTGGCGTTGCTTGTGCTAACAGGCGACGGTATCCACCTATCGTCAAGTGGACTGTCAGCCTGACTGACGACCTACACATAAAGAAACTCTTCGAACTGAACTTACCTTGATCTCTAGGCGCGTACGTAGAGAGTTCAAATCTCGAGCGTGCGGGGCCAGCAAGAGCTGGCTTGTAGTCGCGGGGTAAAGCGGGCGGAGGGTGAGGCGGTGCGCGAGGCAACTGTCCCACGGCTCGCACGAAACCCGTTAACACCTATAGTCAAAGATTAAGTAATTTATAGAATGCCAAATGGGCTCTGACATCCCTGAACATTGTCATGTTTCGATGAGCGAGTTAGGGATGTAAGAGCTCAAGTCCATATATCTTTCTTATCCCTTATCCTCGTTATTTAAGGCGATACTTTTGTTAATAGGCGACTGTAGCCACCTAATGTCAAGTGGACCATCATTTTGCCTTTAATGACTAATTATGGTTTAAGAGAGACAAAAGGAAATTTGAAAAATTCAGTTAATTTCATTTGTTTATTTGTTACTTATTTTATTGCTCGAGTCGGCTAGTCTATGTATTGCTAGATTGTATTGGTTTTCGCCCCTCGCTAGAGGGATAGATGGCGAAGCGGCGCGGGGCTCTCACGTTCCGCCTGGTTCAACTGCTCTCGGGGCATGACAACTTCGGGCGTTACCTTCATCGGGTGGCCGTGAGAGAGCCAATCGAGGAGTGTCACCATTGTGGCTGCGCGGTTGACCCTGCGCAACACATTTCGGCTGACTGCCCCGAATGAGCAGAGCAGCGCGTCGCTCTGTCTCTCGTCATGAACGCCGATCTCTCGCTGTCGGCAGTCGTGAAAGCGATGGTCGACAGCGACTTTACGTGGCAAGTGATGCTCGCGTTTTGTAAGTACATTATGAAGGCATTACATACTGAAAGGCAGCGGTAAGAGGTCCCCTCTCCCAGCCGATCCGCTTAAAAAGACTCGGGTGCATGCGGCTGACCTATGTACGCCACCTTCCTCTTTAACCGGAACCTGGGCTTAGGGGAAACTACCCCGCCCATCGTGAGGTACACTTTCGGGTACGCCAAGGTTCCGACAGGGAGCGTAGTCCTCCCCGCAATGGATAGCCATGAGGATTTCCCAACATTAAAAAAAAGGTTGTATTAATTTGGTTGTTGCTTTTGTATAGCATACCATGCAGAGGCGACATGGTAATGTACCATTTATAATATAGCATGTACCTATTATTATTATACAATATTTAAGGATTATTGTATTTATATACTCGTAGTTGACCCCCACGGTACAAGCACAGCTTAGGGTGGCGGTCAACGATAGCTAATGGGTATTTGTATATCAACTTTGAAATCTATATAAATAAAAATCATTTGCCATATGATCACATGCCACGTAACTTGAAAACTCCACGTCCAATTTTGCAAATTTTTTTTGTTGTGTTTGTAATTGTCAGACAAGGTTTAGATGAAAGAAATATTTGGAAAATCCACGGGAAAAGTCCGAAATATGGATGGTATTCATATATGTAATTGACAGGGCAACGACTGTCAGGTCAATTAGTAAAATTAATTAATTAAGACAAATTTGCATAAATGCACAAGTTTGAACGAGAGAAACCTCAGGACACAAGTTCTATCAGCACCAAAACATTGGGGTGTTTCTTGAAATATCAACCTTGTGACACTCACGTTGAATTCCTTTTTGTTCGCCTTCTTCTCCACTTTTTCCTCTTGAACATTTCCCAGAGCGAAATCGTAGTGGGACATGTCTTCAATGGAATATATGTCTTCGTCCTCGCCTTCAAACGCTCCAACACCGAACGCTTGACCTCGAATAGAGACCTGTAAAAAGTGTCATCACACATAAAATATCTGAAAAGACGCTTAAGTAACAACGAAAAAAAAAAGTGGTAAATTGTCATACAGTTTTCATTGAGCGAGTAGAGTTAGATACGTTTTGACCATGGTCAAAGAAAACAAGGTCTGGCACTTCGCTTGTGAGACAAACTTACGTCGCTGTCGAATTGCCACTTTATTGTATTAAATAAAAAATTAAGGAAAAATTTATTTGCCATCACTCACACAAAAGATGATATTTGTGGGACGCTTTGTGTCAGCAAATAAAATAGGTCATTTTACACATTAATTAAAGTAATCACATAGTAAAACACAGCTTTATCTTAAATAATTAATAATTAATAAAATAATTAATTAATGTATAAACATGTAATAAATGGGACTCGGATAGATTGAAAACACATAAACTGGCAATACAGCAGCAATGACGCAAGCTTGTGTTGGGCTGTCTCTCCGAGTGCCATACCTGGCGAAGTAATATTATTATACCATGGTTTTGACGAGCAGCGAGAAGTGAGTGTGTAGTTCCGATGGTTTTGTCGCTGGGCTATTTAAGTGGGTGTGTGAGTGCGACAGGCGATTATTCGCACCAATCACATTGTAGAATATAATGACCTAAGGTTGGTCTCTCGGTGAGTGTTCTGACCGGCAAGCGAGCATCGCTCAGCAAATATTATCTTTAATATCTCTTGCCGCTGCGTCGAATTAGACGAGAAAGAGTTCTCTCCGGCCGGCAGATCAACTATTAATATATATATCTCTTTTATTGACACGGAATTTACATCTATTGTACGTTTCTTGAGTGAAAAAATAGTCGTTAGTTAGTCCTTTTCTCGTCGGCAATGGCACAAGTGCCTCAAGGGAAAAGCGACTTCGTTTTATACATAGCTCAATAGCTGCTAGTGTGGTTTATATATATATAAATTAAAGAAAAAAAAATAGTATTTAGAAGGACAATCCATAATAAACTATAGAAAAATACCTTCTTCCCTTTTTCTCTCATCACTAAGTTACTGCTCGATGAACCACTTCCATATTCACCAACCATGTTGCCCAGCACAGAGTGCCGACTGAGGCCAGAGTATCCGAGGCCGAAACGGTCGTCCTTACGACGCAACAAATAAGGCTCGTAATCCTCTGGAGCGAATAACGTGTCGTAATCGAACTCTGAATCAGTGCTCTCATTATCCGATTGCTGTTCATCCTGAAAAGAAAAAAAAAGAGAAGATTGTTTTACATTGGAGTTGTCTCATGAGGAGAACTGAATTACCTTTTTTGGAGTTTACTACTTAAGAATCGCCCGGTATAGAAATTTTATGAGTAAAATTAATAATTAAGCTATCTGTCACTTTGACATTTCTGCGACAGCTGACGCATGCATTTGTAGCGACTACATACCTACACGTATCTGCACGTAGGTAGATTGAGCACACTGTTCACCGATAAGTTAAGATTGTATTAAGCACGTATTATCATAGTATATAAGCCATATTTTATCCAAAATAAATCAGACGTTATCACACCTTGTCTCGTTATACTTATTGCCATAATAATTAGGCAAATTGTTAGGAATTAGGAATTTTCGTTAAAGTAATAGAAACTCCACAAAAAAAGTTAGAAAAAAGAATTTGACTTTTATTGAAAATTCTCTCGAAAACGGCTTATTGCACACATATGAATCCTGTACCTATTAATAAGTTAATATCAGATTAAAAAATTGTATTAATAAAAAAAATTATTTTGTGTATTGTTCTAATGGTAAAAACAGAAAAACACCATTTCTAGGCCTGTTGAATTGGATCCGCCGCCAGCGAATTCTATAGTAAATGTCATTTGCCTCAGTGAAGCCCTTAAAGGAGTAAACTCCAGTCGTGCGTCGGAGCTGACATACACTCTTTTTTAATAAAGGTTGGTAGACAGGCCCACAGATCACTTGATGGTAGGTGGCCGACATTGACCAAGGACTTGCACAAATCTCTACACAAGCATCTCAATTTGTCAGTAGGGTAAAAGAATCAAAACATTGGTCAAGGTGTAAAAGGATAAAAAATTCAGATAGTGATAAAACCTTTTTCCCTGTTCTATAATTAACTAGCCACTGCCCCGTGACTTCGTCCGCGTCACTTTTCTTGGATGTTAAAACATTTATTGCTCATATATTGTCAGGTGTGGAATTTTTTATTTTTATTTTTAAACAATCCCCCGGAAACAGTACTGTTTTTCTGGATGAAAGGTACCCTACGTCCTTTTCTATATACCTAAACAAAGTGTATGCAAAGTTTCATGATGATGGTTTGAGTAGTAAGGGAGTGAAACCGTAATAAACAAACATACTCACTCTCGTATTTAAAACATTAGTTAGGATAATGGTCTTTTCAACAAGTTGGCCTGAAAGAAGTTTCAGACTTCATCAAAGATTGGCCGTCATTTATTTGTGGTCTCTTAGAGATATTCTATATCTTTTTTTAGGGTCCAAATTTTTCAGGGATGTCAGCGCAATTTTTTTGTAATTGGCAGTCCAAATTTTTTTGTAATATGGAGTCAATGGTTGATCGAACCGTTTTGCATGACAAATATGGCTGTCATACCAAATGACATCCAATTGCATCATGACGGTTGGACGTGTATTGCTGGTATAAATAGGTATGTTAATTCTGACCTATACCTGTCTCATTTCGGGCGGTATGTAACATCCGTAAACTTTATGACGATCTCTCGCTTTCTTTCTCTCCTCTCGGGTCACCCTCTGTCCCGTGCCTTGCCCCTCACGCCAACCCATCGCACGAAGCATTCGCACTGCGGCCGTCTCGTGAACAGCACGCACCAATTGCTCCAATACGGGTTCACCTTCAAACATAATGGATAAACTAGATACATTATGTTTCACTGCCGGCTTTACGTTAGCCATTCATTTCCCTATCCTTTCATAATCCTTCACCCTTAATCTTACTACGATCAGCAGCACATTGGCAGCGCCTGTGGCGTTACTTGTGTTATAGGCGATGGTAGCCACCTAGCCACCTACCATCAAGTGGACCGTCAGCCTGTCCAGGAACTTTAGACGAAGTGTGGGCAAAACTTCGGAAAAATTCCAACCAAGCTGAAAATTTGTATATTTAGTCTGAAAATTTAGCTCTCCAAATAACCTCTGAAATTTCAGTACA
The DNA here is from genome assembly GCA_910589475.2 of Bembecia ichneumoniformis. Classification (NCBI taxonomy): domain Eukaryota; kingdom Metazoa; phylum Arthropoda; class Insecta; order Lepidoptera; family Sesiidae; genus Bembecia; species Bembecia ichneumoniformis. The sequence continues at coordinate 5,762,689 of OU342543.1, forward strand.
TGTACACAAATTTTCAGCTTGTTTGGAATTTTTCCGAAGTGTTTCCGAATTAGCCCAGATATCAAGACTTCACGAGTTTTCTGAGATTTGAAATTATCTTTGAAGTTGAGAAGTTTCTCAAGAAGTTGAGAGAAAACGGCCGGAACTGATCAATAGAAAGGGTGTGGTCTTACATCACGACAACGCTAAACCACACACATCTTTACCCACTCAGCATAAATTAAGAGTTTGGCTGGGAGGTGCTAATGCATCCGCCATATAGCACCTCCAGATCTGCACCTGTTTCGGTGTCTTCATCTCTTCGGAATTATCTAGGCAGTGTCAGCTTAACATCAAGAGAGGACTGCCAAAACTACTTGTCGCGTTTTTTTGATCCAAAGTCCCAAAATTTCTACAGCAATGGGATCATCTCACTACCTTCAAGATGGCAAAAAGTTATCGAACATAATGTGGCACATTTATACTGTAATTAAATGTAAATAAACTTTGAAAAAAAAAAAAGTCGAGTTTTCATATAAAATGCGAAGAAACTTTTTCCCTAACCTATTATTTAAACTAGAAGTGTTCGCGACTTTGTTAAGATGGCCTTCATTTTAAAACACTTGCCAGATTCAACAAACAATATTTACTTTATTTTCATTATTATGAACTCAAATTATAAATTATAAGTTGTAAAAAACGAAAAAGAATTCCTCTTTCAAAGCTGGCTATGAAACATCTGGATAAAATTTGTTTGATTAAAAACAGATTATGAAAAATGGTTATCTATCTGGACCAAAGTCTTCTCTCGTTGTCCTATGATGATTATTCTACTGTTTTTTATATTTATGGATGACAATTGACCCAGATTTTTTTTTAAAGAAAATGACTAAGTACAATCAACAAAGTACCTGGTATGGGACCGTCAAAGTGTCGTTGTCTCTGTCGCTTCTGGCCAGAGAACTCGCTCTGCGTTTGTATATGACTCGGAGCTATACCAAACTCACTACGGTCCTCTTCATCCATAAAATCTTCTGGTCTCCGAGTCTGTAACATTGATATGCACTACAATTATACCTTCTTGTGGTAATTTTTTATAATTATACAGAATACTAGAGATTCGCATAATTTTTACAAGTTTTTTTTAAAAGAAAACAATTTTTATGACCTTTAAAACTCCTCACATGTTTCTATACCAGTTATATAATTTCTGACAGAGAATACCAGTGCTATTGAGAATATTAGGCAATTTTTGAGATGAGATTATGTACTACAAATTGTTGTGTACCCATAGTTTTCAAAAATATCCTGAGGAAGAAGCAGAAGAAACTAACTGTAAACACATCGCACATATAACATAAGATAGTAATATACTCACAGCCATTTTAGCTTTGTCTGATCGAGAGCTCTTGAAGCTAGTTGGTGTCCAGCCTTCGGCTGAACCAACCGAGTTTCCATAGCCAGCAGAGAAGCCACCAGTGAATGCACCGTGGAACCTGCGTCGTCCATGTGCATCCACCGCATATTGGTCAGTCGGCTGTTGATACTTGCGTTTTGATGGTATATCATCTGTTATGTAGGTTATTTACAGTTTAATTATTTTTTCTGTGATTAAAGAAGGTAAGCAGGCTTATAAATCCCTTGACACCTGGAGGAGTTACAAATGCACCACCAACCGTAATATTGTGAAGGGTACCTACTAGACAAAGTGAAATAAGGTGAATCGGCTATAGCTAACCTTACTTATGCACAGAAACACAACTCAGGTGATGTTATTTCACAGTAGTTACCTGAAAAGCTGTAAAGTTATTAAGTCTTGCCAGTATACTTTATTATACATTGACATTATACAAGGTTGCGGATTACTTATTTATTCTGTGAACTTGGGTTTGACACCTATAAGATCTTCATTTTTATTATGTTAAGGTCTACAGACAGGCTGATGTCAGCTTGATGGTATGTGCTGCAAGTGCACTTCCAACTATGGCAGGATTTAGGATAAGGGGTTAAGGATAGGACAACAGGCACTGGCATCCCTTACTCACTCACTGAAACATAACAGCACACATGCTGTTATTTCACGGTGGTTTACTGTAAGTAGGTTGTTACTGCTAGATGGTTTGCCAAAATGACTGCAAAACGCAGTGTGTCCTGCCACTACTTTCCAGTATCAGAGTAGAGCCAACTTTTAAAAGTTCATTTTCAAAGATGGCCCTGACTATAATCGAACCAGGTTCTCCTGAGACAGAGAACTAGTTTTAATTTGATTCTTTTATCTATTATTTATGTAATATTTTTTGTAGTTTTTAAAGACAGTACTTAATCAACAACAAAAAATCATTCTCAAAGACTCATTTCTCAAAGAAAATATACATCGTTTTGTAATCTTAGGTACAATATTGTATTTTATTCGGTGTACTAGTATTAATTATAAAGAGATTTTACTTTTGCTATTCAGCCAGTTTTGGTAGAAAATTTGAAAAGCACTGGTATATACTATAGTAAAATATTTTGTGAATTGTAAAATTGTTTACCTTCATCATAAGGGTCTAATGGGGTTCCGTATCGTATAACACTTTCCTCGTCAGAGTCTGAACTCATTGTACCGTAGTCTAGTAAGATTAAAGCAACGATTTTATCGCAAATTAATTATACACATAAGTAAGGGAATAAACACAAAAATAACATATAACTAATACTTCCAATTAGATTAGACATCAAATTTCCCTTAGATATTTCGAATTCCTATTTTGAAAATTTTAATGTTATGTATTATGACATGATTATGACAATCAAATAATTGACATTGACAGCTGCTGAAATTAAAATAAAGGCAATTTTACATTGTGTCAGTAACTGACGTTAGTCCAATGCCGAGTCAGTGCTGACCTGGCACTGCCATCGTGTAAATTGATTTCAAGTCAGTACAGTACTGTCGCGTCAGTACTGACTTCAATATTCACGCTTCATATTTTTGACGTCAGTCCGCTCCCCCCGTCACCCGTGCCAGCGCGACTGATGCCGTGTAAACGCTGAAGTCAGTTGTTGTCGCTCTATTGTACGGAGACCACTCGACTACTGATGAAATACTGACTGCTTGTTAAAATAGTAGAGTCAGTTTTCGGCGCCAGCACTGACGACAACTACTGATCCTGTGTAAATCTGCCTTAAGGCAATTTTACATTGAGTCAGTAACTGACGTCAGTCCACTGCCGAGTAAGTGCTGACCTGGCACTGCCATCGTGTAAATTGATTTCAAGTCAGTACAGTACTGTCGCGTCAGTACTGACTTCAATATTCCCGCTTCATATTTTTGGCGTCAGTCCGCTCCCCCCGCCACCCGTGCCAGCGCAACTGACGCTGTGTAAACGCCGAAGTCAGTCGCTGTTGCTCTATTGTACGGGAACCACGCTGCGTCGGACCGCATCACAAAATGACGCGAAAACTGAGCGAGACGGAAAACTTAAAGCTTATTCAACTATACGGCGACAACGATGCCTGTGGGATAACAAATCAGGAAATTATAGAAATAAAGAAATGCGTGCTACAGCATTACAGAATATTGCACGAGAAATGAATTTAGAAGGGTTTGGCCCTACGGAGGTCAAAAATAAAATTTTCTCAACAAATTATTAACTTTGATTTTTTGCTGTTTTCGAGAATTCATTTTTCTGCACTGACTACGAACGTGTGTACACCAAAAGAAATATACTCGACTACTGACCAAATACTGACTGCTTGTAAATAGAAAGAGTCAGTTTTCGGCGCCAGCACTGACGACAGCAACTGACCCTGTGTAAATCTGCCTTTAATGTTTATTACTCAGCCACTGGCTCTGGCTATATAAATAGGATTCATAATTGTCAACGTCGATGTCGTCGATATGACAGATAGTTAAGTGTGTTCTGTGTTCTGTTTGTATTTTGTTTGTAGGAAACAAGTGATTATATACTCTTTGGTAGGAAAGGAGTTTTGGCGGCAAAGTATCTTTCACAACAAAACAAATAACAATATAAATATAATAAAAGTGGGATTTTTTTAACATAATGGATTTAATCGATATGTTGACAAATGTTACTGATTTAGATAAATATAAATATGTCACAAACATTTTATCTGAAAGTATAGGCTTTGACATAAAATCAAATAATGTTTCAGTACTTCGAATCCTGGAAAAACTACACTTAATGGAAATAGAGGTAAGTTATCAGTTATTATAGTTTAAAATACATTGCAATCATTTTGCAAAAGTTCATTACGATAATGCTCAAAACTAACATTGATTTGTCTTGATTTTCAGTACTTTTACAATTACCGCAAAAAAGGAGCAGCATTTATTCTTTTGGAGCAATTGGCAGAAATCGAACCTTCGACATCCTGGATTCACATAAGCAAGCTTATGATACGTATATTACGACAATGGCTGACGAAATCCACCGACCTTTTTCTTAAAGATTGGAAGAGCTGGGTGTTTGTACAACATGTTATGAATATAATTTTTGTGAGTATTAAAAATTACTTCTAAGTTAAATGACATATACCTACATATTTAAAAATATTTAGGTATATGTCACTCAACTTTTCAGTCTCCGTAACTCCAATACTAATAATTTTAGTAACAATGAAAAAAAAATAGTATTTACTTACTACTTTATTTTCACTGATTTGTTAAACAACAGACATTGTATAGTCACATTTGAATTGTTGACTAGTTTTTGTTTCTGCTATACTTAATGCCAAATTTATTATTATTAAAATTATGCATAAATTGAAGTGTACACCTTGTACCAAAAATCTTAGGGGAGGTTGTAGTGACAAGGCACACTACGTTTTCGCAGTCATTTGGGCAGCCCGTCTGGTGGCAGTAACTACCCCCTTACAGAAGACCACCGTGAAATAACAGCATGTGTGCTGTTGTGTTTCGGTGAGTGAGTAAGGGATGCCAGAGCCCATTTCCCTATCCACTCCTAATCCCTTATCCTTAATCCTACTGCAGTCGGCAGCGCACTTGTAGCAGCTTGCTTGTGTTATACGCGACGGTAGCGATCTACCATCAAGTGGACCGTCAGCCTGTCTGCCGACCTTAACATAAAAAAAAATTAAAGAAAATTCCAAAATGCGACATTGACATAAAATAATATTTGCTGGCCAGGAACATAATCACAACTTATTATAATACTAATGCAACTCCCACAACCACTTGACCAGCTCTCGATTGAGAGGTCAGACATGTTCTCCCATTTCCACATTAATTACAAAATAATTTTCTTTACATACTGTTTTTTTTTTTTTTAGAAAATATGTAAAAAATGCAACAACATGATGCATCTTTGTGAACCTATTATAGTTTTAATACAAAACAGTCATCTGAATTCAAATCAGAAGCATGAACTCGGCGAGTGCTTGAACCGTATTTCCAACAATTTAACCAGGAATCAACGGTTATTGGTGCAGCCTAATTTGGTGAAACACTTGTGAGTATTGGATACTTTTTTTTTTCAAAATGATTTTTTATAGAAAGTGAATTAAATTTGCCGCAGTGGCTTAGAACACAAATTATAATTGTTTATAGTTTTATAGTATCCAATATAAAATACATAAATACTTAAATACAGAAATGACTGTGTTTACTTAGTAAATAGTATTGTACCTATACCTTGTTCGCAACGTATACGTGATTGTTACCTAATATACGCAAAACTAACTCTAAATTATCGTGTTATGCGTGCATATAATAGTTTGTTTACACAAATTGACTTGTTTGCAACTAGTTCACAAAAATATAGAAAAGATATTATTAAGTCAATGCTTTAGCTATACTAAAAGTTGAAAAAACCGCTGTATTTATCACCGAAACGCTATTTTAGCGCCGATAACTCTAAAATGACAGCAACGCTTCATTAGCGCAATCATATAAATAAATGCGATGTCGCCAAACTTCATACGGCTACTGCGGCTACTACGGTAGTTGTGACTGTTATGTTTGTGTGAGTTTGTATCGTACACCAAACGGTTTCCCGTTCAAAATTTTTTCACATTTTGTCAAATTTTGACAGAATCTGAGAAGACCACGTGGTGTTTATTGCGCCAGTCCCTCGAACTGAAATAAATAGAAAAGATAAAAAAACTAACTTAAAATAAAATATTATTTTTAAATCATACCCCAATTATTACTTACCAATAATATTCTTATAAATAAAATTCTTGAATATTCACCTAATCAAAAATCAAAGCAATGAGTTTTTGTTGTTTTTTATTGATTTTTCTCTCATGATTGCTTTATTGGTGTTTATTTGTATGTCCTCTTTGAATAAAATTTGTTAACTCCAGCAGCAAATGTTGTTCATTGCACTATTATTTAAATTTATGTATGTTTTACTTTTTTCTCCTAGTCTAATATACATGTATTTTTTTGTTTTCCCTAATAAAATAAAATAAATAAATGTGACAATGGGTTAGCCACAAAAAAAGTCCATAAGTTTTTGTCATTAAGGTTAGTGTATTGTCCTAAACATGTTGATAGATTTGCTTAAATACGTTGCTTACTCTTATCAATTTTAACCAGGAAATCATTCTTTTGACTTAAATAATTATAGCTTTTTAAAAGACATTTGATAAAACAGTATTTGAAAAAAGAATCTTTCAGGGTGCTAATACTGCATTTATTCATTTATAAAGTGCACATCATCATCATCTCAGCCGTAGGACATCCACTGCTGGCCATAGGCCTTCCCCATAATTTTCCAATAGGACCGGTCAGAGCCTGGACCCACCGTCAACGTACAGCCCTTATCAGATCGTCTGTCCACCTCAACTTGAGAGCCTAGTAAGGCTCTAGTGGCCGTCGGATCTCGGTACTAAATATGTGCCTCGCCAACTGCCAGTTGAACCTAAAGATCCGCCGGGTTAAGTAGGTAACTTTCGTTCGTATACGAATCTCCTCATTCCTGATTCGATCTCGCAGTGTAACTCCGAGCATAGCCCTCTCCAAAGCTCGTTGAGCGACGTTGAGCTTTCTTTCGAAGCCTATGGGTTTTAAGTATTATTTATTAGAGACATTAGAGGCCACATTAAGTTTTATTTACGTTTTTTAGGGTTCCGTACGTCCGATTAGTTTTTTTGTTACGATTTCACACATTAAGTACTCAACTGGTCATCATGCAATTTTGCATACACGTCAAGGATCCAGAAAAGGTACCTTTTATCCAGAAAATGTACTGTTCCCTAGAGACCATCTAAGTACGATTGTAATAAGAAAACAGAGTAAATAAGCCATCTATTATATTACCACAGAATTTGATGAAGCGGCGACATCTATCGGATTTGGGTAGAACTGCTTAGAAGAACATAACGCTTTTTAGTTAACGCTTGTATTAATTTTACTCCTCACCAAAAGGCCTTACATGAATTTTTTTTAATGTTATCAAGGCCGGCAGACAGGCTGATGGTCCACTTGATGGTAGGTGGCTACCGCCGCCTATAACACAAGCAACGCCAAAGCTGCTGCAAGTGCGCTGCCGACTGCTGTAGGATTAAGGATAAGGGATTAGGAGTGGATAGGGAAATGGGCTCTGGCATCCCTTACTCACTCATCGAAACACAACAGCACACGTGCTGTTATTTCACAGTGGTCTTCTGTAAGGGGGTGATTACTGCCGCCAAACGCAGTGTGCCCTGCCACTAAATAGAATATTAAGGGCTTCACTGAGGCAAATGACATTTACAATAGAACTCGCTGGCGGCGGAGACAATTCAACAGGCCTAGAAATGGTGTTTTTTTGTTTTTACCACTAGAACAATACACAAAAAAAAATATTTTATTAATACAATTTTTTAAACTGACATTAACTTATTAATAGGTACAAGATTCATAAGCGCGCAATAAACCGTTTTAGAGAGAATTTTCAATAAAAGTCAAATTCTTCTTGTGCTCTAACTTTTTTTGTGGAGTTTCTATTATTTTAAAGAAAATTCTAATTAATAGGTACAATTGGTTCTGAAGAACCAATTGTACCTATTAATTGGAATTAAACATGTGAACATGTTTAAGTACAATATATATTTTTTTCAAAGTAATTGTCTTGTCTATTTCTTGTAACATCTTCATTAAAAAATGGATAATTTTAGTATTTAGCGTTTGTCTCCACCTTAATAGTCCGGTGGAAATTTTTAAAAAAACCACGGTTAACGGCATTTAGTGAAACTTTTTGCCACCGGGTCTTTTTAGACTAATTCGACCCTGCTGAACACGATTCTGCCCGGTGTCACCCCCTCCCCCGCTCCCTTCCCCCCTTTTCCGTCCCAAATGTATCCCGATTTGCGGTTTTTTTAGTTTTTTTCGGAATCTATTAGAGATAAAAGAAAACTGTCCATGACAAAATTAATCTGCATTAAATTCTCTACAAAATTTGTGTATAAATGATTTGATAGACATAATAACTTAAGAAATAATGTGTCCAAACTATGTAAATTTTTATTTTTTTCAACATTTTTGTATTTGCAGTTAATTTATCGAAAAACAAACGAAGCTGTTATAAAGTAGTTAATGAGTGAATTATTCTTTATACATTTACCTACAAAACAAGACCTTACTTATCCTCGTACGAGTATTCGTTCACGATTTATAGGTCGTAGCATAGAAGCCCCGCTACCCGCCGCGCGTCGCGAAGATACATAATACCTACATAATACATATATAAGTGGTATGAAAGACTATACTTAAATGTCATAAAATTTATTATATAAATTATAATTCATTAATAATTTAGTGCTTCAGTGTTTATAATTGAGTGTTTTACATATTAATCCATTATCGAGTTATGTAGCAATGTTTCATATTAAACACACCATTAAAATTAAGCTATGCTCGAAACACGCATGTACCTATTTCAAATAACTAGGCACTTTTTATAAACATTTCCTCATCATAATAATATCAGCCAAATGGTCTCCACTGCTGGGCTTAAAATTTTATATAAGAAAAAAATTAAATTTTATATAAACATCTGTGGATGATGGCAGGAACCAGTTCTGAGAAAAAGTATATCCCTATCCATGAGATTGCAAACAATGTTAGCAAACAGGAAAAAGAAAATTTCCCAGCCCTGCACGCTTTGACAGGGGCTGACATAACGTCTTATATAAACCGAATGGGCAAATCAGAGGTTTAAAGGTTTTTTTCTCACTACGGTCAGCTCCTCTCTCTTTTAGGAGTATCCCCATTGACCAAGGAATGTAGAAAAGTTCATGGTTCCACTGCATAAAATTAAATCTCCTATAAACACAACAGACGAAGCAAGGCATGTACTCTTTTCCAGAGCTACCACACCTGAGACTCTTCCACCGACTTCAGATGCAGCTCCACTACATATATACATTACCAAACTTTCATCTAGAGAAACGCACAAGTTGGAAAGATGGGCGTTAGGATGTCAATAAGCTGATAACAGTACTTAAAACTTTAGAAGCAGTACCAAAAGCTTGCAAGGATCTCCTTACATGCGGCTGTAGGGCAAGTTGCAAAACTGCGGCTTGTATTTGTCGTAGAGAAGTCAAGCAGCCTTGCGCACCTGGCTGCTATTGTAAAGGGATTTGTGCCAACAAAAGACAAGAAATAAATTAATTTCACTTGATTTTAGTTATATTTCATGCAGAGTTATCATTCAGTCAAAAAATTACCGCGGATTGATTATTTAAAAAGCCTACTTAAAGGAATTGTCGAATTTTAGTTTGGATAAATAATCCATATTTTGTGTTTTATTGACCGATTCCCGGTACTTTCTTAACATAGTAGTAAATTATGCAGACTGTATTGAAAAGCTTATCTAATTATCGTATTTAATTACCTATCAAATTCCAGGAAAATCTTAGTTGCTCCAAATCTGTTATCTTTATATAGAAGTTTGATATATAGAGTCTCTGATTTGCTCATTCGGCTTATATAAGACGTTATGTCAGCCCCTGTCAAAGCGTGCAGGGCTGGGAAATTTTCTTTTTCCTGTTTGCTAACATTGTTTGCAATCTCATGGATAGGGATATACTTTTTCTCAGAACTGGTTCCTGCCATCATCTACAGATGTTTATATAAAATTTAATTTTTTTCTTATATAAAATTTTAAGCCCAGCAGTGGAGACCATTTGGCTGATATTATTATGATGAGGAAAAGTTTATAAAAAGTGCCTAGTTATTTTAAATAGGTACCTGCGTGTTTCGAGCATAGCTTAATTTTAATGGTGTGTTTAATATGAAACATTGCTACATAACTCAATAATGGATCAATGTGTATAACACTCAATTATAAATACTGAAGCACTAAATTATTAATGAATTATAACTTATATAATAAATTTTATGATATTTAAGTATAGTCTTTCATACCACTTATATATTATGTATCTTCGCGACGCGCGGCGGGTAGCGGGACTTCTATGCTACGACCTATAAATCGTGAACGAATACTCGTACGAGGATAAGTAAGGTCTTGTTTTGTAGGTAAATGTATAAAGAATAATTCACTCATTAACTACTTTATAACAGCTTCATTTGTTTTTCGATAAATTAACTGCAAATACAAAAATGTTGAAAAAAATAAAAATTTACATAGTTTGGACACACATTATTTCTTAAGTTATTATGTCTATCAAATCATTTATACACAAATTTTGTAGAGAATTTAATGCAGATTAATTTTGTCATGAACAGTTTTCTTTTAACTCTAATAGATTCCGAAAAAAATTAAAAAAAACCGCAAATCGGGATACATTTGGGACGGAAAAGGGGGGAAGGGAGCGGGGGAGGGGGTGACACCGGGCAGAATCGTGTTCAGCAGGGTCGAATTAGTCTAAAAAGACCCGGTGGCAAAAAGTTTCACTATTTGCCGTTAACTGTTGAAAGCAGGCCCTTTTTGAGATTTTTCCGCCAGACTATAAGGAGTAAACTTCAAAAAAATTTAAAAAATCAACTACCTGATAAAAAATTTATGAAAAATAAAGATTGAACAAATGTCGCCGGCAAAAACTAGTACATATAGAGACGAAGCGACACTTGTAATACACATTTAATTCTTTCACCAATTAAATGATATATATTATAATTAACAAATGAACATGGTTTGTTGCAGTCCGGGGATCGCAGCTATGATTGCACCGTGTGGCCATTTTCCATGTCAGTATAGCTTATTGGAGATATTAATTCGTTGGTTGCTCAGTCGCAATCATCCAGGAGCCAGAAGGGAAGTAGTGGATGTCTGGTTCTCTGCAAAGCATTTCTCGACGAGAGCTAAACAAATTTTCTTAGAACGACAGTGGGACAATTTTCCAAAGGTAAGAGTTACAACCCATACAAATCTCCAATAGATTTTAATTACAATATTTATAGATTTTAAATGTAACCATTTTTACAATGCAGAGGACATCAGACAGGCTGACAGTACAACTGATGGTAGGTGTCTACTGTCGCGTAACACAACACACGTCACAGATGCTGCAAGAGCGCTGCCAACCTTAGTAGGATAAAAAATAGAGAAATGGGCTCTGGCATTCCTTACTCTCTCGCTGCTAACAACAGCACATATGCTGTTAGTTCACGGTGATTTTCTGTAAGGGGCCTGTCCAACTTATGACTGCGTAATACCTAGAGTGTGCTCTGCAACTACTACTTTTACTTTTAATTACTTTAAAAAAAAAATAAGGGTCAACTAGTCGAGCTAAGAATGGTAAGTAGCTATCATAGCTTGTTTCAGAGACATCGCCACGAGGAATGGGTTATTTGGGAAATGGGATATTTCGCTTTTATCTTCTGTGGTGTAGTGGTTACTGCCGCCAAAAAAATTCACATTGTTCCTTACTATGGAAGCGGTGATAGCTCAATGGAATGAACACTGGGTTAAATACACTGAGACAAGCTTGTACTTGTCTTCGATTTGGTGAATGGTGTATCCAGCCATTATCTACTCACACTAAAGACAGGCACATGCCCACCAGTGGGACGTATTATATGTTTACATATAGGTCCGATACAGAGTAAATGGTTATTTTATAATTTACAGGATGCAAGAGACTTCTTAAACGCAGTGAATCAAGACAATAAATCGGTGATTTCGGTTCAAATTCAAAGAGCCAAGATCGGAGAAGACATTCTTCTAATAGTAAGTGTCAAAATTTACCACTTAAGATACAATTCAGATAATGCCACAGCTTAGTACAAAGTATGACCACGCTAGGAATCAACCATAAATTTTTCATTTAACGAAATAACGACCTGCAATATTCATCATCACCAGACCACAATCGTCGACTGGCCATATCTCGCCATGTCTTGTTCAAGTTGGAAAATTTTGTCAGCGGCACAAAATCAACAAATTTTTAAACGTCTGATGCAAAAGAGGAGTGTTGACCCGGTATTTCTGTAGCATTATAGCTCCCAAATAGATTGACCGATTTTGATCCGTGTTTTTTTTGTTTGAAAAATGACGTGTTCGAGTTGGTTCTTGGCTATAATTTATGAAGATCTGTTTAGGTATTTGAAGATCATCAGCTCATTTCCTAGTCGAAGAAGGGATCTCACTAACCTCCACAGGTTCGAGTAGCAGCATTAATTAGTTTGTGGGATACCCAACTCCTCATCAACTTACAGCAAATATAGCGTGTTTGGGCTCACTAAAATGGTCTCATTAGTTTATAATTAGTTACATTATAGTTTATAGTTATAGTTTATATAAACATTATAGTTTATTATATAAAGTACATTATAGTTACAAACTACATTATATAAACTATATAAACTACATTGTAGTTACAACTACATTATAGTTATAGTTTATAGTTATAATAGTAGTAAGTAATATAATAGTTAGTAATAGTAGTTATAATAGTTTACATTAGTGATTTAATTTGTTTGGGAATTCTTGCTGATTCTCCAAAGGAAAGGACAGTGTCTGGTTGAAGCAATCAGTCGAGTGTCGGTGGGGGACTGGGTGCGTACTCACGTCACAGACATGCTGCCTACATGTAGCCAAGAGTCGCCGAGTAGCCACAATGTAGCCACAAGATTTGATTCTTGTATGAACACAATTCTTGTTTGTCGGGGCTAAGGTGTGTTGAAGCCATTTTAATTGGGCGCCACCAATCTCCGCATCCATTCACTGCTAGCTTAAGGGTTAAAAAATAATAAAATTTAACGCCTGACAAAAACATCAAATTTTTATTGCTCAGATATCTCCTTCAGGCGTTGATTTTTTTTAATATTTTCGATGATTCATCAGGAACAGTACTTTTTTCTGGATCTATTAGTATGGAGAGCCTCGAGATTCTCGAGTGGAGGTTACGGACCGGCAAGCGCAGCGTAGGATGACCAGCAAAGTGGACAGACGATCTGATAAGGGCCTCTTTTATAATTATGGTGCCGTGCTTTGCTATCTCATTACATACACTCATTACACGGTAATTAATTGATTAGATAACAATTTACAACAAATAGTAGAATGTAGGTTTTCTCGGCCGGTATGAGTTGTGGGTTTCCGGGATGATGGCCCAGGTCTGTTGGAAATTCTTCCAAACGTTTCGTCAACAACTGCGGTTGACATCCTCAGTGGTGTAGTGCAAGTTAGAAGAAAAAGTACATCACATCACTGCACTTCACTTCTGCACTTTTCCACTATCATTTGCGGCGCTTAACACAATAATTTTTTTCAATACTATTACCCTAGCTCTCCTGCAAGAACAATGAGGGTTTTGTTTGGTCCTATAGTATTTTCCATTGTTATTACAAACATCTTGTGTCTTAGAACATTATAGCGTGGTTTTTCATTTATTATAAATTATAATAAACACCAGCTGATCGCGGCCACGCTTCGCTGCTGCGGCCTGCGCGTGATGCGCATGCTTTCTTTGACTACCTTAACACTAGTGTGAAGCATCAGTGTGAAGGTGGGTCGGGCGCGTAAATGCCGTGATAAATCGGCAAATATAAATAAGATACACATAAACCATCCTCAGAAATTCCTCTTTCTATCGATACAATCCGAGATTACCGCATACATACATACAGACAGAGAAAAAGCAGGACTTGATTATTATATTCAACGTAACATTGCAATTTATTAGTAAAGAGTAGACAAATAGCCATTATTACTGATATTAATAATCTACTCATTATTTCTCCGCTACATAATTGAATGATATTAATTTGTATGTTATGGTACTTCCTTAAGCGCTCCGCGTGGTGGTTGGACGTGAATATCACTTCGCGTTCGGTATCCATGATGGTGCCGAGAAAGAAATTGCCAATGATAAGTGGACCCATGGAATCATACTCCGTGGCCCTCTGTCTCTCCGTGGACAACACGGAGAATATCACACTGCAAAGGTACGTATCCTCCTCATCTTGACCTCTCACTCTTGAGGGCAGAATGCACAGAAGAGCATAGCAGCCTTTTTTGGAATTTATAAATCCATAAAAATAACAGATTCTAATAGGGTGAGTATTTAGTAAGTGAGTGGTTAGGGTACTTTCCTTAACACTCTTTGCCTTAAGACCCTTATCTGGAACTGGAAAGTAGTGGCAGTATGCTCTGCGTTTCGCAATCATTTGGGCAGCCCATCTGGCTGCTTGCAGCAGAGCACTGTGAAATAACAGCACGTGTGCTATTGTGTTTCATAAGGCCATTTTCCTATCCAATCCCTTATACTTAATCCTAGTCGACGGCGCACTTGGGCACCCTTGGCGACGGTAACCACCTACCAACCTTCAAGTGGACCGTCAGCCTGAAAAAGTAACAAAAAAGTCCATTCTCCTATCTCCACTCAATCTCTTATTAATTCCTTTATCCTATTGGGATTGGATATGTACCAGCGTATTATCTTGTGTTGCTTGTGTTCCTGAATTATGGTAGCCACTTATACCATGTAGCGGACAGTCAATCTGCTTGCCCCCACGAAGTCTTACTGTCTGAAGCTTAATATCTTTAAAAAATGTACACTTTATTTTCATTAAACAGTTTTGATCAAACATAGGTACTATTTGTAAAAATAAGTGAGGTCATCCTAATGGCGTCAAATCATACCTACCTACCACTGGCATGAAAACCAGTGCAATGAAATTAATCTTCTATATATATAAAAATGAATCCCCATTTCCCTTGGTCACGGCATTTCGCGTGAACGGGTAGACCGATTTTAATTCGGTTTTCACTAATGGAAAGAGGGATAAACGGAGAATGTTCTTGTATATAAAAATTGCATCCCGGGCGAAGCCGGGGGCGGGTCGCTAGTATAATATAATAATAACGCAAGATTTATGTTTAAGATCTTTGTTTATAGACATATGTTTTGAAATTGGCAAAGATTATAAACAGTTCTGAAGAGATACTTGCTTGTAGTCAAAGTAATGACGCGATAACAGTTAAAGAAATTCTAGTGTGTTTAAGTATAAAGCAGACTTTTTGAAATGTATAACACGCCTTCGGGATGCCACTTTCGTTTCTATTGCTCATAGAGCGAAATGGAGTAGTCGTAATACTCTTTTAAAATTGTCGTTGGCAACCCCAGTACGTGCGTCGAAAAATGTGCATGTGAATTGATTTAATTTTTCTTTGTATAGAATTGGTCATGACAATATAGTCACAATATCATCAATCAATTCTATACTATTGTCGCCCACGCAAAAGACTACCGCTTGGAAAACTATGATCCTGTCAGTGAATAGGCGATACCTCGAAATACTAGACAAAAGCTTAAAAGAAGTTTTCGGTCTGAAATATAAGGTATTTTTTGTATATATCGTATTGATGTAGTTATGCCTTCTAGCGCTTGTAAAGTACGTAGAACTAAACTTTGTTGTAAATACATAGATGCGTGATAAATATAAGTTGTAAACATTCACTCTTACTTTGCCGGACTCTTTTTCAGTTACTGGTCAACATTCGTATATTGTTAATTGTTGCTGTGGCTTTTTTTCATATATAATATGATGCTCATATTATATATAATATCATTATAATTTACAATATAAAAAAGAATTAAAAGTGTATATGTATGTTTGTGTATATATATATTTGTACTTTTAAATTCTAATTTGTCAGACCTAGTAATAGGCTTTGTAAAAATTTAATTTTCTTTAAAATGTATTTGTAATTTTTTGTATGCTGTTAGGTTTGCTATTCAATAAATAAATATATGTGTCGTAATAATAATAATGATAACCTCGTAAAAACCGAAAAAGAAAAACTTACCACAAGTACATTGACTTTGCTCACGAGGTGACCACCATGTGGGACGTCGATTCGACAATTATCGTCCCGATAGTCGTTTCGGCGAACGGTCTTATAGCGAAGAGCCTCGACCAACATCTCAAGAGGCTCTCACTAGATGGCTGGATCAAGGGACAGATACAGAAGGCGGTACTTCTTGAATTGTCAGGAGGTTCCTCACTCTGCAGCCCTAACCACTGGTAGCTTGGGCCTTGCCCTGCTACCTGGGGAAAACTAGTTTTAAGTTTTTTGTAATATATATTTTTTTGATAGATACATATAGTAAAAAACTTAGAATTAAGAATTAAAATGAATAAATGTATAATAATAATAATAATTATTATTGTTACGGCAACGTGTACGTTTAATAATGGCATTCCACGGTCATGAACCGCTCAGTCCGCTGAGTACCAAAAGACACTCAGTGTGTATTTCAGTGCGCGAGCGAGCCTTTCCACTGTTCCAACTTACGCTTTCATTATATCCACGTCACCAAAGCATTTGCATTCCCTCGCATTGTTTGTAGCTGTAGCCATCTGCTATATTAGTTAGACCATAAAGAATGCACAAATTTAATTGCCTACAACCAACAGTGATGTCTCACTGTTGCAGAGTGACATTGACAGATTGATTGCACGGTGCGACTGGAACGGCATGTGGCCGAATATTAAAAAAATGTTTTTTTTTTGTAAAATTTACACCCAAACTTTCTATCGTAAATTCTGAATATGTAATTAATGGCACTCCGCTGAATGAGTTGGAATCAGCTGAGGACTTGGGCATACTCATTGACAAAAAAGTTACCTTTCTCCCTCATATTGAAAACATTATCAAGAAAGCTTCTAGAATGTCTTGGATTCATCATCAGGAATAGTAAAATATTTCGTAAAAGACAAAGAATAGTTTCTATTTATTGCTTTGTACTCAATACTTTGGAGTATTGTAGTCCTGTGTGGTGACCGCTCTATACTGCTCATTCTATGAGACTAGAGTAAATACAAAAGATATTTCGTGTATTCTTCAAATAGGATTATTAAAAAATTAACTCATTATAATCGGCTTAAGTATTTGAAAATGATATCTCTGAACAACCGTAGAGACTGTTTAGATATAATTACGCTTTTTAAAATTATTAGTTCAAAACTAGATTGTCCATGCTAGCTAAATTCTATTTCAAGGTTAGGGTTCCCCCACTAGAGCCAGTGCGGGCGCCAGACACATTTTTTACCCCGATTCGTCTTGCTTCTTGCCTCGACTTAAATTGTTTATTTGTAATTGCAATCGTTTTTTTCTTCATTAACTCCATAGAGTAATGCGATTTAGAAAATAGAGTGCCCTCTCACAGCATTAAAGTGTCTCCCTCCTACCTGACATTATCTATAAATCACTCCTCAGGTGTTTAAATTTCCCGCCATAAAATTTTAGTTGATGTTTGGAGCAACAGTGGCGCTGTAGTATATATTTGTCGTATTTATTTGTATCGGAGTTGGCTTTCTTCTCTCGCTAGAGAGAGTAGTTATTAACTTTGATCTCTGTGTTGCATTGTATGATCCATATTTTCAACAACGAGAAAATCAGGTTAGTTTTAGGATTGTATTTTTCTAAAATAAAATGTTATTTGTTACAAATTTGAAAACATAATAAAAAAAATCAAATAAAAAAAAAAGTAAAAAATAAAACAATAGAATTAAATATAAATTTAAAAAAAGTTTATTGCATTAGACATAACCAATTTAATAAGAGCTCGAAATTACCTCTGGTTTTTCTTTAACCAGTTTTAGATAATTCAGTTAGAATTACATATTAATATCGAAAGTAGCATTGTAACCTAGATACCCCCAACATAAAGAATCTGTCCAATTCAATACTTTAATATTTTTGCCTATTAAATTGAACATTTTAACTATTTTATCAGTGCTACCCATTCTCTCCGAGCATCATAGAATTCATAACTGTATTTCACAAAGCGAATTTATTTCAATGAGACTTTATTATTTTTCAGGCATTAATAAACATAGAAACTGTTCTCAACCTGTCCCAAGGAGAAACTACTAACTACTACTCCGAATCGGTAAGTACATGTACGAAAACTGAAATTTTCATCGAAATTTTAAATACTACCCCACTTTCTAAATATTGTTTGTGTGTAATTTGTAACATTTTAAAAGTAAAGAAAACTCTTGATACCCTCAAATATAACGATGCAATCAATGAATATTGTAAATAACTATGATCTATGTATGGGCACTACAAGTGATCTCGATACTTTTTAATATATCTCTAGATATCACGCGTATATTGAAAGTATACAAGGCCAGTACGCACTCATAGTGTTTTAGCACTGTATGGTTTCAGAACGTAACACAAAATAAAGTTCTGGAAAATATACATCGTTATTACGCTTTTGTCCCGTATATTTTCCAGTTATGCGCGCTTGCATTTTGAGCGAATAATATACTGCACTAGTTACCATTGGGGACTAATCGTGTATATTTTCCAAGCACTACACAAGGCGACGTAACTGGAATCTATACATGAAGAGTTACAAGGCAGCCATTTTGAATTATTGCTAGCTCTTTTTTCACAACAATCTCATTTTTTATCCTTTTCATCATTTGGCACGTGCCGTTGTTTTTGTAAACAGTTTTTTGTTTATTTTGATCCTGATTTGAAGAACGGGTTCACAATGTTAATGAAGGTAGATTTTTCACATTCTCATTTGATACACGTGGCTGAAGCGTATAGGGTATATGAGGAGTGATACCGAAACAAATGATTGTTTTCACCAGTATTTTGAATCCGGCATGTCCCCCGCAACAGCACAAACTTCGTATGTATGTAATTCGTATGTAATAAAAAAAAACAAATACATACTTACATAATTTATGAAAAAAATGGTCGACTGCCAAAATATGCGACGATTTTTGTAAATTAAAAATCCAACATCTTGAAAACAGTTAAGGATAGGTTTGGGATAGGTTTCATGGTAAAATCAGTCAGAAATAATGGAAACTACCTCCCCTTAACGGATGTAGGTCGACTTAACCTGTATATTAGCTAAGTAAGTTCACAGTTTTGTTTATTTGCTTTTATAATAAAAATATTTAGTTTCTTATAAGGTAGTTAATTATTTAAGTTCCTTTAAATTACCTTTTGATATTGACATTATCTAACTTTATTAGCTTGTATACTTTACAAACACTTGTTATACGTTTGCATTTTAAATCTATACAATGTCACACGTTGGTTCTAGCCTTGTATATTTTCTTAAACTATTCACTGAATTTAGCGTCAGAAAGTATACACGACCAGTACGCAGAAATCGTGTATATTTTCCAGTACTTTATTTTGTTTTACGTTCTGAAACCATACAGTGCTAGAACACTATGAGTGCGTACTGGCCTTGTATACTTCCAATATACGCAGATATCACACATCACAATCAAAAAACTAAAACTGGAATGAGTGTATGAAGAAGATTAATTGCGCGCGTAACTTATACCGCGTAACTTTTTTGTTTGTAATCCGATTGGAATGAAACAAACACTAAATGTTACAGGAAGCTTGCTACAATACATCAATAAAAACCGCATTCAAATCGGGTAAGCCGTTTCTAAGATTAGCGCGCAAAAACGCACAGAGAATCAGACAAAAATTCTAAAAACTATTTTTTTGACCTGGGGTAACAGTACAAATTGTTTTTAAAAAAAAAATACAGACACGGCTCATTTACGATTTTATTATATACTAGCGACCTCATTGAAGTGTTTTCGTTACTTTTAAAATGTTACAAACTATACTAATCTGGTATTTTTCAAAACTCTTCTTTATTTCTTATACAGGACTTCTCCAGGTTCTCTGAGCCAGAGAAACAAAATTCAAGTTTTGCGGGTATGTATTTTTTTATTTATTATTTTTCTTAGTGCCTCTTCAAGTCTCCGTCAGCTCTGAATGTCCTGGACCATTCCGAGTCTATTCCCTGTTGTTACGTGGCCAAGATTTCTTCCGCCTTCCAGAGAGCCGTCTCCCTTTTATTTTGCCCATAATTATCAACTGATGGAGATATGAACAACATAATCAACAACAAATCCCTATGAACTTTGATCATTATCAAAGTTGATATCTTTTTTTTCGTAATGCATGCCCCAGATATTCAATTTTGCCTTTTTTGACTGTCTATAGCAATTTCTAACAATTCGGTACCATAAATACCTACATTATTAAGATGCATTTGGGTTACTTGATGTCGTAATTATAATCCAGAATTTCTGTTAAATCTGTATTTGTAAAGTGCTTTATTTAGAATCTTCCGCGTTCGTAAATTGGGCAGCTCATATGGCGGCAGTAACCACGAAGGACTACCGTGAAATAACAGCACGTGTGCTGTTGTGTTTCAGAGTATAAGTAAGGGATGCCAGAACTCATTCAAATGGACTGTCATCAGCCTGCCGACGTATGTTGGATAGAGTACTAACAAACAATTGCGGATTCTTTAAAAACATCTTTTGTTTCCTTGAGTTAATTACATCAACATTTTAGTTACTACATTTTTTAAAGAATTTTTAAGACTAGAAATTGATGTGTCAGTTTTTTTTTAATAATATAAAAATATTTCGGAATCTGTGCTTCTAGTGTAGGCTTAATATAAGAAAGCTAGAGTTTGGCTGGTTGAACGCGGGCCTTTTGCACATTATAAGAAAATTTCTTGTGTCTTATAAGAAATGTAGTCGCATTGATTATACGAGACCATACATATTACATGATATTTTTCCTTATCTCGGATAAGACACGCGCATACTAGTCATTTTGTCGGCTGCATGTTCGATGTCGCGCCTACACAAGACGTCTTGTTAGACACGACATCTACTCAACTATGTAAACAAGTTTGCGCGTGCACATTCGGCGCAGCTGTCTTAGCGAAAACACGTGTAGTATCCACGCTTTCATTTAAATTAAACTATAGACGTCTTGCAGAATGTGTACGATAAACCAGACAGGACATTTTTCTTGTCTAATGTTCGTGTCTGATAATGTGCAAAAGGCCTAAGTCTCTGAAACTAGTAGCCGAATTTAAAAACATATTTCTGCATTTGATAATGCACAAATAAGTATATTTTTAACATCACGCTTATGACCTATGGAAGTCGAGGCGAGGAAAATCGCAAGACATAGTATAGTAAAAAAAAAAATCTTAAAATTATTAGTTTCGAATTAGTCGAAGTCAAAAATATAATGGTGTTTGTTTTTAAATCGCAATTTATTGTTAAATTTATCGCGTTTTCGTAAGACAAACAATTTTAAAATATAGTTTGCATATATTTGCAATTGTTTTGACGAGTCCGTTGGATGAGTGGTTAGGGTGCTTGCCTTAACCCTCTGTTCTAGGGTTCACGGGTTCGATTCCCGGCAGGGTCAACTTAGAAAAATGATTTTTTTAAATTTGGCCCTGGTCTACATCTAGAAAATAGTGGCAGAGCACACTGCGTTTCGTAGTCATTTGGGCAGCCCGTTTGGCGGCAGTTACCACCCCCTTACAGAAGACCACCGTGAGATAACAGCATCTGTGCTGTTGTGTTTCGGTGAGTGAGTAAAGGATGCCAGAGCGTAAATCAAATGCTAGAGCCCATTCCCTATCCCCTCCTAATCCCTTATCCTTAATCCTACTGTAGTCGGCAGCGCACTTGCAGGAGCTTTAGCGTTGTTTGTGTTACAGGCGACGGTAGCCACCTACCACCAAGTGGACTGTCAGCCTCTCTGCCGATCCTAAGAAAAAAAAATGCCATAAGGCGCCTTAAGTTTTGTTTTTATATGTTCCTTTTTGTACGGACGTCCGCCGATAATGTAACCAAATAGGGAATTTCTTTTTCGACTTTATTTAGAAATATTGAGTTTAAATTGTCTACCCGAAAAAACAAAAAAATAAACTAATAATTTTGGGCAGCCCGTCTGTAACAGAAGACCAACGGTAAGGTAAGGAGTGAGCAAGCGATGCCAGAGCCTATATCTCTAATCATAGTGAGGTTAGCAGCAAACTTGTAACACATCTGGCGTTGCTTGTGTTTAGGCGACGTTAGCCACCTAACATTAAATAAACCGTCAACCTGTTAAAATATATATATATATATATGCTCAAGTAGATAAAACAAAAGATATTATATTGTATTATTGATAAGTAATATTTTCTTTTCAGCTCTTAAGAAGTTCGCTACTCCAAACTATTCGTCGGAAAAGATATTGTCTCATATGAAACACACAGTAACCGTTGAGAAAAATACAGAAGCCCCAATTATAAGCAATTTTGATAGAAAAGTCTTGGGAGAATTAAACCAAGCTAAATCGGAGATATCATTTAGATCACATAATTTGCATAAGGAGTCGGAGGAGCAAACAAACGGTTTTAATGAGACCAAATTGGAGAATATAAAACTTCTAACCGACACGTGTTATATAAAAGATGATGTGAGAAAAAGGGACACACCTAGTCTCACATTACCGAATAGCGTTGAACAACTTTTATCGCCGTTGAACAACGTGCATTTCAGAAAGGAGGACTCGAAAAATTTAGGCATACAAGGCAAGTTCGACAGTAAGACAGTTGAAACCTTTTTTGAGCACAATTTTACCAATAGTAATCTAAAAAGGAGACCAGTCACAATAGATGAAACTCCTAGCGATGATTTAGATATTGTTGCCCTAGCCGAGAAGCATGACGTTGAAACAGAAATTATTCCTGAAACCCGTCATTGTTTCAATAATGAAGTAATTATTAATGGAAATAAATCGATTATATTGCACTCCGAAAAGAAAAGCCCAGAAGAGCCTAAATTAACTACATTAAAACAATATTATAATAAAAAAGTTATGGAAAATAGCAACACTGATAAAAAAGGAATAATTGAAAATAAACCATTAAAATTAAAAGACAAAGAGATCTCTGTTTTGAAAGATAAGCCAAAAATATTAAAAGAAAATAGTATACATAAAACAATTAAGAAAAATAAACCAAGTCCTCCTAGATTAATATTGGATCCACTGGATCTGAAACACTTACCCCGTAAATCTGTCTCATCGAAACCAAAAGACTCATTTACTGATTCGTTAAAGGTTGCGAAAAATGTTTCAGTGAATAATAATGATGACAAAATTGATGTTTATAAATATTCATACGTAAACGAAGTATTAGAGCAACCAGTGGGCAAGGCATTATTAAATAAACGCAATAAACGGCACAGAACTCCAGCAAAATACAAAACTAAAGCCAAAGAATGTAATATTATCGCCGAAGGAGCTAAAAGAAATGATAATGAAATCTCCAAAACCATAAAAAAAAGAAATACAAAAGCGTCGTATAATCTACGTGACGAAATAATGAGAGGCGCTTCCACAGTACAATTGAATGACTCCGAACTGGTTAAAGTAGACACCACCGATAAAGTTGACGAACCAGAGCCTGCTTTAGAGAAAGTTCCACATATGGAAGCAATAGCAGAGAACTTTGCAGAAGAAAATGAAAAAGGTATATCTACTTATAAAAAATCGCGCAAGCGGACTAAGAAAACAGAAGAGACCGTTGTTGCAGAAGGAAATGAAAAGGGTATATCTACTAATAAAAAATCGAGGAAGGGGACTAAGAAAACAAAAGAGACCGTTGTTGCAGAAGAAATTGAAAAGGGTATATCTACTAATAAAAAACCGAGGAAGGGGACTAAAAAAACAAAAGAGACCCTTGTTGCAGAAGGAAATGAAAAAGGTATATCTACTAATAAAAAACCGATGAAGCGGACTAAGAAAACAAAAGAGATTAAGAAAGCGGACAGCAAGAAAACGCCTCTAAGTCAATTGCCAACACAAATTGTAGAAACTGGAACCAGAGATAATAAGAAAGTTGACAACATTTCGTCTGATGTCACATTTAAAAAAATGGCAGTGGTTGACATAAATACTGAACAAGACGATCGAATCAAAAATAACGATATATTAAACAAAAACGAAGTCTTTAACGGTTCTAGTGATGGAAATAAAAATAAACAAGTTAACGTGCAAACGCCTAAAGAGAATGATGTCGGTGACGCAGTATCAGTGCACGATAGTTCCAGTTCCTTAACATTGAAAACTATTGTGGCGTCGTCTACTATTGACGGATTGGATAAAACTTACGAACCGAGGAATTTAGAATATGAATATTTAAAGCCTCGACAAAGAGAATTGCTTAATGATCTATTAAGCACAATTGATCAAGAGAGTAAATGTTATAAACCGAAGCGAACTGATGCCTTAAACACTAAATCCAAAACGTTAGCTGGAACAAGAAATGTACAATTGAGAGTGTCCGTTGAAAGAACGTCTGTGACAAATATCAGCAGGAAATCTAGCCACGCGACGACGCCCAATACACAATTGAGACTGTCCGTTGAAAGAAAGTGTTTGACAAATATTACCATGGAATCTAGCCACGGGAGGACGCCCAACCTGAAAACTAATAAAGTCATCAGTACTAATAGAAAACCTTCAGCCAAGCCTAGTCCAACAGTATGCCTCGAAAGACTATCGTCAGAGAAAATTGCACGAATATTGAGAGAATCTTGTCGCAATGGGGTAAGAGAAAATCCCGAAATGAATGGGAAAAGTAAGGTGTGTGCAAAAAAATCAACGCGAGATACAATTGAGAGATCGCCTCTCTTGGGAAATAGAGCAGCAAGAGGGGTTCCCGTTGAAAATACAGCACAGAATAAGAAGAGGGAGCTTGTAACGCCCGAGCTTGGAGCGTCAAGAAATAAATTCTTAAAAAATAATTGTGGGCAACGATGTGCATCTTCCGTTATGGAGTGGGTTGAGGACGTCGACCCGCGACCTGCAGGTCAGTACATAAAGTAGGGCCAATTTAATAGATCACATTTGACATATGTCAGCTTAGTTCATAGTGAAGCTTCACTACCAGCTTCTGTCATTATTTCAATAAACGTCTATTTTTGAATAAAATGAATGAATGAATGAAATGAATGATGAAATGAAATGAAAATAAATGTTTTTAACTTGTCAAAACAACGAAAGGTCCAAAAGATACTTGGGTTATTGTAATACAGTACTTTATTTTATTTTTCAGTCTCATTGTCCGAACGAGTCGATGACATGAAGAAGATTATTCTGGAAAAAATCGATACAAGACTAGATGAAATACAAATTGAAAATACTAATAGGTAATCAAAAAAAATTTAAATTTTGTTTTGGAGAGCTTTTTGAAAAGAACTTTCTAGACTTTTTAGAGATATTATGTGCATTAATTCCTACTGTTCACGCAACAACGTATGCCGCATTATTCTGGATAATGTCCACTAATGAGAAAGGATCAAGAAGAAAAGCCCGTTGACGAGCCCGTTGGATGAGTGGTTAGGGTGCCTGCCTTAACGCTCTGTTCTAGGGTTCCCGGATTCGATTCCCGCCAGAGTCAACTTTGAAAAATGAATTTTTCAAAGTTGAATTGGCTCTGGTGTGGATCTGGTAAGTAGTGGCAGGGCACACTGCGCTTCGCAGTCATTTGGGTAGTCCGTCTGGCGGCAGTAACCACCCCCTTACAGAAGACCACCGTGAAATAACTGCACCTGTGCTGTTGTGTTTCGGTGAGTGAGTAAGGGATGCCAAAGCCCATTTCCCTATCCCCTCCTAATCCCTTATCCTTAATCCTAATATAGTCGGCAGCGTACTTGCAGCAGCTTTGACACTGCTTGTCAAAGACAGGGTGACTGACACTTGATGGTAGGTGGCTACCGTCGCCTATAACACAAGCAACGCCACAAGTTCTGCAAGTGTGCTGCCGACTACAGTAGGAATAAAAATATGGGATTGCGAGGGGATAAGAAAATGAGCTCTGGCATCCCTTACTCATTCACCGAAACATAACAGCACCCGTTATGTAATTTCACGATAGTCATTTGTTAGGGGGTGGTTACTGCCGCCAGACGGGCTGCCCAAATGACTGCGAAATGCTATCCAGACCAGGGCCAAATTTGAAAAGTTCATTTAAAAGTTGACCCTGCTGGGAATCGAACCCAGGAACCCTAGAATAGGGCGCTAAGACAAGCACCCTAGCTACTTATTCAACGGGTTCGTCAATAAAACTTGCATAGTTTTAAAGAAAATTCAAAAAAGAATTTTATTATTAGAATTTTTCTAACATTTTTTTATGTGAAACATCATTTGCGGTACATTATAAAAAATAACAACAAACGATACTATCTACCGAAGTGATTTTAGTTTTCTTCATAATTGGTCTATAAAAATAAAACGTTTTAAGTCTCTCCTGGAAAATTCATTGAAATGGGGTTAGCTCACTTGCCAGTTAAAGTAACGCGTTGTCTTCTGTGAGGGTGTGGTTATTGTCACCAAACTGGCTGCCCAATTCTATGACGGCGAAACATAATGTGTTCTGCTACAACTAAACTATTTTTGTTTTGTTAAAATAAAGTCCAAATAATTTTGTGGAATCCAAAAAATTCCCTATCCCCTCCCAATCCCTTATCTCAGCAGCGCACTCGCAACAGCTTTGGCGTTGCTTGTGTTATAGGCAACGGTAGCCACCTATCATCAAGTGGACCGTCAGCCTGTCTGCCGAACTTAACATATAAAAATAAAATAAAAACATGTAAATAAACTTCGTATTAAAAAAATTCAATTAATTATGACAATTATTATTCTAAGTACTTGCATTTTTACTCACGGTAATTTAGTTAGCTCTTTTCTGTAAACATTTGTATCGTTGAGCTTGGGCTTTTTAAAACTAAACCGGACTTGGACTAAATGACTAAACTTTTGACTCATATTTGCCATTATTATCCCTCTTGAACTTCAAGCGTTTTTTTTTTAAATTTCGAATTACTAACATTATAAAAATTAACAATGAAAGAGTGTGGGATGGTATTAAATAGAGAATAATTATATTTTCAGCACGTTGAACATGTGCATCAATTTCGACAAGAAATTGGATGAAGTGTTTGAGGCGCAAAGCGGAATCAATACACTAAGAATGGCCAATTTGGGGAAGCGTTTCTGCAATTTATTGAAAAGCGAAAACCATCGAGCCATGGAAAGGTATTGTTCTACACAATTTCAAAGTTTACTCAAAAATAGACGGAATGCTCCGGAGGGAAAACAATAGTGAAAAACTTAAAACTAGTGAACCGCTGGTAGTGGAGCAAGGCCCAAGCTATCGGTGTCTTGACAATTCGTGCCGTGTCAAGAAGTATTGCCTTCTGTATCCGTCCCTCGATCCAGTCATCTGGTGAGAGCCTCTCGAGATGTTGGTCGAGGTTCTTCGCTATAAGAACGTTCGCCGATATGACTATCGGGACTATGATTGTCGAATCGACATCCCACATGGCGGTCACCTCGTTAGCCAAACTCTTATTTACTTGCTGAGTTTGTCTTTCTCGACATAACATAACATAAAGCGTCGCGGTCTTCGCGTGACTCCTAGTCATGTGGCAGCGATGATTTATAGTCGATGTCAGACTTATTAGCGACAATTTAACGTATATCTATTTTAAGCATTCGCAAATGCTTATGCGAATATCTGCCGCCGATATTAGCGAACACGAATGGGAATGCGAGTATTAGTTTTAAATTTGGCGCCATTTATCTATGTCTTTATTTTGACACCTGACTCTAAGTCTACGGGTACGAAACGGGCGACGGCGGAGCGGCGGCGCGACGGCGATGTAATCAAATGCTAAAAACATTAAGCGCTGTGTACGAAACGGGCGACGGCGGAGCGGCGCGATCGAGCGATGCACGGGCGGCGGGCGGCGCGGAGCGACGGGAACAAACTAGTTTGGTTTCGCCGCTCGCGCGGGTACATATTGTTGCATTTTTATCACAGTAATTTCGTACACACGCAAGACACCGCTATCTCTTCGCCCCGCGCCGCACCGCCCCGCCCCGCCGTCGCTCCGGCCGTCGCAAGTTTCGTACCCGCACATTAGTACACCAAACGAAAACGTGTTCTTCTCCTAAGAGAAAGATATATATAAAAATATAATATATAATATATAAATTTTTATATATTCTTTAATATATAAAAAAGAATCCCTATTACCCTTGGTCACGGCATCACACATGAACGGGTAGACCGATTTTAATTCGGTTTCGACTAATGGAAAGAGGGATAAACGGGGAATGTTCATATATATAAAAATTGGCCCGGGCGAAGCCAGGGGCGGAACGCTAGTTTCTAATAAAAAGTTGATTATTTATAAAACCAATCCAATACCAAATATTGAAGTCTTATTACAATTAATATAAATCAAATTGTAAAATTAATAAAATTATAATTGCAAGACTATGTTAATTATTTTTATTACAAGGATAAAGGTTTTCTAATAAAAATTATAAGATTTTAATACCTACTTCTTTGTTCCATTTGCCTAAGTTGATATTCCCAAAATATTCGCATTGATTTTGCAAATGCGAATATTGGTTACATCTCTACCTGGCGTATGCCGTGATCAAAAAAGCCGTTCCCCCAGGCGAGATCTTTCCATTACACGGCGGCTAGGTTGATCCATTGCGATTACCCCCTAATGTGGGTAATTACTATTATGTACTCAGCATTTATGTCTACAAATTTATTAAAGAAAAAATTAAATTAAATAGCATCCAAATTGCACTGAGAATTAACGAAATAAAACGAAATTATGTTATTTGATGCATTTCATTTTTTTGCGACATAGAAGAATCGCTCAGCTGCTAAAGTGAGAATGGAGATTGGAATAGACGAGTCTGGAATGATGCTCAATTAAAAAGGCCCGTGTCCAGCGGAGACCTTTGTGCCTTGTGATCTTTGATGACGATGATTTGGGATTGTTTACAGTGTAATACTACAAAACAACAATTTAAGGCTAATAGACTGATAGTATTGTGCAGTATAGGATAGGTTGAATTTTGAATTCCAGATGGAGAGAGGCATTCAACGGTCTCCGAAGAGAATTTAAAACCAAATCTCGAGACTTGGTGGCGGGAGGTGAGCGTAAGAGGCGTTTATTCACGACATTACTGCGAGGCGAAATTGAAAATATGTGAGTACGTTCTACATATTCCAAAATAGTGAATATCAATTAATTTAACTAGCTAAAGCTGAGTTCCTAAATGAGTTTAAGGCGACGCCAGCCCCTAATGATAAAAAAATCCTAATGATAAATTTGTAACCGTTTTCCTTTTAAATTATCATAATAATTATAATTTAAAAGATACTCAAATCATGTGCAGGATATATGAAAGGGGATTATCATACATATTTTTTAAATTATATATAATAAAAAATTACTAAGTTGCCGTCTAATATCTATGTTGTAACCGTGCGATTTGCTTAATAATCAATATTTTAAACAGCTAATTCTTAAGATCCACTATCTGAAGGCTCATCAAAAGAAAAATTTGATTTATACTTTATTTAATTTTTAAATAGATATTTCCGAGATTTGCAAGTAGCGACTCCCCCTCAGCAGTCCCGTCAATTCAGTACAGGACGAGTTTTGCGGCTGGAGTCGCCTTAATATATAAACTAATTGGCTGATGCGCGCGAATTCGTCCGCGTATCTTTATAAATACTATGTTACTCGCTGATAATGTAGCTTTCTATAGGTGAAAGAATTTTTTAAATCAGTCCAGTAGTTTTTGAGTTTATTCATTACAAACATGCATTTGTATGGAGGGGGGAGATGGGGGAGGCCGAGTAGGCAAAAAAAAACAATCAATTCTCACTTATTTCATTTAGAAAACTCCCCATTCGTGGTTGGAACTCAGCCGCAACACCCATAGTTAGATCTAATCTTCACATTTTTTTGTCGAGTTTTGGGAATATGGTAGGAATGTAGCTGCAGGGGGTCCACCGGAACCAGCTAAATTTCGAAAGTGGTCTATGAGAAAAAAGAATATTATAAAGAGAAAAGATTTGTAAATATGTTGTATGTTTGTATATTACTGTATACAAACATACAACATATTACAATGTTGTATGTTTAATATTTATCACTGTAAAAAAACATCACCTATAATTTGATTTTTCCTCTTATTTAATTCACGACCCGTTGGATTAGTGGTTAGGGTGCTTGCCTAACGCTCTGTCCTAGGGTTCCCGGGTTCGATTCCCGGCTGGGTCAACTTTCAGATTTGGCTCTGGTCTGGATTTGGAAAGAAGTGGCAGGGCACACTGCGTTTTCGCAGTCATTTGGGCAGCCCGTCTGGCGGTAGTAAACACCCCCTTACAGAAGACCACCGTGAAATAACAGCACGTGTGCTGTTGTGTTTCGGTGAGTGAGTAAGGGATGCCAGAGCCCATTTCCCTATCCACTCCTAATCCCTTATCCTTAATCCTACTGCAGTCGGCAGCGCACTTGCAGCAGCTTTGGCGTAGCTTGGTGTTATAGGCGACGGTAGCCACCTACCATCAAGTGGACCGTCAGCCTTTCTGCTGACCTTAACAAAAAAAAGTAATGAATAATTTGTTTCAGCTCAATTAACTTTACTGTGTAAGTGTGAATAAATACTATAACTATAATAATATTTATTTCAGATAAATGCATTCAGCAGCACCACAACATCCGACCGTTTCATTCAAGTAGAAAATTTTATACAATTTAATTATAAATTTACTTAAAATTTACTTATTACGACTGTATTATAGTAGGAATTAATAATAACTCACGAGACAGAGTTTCTTTCCTAATGTGTATATGTAAATTCGTATAAATATAAAAAAATATATAAAGCAAAATATTAGATAGATATTGTATAAATTAAACTTCTTTTTTGGAAATTTGTTATTTAATTAATATTATTTAATTTTGTATTTTTCTCTTCGAGTCCGGGTATATCCAGTCTTCTTCGAAATTTTAGAAAAATTCTAGAAGAGAAAGAGAATCTTTACTCATTACTTTAATGTCTTTTGCAAAAACCTTATATTTTTCTATAATTTCTGTTTTAGTGTTTGTAATTTTTTCAGGAATAAATTTTCACATTTATGCGGATTTACTGTAAACCAATAGTTGGAAATTCTGATAGTAATTTGGAATAATTTGACAAAAATGTCAATTTTATATTAAAAGTTTATGATATTTTTTTTGTTAAGCTTTCTTTATTATCTTCTATGTAACTTTGCCTGTACATATTGTAAGAAAAATAGAGTAGATCCCTCCAATCTGATTTTAAATTGTTATTGATAATTTTATTTATGATTTCTGTAAGGGCGTCAGCGACGATAATACTTGCACCGCGTGGTATTTATAAAACGTTTTAAGTAACTCTCTTAGAGTGTTTTAAATTTTTTGTGGAGATGCTCTGATTTGTAAATGCGAAGATCTCTTCCACTATTGAAGGATATATCGCATTCATTGCGCAAGTAAAGAGAGGATGCTGCGATATCCCCTGTACCCGACACTACTATACTTGTCTTAAATTATCTTTGAAACATAAGATTATATAAAAACGAAATACAGAATTGTAGAAATTTAAAAATAAAAATATCATAAATATGAAGTCATAAAGTGTCGCTTTTTGATGTTGATGTCGATTTATCTTGAATTTTTTGTTTTAATTATAATTTAAAAATTATCAATAATTTATCTGAATTCTTTTTAAAATTTTATTTCAGTGTAAGGTTACACAGACAACTTCATTTAAAATGAATATTAAGTAAAAATAATTAGTTTTAAAATTATAATAATAAGTTATAAAATAAATAATAAATTTAACACTAGTAAATAAGTTTATAAGCGGGTCCCGGGATTAACCAGTAAAACACATTTTTTTTACAAAATTCGACTTTATCGACATAGTCATATTCCATAACGATACAACATACATTGTAACGTTTGCCTTTTTTTATTAAAAAAAATATTCTTTGGCCTCAAATTAAGATGCAGCTATAACCTTATCATCGGAACCAAATCTCTTTCTCTGAAGCATCTTTTCGAGATTTGCGATCAGGCAGAAGTCAGATGGGGCCAGGCCAGAATATTTTCCCATCAACTCGTGGATCGAGTTTTTGTCTTGATGAAACAACGGTTTTTTTTTTCTTTGTCATATGAGGCATTTTCTTATCGATTGCGTCATCGAATCCACCCAATATGAACAAAATCGTCTTTGGACACTTTGGGTCGGCGCATACTGGCTCAGAGTCGAAGCGTCAATTTAAAAATAATAACAGGGATATGAAACCCTATTTCCACAATTTAAGGCACATATTTCTATTATAAAAAATGCGCCTTTTTTTCGTAATTTCATCACGATAGAAATATGTACAATTGTACACTAAATTGTGGAGATAGAATTTAATATGCCATGTACTATTTTTAGATTGACGCTTCGATGCGCTTCGACTCTCAGCCAGGATGCGTTGACCCTTTGGCCTCCGTCTTCCCCACCATTCGGTACTTGTCAGTCCCGGGACTTAATCACATACTTAATATATAGTACAAAATATGTAAAAAATGTGATTTATGCTTACCTACTTATAATTACATAAATAATTTTTCCTCTTTAAATATGTACTGTGTTTAATTTGAACTTTTGCTGATGCGCAGAAACTGCGGCTGAAATAATCTCAAAAAATGTATGTTATTTTTATTTAATTCTCAATAAATAAATAAAAAAACTTTAACCTATAGGTATAATTTTGATTTGAAATAGATGATAATCAAAATGTTATCGGAAGTAGTTATTTGGACAAACTATAACATTTTTGGAGATATCGCGCGAAAATATGGATTCGCCGAGAGAAAATGGAAAAGTTTCTTTGCATTTTATATTACTTTTTATATACATATATATGTATAGACTTCTTATAGGAAAACCTATTAGAAGACCATGATATTAAAATAACATGGTAAAACACTCAATATTGTGCGGATAGGTAACATCGTACGGGAACCCTCTTCACGCGAGGTCAACTCGCACTTGTCCCTTTTTTTTTTCACTATCATAAGTAGGTATGTCCTGTCAAAGCATGTTTGGTAAGATAGTTATATTGGGTAAATCTTGGGAACGAAACAAAAGGGGCCTTGCTGATGCGACTTTTCCCACGTCTATATTAGACCACGCTACGCCACTGACTTTACATAGAAACAAATACATGCAGTTTATTTACTCTGAGAGAGCATAGTACATATAAATAAAGATTTGATTGTTCTACGTCGAAGGCTCTTGAATTAACGTTAAACTACTGAAAAACTGACAAGCTACAACCATTAAGTTTTCAGCGCGAGCTTTGAGAGTAACAGAAGCCACTCCATGCGATTTAAAAGCAGCATTTTAAAATTTAATTCAAAAAATAATTTTAAACTGCAATACGCCTTGATGTCCAACAAATCCTTGGGAGTTTCATCTTCATTAATTTTATAATTAATTACATATTTTTTATTATGAAAAAAATGCAACTTACATTTGTAAATATTATTTATTTATTATTATAATTAACATATATACAGTTGGCTTATTAAAACATAATTAACAGTTTCTTAAATCTAAACAGCTGATCGCCTACTCTATATACAGTGAAATAAGTACGAATTTTGCAAGAATGCCTCATACTTTACGCTCGTAACAGCGCAACTATAATGTATTATTTACACAATTAAATTTCTACAACGGACTACAAAAAACGGCCCACATACAAAGATTTTCAACTGTATAGATCGGGCAAGACGAAAGAATCCGAAATGTGATAATTAGAACCACGTGGTACAAAATTGCTCAGGCCATCACCTACAAGGCTATTTAGCTACGCCATGGCCATCCTGATTACGGCGATCAGGATCAATATTTTTGTAGGAAATTTTTTCCAATGCCCTCTCTATATATTTAATCTTTTTGCTCATATATTTTTAAAATGTATATTGTGCCAATATAATCTGGAATAGGGTAGGTACGTATGTATATACGTGAAATCCGAAACTTATCGTGAATTTCATTTTTAGATGATTCAAGATAATTTTAATCTATACCTACATATAATAAAATCGTAAACGAGCCATGTCTGTATATTGAATATTAAAAAAAAATTTTGCACGTTATACTATGTTATTACAAAGTTCAAAAAATAGTTTGTACGTTTATGCACTCTAATCTCTGAAATGGCTTAACCGATTTGAATGCAATTTTCACTGATGTATTGTAGCAAGCTTCCCGTAACATTTAGTGTTTGTTTCATTCCAATCGGTTTACAAACAAAAAAGTTACGCGCTATACCGAATACCACGCGCACGAAGTTGCCGGCTCAGCTAGTTCTTAACAAAATACAGAAATATTTAATACATATTTAAAAGCGCATTAGACGGAGTAAAATTCAAATTTAATTGTAGCGACACAAATTCACTTGAGACAATGTCAAATGGCATAACTTGACGAAATAAATGACGTCACTTGACACAATATTAGTGCGTTTGGTTTGTGTTACTTTGGTGTGTTTTAATCATATATTTAATACTCCTATATTGCTAGTAGGGTGCACCGAACTGATGCCGACCGAACAGGGCAGACATATATATGTCTGTCTCCCTCATGAAGACTTCGAACATTGTACGCATGTCCGAGAACTACATTATAAGCATCTTATTGGCTGGGCTTCTTCCACTACTCCCAGTACTGTAGCAACGCATGCGCATAACTCATAGAAATATAACTAAAGCATAGAACCCAGACTAAAATAAAAACCAATATTTATAGTGTGTCGCTTCGTACACCTTTGCATTAAGGCCATAAGTTAAAGAGAGACAAATATACTTTCACTAGATGTTCGTCTGGCTGTTCTGTACCAGGGTGACCTATACAAATTATCTATATATACAAATGTAGGTAAGACGATATCGTCGGCACAACACGAACATAACCTAACCTGCTTTTATCTTTTTCTTAAAATATTACGTAAATTCAAGAAACATAATTTATTAGTGGTCCTTATTATACAAACAAGCTCTCAGTATATTTACTGCATGACTTTGATAATGCAAACAAACAAAATCACTTACCGATGGTAACTTATAAACATATCCTCATTTTGTTTTCTGGATGCATTAGATTTACATCCTGGCACTGAACAAGACATTATCATAATCACAGAATTCACGGATATCTAATATAATAGTGTTATAATTGATTTGATGCTAGATTTATTGTATTTTGATACAGAAACCAAAAAATAAACAAAAACGTTGTCACTCATGTCACAGAACATATGTACAAAGCAAAAATAAAGATAAGTTGACACTTTATGCAAATCATTTGTTAACGGTTAGCTAGCCTCTTTAAATGGGTATCATAAAACGGGACGAAGTACGTAAAGGGACCAATTTTGGTGTTTGACCTCGATACGCCGATCAAAAATAAGAACAAAGTTTGTATGTTTTTCTCTTTTTGACTGATGGTCACAATGCAAAAGCGTAAGGAGCAACACACTATAAATATTGATTTTTATTTTAGTCAGGGTTCTATGCTTTAGTTATATTTCTATGGCATAACTTGTCAAGTATCAACGAGTGAGAGAAAATATGTAGTTCCGTCTCGGCAACGCTGCAACTTACAGGGACTAGCAATATAGGAGTATTAAATATATGGTTTTAATTCTCTGATTTTGAATTTAACTTTGATTCTTCGAATGGCTAATAAGTAAACAACTAATGTATAATTAATTTTTACACGCACAATGCCCAAAAATCACACGTACAAAATATGAATAAACCCACAAAATATTAAAAACTCTTCAATATATTCATAAAATAATAGGTTCCAATTAAAAAAAAAACACAATTTCCAAGTGTATTAAACAAAACAAATAATATACTTAATGCAATAATAAAAAAAAATACTTGAGAATTTCCTGATTAATTTATTTCTGATATCACTGATTTCATGATAAATCCCTGTCTAAGTCCAATATCCCTTTTCGATCTAATTTACACTCGAAAAGGTTAGAGATCGCACTCTTCTTTTAATACTCTTAGCTATGAATCCTCCTTTGTTGTCGCCACTTGAAGGAACACTTGCTGTTGTGGCTGATGTTGGCCCTGTGACGTC
Organism: Bembecia ichneumoniformis; assembly: GCA_910589475.2. Taxonomy (NCBI): domain Eukaryota; kingdom Metazoa; phylum Arthropoda; class Insecta; order Lepidoptera; family Sesiidae; genus Bembecia; species Bembecia ichneumoniformis. Next base: position 5,798,973 of record OU342543.1, read on the forward strand.
ACCTTTAACCACAAAGCAAGTTTGGAGACAAAATTCAAATATTTTTTATGATGTTTATTGTTAGCGAGTATTGTTAGATTTATTGAGATATGTTTATGTTAGAGAGATATGTTTATTTTAGAGAGATGTTTATTGTTTATTAGACGAGCCCGTTGGATGAGTGGTTAGGGTGCTTGCCTTAACGCTCTGTTCTAGGGTTCTCGGGTTCAATTCCCGGCAGGGTCAACTTTGAAAAATCAACTTTTCAAATTTGGCTCTGGTCTGGATTTGGAAAGTAGTGGCAGGGCACACTGCGTTTTCGCAGTCATTTGGGCAGCCCGTCTGGCGGCAGTAACCACCCCCTTACAGAAGACCACCGTGAAATAACAGCACGTGTGCTGTTGTGTTTCGGTGAGCCCATTTCCCTATCCACTCCTAATCCCTTATCCTATTGCAGGCGGCAGCGCACTTGCAGCAGCTTTGGCGTTGCTTGTGTTATAGGCGACGGTAGCCACCTACCATCAAGTGGACTGTCAGCCTGTCTGCCGACCTTAACATAAAAAAATACAGTTTGTTAGAGAGATATAGTTATTGACGGAAACTATGCATGTCTGCTAAGAATTTTAATCATCTGAAGCTTCGTCACGAGTTTTCCTTCATTGTTAGAGAAAGTATAAACCACTACGCTACGCTATCGCTGTACATCCAATTGTCGTCTCACAATAAAATATGGCTGCAATTATCTTATGTACGATACTGATTCCCTAAAGCACAATGCCTAGTAGTGGCAAGGCACATTCGCAGTCATTTAAGCGGCCAGTCTGGCGGCAGTAACCACCCCCATACAAAACACCACCGTGAAATGACAGCATGTTTGCTGTTGTGTTTCGGTGAGTGAGTAAAAGGGATGCCAGAGCCCACTGCCCTATCCCCCTCTAATCCCTTATTCTTAATCCAACCACAGTCTAACCATATCTACTTACGTCATACAGTCGGGCAACGCTCAATGTTCGAGAATGCTCTGATTGTATCACGTAAGTACTAGACCTATGCTCGGCAGCGCACCTGCAGCACTTGTGACGTTGCTTGTGTTAACACAAGTGTACCGTCAGCCTGTATGATGAGCTTTACATTAAAAAAAATATAAATATGGGGTGTGGCTGTGTAGTGGACACGGCCGGGTGTTTTACGTGAATACGTGTACTTAAATGTTTTATATACGCAATCGATAGATCTCGACGAGAGCTGACGATTAAAATTCAAACGAACGTTCTAGCTTCTCTTGAGTCAAAATTTATACTAAACGGACCTTATGTGACCCAGCGAAACGACCTCAAAATGGCGGTACTTTCCCCTCCATTGCAAGCGATGCGTCACAGTCCTCATTCAACGTAACGAAGTCTTTGATCCTTTAACTATCGAACGGTGTAATTAAATTTTGGATGCAAATGTATGTATATGTAGCTACAGCATCAAACTGTATCCCCCGATTTTGTTATCATCAGTTTTCTAAATTGCCTCCCAAAATTTAAGGAAGTATTCACGTAAAAAAAAAAAGAAAAAAACACCTAAACACATCAATTGGATGACTCCGAAAGTAAGCAAACTTGTTTTATGAGATAATCATATAACGGACAAGGGGCGAAACTCTGCACACCTAGACCAGAGCCGTCTTTGAAAAGTTCATTTTCACAGTTGGCTCTGCCGGGAATCGAACCCGGGACCCCTGACTCAGAACCAATTGAGTAAATGGATGAGTTAGGAACTGGAAGGAAGACTATTTAGGGTGAGGCTATTAGAATATGTTTAGGAAGTGGAGAAAACGGTTCTAACTAAAAGCGAATTTATTATTTAAAAAAAATAAACAATTAGTTACCTGTATGATTTGGGGCTGAGGCGATTGCTGTGGCTGAGTTTGCAGTATGATTGGTTGGTTCGGGTTACTTTGTATTTGCAATCTAATCATATTCAGTTGCGCCTGAGACAGTTGTATCTGAAGATATATTTCAAAGACATGTAAGCGCTTGAAACTTGAAAAAAAATATATTGAGGTTTTTATTTCTTTTATTAAGTCTGCAATAACACTATTAATATGTTAAAGTTTGGAGTCAATCATCTTTTTAACCTCAAAAGTAATAGTTTATGTAAAGCAAGGCCATCGAAACAACGCAAAGAATGTAAACAAACTTTCAGGAGTTCATAACATTTCTTAAAACAATTAGTTAACAGGTATTATTAATAGTAGCGCAATCATTAATAAAAAAGAATCGTAAAAATACTTAAAAGACGACCAAGTGTTGTCAAGATCGCATCCCTGTACCATGAAACAGATAAACCGGCCGCTTCAGACATTTTGACGTGCGAGGGAAAAAGACAGAGACACTTAATCACTCAATGTTGTAAAACTCAGTATGGGTCGAGTTTGTTTACATTGTTTTCTCCATAGCTTGATTTTTTAGTTCAGCCATCTTTTTGCTTAAGAGGATACTGCACAAAATTCTAGAAATTTACTCATTTTTAAGTGACTAGTACTATGCGCTGAATTAGTTAAATACATTAAAGTAACTTTTGTAGGTTAGCCTGATCCTTGCACAAGGTCACCGCCTTGTTGAAATTTGAAACAAATACATTTAAAATTAATAAAATATACATAAACGGAACGACTTCTAAAAATTTATTTCTTCGAATACTTCTTAAATTTTACGCATGAAGCACTAATTCTCACATGAAAATGTTTGTATTGATATTCCGCAGATCCCCCCCTTCTTAATATTCATTATAAAATTATAAATATGAAAATATTAAGAATTTTCAATATTTAACCCAAACGCCTGATGGTTTTCCAAACAAAAAACATTGCTCTAATAAAATCACTAGGCGCACTTATTTGTCGTATGACATGACGTCATGAGGTCAATGTCAAGTCAGCTGTGTTATAAATTTTGTATTTACATTTTACACATGTTTAAGTGTTTTTTGGAAGTGAAGGATGGGTAACTAGAAAAAGAATCATTATCTAAGTGACTAAATAAAAAAAATATCCGAATGCTGCTATAATGTGGTAAGTAGACTTCTATTTGGAAGTATTTTTATCGGAGAAGGCAATTGTCTGTTTTTTTTTTCTAATTTGCATATTTAAATATGGCTAAATTAATCATGTCATTGGTTTCACTTTCAGGCAAATAAGAAAATCTGGACATGCAAAATAAAATATTGCAGTTGAGTCGAATTCCGTACAGAGTAGTGCGAACGCAGAACATGTAAATGCAACAGGTAAATACCTACCTATCTATTTAATGTTTCAAACAGAGGTGTATTATTCTACTATTAACAGAGCGATTTCTACTGAGAATAAATCGGATGGCTTAGAGTTTCTAATGATTAACCATGATAATTAGTAAACAAAAAACAACTTTTCTATTAAAATAATAAAAGATTAATAATATTTTTGGAAAATAAAATCGACAAAATGAGGCGTTTAATTATGTGACATTAAACACCAATCAGAGAAGCGCATGGAAGCGTGACGTCACACCTCACGTTGTGGCTGTCATTTTCGTATAAAGTGAACAGGTTATTTCGAGTTTTCAGCAATTATTGTTAAATTAATACAGTTCGTTTTTAGTTTAATCTTGAAAGACAGGTATAATTCGCCATGGAATCAGGATTTAACAAAACAAACAGCAGTATATTGCCCAAAATTGACGCCGTTATGCTTGGACAATTTTTTGCAGTGAACACCGACTATTGTTCATCGGAATTCCGCAATGGTAAAACTTCTATCTAAGTATTATGTGAAGAACAAACAAAGTCTTACTTAATTAGCAGTTACCAGTCAGAGAGTGGCATTTACCTACTGTGGAAGGTAAATGCCTACTCTCAAGATCGCCGGTTTTTCTTGCCCTTGACCAAAACTGGACAGAATTTTCATTTACCCATATACTAGGTACAACTGATATGAACTGAGCCAAACCCTCATTGATGAGCGCCATGGAAAATGATATTTTATATAAAAATTTGAGAACCGGTGGAAACAAAAAATGTGTTCCACCATGTTGTTAAATACACGTCGACACTTGTCGACACAATCTTATAACTTTTGTGACTGGAATGCTTTTACAACCTAAAATTTTTAAAAAATTTAAAGATTTACTTTTTGAAAGTATTCTTACTTTAAAGTTTGTTCTAAATAAAAAAAAGTATTTTCAATATAAAATATGTTGTAATATTGAGCTGAGAAGCCAAGAAAATGTAAAAAAAATTGTTTGTTTATATCTGTATATATTCAACTTCACCTGTTAAATTACAAATTTGTAATTTAACAAATTGTATTGTAAGCGTTGGTAAATTTCAAGCTATTTTACCAAATCACACGATTAATTTCTTTTGCCACTGATATCAGGACAATAAATATACTATAAAAATACAATTAATACGATAGTAAAAACTTAACTTGACAATATTAATAAATGGTGATTACGTTTATTTTCTAATTTGACATTGACTCAAAACCGCTGACTTTGAGGTAAGCGAATACAAAGTTTTACTTATTTTTATTTTTTTATTAAAGATGAGTTTGCTCTTGACCAGCATCTATCCATGTAGGAAGGATGAGGCCGACGATGGAGCGAGCTCACCTATTCACTCGAACCTTGAAAAGATTTGGGTTATATGAGCTCGGAAATACAGACGCCGGCAGGGAGTTCCAATCCTTAGCAGTGCGCATCACAAAAGATGTTTTAAAGCGCTTGGTCCGAATTAGAGGGATTTCGACAAGGTGAGGATGGTAACCAGCCGTACGTCTGTATGTCCGACAGAAGAAAGGGGAAGGCAGTATGATCTCATGCAGCTCTCGAGCACACTCTTCGAAGTACATCTTATAGAATACACAGACAACTTTGCGTCTATGTGCTAGGCTCTGCAGCTTAGTTCTTATTAGTGTATCATCGCCAATGGGCCTCCTAGCTCTGCGATTCACCGAGTTGAGTGCGGCAAGTTGGTATTTTGATGGGCCATCCCAAAGGTGACAGCAATACTCCATGCAAGATCGGACTTGTGCCTTGTATAAAGAGAGGAGCTGTCCAAGTGTGAAGCATCGCTTCACTCTATTTGGGATGCCCAACTTTTTGGCCGCTGTTTGGGCTTTGGACTCGATAGAATTACCGAAGTTGAGATTTGAGCACAACTTCATACCAAGAAGCTCAAGATCATTGGCCACAGGTACGGATGCACATCGGAAAGTTGGAGTCAAGTCGAAAGGGCTCCTTTTTGCAGAGACCAAATACGCTTGCGTTTTGGTGGTGTTAAAATCAGCCAGATTCTTGTCACCCCATTGGCATACAAGATTTAAGGTTCAGTTAATTCGCTCAACCATTGCCCCCCAACGAATCCTGGACAAATATCTCTCTATGACCGTATTGTCATCTGCGTATACAACTACTCTTGGAAGAAGTAAGTCATTAATATGAAGCAGGAAAAGAGTTGCAGAGAGAACAGATCCTTGAGGAATACCGGCATCAATTGCCATGAGGTCCTAGGAGCAGCCATCAATGACTACTCGAATTGACCGTTCATTCAGGAAATCAGAAATCCAGCTACAAAGAGACCGGAGGGGATGCCGTATGTAGGAAGCTTGCCAAGTAAACGTGCATGCCAAACCCTCTCAAAGACCTTCGATATGTCGAGTGACACAGCGAGAGCCTCGCCATGTTTCTCGATGGCTTCACTCCAGTATTGCGTGACATATACAAGAAGACCTCCGGTTTAACGTCCCTGGCGAAATCCATATTGGCGATCACTGAGCAGGTCGTTAACTTCAAGATATGTCAGCAGTTTACTATTCAGTACTCTCTCCATAACCTTACAGAGTACAGAAGTGATGGCGATTGGTCGATAATTACAGGGGTTGGCACGGTTACCCTTTTTAGGCACTGGTTGAACATTGGCAAGCTTCCAAAATGCCGGCACGGTATTCGTCCTGAGAGAGAGATGGTACAAGCGTGTAAGTACAGCAGACAATTCAGGACCACATTCCTTCAGGACCCTTGCAGGTATGCCATCAGGTCCACTAGCTTTGTTCACGTCAAGACTCCGTAGTGCTCTTCGAATCTCTCTGTTGTGAATCTAGATCTCTGGCATTGAAGATTCACAACGAGGTATTGATAGTGGCTGTTGAGAGCTGTAATAACCTTAACTTCATCAATTTGTTATTGTTTATTGTTTGGAACGTATATGAATAATTTGTTTGGCGTTTTTATCGTTGAACTTTTATATTGGGGCACTATACAGTATTTATAATACGAGGAATTCATTATTTATTAAAAAACACAATTGACTGTCATAAACAAACACGGCTGTTTCGCGAGGTGTGACGTCATTCAAGACGCCATGACAGTCTTGGCCTTTTTCGCGGTCAATTTCAAGTTCATTTCTAAAAACTCAAAATACTAATGTAAAGACCTATTTTTCTTAAAATAATATATTTTTGGGGTGAAATAGATGCTAAGCCATAGTTTTAAACTAATTTCCAAATTTTGTCAATTAGGCTATTATCCGGTAACATTGCATATGTTAGTTTGTAATAGGAATATATATTTTTTCAGCAAAATATTTATTTGGTCAGCAACTTTTTTTGGTTGACCTAGTCTAGTACTTGGTCACCAAATAGGTTTCTTAGCTAATCAAACATTTATTGGTTAGGTTAGATTAGGTTTTTTGCTTTTGATAACAGCCGTTTATAACGAAACTGTAAACTGAAACCGCGCAGTAAATTTGTAAAACTGTTCATTGATAGGCCCAAGTACTGAACAGTGCATGTTCGTAGACAATTTCGGAACGGAGAGGTTATAAACTATCAACTTTTAAGCGTTTTATTTTAAATTCAATGTTCCTTTCATAATATTCGTCAGTTATGTTTATTATAAACTAACAGTGTTTACAATTTGCTCTCTGTCGTTTTTAGTGTTTAATTTTATTTCAGGCTACCAATAGCAGAAATTCAAACATCCTCGGATAATCAAGACAGTGGAAAAATTCAATACGTAAATATTTCATACGAAAAAAGACTGGATAGAAAAATGGCAATTAAGGAGCCTGATTATATATTGAAAGCATTCGAAAGATAAGGTCAAAAATAAACGACAATTAACAAATAACGATAATACCACGACAACCAAACATCACAAATTTAATAATAAAAACTTTTTATTATTTTTTGCAGTTTTTCATTTCTTCTTTCATACTTTATTTATTCTTTTCCAGATATGCAGGTAAGTATACATAGGTAAAATTATGTATAAGAAATGAACAAAACACAGTGATCAGCTGAATATTACGTTATATTATAATAATAACTAATTATTATTTACATATATTACATTCTATTATCATTTATTACATTAATTTTTCCTAAAGAAAAATTAGTAAAAATATGTTTTACTCTGTGTTGAGCCTAATCTGTAAAGTTATTTTTGTGTGCGTTCCGTCACCGCTACTCCAACTCGAAGATTTTCGATCGCGCTGCACGCTCTTAAACTAACAAAACATTTTTAAATTTTGTATTGTTAATAAAATATTATCAGACTTTTTTCAATGCAGTTGCTGCAAATGAACAACTATGGAAATTAGCATTTCAATGCACTGATAATACTAACTACATCTAGTCTAGTATTGTTGAACTTAATTTTAAGCTATATTGAGATTAGATAGGCGAATGGACTCAAAAATGAGCTTAATTTCCATCACAGTTACTTATAATTTTAGTAACGACAGGGCACACTGATTTCTGCAGTAATCATCCTCTTACAGAAGATCACCTAGAAATAACAGCACGCGTGCTTATGCGTTTCGGTGACCAGGCATGCCAGAGTTCATTCCCATATACATTCGTTATTCGTTTACCCTATCAAAGTATAAAGTGCGCGTAGCTTGGCGTTGCTCGTATGTACAGGCGCCAGAAGCGTCCTATCATCAAGCACTGAATCACTCACCGGCATATGCTGCACCTCTCCTGAGGGGCTAACTATCTGGTGCACGAGGGTTAGCGGTTGCTGTTGGACGCCGGTAGACGCTGTGGCCGTCGGCGTTGTCGCTGCATTTGCTGTCTGCACATATTAACAACCGCACATCAGTCATAATTGGTAGAGTGAGTCAAGGCCGATTAAGTTAAAGCAATCTTTCACGGTGTATCTCTCTTGTGCTGTCGCTTTTGAAGATTACGAATGGACACCAGTTGGAATCGATCGATTATTAATCGGGTTCAATCAACTCCAAACAAATATCATGTAATTTCATCATTATCATCTCAGCCGTAGGACGTTCATTGGTGGGCAAAGGCCTCTCCCCAAATTTTCCAAAAGGACCGGGTCAGAAACAACCCGGATCCACTGTCGACGCGCGGCTCTTGTCAGGTCGTCTGTCCACCTTGTGGGCGGGACATCCTACGCCGCGCTTGTCAGTCCGTGGCTTCCACTCGAGAACCTTCCGGCCCCAGCGGTCGTCGGTTCTCCGTACGCGCTCGTGTACACGATGACGCTCCCGCGCCGACACCGCACCGCCGCCGCACTTCCGCGCTATGTACACGAGACGCGTAAAGCCCGCCACCGCGCCGCCCGCCGCGGCCCCCACCATCCAGATGCTATTTTGTTATTTATTTCATTACCGGTCGCCTATAGTGATATTTTACTAACGACCGTATAGTGATGATACCAAGCGGCGGCGGCGCGGCAGCTCGGCGCGGTGGTGGGCTTTACGCGTCTCGTGTACATAGAGCGGAGGTGCGGCGGCGGTGCGGTGTCGGCGCGGGGGCGGCATCGTTTACACGAGCAGTACTATGTGTCCCGCTCTATGCCACTTCAAACTTACTAATCCGCCGGGTTATCTGTAACTTTCGTTCGTCTACAGATCTCGCAGTGTACCCCGAGCATAGCCCTCTCCACAACTCGTTGTGCTTTCTTATGAAGCCCATAGTTAGAGACTACGTTTCAGCGTCATGTCATCACTGTAAACACACATTCATTTATTTTAAGACACTGAGAAATTTTGGACGAGAAGATGTCTGCTGCCCATCCGAGCTGGATTCGACGACTGACCTTCTCGAAGTTGGCTTTACCTAATTGGACTGTTTATCCCAAGTATAACTCGTCAACAACTCGAGAGTTAAATTTCCAACTGTTATTGGGATGGCATGTAATTTAATACTACTTAAATCATAGATCGATTTTTTATCGTAATAGTTACATTGAATCAATAATTTTCATGATTGCAAAATCTAATGACTAAGCAACAATATGGGATGACTTATTTAATGACCGCTTCTGATTAATAAATTTTATAAAATTTCCAACAAGTACTTGCGAGATAATGGCTGTTAAGATATCTTCTAATAAATAAAAATGGATCTTCGAAATGTATGTACGCCCATAACTTTCGAACGGGTAGACCGATTTTAATTCGGTTTTAACTAATGGAAAGAGGGATAAACGGGGAATATTCATATATATAAAAATTGCACCACGGGCGAAGTCGGGGGCCCGCCGCTAGTTTTGAATAAAAAAACGCGCAAATTTTGCAACTTATAATACAAATAAAGATTAAATTAAGCATGAGTCTTTCTTCGAAGTAATGATTCTTCGATGCAATAAGAAAACGAAGCACGAAATGTATACACACGCAACAACGTAATGTTCAAATTTCCGTGAAAAACGAGATTATCAATGGTCCAAAAATGTTAGGGCACTTTTCATTTGTTGTTATGGCAACAATATTGTAAGACCATAATTTTTGGTGTTATTAGAGATTACTATCCGTAGACTTTGGTATACTTTGACCAGAACCGTTGTACCACGCCTTAGGTATGTACGCGGCGAGGCGGGGAGTGCAGATCAGGTCGCTTCGCTATCTGTCCGCGTCTATGTTTGCCTATATCAGACGCACAAAATATAAAATATTCAGAGATCATGTGATATCTTGTGAGGTCCAGTCGTTTCGGAGATTAGTCGGAACAATCAGATAGACGAAAAAAATTTAAATTTGTTTTTTGTTATAGGGCCGTACATACGGTTGATACACATTTAATAAAAATAAGTTATTTTGACATGACTAACAGACACTTCAATTTTATTTATTTGTATAAATAAAAATCTCTCTCACCTGCACGACCTGAGCACATGGTTGTAAGACGACCTGCTGCTGAGCAGAATTCTGTAGAGCTGCCTGGTGCTGCTGGGCCAGCTGTAGGTAGTACTGTTATCACAATTTCTCCAGGTCATCAACAGAACGTGCATCTGTTGTCCAGTTCAATATTTCAAAGTGGGAATCGTATGGCATCTTTTCTCATTTCTTTCTACCTCTCATTAGTAAACCACAGAAAAACTTTTTTACTGCCCTGTCCCTTCCTAATCCTTTATCCTTAATTCTACTATGGTCGGCATCGCACTTGAGCACCTGTGGTGTTGCTTGTGTTATAGGCGACGGTAGCCACCTATCATCATGTGGACCGGTGGCCACCAACCATCATGTAGCCACCTACCATCATGCGACGATTACCACCTACCATCATACCTCGTTACGAGGTACGCGAACGAAGTCGCTAGCAAAAACGTAACAGAAAAACCTAAAAAATGCAAACTCTGATTCTCCAACTAGATTGGACAACTCTATCTCAGGAGTTCTAGCCTTATTTATGTTTTAAATTATTAAAATACCTTCTTTGATAAGTAAAATCGCTTATTTACTAATAAATATATGTAGAGAAAGCTCTATCTCGAATGTTTTATAACATAGTAAGTAAATCAACATCGTAAGATCTGTCCGACAATATTATAACTCTCACGTGAACTTAACCTCTTAACTTGCTCTTAACCTCCTTTCGTCCCGCATCACCCCGCATTCCTAAGGAGTGTTATAACGGTTTCTTGTTTTTTTTTTTCTAGATCACTATAACAGTGTCACTAACAGACATTGCGGAATCAACTAAACTAAATACTCAAAATTATGTGAAATGTTACAAAAGGCGAATGCTCCCGGTGAGCGAGCACGTTAATGTGAGTATTTTTCTGAATAATTCAACCCTCACTAGTTGATTATTATGGAAATAGGTAAATGTTAATAAAATTTTATTTTGCGTATTATTTTCAAAATGTATGTATAATTTTCAAAATTAGCGTCTTCAATGTAATTGCTTTCTCTTTCTTCAAATGAAGAATGTTTACTTTCTTTCTTTTTTATGTGATGCTGTAAAATTGTCTGCAATTCGATTAAATAAAAGGCATCGTCAAGACAAAGACTGTCCGCTTGATGCTAGACAGCTACCCGTGGCACAGCAATGCAAGCGATTGATAGGAGTGACCCTGACAGAATAAGGAACAAGGTGCGTATAGGGGAATGGATTACTGCAACCCTTGCGAGTTACATTCCGCATAAGGGATGCAGTAATCTTACGAGAGTTACATTCTTTTAAGTATATCATGCTCGATGGCCTCAACAGAGTCTCCTTAAGGTTTAAGATGAATATGGACAAGATAATCTATGTCTAATGTCCATGTTGTGCCCATCCCAGTAACAGTTGGAAATTCAATTCTCGAAATTGTTGACGAGTACATCTACTTGGGACAAACAGTCCAATTAGGCAGAGCCAACTTCGAGAAGGAGGTCAATCGTCGAATCCAGCTCGGATGGGCAGCGTTCGGGAAACTCTGAGACATCTTCTCGTCCGAGATTCCTCAGTGTCTTAAAACAAAAGTTTTCAACCAAATCAAAGTTGGTCTCTAACCGCGGGCCTCGTAAGAAAGCTCAACGAGCTGTGGAGAGGTCTATGCTCGGGGTTACATTACGAGATCAAATCAGGAATGAGCAAATTCGTTGACAAACGAAAGTTACCGACATAGTAAGTTTAAGTTAAGCCCGGCGGATTAGTAAGTTTAAGTAGCAGTGAGCGGGACACATAGTACGGAGAGCCGACGGCAGCTGGGACCGGAAGATTCTCGAGTGGAGGCCACGGCCCAGCAAACGCAGCGGAGGACGTCCACTCACAAGGTGGACTGATAAGGTCGACGAAGGATCCAGGCTGCTCCTGATCAGTCCTTTTAGAAAATTAGGGGGAGACCTTTGTCTATAAGCAGTAGATGTCCTACGCCTGAGATGACGAAGTATATCATGTTCGTCTCCTGTAAGTCCGAATGAATTCCATTCCTACCTGATCCGTGGTGGGGCTCGGACGCGGAGGGTCGTCCCGTGGCTTATGCGGTTTCACTTCATGCCTTGGCACTATGTCTATGAGGAAATCAAAGTGATCTGACTTTGATATGGCCATAGCTATATCGTTGCGCTGAAAAGATATCAATTATTTATTAAAACTTTACACAAGTCACTGGAGCAAGTATGGAAACAATCTTGTAACACATCGGGCTACTTTTATTCATCACTGGATTGCCCATGACCACAGAATAAATAATTAGTACTAGCGTACAGAAGTTGCACTCCTTTCACATTCAATGTGAGCGACCTTAGGTTATATCACGGCACACACAGAGTGACAGAGACCTGCCACAAATTCGTAAAAAAGTCCGGGACAAAAGTTAGTATGGCATAAATATGATTCTACAAGACTTGTGAACAATTTTCCATTTGCAATTATTTCAACAAATAATAATAATAAAAAAATCACCTGCAAAGTTCTTCTCTTATTATCTTCTGTATGTGCCCACGCCCTCATGGTCAACTCGCGTATAAATATTTCGGCCGCTTTCGCAAAGAGCACAGGAGCTTCCGCCGAAATCATCTTCACTTCCTCGTCCAATTTCATTATTTTCTTTATACGGGCTAGCGGTAGCACTTGACTTTTGAAGTTCTCCTGGAAAAGGACACAAAATGGCATACTGAAACAGTTATTTATTCGTTAAATAGGTTTCAAAAGAAAAATTTTAAAACGTCAATTACGTCACCTTTACCAGGGTTTCGGAAAAAAAAATAGCCTGAGATGACGACGATCCTGAGAAGAAACTGCAAAAGAATTTCAGGTAACCATTCTTTATGTCACGTTTAAAATGAAATATTAACTATTACATAAGTATGAGCTCAGAATCGTTTAAATTCAGGCTTCATTATCGCTTAAATAATCAACGACCTTAAACCTTTCGAACAGAGTTTGGTTTTGATTACACTTTTAAATTTATTTATACCTAGTTAAAGCTCTGATTATCTCGGGATTCGGGAAGTACATTATAAAATCGTACACATTGACCCATAAAAGAATTAGGACTTAATTTATTGAGTCGCGTTTTATGTAAATCAATATCAATTTAAACCTAGTATATTGAGATTTTGAATATAACATTTTTTATTAAATTGACTAATATTTTTATGCTTATAAATTTAATTTTCATAAATATATTGTCACGTTAACAGTTAAACTCTTTATTTCCTTGATTTTTTCTCAGAGGGAAGACTGCAGACCTAGTACATGGCTCTAATGGTTTGAAAAATGAATATTTAGTATTTATGTCTGCAACGTTACTCCAAAGAGGAATCCCATAAGAATATAAGACATACCTACTGATTATACACATAGCATTTATTTTAAAATAAGCATTTAATAGCATAGTGGCAGCTGGCTGGTAGTTGGTACATTGTACAGAACCTAAAACACGCTATATAATTAAAAATTATGAACTGATCCCCAAACAGTCTATACTTATCTACTGTAAGTTACCGAGGAGTTGGGTATCCCGCAGACTACTTGATACCACCGAAGTAACAGTATCTACACCAAATTTCAAATCAATCAAACCTGTGGAAGTTGGTGATCATCCCTTTGTCAACTAGGAAATGAGCTGATGAACTTCAAACGCCTGAACAGATCTTCATAAATTATAGCTAAGAACCACCTCGATCACGTTTCAACAAAAATAAATCGCTCCAACTTGACTAAGGCATCAGTAAGAATCACACAATACCCTAATGTGAAGTACTTCTATCCACTTTCTATCTAAAAAAATTGGTAACATGTATTGTTACCCAAAATGGATTAAAAAAAGTAATAGTCAAAAAATTAAATTTAGATTTTAATTTTTTGGATTGATGGTTTAGTTTTTCAACGGTCGCTTTTTGCTATTTTTGCTAGGATAGACTTGCTTTCCAAACAACTTCTGATCCTGCTCGAGAAGTCGTTTTGGTGCTAGTTATGCGTCAATATTGTAGAATAGGTATTTTAAGGAAAGTGCTCTGAAAACTCTAACTTTTGCGTTGTGCCTATTTTGTAACGGGCAGATATTTAAAAAAAAGCACTTAGGGCTGTCACAATTAAATATACTTACTGCTGTGACTTTTTTGATGTCCTCCATAACTTTAATCCAAAATAGCTCCAAATTTTGTTGTGTAACATCCACCGATGATAGCTCTTCACTTGCTATCTCCTCTATTACTTCTTCTCCAGCGGCCGAAGTGCCAGCCTGATCTCTGTGGAGTAGACAGTAAGGTTCAAATTGTATACTCTTTGTCTTACAACTGGTTTAACACACATACACACGCACGCACGCACGCACGCACGTACGCACGCATGTCTTATATGTCTCATATTGTCTAGTATATGTCTTATTTTAATCTTCTGTATATAAAAAGAGCCTATAATATTACTGTCTAGCTTTGTTATCTATACTAATATTATATAGCTGAAGAGTTTGTTTGTTTGTTTCAACGCGCTAATCTCAGGAACTACTGGTTCGAATTGAAAAATTCTTTTTGTTTTGAATAGTCCATTTATCGAGGAATATAGGCTATATAACATCACGCTACGATAAATAGTATTATAAATGTATTAGCGGTGTCCAGTACCGCGCGCCCCATGCGCACGCCGCTGCCCGCGCCGTCGCCGTGTGGGCCGCAGCGAAGCAGTATAATTATAATATTCTTCAGCTAGTAAGTTATAATTATAATATTCTTGTTCTCGCGGTCCTCACTGGAGCTCCTGAGACGAGGGGGGCAAATACCATCCATTGGCCCACGATCAGGATGGAAGGAAGATGGGTCAGGTTCTTTTGGGTAAGAACCCATGTGGGGATCGCGGGCAATGAGAGAGCCGACTAAAGATGGGGGCTCAAATTAAAATGCGCAGCTAATTATGACAAATGCACCCTATCGTACATAAAACGCTACACAAGGAGCGAGGCTGTCGTCGAGTGGAGTCAAATCTATATATAAAATGAATCACCATTTCCCTTAGTCACGGCATCACGCGTGAACGGGTAGACCGATTTTAATTCGGTTTTCACTAATGGAAAGAGGGATAAACGGGGAATGTTTTAGTATAATTGTATTTTAGTATAATAAAATTGCACCACGGGCGAACCCGGGGGCGGGTCGCTAGTTTACAATAAAGGTGAGACGGCGGGAGGAATAAAAATGTTCTTTCCCGACGCTGAAGCGGCATACAGACATATTAGGAAAATCAAACTGACACCACAGCTTGTGCAGGTGCTAAGGTTTCTCACAATACCTGCACAGGTTTAAAATAAAATCCAGGCCGGATTGCGTGTGTGCGCCTGGGGTGCTGGAGACGGTGGAACACCTACTGCTCGAGTGCCCCAGGTTTGCACTCGCAAGACTCGGGGTGGAACTTGAAAAAGGTAAAAAATTGGAGAAAACCTTAATAAAAAAACTAATAACAGAGAAAGACAATGGTAAATTTATTGAATTTTGCAAAAAGGTCGTAAAAGGCAAACGCGACAGCCTGAGGCGACCCTGGGAAGACCGGTGTAATAACACTGAAAGATGAGAAGAGACGAGGGTGAGGAAAGAGCCCTCTCACCCAACTAAATAATATATTCACACATAAATACAATAAGGTCTCCAGTAGTATCCCCCCTTGAACCCCCATACAAAAGTTCAAATTATAGGAAATCGTATAATATATGATAATGAAGGTCTATTTTACACTTATCTATACTTACTTAATATTATAAAGCTGAAGAGTTTGATTGTTTGGTTGAATGGGCTAATTTCAGGAACTACTGGTATGAATTGAAAAATCCTTTTTGTGTTGGTTAGTCCATTTATAGACTGATATATCAAAGGATTAGAGCACAGATGTGGTAAGGATATTTTTTTTAAAGAGTCTACAGACAGAGTTCTACCTTTAGTATTGCTAAATTTAGTAGTGCTCAAGCTTGGTAAGCATACCATGTAAACATCACTAAATGGACTAGATAATTTAAAATTTTAAATCTCTGTAATGTTAAATTTACTTTTGTGTACATACCACATAGGTATGTGCTTTAAAGCCATCGATATGGAATATATTTTTACAACTGAATTATTAAGTATATATTCTTTTTTCTGATCATTTCTATAACACCAGCAAAAACTCTGACAATATTAGTAGTGGCAGTCATTTGAGCAGCCTGTCTGGCGGCAGTAACCACCCCCTTACAGAAGACACTGTGAAATAACAGCATGTGTGCTGTTGTGTTTCGGTGAGTGAGTAAAGGACGCTGTAGGCTATTTCCCTATCCCCTCCTAATCCTGATCCTTAATCCTACTGTAGTCGGCAGCGCACTAGCAGCAGCTTTGGCGTTGCTTGTGTTATAGGCGACGGTGGCCACCTACCATCAAGTGGACCATCAGCCTGTATGCCGATCTTAACATAAAAAAAGGGTTGAGACTTAAGATTTTTAAATTACTTATAGAAAAACTAGTTAGTACCGTGAATTCGTCCGCGCTATGTTACTTAAATGTTAACACATTTATTCTTATTTTTTTACATTTTTAGACGATCCCTCTGAAACATTACTTTTTTTCTGTATGAAATAGACCCTATGTCCTTTTCTCTATCCCTCACAACGTGTATGCAAAATTTCATGATGAAGCGCAAAAAATAAACAAAACAAACTCAGTTTCCCATTTTATATTAGTTGGGAAGTTCTATAATATGGAATCCTCAGTGTGCCTTTTTGTAGTATTGGTAAATGATCTTATTATGATAATGAAATTACTTTATTGTCAATAAAGTAATTTACTTTACTTTATTATTTAATAAAACAATATTTACAGGCATTAATAGAAAACCGTTTAGTACCTATAGTTCCTAAAATTAAATGGCAATAGGGTTCCCACAACGCAAGTTTAATTTTAATAGACTGTTCAATAATATTGCTACTGTTTGCACACAGATATAACAAAACAAGTTTTATTTAAAAGATACTAGTATCTGCATTAAAATAATTTGAATAGATTTATGGAACGACAGATAAGTAATTAGGTAATTTTAGCCGTAGAAACGGAACTTACGCCACAAAGAAGCACACCGACATCTTGAATTATTAAATTCTCCGAAACGCGAACTATAAACTTTATTATATATCAATATACTTTTAGTATAATATAATTATTTATTTATTTTTCAAAAGTTAGAATATAAGGTCCCGCGTCGAAAGTTAACACGGTAACCAATAATCACAGTATTATTTGGAGATCTCCAATCACCAATTACTGAAAATGCGCCAGTTCCACGATTCGTCCGCAGATGACCAGTCACAAGCTTGACGTCCTAACTTTAGTGCTGTACCCTCTGATTTTAAACGAAATCGAATCTAAATCGAATAAAATCGTGTAGGATTTCGATTTAGTATTAAAAATTGAACTATTTTCGATTCGAGTTACATAGCAAATTAAAACATCGAAATACATAGTTTTTATTTCTAAGAACTGTAGTAACAGAGCACACTGCGTTTTGCAGTTATAAATTAGGCAAGCCGTCTGAATACGGTAGCCATTGTTGAAGAGGTAAATTTTATTTCTTAAATTGGCTTTGGTAAAATATTGAATAAAGAATGTTTAAAAATTTGAAAATGTATAAGAGATTATTTTGAAATTATTGTGACACAAGATTTTCAGCTGAGAAGTAAAATGTAGAAATATGATAATGAATAGTTTTTTGAGTGGTGAATGTATGTGCGTGTGTATAAATAAATGAAGAAAGAAATATCATAGAATTTTATTTAATGAAGAGTTAAACGGATCCTAGAGACATGAAGAAACGGAAATAGATATGAAAAATTGCCTATAAAAGGTTATGGGCCTTGATCTATAATAGCCGCACCCTTACAGAAGACCGTATGTATCAAATCTTGTAACAATGAATTTAATCACTTTAAAATTCTAATGATTCTTGATGGTGATGCAGATTATACGTGTAGTAAACTAAGTGGTTTTAATGTTCCTCTTTAAAATAATCTTAATTCATTTTTAAAATTCCAGACAAAACAAACAAATTAATCTTAAAGTACACACACATTAATAATACGAATTATAGTACGAGTGCGCTAGACACTAGGTTCGTTCATTATTATGACGATTTTAATATTACGTTTCGAATAACATTGCTCGCAAAGGCCAGTGGCCAGGTACAACACTTCGGCTACAGTGTTGCCAGATCTACAATAATTGTTGTGATAGTGAACCATTTGTGACCATACACGCCCTCGCCTCGTCGACATTAATAAGTACTAATTATTATCTCTGTACGGTAGAAAATAATAGCAGGAGCATATCACTGTTTTTTTTTTAGTGCAAGACACCTTGAAATAATTCATCCATTTTGCGCCTGAGAGTGAACCTAAGGTAAAAATACAGTGGTTCATTTGTGCCAACAAGATTACGTAGTTATTTTCTAAAAAAGATGCCTGTATGTATACCTACCATATTATACATACAAATTGCTTTAACGTCAAGTTTGATGAGGTGTCCTTGATTTTCATCAACTTACTCCGACTCACTTACTCTATGTTATTGTCGAATCTAAGTGATATGCGTGCAGTCGTCCGTGATAAATGTATGCAAAATAATTTAAAATGAGATCAATGAATGATGGTAACTAAAAATAAAATGGTTAGCATATTTATGGATAGAAGATTGATTTCTAATTATTAAAGATTTATCGGAATGAGATGAATATTGAAAATAAAATCCAATCTAATTTTATTCATAATAATTATTATAATTATAATTATTATCATTAATTAATGATAATGGCCATTCTCTTGAAATATGACACTTTCTTGACTTGAATATGGCAGCCCAAGATATGGCAGCCGCAAACCGCAAGACTGCATTGGCAACACTGCGCTGATTGCAGTGTTGATCTCTTAGAACGGTACGAACTAATACAACATCTTGCTCAGAACAATAACTAAAGCTATCATAGAAACCTTACAATTTTTTTTGTTCTTTTTTATTTCTTTTTTAAGCTTTTTTATTCTTTTTTTTATACCGGTCATCTATGTTTATGGTACAAATAAAGAGTTTTAATAATAATATGTATATATAAAACATTCTCTACATTAAAATACAATTTTATTTAGAAAACTATCCAACATTATTTCTTCAACTTTCAATTTCTAATGTCATCATCATGTTTTTTAAAAACATTCGATATATTCAATTTTTCCATAAACAATAAAAAGATAAAAATTCATCTCTTCGAAACATAGAGCCGTATTTAAAATTATATCGACTATTGATGCTATCGATATAATCTATGGATGTTTAACGTTCCCTACTTGTTTGTGTTGTGAGCATGGAAGTAACATGTACTACGTACAACCGGAATGTGCAATGAGTACAAGTGTGTACACAAGTATATACTTTATTGTCATGGCAGAAGATATATATTTAAAACGAAAGGGTAAACGAGCCGAAAGAGAACGCGAGCACGAGGTCAATTTGTCTCTTTCTGTCATTGCCAGTACACATAAATAATACTTCTTAGTATATTGATAACGTTGTCAAAGTTAATATTAAATATTCAATTAATCTAATGTACACTCGGGTGGGAATCATTTTTTATTTATCACACATATGTACACATCGTAGAATCGCCGGCACATCGTAGAATTGGGCATGGGTTATTGGATGGTTTTTGGTAGCACTTTGGTAGGATTTAGAATTCCAAAGTGGCAACATTCCAAGCTGTAAAATACGTAATGGCGGCTGTCTGTCTTTAGTGTCTTGCATTTTGCGTTATTTCAAGATAATCGTGGATTCTACAAACCCTATATCTTGGTAAAAATAAGGCCTGGCCGTTCCTATATTTGAGAGTGTGCATCGGCCAAGCCATATTTTTACCAAGTTAAAGGGTTTGTAGAGTCCAGGATTATCTACACAACTTGGTACCTATTTAAATCTCATTCATTTGTCAGCGAAGTTGGCTCACGGATTTTACATTTTATGTTTTGGATAAGATTTTAATTGTCTATATGAATAATCAAGTTAATCAAGAATTTCCCACGTGATGAAACTTTCGATTAGGTAGTAGAGATGACAATTCTACTTGTTGCCAAACGTGTGGCCATCTTAGCAGAGAGAGATAAAAGCACCTCGTTGTCGCTACCTCACTCGGACCGTTTTTTATAAACAGTGCACATTCCAGTTGTACGTAGTAAATGCTACTTCCATGGTTGTGAGTATTTATCTGTACTGTATATCAATGGTTTATCAACTGCAGAGACATGGTACCTTACCATGCTTAGTTACCATGTCTCTGATCAACTGTTTAAGTGTTCAAGTGTTCGACCATATTGTAGTCTTTGTGTTCGACGGTGTTCAATTCAATGTTCATTATTCTGTGGTTGATTATTTTAGCGTCTGCAAGATGGCAGCCGCTGAAATCCAGATCGTGAATCCTTCAAATTTGGCGAAAATTGAGAGGTATTTTGTTATTTTTTTATCAAAAAACTAAATAATTTACGCCTTTTAAACACACCAAAACTACAACTACTTTGCTAGAATTGTAGAGTTATCGAAATGATGTGGTTACAGCTTTGTTTTTTTGTTTACAGTTTTCTCAATGATCCCAGCTATAAGGAAATTATTGAGAATTCATCTACATTTAATACACGATTATGTGCCGAAAGAAGGATGCGAATGCCCTTTATAGACACCCAAACCGGTAAGATATTGATATTTTATCAATAAGACTTGTTCTTTTCTATCATAAGCGTTATCCAACGAGTGTGACAGAGATGCGTTTTATTTCCTTTGTAGGTGTCGCACAGAGCCATTCAAATTTATTTATGACTAGAAAACAACGTATGCCTGGCCAAAGAGAAGGACAAGTTTATTCATATCCAGCACAAAGGTACTCATTAATTTAACTAGCAATATTATATAAAGTATCATTTGCACTTGAAATTGTATGCAGTTACTGTAGGCGCGCGAGTTCATTCCTGAGGGATGCGGATAGTGTTGTGACCTAATCAATTATGGTAATGCAGACAATATCGATAAAATTAGTCAACAATTGGGCATGTAAAAAAATTTGTAATTTTTTTACCTTGGTCCCTTTAAATTAATAGAAGGCAATAATTTCAATGATTTGTCTAATTTACTTATGTATTTTGACAAGTGTCTCAATATTATACACAGCACTACTTAGATTGCGGATGAATTTGGTGAAATGAGTGAAAGTGGGGAAAGCCACTCCTCTTCGCAGATAAAATACTTAATTTATTTACTTGGCTAGTTTGCCTCTGTGGCAAAGGCCGGCCCCATCTTTAACTACTCCTTTCTGTTTCTTGCTACCCTTGGGTACTTATTCTTCCACCACCTATGTTATTTGAAGTCTGGGCTGATGTACAGTTTACTTCTATTTAAGAATCTATATCTTTTGACAATTCACTTAGTTTCATTACATCTTAGTTCTTCTTACTTTTTTTTATGTTAAGGTCATCAGACAGGCTAACGGTCCACTTGATGGTAGGTAGCTACCGTCGCCTATATTACAAGCAATGCTTAGGTGCTGCAAGTGGGCTGTTGACTACATCAGTGGGATTAAGGATGAGGGATTAGGGAGGGTAAAGGAAATGTGCTCTGGCATCCCGTTTTCACTCACCAAAACACAACCAGCACATATGTTGTTATTTCACGGTAGTCTTCTGTAAAGGGGTGGTTACTGCCGCCAGATGAGCTGCCCAAATGACTGAAACGCAGTGTGTCCTGCCACTACTTATTTCCTTGCTTGACAATGATAAGTCTATATAAATAAAAATCAATTGCCACCATGTATTTTCATATAGATATAACATCTAAATTTCCGACTTTTCCCATGG
Organism: Bembecia ichneumoniformis; assembly: GCA_910589475.2. Classification (NCBI taxonomy): domain Eukaryota; kingdom Metazoa; phylum Arthropoda; class Insecta; order Lepidoptera; family Sesiidae; genus Bembecia; species Bembecia ichneumoniformis. Next base: position 5,821,049 of record OU342543.1, read on the forward strand.
ATATTCCAAAAATTTTCTTTCTAACAAATTTGTTGAAAAAAAATCACCAAAATTCTGTCTGTCATACATGGCAATCGATTTTTATTTAAATATATTGATTAATACAGAAACGATTGTTGGGTCAGGCTATTATTTTATAAAAGTTTGCAACAAAAATATTTGGTTTAAAATCAATTTTTTGAGAAAGAATAAACATTGAATGTTTTTTTGTTGAGATGGCGCAAAACACGACGTCAGTATCTCACCATGTCTTCGACACGCTGGGGATGGAGTGGGGCTCTCGATACAGCTGACAATACTGGGGAAGGAGACAACAGTTCTGGAGTGCCAGGGGACGCTTTAGGAGGGGATGACAGTCGTGACGGTAGTCAAACTGCTGCAAAAGATGATCCTAAGGTATTTCTTTTTATGTTACGGTTGTCATAGAGGGTGACGGACCACTTGATGGTAGGTGATTACCATCATCTATAATACAAGCAACGCCACAGGTGCTGCAAGTTTTCTGCCTGCCATAGTATGATAAGGTTTAGGGAAATGGGCTCTAGCATCCTTTACTCACTCAATGAAACACATGCTTATATTTTGTGGATCACCACAGAGGATCACCTCTGTAAGAGAGTGGTTACTTCTGCCAGATTTGCTGCCAATATACCTGCCCCTACTTAATTAAACTTAATTAAATTAAAGGTAATTTTGTTGTATCTCTAATTAGATATCCATTTTATTTCTTATTATTGCATATTGATAATATGCAGTAATAATAATAATCTGAAAATAATGATAATAATAATCTTTAAAAATTTCAATTAGTCACATAAGTTATTCATATTTTTACGCTTTTCAGTTATATGAGTGATCATGTCTGGCATCCATAAGTCAGAGTTATCAATTTTTAAAAATTTGAATTGTGAAGGAGATAATATGCTGATATAAAGTTTGCTGAAGTTCTAGAAATAATACAAACTAAATCACATTATAAATCTTTAAACATCATTAAAATGTGTCTGAACTGGACTCTATATTCCAGCTGACGAAGGGGAACCACAAATCATACAGACATCACTTAGCTCTTAATGGGAGGAGGACGATTTCAAACTCTACAGTTGAACAGAGCGGACTCTAACAGAGTAGTTAGTTATGTCACGGAACAGGCTACCAACAGAACGTGATATCAGCAAACAATTTGAAACAACTTAAAAATAACTTAAACAGATACATACTTAGGAGCCAAATGTAGATTTAGATGCATCAGAACATGTTACTAGTGCATCTTCATCTCAAGCGTAGGATATCCACTGCTGGACATAGGCCTCCCCCTTAATTTGCCATTAGGACTGGTCACAAGTACCCTAGATCCACCGTCGACCCGTGGCCCTTATGAGATTGTCTGTACACCTTGTTGGTGGACGTTTTACGCTGCGCTTGTATCCACTAGAGAACCTTCCCACCCGAACAGTCATGAACCTAGTGTATCTAAGAAAATTTTTTATAATGTTGTGTTGATTGTGCAGGAGTGGTACTATGACGAGCTGGCAATGGAAGAGATGGAGACAGGGGAAGAACCAGATCCGGAATCGGATGAGGATTACTATGACGACACGTATGCCAATAGGCGTAAAAGACGCATAGGAGCTGCGCCCACTGGCCCCGGCTCCCGCGGGGGTCGCGTGCGGCGCTCGCAGCCCGACGACACTCCTGCTAAACGAGGACGCGCGGTAAGATTTTATTATTTTGTTAAGATTGACAGACAGGCTGACGTTCACTTGAGGGTAGGTTATCCATCGCCTATAATACAAGCAACGCCACAGGTTCTGCAAGTGCACTGCAGACTACAGTAGGATAAAGGAAAAGGGATTGGAAGGGATAGGGAAATGGGCTCTGGCATCCCTTACTCACTTACCGAGACATAACAGTACACAAACTGTTATTTCATGGTGGTCTTTTGTAAGGGGGTGGTTACTGCCGCCAGACGACCGGACCTAATGACTGCCACTACGTTCTACATCCAGACCAGAGCCAATTTTTTAAAAGTTCATTTCCAAATTTGTACTGCAGGGATTTGAACTCAGGGACACCTGAGACAGAGCGTTAAAGCAAGCACTCTAACCACTCTTCCACAGGCTCATGTAGCAGGAGTTTACTTATTTGTGCATAAGGAAGAGTGGAGCTTGCTTTTATTGGGAATGCTTAATGTTTTTTTTTGTAACTCCCTTTTCATTCAATCTGTCAAGTGTGGGATTTCAGTGATGATTTTTTTTTTATGTTATGTCGACAGACAGGCTGACGGTCCACTTGATGGTAGGTGGCTACCGTCGCCTATAACACAAGCAACGCTACAGGTGCTGCAAGTGCGCTGCCGACTACAGTAGGATTAAGGATAAGGGATTAGGAGGGGATAAGGAAATGGGCTCTGGCATCCCCTACTCACTCACCGAAACACCACAGCACATATATGCTGTTATTTCACGGTGGTCTTCTGTAAGGGGGTGGTCACTGCCGCCAGGCGGGCTGCCCAAATGACTGCGAAACGCAGTGTGCCCTACCACTACTTTTCAAATCCAGACCAGAGTCAATTTTGAAAATTACATTAAAATTTCCAAACTTGACCCCGCCCGGAATCGAACCCGGGGCCCCTGAGACGTTAGGCAAGCATCCTTGCCACTCATCCAACGGGCCGTCAAAAATGGCAGAAATGCCATTATGTGATTATGCCAGAAATGCTTTCAACATTTGTCAATTTGATTGGCTCACAGCTCACTCTGTTTGATGTGCCAGAAGTCGCGAGTTTGATCAAGATTAATATTTATATGTTCAAAATATGTCTGTTTGTCTTGGTGAGTGGGTATTTTCTATATAATTTGTTCAATGAGCAAAAAAATAGCTCACATACAACGCGTCATTGTTTCTTTCAAACGGCCATTCGCGTCATGACAAATACAAAAAGACTACATAACGAATATGTATTTTTTTCTTTCTTTCTACTATTTTCTTTCCAAGATTTACAAATGGTGAAACATAATAATAATAATAATGAAATGATTTGAACCAGCAGTATTTTAACTAACTATTCCACTAGTTCACTAATTACCGCTGTGATAAATTTGTTTCTATTTATTTGAAAGAATGACATATTTTGAGCTGCGCTACTAACTCTGTATATTTGTCGAGTTGCTGGTAAAGTAGAGTAGAGACACAGTGGCAAAAGCAAGTTGTAGAATATGAATGAAGGCATATTTGACAGTGTCAAATCCGCCTTCATTCATATAAGAGTTGTGACATAACTGACATAATCGAGTTTCTATACATTAATTCATTAACCTACTATTAAATAATAATAATAATTATAAAAATACTCATATTATGCTGAAATTACTACCTTAAAGAGAGAAAAACATAATAACCTTTTATTCGGACATATTTTAATTGATTCCTACCATGTAATTATAGGTACCAGAAAAATTTATTATACATAAATGTATACTTACCTATTACTTTTTTAAAATTTTCAATTCAGATATTTTTTTACATTTAATTACAATAATAAATAGGTACAATTGTATGTCCATTTTTCAGATATCTGATTGAAGTAGTTAAAAAATAGGTAGACAACATTAAGGCAGTAAATTTGGACTACATTTGGACTAAAGTTTTCAAGTAGTCCATATTTACTGACTTAATGTTGTCTACCTATTTTTTTAAGTTCTTTAGAAAAAAAACACCGAATGATACCTATCTTACCATATTAAACTGTAGTGGAAATTGGTAGGTACAGGTAGCTCATAAGTTTTAGGCTCATAGGCTCTTCTCAGGAGCTTGGGTTTTAGAGGTTTTTTTGTTTCTCTAGTAATGGGTTTTCAAATTCTTACATAGATTCTTTACATCAAAGACATGATACCCTTCATCACCATCATACGCATAAGAGTATCCTCCTCTCAGCTTTTCTGTCCCATTTCCCATTTCTTCTTTGTTTGGTTGTATGGACGTAAGAACTGCCGCCTGTGATTTTGAGATGGTATATCTTTGGCTTTTTGCTGTATACCATAACTCATGCGGTGACATCCCTTCAAAAGGGGGTTTCTTGTCCTATACAGTATGTATACTACTGATGCTTTCGATATCTCAGTAAACTTAACATGAACAACTGTATATATATATAAAAAAAAGTAAATTAATAATGATAAATTATTTACCTGAACATTTGTTTTATGCAAATTAATTAATACAGTTAATTATTTAATACAGAACAATAATATAATTAATGCAGCCCTGTAATGGCGTTCAAATATTCATTTATAAAATTCCTTGATATAATCATAGGTGAATTGTTGTACAGTTTTGAATATAACCTATATTGTCTTCAGGGTCGTGGACGCAAACGGGCAGTCACCACTATGCTGCCTTACGAGGTGCCAGGGGATAGTGAGAAACCATATGGATGCGAACGTAAGTCAAGGAGACGACACTAGTCTACCGACCAAGCACTCGCCTTAGAGCTCAGGTCCTAAATGCAAAATGCAAACATTATGTTTGTGTAATATACGTGTGTATATATTCGAGAAAAAATATTGCATAAATTAAACTATTGTTAGGAATAATTTTGTAAGATTTACAGCAGTCATCTATCGTGGGAGAAAAAAAACTGATTTTAAAACGTAATTCTGCCAGGACATTTTAATAAACAAAATGTTTGCTCAATATATAAATGTTTTTAAAAGGAAGGACTTGAGCCGCATAAAAATAATATATAGAGTTGATGTTTTGACGTGAGTGTAAAATTTACTCTGGAATTTTTTCAACCGTTTTCTAAGCAAAAGCGTAATGTCTGATTCGGATTTCGTGTTTAATGATTTACACTCGCGTCTTATAAACATATGAATAGTTAACTGAAATATATCATCTGATAAGTATCGTTAGTTATTAATAATTTAGTGCAGGGCCAATGAATATCGTAGCGTTGTTTAGATTAAAAACGGAATACGATTGAAGCAATAAGATATATTTTAGACAAATTTTCCCGCATGCTTGTTTTTCGGTATTAAACTATGCTTCCCAGAACTGCCTAGGTGAGGTTTTTCATTTAGGAATAGACCATGTTGTGGGTAGTTTGAGAGGGGAGGTTTTTTTCCTACCCACAATACAAAGTTGGTGACATTCATGATATGCGATTAAAAGTTGTATAGAGGCTGATTTTTACTGAAAGAGTTTCAAACGTTTATAGTGAACGGTTTAAGCTTTCTACAAAAGTACAAAGCTTAAACTTGACTAGGAAAAAATAACCAAAAATTTTAAGCCATTTTGTTGATTTGTTTAATAATAAGAAAATGTTTTAATATTGGCATTTAATATATTGTAAAAATATACTACGGGTAATGCCAATTGGACAAGTTACTCGGGCTTACGTATAAACACCCAAGTTTCTATGATAAAATCTATATCACTAATACTCGTAGAATATTAGTGAACGAAATTGACGAAGCCCGTTGGATGAGTGGTTAAGGTGCTTGCTTAATGCTCTGTTCTAGGACTCCCAGCGAGGGTCAACTTTGGAAATGAACTTTTCAAAATTGGCTCTGGTCTGATTCTAGAAAGTAGTGACAGGGCACACTGCGTTTAGCAATCATTTGGGCAGCCCTTCTGGCGGCAGTAACCATCCCCTTACAGAAGACCACCGTGAAATAGCAGCACGTGTGTTTCGGTGAGTGAGTAAGGGATGTCAAAGCCCGTTTCCCTAACCTTTCCCAATCACTTACTCTTAAATCCTACTGTAGTCTGCAGCGTACTTGCAGCACCTGTGGCGTTGTTTGTATAATAGGCGACGGTAGCCACCTACCATCAAATGGACCGTCAGCCTGACTGCCGACATAACATAAAAAAAAGTATACAATTTTGTTTATTACAAAATTTAAATAGTCAATAGCAACAGTTTAGTAACCATTCTGTCTAAAGTTCTTGTAAATTTAACGCTAAAGTTGAAATTGACTATCAAACATAAATTTCAGTCAAATTGATCCATGTAGTTAAGAACTACTAGGTAGTTCTAGTTTTTTCTATTTAAATAATAGTTGTTTTAAAGTATAATGTATGCAAAACGCGTGTATATGATGTATTGTATTAGGTATCTAGGACGGTAATCCGAAGAAATCGCTTGAAGCTCTTGAAGTAAATTTTTTTGTAGTCAGTGTGAAGATTGTGAAATATGCCTTTTATTGTTGTAATAGTCTCTCGGGTACTAAATTAGTTGATGATGGAATCTTGACGTTTAATAGAATTATTCTAAGTTTGAGCAGATTGAAACGCAATTTATAATTAAAATCATCACCGCCAGTGTCTGGAGGGTTGCTAGGTCTTCATTTGAATTCATATTACTCAAGAACGACCAGAGGCACCAACTACACATTTGTGTGTAAATAAACGGAATCCCTATATTTCAAAGACACCGTATAACTTCAATAAGACTAGCAATAACGTCAATAAAGCAAATTGTAATGGCATAGTTCAAAATGTCAAAATGCTTGGCAAAATTCTTGGCTTCCTACCCAATAGAAGTAATCACTTGATATTAATACGTTAATATTGGATTAACATCTTAAAAGTTATTGTTGACATAGTTGACATAGACAAGGGGGACATAGTTCGTTTCCCGACTTGCAGATACATTGAGGAAATTGTTTGCTTGTGAATTACCTTCTTTTACTAGAAATTGTGTTTATCCTTTCATAAAATATATTTAAACTTAAGAAATTCCTTAAAGGAGAACCACCGTTTTTGGGCTAGAACTTAGCCTCACTAACAATGGCCAAATGCAAAATATACGTGAATTTATTTTTACATAAACACAACTTGTTACTACTCTGGGTCTTGGTGTATTGTGTGTCTTTAGCGTGTTTTGGTATTTCGTAATTGCGAAACGCAATATTCACTTAGTTTTTTGCCTAAATTTTATTCTAACATTTTCACATTGTAAAATGCGTTTCTGTATGCTTCCTAGCAATCAAATACGAGTTAATACGTATAGATTAAAAAAGAAAAAAAAAGGCAACGATGCGATGACAGCGCCTCTTTCGGTTCGGTTTTTACAACTGTTGAGGTGCCTTCGTTAATTGTTCGTTAATTTGGGATTTGAATGTTTTTCGTTGAATTAGTTCTTTCTGTTTATATCAAAGCGTATGTACCTATGGTTTAAATGCAGTGATATCGACAAATAATATATAGGGTAATCTTTAAATTTTGTTTACATATTTAACTAGCTGATCCGACAGTCGTTATGTCATGTAAAAATACCATCCGAATTTCCGGTTGTGAATTTCCCAATAATTTTCTGTCATACAAATCTTGTTAATTACGAACCCACAAAAAAAAACAGCTGAATCGGCCGTGCCGTTTTCAAGTAATGGTCCTCATACATGTAGCAATTGATTTTTATTTATATAGATGGATATTAAGTAAATCTTTAAGAGCTATACGTATTACCTTGTAGTGTTTGTTGAGATCGTTGAATGTGTATATTTAATAATAATAATAAAAAATTATACAATTTTGTTTATTAGTTAGTTATATATCTTTGAAGTTTCTTATTTCGACTGATGTCTTTATTTCTTTAATGTTCTCTTGTAGAAAGCGCATTTAAATAAATTTGTTTAATTTTACCAGTGCGTAGAACGGAAAGGCACTTCGGGGTCAATTACAAAAATGAGAGTTCAAAATTTTGTAATGATGCCTTTTTTTAAAATAAATAAAAAAGAGAACACCAATTAAATTAATATAAAAAATATTATACACTGCCATTTATATATGTATATTTGGTATCAATCAATTGGCCGAAATAGTGTAGTATGCCCACAAAATGACTATGAATTCTTCACGAGAGATAACTAGGGTTGCCATAAATTTTATTTATTTTATCTATTCGGTTTTAATTATTTTTAAACATATTATTATACAAGTATTAATATAATTTAAAGTAATAATTTCCTAATATACATTTTTATAAATGAATAAAATTGGTCTCTGCGAATTCAATTAGAGCACATTGGATAGTTTTACACTTATTTGTAAAACTATCCCAGGTTGAGAAACCTGAGAGTGGTACAATCCAAAATAGGTCGTAATAAATTAGGATTATCGTGGTGCGTTGTTTAATGCTCCTAGCACAGGAACGGTACTTTTTTTCGACTTGTTTTTGAATCAATCAAGAGGTCAAATTAGTCATTGACGCAAATAAAATAATTTTACCTCTTAAAATATTAGCAAAAATTTAAATAAGTCAGACAGAAACAATTTTTTTTTTGTCTCAAGTGCCGTTTATATTCCTTTCCAACTTGTATTTCACGTGGATGGAATATAAAAAAAAGTTATAAATTTGTATAAATAGATAAAAATACTTATGTTAAATTCTAATGGCAACCCTGGTTATGTATGAAGTATTCTGTTTTGTAACATTTTCGTGTAATATATGAGTGAATCAATTTCTTCTATGGTTATTTATGACTTATAATCATGTGCATGGTTATATTTTGGTATTGAACCGTCATAGTTTCCTACTGAAGACATGATGTATGATAGTGAATCTCCATTGGCAGTGAGGATTTTCTGATCCAAAGATTCTTCGCGAATTGAGTTTTTTAATTTTTTAATCTTATTTTGTGGGCTATTTATTAGTTTAATAGTAATAATAACTTTAGATTAGTGTAGGACATAACAGTGGGTAACATGTCGATGTATAAAAATGTGAGCCTTATATTTTCAGCAATAAAGGCTAGATTAGATACATTTGTGTGCCTTGACATGAAACCGCTTAAACGTGTGCGTGTGTGTGGAGATGCGAATGAATTGTTAACGTGAATGCTTTTAGAATTCCAAAGCAATTAAAATATACCTCGGAGTTTGGACGTACTTTAAATACAGCGTGTCCCAAAATTTAACGCCACGAATGGTACTAATTAGCAACTGAACCACATTAAGGCGAAGCAACTGAACCACATTAAACAATTAAAACGGCTCTGTTTGCATACAAAAACGAGAGCGAGCTTGCTATGATGTAAGGTCGTACGCGACAAAACAATTTTTATTAAAAAAAACTATAATGTATTTTAAGAAAACCAACTGTAAAATTAAAGTGTATGTTTATACTAATGTACATAGAAAATTTGGAGGTATAAATTGGTCCCGTTTGCCCGTAATATGTAAATCTGTGTTTTAAAAGAGGTTTCTGTGAATTTTTTTCCTCTGTTATAAAAGCTTACCAATCGTGTAATCCGACTGACAAAATGAAGTCAGTAACATGAAGAAACAGATTACCAAACACCACTTTCGTATGTTTTGTCATTGCTGATAGAAATTTAAAACCCTGCTACCAAAATTTCCAATGCGTCGCCTTAAATTGGTTTACAAAAAACTAATGTTTTTATGTGAGCATACAGAAATTTGTATAAAAGAAATGTTTTCTATCGAGAAAGATTAACTTTCCTAGCATTTTTGTGGAGTTGGTGACGTTATCTGACGACACCACTTACGCAATTCACTCGACGCTTCACACGTGAATATTATTCCAAACGACATCTTATGAATCGATCACAATTTTTAATCACAATTTATAATGTAATAATGTAATGAATTAATTAATATTGAGATGTGTATTGTATGTAGGCACCGGTTTGGTTTCGTTTTGTGCGCGTGCGACTCATGTGTCTGTGATAAGTTTTATTTATTTTCCTCACTAGTTTCTTTTAATATTTATAGGGAACTTATTTTATTGTAACAATGACTAAAGTTTTGCATAGCTGAGAGATCAATTTTTTAATGGCTTTTGTCAATAAAATAAAAAAATCAAGAAAATAAGAGAGTAATTACATTTATTCGACTCCATTCGCGTTTGGGTGCACGATTTTGGTTACATTGATACAGTTCCATTTCTATCAGCCGCATAAGGCCGTCATAGCGTATTGCCTCAGCTGAACCACTTCGATCTGCCCCGTACACTTGTAGAGGAGGAGTTGGAAACGTTAGCATAGGAATGATAAAACACACTAAATTTGTCCTCAGTTTCGGCTCTTTGGCGCGAAAGCTGAATAAGACGCATACGCATCTCCATACAAAATTAGTGTTTTTTGTGAACAGAAGATGAATTCAGCTGAATAAGTGTAGTTACTCCATAAATTGATTTAATTAATCGGCTTTGTTGTTGAACAAAAATTGTCGAATGAAATGTGCCTGTCCTACTAAACAACCCCTAAGACCCGGACTCCATACGAGGCGGAGCCGAAATGTGTTAAAAACAATAGGACTTAGTTATTTATTCATTTCCGCTCCGCTCAGCTGCGGTGGAGACGGTTGAGCGGAGCGGAGAGATGATTTGCCAAATTTGTATGGTAAACTACGCGCAGTGGAGATGTGTTTCGAGGCGTCCGTACGCATCTCCGCTTCGGTTGAGTCACCCTAGCTGGAATGTGTAACTGGTCCTACTGGAAAATTATGGAGAAGGGTAGTTCAGCGGTGGGCGTCCTACGGTTAACATAATTAATCAATTTTACAATCAGTAAATGACATTAAAACAACACTAGTAAACTTTATCTAACTTTATCTAATATATAAACTTTATCTAACGCACGTCTTGTCCACATTTATTAGCTGCTTGCAGTGCTTGCTAATATGAAAATTGTAAACCGCTCCAAATATGAGTAGTTTATGTTTAGATTTTATGCTTGCTTCCTATGATTTGTTGAGTATTCTGAACGCTGTATATACAGTAACAAGTGAGATATCTACATTAGTAAAGATGTGACTTTATATTTGTAAAGGTTCACTTAAATAAACTGGGGATTTTACCTAAATTTAGAAGTATAATATTAGACCTTCAATAAGAATTATAAATTATTTAAATAAATAAATAATACATCTCCGCTCATTTCTGCTTTAGTGGAGTCCGGCCCTAACCCATAATGTTAGGGTTGCTTTTTTATCAGTCTTAACATACACAACCTATTTCTTTAATATTTTTGAATTATTTCTTTTTAGTGGTGATAATATAATCCTTTTACACAAAAACCGTTAAAAATCAGCACCAAATGGATTAAGCTAAGAATAGAAAATATATATATATATATACGTATTATATTAGGCGTGATGAAATTTTTACACAACTGCATCGGTACAATTGAATTTTAATTAGGAAGAAGCTCTTATGTTTATTGATTAACTGTTCTATTCTATTGTGGTTAAATTGAAATTGATCGTTTAACCACAAATATTAATTAAATTGAAATCTTTTGTGTGAAATAAAATAAAGTTCTATGTTGTTTCCTTGATATTTTAAATGGTTTTTTTTTTTCAATTGAACTCTTTAATAGGTCACATTTTATGAACTAAGTGCGGATCTAATTTCTTAATTTAATAAAATTGTTGTCTAAAAGTTATATTTCATTTAAAAATCTTTGACAACTCAAAAAAACATTAGGACGTTATATGAAACACATTACAATCCTGAATATGTATATTGTACAAAATTAAAATAGGTTAATTAAAGTAACGTTGACAAATGTGACCTAAAAGTCGATTGTGTTGTAAAATTTTAGTCATTGAAATGAATGCATCTGTGGGGACTTATTTATTGTATGATGTGCGGTGAATTTTAGAATATTGTTAGACCCAAACTATTATTAGCACCCAAAGATTGTTATGAATTTATACAAGAATATTTATGTTAAATATGAAATAAAATATCCAATGTAATTTTTATGTTGTTTATGTCCCAGTGTAGACGATTGCAGATCGACTAGTGGTAGCCATTAATTTTACATAAGATATCTGATATGTGACATTTCGTCTATGGATACGTTATAGTTATTGTTAACTATAGCCTATCTAATGATAGATTTTAATAAAAAAAAAGATATTCCAAAAACTTGAAATGAAAGTGGATTTTAATTGAATTGTAAAGAAAAACTAAAAATAAATGTCTTAATTTAAATTGTATAGGCACAGCTGAAAATGAAGCCTTATGACGATATAAGGCCTTTAGTTTAACTAGTAATACTAGTAAAAATTTCTTATAACAAAAATCACCTTATAAAATCCGATTAGTGTCTTAGGCCTTTCGTCCACGACGCTACTCATAAGAAATTAGTTACAGACTCAAATCACCATTGGCAGCACTATACTTTACGCGTGGAATATAAAGGTCCATTTATATCTTCAAGACAACGAACGTATCAGACGCATAGCGTGTCAGATAAAATAATATTATTTCATATGATATGTAAGAACTTATTCATATCTAGCGTAACGTGTCCGCTCAGACGCAGTCAGACACTGTCCGCGCACGTACGGCATTCGCAGAGAGAATATTTTGTCTGAGCCTAAACGTGTCTGATAGCCTGTGCCCCAGAATCGGCCGCTGACTTGTCTGCTTCTGGTACGCTAGATGTAAATAAACTGTGTCTGAACTGTCTCAGACAGAGACGGTACGTGTCTGATACGTTCGTTGTCTGAAGATATAAATGGACCTTTAAATCTATGTTCATCCTGAAATTCTAACTATTGGTGAAAGAATTTTTTAAATCTGATGAGTAGTTTTGGAGATATACAGACACAAACTACTTTATCTCTTTATAATATTAGTATGGATTTCCGATACATACTTTTGTAATACCGCGTATTCGTATTCGAGAACAGTACCTCTGTCCTCTACCATGAGTTATAATGATCGCAGTCGCTAGCGACAGCGTAAAATATTTATATGAAAAATTGTCATTTGACATTGACAGTTTTCAATGTTTTGTAGTGCCGTTTACGACTCTGCGTCACCAATAAGTTTTTAATCTACTAAAAATTACTACTAACCAGTTTTAGTAGCGTCGTGGATGACAGTTCAAGGCTTATCCGATTAGATCAAATTGTTAATGACCGACCGATTTAGATTTGTCGGTCGGTCATTAACAATTTGATATTGCCGTTAAAAAAGGATACCGCCAAATATTAGGTTAGAATGTAACCTTATTCTTAATAAAATTAAAGTCGAAACGTAATTTTTAGTCATTAAAGGTAAACTTTTATATGTTGCAATTTAGTTTGGGGGACAACCGGAATAATATACGATTTACACTGTTCATGTGCTTGTTAACATGTTGGTTTTTCACTTCCTGAAATATTTTGAAAAAAAAAAAAAGCACTACATTGATTTATTTCTGTTTAAACTTTAATCTCTATTTAATATGGAGTGCCTTTGTGTGATAATAGTTGTTGCAGTAAATGCATTTATAATGGCAGATCCCTATATTTGAAGTCATCAATCAAACTGATCCGGGGAGACTGCGTCTGCCAGAACTCAGCATAGAACGAAAAATCACGACGGCCCGGCTTTTTATAGTTTCACTGTACAATGTGTGGGTAAAAAAAACATCTAATATAAATGTACCAAGCACGTGGTATTTTGATTGAATACATTTGATATGAAATATGGTACCAAATAAATAGTATAAACCCACACATTTATTTGGCCTTTGGTATAATTATAAAGTATTGATTGATGACTGATAATGTTGGAAGGCTGCGTTGCTTTAACATAAAAACGCCTACCGTCGTGGTGCCTCATCTATGGTCTGTTCTGATGACGTAGCCCCTGTGTCTTTTCTTTTTGATATATAAGAAAAAAACAATAACACGTCTCAATAAACATGATTTATGAGTGTTTTAACCGGACGGAGGCACCACGAACGGTAAGTGTAAAAAGTTTAAATTCATTAAATACTTTGTGAAAATATTTATATTTTTTATTCATAAAATTTATATTTAGTAATAATTTCTATTAATTAAATGATATGTAGGTGCTTTTGACATAAGATTATTTTTTGAACGTGTATTAGATATTGTGGCACTGAGCCTTGTTACAAATATAAGAGACGTTTTTCACTCGTGACCAAGTGAACCTCACTTTCTTAACTCTCCTTACGAACAAACTTTTTACAGCTAACATGCTCATTTTGTGAAATTGTTCATATGAACCTCACTTTCTTAACTCGCCTTGTGAACAAACTTTTTACAGTTAACATGCTCAGTTTGTGAAATTGTTCATATATCATTGGCGAGTTATTTCGTCTAAGAAAATCTGTTATGGAATATTGAGCATTCTCATATATTATTTTCTTATAATCAGTAAACAGAGTTATTCACTAATACGAGATATCTCGTCAAGAGTATACGAATGCAGTTTTTTCAAGGAACCTTATGGGGCAAATATAATATTTTATCACATCTAACTGAAAATTATTATGTTGCCATAAATTTTTTAAGGACACTCTTCTAATAAATTTTCTAAAGGAGTAAATTATTACGGATATCAATTTTATGAATAAGGTGTTATTTATAGGAAGACAAGGTCTAAAGTGTCAAATTTTGTCGATTTTTTTCTCAACAGTGTGCGGCGCTAAATATAAAACGCGTGCGGGCCTCACATACCACTTCACCCATACACACAAGGACAATACGTCTAATAGCAGCGGGGCACCCCCGCCGGCCGGAGGTTCCGATGGGGACTCTAGGGACAGTCGTCCCGGGGCACATACGCCGCCTAACACTAATCCGCCCCCGGCCACAGAGTATCAAGACAGCTACGTGACATTTCTGAACAACCCGGCAGGAACTGGTGAGCTTATATTATAATTATAAATTTTACTGGGAAAATATCGTGTAATTTGTTAATGGGGTTCCATCGATTTTTAAGTTTGAAAGTATTAAAAAATCTGTTTAAACTGCACATCGACTCGAACAACGCATTGATTTCGCGTTCAATGTGTTAATTTTTGAATGTTATCCCCATTTGCTATATCTGAAATATTCACAGGAAATTACTTAAATTAAGAAAGACTTTTATATTTAAGTGTAAGTTAAAAAAAATCATGGCTTGGTTCACACTCCTCCGTCTGCGTAATTTTCTTAAAAAGAGAACCAAAGTTTTATTAATATATAAATTTTTATCGAACCTGTTTGATTATTCCAGCAGCGAGTAGCAGTAGTACAACGCCAGCCAGACGGCCGTCACCTCCCCCGCGACCGGCGTCAGCCGATACGTCGTCCTCTGACTCGGCACACGCGCCACTAGTGACGCCAGGGACCGCAGCAGCGGCCCCAACACCTCCAGCCACGCCAAGCACTGCCGCTGCGCCTACTACCCCAGTCGCACCTCCCATACCTCCCATCATTGAAACCAAGGAGTCGGACAGTAATAAGGTAACAGAATCAGAATTTGGTAGTCAATTAGGTAGAACCAATTCCGAGAAGGAGGTCAATCATGGAATCTAGCTTGGATGGGCAGCGTTTGGGTAGCTCGGAGACATCTTCTCGTCCAAAATTCGTCAGTTTCTCGAAAGAGTTTTCGACCAATGTGTGTTGCCAGTGATGACATATGGCCCTGAGACGTGGTTTCTAACTATGAGCCTCGTAAGAAAGTTCAACGTCATTCAACTAGCTATGGAGAGGGTAATGCGCGGGGTTAAGCTGAGAGATCGATTGAGGAATGAGGAGATCCATAGACGAACGAATGTTGCTGACATAAGCTGGCGGATCGTAAGTTTGAAGGTTCTCGAGTGGAGGCCATGGACCGGCAGGCACAGCTTAGGATGTCTTCTGATAAGTGCCGCGGGTCGACGGTGAATCCAGTCTGCTTCTGACCGGTCCTATTGGAAAATTATAGGGGAGGCCTATGTCCGTACTATATTTGAGATGATGATAATTTATTACGAGAATAGTTATACAGAGAGATTGCACAGTTATAGCAGTGTTTTTTTGCAAATCTATACTAATATTATAAAGCTGAAGAGTTTGTTTGTTTGTTTGAACGCGCTAATCTCAGGAACTACTGGTTCTAATTGAAAAATTCTTTTTGTGTTGAATAGTCCATTTATCGAGGAAGGCTATAGGCTATTTAACATCACGCTACGATCAATAGTATTATTATATAAGCAGTGTCCAGTGCCGCGCGCCTCACGCACACACCGCCGCGCCGCCGCCGCCGCCATATGGGCCGCAGTGAAACCTGGTCGAGATCAGCTAGTGCAATATAAGTGTGGTCCATCAGAACAGATTTAAATTATCTATGACACAACCACTTGTTTAATATCTCATTTGAAATAATTACTAACTTACTTTCTTTATATAAAATTTGATCATTGAGTTGTACCTTAAAGTAGGCCTATTTCCAGGCCTCGCCATCTCCGTATTGCGACTTTTGCCTCGGCGACGACCGCGAGAACAAAAAGACTGGCACACCAGAAGAGCTGGTGAGCTGTTCGGACTGCGGACGGTCAGGTAAGAGACGCGGCAGACCGCCCAGGAACGGTATCAAACCGTGCCACCACGTCGCGAACCGCGCGTGTGAAAAGCACACCAACTTGAAACTTAACGGCGTACTAGAGATACTGCATTCCGTGTCGTATTCGGCGGACGATTTTCACGATTTCGCATTGAAAACTAAGTTGCTAGAGAACGATGGCTACGGCTATCACATGTCGCCGCCATCCTCCTGCGTTAGTCCGGTGCGTTTGGACTAGAGGATACGCGTTTAGTTCGTTTTTGTTAATATATGTATTAATATAATAATACAACTTTGTTTATATGTAGGAGGGTAATCCTTGGAATTTCAGAACGACAGGATATTACAGTTGACCCGCGGTTATAATGCCACTGTTGTCGGATTACGGCGCCCCCTGTAATCCGACAGGATAGGAAAGATTCCCCTCCTCCCGCAGACGATAGCGAGGGTTGTTTTCCACAACTCCCAACAAACACGTTCGAGTATTTTTTGCTCGACTAAACATTTAGGCCACGCCGCGATTTTATGTTTTCTAACAATGTTTTGTTAAAAAACTGCCGCAGCGAACGCGGCTTAACATGTGCAATACATATTTATTTTCGGCAAATCTTTCTTAATCACGATTGCACAGGTTGTAACTAGTTAGCGCCACCACGCCTAGCAGGCGTTCATTATTTACCCTAGCAGGCAAACCCAAAAGCGAAAGCATAAATGAATCTTTAGTGGTAGGTAAATGTAGAATCTTAACACTGGTATGTTAACTGTAGGATAACAAAGTACTCTTTTTTTTTTAAATTTCCGAATTGCTTGAGGGTTAGTAGCAGCACTCTACGTATATAATCCGACATCGCCTTGCAAAACGTTTGTCGGATTACCGCGGGTCAACTTTACGTTGTGTATTATTGGGAAACAATTAAAAACCTTCACATCTACAGATCACCGGTAATTCCTTAACGATTCGTTTAGTCTTGCTTGTGCCGGATTATGGAATCACACGCCACTCGTCACACCAAACAATGTTTACTGCGACGCCACTCGGTCCGGCAAAGTAAGACTGAACGTCTTACATAATCGACGCAAATCTTCTTGGACTCTGGCGATATCACATGTCAAATATGCGATTTTGGGACTGTTTGTGAGGTATTGCGACGCAGGGAGAGAGAGCCACGGAATGAGCGAGACGCAATGATAACATTTGTACAAGAGAGAAAGCAGTTGCGCCATATTGCTTATTCGGACTTGTACGTACATGCGCAAACGAAAGACACCTGCTCAAGGTCAGAGCCCAAGAAGATTAACGACGATTATACTAATGAAGATTCGATTCCAAATGAGTGCTATTAAAACAGCAAAATTTTGTAAACTCTGGAAATACTGATTGGATCAATCAGTATTTCCAAAGTTTGTCCATTTTTTAAATGACATTTACATTGGTGAGCGTTATATCCGATTCGCTTACACCTGTACAATTTTCATATTTAGTTTAAATTTCCATAGAACGCCAAAACGAACTTCACGCTAACAATGTCACAAACGCCCTAACTCGAATATGGCAATTCGTTACTTACTACCTTAGCTGTAAGGTTGATTTTGTTACATAACCTAACCGTGTATCACACTTGCGATCCGGTATCTAACCAAAGAGGTTCTTTTTTTTAGTATATAGGTCTTTGACATTCCAAGTCATATATACTCGGATAAGATAGTATTTAGTGTCGCGTTTGAACGTGAATATTAAATTTAAGGGAAGTAATTGTCTTGTATTAATAAATAATAAATATTAATCAGTTTGTAAAAAAAATATGTCCAATTTTTAACCCAATTACTTTTAAAAATGTTGGACTAACGCAGTTGAAAGAAGGGGGACATGTGCATAGTTGTTTTTTTTTTTTTTAATATAATAAAACAACATGAATTCCTAATAGTTGATTTATCTAGGCTGAATCAGAAATAGGGGATCGGACAGTAATCAGATTAAAATCTAAAATGTACTTAGAAAGAAAATATATAATTTTTTATGATTATTTATCGAATAATAATTTAATATAATCCATTTAAATATTTTTAAATGAAGAAATAAAATTTTATTATTTACAATATTTTTAATCTATACTGAAACACCAATCATTGTCTTATGCCAATGCAGCTGTTTTGTTATGATATGACCACAAATGACGTTACGCGCTCTCAGATGAACTATCGTGGCGTTTTGGGGGCATTTTCAAACAAACAATATTGAAACATGATTTTGAGTACCTAAAAGGCTATAAATAAATAAAATAGTATTTTTTATGGGAATAAATATCCATGAAGATTAATTTAAAACACTTTCTGAAAATTTGTCCGATCCCTTATTGAAATAACATATTCAAAGAGTCATAATTCTTTAAATATATGGTTCCAAGTTACTTTTTTTTTACATATTATTGAACTTTATATGACAAGTAAATACAACATTCGACCTTATTCGTATAGCTATTGTATTTGATTTCCTTTGTATGGTCTCCAAAAATTTTTTCTTGATGGTATGTCGCAGGGTTATTGTAAAAGCCGTGTGTGGTATAGTAATTCCAGTCTCAGTTGATTTTTCTCAGTCCTCTTTATTTCATTGAATATTACGCGACAATATTGGTTACATTAGAATATCCCTGGGAGTAACCAGTGGCATTGTAGATACCCTGCCCGTTATGAATGTGGTGGAAAGCCTCGGTGGTTTTGATTGCTCAATTCACTAACATTGGCATCGTAAAAGGATCGATCAGGATCGATCACTGTTTTAGAATCTGACGGCCTAGCATCTGATGATATTTTGAAATTTTCACAACATCATTGCGTTACAATATCACTGTATTGATCTAGTGAAATTACTGTAACACTAAAAATTACCTGCGAAATAAGGCAATTTGGCCGTGATGACAAAAGTCCGTGGAATTAAAATTTCACTAGTGTTATATTTACTCTCCTATCCAAAATCACTGGGTGGGGATAATAATCAGGACTTATATAATGCTTAATAATGTATTACTAAAAATGAAAAATGTGGACAATAGTCTGAAATAATTTTTTTTTTGTTATTATATCATCGATTTTACAATAACCCTGCGACTGGTATAAATTATGGAAAGCGACTAGTTTGTTTTCCGAAATCAGCCTGTAATAGTTATTGTTTGTGGTTAACATTATTCTTATATAAATGTGATTTTAATGTTGCCATGATAAAATAGATTTTTTTCCTATATTGTAACAGTTGCCAAATTTTTAATATGTTGTCTGTTGTAGTAAAAATAAGATAATTTTATTGTTAATTTCGTGTGTTATATTAAGCACGTGCCTTAAATTTTTTAAATAATGTTAATTCGAATGGATGTTTAAAATGCGGTTTAGTCAAAAATTTATCCAAAGGAGACGGGCTAATATAAGCCCACTTTAGTCACTGAAGCGGACAGAAATGAGATTTATACCAAATAAAATTTACCATTGCATTCTTTTTGCACTTTCACATAACAATAGCAAAGTCTAGATATTTGCTATAAATTTAGTTATCCATAGCAAATGTATATAAAAAATATTTGAGGTGACTTTTTTATATTTACGATAAACATGTCTTGTCGATATCATTTATATAGATAAACCTTTTGCCGGGACTTCGCCTGACGTGTCTTTATAAATTCATCATCAAGAGCCTATTGTATGTCCCCACTGTACGGGCACAGGCCTATCCTTTCAACCCGCGCGTATGGGCTACATGGTCCTTCAAGCTGGCCCAGTGTGGGTTGGTGGACTTCACATCCACCTTAGAATTTCTTCTTTGGCGTAAGCAGGTTCCTTACGATGTTTTCCTTCGCCGTTTGAGAGAAGTCAGTAAGTTTTTAGAAAAAAAAAAACCATTGGTACATGGCATGATCGGGGATTGAACTCGGATCTCTCGACGTGATAGACCGCGTCTTTCCCACTGTGTCACCGATGGTGTTTATAAATTAATACCTATATATACTACTCAAAACAAAATAAGGGCCACTAGTTTATTTACATTTAAGTGCACTTTAGTAAACTGAAAGTAACTGATAAGTAGCATTATATTGATATTACGAACTCTTTGGTGTTTGATGTCTTTTATGCTTCCTAATTTGAAAAACATTGGCCATCGTTTTAAGAAAAAAAATAATTGGAAATTATTCTTATGTTTTTCTTCGATTGTCTTCTTAACTTGTTTCGGTTATTTTAGGAAAAAAGGTTTACTTTTTCAATTTTAATTGATTCATTTATCATCTTGCGTTAATCATGCCACCAGCACGAAGGCACATGGATACAATTACAGCAACCAGAGCCATAACTATGATTCAAGAAGGACGTTCTCAGCGTTACGTGGGTTTGCAGTTGGGTTTTTCTCGAAGAGCTGTCCAAAATGTATGGAATCGCTTCCAAGAGACCGGCAGTGTTGCCAGGAGACCCGGTTCAGGTACAGTTCGTGTAACAACGGCGCACGAGGATCGGTACGTCCAACTAAGTGCTCGTCGTGATCGTACAGTAACGGCCCGTAAGTTACAACACCACCTACGGCTGACAACGGGTACCCGTGTCAGTGATCAAACTATACCTAATCGATTGCACGAAGACCAGCAAATGTCAAGAAGTCGAGTTGTTCGAATTCCTCTGACTAGGGTTCAACGTGCAAACCGTTTAAGATTCTGCCGTCAGTATTTGAACTGGGGGATTAATCAGTGGGGCAAGGTGCTTTTTACAGACGAGTGCAAAGTAGAATTTTTTAATGATGATCGGCGTGTTAGGGTGTGGAGACGACGCGGCGAGCGTTTTTCGGAGTCCTGCATCCACGGAGTTGACCGTTTCGGTGGTCCCAACGTAATGGTTTGGGGTGGGATTAGTTTACACGGTAAAACCGAGCTCATCATTATAAATGCGGGTACCGTAACTGCATAACGTTACATCGAAGACGTCATCAGGCCTCAAGTGATCCCATTTGCACAGCGAGTGGGGCCTGGATTCATCCTGATGCAAGACAATGCCCGTGCACACACAGCTCGATCGACCCAAATTGTCCTAGAAGGGTCTCATATTGAGGTATTACCGTGGCCAGCTAACAGTCCGGATTTAAATCCAATCGAGCAATTGTGGGACCAATTGAAACGAAGGGTTAGAGAGGATGAGCAAGGGGTCTACAACCAACAGCAGCTGATTGACGCTTTAAAACGTGTCTGGGAGGAGATTCCAGATGAAAACGTGAGGAATTTGATCCAGAGTATGCATACTAGGCTTCAGGAGTGTATTGTTAAGAGAGGAGGACATATATAGTTACGCACAGTTGGTTGGAGCGGGTGTGTTTTGCATCGTTCGTAATATTTAATCTGTTAAACCGAGTGTAAACAATCTTTTTTGGTACTTAAGTGTTGCTACTTCCTAATATTGACAGTTGCTACAAAGAGTGCTTGAAGTGTCCATGACTAAGTGTTTTAATTCTGCAAATTTTATGATAATTTAAAGTTGTTAAAAGTGTGACTAAATTAAATCCGTGTGGGTAACGTACTGTGTTAAGTCTAATCAAAGGTCTTACCCCCACACTTTAAAAATATAAAACGTACGTGCTCTTATAGATCAATATTTTCACCACGTCGTTGAAGCGATAAGTGGCGCGGTGCGTCAGTCCACAGCTACGATTACGGAGACCCCGAGTTCGATTCCTAAACTTTTCATATTACTTTTTCTTTTATAAAAATGAAATTTGAATGTTGTAAAAATACGACAGATGGAGACACCGGTGCCCTGACTTGTATTAAGTGTAAACACAATTACCATATACAATGCTTATTTCCGACGGAGAAAAAATCTCTCAAGGATTTTAAGAGGACTTGGACTTGTCCGGAATGCACATCAAAACAACCTAAACAGGCGAAAAACGACAACACACCTGTGAGGGGTTCTGCACAACAGCAACAATCTGTGGACGATGTCGTATTGTTACATCAAGATGGGTCTAATATAGGCTCGTCCCCTGCCCTGTCGGTATCGGAATGTGCCTTGTCTGCAGATTTGTTAAAGGATATTGTGGCAAGCGAAATGAGTCATCTGAAAGATAACCTAAGATCTCTAGTACGTAACATAATATCGGAAGAGTTAAAGCCCATCAAGGATGAAATTGGCAGTATTAGGGACTCCTTGAATCTATTTAATCATCAATTTGAATTACTTGCGGGGCGGATTGATAAAGTTGAAACTGACCTTAAATCCTATAAAACTTTTTCATCCGATTTGAAACAGATGAAGTTATCTGTCGCAAAACTAGGAGCCCGAAGTGATATTAGTGAACAGTGGTCGCGACGCTCGAATATTGAGATTTACGGGATTCCGGAGAAGAAGAACGAGAATCTATTTCATATTCTGAAAACAATCTCGGAACGCACAAGCTGTCGGATTGATCCTGCAACGGATATTGACTTCATAACTAGAGTCTCACCGAAACATACGGAAGTTAAAAAAGTCAAGCCTATAATTATACGTTTCCTGGCACGCTATAAAAAGGACGACTTCCTGTCTCAAGTAAGAAAGCTCAAATTGAAAGCCAACGACATAGGCTATCCAAATTGTGAAAATCCGATTTACTTTAATGACCATCTGACCAGCTTTAATAAATCATTGCTGCATCGGGCCAAATCCTTGGCCAGGGAAAAGCATTTTGCTTATATTTGGGTCAAGAATTGTGCTATTTTTGCTCGCCGTAATGATACTAGCCCTGTTTTTGTTATTTCTAGCGAACAAGATTTAAACAATATAAAATAAATGTAGCACCACATCTATGTTACTATCTTGTTAGTGGTAAACATTTAGGTCATTGTTATTTATGTTTATGTTCAAGTTATTGTTGTCTGGATGTTAATTATTTTATTTTGTGCTCATTGTTAGTTATGAGGCGTTCGTTCGACGGCATCAAATTATTTAATTTTTGGAACTGCTTGCACTTTGAGACAATTTCACGTTTGGAGGGCTTGTTATTGTTATTGCGTGGATTGATGAATACATTAACATCAGTAATTTCAACAGAACTGTGTCTTATGTATTTGATGTTTGAGCTTAGAGTATTTATTGATAATGGTTCATGGAATCTTAATTATTTACGTAGGTGGTCTATATTCTTATGTAATATGTTTGTTCGTGTTACCTATGGCTTCATATAGTAAACTGTCTATTTACTATCAAAATGTACGTGGTTTACGCACCAAAACCAGTGCCTTCTATCGAGATCTTTTGTTGAATAATTACGATATAATTTGTTTGACAGAAACTTGGCTTGTATCGGGCATTTATGACACTGAAATTTTTGATGCCCGGTATCTAGTTTATAGATGTGATCGAGAGTATAATATTCGTGGGGGAAAATTTGGGGGAGGTGTGTTGATAGCCGTACGGCGAGAGTTGTCAATACATGGCTCGGCATCCTTACCATTCAGTGACGCTTCCGCTGAAGCGGTTAAACTAGTATTATCTTGTAAAGCTTCCCGCCGTCTTCATATCTTTTGTGGATACTTTCCACAGAATAATAACCATAGCGAGTCTTTGGATCGGTTCTTTGAATACGTTACTGATGTCTTTCTTGACCGACCCGATGATGACTATCTGATTCTCGGTGATTTCAATGTGCCCGCCGCCAGGTGGTCACCTGATAATCACTCACTCTTAATTAACGACTGTAGAAATGATATATTAATTAATCTATTAAATAATTTTTTAAGTGTTACAAATTTTAATCAATATAATTACGTCTTAAACACTAATTCTAGGCAACTTGATCTTATCATTAGTGGACTTTTTTGCGAGGTTGCTCGCTGCGACAAACCTTTAGTCGCGGAGGACGATCATCACCCAGCGCTAGAGGTAGTTGTACAAATTGCACACCAATCTTCCATACAGTGTAAACCACGTCTACTTCGTTTGTTTCACTCTGCTGATTATGGTATTATCAATGACATTTTATCTAAAATTGACTGGTTTTCTGCACTATGCTCTAGCGATATCAATTTGTGTGTTGAGACTTTTTATAAAACCATTAACAATATAATAGTTAATCATATCCCGACCAAATATGTTGGAAGGGAAAATCGTTTCCCAATCTGGTATTCTAGGGCGCTAATAAAAATTACCAAGGAAAAGTTAAAATACCATAAAAAATGGAAAAAGTATGGGAGAGTTGGGGATCGAACTACTTTTCAGCTTTTACGGGATCGGGAGAAACGTGTGCAGCGGATGTGTCACGATAGTTTTATATTTAAGGCGGAGAGTAACATTAGACGGAGTAGTAAATACTTTTGGTCTTTTGTTAAGGCCAAAAAGGGCTGCCCCGACTTGCCCGCGACAATGACACTAAATAACATTTCATCTAGTGATGCCGAGGAAATATGTGAGTTATTCAACAAATGTTTTCACTCTGTCTTCGAACCTGACGTTGATCCCATACTTGCGTTCAACACCTACAGCGCACAACCAAACATTCTACCATCTAATTCTGCCCTCATCAATTCGATTAATGTCTCTGTGGAGTCCGTGAAGAACTATTTAAAAAATTTGAACACAAATAAAGGTTCTGGTCCGGACAATATACCTCCAATTTTTCTTAGAAATTGTCGTGAGCATCTTGCTGTGCCCTTGTTTATTCTTTTCAATTTGTCGCTGAGTACCGGTACGATGCCTAAAGTTTGGAAACAATCCCATGTAATTCCTTTATTTAAAAATGGTGACAAACACAACATCGCTAACTATAGACCTATATCGAAACTTAACACTATTGCCAAATTATTTGAAAAAATTATATACGACTATATTTTTCCTCTATTAAGGCCTACAATTATCAACCAACAGCATGGATTTGTCAATAAAAGATCCACTGAAAGTAATGTTTGTGAATTTGTACACCAGACTGCCTCTGTGATGGAAATTGGCTTCCAGATGGACGCTATTTATACCGATTATTCGAAGGCATTCGACAAAGTAAGGCATTCGGTGTTGGTGCGTAAGCTACAAATAGCCGGTATACACGGGGATCTTTTACGATGGATAACATCCTATCTTCGTGAACGAAGCCAAGCAGTGACAATCAAAGGGTTTTGTTCCTCCTTTCTTCCGGTCACATCTGGTTTGCCTCAGGGCTCGCATTTGGCTCCTCTACTTTTTAACTTATTCATTAATGACATTGCTGATGTTTTTGACCAGTCTAACTTTCTACTATACGCTGATGACATGAAAATTTTTAGAAAAATTAAAACTATATCTGATTGCATGTCCCTGCAAAGGGACCTCGATAAATTCATGAGTTACTGTAAAAATAACTATTTGGACCTTAATATTAAGAAATGCAATGTAATTACTTTCTCTAGAAACCCTAAGCATATTAAATATGAGTACAATTTTAACAATGTCACATTAACGCGCGTTAGAGTTACAAAAGACTTAGGTATACTACTGGATAGTAGGTTGACATTTAACGAGCATCTTAGCTACATAATCTCCAGGGCCAACCGCATGCTTGGATTTGTTCTGAGAGTCAGCAGGGATTTCAAAGCCGGCTCAACCCTCTCTCTCTTATTTGATTCCTACGTCAGACCACTACTCGAGTACGGGTCTACTGTTTGGAACCCGCAATATAAAACTCAAATTAAGAGGTTAGATAGAGTGTTTAACTTGTATTTGAAACATTTTCAATATAGATTTAACAAGGTACCTGCGTTCGTGCCTCTTGTTCATAGACGAGTTCAGAAGGATCAACTGTTTTTATACAAGATTATAAATAATTACATTGATTCACCGCTCTTACTAAGTAATATTGGTTTGAGTTGCCCTCGAATAAATTCGCGCCGTAAGTGTTCATTACATATTCAGTTCTGTAAAAAGAAATATACTAGCAATACATTTTTGCATCGCTCCTGCAAATTTTATAATGAACACTTACTGGATCTGGATATTTTCAGTTGTCCTATAGGAGCCTATAAACGAAGCCTTAAACAGGCCCTCGAAAGTATATTCGTGTAGTTTTCTTTTAGTGGCGACCAGTTTATCTTTTTATTTTTATTTTTTGTTTTTCTCTTTCTTTTGTATGTTTATTTTTGCTTGCTTTTTTACATGTTTTCTCCTAACTCCGATGTTCTGTAGTGTATTGTAAATTATAATATGTTTTAGTAACTTAGTGGAAACTTTGCTGATTTATGTTTTTCTTGTATGTATGTATATAATGTGTATCAAAATATTGTATGTTTCCCAAATATAAATAAAATAAAATAAAAATAAAAAATAAAAATACTCGTTACTAAAAATAAGAAACAAAAGTGACAAGAACAGTATTTTGTCTTTTTCCGGTGATTTCTTTTGTTCATGTTTTTCATTCAAAATGGCCAATTTCATTATGAACTTTAAAAAAACAGTTCATGATCATTATTTTAAACAATTGTTAGCCTATATTATAACCAATAACATTATTTTGTAGTTACATAAGTTAAACAATTTAATGTCTTTATTGTTTTCATGGTACAGCAAAAAATCTTAGTGGCCCTTATTTTGTTTTGAGTAGTATATTATTCACCTATAATTAACTCTCATGTAAGTCCTTGAAACTTTTTTTACTTTATTGGTTTATATAGCTAGATCATATTTGTTGTCTAAAAAGCCTGGATATAGACTACAGATTCATCCTGTATAGTCAACAATAATTCCTTCTATCTTAATCCTTCTTATTAAAAATCATTGCGTGGTTCTTCAGGGGAGATACGGCCAATTTCGACCTTCGGTAACCGTATCCCAACCGAAGTTCGGTTAAATTAAAACTGCATTGAAAACTTTTACGCTTTATATATTTTGTATGAATCACGCTTTGTCACAACGCAGCATAGACATAAAAATAAAACTGTAATTACATAGAAAAATCTGCGCTAACCTATCCCGTAACTTTTAATTAATTGGCTGAAGTAATTAAGAGAGACAGTTAAATTAATTAAGCCTATTTTTTACTCCATATTGTGTTCGCCTCGTTTAGTTTAAAACGAAACAAAGATGCTTTTGTGCCAAAGAAATATGCGAGCAGGAGAAGGGACTATTAATTTTTATCTATAGAGGTAATTTGAAAAGAGTGTGTTTTAAAAAAGTAATATGTCGGGTAATATTTCAAATGTAGAGCTTATAAGTGCCTTCCTTTTGTCCTTTTATTGTTATAGTGTTCCTATAGTACATATTTAACAATAACTGTTTGTGTTTATGTGTTTTTAAAATCTTATAAAAAATATATTCGTTATTTATTTGTTTAAGCGAAGGATTCCTAATGAAAATAAAAAATTTGTTGAATGAATAGTGAGGCAAATATTTCTGAAACTAAATCGATAGTGAAATTGGAAGACACCAAACTATAATGAAATTATACAGCTTAAAGTTGAAATTTAATCCATGGGTTTTTTTGTAAATTAATAATTAAAATTTATTGAAAACTCTTAAAGGATACCTAATTGACCAAAACCGTTTCACAAAATGGAAAGAAAATGTGATGTTTTATATAACGAAACGCGACGCGACGCGAAGACGCTTGAAGGAAACGTTGAACTGCGTACCTATTGTGTAGTAATAAGTTCTGTATTGAATTGCCACCTTAAAACGTGCGCGTCGCTTCGCGTTTCGGTGTGAACTGACGTTTATGTTGAAAATGTTCCCCACTTTTTTTTTACAACAGTTCTACGAAGAGATTGCCTGTTGCCTTACACTAAAAACGTCAACTGTGAAATTCAGACATCTCAATTCACTGCTTACTTACGATAATACGAAATTGATAGGCATATCTTTCAATTGTAACAAAATAATAACCCAGTTGATAAACGTATTTTGAATGTGTTTGAAGTTGTTGAGAAATATCTTATTTAGCGCCATCTGTCGCTGATTTTTATTAAAACGTTTAAATAGATTTTAATAAAATCTTATTAAAATCTTATCTATTGAGTTTTTAATCCCGTGACTGGTTTGTCTGGTTTCCAATAATTCGCTGTATGTCTTTTGAGAATTAACTCCACTAAGTACCTATGTAATGTAAAGCCATGGAGACAACTCAAACAATGTAAACAAACCCGACCTCTACTGAGTTTTACAACATTTCGAGTGATTATGTATCTCTGTCCCTTTCCCTCGCACGTAATAATGTCGGAAGCGGCCGGCGCTATCTGTTTCATGGTACAGGGAAGCGATCTTGACAACACTTGGTCATTTTTGTGAATCTTTTCATGAATGGTTGCGCTACTACATAAAATGCGTACTACTAGTAAAATACTTATTAACTATTTGTTTTATTTAAAAAAATAATAATATACCCCTGAAAGTTTGTTTACATTCTTTATGTTGTCACAAAAAGATTAAATATATAGAGTATATAGAGAGGACATTGGGAAAAATTTCCTACAAAAATATTGATCCTGATCACCGTAATCAGGATGGCCATGGCGTAGCTAAATGGCTTTGTAAAGTGGTGATGGATTGAGCGATTTTGTACCACGCGGTTCTAAATGTCACATTATGTATTCTTTCGTCTTGCCCGATCTATAGAGTTGAAAATCTTTGTGTTGTCACAATGGCCTTGCTTTAGGTATGGGAACAGTGGTGGCGTGTAACCTCCTTACTCTTAAATTCTTGATAAATTTTATAAAAAATTTATGTAGTAATACATTCCTATAAAACAATCTTTTTTTTATATAAAATAATATATTGTTTATTCATAGTGTTTAATGAAAAATTATAATTATACTGAAGACATAGCATAATTAGTATTATTAATATTGTTATGTGTAGTTTTGTTTTGTGTGTTGGAAATTATTATATTGCATAGATAAATACATAATTAATATTATATGTTTATGAAGAAGTGTTGCCAGTAAATTTTGTGTAACTGTCTCTTGATATGTTTAAGATAATAAGTTTTTATGTGTGTAAAATCATTATTGTTTTGGTTAAATTAAAAATGTATTTCTTAATTTCAATTAATTCCGTTTTGTCTTGTAAATTATAAGTTATTGAAATATAACTTTTGACTCTTTACTTAACATTTTGCCTTTGTTTGGGTAAGTCAATGGTAGATGTAACATTTTTCGCTACCTAAACAATAATAATTATTTTACTCTATACTCGAGCCAACGATATCGTAAATGCTTTATAAAGGAGAACGCATCTTTCTATGGGAATTACAGTTGATAAAAATACACAAAAAAACTAAGTTCAAATAGTTCATTTTTTTCGAAGACAGATGTCGCCGCACCGGCACGTTATAACGAGCTATCGTTTCGTTCCTCAACGGGGACTCTTCGTACAAGATTTCAACGTTGCTTTTATAAGCCTAAGAATATAATAAGGGAACATAAATACATGCGTCAGCTGTCGCACAGATGTTAAAGTGACAGATAACGTAACGGTTTTTAGTTAACGCTTGTAGTTAACTAAACCTTAAGGAGTAAACTCCAATAAAAAAAGCGTGCTTCAGCATAATCTGCGAATGAACTATAGTTTACGATCTCGTTGGCTAGAGTATAATTTTATTGCTAAATAATTATACAGCAAACATGATGAAAATTGTAACACAAGTAATATTGTAGCCATTTGTTTTTTATAAAAACTCATATTTTAATAACATTTCACGGTGCTCTTCACAACTCCAAAGTTTAACCTCAAAAATTAAATATTATCAAATCAACATTAAAAACATCAACATACATCGCGATTTGTTTACATTTCGTATCTCGTACCATTATCATTGGCCTTGGTGTACTGCGAATGGGATTTTTCTAGGAGCAGTCGTTAATTTTTATTGCAATACTTTGGTGCCTTAGATGTGTAGTTTAATGAGGGAGTTAACATTGTTCAAATTTATAGTCTAAATACTGTTACGAAGCTTATAATTCTCACCTACGTGTAGAAATGAAGTTTAGATTATTATTATTTTTAAATTAAAATATATGAATTCATACACCAAGCAAGTGACGTCATTTTCACACTACAAACCAGCCGAAGCAGTAACAAGCTTTGTACTTGCTTGAGTCATAAATTAGAATGTTGCTTGTCCATTTATTACTTAGCAGAAGATCTTCGTTCTATGTACTTTAGGATGTAGGCCTCTCCTAACTAACGCCAAGTGTTTTAATACCTCAAAAAATTTATATTCTATTAATTTATATCGACAAATTTTCTTTATGAACTCGAGAAGTAGGAAAAAATGCCCTTGAAACGGTTACAATGACTTGAAGAGTGTAACATATATGTCTGTAAGAGATAACGTTTATTTGTATTTCGAAGAAAAAAAAATTCCATGTTTTAAACGCTTAAAATAGAATTAATCTTAGAAGTGTCGAATAGTCCTGATTCCTGTATTAAAAAAAATATTATTTTATACCTATTTTATAACAGAGACATTGGTACGAAATTCGTTGCTTTTACTTTTCTGTTCGGAGTTTGTAGATGCTAGGTATGATTTTGTGACTCTCAAAGTATGATTGAGGAGTTTAATCATAACTCACTCGCAATGCATAATTTTTGAGATCTAGTCCCCTTTACTGTATAACTGCGGATATCGTGATGACGTCACATGTTTAGTGCTCTCTATGTTTCAACCGTTTGTCTAATGAAATAAAACAGCTCTCGTAGTTTTCTTGTTCTTGTCTAATTATAATGTCAAAACTGTGACGAGACATAAAAAAATATATATGTATGTATCTCCAAACTCATATTTGGGGTGAATTGAATTATGTAACAGAAAACATATCCTCGTTCTTAAGAAATATAATAAAATTAATAGAATTTTTATCCTATTAAATTTATTAATTAACCAATTTTTATCAGTCATAAAAGATAGTATGGAAGTGCATAGTCGCCTAAAGAAAATTATATTGACAATTACAGTTATTTCTATTGGAAAATTCTAAAAATTATAAATGTTATGTTTCATAGTCATTAAGTTTGTTGCGCCGTTCGATAAATGCTTCTTTTTTTTATTTTGTAAAATGTTTTTTTTTTTTAACATTAAATTGTATACTTTCAACACTGAAATTGGCTTTTTTTTTCTTTGTGCTGAAGAATAGTGAACGTGCACTTCCTTACGTTGTTGAAATAAGCCAAATTTTTTTTTAAATTTAATTTTTCTCTGTAACATATTTTATTATGGCAACAATTTTGTTTATTATCTTTTCACTATTGTTCGGCACATTAATATCCCTTATTATCATTTCGTTAAAAAAAGAAATTAAAAGAGATTCATCTGCGGACAAAAATGATAAGGTAAGATATTATTGTGCCTTACAATAAGTTAATTTGTGGACCCGTGTGTAATTTACATTGTTGGACGACTATTAAATTGAAATAATTTTGAAATAAAGAAGTTTCAAAATGAACCTACTACTCAAATTTAGGATTTTCATTATCATTTATACTTACTCATTTTTACTAATAAAAATGAGAGTTTAAGTAAAATATAGTGTTTTGATCTTACACTTAGTTTATATTACAATATTATAGTCATAATTATGTACCTCCTTAAAAATAGTAAATTAATGATTTTTACCATACCGAGGGTGATATTCAATAGGAGTTCACAAATAATTCAATGTAACTTAAAGTACAAATTATTAGAGCTATATAATTTATATGAGCAGTAAGTGTTTTTTATGTAATTGTTGGAGAATGGTCCTTCGAGCCAGATGATTTAGTTGTTTATTAAAAATAATAAATTAATCAAACGTAGTTGTAATTGTTTGTACAGTTAAATGCATTTTCCTGCATGCATTTTGTGATGATTTTTTTTTGTTAATTTAATTTGCAGGCCATCCAACCTGTCTCCAGTTTACGGTGAATATGATAGTGTCTGTGCGAAAGTATCGCTGGCAGTGCATCGAATGCAAGTGTTGTTCCGTTTGTGGGACAAGCGATAATGACGTAAGATATTTTTAATTATATTTCTCTTTTAAATATATATTTTTTATCTTATCTATTTATTTACGGGACGTTCCAGAAACCTTCCGTCAAACTGAAATCGATTTTAGCTCTGTACTCGTAGAGCAGAAAATAAAAAAATAAGAGTGTGGATAACCTGAAATCTGTGAGATTTTACTAAGACTATTTTCTTTATATTTGATAGAGTGTGAATAAGCTAACGTCAGTTTAAGTTCGAAGAAGGTTTCTGGGACAATTTGTAGATAAAAATCAATTGCAGTGTATCATTAGTCACGCAAAAACTAAAAAATGGTTTTCTTATGTAAACAATATTATCATCTGTGTAATTATTCTGGGAGAAGAACAAAAACATACCCTACGGTTATCCATTTATATCACGTAAAGGTCAGACAGGCTGACGGTCCGCAGGACTGAATTTTTGGATATAATGAAGTGTTGCCATAGTTTATAACATTTATTAAACCTTTATTGCTCAAATATTTTTGTCAGGCGTTGATTTTTTTTATTTTCATGTTGTAATGTAAACTGTACATTCCCACGGGAAATGTACATTTTTTTTCAGAATGAAAGGTTTCATGGTGAATCATATTGAGTTTGTTTTTAGCTAGCGGAAATTATTTTTGTACTGAATGACAAATCACTTAGAAATAATAATAATAATATGTTTATTATATAGAAAACATATATTATAAGTTCTGATAACATATATTTCAAGTTTTCTTAATATAAGTAAAAAAATGCATGATTAAAAAAAAAATTATGAGCCAAGGGCCCTTAATACAGTTTAAATGTGTCACAATGCAGATTATACTTACAAAAGTTTTTAATTACAATAACAGCAAATATTCTAGATACATGTATATATAGTTAAGTTATAGTAAAATAGATAAGCATAAAATTAAATAGCAAGAACACATTTTCTGAGAAATACATAAATGCGCAAGCAGGCCGGAAGACATGATTTCTTTGTTGCTTTTTGCTGGGCGTCGTGGTTCTTGTACTTCTTCGAGTTTGCAATTCAACAAAGAAATAATCTTTAATTTAAGACGCTATAATCGTTTTAGTTAAACTCGGCAATAGATGCCGCTTAAGAAGGCATTCAAAGAAGGAATTTTTTTATATACATGTATATCCCACAATTAGCATTAGTGAATACCGAAATAGATTTTATAGAAAACTAGCGACCCGCCCCGCTTCGCCCGGGGTGCATTTTTTATATATATAAACATTCCCACGTTTATCCCTCTTTCCATTAGTGAAAACCGAATTAAAATCGGTCTACCCGTCTTTCCATTAGTGAATACTGAATTAAATCGGTTTACGCGTGATGCCGTGACCAAGGGAAATAGGGATTCATTTTTATATATAGAGAAGATAATGCATAGGTTTATATTTCCTTTATTCTCATTAAAGCTTAAAACTACTCACATGAGAAATTGCAATAATAATTAAATTAGATAATGAAACATCAAAACATGCCACCTTTCGACAGCTTGAATCTATACTTTTGAAACGATTTAACCTGTCTTATATAAATGGTAATTCATTAAAAAGTTGTGCTCCCTCAAAAGTAACCTTTTTTTTGTCACATTTACTTCATGTCTTTAGTTTCCACATGGTTTACTGGTCCGGTTGCGCAGTTGAGAAGAAATCTATTATTTTGTGAACGAATATACATGTATTAAATTTATATAATTTATTAGTTAAATTCATTAATTTTGTTAGTTTTTTTTATATATTAAAGGTGGCAGACAGGCTGACCGTCCTTAGGCGACGGTAGCCACCTACCGTCGCCTAAGCCAAGCAACACCAGGGGGAGCAACACAAGCAACACCAGGGGGAGTACATGTGCGCTGCCGACCTTGCAGGAATTTGTTTACTGCTCGCTTGAAGAAGCCCATATTGTAGCTAGAAAATATTGTGTTAAGTGTTAAGTAAGAAAAATCCAATAGCATTTTAATATATTTGTTTTGCGCAATTTGTTGTATATGAGATACGTATAAAGAAGATTGACCTGACTGACACTAACTTTTCACGTTATGGTAGGATTGCGTGAGCAAACTAAACTACTTTTTAAGGATGTATTACCTTCCTGCAAAAGAAAAATTGAGGATTTTAATATTTGATTCTGAGAACCACACACTTTCGCTTCAGGACCAACTGCTGTTCTGTGACGATTGCGACCGCGGCTACCACATGTACTGCTTGGCACCGCCGCTCGACACGCCTCCAGAGGGGTCTTGGTCCTGCGCACTCTGCATTAAGGAGTTTCACAAAAAGGAATAAGGGTGAGATGTTTCTTCTTACAATAACGTGACAGTGTGAAACAACTGCGGGGACTGTGAACCAAACCACAGACGTAGACAGTATAGATACCGCAAGCCGTTCGCCGCTACGTGCCCGCAATTAGAGCAATACGGCCCGGTCGTAGCCTCAGTCGACTGTGTTCGCGGAAATTCGACTTTCGAAAAACAAAAAAAAATGCCTAATTGAGCTGTTTTGTTCATTGTACAAATACGTCAAAGTGGTTTATCGAGTGAGGGGAGACGTTTCGTATCATCGGTAAGTAGTTTTGTTATCAAACCAACCACCCTGTTATGTGAAATCACTGCGAAATAACAATGTGTCCTCTTAGGGTCAGTTCACACAGAAAAGCGACGGAGCGCGCACGTTTTAAGGTAGCAATACAATATGGAACTATTTAGTACAGTGGCGGCTTCACGCTGCGCCGCAATGCATCTCGCAACAGAGCCGTTTTTACGTGGCCCCGAGCCACGTAAAAAAATGTTTTCTTTCGTTTGTTGCATTTTTTTTATTGAATACGATGATTGCATACCATCGTAATGTAAAAAGAATGTATATAAGTAATTATAACAATTAAATAAATTATAAATAAAGTAGAATTGAAAAAATAAATTTCAGAAAGTTAACAACCTGAGACACAGCGTGAATAATTTACATAGCTTCACAATGTATCTCGCGAAGTCGCAATGGATCTTTTGGTTACCTCCTTAAGAATCGATTAAGGAGTCGATAATCGATTAAGAATCGATTAATCCTTAAGAATCGATATAAGACCCGCGGTATGGAGATTTTATGAGGAATAAAATTAATACAAGCGTTAACTAAAAGGCGTTACGTTATGTGCCACTGTCACTTTGAAATCTGACGCATGTAATCACTATTTACTGTACCGATACGAACAAGGATCGAAGAAGCAAACAACACCAGAGGGTTATCTGCGTTTATAAAAGTAAAATTTTGTATGAAAAATGTAGTCCGCATTGAGGACCTGCGCCGGCAGGTTATAACGCTCTTAGAGCGTTATAACCTGTTATAACCTGCCGGCGCAGCGACATCTGTCGTCGAAAAAATGAACAATTTGAGCTTAAAAGACGTAGATGTCAATCTGTGTATTCCGAACGTAACTAACATAACTTTTTGGAACACGTGACGTCTCACTATGTAACTAAATAATATAAAATAATTAAGTATCCAGTTATTTAGTGACATCAGGGAATTTTATTCATTTAATTTTATACGTTTAAAGGAGCTGACACACACACTTTTTCTTTCTCGAAAGTGTTGCAATACACCCCGCAGTTGTTAGTCACTCCAGATCACCTATACTAAGAAATAAAATAAATAAAAACTAAGAATAAACAGAATTCCACTAATAAATTGGGAATATCTTCTACATGGTATAATTTCGGCGTAACTAAGTTATTCCAACCCTCACCCTAGTATAACCCCGTTAAAAACAAAGAATAGTTTTTAGACTTTATTAAAAGTTGTTACTAAATTATTATATTTAGTTATATTGAGTAATAAATTTAGAAATAAATAAAGAAATTAGTATAGAAGACAGGAACATTGACTTAACATATCATAATTATATCTGCTGTGATATTTTCATGTGTAATCATGGAGTATTTTTGCTTGTTTTCAGGTATTAATTGATTATTAACGGTGATTGTAAAGCTGAAATTTAAGGATGGTTTTACAAGATAGATGGGTAACGGTGTGCAAACGACTGGTGAATATGTATGGATATAATGAAGTGTTGCCATAGGTTATTTTAATAATAATAATTATATAATAATAATTAAATGATAAATAATTGTCTGTGTTAACAGTGAACAATAACGACTCAGGGCAGGCTCACATTGGAGGACAGCACGGCAAAATATTTTAACTTCTTCATAGAATTTTGAACGTTAAGGGCTTCTAATATAATTCAAATTTCATTGCGGAATGGTGCAATTGCCGCAATGATTGTTGCTCTAGCAGATTACAATAAAATTTGATTTGTTTTGAAAGCACTTAAAGTACAAAATTCTATGAAAAAAAGTAAAATACTTCGCAGTGCCGTCCTTCAATTTGCGGCGGCACCTACGCCGGCGCAAATCTCTCATATGAAATTCGCCGAATCTATACGTCGCTTTTTGTGCGTTGTTTAAATACTTCAAACATATAAATATAACGTGTGGAATTTAAATTGTTTCTCGGTATCAGTAAAAATCAATTATCTACCTCGGAGTCGTAGCATACGCGTCTTGACTTTGCACTTGTGGCTTCACGGCGCGGTCGCGTTTTGCATATATCGTATTATCTCTTTAACCATACGTCCAAAACATATGCAGTAAAAAGCAAAAATGTGTATTAAATACTTGTGACGATAAAATTGCTGATTTCGATAACCACGAAAAAGTCTCTTCATTTTACGGGATAATTAAGCCTATATCCATACTGAAATTCTCTTCTAACTATTGGTGAAAGATTTTTTTTAAATCGGTTGAGTAATTTCGAAGATTACCCCGTATATTGTCGAGTTCTTTTAAACAAAAAGTTATTTAAATCAATTGTTATTGAAATTAGAAATAGTCGATAAGTAGAACGCCTATTGAGTACTTACCGCTCGAGATCAAATTACTTTTCGCTTTTATTTTATGAGTGCATACTGTCTGTTTTTAGAATTCTTGTTTTGTAATATTAAAAATGATAAAACTTTTACTGAATAACACCCGAGAATCTACCGACAGTGTATGCCTGCAGGTGGTGTTTAATATTTGTTCTCTTGGTTAATCATATTTCTTATGTTATGTCCAATGTATTTAACGTTTGACCACGAGGGTTTCGGATTGTCACGCTATTGAATTAGTAAAAAATATACTAAGAAAGAAATAAAGAAAAGAGATTTAATTCACAACTGACAATTGTGGATTGCCATACCATACAATTTTTATCGCTAAAAGTATCGTACTTGTACAAATCTTATTTTTATTCCAATCAAAGCTAAATTTTTATTGTATCAGTTCAATGCATTAGGGTCGAATCACACCGAAACGCGACGCGATACAATACAATACTTTTTTGCTACAAAAAAGATAGCACAGGAATCCCGAGACGCAACTCGAAATCTATTTTTG
This sequence comes from Bembecia ichneumoniformis, assembly GCA_910589475.2. NCBI lineage: Eukaryota > Metazoa > Arthropoda > Insecta > Lepidoptera > Sesiidae > Bembecia > Bembecia ichneumoniformis. Next base: position 5,858,741 of record OU342543.1, read on the forward strand.
ATAGCTTCAAGATACGCCTCGCGTACCAATTTACTTCTTCATAAATTTGGTCTCGGTTTATACGTAAAATATGGACACCTCGTAAGCACCGCCTGACAAGGGTCAAATGTTCCATTCTGCTTTTCTTTTTTGGCTGAGGTTCATGGCAGAAATAAATCTTATACCATGGTATCTGTATGCAATCCTATGCAACTTTTAGCTCTTGTCAGTCGCGAACATTATAATCAAGTAACTGTCAATACACGTTTTTCTTCTCGAAAAAATTCGATTTTATACTGTAAGTGTAGAGAAACAATCAGAAAAATAAGTAAAATTTAGTGTTTAACACGATATAAAATCTTGTAAAGGAATTCCTTAAAAGGGCACTTTCCATCTCGAACAGCTTACTTATTTTCCATACTACGTAATTCCATGATTACTCATTAATTATTATAGGTCGTAGCAATACATAAAAAACGTGACATTTCTGGGACATAATATGAAGCTTTTCATAACAACAAAAAACTGAAATTAATTTTATATCTAGTATAGGTAATTAATTTCTAAAATGTGCAGAATTTGTGATATTTTTTTTGCGTGTTGAATTGCAATTACTGACTAAAATCCAAAAATTTCCATGGAAACATCCTACCTATAATGTACATTTGAAATTGGGATATCAATAGCTACCATATATAAAGGTTTTTCTAAAATATTAGAATTGCTGGCGTATGTTTTATTAAGTATTTTCGCGAGTTGAATGAGTGGCGCGAATGTGTTGCGTCGCAAATTGTCTTCGGTTATTCGCATTATAGTAAGTTGAGACAACAAATTCTCCCAAATACCTACTACTGACTTCCCACGCTCGTACAGCGCCACCTTAAATTCTTTTTTTTATTACATTAATTGCTTAAGTTTTATATTAATAAACAACGTAAGAAATCCAATTACTTGTGTGATATAATTTGACATTATTTTTCAATGAATAAAACTTCATCTATTTTTTTTTTACTTAGATATATTATAAAATTTAAGTAACCTTAGGCATACTCTTATACATATAATAAATAAATGATTGTATGTAATAATGTAATGATTGATTTGAACTAAGAAAAATCTTTATTAGTTATTTACTTCTACTGTCAAAGAAACTTTGCTTTTAGCGAAGTGGCAGTTATCCGAATAATGGTTGACACTCCAATGAAATATTTCTTAGTTTTAACTAAGAATAGTTTTACAATGATTAGTATCTAACAAGATCTCTCTAACGTCCAGTTATTTATATTATCTAATACCGAAAACACGAAATAAGACTCGATGCTTGTTGTACACGAATGTAATAGGTTGGGGAAAAAGTTTTTTCGCATTTATATATGATAAATCAAGACTTTTTTACATTTAACGTTCATGTGTTCATTCGTTAATTATAATAGGTCGGTTTTTCAAAGTTTATTTATAATTAATTACAGTATATATGTGTCACTTTGTTCGATGACTTTTTGCCATCTTGTAGGTAGTGACATGATCCCGTTGCTGTAGAAATTTTGGGACTTCTGATCAAAAAAACGCGACAAGTAGTTTTGGCAGTCCTCTCTTGATGTTAACCTGACAGTACCTAAAGAATTCTGAAGAGACCGAAATGCCGATATGCCGATCTTGCTCCACTTTTTCAAAAATGCCGGCCATTTTATCCGTAACAGGGCCACCAAAGCGAGATGCATCTTTGACATCAAAATTCCCGGATTGAAAACGCTTGAACCAACTTTATGCTACTCTTACTGACACTGCATTAGGTCCATAAGCATCACAAATTTTTTTCGTGGCTTGCGTTGCATTTTTTCCTTTTTTGTAATATAATTTTAAAATGTATCAAAATTTCTTCATTAGACTCACTCATTATGACAGAAAGAAAAACAAATGAGAAATAGCACGAAGCAACATTTTACTAATTTGTTTCTTTTCTTGAAATGTAACCTTTTTAATGTCATCGAGACCAGCCAGATACAAATAGAACAGCCAAAGAGATTTTACTACAAATTTATGCATACTGTATGCGAAAAGACTTTTTCCCCGACCTAATATATTCCGATAATAATGTAATAACTAGCTCGAGCTGTGTTCACTTACCCGCTCTACCCAAAAAATTTCATGGTCTTCTGTCATGGTCCTTTTTAACGCTGTTTTGCGTCCATGACCTTTTTCTGTCATGGACGCAAAACAGGGGTGAGCAACGCAATGTTATAAGTTTGACCTGCGTGCGTATCTGTGTGTCTGTCTGTGGCTTCATAGCTCCCAAACGGATTTTTGTATTTTTGTTGAAAGCTAACGTGATCGAGATATTTCTTAGCTACAATTTATGATAATTTTTCTATGTTCAGGTGTGTTTGAAGCTCATTTCCAAGTTGACGAAGGGATCTCACTAACTACCACTGGTTCAATTGATTTTAAATTTAGTGTTCTGTACCTTGACTTGATGCGGCAGCATCAAGTAGTCTGCGGGATACCCAACTCCTCAGAAACTTATAGCAGATGTAGCGTGTTTGAGCTCATTAGAATGGGTCTCGATAGAATGTCGCGGGTTAGTTTAATTTTCAATTATCCTATTATCGATGGAAAGGTTTATAACTTTCGATTATGATCATTCGGAGGCGGCCTTGATTACATCGTCTCTTTATATCGTGGGCCACCACTCGTGGTCTTTCCGGCCTCGGCGGCCGTTGAAGCCTTGTTAGATACTAAATATGTAATTTTGTGGTAATGGTAAGAGAAGCTGTGATCAGTCTTAGCGGTTGTGATGGACGTAATATTATTTTTTACCATAGCATAGCGTGTAACGAGTCAAATCGCTTGAAATTCTACCGATACTATAATTCCTGCCAGCTTATGAGTTTTTCTTATTATTTTATTTATCGCGAATAACGCAATGAATCGAAAATTTTATGTAAGTAGTCACCTTAGCATAAGTTTTTTTTTAAATTTTATACATTTAGGATAGGTTTTTTTTTGTTATTTAAAGCAGAAACGAGTTCTTAAACTCGACTAAGATCAATTTGTAAATAAAGCGCTAATTTAATTACATATAATAACATTTTCGATATTTTAAAAACACTAACTGTGCTGAAATAGTAATGATATTAAAAGATGTTTTGACACGCATTTATATAGTGAATAAATGCGTATATAGTGAATACTGGATGTGTCTTGATTCAATGTTAAATTATTTTCCAGCTAATGTAACCTCGCTGGAAAGAAATATTTTCTCACTGCTGGATATGTGTTGTGTGGTCTTTAGGTAATTCCCCGGTCAGTCAGTATACAGTTTGTTACTTAATTTAACATGTAGTTATTATGTGCTGTAGTTTAGATTTAGAACTAGATACCGCTGCTCCAATTTGCTTAGGAAAGTATCTAGAAAACAGTTGAGTAGTCTTAAGGTCTATAGATTTCGCACACGTTAAGGCGCTGATCCATCGTTGTGCGGTACAAGTTCTGAACACCACTTTACAAAATGTTTGGATACAATATTACAGAACATTTACAAAATATATTTGCAATAATGTCATGTCATGCAATAATGACACACACACGCGACCAAGCGGTTTTTTTTTTAAATAGTTTTTTGATTTATTTAATAAATCAAAAAACTATTTTAACTGATTATTTAATACTATTTAAACTGATTTATTTAATACAAAATCATAATGAACAAATTTTTGTACATAATGCTCGGCGTGCAGTAACAATTTATACCCGTTTTCTGTTTTTAAAGGTGTGTATAATAATAATCGATTTTTATGTATTTAATTTTAAGCCTTTAAATTTTCGCTGTATACTGACTGGCCGAAAAGAAAACTGGAGCCGATTTTCTTGGTGTATAATTTATGCTAAAAGCACAGAATAATTAATATGTAGTTATATTTTTTTAATGTTAATCTGTCAAACTGTTTAGCTTGGAATCGTACATTTTTAATCACTTAATAGTTATAAATAATAAAATAAAATTTAATTGACAAATATTTTATCGAAAATATAATGTGAATGTTATCGATCTACTTGAAAAATCTGTTAACATTTTACTCTCACCCTTAACTTACCTTAACTCAGTGGTGTTAATGTTAGATAAGTAAATGGCCATAATAACCATGCCTAATCTTTCCACTGAATATGTTGTCTTTAAATTAGTTTTATATTTCTATTAAATTAATTAAGATTTAAAATCGGTAATGTGTCATACTTATGTGTGGTGACGTAATAAAAATTAATTATAATCTAATTGCCTGAAGTATTATTTACTACCATAAATGGATATACAATTAACGGGCCGCCTGGATAGGGGGTGGCTCTTACTCAAAATCGCCTTGAAGCCTTGAGTGGTTAGGGTGCTTGCCTTAACGCTCTGCTCTAGGGTCCCCGAGTTCAATTCCCGGCAGGGTTAACTTTGAAAACGAACTTTTCAAATTTGGCTCTGGTCTGGATTTGGAAAGTAGTGGCAGGGCACACTGCGTCTGGCCGTCAGCCCGTCTGGCGGCTGTAACCACCCCCTTACAGATGACCACCGTGAAATAACAGAACGTGTGCTATTGTGTTTCGGTGAATGAGTAAGGGATGCCAGAGCCCAATTCCCTATCTCCTAGTCACTTATCCTTAATCCTACTGTAGTCGGCAGCGCACTTGCGATGGTAGCCACCTACCATCAAGTGGACCGTCAGCCTGTCTGCCAATCTTAGCACAAAAAAAGCGCCTTATAGTTGACGCATTATCAACAGAGTCGTCAGGTAATAAAATATTTTTTTTCAGTCTCACTCGCTCGTACTTACAGGTCTTATGGAGTGGTATAGTGGTGTGCGGAGGCGCATAACCTTATACGATATATTATGTAATTTTTCGCTATGTGAAAATAAAGGTTTGTAACATGTTAGACTAATTTGTTTTTTATAATTACAAAAACAAATCAGATTACAGATATCATTTTTGTCTATTTTCTTGAAAAATATGGAAAATATTTTAAAATTACAAAAAATACATTTAAGATCTTCACAACAAGATCTTCCATTTGATGTCACACGATGCAGTTTTTAAAAAAATTTATTTATTTATTTCTACGCTTACAACTATTTTATAGGACTAAGCCTAAAGACAATAGTGTAACTATTAGTACAACCATAGATAAAATACTACTTTACTGGTTAAGTAGTATTTTATCTATGGTACAACTTATCTACTAACTTACTTTATTTCTTACAACTGTAGCATATTATGAACAATGCTGACTTTGTGAAGTCATTCAGAGAACACGAAAACAAGTCAATGCTTTCTGCGTATCCTCGGTTGAGGATACGCAGTGCGCGCGTCATAGGTGCCATGCCGAGCAGGTTGGTGCGCCCGCGCGGCACGGCCAGCATCCGCGGTCGGCGCCGGCGCCACACGTACCTATCGGGGACACACAGGCTTACACAACTTAGCACCCGACTGTTGTATATTTTACCCTTAATTAATTTGAATAGGTATGTCGCCAGACTTAACTCTCTGCGCACCCGCAGCTCGTTGTAACCCACCATGCCTAGTACAAATAGATTTGGGTACATCAGTGGGTAAAAAGGATATACACCATACCTCCTCAAATATAGAAATATAATAAATTTATTCTGGATACGCTCCATCATATCATTATATTTAATTTCATGTGGAGCCCAGATGACTGCATTGGATTCGAGGATACTACGAACCAACGCATTGTACATTTTTTATTTTATTTTCCACCTTCCCCCAAAAATGAGCTCCCATATACAGATTTCATCTATTCGCGTCCACACCTCTGCGTTTGGGTCACAGAAATTGATTTGTGTACCAAATTTCAACTTAATCGGTCTAGTAGATTCCGAGATAATTGACTGTGAGCACCGAGAACTTTTAACCAGTTGGCTTAGTACCCCGTGACTGTGAGCGACGGACACACGAGTGATCCTATAAGGGTTCCGTTTTTTTATTCGGACGTACGGAACCCTAAAAAATATGTGATTGCTCAAACAAGTTAAACTATTGTTACCAATAGGTATTATATTTTTAACATGTTTTGATTTTTGATAAATATGGTAAATAATTATAATTTTAAAATATTTTTCACTGTTTTATTTTCCCTCAAAATTGCTTATTATGAAGCACTGTGACCCGTGCAGTCCATTGTGTCCCATATAGTGAATCAATGTAACCCAACTGTGGGGTTCAGTGGATCAGTTCCCGTGTTTTAAAATAACCAGAATTATAAAAAATCTACATCTCTTAGAGTTCATATTGTTAGTTTAATTTGCACCTTAATAATGTAGGGTAAGGATAAATTTTAAATTTTGGGAGAGCCGACGGCCGCTGGGACCGGAAGGTTCTCGAGAGGAAGCCACGGACCAGCAAGCGCACTGCTAAGGATTGGAACTCCCTGCCGGCGTCTGTATTTCCGAGCCCATATAACTCAACTTTTCAAGGTTCGAGTGAATAGGCATCTTGTGAGTGAGCTCGCTCCATCGTCGGCCTAATACTTCCTACATGGATAGATGCTAGTCAGGAGCAAACCCATCTTTAATTTAAAAAAAAGCGCAGCTTAGGACGTCCACCCACAAGGTGGACAAACGACCTGATTAGGCTGCTTCTGATCGCTCTTTTTGTCCATCAGCAGTGGACGTCCAACAGCTGATGAAGATGATGAGGTAAAATTGTCAGGTTTTAATTCTAAGTAAAATATTATTTTCATTTGATAAAGTAGGTACCTACCTAGTTTTTTTTGCATAGACATATTTTTACCGGATAAAATAAAACACTGCTGTATTAAACTAAAATTTTATTATATTTATTGGAACAATTCACTACTTTGTATTGATAAATGAAACCAAAACGGTTCTGTATTTGAGAAACTAACATTGCACGTACTTACTACGATGACTTAACAACTATGCATGACGCAATAAAAACCTACAATACAATCGCTACACATTTTAAATGATTCAACAGACTTGTACAATCATACTTAAGTAGGTAACAACAATGGGGTCAACTTTTTGTTTAAAAAATAACATATGTCATTAATAATATTTCAATTTAATGTAAACATCTAATATTAAAATAAAAAAGTTTTTGCTTCAACATGTCAGAGAGAAAAATATTGTTGTTATTAATATACCTGTTAACTGTTAATTATCATTAACAGTTAATCGCTTTGAAAAAAGTCACCCTTCACTTTAATAAACTCAATTTAATCGTTGTTTTAAAAGAAATCATAAAACAATTACTAAACTGTTTATAAAATGTGAATCAGATCTCTGCAATTTAAGAGCTGCAACACAGATTAATTGCTCATTGGACAATTTATATGCCTATAGTACGGTCATTCTAAGAATGCGTTTTTGACATTTCTTTATGTCCATTGCATAAAGTTCATTTCCGAATAAACGATACAGAAAATGTATGGAATTGACACCTGTCAGAACAGCACTCTTATAATGGCCGGAGTATAAGGAAATGTTTGACACAAAAATTAATGATTTAAGTGAGCAATATTTTAACTCACTTTATTTTATCTGTAAAAATAGGTATATATTTCTTGTATATAAAAGAAAGGATAATAACTACATGGCAAACGTGACAATTCACCACGCCAACTGTCATGGTCATATAATTTTTGTTAACGATGTGAATTAATTCACAAAATCTCCGAAAATAAAATAAAAACAGCCTTTTAAAGATAAACTCCAGTCACAAATTTTGTAATTTAACCTCTACTACAATAAAACTACGCAATATATTTAATAAAATAAATTAACTAAATAAGTAAAAAAAAAACTTAACAACAATGTTTCTGTTATTTTCATTAATAAATAGCTAAACAATGGAAGTTATTATTTAATAATTTAGTATTATACAAATGGAAGACATTGTGATTTTGTTGTTTAAATTTAATTTTTTAAATCATTACACGATTTAAAAAAATATATATTTATTTACTTATAAATAAAGTTGACAAATTGTAACCGCCTGGGCGCCATTTTGCCGTTAACGTTAAATAGTAAATAGTTTGTCTCGAACGTTTCTCGATTCGATAAAGCGAGTGTTTTTAAATTAAATAAATAAAGAATAATTTTCTTTTATTATATCAAAAGTTCAAAACAGGTTTTAAATACATAAAATACCTACTACATAGCTATTTAGAGCAATAAAAATATATTTCCTGTAATAGCTATGGGGCTTCGGCAAAACATTTTTAAACTAATAACGATAGTTGCATAATGCTTTGTAAAATGTTGGTAAATATTTATAATATAATAACGTAAAGTTTAACAAATATTCTGCGCGTGCGTAAGTTTTTCGTCTTGTCACACTAATTTTATTATAGATAGGTACATGAAATTAGTGAAATAGTGTTGTCAATAATTTCCAAATATTTTTAGGCTGTGGACAGAGTCTAATTATAAGGATGAATAATTATAACCTACTCGTGGAAATATATTTTTAATATTCCATTTTTGAAACATTATAATATTAGCAATTAAACTTTGCAGTAAGCCACGATCTAGTTAGAAATATAATATCTTATTTTAGACTGGCCTTAAATTTTGAAAATTAAAAATTTAAATAGACTTTCACGATAAATTTTCTTAATGTTACAACACTAAAAGATTTTCTTTAATAAAGTTTTTCTTTTAGCTACTTACATAAATTAATGTAGGTATATCGCTAATTCGCAATTAAGTTACATCTAGCTTAAATATGACAAATCAAGCATTTATCTCACATTTCTTAAGAATCAATAAAATTTAATAACAAACAGGAAACAAAACAACGTTTGAGCAATTAACTAGTCTTGAGGCACGTGTAAGATAAATGCTTAAAACGTTACCTTATTGCTCAAAATCTCTACATTTAAAATTTTAACCTATTATTTATGCGTTATAACAGTAAATAAAACAAAGGTATTTTGGGTCATTATTAAAGGCCGTAAACTTTTACAATAAAACTGTTTAATTTATTGATAAGTTAATCAATAAAATCAAGTGAATATAAAAATCAAGGATTAACCTCAGACCAGACAGAACAGAAGCCCGATTCAAACTTTTTTAAATATAGTTTATTATGCTTTATATCTAAGTTTTAATTTTACTCTAACAAGTCAAATTAGGCGACGAAAATAACGCTTTTCTGCTAAGTCCTTACCTTAAGGGTGTTTGTTTTATATAAATTCAAGAATTTTTAACTTAAATATTAAAGAAAAATATCTCGTGAGCAAATATTGAATTGACCTTATTTCAAATTCAATTATTTTATTAAAATAATTTTTTTTTAATATTTACGGCCTTGACGAATACACTTCTTCACGTTTCATAGTATTAACAGTTGAATAGTTAACAATGACCGTTAACCGTTTACGGCCCAACACTACTTAGAGAGAGAAAAACAAACTCTTCCTCTTACAGATTGCTGTACTTAAAGTATTAGGTATTTTCTTATATCTATTGTACTTAAGTAGTTATTAAAAATAATATATTTCTTTCTATTTAATATTCCATTTCATTTATTTAAAATTTTAAAAATGTATTTTAATGGACATTGTAGGAAAAAAATCAAATATTCTTTTAGCTTTACATCTAAATCTAATTGAGCGATATTATAAACTACTAAAGTGAACAACGTAATGTCAAAAAACGCATTATTTGGTTTATTTTCTAGAAAGTAATTAACAAACAGCACCCTTGTATCACTCTGTGTTCATAATTATGTATTTCGTTGTCAATGAAAAAAAAAACCGTGAGATATAACGAGCTAACGATTTTGCATGCATTTTGCACGATTATTAGGACAGTTATCAAATATAAAATATTAAAAAATAGAATCAACAAAATAGAACTGAACAGTTTTAAGTCTAGATTATTTGTGAAATTAAAAAAATTAAATAAATTTCCTTATACACTTAAAGGCGGAGGCCGTAAGTCATGATTATTTCCTTTATCTTTTGTGATGTTTTAAAATAAAATACGCATAGATTAATGATTGGTCTCCGCTTGTGTTCCAACGAGATACCGCTGGTCTAACAAAAAATAATCCACTATTTTTACTGATACTTGTGTGACTAAAAGAGGTTGAAGCATGATAAATTTTACCAAAATTATGTGGAAGTTAATATCAATAAACCGAATTGTTTATTTTTACGAGTCTGTTTTTTTTATGTTAAGATCGGCAGACAGGCTGACGGTCCACTTGATGGTAGGTGGCTACCGTCGCCTATAACACAAGCAACGCCAAAGCTACTGCAAGAGCGCTGCCGACTACAGTAGGATTAAGGATAAGGGATTAGGAGGCTCTTACTCACTTACCGAAACACAACAGCACACGTGCTGTTATTTCACGGTGGTCTTCTGTAAGGGGTGGTTTCTGCCGCCAAACGGGCTGTCCAAATGGCTTTAATTAAAAACTAGCCGTTGCATACGACTTCGTCCGCGTCTCTTTATATAATATTACTCCCTGATAATGTAGCTTTCTATAAATCGGTCCAGTAGTCTTTGAGTTTAATTATTACATTTGTATGGAGGAAGGTAATGGGGTGAGATGGTGGAGGGTGAGTAGCCTATGTTACTCGCTGATAATGTAGCTATATAGGTGAAAGAATTTTTAAAATCGGTCCAGTAGTTTTTGAGTTTATTCATTAAAAACATAAAAAATACATACATAGAAATATTTTCTCTTTATGATTGTAATATATATAAAATTCACGTGTCACAGTGTTTGTAACAAAACTCCTCCGAAACGGCTGGATCGATTTTTATGAAATTTTTGTTGTATATTTTGTAGAATAGGTCGTAAAGTATTTTACACCCTCCTACCCCCACCCCCCATTTATAAATCGCAATTTTAGTATTTTTGTTTGAACAATATCCAAATAATTTAACTGTCACTGATTGACGTGAAGTGTCGCGTCACTTTGACATATGGTTTGAAAATAAAATTGGACCCGATAGGTGGCGTCACAATCGGGTTATAGAATTATTTCCGGGTTCAGGCAGGACAACGTCTGCTGGGTCAGCTAGTATTAGTATAGAAGTCCCCACCGAGACTGAACCGGGTGCGCCGACACCGGCATAGTATCAATTGCCGCACAATATTTTGTGCACGGGCTGTAACTGGTTGGAGCGCAAGCGAAGACCAATCATTTCTATGAAAATAGGTAATTAAACGATGTGTATTTGTTGAGGTCAGAAACATGGAATTATAAACGCACTAATTACGTACTAACAAGTGGAATGTATACTGCGAAAACGCGTCATCTGTGGCTCTAGCATGAGTTACGATACTACACTCGCTAGCGAGAGCGTAAAACATTTATATGGAAAATTGATAATTTGACATTGACAGTTCACGATTTCCCATACAAAAGTTTTACGTTCTCGCTAGCGAGTGTAGTATTGGTGTAGTATCGTAAACTCATACTAGAGCCTCTGAGTTAATGTCTGCGATTTAGTGAGTAAACTAAATAATAGATTTTTAACAATATTTATTTATTTAGGTACGCACTCAAAGAAATATGAGAGAATAGATATAAAAATATTTAAACTCTGCAGAAGCAAATTTTTTGGACAGAGCGCATGGAAAAATTGAAAATATTGAAGTCATTATAAACTCATTATAACTTTTATATGTACACTAGCTGAACTCGGCTACACTTCGCTGCGATTCGTACCGACGGCGGCGTGCACATGGGGCGCGCGGTACTGGACACTGCTTATATATAATACTATTTATTGAAAAATAAAATAAAAATATGTACATATTAGCTGAGCCCGCAACTTCGTACGCGTGGTATTCGGTATAGCGCATAACTTTTTTGAGTTATGAGAAGCTTCCTACAATACATTAATAAAAACCGCATTCAAGTCGATTAATCCGTTTCAGAGATTAACGTGCACAAACAGACAAAAATTCTAAAAACTATTTTTTTTCCTCATTAACATAAGTACAACGTGTACAAACTTTTGAAAAAGTCTTTAATGTGCAGTCACGGTTCGTTTACGATTTTATTATATGTACCTATAAATAGGCCCTCTAAAGGGAATTAAATTGTTTAAAAAGGTTCACGATTAATTTAGGGTATTGTTTTGGTTGTTTCGTCAGTAAACATTCCAGTTGTAGACATCTTTTTTCTTTGGTCAGATCTGAAGATATTAAAAGGAAATTAATGTAGGTGCCGAAATAAAATTTAAATTCAGGAATAATTCGGTTTTACCCATTTTATTCCCCCGCAGACGTCATAATTTGCGGTAATTTTGTTTATAGAAGTTATTAGAACACATATATTTACTTTAGACTTTGACCGCAATGATCGAGCACAGAATTAACTATTCTTTATAGTTTGGCAATAAAATTTAAATAAATATTTAAATAATCTGAAAAAAATAAAATAGATAAATAAAAATATCTTATCGATTAATTATTGTGTTATAAATATAACATAATTAAATATTTAATTTTCGCTTTATAAAGTATCACGTGTATTTGAGCCATAATTAAAAATAGAACGCGACGCCATTATACAAGATCGTATCATATGACGCTATCGGGCTGTTTATTTTTAATAATCGAATAAGTTCTGAATATATTAATTTCCTATTACACAATTAATTATTATAATTAATAATTCTTAAATGTTTTAAAGACAAAGATATATTTTAAATACATGAATAAATTTATTATTGTTGGCAAGCGATGTACTAACTTAAATATAAGGCACTTTTAATAAAATATTGTGATGGGTCTAATATCTATAGAGATATAATCGATTGCATTTGCGATTGTGATGAATCAATTGACCATGTAAAGCCAATCGGGACACGCCGCTGGTGGCGGTATAGGAAGAGGAGATCCTCCTCCTACTGATACCACCTCAGGTATCTGAAAAAGAAAGCAAGCAATATTGCAGTGACATGTAATAGCTTTTGTATCTGTTTCAGCCCATACTTACAGCCCACTGCTGGGCGCAAGCGTCTTCTTTAAGTAAGGAGCTAGGAGCTGTACACCACGACAGCCATCTGCAGAATGGGAGCAGTTCTCGTGTCTTTTCAGATTTTGATAAAGTGATGTGCAATTGATTCTAATAATGTTTTTTTTTTATGTTAAGGTCGGCAGACAGTCTGACGGTCCACTTGATGGTAGGTGGCTATCGTCGCCTATAACACAAGCAACGCCAAAGGTGCTGCAAGTGCGCTGCCGACTGCTGTAGGATTAAGGAAAAGGGATTAGGAGTGGATATGGCATCCCTTACTCACTCGCCGAAACACAACAGCACACGTGCTGTTATTTCACGGTGGTCTTCTGTAAGGGGGTGGTTACTGCCGTCAGACGGGCTGCTCAAATGACTGCGAAAACGCAGTGTGCCCTGCCACTACACACTGTCCAAATCCAGACCAGAGCCAAATTTGAAAAGTTGATTTTTCAAAGTTGACCCTGCCGGGAATCGAACCCGGGAACCCTAGACTAGAGCGTTAAGGCAAGCACCCTAACCACTCATCCAACGGGCTCGTTAAATCGGTTTAAAAAAATTCTAGACAGTTGCAATATCTGGATGACCGGTGAGTGTGAGATCTAGTGAGCCGTTTTGGCCTGATTGTGTAACAAAGACACTACAAACACCCAAACTTTCGCATTTTTAATATTTTATGATTTATAATCTTAGAAAGAGTCAGTAGTAGAATAAAATGTGATTTTTGTCCAAGCGCAACTCGGCCGAAAGACGCTGTCCTCGGCTTAGAAGAATTAATAAAGAACAATATTTTCTGTCACCAAATTGTATCCCCTAAAACATACTATCCATTTATACTCAGCAAATATTTTTGTAATTAAACAGAATGTTAATAACAAGTTTAAATCGGCAAATAATATATTTGTATCTAAAATTAAAATTTCATCACTTTTTTCTGTTGCTTGAATAAAAGCAAAGGATTTAGGATATGGTGTTTTATAGTCAAATAAGTCAGTAAAAATACAAACTACAAGTAGGTCGAATATATATATGGTTAAAATGACATCCAATAATAAACAGTGACATTTCTTGCAGCGATGCAGATTTCGCAATTAAATCAACGTAAAAATTGCAACGTAACGTCCTATTTGGTTTGAAAGTTGTGATTTAAATTTAATTTTTAACTGGTGTTGCCATTATACTGTATATTAATATCTTACCAAAGTCTGCGGATGGTGTGGCGGGTGGTAATAATGCGCAGGAGAAACGGGAGGCGTCGGGTATCCCCAGTACACGAGGGGTGGCGGCAGTGTTGGACCCATCGCTGGGTAGTAGTATGTTAACGGACCTGCAATTACGCATATAATTCTGTCAGCTACTTATTTGTACATATAGTATTATAAAGAAAAATAAAATGCTGTGATTAGAATGTGGCAGAGATTTTACTTAAAAAATATTATGAACAAACTGCATTAATTGGTGTCAAAAAAGTTAAATGAAACAAAATTAAATTTCCATTTATGAATATTTTAAATATCGAATTTAAAGTCGGGTCTCCAGCTAGCTTTATAGACAAAAAGTCCTATTTTTTCAACGTATCTCAACATAATTTTTTATACACTTGTACCTATGCTGTGTACCTACCATCCACACAAATAACTACATACGCAAGGTACGAATGATGGGATTTTTAATTTAGGGTGGGAAGGTAGGTTGACGGTCCACTTGAAGACAGGCAATTACATACATATATACACTAAAGGGGAGTACTAACCTTGATGGGATAAAAGTTTAAGATGAGATTACTAAAACGGATACTGGCATGACTTACTCGCCCACAGAAACACGTCTAAATGGTAGGTATACGTCTAAATGTATGCATCGAAACATCTATTTCTGTAAAATCTGTCGAAAAATAATTGAATCTTAGTTTAGTTTGCAGCTTTTATTCCTATTAACAAATTTGCAATCACTAAATCTGAATCCAAGCTCGTTTTTGTATTTTAGAAGGATCCGAAAACAAGATGACTGCCAAATTTACGATAAAAAATATTTTATGCATTCACTGTGTTAGCGCTCCAATCGTGCTCCGCGCATCTGCAATTACTTAAGTGGCAGTGTGTCCAGATTGGAAAATTGAAATTACAGTGTGGGCTATGTGAAATTACAGTATTTTGATTAAAATTACAGTGTTTTATCAGGCAAAATTACAGCGTGTTTTACAGTAAATTGAAATCAAATTTTAAAATTTTTTGGCTATTAAATGTATTATTATAATTAAAATTGAAAAAATGATAATTTATTTTTTATTCACTGTCACTTTGGTTTATCACTTTCAGAAGTAGTTTTCGGCATATTTAAACTTTTTAAACAATCAATCAGTTCCTTGAATCCCACAAAACCCATACCAAACCACACTAATAAGTAAGTACTTTGTCCAACGAATTACGAAATAATAAATAGACAGTGACAGTAAATACAATATAAAACATCACACAACATACCACGCTAGATGTAAAAGCCTCACATTAAAACCCATACCGAAACTAAAATCTAACAACATAATTTGACTGCGTAATAACTCCATAAAACTTCAGGGTATTCCCCGCCGCTGAATCGTAGACTAAACAAAACGTTTCGTTTCACGCATTTATATAGATATTTTTTGGAATTACAATTTTTTTCTATAGATATAAAAGGTTTTCATATAAACAAAAATTACAGTACTTTTCATACACTGTATTCACCTTAATACAGTGTACAGTAGATTTAGTAAATTTTAGTAGAATTACAGTAAATCTACTGTAATTACAGTGTATCTGGAAACACTGTTAAGTGGAGACGGTTCGCAGTTCACGAGAAGGCACGGCAAATTAAAAAATTTTCATAGTATTTCGTACCTTAAGGGCTTTTAATATAATTCAAATTAAATTGTATTATGCTACGGCGGAATACCGTTGCAAGCGGATTATTCCCGTACCAGCATAATACTTACAATGAAAATTAAATCTTATCAAAAGTCCTTAAGGTACAAAATACTATTTAAAAATTTAAATACTTTGCTGTGCCGTTCTCCAAATTGCGCCGGCCCTTAGTTATATGTACGTATATTGATGGCCTTCTCGGTATAAATAAAGAAATATCTCGGTTTTGGGAGTCTATTCCTTTAGCAAACTTTTGCTGAAGAACCGACTTTAATTTTTTATTCAAACTATTCAAACCTTATAGGTCAAATTACCTATAAGGTTATTAATTAACTGTCATGTATAAATATATATTTAATATTATTTAATTAAACTATTAAAAAAAAACAAGAGTTTTTAAATCTCAATTCAACTATTCAAAAAAGATTATAAAGAGACCACGCTAAGTGGGTATAAGTAAGTACCTACTGTCAATGTGTCGTTAAAATAATTTAAAAAGTTTTGAAAAAAAAAATTGCGTATTAAATAAAAATAAAACTTTCAATTAAATAATCGTAGTTTTACTACAATCTATATGACGCTATTTAAGTGAATTGTCATTTTTAATTGTATTAGCATCGTCCAAGAGTAACTAAAGAATTAATTGCACATCAGAAAAGTGTATTTATCAGAAAAGTGTTTTTCTTCTATCAAAAATACTAATTGCACATCAAAACATTTGTGTGCATAAATGAAAGAGATCAGATTCATCGTGTGTTTAATACGATAAGCACACATTTTTATAAGAATCCATTTAATGTGTTTTTAAAATGACAAAAGTAATTTCACGTGGAATTCTTCCAGTGAAATTTTTAAGGGGAAACCATTGTCCTAGTAACAGGCTCCCTCGTGAATATAATTAGTACAAAATGACACAGAGAAATAGAATACAAACTATAGGAACCCTGAGAGCACTGAGCATCCATGGCACTTTGGAAAATATTAGGGTCAGTTCACACAGGAAAACGGCGCCCCACGCAGTTTGTAAGATAGCAATAGAATATAGAACTTATTTACTACACTAAAAGGTGTATAATCGGCGCAAATCTTCTTGGGCTCTGGCGATATCACGTGTCAAATATGCGCAGTAACCGATTTTGGGACCGTTTGTTGCGCCATATTGCTTATTTGGACTCGCAATTGTACGCAACGAAAGACACCTGCTCGAGGTCAGAGTACGCTAGTACTGTTATTTATTCTATGGTCAAAGGAGATTCGCGAGTTTTATACGCGAATGGTGTCGGCGGCGTCGCACTGCGTTGCGCCTGGCCGCTTCAAATGAATCACTGGACTGTGTACCTTTTGCTGTAGTAAATAATTTCTATATCGCTATCTCTAAAACTCTTATAGTACGGTCATTTTATGAATGCCTTTTTACATTTCTTTATATTCATTGCATAAAATTCATTTCCGATTGACACCTGTCAAAACGGCAATCATATAATGGTCGGAGCATAGGATGTGCAATTAGTACTAATTTTAATGGACACAATATTTGTGGTATGCAATTAAATACTCCCCTCTATTTAAAATATCATTGTTAAATTTTTCATTCAATTTTTTAATTCAAAATATTATTTGTTAAATAAAACCAATTAGTTACCTATGATAGGTACAATATCATACTTATAATTATTAGAATCTTTACTAACTGTTCGGATTCTATGAAGAAGAACGCGACCAAAAAATCGAATAAAAGTTGCTACTACCAAGCAGTTCTACCCATCAAATTATAATTACTGTTCTATTAATAAAATAAATTTATTTTATGAATAGAAATTTACATTAATTAATTTAAATATCTATTGGAGAAAATACCAAATACCTATTGAAATTTTTAATCATAGGTTTAATTCTTCAGAATCATGTGCACAAATCATGCAATATATGTTTATATGTTAGTCACAAATACGATATTGCTATTATCTGTTTTATGAAGAGCCAATTTAAACGTTCTTTTAAAAGTATTTTATCTCAATGAACGCACAACATATTCACAGTCTAGTGCAGAATATAATATGCCCTTTTTTGAAATAGACAACAAAACAATTTTCCCAATATTCTACACTTAATATGTGCCAGATATAAATATGTATGAGGAACCCAAAATAAATATATGTATAGCGGGTATTAATTGTGTGTGTAATATCTATAGAATACTAAAAAAAATGTTAAGCTGCAAATTGTTTTTGTAGAATTTTCTGTATTACGAAACGTAAATATTAATTTAATTTAAATACATACTTAATTAGTTTCTTTTTTCTGAAAATGATTTTATTTAAATTGAGTACTGAAATTAATTTATTTGGGAAATTGACATTTAACTGTAAAAATAAATTTTAACGATAGTATTTTACGTGACATGGATGATAAATTTATTATTCGTACGCGTGGTATTCGGTATAGCGCCAAAAAGATTAAATATATAGAATATATAGAGAGGGCGTTGGGAAATTTTTCCTACAAAAATATTGATCCTGATCACCGTAATCAGGTTGGCCATGGCGTAGTTAAATAGCCTTGTAAAGTTGGCGATAGATTGAGCGATTTTGTACCACGTGGTGCTAAATGTCACATTTTTTCGTCTAGCCCGATCTATACCTACAGTTGAAAATCTTTGTACCTATACTAACTTTTTGATTGTAAACCGATTGGAATGAAACAAACGCTAAATGTTACAGGAAGCTTGCTAGGTGAAAAATGCATTCAAAACGGTTAAGTCGTTTTTGAGATTATCGTGCACAAATGCACAGACAAACAGTCAAAAATTCTAAAAACGAATTTCTTACCTCGGTAACATAAGTGTGAAAATCGTTTTTATGAAAAAAATATTTACACGGCTCCTTTACAATTTTATTAACTATATATTTACTTTGGTTCAGAATTTCGTACCAAAATAATTTCATTAAAAAGTAATTAGTCAAAATAACTGAGCTTGAAGCTGGCTGGTAAAATACTAACATTGAAATTTATTTTTACACTTAAATGTAAATATAGAATTCATGAATTTCAAAACGATACTTTGTAATCGCATATCGCAGACGTGGATATGCGAACTACTAGGAATGAGTAAACGACATTAGGGGTGGCATCAGAGTTTACTCAAACATGAAGGTACAGTCAGCTGAACATTTTTCTTTGCGAAATCAAGGTAACAAATACATACAATTTAGGTACACACAATTTTAGAATGTAAATGTAATTAAAAAAGATGAACACTCACCAGGATCTCAGAACGCATTAAACAGTCCACCAAAGCAGTGCTCAACTTACACCATTATCTGTATATTTTTTTTGTTACACACGTCGCTGTTGTCGCGAACCAATCACCAAGCTAGTCTTCGGACTTATACCAGAATATGCTCGCCAAGTACAACCCAGTACTTTTAGCACCTCACTGCCGCCTCAACGTAGTAATACGAATAAAATGTTGAGGCACAATATGTATAAGAGGAAAAGTATAACCGTCTATCCGTCTGTGTTGGAATAATTACCCACGCCTGTTCAGTACTAAAGAACAGCTATAGGACTGCTAATTATTTGTTGCTCTTATTTGTATGTTACCTTTAATGTCGAATGATATCTGCATACTATGGAATATGCAATACAGGCTATACTTATGCCTATCGTGGGTTGTAGGCCAACATCAACGAATGCGTGAATATTTTCAAATTGATACTAGGTGTGTAATATTTTTTATTTTTTTTAGAAACATCGTTCCATGAATTATAACACGAAAATTATTTGTTGTTGTGACAACACGAGGGATACTTGTTGAGAATATCTGATATTTCAAGGCGCGTTAGATATTCCACGTTTTAAATCCTCGATTCTGTAGAAATATGACAAAAAGAATAGCATCCTGAGTTTCTTTCGGGGTTTCTTCTCAGGATCGTCATTTTGGCTTTTTTTCCGAAACCCTGGTAAATTTAAATGACGATCATAAGAGTTTCTTGGAGAAATCTAATATTTTGATTTGATTTGTATGGTAATTATGATTTCACACATTTGTCTTACCTCATCAAAACACGTAATGTGTTATTATGGCATTTATATATATGTATATCGCGTGTAAGGAATCGCGTAGATTCGCTAAGTGGCGTTAGTGAATTATGGTGCTGGAGACGTAATACTGTTCCTCTTATAAATACCGTGATGGATGTGACAGTCAAATAATAAATGCAGATTAAAAGAAAGAAGAAACAATTTTAAATAATCCCACAACATAATGACAGATACTTACGATACTGATTTGATGTTTTTAACACGTTACCAACATTCAACCACTAGATAGGGGTGTAAAACCAGACCCATGGCGTCTTAATTTTATCTAATACAAGCATAAAACATTTGTTTTCTCTACGACACACTAAGCGTTGATATACCCCCTTTGTTCACAGTAAGTTCTAGTCGATTCTTCAACCCTCCTCCATGCAGTTTTAAAGCGATAAATGATTTATTAATCAAATGAAGCTGTTGCTATTTCACTTATTTCCTCCAGAAAAAAAAAAACATTGTAATTTCAATGAGTAAATTTATATACATTCTTGTGTATAGGAAATATTGTAGTTAATCAAGCAGGGGTTAGGAGGCGGGACACAGGACGTGATTGTGCTATTTATATCTAACAGCTGAAGTAACTTGTGAAGAAAGGTAATTTCGTATTAAGTAACAACGGCAACAGTTTGACGCGAAGCTAGTGAACCTAGCGAAAGTGTGCCTAAAATTTACATGGAATATTTAGTAATTTTAAAAGTTTTTTTTTAAATATCATTAAGTAAATTTGCAACTAATATTGTAGTTGTCAAGTTATTTTTTTTATAGTTGTGAAAATAAAATGTGTAATTGACAATAATTGTTTTAATATGTTATGTTCAATTTAATAGTATCGTAGGATTTTTTTTAATAATAAATAAATTACGTGATATTGATTCAAAAATTGGGTATCGTGCCCTTAAAAGTAAGCGAGATTCGAAAGCCGCAGTCAGTAAGGGGGTGACCCTTACAGAAGACTGCCGTGAAATAACAATGTTGTGTTTCTGTGAGTGAGTAAGGGATGCCAGAACCCATTACCCTTCCTTATGCCCTTCATTATCCCTTCTTTATGCCTAATCCCTATTCCTCCTATGGACGGCAGCGCATCTGCAGCAGTGACCTGCAGCAAATGTGGCGTTGTTTTTGTTATAGGCGACGGTAGCCACCTACCATCAAGTGGAGTGTCAGCCTGTCTTACGACATTTACATAAATAGAAGTTTATGGATATAACCTTTAAGATCAAAATGGCCAAAAAGGGTAATCGATATTAACATAAAAAATAAAAAAAACTTAGGCATCATATCACCAAGTACGTAGTTGTTTTGTGTAACACCACCATTTAGTTCCTACAAAATTGTTAAGCGTGTAGTTGATAGATGTATATAACAATATAAAGTTAGTAAAATACATAAAGACGAAACAACAATAAAATCTATTGAAAATAAAAATGTTAATGATAAGAGTATAGACAATAAGTAATAGACAACACTTAATAAATAATTTTAAAGTACTCCCTTCACAAGTTACTCAAGCGTGACAAAGAATTGTGACATTCTTACATATGTATATTGTAATTTTAAAAATTAGTGTTGCGATTAAAAAAATTCCCAGTAGGTATGATAACTTAAGACAAAACAGCACAATCAACCACTCACCAACACGCAATAATTACTATCTAACATGTAATTTATATCAATTTATTTAAGGCAGTAAACTTAAACAACTAAAATTAATAATAATAAAAAAAAACTAACAAGGTAATATAAAAAATATGTTTTAAAAAGAGAAATTATTAATTCATGTTATCTAACATGTCACCTTAAGACATCATTAGAGAAAAACTGTTAAAAATTTGGTACAATCAAAATCGAGATTCCAAATTTATAATTTCTGTAATGCTGACTTATTACGGTGAAAGTTCGATAAAAAAGAGGTTGTGAGGTGTGTGGTACCTCTTCACTGATAAATTTTCCCGCCATAGACAAAGTGATTAATGTCGTCGTTTCGATTTGAAAATGGAACATGTTTTGATATTGACAGATTCTTTATGACGTTTCATACAGAAAACTAGCATCTGCTAAAAGTAAATCATCTACATATAAATCTAGGATTGTTGCGGTATAAATTATAATGCCTCACACCACCTATAATTTATATACCTGAAAATTGATATGAAGCTTTAATTTCTGATTAAATAATTCAATGATTACATCACCTTGTCCCCAGTCATTACACACACCACATTTTTTCACCTTCAATGCACGTCATTTTTATGTTCCACTATGGTTTACAAATATATATTTATTAAAAAAAAACTTCGTAATAAATTCTTTTGTATTAAATTAATATTTAAAAACTATATTATTTATTTTTTAATTGAAATATTCTTAATTATGTTGATTGTTCATGTCTAAAATTGAAGGGAAATTCCCCTTCTTCCAAAGGGAATAATATATAGAATAATAT
This sequence comes from Bembecia ichneumoniformis, assembly GCA_910589475.2. Classification (NCBI taxonomy): domain Eukaryota; kingdom Metazoa; phylum Arthropoda; class Insecta; order Lepidoptera; family Sesiidae; genus Bembecia; species Bembecia ichneumoniformis. The sequence goes on from OU342543.1 coordinate 5,881,173, forward strand.
ATATAGGGAATATATATAGAATAATGTCTTCTATATAGAATATATAGAGAGGGCATTGGGATTTTTTTCCTACAAAAATATCGATCCTGATCGCCGTAATCAGGATGGTCATGGCGTAGCTAAATAGCCTTGTAAAGTTGGCGTCTTGAAAATTGAAAATCTTTGATCGACGGTTATGTTATGAGCTCTAGTGAGTAATGTAAACATTGATTAATTAAAATGAAGCCAAATGTTTTGTATCTGTTTAAAAGGATTGTAGATGCCACTTTATTTTTTTCACTTTCTGTAAGTATCTGTTATAAAGATGTAATTTTAAACATTGTTTATTATTTTTAGAACACGTTTTAATGTAAATATGAAAATTATTTATGTATATGAAAACCTATATGTATAACAAAAGTGCTAATCTATCTTCGCGTATTCAAATTTCTTTGCGCAAAATGGGTACTGGGTGGCGTTATCCTTACATTTTATAAAACAAAGTGGGACACCGTCTCTGTATGTAAGTATGTTCGCAATAATCTCAAAAAGTACAGAATAGATTTTCATGCGGGTGATTCCTGAGTATTTTATATTTATATAATTCGTTTAGTTTTTTTTTATCTTTAGTTTAAAGGTGTAACTTAAAGTATGTACAGGTATATCACCAAGCGGTTCTACCCATATCCGATAGATGTCTCCGCATCACCTAATTCTATATACCTAGTATTTTCATATTTTTTAGTCCTATATTTTTTATTCTTCAACACGGACGAAGTCGCCGGCACCTAGTACAAAATGAACAATAACTATCGCATCTAAAAATAAATAAGCTTGTTTATACGTACCGACCTATACGCACATATTCACATAGTAGTTAGTACCGATAATACCGACCTTTTTACCCCCGACAATAGCCAGTTTACCCTGAAGATTTAATAACGAGATGTACCTACGCGGTAGTGCTATATCTGGTAGACTTTTTTAAATTTTCAGAGGAAACAGGTTATATTGTGTGAAGACCTAAGCCACCTGCCGCAGTTACAGCCGTAGGACGTGCACTGCCGGACATAGGCCTTCCCCGTTATTTACCAGTAGGAACGGTCAGAAGCAGACTGGATCCAACGTCTGTTCATCTTGTGAGTGGACGTTCTATACGGCCGCGCCTGCCGGTACGTGGTCTCCATTCGAGAACCTGTCAGAAATTTGGCTAATACTTAACGAAACGAATGAAATCCACCATTTTCAAAAATAATTTTTATCATATTGATTTTTTTTCACAGTATATTTACGATTATAATCCGTTTTTAGATATTAAATAAACACTTAGGTATGTAAATACCCATAGAAAAAATGAAATGACGTGCATTAAAAGTTGTGTTCAGAATCATAATGTTTGTCCTAATATTACCAACAATTTCAATTTTATGACAAAAATGTACATCTATAAAGCGGAAAGAAGACATTTTCAGAGCGACAGACGAAAGAGAAGCTGTGATTATATAATAGGTAAAATAGAAAAAGAAAATGCGTAATAATGACTGGAGTAGGATCCTTTGACAACACCCTAACATTTTGACGCCAAAATTAAACTGAAATCACATAGAAACGACGTTTAAATAAAACATTTTTAAGTAAAATTCTGTGTCAAAAATGCAACGTTTAGATTTTGACATTAGTATTCAGTTTACAAAGTTGCGCGCTATACCGAATACCACGAGTACGAAGTTGCGGGATCAGTTAGTTGGGAACATATCTTCTTTTGCAGTGGGAGGAATATACATTAAGAAGAATACAAGTTTACATTTTCTTGCAACGCAACTTGTTACTATATAAGAAATAATTAAAAATCAATTTTTGCATTTAGTTATTGTTCTGAGATTTTTTGCAACGAGAAGATTTTTGAGATTTATCTCTTTTATCACTGAAATTGTTGTCGCTGTTAAATAAAGGCATTTATAAGTAGTTGAAAACAGATGGAACAGAGTAATTTAACTTGGAAATACCTAATTTCACGAAGACTATATGTAAATACATATCTGTGGTGTATCTGTCGGTTGAGTTTATAATGACCGCACTCGCTAGCGAGAGGGTAAAAAAATTATATGGAAAATTGTCAATTTCACATTGACAATCGACGAAACCATACGAGTGCTAGACACAAACAAGGCCGTATCTATGAGTAATGAGTATGCGTCCGCAATTTATTTAGCAAGTCAACTGACGACTTATTCGTTGGACCATCTAAACGTTGTATTTCTAAATACCTACGGGCAATAATTTAAAAATGGCGTCAAAAATCCGCGTACATATTGTATGGGACGAAAACATATAGTCTATCCGTATCCGGCCGCGCTGTGGTGAAGAAAACATCATTTCTAATTAAGCGACATCATATGAATTGACATTTAGAGCCATGCACAACAACCTCGTTCCTTAAGCGACTCATGCTGCACCAATAATTAAAAAAAAAAAAATTGAGTATGACACTTTTCTTTTTTAATAGCAACAGTGCCCACATGAAGTGTTTTCGGAAAAAATCATGCATATTTCCTTTAACACAACCCGTACGGATACCAAATTACACAACTATTACCAAAACATTACCAATATTGCTTTTTAAATTAAACTAAATATACGTATTTTAACACAATATATAAACAAAGTTTTATTTTATAAAGTGTAACTGATTTAGTTCCAAATAAAAATGTACTTTTTTTTAAAAGCAATATTTTCTATTAAATTTTTATTAGTTTTCTAATAGAGAGAAAAAATTGTTTATATTTGTGTTAACTTTTAACAGTACCCACATCTGTTTAGAGGCAATGTTACTTTAGAGATGACAGAACAAAAAAAAAACCATTACACCGTGTAACTCAGACTATTTCAAGCCCCAATTACCTCAATTATATCTTGTGTATATCGAAACAATGGCAACACCATAAACATTATCGTTATTATCTAAATATCTAGTTCCATATACGAGTAACCCATTTATTTCATATTTCCGAACGTAACGTACAGTATTAAATATCATAATATATATTTTGTTTAGAGCATAATAATTCGATTAAGGGTTGTGAGATAATAAGTCGGAAGCGGGTCGCGTCCGACTTCTAGGAAGTTGAAATTTTCAAAAAACCGTTTTTAGCGGTGGTTACTTTACAAAATAAGCTTATGTTCCAAATTTCAGTTTGCAAGACTTGGTAGTTTTGGCTGTGCGTTGATACTTATTCAGGACAAACAATTTTCTAAGTACAGATTTTTTAATTGTTGTCTGCGAAATATAATTTTGATAAATCGAATTGTGATATTTTTTTTATCAAAGTTAATGTGATAAAAAATCATAAATCATACAAAAAAATGAATTTATTATAAAAATATTATGTGAAACCATTTACTAATGAAACTTTTACTTCAGATTTCCACAAATGATTAAGGATAATTTTGATAATGCTTTTTTTGTTATTATTATAGGCAATCAATTTAGCTTCTCTATTCACACATATTATGACTCGTAGTAGGAGTGAGTGAGAGGTGAAAAGCTTCAGCTTTTATTGACTGACATTTCATTAGTCACAGACTACTAAGAACGTAAGACATGAAACGAATACAAGCAAGCGAATGAAAAATCTTCTTACTACGATTTTTACTATGTGTAATATAAGGTATTGTTTTATACTGAGGGCCCAATTTTTTTTAAAACAGCAAAAAATTATTTATATTGCAATATAAGAACGAACAGACTATATACATACAGCACAACGAACGAATTGCTCCCAAGAGACTATTTTAAAAACTTCTGTTTTTTTAATAGAAATTCATTAAAAGTCATTGATTTAATTAAAAAAATATGTATACAAAAATATAGGTTATCGTTCGGAAATATGTGCATATTAAATTAGGTACATTAATTAACGATCATGTCTATACCTTACTATGTGGTGTGAGGTAAAAACGAACAATGATGTGAAAATAAGTGGAATTTAAGAAGTTCAATTTGTTAATTTTATAGTGAAATTGTTACTAAAATGCAGTTCTTGGATGTTTAGGAATGTTTGAAAGGATTTCAGATATGGGGATGTTGAGAAGCTGCCAACCAATGTATGAGGTCATTAAATAGCCTTTAAGTCAAGTTAAATGGCAACACTGCTCCGAATAAGAAATAACTGGATTTGAATATAGAAAGATATAGAAAGTAATGATGAATTACTTGTTGTTTACTACTCTATAGCATGGTCAAAGAAAACAAGGTATGGCACTCCGCTTGTGACACAGGCTTACGTCATTTTCGAATTGCCACTTTATTGTATTAAACAAAAAATGAAAGAAAAATATTTGCCATCACTCACACAAGAGATGATATTTATGGGATGCTTCGTGTTAGCAAATAAAATAGATCATTTTACACATTAATTAAAATAAACACATAGTGAAACACTTACGGCTTTATCTTAATTATATATTTAATAAATGAGACTCGGGTATATAGAAAGCACATAAACTGGCAACACAGCAGAGATGACGCAAGCTTGTGTCGGGCTGTCTCTCGGAGTGCCATATCTGGCTAAGTAATATTATTGCTCTATAACTACTGTGTAGTGGCAACGAGCTCAATTTTAGAACAAATATTATTACAGAAAATAGCTTAGGTTAGAAGTAACTAGTTACTTCTACCTCAAAAATTGATTCTTTAAACTTTATATAATTAATTAATTAAATCTTTCTCTATTAAATTCGTAATAGAAGCAATGAAAAACATCTGCAAATTGTGTTTAATCAACTCTCAGTGCAATTGTACTAATACGACACTTAACAACGTATAATTAAGTACCTAGCTAAAAAAAAACCACGTATTTCACGACAAATACAGTTAATAAGCATATCAGACTTCATTTCATTTGTCTTTCATTTAATGGAATGTTTTTTATCATAATCACAACTAAGAAAAATCACTCAAGCAATTCGTTTTATAAACTAAATTAGAAGCTAAATAAATCAAAATGTTAAATCGAAAATTTTGAAAAATAAAAATCTATTTTTAATTACAAAATTAATTTCATATTCACTATGATTATATAAACCTACAAATCGTAATTAATTTAATAGTTACAAAATTTTGAAAATAGAATTTAATCGATTTATTCGACGATAAATTTATTATAATATCCTTAACAACATTAAACGCAATTGTAAATTCAACAAAAACTTGTTTTTAAGTACTAACAAATAAGTAACGCTAAAATATCAAAGCTGCACTTAAATCAATCATCACATAAACTTAAAAAACTTACAGAAAAAAAAACCATACGAAGGCACGTTTGTTTTTAGTTCACAAGCCGTTGAGCGTAAAAATGTCATTTTTTTACCCTGTAATAAATTCGGTTTATCTACGACTCAGTTCGTAGAATAAACTCAGTACAAGTTTGCAAATAAATCATTATAAAAAGTACCTACCACTCGAATAAGATTTTTCTTCAGGTACATGAAGTACTTATTTATTGTTACTGTTTAATTATATAATCGTTCGCGTCGAATGCCAATTGATATAAGATTTAGTACCCATTGTACCCATTGTGGAGTAATGAAAAGTATGTGGCATTCAGGCAATATAATTTGGCGTAAAATGGTATTTCGTCATCAATTATACCCCCGGATAGTACGGGTACGTTGTTTAATTATATAATCGTTCGCGTCGAATGCCAATTGATATAAAACAAGACATAATGGGTACAATGGGTACTAACCCATTGTACCCATTATGGGGTAATGAAAAGTATGTGGCATTCAGGCAATATAGTTTGGGGTAAAATGGTGTTTCATCATCGATTAAACCCCCGGATAGTACGGGTACGTTGGGAACATCGACAAAGTTCCTGGGAACGGAGAAGTCAATGTTGGTGGTAAAGTGGCGGTCAATGTTGATCCGTAACCGGCCGGTAGACCAGTCTGTATAGTGTTAGCGTATGACGTGAGCATTGGGGCTGTGTTTGCATATGAAAATATGGGGTTCGATGTTGCGTAGCTGAGCATTGGCAGGGACAATGCTGGGGTTAGTTGCGGCGGAGGAGCGTATGGGCGTTTGGGGGCTGTGGCGTCATTAGCTTGAGCGAAAGCGCGATCGTAAGTTCTTTTGGTTGACAGCATGGGTGTTGGTTGCTGAAGAATGGGTAGGGGATAAGCCGCAGGGGCTGGGGATGGGGATCTAAAGGAATACGGCAACAAGGGGATGACCGGTGGGCGTAGAGAGGCAAGGAAAAGGTTCTCGTGTTGTCTGGCGAGTAAGTTTTGGTGCGCGATTTGTTGGGCCAATAGGCGAGGCGCTGGGGCCAAAGGCGGCGGTGGGGACACCAACGTACCGGGGGAAAGCACCTTCGGTGATGTAGCTGGGGTCACGCCACCAGTTAGCACCAAGTTCATGTCATCCCCAGAACACTGGAACACCTATAAATACACATCATGTTAAGCATTAAGGGGCGATGATTTTATTGCTCTCTCACAAACTTCGTAGCATTTATACACAAGAAACAGTCATGCGTGTGTTAATTACTCTGATAAGAAACTATTCATTATTAAGTAGGTATACTATTTAATTTATAAATTACAAACGTTTTATTCATTTAGCAAATATCAATAGATGATTCAATATCACTAGAGTATTTGGCCTATTTTTCAAAAAGTTTTTAATCTTAAGTATTATTCAATTTTAAGGTATGAATTTTTGTTTTGCATAAATAATAACCGGATAACAATGATAAAAGACAAAAATATATTCACATTTAAATTTTGCCGCCTAAGCACCCATTCGTGGTCACGTTGTCTGTATGACGTCATATTAGATGATTGAGAATTTTTGAAGAAGATAGAGAGAAGAAGATTTTGAAATTATCTTCTATATTTAAGGTATAATTTATTACTTATTAACTTTATTGCTATTAAACAGAGAAAAACTTTATTTCTCTATAACTCTCACTCCTGCGTATGGTTATATTTTTTAAAAAGGTGAAATGTGCGACAAGTCTCTTCAACTTTACGCACATCGACTTAAATTTGAACTTTTTAACTTAACTATAATAGTAAATATGAAACATTTTTAATGGAAAATAAATAATCTTAAATTGTAGATTAGCAGTGAATCAGCGTCGAGTGAAATTGGAATTTGTACCTCAATATATCGCTGTTTCTTTCCGAAGGTCATGTACCGATGATGTTTCTGTTGGGCACATAAGTAAGCGCTGCCTTCGCTGTCCATCTGGATAAACGCTTCGCCGCTCGGATGACCCTGGATATTACAATTACGCTCATGATTTGTGTTTTAGTAGTCGAAATGCGTTCAGTCATTTGGCAGCCTGGCTGCCGGCAGTAACCACCCCCTTACAGAAGACTACCGTGAAATTAATGAGTTTGATTTCGAACTGAAAATGCAAGTAAGTTACAATTAAGTTACCTGAGCGTTGTAAACCATATGCACGCCTTGAACGACGATGTTCTTCGCAAACTCGTCCAAAAACGTCAATATGTTGTCCACCTATAATAGTAAAAAAAAAAAATGTTTTTCAAAAATTTTACTTAAAATTTTTACAAGCACTTGCTCTTGATATATTTAGAAGCGCTTATAATCCTTCTGTGTCTATTGGATAAAATAGTCCTGCCTGTGATGATGGGCCGGTGTTAGTAGAGTTTGGCACGGCTATTTTCAAGAACCGTATTGCAGAGCGAAGCGAACTCCCGATGCAGGATTATTATTAACAGAGTTCGCTCAGTGGTTGAAATTCGATCATAAACAAAAAAGTACCTATACATATTACATACGTAGTGTCAAACGTGTGTGCGTATGTCAAACTCGGGGTAGTGTGTATAATGATTAGTTTAATTAATTCTTTTAATGTATTTCTAATGCATATTATATAAAAACACTAGCTAGTGCCCGCGGCTTCGCCCGCGTTAAAAAATAAAAAATAACGCCTGGCTAAATATATGAGGAATGTAACGCTTAAACATCTTTTTTGTAGTTAGGGCTTTGCCAGGCGTTAGATGATCCCTCGGGAACAGTACTTTGTTCTGGATGAAAGGTATCCTATGTCCTTTCCTGCATCCCTGACAACGTGTATGCAAAATTTTATGATGATCGGTTCAGCGGTTTAGGCATGAAAAGGTAACAGACAGACAGACAGACAGAGTTACTTTCACATTTATAATATTAGTATTAGTATGGATGATCTTTCTCCAATCCTTCTCCATATTTACCTAAGTGAAATTACATACTCCTCCGTCCGTGTTATTTTCTCAAAAGGCGATTCAAAGATTTCGCTTCGCTTTTACTGATTTATCCTACGCGTTATTTTAATCCTACTGCAGTCGGCAGTGCACTTGCAGCAGCTTTGGCGTTGCTTGTGTTATAGGCGACGGTAGCCACCTACCATCAAGTGGATCGTCAGCCTGTCTGCCGACCTTAACATAATATATATATTATTAATATGATTAATATGACCGACCTTACAAAATATTCAGTTACCTGTGCTTCATAAGGGAGACCTCTGAGTCGAATGCAATCCTTCGCAGTGCCCGATGTGATGACGTGCTGTGGTATCAAAGTCATCGGCAAAATACCTTCGGTAGGAGGAGCTGCTGCGACCGGAGTGCTGGATGTGCTGGGTGTTCTAGTTTCCAAGGAGCGATTGAGCACCTGCAACATGCATCAAGCTTTATGGTCTTTCGTTTCGATATTAGTAATCTAAGCTTACAGCAAAGAGTTTACTATTATTCACAGGCCTGTTTTAAGTTTTATACACAAAACCTGCATCTATTCTTTAAATCTCTTAGTCTATTTATAATTTTCAATGAAAGTAACTTAAATCGGTTTAATAAATTTAAATGTAGTGAGTTTAAATTTAAAGAAATTAACTATCCCAAAGTATTAAAATTTCTATTTCAATATATTTAATATTCCTTTTAAGTTTCTTATAAGTCAATCATTAAGTATAATCAGTTTATCTCTTCTTTTTCGCACCCAATTTCTATTGATTATTAATTAGGTGTCTAAAATAAGCCTACTTTAAAACTATGTACATATTGTTTCCATTGACACATAATAGAATTCATGCAGAAATAAGTGCTTTGATAACTCACCATAAATTACACTCGAGAGCTGGCTAGAGACATAAATATTCAATGTGACGTGATTAATTCGTTCATTAGCAAATTTCGACCATTTTACCTCGTTATGGGGCAAAGAAGTCGCTTACTTTTTACCTAATGCATCAATAGTTTGTCAATGAATTAGTTATTGAATAGTTGAATAGTTCGATTCTCATTATTCATAACTGGCTGTTGCACGCGATTTCGTCCGCGTCTCTTTATAAAATATTATTCGTGGAAAACGGCAATTTTGTATAGAGGAGGGGTAAAGGGCGAGATGGGGGGGAGGGTGAGTAGCCTATGTTACTCGCTCATAATGTAGCTTTATATAGGTCCAGTAGTTTTTGGGTTTATTCATTACAAACATACAAATCTTGAATAATGTAGTAGTGACTATCTATAAATATATTAATAAGTCTTTAAATTCTAGCCACAATTATAAAAACAGAAAGTATTTTTAAAATCAATGTACGCATTACTATTTGTTTTTGAGGTGAAATAAAGTTCAATACTCTCTATGTTGCCGATTTTTTTTTGGAATCCATTGAAATACGTCCCAATCAACAATTAAGCTTCCCATATAATTACGAAAATATATATTTATGTAGATCTATTTATGTAAAAGACTCCACTTATATGAAATTGTCCAATTGATTGGGATGAAATTTACTTTCAGATTATAATGATACTGTATTACCACTTAGGATATAGACCATAGAAGTAGGAATAATAATGTTCAATGGTAACTAACAATTTCTAATTCTATGACTTAGACATTAGACGAAGATGATTACGCCTCGATTTATTTATTTCACTCGAAGATCGGTAGCTGATACTTCGCTCGCCATACAAATACAGACGTGCGTACTGCGTATGTCTATTTATACAGGATGTTTGCTATGCTATCTAACTAATATTTTCCTAAATTTTTGAAGTGAAACTTCGTTACGCGCTATGAGAGTAAAATATCAAGGTCTAATATTGTGTGACGCTTCAGTGTAACGATCAAGGACGTTTCTTGTAACGTTTTTGTATTTGATCGCTAAGGAAGTTTCTTTTTTTGATACTTTTGACTTTCTTTTATTCAAATAAAGCATTTTTATGACATAATAGAATAAAAAAATAGAATATGAAAGATTATGCACGTACTTGTTGCACTTCAGCCGTTGTTGATCTGAACAACTCAATGTATCTCGTGCCAATCAGCTTCCGATGTCTGGAAAGTGCTTTCGGAGAATCTTCCTCCGACGCGAAGAGTACGAAGGCGTCTCCAGTCGCTCTGCCATCAGCTCGCCTCACAAACAACACACCTTCAGCTTCGTCCAAAACTTGGACCGGTTCTTCTCCACTCGAGAAGAAATCAAGCTATAAGAAGAATAATTATGATATGCATTGTAAAAATCGGCGCCAATAATTGTTTGAGGATAATTGATAACACCTTGAAGATATCAACGTGTTAGCAGTCCTTGAAGACACGGTAAAGCCCACGCATAAAGCCTAACACAGACGAAGCTATAATATTATATAGGTACTGTATATTTTCTATAGTATTGTTTGAGTGACCACACTAGCAGCTATTATTGCGTCATGGCCTAAGTATACTGAAATAATATAGCAATATAGGTAGGTATATTATAGTAATGTGAACTGAGTAGGATAGCCGTAGTGTCTATTGTGAAGGCAAATTATATATTTTAACATCTTACACTGTATGTGGTATATTGCTATTATATATATTTATATATTTTGAGATATTAATATATATTACTTGCTGGTGCCCGCAAGTAATACATAGGTATTCGTCCGCGTTGAAAAATGAAAAATATAACGCCGCCGTGTAGGCTATATAAAGGTGTCAGGCGCTAATTTTTTTTTTAATTTTTAGACAATCCCTCGAAAATCCTGTATCTTTTTCCAGGATAAAAAGATACAGTTAATCCAGGTAATAAACTAATTGTGTGCCAAATTTCTTCCAAATCCGTTCAGCCGTTTTTGCGTGATTGAGTAACAAACATTCAAACAAACTTTTGAATTATAAGAGAATGACTTTTTAGCAGATATCGTAAGTGAATTAAGGCCCTGGGCTTTAAGGTTGCAAGACATTATTGCGGAAAATAAGAAGAAGGCCGCGGGTTGACGGTGGATCGAGGATGCTTCTGAACGGTTCTTATGGAAAATTAGGGGGGAGGCTTACAGCTGAGATGATGAGATTGAAAAATGGTTATGAAGAATCTTCATTACCACAACTGAACATTGTATAGGCAGGCCTCTGTCACTCCGTGTGTGCCGTGATATAATTGCCTACCTTCGCTCACATTGAATGTGAAAGGAGTGCAACTTCTGTACGCTAGTACTATTATTTATTCTGTGCTTTAGGTAAGTACAACTAGAAGTAAAACGTGAGCAATAAAATTTGTGATAGTGTACAGTGACAAATTAAAATAGATTTTAAGGTCTTCCGCTATAAGATTCAATTTTCTTTCGCGTAATTTTAGCAGTGCTCAATCCGGTTTAGACGGATAAGGTAAGCTCGTACTGCAGAGTAATTTAAGCCTTAAAGGTTTACAGGTAAGATCACTTACGACTTGTTGCGGGGTGGCATCGTATGGCAGACCGCGCATGCGTACAATGACTTTGGCGCCGCGCGACAAGAACGCGGCCGCCTCGCACGTAGCGCCTCCAGCCACGGCGAGAAAATCTTCGCCGCTCGCTCGGTACACCTGTAATCGAAAAAGTATTTTATCACTCGATATTATCGCTTACAATGCTATACATGGTCGCGATACTACCTAGCTAACAAACAGTAATCCGATATTGTGATTTCGCAATACCGTAATGAATATCATTTGTTTCTAATAGGTCGCCCCGTTTATTATGATTACTGGATAGGAATTGTCAGATCCTTTTCAGCCGTGATATCAGCTGTGACCATCAGCCTGTCGACGACTGATATAAATGATCCGTTGGATGAGTGGTCAGGGTACTTGCCTTAACGATCTGTTCTAGGCTTCCCGGGGTCGATTCCCGGCAGGGTCAACTTTACCAATTTGGCTCTGGTCTGGATCTGGAAAGTAGTGGCAGAGCACACTGCGTTTCGCAGTCATTTGGGCGTAACAAACCCTTACAGAAGACTACCGTGAAATTACAGTACGTGTGCTGTTGTGTTTCATTGAGTGAGTAAGGGATGCCAGAGCCAATTTTCCTATCCAATCCCTTATCCTTAATTCTACAGTAGTCGGCAGCGCACTTGCAGCAGCTGTGGCGTTGCTTGTGTTATAGGCGACGGTAGCCACCTACCGTCAAGTGGCCCGTCAGCCTGTCTGCTAATCTTAACATAAAAAAAGTGTGTGTGTGTCAGCTCCGACGCACGACTAGAATTTACTCCTTTAAACGTATAAAATTTTCCTCGTGTCAATAGATAACTGGATACGTAATTTCTTTATTTAGTTACATTCTGCATACTCAAATGTTACGTGTTCCAACAAAAGTTATGTTAGTTACGTTCGGTATACACAGATGTCACTACGTTTTATAAGTTCAATTTTTTTCAACAATAGATGTCGCTGCGCCGGCAGGTTATAACGCGCTATATTGTATGAACTACACTTTTCATACAATATTTCGACTTTTTGTTTTTATAATCCCAGAGAATAGAGTTAGGGAACACAAATATATGCGTCAGCTTTGCACAAATGCCAAAAAGTGACAGATAACATAACGCTTTTTGGTTAACGCTTGTATTAATTTTACTACTCATAAAATTTCTATACCGGGGGCCTTATATGAAAATCGTTTATATGAAAAAGGAGTAGGTAAAGTCCAAAATAGTTACAAGTTTTTATTGTTTATCAATAATATGAAAAATATACAGACTGATCTATGCATTAGAGCAGCCCTATTGACACTATAGAATAAACTAAGAGTCTTACCTCGATGTATCGAAGTCCGATGTGATGCTTGTGTCGTTTCAAAGCCATGTCTCTGTGCTCTTGAGACACGAAACGCACCAATGCTTCGCCGTTTCTTCTACCTTGCGGTGACAGACACAGAGCTACACCACCCCTACAAAAACAAATTTAAAGTGTGTCATTTTGGATCTTTATCAAGGGAGTACTAATTATAAAAATAAGTGAGATCCTTCAACGCCCTTATAAAAATTCCGTAAATCTATGAATTTATGCTCAATATTGCATTGGGACTTCATTATGCAATTGAAATAATGCAATTCGGTGGTGTGTTATCTTGACAGAGAGCTCTTCCGAGCTGTCTCAGCCGAGAGGTCTGTACACGAGTGATACAGCAACGAACTCGCATTTTGCTCAAGACTCCCGTGTTGGATTGGTCGTAGCAATTCAACACGGGATAGAGACCGAGCGAGACAACGCAAGACACTGTGGCCACTGTATCTAGTGAGAGTGTACAGGAGTGTGTTTGCGCTTTTTTTTTTGCTCTAACCATCCACCCATGGCCCTACCCGCCTTGCGTTATAACGAACCGAATCGAGGGAGATTGCTCGGACTCGTTCCCGCGCGCACTTTCTTCGCTCCTTACAAATTCTCCCTTCTCTTTAACACCTCTCCCCTTTGATCATCAAATGACAGTAAATAAAAATTAACTTTGGCCGAAGGAGTGCTGGAACACACCCCACGTCCCACTCGTGCGCAGACCTCTCGGCCGAGACAGGAGATGATAACAGCGAGATCTCTCGCTCAAGAGTTTACAACTTTTACCTCCACCATTATGCTTTTACCTTTTCGGCATAGAAACCTACCCATGTACCTTATAGTGTCAAACCTTAATGAACTTTGGTATACATCCATTATGCTCGATCTGCAGTCGCCCTCGTCGAAGAACATTGTTTAAAATATAAAATATCTAATTTTTATTACTCTGAATTTCCACCATTTATAAAAGTATAACGTATTTGTTGTATGGTTTCGTAATATTTAAGGAAATGCGACTAATATAGCCTACGACACATCACAAAGTGTACACTATAGCACATTAATGAAATTAAACATATTGCGAAATTGAATGCAACGTTGAAAATCGTGCGCAGCAGAACCAGTATTTGTAATAGGTATATTGTTTAATTTGGAACGGATATTACGTAAATGAGTAGTCCATATTTCGCTGAAACTTAAATCTAATATATAAAATTCTCGTGTCACATTGTTTGTAACAAAACTCCTCCGAAACGGCTGGACCGATTTTTGTGTTTTTTTTTATAATATATTTGGTAGGTATGAGAATGGGTCGTAAAGTATTTTCCACCCTCCTACCCCCACTCCCCATTTTTTAATCGCGATTTTACTATTTTTGTATGAAGAATATTCAAATAATTTAACGGTCTTTCATTGACGTGAAGTGATGCGTCACTTTACGATATGGTTTATGATATAAATATCCCACAGAGCAGGATAAGTAAGTAGTGGCAGGGCACACTGCGTTTCGCAGTCATTTGGGCAGCCCGTCTGGCGGCAGTAACCACCCCCTTACAGAAGACCACCGTGAAATAAGAGCACGTGTGCTGTTGTGTTTCGGTGAGTGAAGTAAGGGATGCCAGAGCCCATTTCCCTATCCCATCCCAATCCCTTATCCTTAATCCTATTGTAGTCGGCAGCGCACTTGCAGCAGCTTTGGCGTTGCTTGTGTTATAGGCGACGGTAGCCACCTACCATCAAGTGGACGGTCAGCCTCTCTGCCGATCTTAACATAAAAAAAAGAACAGGAAAATTAAAAATTAATTCAATCAACAACTCCTTTTCCATAATACAATATTTAAAACAATGAGTTGAAGCGAGTTGAACTGAGAGGTAAATCAATTTGACCAATTACGAGTCAGATCACATCGATGCTTATAAAATATTTTGTTTTCACGTAGGAATCGTGGTAAACCTCCATGTAGACCGCGAGGTATCGCAGTGAGGTATGTTCGGCATGTGCGTGCGTGTCTGTTTTCATGCGTATCTATACTTTATTAATGTCGATTTCCACTTTTAATCGTATCAAAGTTCAACGAATAGCTGAGACATCACTGTAGAATCAATTTCACAGCCGTGAAATGTGGCATTATCATCGAAATAATGTAACGTTCTGGCGTTATAATATCAAAATAGTACAAAGTACTATTCATACTAATATTATAAAGCTGAAAAGTTTGTTTGTTTGTTTGGACGCACTAATCTTAGGAACTACTGGTTCGAATTGAAAAATGCTTTTTGTTTTGAATAGTCCATTTATCGAGGAAGGCTATAGGCTATATAACATCACGCTACGATAAATAATATTATATATAAGCAGTGTCCAGTACCGCGCGCCCCATGCGCACGCCGGCCGCCGCGCCGCCGCCGTATGGGCCGCAGCGAAGCGTGGCCGAGTTCAGCTAGTGATTTATATGGAGGTAGCGAACTAAACCGCGATCGCGAGATATGGCAATGAGGCATCTTCGGCATGTTCTTACCCTAAGAGTTTAGAATCTAAATGCATTACGACTAAAACATGTGAGCTTTCTTCTTTCTTTCTTCACTTCACCACAGTCAGATATATTTTCCATGTAAGTCTACCAACCGACCAGCTCTATATGCCTATGTGCGAGTAATTAACTTACTTTGCAACATTGAGTCCGCGGAAGAACTTCGCAATGTCTTGATCCGAAGACTGCCACGGAAGACCGCGTGCACGTACTATGCAATTACCATCTATTTCATCGTCTTTTGAGCTGTAACAAAAAATAACACATTGAATATTGCAATTGTTACATAGATTTAACATGAATTTACCGATCCAAATACGGTGCTCCGCAGTTTTACCAGGTCTTTAATATACCTACACATTTTTGCTATTCTCGATGATGGTCGGTTTGCGTCGTAAGTCACCGACGCAGAATTACCGAATCACGCATCCGCGCCATTTCATAAGAATAAATAAGAACACGTAGAACGGAAACTCCCGCTCCGGACGCGCTCAAGGTCACGATATTAACCTACACGTTAAACGGGATACTCAGTCGGGCTGTCACGGCCGGCGTCTTCGCACGAATAAACTTATGTACTTAATAGTTTTACGTTAGCCTGTATGTTTTTATTTTATATTTGTAGGTAAATGGCTTCATTTGGTATGGTACTGTCTTATAATAACTTATTATTTATAAGTATATTTAATGTAGGTACGTAACATATTAATGTAGGTAAATATTTATAAATCTCATATTTTATAAAACTAGTTCAAGTATATAGTTTATTCAATTCAAAATAATAGTTTCAAAGTAAAGAAAAAATTATATTTTAGCGATATTATCTTTATTCGCAAGCAATATTTAACAATAATAAATGGCGGCGTTTGGGACTCGGACAAAGAAGATTCCGTTCTACTTGTTATTATTTATTCTTATGCCATTTCCTCTTTTTTGCTTAGCGTTCTTTTTGACTTAGGAAGTAGGGCTACTGCGTTTCGTAGTGCTAACTAAGTAGTCCGTCTGCTGGCAGTAAACACTCCCTTACAGAAACCACCGTGAAATAACAGCATGTGTGCTGTTGTGTTTCGGTGAGTGAGTAAGCGGTGCCAGAGTCCATTTGCCTATCTCTTCCTAATCGCTTATACTTATGTATTTAATTCTGATAAAGTCGACAGCGCATTCACAGGCACCTGTGGCATCGTCACCTGCTATCAATGGACCGTCAGCCTACCTGACAAGCTTTATATAAAGAGAAATAAAAGTAAATATAGTTTGGCTAAATTTTTAGCTAAAATATTTATGGAAAAGTAACTGAGCCCACAACTTCCTACGCGTGGTATTCGGTATAGCGCGTAACATTTTTGTTTGTTAACCGATTGGAATGAAACAAACACTAAAGGTTACGGGAAGCTTGCTCCAATACATCAGTGAAAACCGCATGCAAATCGGTTAAGCCGTTTCTGAGATTCGCGTGCGCAAATCATAGACAAACAGACAAACATCTAAAAAAAATTTTAACCTCGGTAACATAACCGACAATGTAGAAATTGTTTTTTTTAAATATTTAATGTACAGAAACGGCTTGTTTACGATTTTATTACATGTATAGATGTCAGGTCTATTTTGGGAATATTAGTTTGAAATAAAATAATGAAGCAAATTGAGAAATCATCTAATAGTACCCACAGTGGAAAATTTAATATGAGATATTGGTTTAAAACCTGAACAAACTATGTGTCAGTGGTATCACGACTTTGTGGTACAAATATCAGCTATTCATTTGACTCCAAGTCCCGACCGTGACCTGTGGTGCTGCGTTCGTGTATACTGATTATCATGCAAGCATACATCATGGAAACATGCGCTCTATACTTCCTCCAGTTAAGTAAAATTAGCGTTGCACACGTTCAAACTATATATAAGACCGCGGGGTTGTCCGCGTTGAAAAATAAAAGTTATAACGCCTGAATAACGCTTGAAATCTTTATTGCTGTTCATGCTGTCCATGCTGAATTTCTATTCTAACTATTGGTTAAAGATATTTTTTTAAAATCGGATGTAGGCACAAACTATGCCTCTTTTTAGTATAGATGTTTACTAATATTATAAACAGAAAAGATTTTTGTATGTTTGTATGTAATGGATAAACTCAAACAATAATTACCTAACTGATTTTAAAAATTCTTTCACTTATAGAAAGCTTGATTGATTAGAACATGAATTACAAATTACAATAAGTTATCAAAAATGTGCCTACTTATAAGAATCATTATTTGGCCTGAGCTGCGAAAACTATACGAAAACTACATAAATTAATGTATAGATACGTATTTATAATACTCATACACAAAAAAAAGGAGGGTTTTTTTTTTCTCAAATTAGTCAATCCCAAACCTCCTAACGAAAACAACTTTTGCCAGAAAACAATACGCTTATCTGAGCGCTTTAGTATACAATAAAATTAACAATGACCATAATGTTCTAAAATTAAATAGGTATGAGTTAAAATCTAAACTAAAGAGTTGGCTCATAGAAATTGACTATAATAAGACCGAGAGTGTTTTAACTTAGTTGAATAAATAATCACACACATACACACACTAACACGCACACACACATCATACATACACATCTTATATTTATTTATTTATCTATTTATTTATTTATTTATATGTCTATATTATATGTCTTATATTAATACATAATAATAATTATTTGGTTAGTAACGCCAACATATTGTATTAAAGTGGCACTGCTTTAAATGAAGATCGGCTGCCACAGCGCGGGGCTACTGATCTCCAAAACACAGGCAAGCCTAGCTTGGAGGTCAGGGGACAATTAACTATGTACGTATTTTAAAGCCTAAATATTCCATCTAGCTTTGTTATAAGTTGTAATGTTCTAATGTACATATGCTGGCTTAAGAAATAAAAATTATTATTATTTATTATTATTATTATTAATCTAAAACGGCTCGAAAGATGATGACACAATCGTATCGTGACATTAATCCTTATCAAACTAAAAAGTTTCATAAGTAAGGTTGATTACATGTAAATTACATGTAATTTAATGTATATAAATTATTCGAATCAAACCTTTCGTTTAGAAGTTACTACGGGTATAAAATGCTAAAAGTAAAAAAAAGTGCCACAGTGTGAGTCTAGACGATGCTTGGTATATTTTTTAATTTATAATATTAAATATATTCATGTCTCAAGCATGAAAACTAAAAAATAACTAGAAGGGAATCTCTTTTGATGTCGCGCAAAAGCCGACAAAATAATCACCTACATCGAGTCTCTCTCCGCGAAACTCGTTCGTCCAATACAGAGCGCGTAGGGTTGTCACAGCAGCAAAGCGATGATATTAATATGTATTTAGAAAATTAATGTAGCGTATCTTTGTTATACTAGATTGCCCCAGAATGTCTTTCATTCATTACATGAGGTACTCTTGTACCTCATGTCTTCGAGTTAATTAATACACGTGTTTATTCTGTATCATTGAGCCTAAACGGCTGGATGAATTTTAACATATTATAAGGTGTTACAATTAATATTATCTATAAGAGTGATAGTATCTATAAGTGTGATATTTGAAATTATAAAATAGCGTTACATAGCCCTTACTGGAGAGTATTACGTGCAATGCCGATTTCGTAGGTAATTATAACCAAAACAGGTATATTCGCGACCGGAGGGAACTATCTATTTTGTATAATATTTTTTTTTTCATTTATTATTTACTAAAAAAATACATAAAGAGGAAACCAGGTATACGGTACATTATAAACTACACTAAGTTTGTCTATGTACCTACCGAACAATTAAAATATACGTGTTACTTCAATAATTGTTCTAAAAAATATTTTCGAAGTTTATATTTAATATTATTTTCATTTAATTCATTTTTAAGTTCTGTCGGCAAACAGTTAATTAATTTAGGTACTATATATTCTAAACGATTTCTGCCATACAAATTTACATACTTAGGAGTAAGGTATCTTACAGTATCAGCCTGTCTAGTGTGTTTGTTAGTTGGATGTACGAGTACAAGTTTTAATTTTTCATTATGGTACTGATCACATAGAATCATATAATTAATTTTGTCGTATATGGGCAGCACTTTACAATAATTAAATAGTTTGAATGGACAATCGACAAATTGTAATTTAATAGTTTTAGGTACAATTTTTTTCAATATCCGGTATTGTAAGTTATAAATTTTATTTAAATGTTTTTTATTGTTTTATCTTAAGGCGACTCCAGCCGCAAAACTCGTCTTGTACTGAATTGACGGGAGTGCTGAGAGGGAGTCACTACTTGCAAATCTAGGAAATATCTATTTAAAAATTAAATAAAATACATATAATTCAAATTTATCTTAAGAATTAGCTATTTAAAATATTGATTATTAAGCAAATCGCACGGTTACAACATCGATATTAGACCGCAAATTAGTATATATAATATCCCTGCAGATGATTTGAGTATTTTTTTAAATATAATTATTATGATAATTTAAAAGGAAAACGGTTACAAATAAGTGGATTTTTTATCATTAGGGGCTGGCGTCGCCTTAAGGCTGCAGTTACACGTACGCGAATAATTTCATGCGGCCGCCGTGCGGTGGCCATATACTAGTGTTCATTCGTATCAAATTTAAACTTCAATAGCGACAACATTCAAATGAAGAGTCTTTATAAATCAACATTTATTAAATTCTATGTGAATTCATTTGCCCTTTTAATCAAAGCAACACAATATCTATAAAATGATAACATTATTTATAAAATAATATGAAGCAATCAAGAAGCAATAGCTTCACGCTACCAATAAAATCATTCGTTGTTTTTGATAATCATGCGTTTTGGCATTACTGCGATTACATTCGCTTATCTGTTCACACGAATTAAAATTCCCCATAAGAGTAAGAGAGAGAGGTAAAACTGTTGGAAGACAATATAATTGTATTATGTAAAAAGGAAAAGATTTATGTTGCTACGCACATGTTTTTTATTGAATTGAGATTACTTCATTACATAATTAATATATAAAAGAATAGTATTTATTGAGGAGGTTGACAATCAATTAGATCTTTTTAAAACAAAATAAATATCAATTTCAAGAAATACTTATGAGTCCATTTTCCATCTATCGATAATTACAAGTCAACTACATAGACATTCTCTTTTTTTTTTTTTTTTCATTTATTATTTACTAAAAAATATACATAAAGAGGAAACCAGGTATACGGTACATTATAAACTACACTAAGTTTGTCTATGTACCTACCGAACAATTAAAATATAAGTACGTGTTACTTCAATAATTGTTCTAAAAAATATTTTCGAAGTTTATATTTAATATTATTTTCATTTAATTCATTTTTAAGTTCTGTCGGCAAACTGTTAATTAATTTAGGTACTATATATTCTAAACGATTTCTGCCATACAAATTTACATACTTAGGAGTAAGGTATGTCTTCGATTTGACATACGGAAACCACTCACTATAATAAGAGCCACAGAAATTAAAAAGAGGTTTTCAATATCTGTGGCTTTTATTATTAATATGTAACATTAATAAATAATTAAAAAGAATGTACATGGACGGCTCTAACAATTTAACGATGCGCGGGTAAGAGGTGCTCTTATATTCGAGAACCGAAACACTCATCATCATCTCAGTCGTAGGACGTCCACTGCTAACCGATCAGAAGCAGTCTGGATTCACCGTCGACCCACGGCCCTTATCAGTGGCTCTAGCATGAGTTTACGATACTAGACTCGCTAGCGAGAGCGTAAAACATTTATATGGAAAATTGACAATTTGACATTGACAGTTCACGATTTTCCATACAAAAGTTTTATGTTCTCGCTAGCGAGTGTAGTATCGTAAACTCATACTAGAGCCTCTGGTCGTCTGTCCACCTTGTGAGTGGACGTCCTACGCTGCGCTTGCCGGTCCGAAGCCTCCATTAGAGACCCTTCCAGCCACGGCGGTCGTCGGTTCTCCATACTATGTGTCATGCCCACTTACTAATCCACCAGGTTATGTCGGTAACTTTTGTTGGTCTACGGATCCTTCATTCTTGATTCGATCTTGCAGTGTAACCCCGAGCATAGCCCTCTTCATAGCTCTTTGAGCGACGTTGAGCTTTCTTACGAGGTCATGTTTCATTTTACAAGTTTTTGACATTGGTCAAAAACTTTTGGACGAGACCGAATGTAATTTCGCTGTGGATACTTCTATAAGGGGATTCTTACTGCAAGACTGGTAACAGGACTTCTTTTGTACCGAATAAAATTAAAAATCATATGATTAAGTTTATTAACTAGTCGGTAAATGGCATTGCTGTTAATCGCAATTCCAAATAAAACCAGAATATCTGCAGTTTTATTATAAAAACAAATTTTAGTTAAAATCCTTCTTACAATTTCAGAAAATTTTCACATTGACTTGTCAGAAAAGTTGGACACGTCACGATATAAAAGTTAGCAAGTAATTATAGAAGTTAGTAGAACTAATGGTGATCTAAGCTCCATTCTGTGCCACTGTTTATAACTGGTTCAGAAAGTTTAAGCGTGGTCGTAGCAATCTCACAGATGATTTTCGTAAAGGACGTCCATTTACGGCGATAAATTAAAATAACTTGAGTGCTGTACGACTCATGATTGAAATAGATAAAAGGCTGACCTACTGATTCGGTCAAGTTTAGGCTTTGCCATGAGTCAAGTGCATAAACTCTTACAGGAACATCTAAGTAGACGTCAGGAAGCTTTGCGTTAGATGGTTACCCCATAACTTGACAGAAAATAAAAAAAAGCCATCGCTTAGATCGGTGCCGCAAAATGAGTGAAAAATACTTATAACGGACATCGTCACAAGAGGTGAAACCTGTACGTATATATTATTACGAACCCGAAAGCAAAAATATGCACAATGGGTGTTTCCTTTCGAGGATTTACCAACAGAAAGGAAAAAGTGAAGGGAAAAAGATGATTGTCATTCCGTGGACTGACGGGACATTTTGCAACCGTTACTACAGACTGGCTGTCTTGGAAAATGTTCGACAGAAGCGCCCAAGCCCCGCATGGGGCGCGCGGTACTGGAGTCTGTTTATATATGCTATTTGTCGTAGCGTGATGTTATATAGCCTATAGCCTTCCTCGATAAATGGACTATTCAAAACAAAAAGAATTTTTCAATTCCAAATAGTAGTTCCTGAGATTAGCGCGTTCAAACAAACAAACAAACTCCTCAGCTTTATAATATTAGTAGATACTTGCATTCTCGTACTTACTATAAGAATTATTAAAAATCACACAGACTGATAATTTACAATAAAAATATGACTGTTACAGAAAAAATACTGTCACTATTTACAGAAAAAATATTGAAAAAGAAATATCAAATCGGCTCTATCATCCAACTATTATCACAGATAGTGTTTTACAAAGAATTGTAAACATAGATTAATATTTTATTTAGGACAAGTAATAATAATTATATACCTATACATATAATTAAAATCGTAAACGAGCCGTGTCTGTACATTAAATATTATTTCAAAAAACAATTTGTATCCCATACTTACGTTACCTAGGTCAAAAAAATAGTTTTTAGAATTTTTGTCTGTTTGTGCACGCTAATCTCAGAAACGGCTTAATGGATTTGAATGCGATTTTTACTGATGTATTGTAGCAAGCATCCTGTAACATTTAGTGTTTGTTTCATTACAATCGGTTAACAAACAAAAAAGTTACGCGCCATATAATTTTAAAAGCTATTAAACATACAATAGCGTACACATTCTTCTTATTAATAAACATAGAGTAGTCTATGTAGGATTAACTATTCCTTATTTACATCTTTAAACGAACAAATGAATTGAACTATGAAGAACTGAATCGGAGTGAGTTATCGGAGAAAAGGACAGAGACTTATATCTATTCTTTATTGTTCTATCTATATGTATGCAATTATAATGAAATCGTAAACGAGCAGTGTCTGCATATCAAATACTAGCTGGTGGCCGTGACTTCGTCCTCGTTGAAAAATGAAAAATATATTATGTGTAAAATAACGCTTGCGTCTGCATCAAGCGAGACTCGTCGTTCGCGTCGCGTTGGTGCGAGACCGCTTCAATTTATTTTCTCCCGCGTACTTTTTAATTTAAGATATTTCTTAAGATATTCATTGAAATCAAATGAATCAAAAATTAAATACTTTTGATGACTAACATATTTATTTGGATAAGGATTAAATCGTGTTTATAAAAACACCTTCGCAAATAATGCGATATTTTAGATATTATAGTGAGTCGACATTAAAAGATAGACATATGCTATCGCGGATATGTATGACAATACCGTCATACATCATTTTTACGTAATTTTAACCGTTTACGCAGCGCACGCAACGGAAGTTCTCAAAAGGGATAAATTTTCCCGATTTTGCAACATTTTTCATTGAAGCTCCGCTCCTATTGGTCTTAGCGTGATGTTATATAGCCTGTAGCCATCCTCGATAAATGGACTATCCAACACAAAAAGAATTTTTCAATTCGAACCAGTAGTTACTGAGATTAGCGCGTTCAACCAAACAAACAAAGAAACTCTTCAGTTTTATAATATTAGTATAGATATAGAGGTACCTAAAACTGATCCGGATCGTGCAAGTACAACTTATGATAAAACATTACCACAGTCTAACCATACTTACGAGTACGTCATACAGTCGGACAACGCTCAATGTTCGAGCCTGCAAACTGAAGCGAGTTCGCCGAACGTTCCTCTACGCATTGTACATTCGTTGCCTGACTGTATGGTTAGACTGTGACATTACACCACAGGCAGGATTTTAAATAACCCAATGATTAAGCGGTAAACATTATACATTTAGTACTGTTATCAAACAAGCTTTAAGTTGCTTTGCATATCCCAATCCTATAAATATACCATTCAATTTTGAAATTACTATGGAACGAATAATCCCATTTCATTGACAAAATTTAATTAAACTAAAGCCCGGTTTAGATTTCAATAAGTACAGTAGCCAAAAAAAAATACGTTTAATAATGGAAACCATTTTCAGTATTGTCAATTCCTGCTCCACTTTTTAGCAAATTCATTAAATATATTTTTTAATTCCAGACTATGTCGACTTTTTTTTTTGGAAAGAAACTCTTCAGTCCGAAATCAATTGTTACCATAACCTCCCAAATTTTAATATTAGCTGCATCTCTAGCCAGTTTATTGTGATGATTATTGCGTTTTGAATTAAATACTCATGTTTGAGGTATTTTTGTACAAGTACAAAGGTTGTTTTATCGGACGACTTCATTTTTACACTAACAAAAATTGCGCCTGTCCGCGACCGATGTTTGCAAATGTATAGGACATAGTTACTGTACTAAATTAAACTCGCCGGTTCACATACCGGCCAGTTAAGTTGGCGGTGTGCGGGAGACGCAAGAGAGGAGGCTACTTCGCACTGGACTCGCCGAAAAATAGGATCGCGTTCTATTCAACTCGACTTATTACTTAACACGCTTTTGCCTCAAACGACAGTAAGAACTTAAGAGTCTCTAGTAAGCAGCGCTCAACTCCGCGTTGAGATCACGCGCTAACGCTTTAAAATGTTGTTGTTTCACCTAGAGTGAGACAGGGCGTAAATCAAGGACAAAGGGCGGCTCCTACCGCCCTACCTCATACCGTTCCCCCGCGCTAGAGTGATTCGCTGCAGATTCGCATCAAAATTTTGTAGTTTTTCGTAGTTTCGTTCTCATTTGAAAACCACAAATCAATTTCGAAAAATGCTTTTTCTTATGAAACTAACATAGATTAATCGATGTCGGAAATAGATTTTGACTTCGATCTAAATTATATTTTGGCTGTAGTATTCAGCCGAACTGAACAGGGTTTTGGGGGTAAACTTGTACTCTTTCTATTTTCTTTTTAATAACATTTCAAGAGTCATTAACTAATTTCAGGCATAGATATGTCTTATCTCATTGTATTTACAAAATTTCATGATAATGCAATGCGTTATTTTAAAATAAGGACGTAACTACGTTTGTATGGAGAATTGAGCTTGCTGAGGACCCTTAACTCGCCGATGAGGCAAGTTAACTCGCTACTGCACTTATTGAAATGTAAACCGGGCATTAGGTATCATAATGTATCGTGAGAACATTTAAAAACAAAGAAAGGGATTGACGCAAAATCATGACACGTTATATTTACTAATATCATAAATACGAAAGGGAGTTTGTTATTAGGTTTTCACGTCTTAACTACTCAAATGATCATCATCAAATTTTGCAACATGCTGTCAAGACTCTACACGTCTTCTCAGACATCTCCGTATTATATGCTGAACTTTGAAGTTTAGAGTCTAAATATTGGGTCTAAATATTCGCATATAGTATGTATAAACTTGTAATAAAATCTCTTTTGCTGTACTACGAGTATTTGTATCTGGTTGGTGTTGATGACTTTAAAAAGGTTACATTTCAAAAAAAGAAACAAATTAGTAAAATGTTGTTATTTTTCATTTGTTTCTCTTTCTGTCAAAATGAGTGAATCTAATGAAGATTTAAAAATTTAAAAATTTAATTACAAAAAAGGAAAAAATGCAACGCAGGTCGCAAAAGCAATTTGTAACGTTTATGGACCTAATGTAGTGTCAGTAAGAGCAGTAAGAGGAGAGTAACAAAGTTGGTTTAAGCGTTTTCAATCCGGGAATTTTCATGTCAAAGATGCACCTCGCTCTGGTCGCTCTGTAACGGATAAAATGGACGCAATTTATGAAAAAGTGAAGCAAGATCGTCATATCAGTGGTTACGATATAGCTAAGAATTGACCATAACACAGTTTTGATCCATTTGAAAAAAGCTGGGTACACAAAAAAGCTCGATATTTGGGTGCCACACTAGCTCACTGAAAGAAACCTTATGAATCGTGTACTCATCTGCAATTTTTTATTGAGACGTAATGAAACCGAACCGTTTTTGAAGAGATTGATAACTGGTGATTAAAAGTGAATCACGTACGACAAGAACGTGCAAAAAAGGTCGTGGTCAAAGGTCGGTCAGGCTTCACAGACTGTGCCAAAACCCGGGTTAACTAGCAATAAGGTGATGCTGTGTGTATGATGGGTTTTTAAGGGCATTGTTCATTATGAGCTTTAACCGCCGGGCAGAACCATCGATTTGGATACCTACTGCCAACAACTCATGAGATTAAAGCAAGAAGTTGAGAGAAAGCGGCCGGAATTGATCAATAGAAAGGGTGTAGTCTTTCGTAACGACAACGCTAGACCACACACATCTTTAGCCACTCAGCAAAAAATAAGAAAGTTTAGCTGGGAGGTGTTAATACATCCGCCATATAGCCCTGACCTTGCACCTTCAGATTTCCACCTGTTTCGGTCTCTTCAGAATTCTTTAGGCAGTCAGGTTTAACATCAAGGGAGGACTGCCAAAAAACTACTCGTCGTGTTTTTTTGATCAGAACTCCCAAAATTTCTACAGCAACGGGATCATGTCACTACCTACAAGATGGCAAAATGGCACATATACTAAAAGGGAATATAAATTTAATTATTTCAACATATTAAGAAACAACTACAATAATTAAATAATTACTGTAATATATAAAAACTTAATCTATTTACTATATATATAATGTATTGAGTTTTCATATAAAATTCGAAGAAACTTTTTCCCCAACATATTATATAATTACGTTGAAGCTTCAACATTAATGTTTAAAAGTAGGTAGTTATCATTTTACTTGAATCATAGTTTTCATTTCAAAGTTAGTCGTAGGTAATAAGTGTGTCGTGTAAGTGTTTACAATTTCAAATCCGCTATACCTACGCGAGTTTAGCGTTGTGAAATCACAAAAGAACAAAGTACAGGAATTTCAGTTCTCAAATGACGTACTACCTGTCTATAATACGGCACACACGTTTGAACGAACGTCGACTACTCGGAATTATGATAAAGATTTATGCGTTTCTTGACAAACTGTGCGCATTGGTTCGCTTTTTAATTCATTTTAAAATGGAAACTAAACGTGAGAATTATTTTTGATTCCCTTCGATATAAGCTTCACATTAAAAAAAAACATATTGGCAAAACAATATAGATTACAAACGATATCAAAACTGCATAAGAGAATTTTTAATCTTAAAAACAGAATGCACGCTGCAACTGGCCATACAAGGAGCCAATTCGCACTTCAATTAAAATTTGGCTAAGATTCCAATTTGACCAAACGAAATATCGCTAATCAAAAGTAATAAACATATAATTCGAGACGTACTAATTATCTAAAGCTATCACACAAACTCACCTCCTTATCGTAAGTTGGTGGCGAGGGCCCGATAAAAGTCACCAACTGAACAGACCAATAACTATCACAAAACAAACACTACTCCTTCAAGACATGAAAACTTAACAAGTTATCGATTATTTTTTATTACACTCTCGAAAACAATTCGATAAGGAGCCGCGGCGAATTCTTTCGTTCGAGGCCGACACGTCCGCACACTGAGACTGTCGGAGACAGAGTGTGGCTTGGAAGGAGGTAGATGCTAGCGTAGCGTGGTGTGGTGACAGGGATTGCGCGAGCGCAGCCAATACACCCCGTACTACGAAGAAATCAACTTCGAATAAGGCGTCGATAATTTGGATAAGAGAGTAGATAATCGTTGTATTAATCTAATTGATTGACCACATATCATATCATTAATCTTGATTGATTGTTGAGTGTATCCTATTATAGTTCTATAATTTTGTATACTGTTGTTAGTATAGTTATGGAATACTTATTGATTTATGAGATAGGTATATTTTATATCGTAGTTTGGTTTTAGAAGCCATTATGTCTTCAAAATATGTTGATGAATCTGGATCCTTATGTGATTTATGGCTTCAATAACATCCAGTATCTTATTCTATATCTATATTTTTATACAGTTATAAAATAAATCATAGGACACACACACACACACACACACACACACACATATATATATATATATATATATATATATATATACACACACACGTATAATGATTATAAAATAACTTCGTCTCTGTCCAACGCATTTTGAAACGGTTTTAAGTAATGGAAACAGCGATAAACGAGAAAGCTTTGTGTATACAATTAATAGAAAAGAAAAAAAAACATTCTTAGGAAGCCGGGGGCGCAAGAATGTATTTTTTTCACAAGAATATATTACTCGCTATTAAGTATTTAATTAAGAATTTATTTAGAATTTCAAGGTGTGTAGGATTTATTTGGAGATGACAGATTAAATAAATACTGGTATCCTTCAAATATTTCGCGACCTTTAAAAGACAAGTGTGATTAAAAAGAAAGAGTCGGTATCAAAACGACTGGATCTATGAAATTACCGTATCTGCATAAGGACTAGCTCGCAAAACGACCATAGCTGCTGAAAGCCTATATGTCGAAATTACATTGTAGTAACAGGACAACTGAGTAAAAAGTCTTCATCCCAGAATGGCTTAATATGAAAACGACTAGATCGCAAAACATGCAAAACATCGCATTATGCAGTTAAGCAGATTCAACTAGATCCGCAGTCTTCCCTCAGAGAAAAGTTCAAAGAAATTAAGATTTCAACTGTTACATGTCAGTATATTTATGAAAATTTAATTTACGCCCATAAAAATATTGGTCAATTTAATTAAAAAACGTGATGTACACAATATAGGTACTAGGTTTAAAAATGATTTAGATTTACATAGGACGCGATTCCACAAGATAAGTAATTCTTTTATGGGTCAGTGTATACGGTTTTATAATAAACTGCCTGAGATGATCAGAGCCTTATCTATAAATAAATTTAAAGGCATCATTAAAACCAATCTTCTATCGAAAGGCTGTTATGTCACTGATTATATAAGCGACAATGAAGTCTGGATTCGGAGCTCATACTATGTTTAGTATTGTAAATGTACTTTGATTTAAGTATATTAAGTGTATTTAAGTATATTAATTGCAATTTTATATTTTCAAGATGACAAAAAGAATAGTATCCTGAGTTTCTTTCGGGGTTTCTTCTCAGGATCGTCATCTTATAGTTAGTTTTTTTCCGAAACCCTGGTAAATTTAAATGACGATCATAAGAGTTTCTTGGAGAAACTTAATTGATAAATAAATATTTCGATTTGATTTGATTTGACACGGCCAACTGAGAGGGTGCGATATTATTTTAATAATGAGATTGATTTTGTTGTAAAACGGAACGTATCATATAGAAAATGAATGGAATGAATGAGATAGGGAGGGAGTAAAATTGGAACAATACGAATGGCGATTAATGTAGTCGTGTGTAAAGAAGTGTTACATGTATAATTTAATTTTAAATAAAGAAGCCGTTTAATCGAGCCAAATGAGTAAAAAAGACCGCACGAATTCTATATCTACTCGATAGTTTAATTTTCACTTCTCATGCTCTGAAAGTGCTTATTTGTGCGGAATATAGGCTGCACAAAATCGAATTTTGTGCACAAGTGCATTAACGTATCTACTCATAAATGTAATCTATATTAAGGCAAAGAAAATGAGCCATACAGCCAAACACAATAAGAAGCTCATAGATAGAATTTGTTATTTCATAATATTTACTTAAATTTATTTGCCTTATGTATTTTTTAAGACATAAAAGATATTAAAATTTAAATTCAAGTACGGTAGGTTATTTAATTAATTTACGAAAATTATTATTACAAAATTAATTTAAAGGCTGTATAGGTCTGCAGCCCAAGCCAATGTCATAAGATGTCAATGTCAACGTCGTAAGATTTAAAAAAAAAATAAAGCGGCGGAAAACAGCTCTTGTTTTTTCGTGCGTTTAAAGAAATGTTATGTTATACCTACTACTGTTTTATTTCCTCGCAATCGAAGTGAAAAGCGGAGTTTATAACTCGTCCACAAAACCATTTTTATCCTCGTTTGTGCACTTGTTGTAAAATCTACTATTTTTTTTTATTATTTTTTCTTGATAATTTATTGATAATTTTTTCGTTGATTTTTTTTTCTAATTTTATTGCCGGGGCTACTTTGACTTTTATTGGCGTAGGCTGTCCCTCCTTTAATTGCGGCGGCATCTGCTATGTAGTAAGATGGATAAAGTCTGGCTTTACACTATGGAAAAATTATTTTAAAAATAAATAAGATTGAAACCTGAACATATTTCATCTTTAAGGCATATTGCCAAACATTTTACACGTGCAGCTTATGGGTCGACTATTCACGACGGGCATTTAGTGATCTGCGCGTGCAATACAATAATGCGTTCAGGATGATTTTGGGTTTGCCAAGATTTTGCAGCGCCTCGGGTATGTTTGCCGAAGCGCATGTCGATGACTTCGCAGCTATAATTCGTAAGCGTTGCGCTTCTGCCTTGAGACGCTTGCGCGCTACCAACAAAGCCATCCTGAACGTATTCACTGATAGGTGGACTCTCCGATACTGGGGCGTTGGATTCGGCTGCATACTGCTGGATTGATGCCCTGGGGTCGAGATGTCCAGAGATAATAAGATATCATTTTAACTTTAAATTTATTTTTTATTTTTGTAAATATTCTGTTTTCGTTAATAACTCTAAATTAAATTCCCCTTTTGTATATGGATTGTAAATTATCCGAAATAAATATTATTATTATTATATCTACCTACACTGTTTCTTTAAAATTTTCAGAATTTAAAATCGAATTTAAAAAAATCTTAGCAACTCTTATCGATAATCTCAGTACCTACCTTTTATCGATAACTTAAATTCCGTGCTTATATGAAAACATAGGTATATAATTAATATTTACATCAATCGAACGATAGCTCATTATTTTCTTACATGGTTAAGCTACACCATAGTAGGTGGCGTTGTGGCGATAAGAATCATTTTTTTTTGTAGGAAAATTTTCCCAATAGCCGCTCTATATGTTTAAACTCTCTTTCAACAAAACATGTCAGCAGCGTCCAAACAAAACATTACAAAATTTGTTAAAACTGCCTCTCTTTGACAAATTTAATATTACCCATGTGTTATATCAAATTATGTGAACAACAAGGTTCGTCTTAATTTTTTCTTTTTTAACATTGGAAAGATCATCTAGAGCTGGGCTCACCAATTAGTTTCGCTCGGGGTCCATTTTAAGAAATGAATTGGCCATCGCGATCCGCACATTTTATAGAAAAAAATATTTATTAAACAAATGTAATTACGAAAATAACAAAGGTTTCCCACAGCAAGGTTTCAACGCTTTCGCAATCCGCGAACTCTTTCTCGCTTGTTAGCTCGTTACTTCGCCCGGCCGTTTTCGAATTGACGTCAACGCGGTCCGCCATTTGGCGACCCTTGATCTAGAGATTAATATATAATCGGAACAGTAAAAAAATATCGAAAATATACATATATTATCACTGACAACGTAACCTATGATTAATAAACAATATTTTATTTTAATAGTTTGTGTTTTATTTTAATAAGTATACAAAAATAGTCGATAAAGTTATCTCAAATCGATTTGCTAAATGTGTGACTCCAAATGTCGATTTCTTTTTTTAATCGTATCAAAGTTCAACGAATAGCTGAGACATCACTGTAGAATCAATTTCACAGCCCTGAAATGTGGTATTATCATCGAAATAATGTAACGTTCTGGCATTATAATATCAAAATAGTACGAAGTACTATCTATACTAATATTATAAAGCTGAAGAGTTTGTTTGTTTGTTTGAACGCACTAATCTCAGGAACTACTGGTTCGAATTGAAAAAAATTATCGAGGAAGGCTATAGGCTATATAACATCACGCTACGATAAATAGTATTATATATAAGCAGTGTCCAGTACCGCGCGCCCCATGCGCACGCCGGCTGCCCGCCGCCGCGCCGTATGGGCCGCAGCGAAGCGTGGCCGAGTTCAGCTAGTAGCATTATAATATCAAAGTAGTACAAAGTACTATAGCATTATAATATCAAAGTAGGACAAAGCACTATAGCATTATAATATCAAAGTAGGACAAAGTGCTATAGCATTATAATATCAAAGTAGTACAAAGTACTATAGCATTATAATATCAAAGTAGGACAAAGTATGTACTATACAAAGTACAAGTAATTTGGTTTGAAGGTTGCATTAGATTTAACACTTAAATTATTGAATAAACCATTCTCGTATTTAATTTTTTTAAGACCATTAATTAAATAGCAATGTTTAAAGCTTTAATTATTTAATAAAGCATAAATTGTGCATAGTGATTGTACACTGTTTAATACACGCTTGTATAATGTCCACTAGAACGGACAACGATATAACAGTCACGCAAATTTTATATCGTGGTAGCGGGCATGTTTAGCTTATACAGCGTTTGGAAGGACGGTCGCGTCATGTTGAGTGGCAATTCTGAGCGAATGAGCACAAAGTAAAAATCAATTGAGTATGCAAAAAAACGCTAACAACACTTGTGAACCTTCTTTATTAGTGAGATAGTAGAAAAATTTTTAATTTAGAAAGCACAAAAGAATAACTAATCGACTAAATTCGTCTAACTTGATTTTTAGGGTTCCGTACGTCCGAATAAAAAAACAGAACCCTTATAGGATTAGTGTATCTGTCGGTCCGACCATTCCCCCCTCCCCCCCTTATCTCCGAAACTACTGAACCTAAAATTTTGAAAAAATAATAATACAGAAATTAGTTTTCTACTTATAGATTATAGGAAAACCTATAAGAAGTCGAAGATATTAAAATATACATCACTCAACATTGTACGGAACCCTCTTCACGCGAGTTCAACTCGCACTTGTCCCTTTTTTTTTTTGTTAAAATCGGCAGACAGGCTGATGGTCACAAGCCTATAACACAAGCAACGCTTCAGCTGCTGCAAGTGCGCTGCCGACTACAGTAGTATTAAGGATAATGGATTGCCGTCAAGACGTTTTGTGAAGCGGCCCTGGGTGGAAAAGAGGCCAATGAGCGGGCCCGCGAGGCAGACCCCCAGACTGATCCACTCAGGCGTCGAAGGGCCAGCCGACGTGCCCGGTCGTATGCCGCGGCGCACATCGCGTGACAACCTCAGGGCGTCAGATGGGGACGTGTCTGACGCCCTGAAACACCCAATAAGGACGCCTGGTGGCTCACGCCACATTTAAAGTGAGGCGAAGCCATCGCCCTAAGCTGGATTCGAAGAGAACGTAGCGGTGCGTGGGGATCCGAGGATAAGGCCTCGCTGTGAACTTGGGCCCGCACATCACCGCTGATGTTGGATTCCGGGGGGGTTTTAATGGGTATTCCCGGTGACAAGTTATTTTACCGGGCGAGTCCCACACTCCCCCTCGTCGAACTGTCCCCGTCGATGAGGGATAGTGCGTAAACGTCATTTTCCCTCAAAAAAAAAAATGAAAAAAAAAATTAAGGGGGAAATGGGCTCTGGCATCCCTTACCCACTCACCGAAGCACAACAGCACACGTGCTGTTATTTCACGGTAGTCTTCCGTAAGGTTGTGGTTACTGCCATAGATAGACCATTTCCCTAACCCTTCCCAATCGCTGTATCGGCAGTGCACTTGCAGCACTTGTGGCTTTGCTTGTGTTTTAGGCGACGGTAGCCACCTACTATCAAGGGGACCGTCAGCCTGAAAAAAAAACTTTAATCTGATATGTCAATAATGCATAATAGAATCAAAAGAGAAACGAAATAAAGCAATTATTCTGTTATCAGAAATTACATTAACTGCAATGAAACAAGTATAAATAAATGGTCAAGTCTTCAAAATTACGTAAATAGAGGACAAATGGACAATCAGATAACGAAATCGACTCAAGTGCGTTTTGTAATAACCTATAATCTTCATACAGATACTTCATGGGGCTTTAAAGTATGAATTTTTTTAACGAACATACATACCTATGTGATACTGTATTTAAAAAGGCTTACATTTATACCTCACTAGCTGAAGTTATAAGGTAGTTTATAAATAGTATGGCCATAAATACTGTTACATAAAAACATTCTTTTTTCATTTTAAATTTGGAAAGCGCTTATTATGTCAAAAGCTTCTTTTGATTTCTCGCCATTTCAATTCCATTCAAATTTTTTTCGTGCTTATTATCAAATTACAATGTAGAATGGGGTGTTAAAGAAAATAGGATTGCAGTCATTGCCTTGTGCAGAGTGGGTATGGAGCCGTCGGTCATATTCAAGACACTTCAAAAGCTTGGTATCGTAAGCGGCCCGTTGGATGAGTGGCAAGCATGCTTGCCTAACGTCTCAGGGGCAAATTTTAATGTAATTTTCAAAATTGACTCTGGTCTGGATTTGAAAAGTACCTAGTGGTAGGACACACTGCGCTTCGCAGTCATTTGGGCAGCCCGCCTGGCGGCAGTGACCACCCCCTTACAGAAGACCACCGTGAAAGAACAGCATATACGTGCTGTTGTGTTTCGGTGAGTGAGTAAGGGATGCCAGAGCCCATTTCCTTATCCCCTCCTAATCCCTTATCCTTAATCCTACTGTAGTCGGCAGCGCACTTGCAGCACCTGTAGCGTTGCTTGTGTTATAGGCGACGGTAGCCACCTACCATCAAGTGGACCGTCAGCCTGTCTGTCGACATAACATAATTTAAAAAAAGATATATACCTACCAACACTTCCTCTGTCAATGACCATAAAAGATCCGGGCGGCCGCGTGCTGTTAGAACTACAAAGGCTGTTAATACTGTTAAGGCCAGAATTCGCCGAAACCCCATAAGGAAACAAAAAAAAATTATCGCGAGAAATGAAGATTTCCGCTAGGACTCTGTCGCTTCCTATATTAAAACAAGATCTGAAGCTCGGTGCTTATCGTCGATGTACAGGAAATGCCCAAAATCAATCTCTACAAATAAAGAGAGTAGATCGATCAAAACGCCTTCTGTCCCGATATGCAGGTGAAAGACACAGAAATATCCTTTTTACTGATGAAATAATTTCACGATTGAAGGACACTAAAACAAGCAAAATGACAAAGTGTACGCTCACATTTCTAAAGAAGCTGCCCTAGTGGTGGGAAAGGTACAACGTGGTCATCATCCATTATGATCATTATGGTTTGGTGGGGGGTGTCTTATCTAGGAGTCACAAAGCTTCATTATTGTGAAAAAGGTGTGAAGAGTTCAGCCAAAGTGTATCGTGAGACCGTCTTGGATCGTGTTGTGAAACCTCTCAGCAATAATACTTTTTAAAAATGTACCATGGACTTTCCAGCAGGACTCTGCACCTGGTCACAAGGCACGAACTACCCAAGCCTGGCTCGAAACCAACGTTCCGGACTTTAGATCTGAACCCCTTAGATTACAAATTATGGTCAGTTTTAGAGGACATGGTCTGCTCTAAACTACACGCCGACATTGAGTCTCTTAAGAAATCTCCGGAGCAAGCGGTGGGTAAATTTCCTATGGAAACAGTGTGTAAATCCATGGATTAGTGGCCAAACAGATTAAAAGCCTGTATCAAAGCTAAAGGTGGCCATTTTGAATAAAATTATTTTTAATTTTATAGCTAAGACCTTCATAAAAAAATTAACGCTTTTTCATTTGTAACAGAACTTATGGCTGTACTAGATAAATATAAGCATTAATCATGTTTGATAACGAAAAATACAATAATGTAGGCACCTGAACCATTTCCGGTATTTTGAGGATCTGTTACTTATTTTTTTATTTTATTTTTTAGAACAAACAGTTTATTTTATCAAATTAAACATGCAAGGTCCTCAAATGTTGTTTCAAATGAAAGACCTGTAAGATTTAACGGGCAGTAAGTGCATGGTAACCAGTTACAATTAAT
This sequence comes from Bembecia ichneumoniformis, assembly GCA_910589475.2. Lineage (NCBI taxonomy): Eukaryota > Metazoa > Arthropoda > Insecta > Lepidoptera > Sesiidae > Bembecia > Bembecia ichneumoniformis. The sequence continues at coordinate 5,917,627 of OU342543.1, forward strand.
ATAGGTTTCAACTTTGCCATAGTAAGTGTATGACGCGATAACGCTCTACATGTTTTCTAAGAAACTACGCACGTCGAGTAATTTGAGAGTAAAGACAAGTGGTTGAACTTTCAACCTTATGGGTAACAACTTGACGATTAAATTCAAATGTCGCCCGCCATTTTGTTCCTGTGAAACCATAATCATCGATTCATATTTGCCTTTAAATCGCACGGTCGTTCGCTAAATAATTAAAATACAAAACAAAACCTTCATAGGAACAAGTTTGAACAAATAAAATAAATAAGTTACTTATTTATTCAGTTAGTACTAACTTTATCACAACTTTTAAATCTATACATATAATGAAATCGTAAACGAGCCGTGTCTGTTAAAAAAAAGATTTAAAAAAAATGTACTCGTGTTACTGAGGTCAAAAAAAAAAAGTTTTTAAATTTTTTGTCTGTTTGTAGGTTTGTGCTCGCTAATCTCTGAAACGGCTTAACCGATTTGAATACGATTTTCACTGATGTATTATAGCAAGCTTCGCATAACATTTAGTGTTTGTTTCATTGCAATTGGTTTACAAACAAAAAAGTTACTCGCTATACCGAATAGCGGGCTCAGCTAATTGGTAATAAATATAAAATAAAATTATTAAGTGAAAAATGAATCTAATGATTTAAATGTAAAACGCAACTTGGCCACAAGTCATTTAAGTTTATTGATTTGTGTAAAGTTTGAAGTGCTTGCTCAGTTTAAGTAGATAACTTAATGATAAGCTAACTTGCAGGCTGTTAGCTTAATTATGGCTTAAACTCTTATTTATACTTATTCTATTCCTTTTATCATATTTATTGTATGCATGTGTCAGAATGTTTGCGTGTCAATAATATTAAAATAGAACTTATGTAACGCAGAAATAAAAGAGTTATATTAAGTGCTAGCTAGATACCTATAGCTAGTGCGCGCGACTTTGTTCGCGTTGAAAAAAAAAGGCTCTAATCTGGATCTGACAAGTAGTGGTAGGGTATAGTGCGATTCGCAGTCGCCCTTTTGGCGGCAGTAACCATCACCCCCTTACAGAAGACCACCGTGAAATAACAGCACTTGTGCTGTTGTGTTTCGGTGATGAGTAAGGGATGCCAGAGCCCATTTCCCTAACCCTTCCCAATCCCTTATCCTTAACCCTATTGTAGTCGGCAGCGCATTGCAGCAGCTTTGGCGTTGCTTGTGTTATAGGCGACGGTAGCCACCTACCATCAAGTGGACAGTCGGTATGTCTGCCGACCTTAATTTTTAAAAAAAATGTAAGCAATATAATACGAAATCTTCATTGCTATTATTATACGCCAGGCATTGGATTCTTATTTTTGGTTGATTTCTCGAATGGTTACTTTTTTCTGCATGAAAAATACCCTATGTCATTTCCTGTATCCCGTGATCAGTTTAGTGGTTAAAATAGGTAACACTGAGTTACTTCTCACATTTAAATGTTAGTATGGACAGCTTCTGTTTAAGTTCACACCTTTATATTATATGTCAAAAATGCCATTACTTAAGCTAACTTAAGCTAATAAGCTAACTTGTAATTTATATTTTGTTTACATAAAAATTAATTATTTAAAATATACAATACACGAGGCTTTGTAAAATGTGAAGAATATTTTGAGTATTGTTCGTTTCGCCAACGGCAATATGTTTCACCCTGGAATATTATTGCTATATGAAAAAATTAAGGCGTTAAAAAAATTAAAATTCCCATAAGTGAATCGTAGTAACTCATTCGCAAAACAAAAAAAAAAGGTAATACGCGTATACTATTTAAAATTAATAAATAACTCACCAAATTCCAGTCTCTAAAACTAAGTCGATGGTCTCCGGCAACTCCAACCGAAAACCTGAAATGTAGCAACAGGAACCGAATTAATACTTTCATTAATTGAGTTATAGAATTTACAAATGGGCTAAGTGCCAAAAAAGCAAAATTTAAATTTTACCTTTCATAGGAGCTATGTTGTACAGAAATTCCATTTCAAAGGTGCAAAGTGCCAACAAAAGTTTATAATTTTGGGAATGTTCCATAGATGGCGTTGGGTGTAAGTGCCAAACATTTTTTTTACAAATGGGTCGTGCGTGTATCCGATCATAGTTGATCGTATGATCGAATACTTGCCAGAAAATTGTCAAGAATTCTACAGGATTTTTTATAATAATTAATTATCTCAAAATATTGGCACTTAGCCCCAATAATAATATAATATTAGTATTGTACTTAGCCCATATCTAAAGAAAATATTTTGTATTTTAACCCATTTCTTTATTGGTTAAAATAATAATGATTTGTCTTCAGAAATAACTTACAACTAATTTTATTAAGGGGGAGACAAACGCTAAATACTAAAAATATCCATTGTTTAATGAAGATGTTACAAGAAATAGACAAGACAATTGCTTTGAAAAAAATATATATTATACTTAAACATGTGAAGAACCAATTGTATTGATTAGAATTTTCGTTAAAGTAATAGAAACTCCACAAAAAAAGTTAGAACACAAGAAGAATTTGACGTTTATTGAAAATTCTCTCGAAAACGGCTTATTGCACGCATATGAATCCTGTATCTATTAATAAGTTAATATCAGATTAAAAAATTGTATTAATAATTTTTTTTGTGTATTATTCTTATGGTAAAAACAAAAAAACACAATTTCTAGGCCTGTTGAATTGGATCCGCCGCCAGCGAGTTCTATAGTAAATGTCATTTGCCTCAGTGAATCCCTTAAATGGTACATGTCGCCTTTAGGGTCGATTATAAATTTGTAAATGCTGTGTATACCTATAATTGGAACTCACATCAGACTATGACCGAATGTGAATTTTATTATTATATGATTGTTGTGTTTTCTGTTGGTGTACCTATTATAAATAAATAAATAAATACATGTCTGAACAGAACCCCGTTTAATATATTTTATCATATTGTTGAGCCAAATAAAACGTTGATTAAAAAACTAATACATTTTTATTTAATTTCTCCATAATTGTATTTTAGCACTTAGCCCATTTGTAAATTCCATGCCTCAATTATAGTTTGGCTTTTGTCTGCTTTTATCCGCGATTTTGTACGCGTTCCCCGAAAAAAAAAAAAAAACCTTTTTTCTGAATAAAAAGTAACCTATGTCCTTTTCTATATCCGTGAAAACGTGTATGCGAAATTTCACGATGCAAGGTTCGGTAATTAAGGCGTGAAATAAACACTTTTACGTTTATAATGTTAGTAGGGATTTGGGATTACATAGCATAGGTTCCCAAATGGGGGCGGTGCTGCCCCCTAGTAGGCGCTGGAGCTTTTCGTGGGTCGGTAGCGGGCTTCGATCAACAATACAACTAGATTAAAGGTGATAGCTCTGAAAACGGCCCGAGAAATAAGAGCACAAAATAAGCGTGTGCTCTTATTTGCGACAGTACGGTTCAACCAAAGCCAACGTTCGGACGCGTCAAAATGCCACAGTGTGCGTTTAAAAACTGTTAAAAAGCGTTTAGACTTAAGGTATATTTTAAGTTAATTTAACAGATATAAACAGATATAGCTTTAAGTATAATCAACACAAGATCAACACGGACTGTTTTTCGCTTTGATTTTGTATGAGACCTTTAATCTAGGTGTATTGTTGATCGTAGGTAGCGGGTCTAAAGGCAAATGGGGGGCGTTATGACAGTCAAGGGTGCGGTCGCGGCGTAGGTACCTGCTTAATTAGAAATTTAAAATAATGAAATACTTTGAAAATACCTCTATTATCTGAAAAAAACATTTTATCTAGCGATCTAAAATGTTTATTTCATTATTATGGCGTAAATAAGCCATTACGTATAAACTAATTGATTCGGTTAGGACTGTCAGTAAAGATCCCCTGCCACGACCACGAGGAGACGATTAGAGAGATAGAGATAGAGAGAGAAAGAGAAAATTAACTTTTAATTTGTGATTATTAATATATGTATAATAGACATACAATTTGTATAATTAACCATTAGATTGTATAATTAACCATTAGTAAGGAGCTTTTTTTATCTCTGTTGTGATAATCTTTATTTTTATCACAACAGTGATAAAAATAAAGATTATCACAACACCAAATACTTGATTCATTTTTATACATATCTCTCGAACTCCATGTCTTACCGGTCCCTCATTAGACATTTTGGCGCGAAGTAAACTTGCGCAAACTCAGATTTGCGCAAGTTTTTTAATCGAAAATCGAATCTTTTTTTCGAATCTTCGCCACACACGATACTGTATACTTGTGCAAGTCTATACTTGCGCAATTTTATCGTTACGTGTGTGGCTACCATAACATATACATTCCCCATAACTTTCAAATAAGACCTCCGGTCTACTCTCCGATCTAATCGACCTCCGGTCCTAATTAGGTCAGTCCATCCTGTGGTGGACGTAGGTACCACGCTGCGCTTACCGGTCTGTGGTCTCTACTAGTGAACTTTCCAACCGTAGCTTCCCTCGGCGCGTCTATGTACCTACATGTGTATTGCCCATTGCAAGTAAAGTAAGTAGATAAAGTAAGTAGTGGCAGGGCACACTGCGTTTCGCAGTAAGCAGTAACCAACCCCTTACAGAAGACACAGTGAAATAACAGTGCTGTTATGTTTCGGTGAGAAGTAAGGGATGATAGAGCCCATTTGCCGATCCCTTCCCATCCCTTATCCTTAATCCTACTATGATCAGCAGCTTTGCAGCACCTTTGTCGTTGCATGCGAGATAGGCTGCGATAACAACCTACCGTCAAATGGACAGTCAGCCTGTTACAGCAGTTACAGCACAAAGTACTTATGTAGGTCTTATCCGGGAATTATAATTGCTTATTTAATGATTTAGCATCTGTCCGTGTAGAAAAAATGAGGCCGACAATGGAGCGAGCTCGCCCAGAAGATGCCTATTCACTCGAACCTTGAAAAGATTTGGGTTGTATGAGCTCGGAAATACAGACGCCGGCAGGGAGTTCCAATCCTTTCACCGAGTGGCCGTGAGAGAGCCAACCGAGGAATACCACCACTGTGGCTGCGCGGTTGACACTGCGCAGCACACTTTGGCTGACTGCCCCGAATGGGCAGAGCAGCGCGCTGCTTTGTCCCTCGTCGTGGGCGCCGACCTCTCGCTGCCGGCCGTCGTGAAAGCGATGGTCGGCAGTGACCTTGCGTGGCAGGCGATGCTCACTTTTTGTGAGCACGTTATGTCGCGCAAGGAAGCGGCGGAGAGGCAACGGGAAGAGGATCCCCTCTCCCAGCCGATCCGCCGGAGAAGGCTCGGGCGCAGGCGGATGGCCTATATCCGCCGCCTTCCCCCTTGACCAGGACCTGGGCGGTAGTCTAAGGGGAGACTACCGCCCGTTGTGAGGTCCCCGAGATGGCCGGCGTACCTCCGCTTTCGGGTACGCCGAGGTTCCGATAGGGAGTGTAGTCCTCCCCGCGCTGAACAGCCGTGGCGGGTCGCCGAAGTTGTGCAATAACGTTCCTGCGACCCCGCCCATCTACGGCCGCGCTAGAAAGTCGTTGGGTTTTAGTCGGTAGGAGTCCGGCATAACCCGCAGCGTCCCCCTTTCGCTGCTGGGTATCCATGATGGATTTCCCAACGTAAAAAAAAAAAAAAAAAAGGGAGTTCCAATCCTTAGCAGTGCACATTATAAAAGTTCGAATTTCGAACTTTATAATTTCGAGTTTCGAAATTTATATACTTAGAAACTTTGAACTCACCATCAGATATTATCCTCCGTATGATACTGGCCATGTCTTTTACTTCAGCTACGTAAAAATTTTCACCGGTGTACGGCGTTATACCTAAATCTGTTCAGTAAACGTGTAAGGAATATTCGAAGAAACAATTTAAAAAATATGTAAATTGCCTATCTACGGACTAAATTGTCTATTAATAGTATAAGGATAAGCTAAATGCCATGCCCCCCAGGACCGGGAAGCTCCGACATGATAGCAGGAGTGAATACAGGAGGACCCATTCATTTATTTGAAAAAAATCAAAAAATATAAAAAACAGATGGGTTCCATCTGTTGGATCAGAATGCTGTTGGGGCTGGTCCGTACAAATCAAATCAAATCAAAATATTTATTTATCAATTCGGTTTCTCCAAGAAACTCTAATGATCGTCATTTAGATTTACCAGTTAAATTTAAATTTACCATGGTTTCGGAAAAAGGCCAAGATGACGATCCTGAGATGAAACCCCGAAAGAAACTCAGGATACTATTCTATTTGTCATCTTTACAATATAAAAATTACAACAATTATAATCATACACTTAATACTTATACAATAGTAAGCATAGTATGAGCTCCGAATTCAGGCTTTAATTCCAGGCTTCATTGTCACTTAAATAATCAGTAACCTTATAATAGCCTTTCGGGAGGAGTTTGGTTTTAATGACATCTTTAAATTTATTTATAGATAAGGTTCTGATCATCTCAGGCAGTTTAATATAAAACCGTATACCTACACTGACCCATAAAAGAATTACTTATCTTGTGGAGTCGCGTCTTATGTAAATCTAAATTATTTTTAAACCTACGAGTAGTACCTATATTGTGTACATCACATTTTTTATTAAATTGACTAATATTTTTATGTGCGTAAATTAAATTTTCATAAATATATTGACATGTACACGACTCAACAATGAGGCGTAACGTTTCCTGAACTTCATGGAAACCATCTACCCCCGCCTCTGCGAACATAATGGATGCACTTGAGAAACGTCGTAACCCCAACAGCATCCTGAAAGCTTTATATTATTAATAACATATGTTATTAATAAGTATATGAAAAAAAGGATACAGTTCAACATGTCTGCGATTGAGGTGGGATGGTCCGGCGCAGGCGGAGCGGGCTGGTTGGGTCGCGGTGTGACCGCGCGCAGTGTATATGCTCGCACGAACTCCTTGCGGATGTCATGGAACCGTGCGTAGTATGATGGCAACACTATTTCTTTACTGCATGCTTCTGGGTGAAGAGTTTGCCTGAAACATTCATTAAGAGACATTTCAAAATACAGTAAAATTTTTGGAGTTTTCTCCTTAAGAATCGATTTTCATATAAAATAATCGATATTAACATGGAAATTTTATGAGGAGTAAAATTAATACAAGCATCAACTAAAAAGCGTTACGTTATCTGTCACTTTGATATTAGTGCGACGGCTGACGCATGTTTTTTGTGCCTAGTTCTATTCTCTGGGCTTATAAAAGCAAACGTCGAAATCTTGTATGAAAATAGTCAGCGTTGAGGACCGAAACGATTACGCGTTATAACCTGCCGGCGCAGCGACATCTGTCTTCGAAAAAATGAACTATTTGAACTTATAAAACGTAGTGACATCTGTGTATACCGAACGTAACTAACATAACTTTTGTTGGAACACGTGACATCTGAGTATACAGAATGTGATTAAATAATATAAAGTAATTAATTATAGAGTTACCTACTGTCACGAGGAAAATTTTATACATTTATTCTTGTACGTTTTAGGAGTAAACTCCAGTCGTGCGTCGGAGCTGATACACACACTTTTCAATTTTGATATATCCGCCTATATAGATTCAATTAAAAATTAATTAATATATAATTAATTAATTAATTATTTAATCGGAATATATAAAAACTAAGTATTATTTAAAATTAGCGGAGTGTAGCGACTTTATTTACATAATTATATAATACTAGTGTCCCGCCCCCGGCTTCGCCCGGGATGCATATATATATACATATATAAACATTCCCCGTTTATCCCTCTTTCCATTAGTGAAAACCAAATTTAATATCGGTCCACCCGTTCACGCGTGATGCCGTGACCAAGGGAAATAGGGATTCATTTTTTTTTGTAAATACGTAGAGATTATGAAAGAAAGAAGAAGAAAGAAAGAAAGAAGAAGAAAGAAGAAAGAAGAAAGAATTGTACATACCTATATATATATATATAGATTCCAAATCGTATTGTAATATAGTGTCGGAAAGGTAGCGGGACACACAAATAATTTAAAGAGACAATCATGACCAATCATCAACATGCATGATATATCATCAATATGATGTGTGTTCTTTTTCTATGTGAATTTGATTGCATTGGTTTTTACAAAAATAAGTAAATAGGTACTTACCTACTCTAAATAGTATAGTAATAGAGTATTCTGTGATTATAGGTGGCTACCGTCGCTTATAACATAAGCGCGCTATCGACTACAGTAAGATTGAGGACAGGGATAAGGAGGGGATAGGGTGATGGGCTCTGGCATCCCTTACTCACTCACAGAACCACAACAGCACATATGCTGTTATTTCGGGGTGGTTTTGCTGGTTACTAAAACCTAGTGAGTCCTGACATTCTTGAGATATTATTACAATTCCCAAATATTTTCGTGTATTGTGTGGTTCGCTCAATAACGATACTTTTTGTATGTGCGAACGTCCAATTAAAATTCCATTAAAATTTCGACCTTTGTATTGAACGGACCCGAAATAATGGAAATTTATAAACATTTTACTAGTTAAATAATGCATGAAGATCGCTCGTATGTTTCCGTTGCATGGATCGCTTTGTGTGTTTTACTGTAAAAAAGGAATTTATAATCGTTTAAACGGAAACATAAATACTTACTGATTTTCTTTTTACAATACACTTTACACGTGTTAGTAACGCAATAATCAGTGATGATCATCGTCTCAGCCGTAATTCTGACCTAAGCCTCCCCATAATTCTGACCAGAAGCTGTCTGGATCCACAGTCGACTACAGTAGGATTAAGGATAAGGGATTAGGAGGGGATAAGGAGATGGGCTCGGTCCACTTGATGGTAGGTGGCTACCGTCGCCTATAACACAAGCAACGCTACAGGTGCTGCAAGTGCTGCAAGTGCGCTGCCGACTACAGTAGGATTAAGGATAAGGGATTAGGAGGGGATAAGGAGATGGGCTCTGGCATCCCTTACTCACTCACCGAAACACAGCACGTATATATGCTGTTATTTCACGGTGGTCTTCTGTAAGGGGGTGGTCACTGCCGCCAGGCGGGCTGCCCAAATGACTGCGAAACGCAGTGTGCCCTACCACTACTTTTCAAATCCAGACCAGAGTCAATTTTGAAAATTACATTAAAATTTCCAAACTTGACCCCGCCGGGAATCGAACCCGGGGCCCCTGAGACGTTAGGCAAGCATCCTTGCCACTCATCCAGCGGGCGTTTGCCGGTTCGTGGCCTCCACTCGAGAACTTTCCGGTCCTAAGGGTCCTCGGCTCTCCGTAATTTGACAATCTAATAATTGATGATCTAATAATTTCATAAAGTCGTTTCGCAATGGTGATCCCAAAAATAATTTGTCTGTGTGGATAGAAGAAAAATTTAAACCTTTTCCAAAGACATATAAAATGATACCTACACTTTTACTAAAAATATATATACAAATAATTTTTTTGTAACAGCAAGTATTATCCAGATACAAATAATTGTAATCCAGAGTGTACGTCGACCATCAAATCTATAGTTAGAAATAATTAGCCTATCTATTTATCGAATTAGACTTAATTTTCAAAGACTAGATATGACTAGATATTAGACTTAATATGACTACATTACTTCCAGCAATGAGACAAATATTTATAAACTATTGTTTTTTTAATTAGTGACATGAATTGCTCAATAAAATTAAAAATGCAGTATTTATGCGGCTCGATTCAAAACATATTGGTCAGTAATATGAAGAGTACAATACCTACCCATACGTATTTACTGCATGTTGTGGTGGAAAATAAATAAATGGAAATATAATATAAAAATAAATAATCTTCGTCGTCATCATTAACAGAAGAAACCCACTGCTAGTCTAGCACTGATAGTCCAGCACTGCTAGTCCAGCACTGCTAGTCCTGTAGTCAGCACTGCTGCATGAAGAATAAATGCAGTGGCAGTCTATGTAGACGGCCAAAGTGTAAGACTTATCACAGCAGGCAAATGTTAGATAGGTTCTGTTAAAATGATTTTTACAATAAAAAGTTATGTAAAAAGTTAATCCAATAAATTTGCATTGAAGATTGGCTAAGAAACAACAGAATAAATTTTACTCCTCAGATATCAGACACACACGTATGTTCTGCTAAACGAAAACGAATTGTGATCGATTTCGGAGTGACCAGTGATCGTACTCGTATATATATACCTACAGTTTGTAAATACGGGACCAGCTTAGGTAGTTATTCAAATCGGCTGACGTATAAACGTGGAAACAAATTGATTACCAATTTATATACGTATTTATCTCACCGGATGTCAAGATCGGAATCACAACGAAATTTAAATAAGCAAAAAACCGTGGATGACCTTTACTGAGGCACAAAATAGATGCATACATGCAGTGACAATAAAAATGGCGGAATTTTGTTAAATATAATGGCCTAATGTAACTTATGCCAATCAATGAGAATTCTACCTGGATTCCAGTTTGTATGGAAATTTCGGTAAATTTCACCTATATATATAGTTTGCGATCGCTCACGTGATTGCTGTTGGCGGCGGCAAACCGATTTTTATAATTCAACTAGCGACCCGCCCCTGGCTTCGCCCGTGGTGCAAATTTTATATATAAGAACATTCCCCGTTTATCCCTCTTTCCATTAGTGAAAACCGAATTAAAATTGGTCTACCCGTTCACGCGTGATGCCGTGATCAAGGGAAATAGGGATTCATTTTTACATATATAGAAGACTAGCTGACCCGACAGACGTTGTCCTGCCAGAACCCGAAAATAATTCTCTAACCCGATTGTGGCGCCACCTATCGGGTCCAATTTTATTTGGTCTGGATCTGAAAAGTAGTGGCAAGGCACACTGCGTTCCGCAGCCATCTGAGCAGCCCGTCTGGCAGCAATTACCACCCCCTTACAAGAGACCACCGTGAAATAACAGCACGTGTACTGTTGTGTTTTGGTGAGTGAGTAAGGGATGCCAAAGCCAATTTCCCTATCTCCTCATAATCCCTTATCCTTAATCCTACTGTAGTCGGCAGCGCACTTGAAGCAGATTTGGCATTGTTTGTGTTATAGGCGACGTCAGCCACCTACCATCAAGTGGACCGTCGCGTCGGCCTGTCTGCCGAACTTAACATTAAAAAAAAACTAAAATCGCGATTAAAAAATGGGGGGTGGGCGTAGGAAGGTGAAAAATAGTTTACGACCTATTCTCATACCGACCAAATATACAAAAAAAATTCCTAAAAATCAGTTCAGCCGTTTCGGAGGAGTTTTATTACAAACATTGAGAAACGAGAATTTTATATGGAAGAATATATTTTATTATATTATTAAATTTATGTATTATGAAAAAATAAACAATGGTTATTGGACAAATTCGTAAATTTGAAATTGAGGAATGTTTACGATGTTAATAAAAGTTTTATGATTGAACGTGTGTGATAAATGTGTGTGCTGTGTCATTAAAATGATATTTAGTAATATAAAAATTTACTCCACTTTTCTAATTTTTTAAGGGAGACATCTCAAAATTCAAAAATACAAAAAGATTAAATATATAGAATATATAGAGAGGGCATTGGGAAATTTTTCCTACAAAAATATTGATTCTGATCGCCGTGATCAGGATGGCCATGGCGTAGCTAAATAGCCTTGTAAAGTTGGCGATGGACTGAGCGATTTTGTACTACGCGGTTCTAAATGTCACATTACGGATTCTTTCATCTTGCCCGATCTATACAGTTGAAAATCTTTGCAAAAATTATTCAAAATATTCAGCTTATCCATAACAACTTTAAGTACCCCACAATTGTTAGGTTTTTGGCATGAATTCACTTATTTTATAATATAATGTATAGGTACTTTAGTTTCCGCCTTTAAAGTCGACACTGTAAAACTGGAAAATGGTGGAAGAGGGAAAATAGTATATTTCATTACAAGTGCGGAAAGGCTGTCATTGCAAAGAGTTCCGACAAATGTCTACCCGAGCCGAGGCGCAGCCGAAGGCGAGGGTTGACAGTCGGAACAAGTTGCAATGACGGTTCCGCACGTGTACTGAACGACTATTTTTAATACAGTTGCGAAAAAATGAAGCAATTTAATGAAACAAACAACTAAACTCGCAAAGAAAATTTCTGGAAAATGGCGCCAACCGTAGAATATAAGCAGAGATTTTTTTTCTTCAACCATTCTGGTAGGCAAAGGAAACTATGCCCATACAGCCAAGTCTTCAGTAAAATTTTTTTATTGATTTGAAATGAAAATGAAATTTAATGAGATGAAATGAAATGAAACCTAACTTAACTCATTAAATCAAATCATTAAATCTGATATTGAAACAAATTCGTAGCTTCTTTTTAGAAATATACGTATTTGCATGAATCATAAAAACTTTTTAGTAAAAACTTCATGGTTGGTTTTTCTTTTTAATAGACATTATTTTGACAGTTGGGAAAGAGAACGCACGAGTTCGGGAAAGGTAAAAAAAAAGCACGAGTGTGTAATAGCCCACTTCCCGAACGCTATACGTCCCTGCAATACGCCACTTTTTGAGCAACTGTATTAAAAAGACTATTTTAGCAATATTGGAGCAAAACACTTTCCAATGGTACAACAAACAGAACCGAAACAATGATTGAATGAAAATAGACAAGGATATTTTTATATAAAAAAGACAAATAATTTTAAAAATATAAAAACAAACAGCAAAAAAGGATATATATGTGAAAAACTATACTACGTGTAAAATGTAGGTGAATTAATCCTTAACACCTAGCCTCCTTTTTTTGTTATAAAATTGAGTTACCTATACCTTCCCTGGGGTTAGTACAATGACAAACGGAAGGGTATGCAAGCGAAAACACTTTCCCGAAACTGTTTGCGTATTACCCTATTAAGTTTCACGTACCTACTTATCCAGGTTATTGCTTATTCCAACAACTATTACCGTAGAGTTAAAGCGTGTTACTACTAAGAATTTCAGAGTCCATTTCCTCCTAATCCCTTATCCTTAATCCTACAGTAATGGCCTAATGTAACTTATGCCAATCAATGAGAATTCTACCTGGATTCCAGTTTGTATGGAAATTTCGGTAAATTTCACCTATATATATAGTTTGCGATCGCTCACGTGATTGCTGTTGGCGGCGGCAAACCGATTTTTATAATTCAACTAGCGACCCGCCCCTGGCTTCGCCCGTGGTGCAAATTTTATATATAAGAACATTCCCCGTTTATCCCTCTTTCCATTAGTGAAAACCGAATTAAAATTGGTCTACCCGTTCACGCGTGATGCCGTGATCAAGGGAAATAGGGATTCATTTTTACATATATAGAAGACTAGCTGACCCGACAGACGTTGTCCTGCCAGAACCCGAAAATAATTCTCTAACCCGATTGTGGCGCCACCTATCGGGTCCAATTTTATTTGGTCTGGATCTGAAAAGTAGTGGCAAGGCACACTGCGTTCCGCAGCCATCTGAGCAGCCCGTCTGGCAGCAATTACCACCCCCTTACAAGAGACCACCGTGAAATAACAGCACGTGTACTGTTGTGTTTTGGTGAGTGAGTAAGGGATGCCAAAGCCAATTTCCCTATCTCCTCATAATCCCTTATCCTTAATCCTACTGTAGTCGGCAGCGCACTTGAAGCAGATTTGGCATTGTTTGTGTTAGAGGCGACGGTACCCACCTACCATCAAGTGGACCGTGAGCCTGTTTGTCGATCTTAACAAAAAAAAAAATGAATTTAAAAAGCGATTAACACTTTATATCTCGTCAATTTATATAATATTTTTATGACTCTTAAAAAGTTGTAGTTGTCGTAAAAAAAAAAGAAACTCCCTCTGCTAACATATTCCACAAACCATTTTTGCCGTATTTCTAAGCAAAAGATCCACAGACCACAGCCAACCGGCAAATAAGTTATTTCCGCAGAAGCAGAGAATAAAGATTAAAAGTGCTAGTAAAAAATGAAATAGTAAACAAACCTGAGCGGGGGTTGTCCATCTGTGACGAGCCTGAAGAGTGGCGAGAGGGGGTCTACCTGCAGCGAACGCACGAACTCATCGAACTGTAACATGATTACAACATCCCATTAAAACGCAAAGTAAATTAACAAGGTTCAAAGAATTGCTCATAAGTAAAATGTACTATTTTCCGTGTTCGCACTTGTGTTACGAGATGAAAGATGTTACAATTACACATGGGGTTCCGCTTTTAGAACCACGTGGTACAAAATCGTTTAGTCCATCGCCAACTTTTCAAGGGTTTTAAGGTTTTTAAGATTTTTAAGCACTTCATCCGTGCAATGAATGCCTATTAGTCTTAATATACCGTAGAATGCAGTGGTTTACTGGGATGTACTCTAGTGTACTATTTAATGGCTACCGTCACTAATATATCAATCCGTATTAGCTCGTACAACAAAAATGTTGGAGAGAGTAGTCTTTTATATGCAACTCTGTGAAACTATGTCACATATAAATACTATACGTATATAGTATAACATTTTCATCAGATCCTCCAGGACCCTAACCTAGCCATACAAAGTCCAGATAATTCAAAACATTGGATGTTTCTTCAAGGCGAATTCAAAGCTTTGTAATAATCCAGGAAAATTTACTAAAAAATCAAAATTTGAGTTCCTCAGGGGAATTGTTGATATAAGTTTCTAGAAGACGTGAAATATCGATTGGTGAAAGAAATTTTTGATTTCAACCTGTAGATGGGGTGAAAGAAAAATAGGGTGTTTTTCCAAATTATACAAAAATTAGAAAAAAAGTTTTGGTTCGAAGAAAGGGTTGATTTGCTAATTGACATGTATTTTTTTTAAAATCACATTGCAAAAAAACCTTCTACAAGGTGGAATCAATAATTTCTTTCTTATTTTCTAGAAACTTATATCAAAAATGCCGCTGAGGGACTCAAATTTATTATTAAATTTTCCTGGTATTTTGGGGAAAAGCGACATGTTGTGGCGATGCAAATATATATATATATATATATATATATATATATATATATATATATATATGTATATATTATATTCTTTACATATAAAAAATCGTAAACGAATCGTGTCTTAATATTTAATATAATTATATGTTTCTCTCTTCTTCTCAATACACAATACCTACAATCCTGCGTTTCTTGTTTTGTCATTTAAAAATTAACAGTCGTTTTTTGTTTGAAGCAAAAAAAGGCGTCAAAATTTACATTGAATAGCATCTTCGGCAGAAGGCATTGCATTGCAAAAAATAAATTTCAGTTGCTGTGAATTTAAAAACAGTGACTCTTTGAAGATGTTTTTTGGACGTCCGTAAGTAAGCACGCCTTTATTGTTTATTATTTCTTATAATGTACGATAAATTCCTTCCAAAATATGACAATGAGAATAGGTATCCGTTTTATACTCAGACGTAAAAAGAAGTAATTAATTGCAAAACATTAATATTTTGGCTCGACTTATACCGACTTGAAATAGAATCTAAAGAGTATTAGCCCTTACGGGATCGTACTAGGTCATTTGAAAAGTTCTTAGCCTAACATACTTAATGAAACCACACGATTTTGAGTTTATTTTTATTTTTCAACATACTCTCCTCCGAGCTTAAAACACTTTTTCCATCGACCCGGTAAGGCTTCGATACCCGTTTTAAAAAAATCTTCGTCTAACTCCTCAAAATAAGCGTCCACGGCGGCTATGACCTCTTCATTTGTAAAAAAATGTTTACCACCTAAAAATGTTTTCAGCTTTGGGAACAGATAAAAGTCGGACGGTGCTAAATCCGGTGAATATGGGGGATGAGGTAACAATTCGAAGCCACATTGATGGATTTCTGCCATGGATTGCACAGAGGTGTGAACGCGCGCATTGTCCTGATGAAACAAGACTTTTCTTCTCAATAAACCTGGACGTTTTTCTTTGATTTCTTCTCTCAAACGACGCAACAGGTTGCAATAGTAATGGGAGTTTATTGTTTCACCCTTTTTTTAATAATCCACGAGAATTATACCCTTTGCATCCCAAACAACGGATGCCATGACTTTGCCCGCCGATAAAACCACCTTTGCCTTCTTTGAGGTGGGCGATCCTGCTCTTTTCCATTGTTTCGACTGTTCTTTTGTCTCGGGTGTATTGTGGTGAACCCAGGTTTCATCCATGGTTATAAATCTTTCAACAAATTCTATTGGGTCAGCTTCATATAACTCTAAACAGTCGCGAGAAGTTGTGAGTCGGTTGCGTTTTTGTTCCACTGAAAGCAGTCGCGGTACCCACCGCGTAGACACCTTAGAGAATCCAAGTTCAGTAGTAATTATATGATGTGTTCGCTCAGATGAGATGCCTACAGTCTTAGCTATCTCCTCGACAGTCAATTTTCGATCAGATAAAATTAAATCACAGATTTTTTCTTTGTTTTGATCAGTAGAAGCAGTCGAAGGCCGGCCACTACGGGGCTCATCTTGAATGGTCTTACGACCACGTTTAAACTCTGCCACCCAGTTTTTAACAGTCGCATACGAAGGAGCGGACTCACCCAAAGTAGCAGACATGTCTTCATGTATAGCTTTTGGAGTTAAACCTTTCAAATTCAGGTATTTTATCACTGCACGATGTTCAATTTTATCCATTTTCAAAAATAGCTCTGACTTGACTTACGGTATCACGTGTAAACGAACAATGAGTTACTGTGAATAAACTAAACTGTGCATACTTGTTGCTAAATAATGTAACTACAAAATGAGGGTAGTTATAAAAAAAACCAATGACTTTAACCATGTTAGGCTAAGAACTTTTCAAATGACCTAGTACCCATCATTTCTCGATGCTACGAGGATGCTGCCAATTTTTTGTTTTACAGTGCGTGATGACATGGATTAAACACTTTTGCCAATAAGTCCAAAAGAGCTTTTGCCCTTGCTGTTAAGAACCTATTGGTAACGATATAACGTAACGATATAATTGCGCAAAAACGTCATTCTCAAGTGACCACAGACGGCTCAAGCATACTTGCCCAATAAATACCATTTCTGAGAAAGTGAGCGTCCAGGGGCCTTAGTCAAAGTAACATTTTAAAAACGATAACGAAGTTCGCAAGAATAAAATGTATGGGATGTATCACGTGATTTAGCATCGGCATATAATTATGTCAATCCTATACATTTTATTCTTGCGAACTTCGTTATCGTTTTTAAAATGTTACTTTGACTAAGGCCCCAGGTATGTTATGCCATGGATGTCGCCTTGGCAATAATTGGCTAAATATTTGCTCCAAAAAAACAGAACTATGTTACGAAAATTATAAATAATTTACTCGATTTATGTGAGCTATTCATTTTTTTCGGTTTTTGGTTCTATCTCTTCTAATATATAACTGTTTGTAACAAAACTCCTCCGAAATGGCTCTACCGATTTTTATAAAATTTTGGTTGTATATTTAGTAGGTATGAGAATAGATCGTAAAGTATTTTTCATCCTCCTACCCCCATCCCCCATTCTTTAATATTTTTGTTTGAACAATATTCAAATAATTTAACCGTCGCGTAACCGTTTGATTGACGTGAAGTGACACGTCACTTTGACATATGGTTTGATAATAAAATTGGACCCGATAGGTGGCGCCACAATCGGATTAAGGATTTATTTTCGGGTTCTGGTTCAGCTAGTTTTTTTATATAGTTCGATTAATTTACTGTAAGCAGTTGTTTTTTATCTCTGTTGTGATAATCTTTATTTTTAATTTGTCAAACACCTGTTTCATTCTTATCCATATTAATAAAATCCTCCAAAATCTCTTGAACTCCATGCCTTTCTGGTCCCTCATTGGACATTTTGGCGCAAACTGACCCAAGGATGTGCTTACAAGTCCCGGGACTTTGATCTTGAGCTATCCCGTGTCCCGGGACTATGAAACTGTCGAGACTTCTCAATCTCAAAACCCTTCTAGCAATAGTAATACTTTTACAGAAAAACAGCACTTAACAGCACGTTTGCTGTTGTATTTCGGTCCGTGCTTCTGTGTACATGGTACCAGGGTTCATTCCTTTATACACCATCTTTGCGTAACGCAATGCAACTCATCTTTCCATCTTTGTATAGGTTATTCCCACCTAAAGAAACGTTTGGCTTAATGTTATACATTTGACAAGACTCATGACCTCTAGATATCCGCTATATAGAATCTAGATATCCGCTATATCCGCTATATAGATATTTATATGATTGTTGTAATATAAACTGTTGAACGGATTTGATTGAAACTTGGCAATTGATAGACCATGTTCTTGGATTAACACGTAGATTTTTTAAATTCTGCTAATGTGACCTTGTATGAAGATACTACTAAGAAGATTATTTAAAGGAAATTAAAAGCTATTGTAAAGACTCCTTCGTATCCTACAAAAGCATAGAACAGCAATACACAGAATAGTCATGATGACAGATTTTGAAATTCCCTTTCATAATGTAGATACATACAACGTCTACCATATCCGAAAAAAAAAACAATATTTCAGCAAAAAACTAAATTTCAACGCGAATTATTGAATTTTTTAAAATCTATTTTGAATTACGCGCGAAAACGCTCTTAGGTGTCATGGCGTCGCGCCTGATGAACCGTGACGTCACCGACATCTCATCAGATTTTTCATTCTGTCAAAGCAAAGTCAAGCAACACGATGGCACTTACCTGGGCGTGACGTCATTCGCTCTGATTGGTGTTTCAGTTAACATGGCCGATTGCAGTTATTTATATTTCTATTTTATTGACAATCTTATTAATCTCAATTTTAATCCAAAAAATGAGTAATTTTTTAGACTCCTTTCAACATATATTTTTCTCCAAAACCATTTATTCTTTGATTCTTTAAAACCGTCATCATGCCTATTAGGAATTAGTATGATCAGTCATACTAAACTAATAACTTACTCATACTAGGATATCGATGGTATGACATGTCATCTTTATTTAGAGCTAGCTGAACCCGGCTACGCTTCGCTGCTGCGTAGGCGTGGGCCGCGTGCGGTACACTGCTTATATACAATACATTTTTTTTATTTATCTAAATTAAAAGTAACCTAAGTTACTCCTTATAATATTAGCTATCTGCCATTGAAGTCCCGTCAAAATCGGCGCAGTCGTTTAGGAAATTAGCCGGAACAAACAGAGAGATAGACATTTTTTTTATAAATTGTCTTTTGTTATAAGTACCCATATACTTTGATACATATATATTTAATAAAAAAAGGTTATTTTCACAATACAAACAGACACTTCAATTTTATTCGTTGTATGTACATGATATCATTACATATCTTGAACTTAAAATATTTATTAACTTTTAGAAGACAAAGTCTGTCTGTCTGTCTGTCTGTCTAATCTCAAAAAACTACTGAACGGATATTCATGCGGTTCTCGTCTATCTACAGAGTGATTCCTGAGGAATGTTTGGGTGTATAATTCGTTAAGGTTTTGTGTAAATTGGTTGTAATATGACGTTGATTGTTGAAGATATCTGAAAAAATCTTAGAGCTCGCGGTCGAAGTCGCGTGCAACAGCTAGTTATAAATAAAACCCATCATACTGAATTCACTCAGTGTGCAATGGAACAGATCAATTTCTTGCGCCATTTTATTGAGAGTGCGCAGTATTCGCGTCAGAGGTATCTTGCTAAGTAAATTACTGTTTGCGTGATTTAACATTGTTAAAGTTTCTGAACAATGCTTGAAGAATCTGCGTGTTTATTTAAAATAGACATAATATGATATGAACTACTGTGCTTACCTATCTATTCAAAAATTATGAAGTATGTATTCAAGATTATGAATCTATTAATGGGTTAAAACGGAATTTAAGTTTAATTGAATCCATTAATGGATTAAAACGTAATTTAAGTTAATCTAATCCATTATTGAATTAAAACGGAATTTTTAACCGAATCTAATCCATTAAAGGATTAAAACGTAATTTAAAATGAAATCTAATCCACCAATGGATTAAAAAGGAATTTAAAGTCGAATCTAATCTATTAATGGATTAAAACGTAATTTATAGTTGAATTTAATCCATTAATGGATCAAAACGTAATTTAAAATTGAATCTAATCTATTAATGGGATTAAAACGGAATTTAAAGTCGAATCTAATCTATTAATGGATTAAAACGTAATTTATAGTTGAATTTAATCCATTAATGGATCAAAACGTAATTTAAAATTGAATCTAATCTATTAATGGGATTAAAACGGAATTTAAAGTCGAATCTAATCCATTAATAAATTAAAAAGGAATTTAAAGTTGCATCTAAATACATTAATGGATTAAAACGGAATTAAAAGCGAAATCAATTCCATTAATGGATTTTAATAATGGATTAGAGTGGAATAGAGCACATAATCGCTCCCACTAAGATGATAAACGCTATATCTGTGGAATGATGGATGAGTTGACGTTTACTTGTGAACTTTGTGAAATAATGTTGCCATGTTCAAATTGTTCAATGTAATAGTGGGGCGTTCAGTTTTCGTTCAATCACAGGAATTAATGATGATATGAATGAGTACATCGTTAATCTATCTTACTATACAAGAAAAAATAAATTATTTCCATTTTACTTTATCCGAATGTTGTATCGATAAATTAATCTACAGCAGGCCTACCATGAATGTCATTCGAAGTTTTCTCTCTCTATCGTACTTATGGAAGAAGTTGCAAGTGGGACACAGAGGGTATGCCGTTCATGGTAGCGAGGCAGAGCCATCTATTAATAATTCATCGAACTAACCTACAAATAGACACTACTGTTGTATAATAAACATTTAATTTGCAATAATAAATAATGATGTCAATAATTAAGATAAAAACATCCTATCTTTTAAGTTGGACCAAATAACAGATACTTACGAACTTTGATCAAAGTCGGTTCAGAAGTTTCAACATAATCCTGACACGAGATTTTTATATATATAAGATTTATATTTTTATGGAAGACCTGCATTATGATGTACTGAGTTAGAACCGGTTTGTGGCATAGGAGACGTTGGTGTGTGTGTTTTTATGTATTATCTATGGTATTATCCTTTGTCATAAATAAAATTTATTCTATTCTATTCTATTTTATATTTGAAAAAAAAAAAAGTAAAAGATAACATTCATTTTATTTGAGAATCACTGTAGTATTGTTATTTTAAACGGGATTCATTTTTTTTTTCATTTTTCACAAAGTTACTAAATTACTAAAACGTGCTCATTTTTTAAAATATAATTCTTAACCTTTAGGTCACTTGTAGTACAAAATTCAATGCTACCGAAATTGTATGCGGAAAATATTATATCGTGTGTGAACGGCGAAGGAGGTATTTCCTTGTGTTTATTTTTTGTACTCCTACCTATAATAATATTATTTCTGTTTTTAAAACTTGAAACCTTTATTTATTTACATATTTAATTAATTAAATTTGTCGACCTGTTTACACAAAATATAAATAGCATACTTAAACGCAATTATTGTAAAATACACTTTAAATAAAACTAAACAAATAAGTACGATACAAAAAGAGAATAAGTAAGTAAATATAACAAAATATTATAAGTCTACAAATAGTTAGTTATTTGTAGATATACAAATTTAAGGGTGTGTATTTTTGTAAAATTTTTGACGAGCCCGTTGGATGGATGGTTATGGTGCTTGCCCTAAACGCTCTGTTCTAGGGTTCCCTGGTTCGATTCCCGGCAGGGTCAACTTTGAAAAATGAACTTTTCAAATTTAGCTCTGGTCTGGATCTGGAAAGCAGTCATTTGGGCAACTCGTCTGGTGGCAGTAACCACCTCCTTACAGAAGACCATCGTGAAATAATTGCACTTGTGGTGTTGTGTTTCGGTGAGTGAGTAAGGGATGACAGAGCCCATTTCCCTATCCCCCTCCTAATCCCTTATCCTTAATCCTGCTGTAGTCGGCAGCGCACTTGCAGCAGCTGTGGTGTTGTATACTTAGATAATAATAAAATCGTAAAAGAGCCGTGTCTGTACATTAAATATGTTTGAAAAATAATAATAATAATAATAATAACACATTTGTACACGTTTACTTATGTTTTAGAGATCAAAAAAAAAATCATTTTTAGAATTTTTGTCTGTTTGTCTGTGCACGCTAATCTCAGAAACGGCTTAACCGATTTGAATGTGGTTTTCATTGATGTATTGTAGCAAGCTTCCCGTAACATTTAGTGTTTGTTTCATTCCAATCGGTTTACAAACAAAGAGGTTACGCTCTATACCGTACTTATTAATGTTTAAAAAAAAGATTATCAACTTTCTTATGCAATTATGATGTTTAAAATAATGTAGGTAGGCACTTTTGGAAATTTCTTTTCATATTGAAACAAAAACTATGAAATTACACATTGGGTTGTGCTTTCGAATGCGGAATCCCATTACATTGAATTCGGCGTGTTTAATTAACGTTTTTTTTTTTTTTTGTAACTAGGTCCAACGATTTACTTTTGTGGTGAGAAATCAGAAAAAAAAATTACACCGCTTTAATGATAAAATCCGACCACTGGGCAAGAAATGTGAGTGAGCGTCCAATTATGACAGAGATAAAGACGCTGTTTCATTAAATACAAAATCATGAACGGGGCGTCGAACCCGCGACTTGGTTGTGCAAGCGAGTACATAACAGTTATAGAAACTCGTTCCGTCTCTGTGACACTGAAAATTCACTGTTGCCTATTATAATATACTTAATTTATAAGTTTATGATGATATGAACAAGTGGACATTCTTTTCATAAATACAATTAAATCTTACGAATTATTTATATATATACACATATTTATTTATAGGTAAATGGTATATCCATCGCTTTGAGTCCCTGTCATAAGGTTCCTAGCATGCTGGGTCCATTACCACGTTCAAAAGCGAGACTTATTTACTGACTGAGGTAAATAGCCCGCTCTGAATAGGCCACGAATGTCGACCAAGCGATATTTGATTCAATAAATATTACAAACTAGCGATCCGTCCTCGGCTTCGCCCGGGGTGCAATTATTATATGTATATATAAATATTCCCCGTTTATTCCTCTTTCCATTAGTGAAAACCGAATTAAAATCAGTCTACCCATTCACGCGTGATGCCGTGATCAAGGGAAATAGGGATGTAGAGATGACATAACAAACATAATGGTGTCCTGAGTTTCTTTCCAGTTTTCTTCTTGGCTATTTTTATTTTTCGAAACCCTGGTAAAATATACAGGGTGGTAATTTGAGACGGGTCAGTAAGGGCAGCTACCTAAACCATTGTAGCTAGAACAAAACACTCTTAGGAGACTATCCATAATTTTAATAGTTATTCCCATCTACATTCAAAGATTTTGAAAAAATGGTACAGTCAGCGGGAAAAAGGTCAATTTTCACGTTTTGTTTTTATAGCGCCAATCGATTCTGTTACTTATAAGGATCAATTGACCCTACGGGACCACCTGAGGTTAGAGTACTAGAAACGTCAAAAATCTCAAAAAACTACTTCCATACATTTCTTACGGAATGAGATTGAAAAATAAGTTCAAATATTGTTTTTAATTAAAAAAGGCGGCAATCACTACAATTGGCAATCTTTAAAAACAACTAAAGATCGTAAGTAATAAATCTACGATAGTAGATGCTCTAATTGATTCCGCAATGAGCGTGTAACCGCTGATATTTTCCATACACCGTTGTTGTGACAGCGTCTTTCAATTCTTGAACTGTAATGTACCTACTTTTTCTTGTAAATTTCATTTTTGAGATATCCCAAAAAAAAAATATCAAGAGGTCTCAACGACCACAACGACAGCATTTGTGTTTGTATTTCTTGCATATCTTTAAAACTTGGTTATGGGAAATGCCTACTTCGGCAGCGACTTCAAACCTTCTACGAGTGTTAATATTGCAACCGCCATATTTTATCAAGAATACATTGTCGTCATAAGGATTTTTCTTAAAGGAGCCACACTCTACAAGAATATTTAAGAGATTTGACATAGGGTATAAGGTATTTAATCTTATACCATTCCATGGCAGCTGATATTATTTATAAAATAAGCTTCTAATAAATCAATGCGATCTAAATTTGAAGCCATTTTACTTCAATATTTTCACAATTTAGCCGACATGCAAGAATAATAATAAATAACACTTGTTTCTAAAACAATGTTATCCTTCCAAATTCAAATTGATTTAAAATAAACATTGCCTAGCCAGTTTCCATTGTAGTGATCGCCGCCTTTTTTAATTAAAAACAATATTTGAACTTATTTTTCAATCTCATTCTGTAAGAAATGTATGGAAGTGGTTTTTTGAGTTTTTTGACGTTTCTAGTACTCTAACCTCAGGTGGTCCCGTAGGGTCAATTGATCCTTATAGATAATAGAATCGATTGGCGTTATAAAAACAAAACGTGAAAAATGACCTTTTTCTCGCTGACTGTATCATTTTTCCAAAATCTTTGAATGCTGATGGGAATAACTATTAAAATTATGGATAGTCTCCTAAGAGTGTTTTGTTCTAGCTACAATGGTTTAGGTAGCTGCCCTTACTGACCCGTCTCAAATTACCACCCTGTATAATGACAATTAAAAATGCATCGGATTAAATCATCCTTACCAAGTCCTGACGCGGCGGAAGAAAAATAAATATACTTAGGTATGTATATATTTTAGCGTTTCTTACTCTTTTACTGATTTTTTTTCTCTTTTTCTCTCATATTATAAAACAAAGTCACCCGAAGCATCTATCTGTATGTATGTTCGCGATAATCTCAAAAACTACTGAACGGATCTTTTTGCAGTTTTCATCTAAATCTACAGGTTTAAAATTCATTAAGGTTTTATACTTAGGTGCGCAAGAGTTGCAAATTGTCGCATAATTCCGATAGATGTAGCCTTATCACTTAATTCTATTGTAGTATAATAGATGGCGTTATCAATAGTGTTATATTTTTTATTTTTCAACGCGGACCAGCTAGTCCACACTAATATCATAAACGTGAAAGCAACTCTGTCTGACTGTTACCTTTTCACGCCTAAACCACTAATCCGATCACCATAAAATTTTGCATACACGTTGTCAGGGATGCGGGAAAGGACATAGAGTACCTTTTATCCAGAAAAAAAGTACTGTTCCCAGAGGGATCACCTAACGCCTGACAAAGCTATAACTGCAATAAAGATATTAGGCGTTACATTGCTCAATATATTCAGGAGTTTCTATTTTTCAAATGGCAGTTAGTAGACTATCTAATATCTATATAAAATTCTCGTGTCACAGTGTTTGTAACAAAACTCCTCCGAAACGGCTAGACCGATTTTTATGATTTTTTTTTTGTATATTTGATAGGTATGAGAATAGGTCGTAAAGTATTTTTCACCCCCTCGCCTCACCCCCCCATTTTTTAAATCGCGATTTTAGTATTTTTGTATGAAGAATATTCAAATAATAACCGTAGGTAGTTGATTTACGTGAAGTGTCGTGTCACTTTGACATATGGTTTGAAAATAAAATTGGACCCGATAGGTGGCGCCACAATCGGGTTACGAATTATTTTGGGGTTCGGGCAGGACAACGTCTGCTGGGTCAGCTAGTAATTAATAAAGATAAGCGAATGAAGTCGTGGGTAAAAGCTAATACTTATTATAATCACGAAAGTAACAAATGTGTGCTTGAGTACATTTTGATGAGATTTGGTATGGAGATTGTATTGTATTGCCGATAATACCTAATACCTATGGGGGTTGAGAGTTATTATGTTTAAACAGAAATGTGAAAATATACTGCTGATATTATTGTGTTGACAGTCCCCTTTATATTAGCATCCACACAAGCAGGCAACTGCGTTGCGTCAGGGCAGAAGGGTGAATGATCGGGTATCCTTTACTCACTCACCGAAATTATAGATAACGAAGAAGAATAGGTATGGAAAAATTAAAAAATTAAAAAAAATTGCTAAGGAATTATTTCTTGGTGACGTTAGAATTTTAAAACAAACACACAGTTACATTTTTAGTGTTATTAGTCTCTGTGTAGACAAATGGCTACACAGTGTTACCTACTAATGATATATATATATATATATCATTATTATTCAATACACATATATCATATATTATTCAATACACAGTTTTTTTTAGGTATCACTTATAAAACTTTTCACGGGAGGTGTCTATTTTTCAGTTTTACTGGTAATTCTAAAATTGTAGGTAGAGGTCCTTCCCCTCTGATCCGTAGTATTTTTTATTTTCCATTCTATAGGCAGCTAAAATTCAGACAAGATACGTACGTACCTACTTATTTTTTAATACAATATTTATACTGACAAACAAAATGTTAGTATATCTATAGGTAATAACGAACAGTAATTGTATTATTAGTTTTGATATCATTCTATTTTACTGTTTGCAAGGAAGCTGTCAGGACATTGAGAGTTGCTAGAAACGAGAATTTGCGCATAGGTGCAAACAGAGAGCAATTGTTATTTACGTCACTGGTTGCTATGCAAATATTTATAGTTGTTAATAGAGGTTTGCCGCGAGTGCTCCACACAAGATCGAGTTCTAAGTATAGGTTATACCTAGGTATAGTCAATAACTAAAATGAAAGCCACACAAAAAAAATATAGTTAGCACTCTTACTTAGCACCCTAACCACTCAACCAACGGGAATATAAATATGAATGGATGAATTATGAAAGGATAGAGGGTTTGGCTTTGGCAAAACTTTTTCACTCACCGAAACACAACAGCACACGTGCTGTTATTTTGTAAGGGGATGTGGTCAATGTTTTAAGGCTGTGAATTTATGACTGAAACGCAGTGTGCTCTGCTGCCACCGTAACCTTACCGTGACATATTTTTATGCAAAAAAATGTACACAATACAAAGCGATTAGTACCTACTGGCAACTTTTTTGACATTTGACAGATTGTGTTGTGGCATGTCACGCAGAAATCATATAAGCATAATTTGTAACATTTTAAAAGTAACAAAAACACTTGAGGCCCTACTCCAAATATAATAACAATGAATGAAGATTTTTTTAAACAATAATTATCTATGTGAGGCACTACATACAAAGATTTTCAACTGTATAGATCGGGCAGGACGAAAGAATCCGTAATGTGACATTTAGAACCACGTGGTACAAAATCGCTCAGTCCATCACCTACAAAGCTATTTAGCTACGCCATGGCCTTCTTGATTACGGCGATCAGAATCAATATGTTTGTAGGAAAAAATTCCTAATGCCCTCTCTATATATTCTATATATTTAATCTTTTTGATTACATAGATGATATTTATTTTATTTTATTCTCAACAAAAACCCTACAGCAATACAGCAGAAATAATATACATAAAAGACATCACCAAGCACATTGCCACTTACATTGCCCAATATATTGTAGATTTGTATGTGCCCAATATATTTGGCTTCATTATATTGTAAGTACTTACAAATTTTTTAAGATTTTCTTAAATTTCACACATCTAAATAAAATAACTGAAAACTGTATCTGAAGAAGATTCATTATGCTCTATATTAATTATGATGCCATTTTGAGGTTTGTTTGACTTAAACTGATTTTTTTCTAAGTGACTAAACAAAATATGCTGTCAAGCAGCATCCACATTGTCGATCGACACATTTATTTAATAAAATATGTGAATATTAATAATAAAACTCTTTATTTCGACTATGTCTGATCATTTATTAGTTACATTCAACTTAGTACTATGTGGTACTATGTTAAGGCAGCCAGACACGTAACGATATATTTGCCAAGTCTTGGCATCCAAAAAAAAAAACCGAAAACTTAAAAGAAACCGAACCATGTGGTGTAGACTAGTTACGAAAATTTATTGAATGATTTTTTTTAACAATTATATCACTATTGGTTTTCGGTTCTGTTTTTATTTTATAGTTTGTTCGCAAAGGACAGATTCGCAAAAAGATTCGCAAAAATTGAAGAATATTTTTATATTCTTCATTAATTTATTGTAAGCAACTGTTTTTTATTTCTGTTGCCAAACACATGATTCATTTTAATAAATCATTTTATACATTTTTACACTCATATGACATTATGACGCGAAACTGACTTCAGGACGTGCGTACAAGTGGCAGCTTGTATACCACCACTAAAGATCGCGTTCGAATTCTACCACAAAAGTTCAAGTAAACTCAGACTTGCGCAAGTTTCTGAATCGAAAATCGAAACTTTTTAAACTTTTTTAAATTTAAAGTCTAGAAATTACCGTAATAATCTTCCTCCACAGTCCATACTTTACCGTTTACTTGTACAAATCTCTAGACTTGCGCCATTATAACGTTACGTGTGTCGCTATATTTAATTTGACTTACTGTTGTCCTCATCATATAGTCAGTAGCTGAACCATACCACAATGGTTCAGGTGCCGACAGTCAAGCCTTTCGGCAAATGCATTGAGGATGCTATTGGAACTGCTCCGAACCCTGCGCACCAGACACGCACCATTTATTCATAGTTTTGCATAGAAGCAGTCTACTCTGGATTCAACGAACATCTCCGAAGCATTACAGAAGTCCCAACAGCATCCTAAACACATACTCGTAAGTAACCTAAACAAATATTTTTTCTTAAATACATTTCTTAATAATTTTAAATTCACTCAGCAGCTATTACTATTGGCCTATTGAATTCCCTATAATTTATACGTTGTCTAAATCACATTATAAAGCAGTTAATATCAAATTAAGAATAAATTCCATTTGATTAACGAATTTTAAAAATGGAACGCAAAGCCGTACTCGTCAGTTTCCGCGTACGTTAGGTTTGGAGTTTTTTTTCTTTGCCCTTTTACAGTTAGGTACAATAAACCAGTCTCGATCGTACCGCAGATAATGAAGGGAGTTTGGCCAAAAAGTGTTGCCTACTTTCAAAATGTTTTGTCTTCTTTTTTCTGTTGAAATAATTTTATTTAGACTTTCTAAAACCTATGCCATTTGCATAACCTACTTAATTAAACCTAAAACTTAGGTGAACATTTGTTTACGAGAATGTAATACACAAACTTTTCTAATTTATCTCTAAAGAAAGAAAGAAAGGTTTATTTAATATTCACACCAGCGAACTGAACTAAAACGTTATATTATAGGTACAACTGAACTCGGTCACGCTTCACTGCGGCCCATACAACGGCGGCGTGCGCATGGGGCGCGCGGTACTGGACACTGCTTATACAAAATACTATTATATATAACATCACGCTACGATAAATAGTATTTAGTACTATAGGCTATAGCCTATAGCCTTCCTCGATAAATGGACTATTCAAAACAAAAAGAATTTTTCAATTCGAACCACTAGTTCCTGAGATTTGCGCGTTCAAACAAACAATCCTTCAGCTTTATAACATTAGTAAGTATAGATTTCGATGATTCACACAAATAAAAAAATACATAAGCAACAAATAATACATAATATAGACACTTCTTGTTACCTACATATATAATATTATGTGAGGAAATTGTATTTTTTTTTTAACGTTGGGAAATTCTCATGGACCCCGGCAGCGTAAGGGACGCTCTGGGCTTATATATACATCCGAACTCCTACCGGCTAAAACCCAACGATTTTCTAGCGCGGCAGTAGGTAAGCAGGGTGGAGGGAAGGTTATGACACGATATCTGCGCCCCGCCACGGCTGTCCGGCGCGGGGGGGGGGGAGGACTGTGCTCCCTGTCGGTGCCTCGGCGTAGAGGAAATGGTATACCCTGGCTCATTATGAAATTGCGGTACAACACTGATAATTCTGCCAGGGGTCAGAGATCTTGCTGAGAGGAGCTGCACAGAAAACCGTAACAGTTAAACTTTCCACGTTTATCGCTCTTTCCATTAGTGAAAACTGTATCCAAATCTCTTAAAAGAAGTTAGCGGACAAACAGACAGAGGCAGACGGCGACTTTTTTTATATTAAAAGTTTTTTTAAGTCTTAAACGCATCTTTAAATGCGTCACCAAAAGAATTTAAGAGTAAATTGCTGAAACTCACTCGCCAGTCGACTACTAATAAAATATGTATAATTACTTTCTATATATTACCTATGTATTGTAATGTATGTAACTTTAAACTGTTAAATATTGTTCACGCCTGTAATTGGCTTTCATTATAAATCTAATAGTACTTTGAAGTTAATTATGAAATTATAGTTATGTTAAGCTGTTGGTGTGTAAGTGAATAAATAAATAAATAAATATGTATAAAAATAGATAAATAATAATGTATTTTTAAAACTAGGTGTAAGTCATTTAAAGCCAAAATAATAAGCGACCGACAAAAACAAAAAAACAAATGATTCGGTGAAAGTATACGTGGGCCTATCGTGTCATTATTTACTTGTCCGAAATAAGGTGTATTTTTAGCCATGATTGCAGGTGTAATGATGGATTCGAGCGTCTGGGAAGTGGAGAAATCTGTCGAAGAAACTCGGGCACCATAGGTCCGTGACACACCATAATCAATATACGATTTCGATACTTAATGTGTATCCTAGGTATATAGAAATTGGGATACGTAATATAGGTATATTGAACACTTTTTGCTCGAAAACTTTTGCCGTCTTACTACAAAAAAATAAATAAGCACTGTTTAAACACGTGCTTACTCAGACAATGTATAATTATTTAAAAATTGTTTAGCGAGCGTTTAAAATGTCCCTACCACAAAACCTTGTTTAGCGCTTGTTTTTGTAGATAGTGTTAAAGTACGAGAATGATATTGCATTATGGCAACCCTGGCAAACATTCAATCAGTCACTCGCCCTGAATACATGTCGTTTTATTTTACGCAAATTTTGGTTTTCACAAGCTATTATTACGGACTATACTAATGATATAAGTAAATTATCAAATTGGAATTAGGCACAAATTACAACAAATACTTTAGATTGTTTATAAAATTTTGTTATATCAAAAAACATTGCGCTTAATGGAACGTTAAGGGCAAAACATTGCGTTTAATGGAATCACGGGCGTAATTGTCAAATGTCAAGTTGGATTTGTTATTCTTATTTTCATACGAAATATTCTTATTTTCATACGAAATATTCTTATTTTCATAACTTCCAATTATTATTATTAACATGGATAAAAAACGTGAGCGCGGCGTTGCGTCATAATAATATTCGAATGGATTAATTCGCTCGCGATTTATCCTATCTCGAAAATTAGGTATCCTTATTCATTTCAAAAATCAAAAGAAATCTTTAATATTACGCAAAACGATTACAAATTTGACAGCACGTCCAAGGAGAAACCGCTAACTAGATAGACACTCGTTAATCAAGCATCTGGCGGTGTATGGGTAAGGAGCAAGCCCTTAACCCTACAAGTATGTTGATGGTCTCACATGTGCATTAAGATATATAATGTTTAAAATGTTAATGTTTATTCTAACCGCACAATGAAATAAGTTAATGTTATGAGCGCACATTTGCAACTGATTTTATTTAGTTTGTACCAAAAGGTCGGCGTTCGCCAAGTAGGTTGCTAACTAGGCATCCTCAAGCAACACAAAACAATGTACTTTGAACCGTACATCCTGCCAGGACAAAAGTTATCCTGGTTGCTAAAGAATTCATTTGGCAAAACATACAATTATATCAGTTGTATAAGGTGCACTGTTACAAAAATTAATAAATAAAATTAATTATTGAAATAGAAAGAAAGTTAAATATTAAATCTTGGTTCGGGACGGGCGTATTCCGGTCTTCTGGGTTGTGGTCGCGAAGCCACCGTCCTCGATAGTGTTGTCATCTCGATGTTGCTCGGTCCCGGTGTTGTAGAGATCGTAGCCGTTGAAACATGCATGCTCCTCCAATGCACGTAGGTGCATGCTGCCACCAACCCGAAGGCCACCACCAGGATGAGGGTGGTGTAGGACACTGCATACTGATGAATGTCGTGCGCCGTCAAATCGCTGTCGAGCTCACTTTGACTTTTGAGTTCGTATATTTTTTGTTGTAGTATGGCAGTGTTTGCTACTTCGGTTCCTGTAGTTAGTCGTTGCTTAGGGAAGTAATGTGGAAGAGGACTTTTGATGTTGTTTATGTCATCTGTTGGGACCTGTATTTCGGTGTTTATCTTCATGATGCTTTCATGTAACGATTTTGTGTAATATGTTGCGGCTTTATGTTTTATTACGCAATTTGAATTGGCTTCGATTATACCTGCGCCATGAATTTATATTCCAGGAATTTCAGGAACTCTTCGAGTGTAGGTATTTCTCGGGGATTTTTCAAGGACTCTATGTACGATTGTTTTGTTTCGCTGTCTAGTTTTTGTAGAAGAATATGCACCAACAGTGGATCCCAAGACTTGGTGTCAATTTTCAGGTTAACGATGGCATTCAAGTTTTCCTGTATTACATCATGCATCCTTTTAATACTCGCAGCTGATGGTTGTTGAACCGAGGGATGGTTCAGGAGCTCATTAGCATGGTATGTAAATAAGAGTCTTTCGTTATCATACCTTTGTTTTAGTATACTCCAGCATGTTTCATAGTTGTCAGCACTTATAGAAAGATGCTGCACTAAGCGCTCTGCTTCTCCCTTCAGCTTAGACTTGAGATGTTGCATCTTCTGCGATTTTGAGATAAACGTATTCTGATGCACTGTTTCTGTAAACAAATCCTTAAAAGTAGTCCACTGAGCATAATTACCCATAAATACTGGCAATTCTATCTTAGGTGCTGATGTTTCCTGGTGATTGCGCTCCCAGATTTTGTTGTTAATCATTGTTTTCGCAGTCTCGTACATTTTCTCCAGCTTATTGTATGTTTCTTCATGAGCATTCGCCTCGGTAAGTATGTTGTCAAGCTTCCAGTACAGCGTATCAATGTTTTCCCATCTTTGCGTTAAGGATTTCAATTTATCTTCCAGCTGCCACTTCTCTGAAAGTTGACTTATATCCAAGTTACGCACCGTTCTCTTGAAGGCTTTCACATTCGACTTTTGTTCATTGACCATAGAGACCGTTTTCTCGTCATATTGTGCCATATCCACCGAAAATTCTTCGTTGGCTTCCCGGAGATTTTTCATTTCTTCCTCCTCAGATTCCATTCTTGTTAGCTGTTCCCTTAACTTCATTTCTTCTTGTTTAATTTTTTCCTGCAGCTCTTGTTTTGAAAGTAAAATCATCTCCTTTGTTTCTCTGTATGTTTTCTGTAGTTTATCGAATACATGGTCTTCGTAGTAACTACCTGTTTTTTCCGTCTTCAGAAGTGAAAGACGAGTGTCGTTGTACTCGAAATTAGACCAGAAGCTATCGAGTTTCTTCAAGCGTTCGTTATGGTACTCCAGAGATTGTTTCCTCTGTGCACCATCTTTCTTAAAATTTGTTTGTACGGCCTTGATGCTGTCCACCAATTCCGATTGTTGTTGCAGAAGATCGATGTCCGAAGTGGTAGACATCTTAAGTTGTTGTTAAATTTTCTGTTACTCACTTGTTTGTTGTTCGTTATTTTGTTATTTCGCCACTCGACGAAATTCTAAAAAATGTTATGTTTCTTCGATGGCACAGATTTCACTCACACCACGGCACTGGTTTTGTTAGTTCTCTAGTGCATTATCGGCCCTACCGCGCTATTTGCACCTTCTCAATCTAGTTAGTGAGACCCGCTTCTGGGAGGCCAACTAAGATCGATTTGCTAACGCAGCAGAGTTTCTAAAACACTAAAGTCAAATTCGAAGGACCAACATGTCCGGCTCGAAGGACCAACATGTATGGGTAAGGAGCAAGCCCTTAACCCTACAAGTATGTTGATGGTCTTATATGTGGATTAATATTATATAATGTTTAAAATGTTAATGTTTATTCTAACCGCACAATGAAATAAGTTAATGTTATGAGCGCACATTTGCAACTGATTTTATTTAGTTTGTACCAATAGGTCGGCGTTCGCCAAGTAGGTTGCTAACTAGGCATCCTCAAGCAACACAAAACAATGTACTTTGAACCGTACAGGCGGTATTTAAATTTAAATAATGCTCAAGCATTGTCTAACCCTAAACAATGCCTAGACACTCTTTTGTAGTAAAGTTTTATTTAACCACGTGTACAAAGCCTGTTTAAAGTGTGTTTAATGTTTTTGTAGTAAGACAGTTGGAGTTTATTCCTTTAGAATCGATTTTCATATAAGGCCTCCGCGGTATGGAAATTTTAAGAGGAGTAAAATTAATACAAGCTTTAACTAAAAAGCGTTACGTTATCTGTCACTTTCACATTTGTGCGACAGCTGACGGATGTATTTATGTTCCCTAATTCGATTCTCTGCGCTTCTAAAAACAAACGTCGAAATCTTGTATGAAAATTGTACTTAGTTCGCGTTGAGGAACGAAACGATAGCGCGTTTTAACCTGTCGTCGAAAAATTAACTATTTGAACTTATAAAACGCAGTGACATCTGTGTATATCGAACGTAACTAACATACTAACTTTTGTTGGAACACGTGACATCTGAGTATGCAGAATGTAACTAAATAATATAAAATAATTGGGTATGCAGTTATGTATTGACACGAGGAAAATTTCATACGTTAATTAATTTTATACGTTTAAAGGAGTAAACTCCAGTCCTGTGTCAGAGCACACAAACAAACACATACACTATTTTTAAAATAAATAAATGGCAGGGTCAACTTTGTAAAATGCACTTTTTCCCTTATCCTTAATCCTACTGTAATCGGCAGCGCACTTGCAGCAGCTTTGGCGTTGCTTGTGTTATAGGCGACGGTAGCCACCTACCGTCAAGTGGACCGTCAGCCTGTCTGCCGATCTTAACATAAAAAAAAATTCTTTAGATGTATGAATTCAAATCATATAATTTAAACGTTCTGTAACAATTCTGAGAAAAATATTAAGTAAAAAACAACCTATTTTTTTATATATTGTTATCATTTAAAGTTTGGGTACCTTAGGAAGGGTCCCAAGCAAGCTGGATGCATTACCTCGTTGTATAGCAAGGCTAATTTAATGGCCGAGTTAACAGCCAGTTATGGGGTCACCTCTTATTATGTCAAACCGAGAGTTTTGACAAAATGTTAAAAATTTAAGCGTTGTGCCTCCACGGACCCAGAGATTTGGCATCGAAAGGTATAAAAATGTAGCCTGTAAATATTTGCGTAATTTACGCCTCTCGGCCACGTCTGCGTATTGTATACAATTCTATAGAATTTTCTACAGAATTTCCAGCGTTTTCGGCGGAAACAGGCTGCCTGGAGACACGCTCGCAATATTTCTTGTTATCTCCGTCACAAGGTCTGAGAGTAATATTACTGCTGAATAAATTAAATGTGACGGTAAAACTTAAAATTCCAAATACAAATTTAATTTTATGCAAAAATTTTCTATTCCGCATTGTCTCAGTCACGCGCTATCTCACAAAATGTGGAAAATTTTAATGGTTTCTGTAATATTTATATATATATATTTTTTTTTATGTCAGGTCGGCAGACAGGCTGACGGTCCACTTGATGGTAGGTGGCTACCGTCGCCTATAACACAAGCAACGCCAAAGCTGCTGCAAGTGCGCTGCCAACTGCAGTAGGATTCAGGATAGGGGATTAGGAGTGGATAGGGAAATGGGCCCTGGCATCCCTCACTCACTCACCGAAACACAACAGCACACGTGCTGTTATTTCACGGTGGTCTGTAAGGGGGTGGTTACTGCCGCCAGACGGGCTGCCCAAATGATTGCGAAACGCAGTGTGCCCTGCCACTACTTTCCAAATCCAGACCAGAGTCAAATTTTAAAAGTTGATTTGTCAATGTTGACCCTGCCGGGAATCGAACCCGGGAACCCTAGAACAGAGCGTTAAGGCACGCACCCTAACCACTCATCCAACGGGCTCGTCAAAATGTCAATCCAATGGGCATGTAATGAAGAAACACAGGCAGACAGTTCAATAGGTGGAACGTAGTCTTTGGACCTCTGTAGCACCGCATCAATAGGGGCAGTTAATGAGTAATCCATAGTTAGAACTACATAGATAAAAAGATTTATAAATTTTACTTGGGTCAAATAATTTGGGACATTATTTTCATACGTATTGCTTTTTACAATTTCTTTACATTAATTTGTCTACAGCATGGCATATTTTAGTCTAGCGGCGGGACCTGATTTTGACCAAAGTCGTGGTCACAGAGTGACGGAGTGCTAATATATCTAAAACAGGTATCGTTGGATTCCTCGTGATTATAAATATCTACATTTTTTAGGTCACATACGACGAGTTTCTTTTTAGAAATACACATACCTAATTTTAGTTTTTATATGTCGTATTAATTGTTAAAATTTTTGATCGATCGGTGTTTTATATTGTACGTACCTACTTAAAACGATGTATGATCTTTTTGTAATAAAAAGTGCAAAATACAAAGAATTCAAATAAATCTGTATTTGTTTTATTTTAAGTGAAAATATCATAAGCAAATGCGCTTCACGGTATCGGTAGAACATGCGTGTAGAGCTGTACCTATCTGTTTTACGGAAATGTTTGTAACTTTTGCATTTATTACTTGATGTGTATGTTTTATATGTCATTGGATAGCTTTTAAAATCTTTCTTTAAACAATAATAGCAAAAAAGTCAGTCTACTAAAAGTTATATTGCAAAATGTAGAATGGCACTTGGAGAGAAAGTCATATTTTTGAGAATATTTATTAAACTGTAGCTTTTATGGAAAAGATAATAAACATTAAACTATCTTTCAAACGACACCTTACATGAATAAATTGGTTGCGTAGAACTCGAGAAATCTCTGAAAAACTATGGTAAGCAGCCGCCATCTTTATGACGTCATAAATACCACTTGTTCCCGGCTTTCGAAACTAAAACAGGCAGATTCGTCATCTGGAGATCACGAGGAATCCAACGATACCTGTTTTAGGTATATAGCGCTCCGTGACCACGAATTCTATCATTCTAATCCATTATTTAAATACGGCGTGCATTTTTAAGACAATTAAGGACTAATCTCAGACCGAACACAATTTTTACCAAAATGAAAGCAACCTAATATGTAATGAATTAAGGTGCAATATTATACAGCAAATTTTTGTAGCTTCTCAGAGATAACCGAGCAAATTCAAAATTGGAAGGTTTTTCTTAAAAATTATGTAAAAGATTAAAGAAAATAGAGAACATAAGTTATTTTTTTTATTAAAGATGGGTTTGCTCTTGGCCAGCATCTATCCATGTAGGAAAGATGAGGCCGAAGATGGAGCGAGCTCACCCAGAACAAGCCTATTCAGTCGAACCTTGAAAAGATTTGGGTTATACGAGCTCGGAAATACAGACGGCAGGGAGTTAGCAGCGCGCATTATAGAAGATGTTTTAAAGGCTTGGTCCGAATTAGAGGGATTTCGACAAGGTGAGGGAGGATGGTAATCAGCCGTACGTCTGTATGTCTGATAGAAGAAAGGGGAAGGCGGTATAATCTCATGCAGCTCCCGCTGAAAATTTTTATTACTTAATTTGCTATTTGCTATTTTTAGGGTTCCGTACGTCCGAATGAAAAACGGAACCCTTATAGGATCATTCGTCTGTCCGTCTGTCCGACCATCCCCCCCCCCCTTATCTCCGAAACTACTGAACCTAAAATTTTGAAAAAATACAGAAATTAGTTTTCTACTTATAGATTATAGGAAAACCTATAAGAAGTCCATGATATTAAAATAACATGGTAAATCACTCAATATTGCGTGGATAGGTAACATCGTACGGAACGTACGGAGTTTTTTTATCATAAAATATAATTATTTGTATAAATCTCCTCGATTCAAGCTTTTTTGAATATAGTCTATTATGCTCTGTATTTTTATCAAAGTTTTAATTTTACTCTAAGAAGTCAAATTAGGCGATGAAAATAACGCTTTCCTCCTAAGGTGTTGTAAATTTGTATAATTGTGATGTGATGCCTCTGATGAGATTTTCTATTACCTAATTACCTATTCTATTACCTATAGACCCATTTCTGTGTTACCAATATTTTCGAAGATCTTAGAGAGAATTCTGAATCGTTCCCTAATTAATTACCTCGACTCGAACAAAATTATCTCAAGCAGACAATATGGCTTTAGAAAGGGTAAGTCCACGGAAGACGCTACCCTTTCTCTAGTAGAATGTATTGGGATTTTTCTCGATTTATCGAAGGCTTTTGACACCGTTTCCATTCCACTTCTTGTAACTAAGTTGGAAGGCATAGGTGTCAGAGGCATAGTGTTGGATATTTTCATTGACTACTTGTCAAACCGCACACAATGCACTAAAATCGGAAGATACGTAAGCCAACCGGAACCTGTTAGTTATGGTGTACCTCAAGGCAGCATATTAGGACCAACACTGTTTCTTATTTATGTAAACCAGCTTTGTAACATGATTTTCGATTATTGCAAATTATTGCAAAATACCACTTTATTAATAAAAGGGGATAATTGGACAGAGACAGTTGAACTAGCCGAACACGTCCTTAGCCAAATTATGCGCTGGCTCTCAGATAATCTTCTGACACTAAATTTGAACAAAACAAAACTTATAACATTTGCCTCCCGACCCTCTGCTCAGCCAGCGCAAGGTTCTATAGTGGTGCGAGATCATACTTGTCCCAATGTCTCCTTGTGTGACTGTCCTTCATTGGCCATAACAAATTCTATTAATGGCGCTATGTGAGTCCTCAGAACCGTATATATGGCGCTATGTGAGTCCCTCTTATCGTACTGAATTCCGGTCTGGGGTGGTGCCTCGAAGACCACCTTTATAAAGTTGGAGCGTGCACAGAGAGCTGTGCTTAAGGTGCTTTTGTGAAAGCCTTATAAATTTAACACCCGTAAACTTTATAAAGAACAGTGAGACAAATATATATAATTCGTTCCACATTGCGACGACATGCTGAAATATTACCAGTTCCTGAACTTCCTTTAACTAGAAGAAAAAAACGTGCCATCCCAAACCTCCTAACGAAAACAACTTTTGCCAGAAAACAATACGCTAATCTGAGCGCTTTAGTATACAATAAAATTAACAATGACCATAATGTTCTAAAATTAAATAAGTATGAGTTAAAATCTAAACTAAAGAATTGGCTCCTAGAAATTGACTATGATAAGACCGAGAGTGTTTTAACTTAGTTTAATAAATAATCACATACAAACACACATACACACACTAACACGCACACACACACACACATCATACATGCACATGTTATATTTATTTATCTATTTATTTATTTATATATATGTCTTTATTATATGTCTTATATTAATACATTATAATAATCATTTAGTTAATAAAACGAACATATTGTATTAAAGTGGCACTGCTTTAAATGAAAATCGGCTGCCCAACGCGGGGCTACTGATCTCCAAAACACGTCAGGCAGTCCTAGCTTGGAGGTCAGGGGACAATTAACTTACGTAACAGTTAACAATTAAGCGAAAATGTCTATGTAAATCGTTAGTCTTAATTTTAAAAGTGATAGAAAACCGATGTGACTACTTATATTTATTGATAATGTATATTTTTGTGTTAAAATAAAAAAAAATTTGAGGCGTGATGGCAATGACTTCCTTAGTTATGGTCCACTCATAAGTTCCCGAATGTCGTTTATGGAATCCATGTCAGATAAGCTTCACTGATAAGGCCGGAACAGTAATTCTTTTTAGAAGGGGGGAAAGAAAGAAAGAAAGAAATCATTTATTTGATGATATATTTACTGTAATCCCATAATAGGATACAGGGCCGGCTTTACCTATAGCCATGCACACGGGCGCAGGGTCGCTCGCGGTAACGCTTTCAAAGACTCTGTCTCCATGTTATGACCAACGCCAGGCGTGGTAGCAGAGCAAGGCGCGCCACGAGTAGCCAACTTTAAAGCATTTAAAATGTTGTAAAACCAAAAATAAGACATATTAAATGAGTTTCCAGATACTCATGGACTCATGGAGAGGGCGCCAGGGTATTGATTGCACGCGGTTTTACATTTGTATTTATGTCTCTGTATATTATGTGTGTGTGTGTGAATATTTATGTGTTTGATTGTATGTGTCTTACTTATCTATAGGTTTTAATTTTGGACCTCAAACTATGAAGTTTTCGAGGATTTGTTTCAAATTAGGATCTGAAAAAGGTTTTGAGGGCCCTCAAGTAGGTACTTATGCATCGAAACACAGCAGCATATATGCTATTATTGTTCGTTAAATTCGAAGATTTTGCGCCTGTCTCCAGACACAATTTTGTCCGGCCGCACAAATTTTATCATGCTTTTACTCGTACAAAAAAAAATTTTTTTGTCAAAATGACAACGAATTTGCATATTCAATTTATGTAAAATATTTGTGTATATTCAATTTATGTACTTACTAGTAACTAGTCAGTTATTGGAATGTAGGTAAGTTTATAATGACCACTTTTACCACCCAGCACATTGTTATATTTACTCTCCATATAATTTTCTTTACCCTAAGGTTTCCTGGAATAAATAGCTGAAAAGCAATAAGGCTAAAAAGCCTTCTGCACTATTACGTGTTCTTTCTTTCTTTTTTTATGCTCTTTTATAGCTATATACTGTGTTTATGGAGCTAATAAAGAGTTTTAATAACAATAATAATAATAATTGTTTTTATATTACATATTGTAAAAAATTTAGAATTAAGAAAAGAAATAAATAAGTGTATTATAATAATAATAAAGTATGTGCCGCCTTATTAACAATTTTCAACCATAGCTAATTAATATTTATTAAAAGTTGATCTTTTAACTTACTTAATATTAGATTTAACTTTAATGAATGGCAGAGTATTAGCGCCAAACATAATTCAAAGAATAAAAGTCGTTTAAAAGACGTTATGTCGTCATTGAAAATAACCTTAGTTCAAATGTTTTGAAACATATTTGAATACTAATAATTGTACAAAAAACAAGCAATATTCCTTTTAAGGTCGTACTAACGATAATATTTTAAATTTAACAAAGTTCAACCACGCCAGCGAAAGAAGGTAAAAATCAAAGTTGAAAATATTATATAACACTAATATCTACTGATGGAGATTTCCTCAAGAGTTTTGTTTTTTATTAATGTTTAGACGATTCCTCGGGAAAATCCTATTTTTCTGGATTAACTGTGTCCTTTTCTGTATGTGTATATTATATGTATATGTGTGTGTGTCCATTATGACAACGTCGAATTTAAATTAAATATTAATTTTATCATCGGCATTCATTATAACTTCTACTCTAGTAAAACATAATAGGCTTTAATTTATCATTTTACTTACGCTCTTGATCTAAGCGAGACAAAAAACTTTTGAAAAATGTTCTTGCATGTAAATACTTTCTTGTACTGTGTAGACAAGGCGCATGCCACATAGCGTACTTACATTTTATTTAAATCATAATTTGCAATGGCGCTAGACTTGTAAAAAAATCGTATGAGATTATATTTCTTCGCGACTTCGTCCGCGTTGAATATAATCTAGATACTAATATTATAAAGATGAAGAATTTGTTTGTTTGAACGCGCTAATCTCAGGAACTGCTGGTTCGAATTGAAAAATTATTTTTGTTTTGAATAGTCCTTTTATCGAAGAAGGCTATAGGCTATATAATATCACGCTACGACAAATAGCATATATATAAACAGTGTCCAGTACCGCGCGCCCCATGCGCACGCCGCCGCCGTATGGGCCGCAGCGAAGCGTGGCCGAGTTCAGCTAGTGAAAAATATAACAGCTGAGAAAACATATGAATACTTATATTATAACGCCGCCCTACGGGTTTATCTTTGTGTTTTTTTTAATTTTTGGACGATCCCTCGGGAACCTAAAATTTTTCCAGGATAAAATGAATCCTATATGTTAATACAGGTAATAGACTATCTGTATGCCAAATTTCATAAACTCCGATTTTTGTGTGAAAGAGTAGGTAACAAACATTCATACATCCATCCTCAAAAACTTTCCCATATTATAATAATTAGTAAGATTTATATCTGTCACGAATTATTATGTTAATGTGACATCCATCTTGTTTTAGGACATAGAGCAAGTCATTCTTATTTGATTAATGGATCGTTCTAGTTTGTTCTTCTGTGTATTTTAAGAAAAAAATTGCAGTAACCTTGATTATATTCGATATTGTATGCATTTGCTTTTGCAAGAAACGTGCCTTTATGTCAGTCGTACTACATTTCGAAATTACCTACGTCACTGTCATAGTTTCATGTCACGTAAAGTGGACTCTACTCCAAGAACTCGTTTGTTTTTATTTACATTTTCGCATTGATGCACGTTCCATATTTAAAATAAGCTGTATGCGTAGGTAAGTTTCTTTGCTCATTTCATTACCTAAAGATAAAGATCGTTAGAGGAAATGTAATTAAACCGGTGGCCGGTTTAATTTCGACATTTTTTGCAACTTACTTATCTGATGACATTTAAAAAGTGTGGTTATTGCTAATTATAATGAGCTGTTAATATGTGAAAGCAAAACCTATCACCATGAAGTTTTGCATATACACGTTGTCAAGGGGCACAGAAAATAATATGCTGTTATTTTTTACAGCTAAATAAATAATAATTCTTGATGTAATGATAAATTTGCAACTAAAATGGAGTCATTTACAGACAAAATAAGTACATGCAGTTTTGCTAATAAGACAGGGAATTTTTAAGCGAGATAGCGCACGTTTGACCTAAATTTATATTTTTTTAAATGTTGTTCACACTCTGCTCTTTGCCTGTACATAGATAATATTCGAAATTTAAATAAATTATTTACTCTATGTCATCAAACTTTAAACTAGAATTAGCAATAATTATATTTTAATCAAAATGATTAAACATATAGAATATACGCATTGGGAAATGGGAATACATGACCTGCGGAACTCTCGTTATTCTAGCCTAAGAACACGGAAAATAGTAATCGTTATTAGCCGAGGTAGTGATGTACACACCTCAGCTTAAAAGTTAGACAATTATGGCTGTAATTTTAAAATATAAAATAGACTTACCTGTTGTATTACTATGTCTAATGGCTGTCCGGTCTGCAACTCCTCGCCCGGTCGTCTCGTTGGTCTAACGGCATATTCTCTTTCTCCTATCACCTGAAGCAATAAAAAAATATCATATCATTATGCGATGTTAATTTTAAGGATATAAACAATGTTGGTCTTACTTAAATAGAAAGAGCTATAAAGGAGGAAGATTCGTGTATAAATAATAATTTGCTAAAAAAATGCACATGTGCGAAGCCAGGGACGGGACCTAGTTCCAGGAGAGATATTTGTCTAACGCAGGGGCTGGTCGCGATGAAATTCGTTCTGAAATAGAGGCAATGGTTGAACGAATTAATTCAACTTTAAATCAATGGGGAGACAA
Source organism: Bembecia ichneumoniformis (assembly GCA_910589475.2). Lineage (NCBI taxonomy): Eukaryota > Metazoa > Arthropoda > Insecta > Lepidoptera > Sesiidae > Bembecia > Bembecia ichneumoniformis. The sequence continues at coordinate 5,961,095 of OU342543.1, forward strand.
AAAACTGGTTATTTTCAACGACACCAAAACGCAGGCGTGTTTGTTCCCTGCGAAAAGGAGCCCTTTCGACTTGGCTCCAACTTTTCGAGGTGCATCCGTGGCCAATGATCTTGAGCTTCTTGACATGAGGTTGTGCTCAAATCTCAACTTCGGCACTTCTATCGAGTCCAAAGCCCAAACAGCGGCTAAAAAGCTGGGCATCCTAAATAGGGTGAAGCGATGATTCACACCTGCTCTCTTTGTACAAGGCATAAGTCCGATCTTGCGTGGAGTATTGATGTCACATTTGGAATGGCTCAGCATAATACCAACTTGCCGCACTCGACTCGTTGGATCGCTAGCTAGGAGGCTCATTGGCGGCGGTACACTAATAAAAACTAAGCTGCAGACTCCCGCACATCATAGACGCAAAATTGCCTGTCTGTGTGTATTCTATAAGATGTACTTCGGAGAGTGTGCTCGGGGGTTGAATGAGATTATACCACCTTTCCCTTTCTTCTATCGGACATGCAGACGTACGGCTGGTTACCATCCTCACCTTGTCGAAATCCCTCTAATTCGGACCAAGCGCTTTAAAACATCTTTTATAATGCGCACTGCTAAGGATTGGAACTCCCTGCCGGCGTCTGTATTTCCGTCATACAACCCAAAATCTTTTCAAGGTTATCCTCAAATCCATCTTCAAGGTTTTCAAGAGCAAACCCATATATACTAATATTATAAAGCTGAAGAGTTTGTTTGTTTGTTTGGTTGAACGCGCTAATCTCAGGAATTACTGGTTCGAATTGAAAAATTCTTTTTGTGTTGGATAGTTCATTTATCGAGGATGGCTACCTATAGCCTACTATATAACATCACGCAACGACCAATAGGAACGGAGCTTCAATGAAAAATGTTGCAAAATCGGGAAAATATTTATACTTTTCATTTTTCAACGCGAACGAAGTCGCGGCCACCAGCTAGGCTTTAATAAAAAAAAAATAGCTGTTGTTCACATTTTTTTAACGCCATCAGACAGAGGCTCATGGTCCGTTTGATAGTAGATCGGCTATTAACATTATCCAAACCACAGGTGCTACAAGAGCGCTATCGACCTTAGTAGGATTAAGGATAAGGGCCGGCGCTGACTGACAGCTAAGGATTTTTCCTAAACATATTATTTTCAACCTTATTTCAACTATTTCAGCACTCACAAGTCTTCAAGAGACCGTAGCGTTACGCGTCATATCACATGATGTCGCGGCAATAAAGGAGTGTGACAATCTATATCTATATCCATACATATAATAAAATCGTAAACAAGCCGTGTCTCAAATCGTAAATTGTCTTAAATATAAAAAAAATTGTAGGTACACGTCACTTATGTTAATGAGTCCAAAATAGGTAATAGTTTTTAGAATTTTTGTCTGTTTATCTGTGCGTTTGTGTACTCCAATCTCAGAAATTGCGTAACCGATTTGAATGCGGTTTTCACTGATGTATTGTAGTAAGCTTTCCGTACAATTTAGTATTTGTTTCATTCCAGTCGGTTTACAAAGAAAAAAGTTACGTGGAATACCACGCCTACCTATACGAAGTTGCGGGATCTAGTAAAGAATAAAGGAGCACTAAATAAACTGAACTTTCAGGGAAAATGGACGATTCTCGTTTCAAAAGCACCTTTAGCATACAAACAACCTGTTTAGCAAATGCGATTTAATATTATGTCACTAGGGCTGCTTCCCAATATTATAGGGTACTGTCCAATAGCTCACTTTGTATTGGTCTCAGTTGATCTAACGGGATATTATTATAGGCAAATGAATTGCGTTATAACTCTTATCCTGATCTATTTATTTAATCTAAGACCTGAACTAGACAATGAACTTGACACTACATAACCTCGACAAAGACACACCCTTTGATCTCAACAAACACTCTGCGCCACACCCAGAAAAGAAAAGAGGTAATTTTTTACTTAATACTATTAAACAAAAGTCTATTTTTCTTCAATAAAAAGGTCACACGGAACGAGACATTGTCATCTAATACCTACTCTGTTTTACTTTAGCACCAGTTCGTGTAACCATTTCGAAATACCTAGACCTAAGCAAATAAAAATACTATCTTAATTACTTTATCGCTCTCACAATACTTGTGAACGCTAATTACTGCAATAAGATATCTGCGAAGTGTTCGTACAAGTGTTTAAAAAGTTTATAAAGTTAATTATTTCTAAACATGTACAAATAAATTGGATCACAGACATTAAATGACCTAACTTGCACAACGGAGGGTTCAAATGTTGAAAAGTAAAAAGATTTTGAAATAAATTAAAATAAAATAACGTAGAAATAAAGAATGCGACATATATACAGCAAGAAAGACAACATATAATTATATGACAACTGATTTCATAACAGCCCTTAGTACCTACTATATTTTAAATCATATATACGACAGGCCACTACCAACTGATGTTGATCACAATGTCTAAATTTCAATTCGTCTATGAAGCAAAATGTCTAATTTGTAATTCGTCTATGAAGCAAACTGCCTAAAAGGTAAAATGACTCATTTGCAGTATGCTGAAAATGTAAAATGACTAAATTGTAGGATGTCTAAAAGTTTAAATGACTACTTTGCAGAACGGCTAAAAGGGAGGCTTTATACGAGTATATTGTATAAGGGAACATTAAGTATAGTGATGCAGTCTGTATAAAGTTAAAAAGGGCTGTTAACTAAAAAGCGCATCTTAACATTTTTTTAACTATAAAGCCTATAATATTAGAATATTCACATTCAGGTGACAATGACATTGCATTATGTCAATAAGACACTCCTATCAAGTGGCCAGTCTCGTATTTGATAGAAAAGTTAACATCAGTTTTTTAGGTGTTGTGTGTTTTAGACATTTTGCTTCTAGGGTGTTTTTCAATTTAGACAATTCGCATTTTAGGCATACCAATATGTAGGTATTTTGAAATTTAGGCAATTTGCTTTTTAGACATGACATTTAGGCATTTTGCTTCATAGACGAATTGAAATTTAGACATTCTGATCAACATCGCAATAAACATATCTAAGTGGGCAGCGCTCGGGAATCCAAAATTCCTCAGTGTTTTAAAACAAAATTTTTCAACCAATATGTGTTACCAGTGATGACTATTGTAGGATTCATCATCATTCGCTTTCTCATTCATTATAAACCTTTTTGTTTCCTGTTTATAATGTGACCTTTATTTACATATAGGTATACACTGGCCGGCGGGATTTCAAATGAAAAAAACAACAGGATTGAAGAAAAGAAAAAAGGAGGATTGACAGGTTTTTTGTCACGGGAAAGAGCATTGATTCTAAAAAGAGAAGGTGTACAGAATATAAGTATAGATAAATAACCAGTGATTCAGAATTGTTACACACTATGGCGCTGAAACATGGTCTAACTATGGCCCTCGTAAGAAAGGTCAACGTCGCTCAAAGAGCTATGCTCGGGGTTACACTGCGAGATCGAATCAGGAATGAGCAGATTCGTAGACGAACGAAAGTTACATACATAACCCGGCGGATTAGTAAGTTGAAGTGGCTCTGGGCAGGACACACAGTACGGCCGCTGGGGCTGGAAGGTTCTCGAGTGGCGGCACCACGGACCAGCAAGGCAGCGTAGGAGATCCACTCACAAGGTGGACATGGACAGAGGACCTGATAAAGGGCAGCGGGTCGACGATGGATCCAGGCTGCTTCTAATGGGTCCTTTTGGCAAATTAGGAGGGAGGCCTTTGTCCAGCCGATGGACGTCCTACGACTGAGATGACTTCAGTTTATAGCTTTAAGGCGAAGAAGCGTTATTTTCTTCGCCTAATTTGACTTCTTAGTAAAATTGAAACTTAGATAAAAATACAGAGATCAAAATACAGACTATATTCAAAAAAGTTTGAATCAGGCAGATTTATACAAAAAAAAGGGACAAGTGCGAGTTGAACTCGCGTGAAGAAGGTTCCGTACGATGTTGCCTATGTGCACAATATTGAGTGATTTACCATGTTATTTTAATATCATGGACTTTTTAACAGGGGGGGGGGGGGGGTAATGGTTGGACAGACGGACACACGAGTGATCCTATAAGGGTTCTTGTTTTTTATTCGGACATAAGTACGGGACCCTAAAAAAAAATTTTTTTTTGAAAGAAAAAAAGGAAATTATTGCCCAAAAAAGCTTTCTCGTTACAGTAGGTACCTAATAAAAATTTTCAGCGAAAACTACATTATTTTTGAACTTATACACACACAATACAATACAATTAACTTATACACACACAATACAATACAAAAACCTTCCATTTTTAAATCTGTTCAGTTATCTCCGAGAAGCTACAAAAATTTGTTGTGCAATAGGTATTGCACCTTAAATCATAGATTGTTAGGTTGCGCTCATTTTGGTAAAAATTGTATTCAGTTCGATATCAGTCCGTCTTAACATCATGACAGGTTAATGAATAAAAAGTTAAACATTAACCACAAAGCAATTGTCAAGGTTTATTGTTTTGTTTGTTATGTAACGGTCGTCAGACAGGATGACGGTCCACTTAATGGTAAGTGGCCACCGTCGCCTATATACCTAACTACATAAGCGAGTGCGTTATCGGCCCTAGTAGGATTAATGATAAGTTATTATAGGAAGGGATAGTGAAATGGGCTCTGGTACCCTTTACTCACTTACCGTTATTTCTCAGTGGTCTTCTGTGAGGGAATGGTTACCTACTGTCGCCAGACGGACTACAGAAATGACTGCGAAACGTAGTGTGCCCTGGCACTACTTGAAAGACCCAGACCAGAGCCAACATTTAAAAGTTCATGTCCAAAGTTTGTCTTGCCAGGAATGGAACCCGGAACCCTTAAGACAAAGCACTAAGACAAAAGCATCTCAGACCGAACGCAATTTTTACCAAAATGACCTTTTAGCTTCTCGGAGATAACCGAACAGATTTAGGTATAATTGGAAGGCTTTTCTTAAATAAGTATTGTATATTTTATTATTATTTATTTATTAGCTCAAATTTCCCTCTACAATTTTTATTTTAAACACTGTATCTTCTTTATATATATTGTAAAATATTTATGTATTTGTTAGTATATGTGTTTGTATTTACGTTAGTATTGTTAATGTTAGGTGTAGGGGCCGCCTTTTGCGGTATGAGCCTCCTCCAAACTTTGCCATACATTTCCTGTGGTCGCCACGATGTCGTCACTCCATCTTTTGAGTGGTCTACCCTTCTTCCTTGTCTGTGGGTACCAATTAGTTGCTGTCTGCGACCATCTTCCATCGGTTATTCTTTAGATGTAGCCAGACCATTTCCATTTTAGTGTTAATTTAATATTTAGTATGTTCTTTTTTTTGTAATGTTTGGAGGGTGATAGTCTACAACCCCCGCGGCGACGAACCGTTCTGGGGGAGGTTTGTTTGCGTTGCTTTTTCTAAGTTTTGTTGTTTTTGAGGGTGCGACATTATTAGTTGTTTGGAGAGGCTTTCTTAATTGCTATTCGTCGCAGGGCAGAGTAGTTTCAGCTAGTTTTAGAGAAGGTGATGTGTAATTGTTTTGCTTATTTAGGAAAGTTGCCATAGAGCTTTGGCTGGTGCCTGGTTGGTTTGGCAGTATTTTGTTTTTCTTAAGTGCCTGTTGTTTTGTTGATTCTCTGTATCGGTTCTCATTTTGCTGTGGTGGTGTTATTTCTAATGCTCTCTTTTTGTTTCTATTATCAGCTTTTTCGCTAGCTTTTGTTTTTGTTGGCTCTTGTACTATTAGTTTGTCATAACGGATATATGCTGTATTTCCAGCTTGTTTCTCTTTTTGTAGTTGCTCTAGTAATTTTTTCCTCGTTTCTAGAACTTTAGGAGGGAAATCTTCTTTTATGTAGATAGTTTCTGTTTCTATATTCTTTTTGCTTTGTAGTATAGAGATTTTTCTGCCATAAGTAGACATTGTATTGTATATTATTATTCTTAAAATAAGGTAATTACCGGGAAGTTGGACTGCCCAATAATAAAACATTGGGTGATGTCACATATCACCCTCAATAGAAAATGGTAAGTGGCATCGGTTTATATTTATTATATTTATTTTTTTCACTTCTCATGCTCTGAAAGTGCTTATTTGTGCAAAATCGAATTTCGTGCACAAGTGCATTAACGTATCTACTCATAAATGTATGATATTAAGGCAAAGAAAATGAGCCATATATACAGCCAAACACAATAAGAAGTTCATAGATAGAATTTGTTATTTTATAATATTTACTTAAATTTATTTGCCTTATGTTTTTTTTTTTTTTTTTTTTTTTTTTATTATAGATGGGTTTGCTCTTGACCAGCATCTATCCATGTAGGAAGGATGAGGCCGAAGATGGAGCGAGCTCACCCAGAAGATGCCTATTCACTCGAACCTTGAAAAGATTTGGGTCATATGAGCTCGGAAATACAGACGCCGGCAGGGAGTTCCAATCCTTAGCAGTGCGCATCACAAAAGATGTTTTAAAGCGCTTGGTCCGAATTAGAGGGATATCGACAAGGTGAGGATGGTAACCAGCCGTACGTCTGCATGTCCGATAGAAGAAAGGGGAAGGCGGTATGATCTCATGCAGCTCTCTAGCACACTCTCCGAAGTACATCTTATAGAATACACACAGACAGGCAACTTTGCGTCTATGTGCCAGGCTCTGCAGCTTAGTTCTTGTTAGTGTATCATCGCCAATGAGCCTCCTAGCTCTGCGATCCACCGAGTCGAGTGCAGCAAGTTGGTATTTTGCTGAGCCATCCCAAAGGTGACAGCAATACTCCATGCAGGATCGGACTTGTGCCTTGTATAAAGAGAGGAGCTGTCCAGATGTAAAGTATCGCTTCACTCTATTTAGGATGCCCAACTTTTTGGCCGCTGTTTGGGCCTTGGACTCGATAGAAGAACCGAAGTTGAGATTTGAGCACAACCTCATGCCAAGAAGCTCAAGATCATTGGCCACAGGTACGGATGCACCTCGGAAAGTTGGAGCCAAGTCGAAAGGGCTCCTTTTTGCATGTATTTTTTAAGAAATAAAAGATATTATTTAAATTCAAGTACGGTAGGTTATTTAATTAATTTAAGAAAATTATTATTACAAAATTAATTTAATAGTAGGCTGTATAGGTCTGCAGCCCAAGTCAATGTCATAAGATGTCAATGTCAATGTTAAAGAAATGTTATGTTATATACTACTGTTTTATTTCCTGGCAATCGAAGTGAAAAGCAGAGTTTTTATAACTCGTCCACAAAACCATTTTTATCCTCGACATTACTATCAGCCCTCGCCTTCGGCTCGGGCTGCTAAGTCTCAGATAAAAATGGTTCGTTTTGTGTACCTATATTACCTATTATGTATATAGTATTTGAATATCTTTTAAAAACGTATGGACTCATTTCTGAAATAAAGTTGTTATTATTATATTCTGTAAAATATGAAAAAAGATAAAAGTAACCGATTGTAACTTTAGTACAGAATATAAGTTTTTTTTATGTTAAGATCGACAGACAGGCTGACGGCCCACTTGATGGTAGGTGGCTACCGTCGCCTATAACACAAGCAACGCCAAAGCTGCTGCAAGTGCGCTACCGACTACAGTAGGATTAAGGATAAGAGATTATTAGGAGGGGATAGGGAAATGGGATCTGGCATCCCTTACTCACTCTCCGAAACACAACAGCACACATGCTGTTATTTCACGCTGGTATTCTGTAAAGGGGTGGTTACTGCCGCCAGACGGGCTGCCCAAATGACTGCGGAGTGCATAGTGTGCCCTGCTACTACTTTCCAGATCCAGACCAGAGCCAAATTTGAAAAGTTCATTTTTCAAAGTTGACCCTGCCGGGAATTGAACCCGGGAACCCTAGAACAGAGCGTTAAGGCAAGCACCCTAACCATTCATACAACGGGCTCGTAATTGAATTAATTAATTAATAAGCTTATTAAAAAAATGTAGTTGTACTGTTGTAGGTACCTAGTTGAAATTTTTTATTACTGTGACGAGAAAGTTTCTTTTTGGGAGCTAGAATTTTTTGTATAGGTAAGTCTGCCGATTCAAACTTTTTTAAATATAGCATATTAGGTATGCACTTTATTTTTATAAAATTTTAAAATTTAGGTACCTACTGTAAGAAGTGTAATTAGGCGAGGAATTTTCTTTCTGATAAGTCCTAGTAGATGTATTTTGAAATATACATAAAAAAGTGCATATCTAAACAAATAACGGTACGGTTGGTAAAAAAAAGCAGCACAATACCAATAATTGTTACCAAAGCGAGACAGACATATTAATAAATTTCAACGTCAAGCAGCCATGGTCCCATATGGCTTCAATTTCAATTTAAAACGCTAACAGTTTGACGAATCAACGTCGCCGTTTTCACACAAACTTCTCTTCAGCCAGTGAGCTTCCAGATGTTATTTGTAAACAATAATAAACGCGACGAGATTGGAGGATATTTATATAGGGAGCTATTGGTATTTATATATCAGCTACTTACTGTTATTCTGGACTATTTTTTTATAGCAAATCTTACATCTCTGGGATGCTTTAAAAAACGACTTCGCTCATCATTGGATGGATGTGCAGAGAAACGCTTGGACGAGATAGTTTATGGGGGCGGCCGGTCCATTTCTTGTACCTACATTCTCGTGTGCTATTGTAAGTATATTTACAGTGACGTTGCCATATAGATAACTAGCCAGTGAAAGCCTTCAACAGTTTTTAAGAAAATTTGCAATAATTTCAGCCATGGATTGTAATCGTGTTATGAATTGTCCCGCGTAAATGTTTTTTTTGTTTTCTTTTTCTTTGAATTTCTGGTCCCTGGCAGAATATCAGTGTTGTGGTCCGCACCACAACTGTATACTGGGCCAGGGTTCCTTTTCCTCTTCTTACTTGTTTATATATTTGTTTGTTTGTAATTATTATTTATTCATATATGTATATTGTGTTTGTTAGAGGAATAAAAGATGCTTTCTTTCTTTCTTTCAAATCTTTAAATATAACGTAGATATGCATATTATGTATTATCTATATTTACGAGCATTCTTATATGTACCTACACATAGGTATAGATAATATCTACACTATTAATACTTATAAAGAGGAAAGATTTGATTTATTTTACGTTTAGGTATATGTTTGTTTGTAATTAATAAACTCAAAAACTAATTTAAAAATTCATTCGCCTATAAAAAACTATAATTTAAGATATATTAGCAGAACCTGTAACTTCGCACGCGTGGTAGGTACCTATTCGGTTTAGCGCGTAACTTTTTTGTTTGTAAACTTGCTGGAATGAAAACAATACTAAATGTTACGGGAAGCTTGCTATAATATATCAGTGAAAACCGCTTTCAAATCGGTTAAGTAGTTTCAGAAATTAGCGTGCACAAACGCACTGACAAACAGACAAAAATTCTAAAAACTATTTTTTTGACCCCGGTAACATAAGTATAATGTGTACATGCCTACTTATATTTGTTTTTTTTTTTTTAAATTAGAGATCCCTACGAAATTTACCAATAATGTAGGTATCACATTTAATCAAAAATTTGCCTATAAAAGTAAAACCATAGATAAAGCAATAATTTTAGGTATAAGTACAAATGGTAACACAATTTGGCGTAGGTTGATGAAAATCGCTGTCCGCCCATGTCTGTTTCTTTGCTTATCTTTTTCCAAACCACCCAACCAAATTAGATACGCTTTTCACTATTGAAGAGAGTGATAAACGAGAGATAACTGCATATTACAATAATTTGCAAAAAAAAACTGAGGCCAGATCGCTTTATCTATGCTACCTAGGTACTTATAAAATCATTTATCCTGACTGACTATCAATACAAAGCTAAACTTACTAAGTCTAGAAATATTTTTTTTATGTTAAGGTCGGCAGACAGGCTGAAACGGTCCCTTGATGGTAGGTGACTATCGTCGCCTAAGCATAGGTAAGCAACGCCAAGATTGTAGTAGGATTAAGGATAAGGGATTAGGAGGGGATAGAGAAATGGGCTCTGGCATCCCTTACTCACTTACCGCAACACAACAGCACACGTGCTGTTATTTCACGGTGGTCTTCTGTAACCCCTTGTTTTCTGCCGCCAGACGGGGGCCAGCCCGTCTGGCGGCAGAAAACAAGGGGCAGAAAACTATAAATTTCAAATCCGGTGGCTGGATCGCTAGCGACCGACTTAAATTCATTAATATTAAATTCAAAATTAATGTAAAATTCAAAATACTAAGTAGGAACAAACATCATATTATTTTATTAATAAAAAAATCTTTTTGCTTCTGTAATGTATGCTTGATACTAAACCAGCCATTTTTCCACATTGTATGCAAAGTGCTAGGTCGCGACATGCATTGCGCAGGCACACGGTCAAATGTCACAGACAATGGCTCCCAAATGTTCGGGGCTTTTATGTTGCGAAGCCAAGCTTATTTAACAACCAAATCCAAGATTGATACATGAAAAAGGATATTTATGAAGCATTATTAGGATAATACTAAAAAAATAAATATGTATCCTTTATTGTCCCATTGTGCTATTTTTGTAGTCATTTGTCCTACATAAATACACACTTTGGTTTCTTTTATTATGTAAAAACGAAACGTTTTTATTAACACAATAATGTAAAAAATTTAAAAGTTCACTAAAAAATTTTAAAATTCAAAGTACAACTTTTAAAAAAGAAATTTTCAAATTTGGCTCTGGTCTGGATCTGGAAAGTAGTGGCAGGGCACATTGCGTTTCGTAGTCATTTGGGCAGCCCGTCTGGCGACAGTAACCACACCCTTACAGAAGACCACCGTGAAATAACAGCACGTGAGCTGTTGTGTTTCGGTGAGTGAGTAAAGGATGCCAGAGCTCATTTTCCTATACTCTTCCTAATCCCTTATCCTTAACCCTACTGTAGTCGGCAGCACACTTGCAGCAGCTTTGGCGTTGCTTGCGTCATAGGCGACGGTAACCATCTACCATCAAGTGCACTGTCAGTCTGTCTGCCGAACTTAACATAAAAAAAATGTGAAATAAAGTTTTCACATGATCTTTACACATAGTTAAATTTTTAACTCAGAGGAAACAATATACCTACCTACCTAAGTATTTAGAAAGAAAGAAAGAAAGAAACGTTTATTGGCATTTAAAAAAAAAGAGAAACATATAACATTATAAATAATTACCAAAACGACACAATTCAGCTTAGGCTGCAACATTGTTACAGCGCTGATTTTCAGTTGTGCCCTTGCCGATGTCACATGACGCGCACTAGGAACACGCCAGCAGCGCGGTGCAAATAAGTATTTATTACAAACTAGCGACCCGCCCCCGGCTTCGCCCGGGATGCAATTTTTATATATAAGAACATTCCCCGTTTATCCCTCTTTCCATTAGTGAAAACCGAATTAAAATCGGTCTACCCGTTCGCGCGTGATATTTATACCAAGGGAAATGGGGATTCATATATAGATATATTTATATTATTAAATAATAAAATAGTAGCACCATACGACAAAATGGTGCCGCGATGACGTTCTACAACGGACACAGGCATACGGAAGTATTCTTTAAAAACGGGACAAGTGCGAGTTGAACTCGCCTGAAGAGGGTTCCGTACGGTGTTACTTATCCGCACAATATCGAGTGATTTGCCACGTTATTTTAATATCATGGACTTCTTATAGGTTTTCCTATAATCTATAAGTAGAAATCCAATTTCTGTTTTTTTTTTTCAAAATTTTAGGTTCAATAGTTTCGGAGATTAGGAGGGGGGGTGGTCAATTTTCTTGAATTTTCTTGAATAACTTGGAAACTATTTATTTTAAAATTACATTTAAGATCTTCACAACAAGACCTTCCATTTGATATGTCACATGATGCAGTTTTAAATTTTTTTTTTTAATTTTCCACCTTTCCTCAAAAATGACCTCCCATATACAGATTTCATCTATTCGCGTCTAACCTCTGCATTTGGGTCAAAGAAATTGATATGTGTACCAAATTTCAACTTAATCGGTCTAGTAGTAAGTAGTAAGATAGTAAAATGTGACCGACGGACAGACGGACACACGAGTGAACCTATGGGGTTGAGTTTTTTTATTCGGACGTACGGAACCCTAAAAAGGTAAACTATTCATCTGTGCAATCTATGTCGTTCTTAGTATTTACAATTGTTTTTGCCCCCGCAAAAGATTTAACTTGATATTTTCACGAAAAACTTTCAATGAACTACACTCTCTTATGGGAAGAGGCAGACCATTCCGATAATAACGTCCCATTTGGGACACTGGGATTTTACAAAAATAAATTATTTTAATTGTTTCCAAAATATCTCACTTTAAATATCTTTGTAGATATTTTGCAATTACCAATAAATATTTAGTTTTCTATTCCCAGAATGTAAGTACCTACCATGCATAATTTTTGTACAATCATTTGTTCTTAATTATACGCCCACAACGCGAGGTATTTGGTATAGGGCGTAACTTTTTTGTTTGCGAACCGATCGGAATGAAACAAACACTAAATGTTACGGGAAGCTTCCTACAATACATCAGTGAAAACCGCATTCAAATCGATTGAGACATTTCTGAGATAAGCTTGCGCAAACCCACAGATAAACAGACAAAAATCTAAAAACTGCTTTTTGACCTCGGTAACATAAGTACAACGTGTAATTTTTTTAAAAAATATTTAATGTACAGACACGGCCCGTTTACGATTTATTATATGTAATAGTAGATCTAGTACCTACCGTAAAAAAACACGGCGCTTACAATGAGAAAATTATATCCTAGCAGCTTTCAAGCGTAGCATGCTATATTTTTTTAATTAGACTTCACAATTTTAGTTTGCTAGATATTATCAAAATATAGATATTAAAATATAGCTTCCCTATACTAGTATGTTACATACTATACAGTCGGTGTACGAAAACCTTCGTCAGTTTTCAAACTAATTCCTTTATCAAGTCGTAGACGCTTAGTACCTTTTGAAACTAAAGCACTAAGCAGACAACTGACAAACGTTTGAAATGAAATTTTGGCATGACTGATAAATAGGGTATTACACCCATTTTTAAAAAGTGTCTCAATTAGATTCTGTAGTGCTAATGAACCACGAAAAAAAACACCAAATTTTTTTTCAATCGATAAGTTAATAAAAATGCATTTAAAATTTACATTTTCAAATTTCGCGAGTAATTTGACGAAAACGCTGGAAACCATTTTGCTCTGTGGTCATGACGTCAGTTGGCTGTGTAAACAAATGCGCCGGTAATTGACATGACACTGACTGACACTTTTTTGTTTACACAACCGTATGACGTAAACATGGCGGCTACTATTTCATTGTGTTTAAGAACAGACTAAAAATTCTGAAAACTTTGAATTTAATTTTAAAATTCATTTCTTATTTTACGAACTAAAACTAACATTTTTGACTAATTTTTGCCTAAGCTATCTCAATAATATACTTTTAGATTATTTTTCATATAGACTAAAATACCCTATTGTCCTGGTGTAAGCAAATGTCGACTTTCAGGTGACGAACCTTTTCTTACCCTGATTTTACCTTGATCAGTACATTGCTCAGAAGTATGTTTAGTATGAGTTATCAGTTTTGATAGATAGGTACTTATGTATCTATATCCTTTTTTAAACTAGATAAAACCCTTAAGTCTAATTTTAAGTTTCATACCAATAATTTGCCTTTAATTTCTTGTAAGAATAGATGGTGATTTACCTACATAAATAAATACTATAGGTACATATAAATTTTAATTGCAAGAATATAAGTAGGCAATTATTTCAATTCGAAAACATGCTAAAAGACCTGTTATTGAGGCAATCGGAAATGACTGGGCTTATCGTGCAACTGCGGTACGCCCACTTTTCTGCTACCGCATCAATTTGAATCCTTTTAGAAGTAACGACTAAGTATGTATCATATTGCAAATCATGTATTTTTGACGAGCTCATTGGTCGAGTGGTAACCTTAGCAGTATGAAATGAACTACTTTGGAAATGAACTTTCAAATGATGGTCTGTGGGTCTGTAAAGCAGTGGGAGGGCATACTGCGTTTCGCAATCTTAAATTGGGCAGTAACCGTCCATCGGCAGTTACCACCCCTTTACAGAAGACCACAGTGAAATAACAGCAACAGTGCTGTTGTGTTTCGGTGAGTAAGATTCCCATTTCCACTATGCTATCCCCACTAATTTCTTATCCTTTATCACTGGCTTACGGAAGAACAGACCCTCCACCAACCCATGGCCCTATCGACAATCAAGTCATACGGGCCGAATCGTGTACAAATGGTTTTTTCATCACTCTGTTCCTTGTCGTTCTCCTCCTTCTGGGGCCGACATCACACCACAGCTAATAGATGCGGGGCCTCGGGCTTCACCCACTCTCCCTCAACTATGGGTGCTCCTCCTCCTGTGCCATTTGCGCGCGAATCTCTCAATCCTTACGTAGTTCGCCGCCGTGGACACGAGATCCTGGTAGTATGCGAGCCCCCCGCTATCTTGGTAGATCCCATCCATCATCTCGTTCCGAAGGTCATTGTACAGAGGACAGGACCACAAAACGTGGTGTAAGTCCTCATCCTCCATACCGCACTCACACACACTCTCCTTCATGTCATATAGTCGCCTGACGCCTCGTCTGACGGGAGGAGGCTGATATAATGTTTTCATAAATCTTGTCCAGATCAAATTATGCTCAAATGGAAGTGCTGATACGGCGTGTAGTATTCGCGGTTAGAGCAAAATTAGCCTTGGCCGAAGGGATGCTAGAATACACCCCCGAGAGTGTTGGGGAGAGTTTCTCTACTGTCATTTGATCATACCCGTTTGATCATCGCTAGCGAGAACCTAAAACTTTTGTATGGAAAATCGTGAACTGTCAATGTCAAATTGTTAATTTTCCATATAAATGTTTTACGCTCTCGCTAGCGAGTGTAGAATCGTAAACCCATGCTAGAGCCACTGAGCATAATTAGCTTAGCTGACAGGTCGCCCGGAATGGATACCTATGATCAAATCTTGTCCAGATCAAATTATGCTCGAATGGAGTGCTGGAACGGTGTGTATCCGCGGTTAGAATAAAATTAGCCTTGGCCGAAGGTGTGCTGGAATACAGCCGAGCTGCCGCGCCAGCGCGTTTGTTTTGTTTCGGTAAGAGAGATGCCAGGCTTCTAATAATGGTCTTTAATCCTACTAAGCTAAGCAGTATACTTGCAGCACCTATGTAAAAGTCGGATTATTTGTTTATTATTACCACCTTCAATATTCAGATTATTACTACCTTCAATAATTAAGACAGCAAGTACCTATTTAATGGCTGGTTAATATGCTGCTATCTTTCTCTCGGCCATTTGACTAAGCCCGCGCTCCGAGTGAGACAGCTTTAGTTTCAGCTATCACTGCTTTTAAGGGCAGTTGTCAGTTTTATTGAATTAAAAATTCTAAGAAATATTGTTACACATGAGATAGGCAACATTGTAGGTATATCTAGGTATTATAGAACCGAGACACTGGAATTACGCAGTTTAAACTAAGTAGTCCGGTTTGAAGAAATACCAGGTAAAACTTGAAAATCACACGCCATAACAGTTATCATTAGGGTTGTCACCTCTCATTTATTATAATAACAGTTGATGACCGCAAAATCTGTGAGTTAATAATGTAGATTCCACAGCATAAATATAAGTAACATAACGTCGTTGTCAAACCAAAACCTGCTATGTGCAAAAAGTATACTTTTGAGATTCCTGAAAAAAATTTACATAAAGGTTTATTTTATTAGTAACTTCGGGTTGTTATACTTAAACTTATTGGTCTTTTAAAGATGAACATTTAATAATTTAGTATGTCCGCCACGAAAAAGTTTCAAAAATATATTGTAAATTATCTTTTCTGAAAAATATAATAGGTATGATTATGGTATTAAAGATTTAAAAAATAATTGATATTAGAGAAATATATTGATTTTTTTTTTAAAAATTACCCAGTTTTAATATAAACATTTAGATTAATAAGATTTTCAATAAAATAAAAGTATAAAATACTGTAATCCGCCATGTTAACTGAATCAAAGCAAATGACGTCACGCTTTCGTAAATATCGAGTCTTTTGAATTGTGTAGTTGTTTCTGAGTTAAAAAAACGTCATTGCATTGCATCTCAGCGTTATGGCGCAAAGTTTAAATTATATTATTTAAAACATAAATTTTTTCTTCAAAAACCTTTATTTTGTGTAAAGAAAATGCGTAGAATAACCGTTTTTTAAGTAGTGATTATGTGTATTATAGTTAAGAGCCCAATTACTGAAATCTAATTGCTAAAAGCCTAATTGCTGAATAATCTTTACTAAAAATCTAAAGAAGCAGGCCAATCAGGATTCGAACCTGCACGCGCCGTTTCGTCACCAAGCGTTATGGGGTCACCAAGCGTCATCTACCATAATATGTTTCACTGCATTCTTTTAAGATTTTCTTTAGAAACTGTTACGTTGGAGCTATGAGAAATTAAATAAATATAATAATAATGTAAAAACAAAATTGACAACCCTAGCACCGAACACGTAGGAGTATATTCAGCCACGTTTTTTTACTGTTAACAAAACGAATCATTTGCAAGTTGATGTTTTCGTGCATCTTCAAGCGAATCGAATTATTTCTCAATTTACTTATTCAACTTCAGTTTACTAGGTAGCCAACTAAGCTCCTAAAGCTTGGCCTCTCGCGTCTCACAGAGACCCGCAAACTCGAGAGTAGTTCACAGTGCAGTAATTTTGGACGACTATGGCATTGGTTCTCATCTCATGTTAACTAAACTGTTCTCGATCTTCAGGAACCAACGGCCATATAAGCTTTTTTTATGTTAAGGTCGGCAGACAGGCTGACGGTCCACTTGATGGTAGGTGGCTACCGTCGTCTATAACACAAGCAACGCCAAATCTGCTGCAAGTGCGCTGCCGACTGCAGTAGGATTAAGGATAAGGGATTAGTAGGGGGATAGGAAAATGGGCTGTGGCATCCCTTACTCACTCACCGAAACACAACAGGACACGTGCTGTTATTTAATGGTGGTCTTCTGTAAGCGGGTGGTTACTGCCGCCAGACGGGCTGCCCAAATGACTGCGAAACGCGGTGTGCCTTGCCACACACTTATACACAAACTATAGACGAAGTTGCGACAAATAGTTATTATATATAATGTTGAAGCACCCTAACGTGCTTACCATATTGCTCCGTTCTAGAGTTCCCGGGTTCGATTTCCGACATGGTCAACTTTGAAAAGTTGACTCTGGTCTGGATCTGGAAAGTAGTGGTAGCGGCATACTGCGTTTCGCAATCATTTGGGCAGCCCGTCTGGCGGCAGTATTAACCGACTTAAACTGCCGACCTTAAAATTTAAAAATATATATGTACATAGTGTTTGATACTCTTTCACGCAAAAAGCACTTAACGTATTTTGATGAAACTTTGCAATAATACACCATAGTTTATTTATTTTATTAATTTTTTCGATAACATGATCCATTGTAAGTTTTTATTGAATTTACATAGGTATACAGTACCGAAAAACTTATTGTATTAGAGCATTCATATAAAATTTAAAAAAAAAATAAAGAGTTATTCTCAGCAACAGTTTTTAAGATGCTGTTGGAGCTAGCTCGTGTCCAACGCTGTTTTCCTTCTGATAATTGCATGAAACCCGTCAGATCTTGCTTCGGCAAACATTTGAGAGGCATTACAAAAACGAGGCAACCCCATCAGCATACTTAAACCACAGTCTAACCATACCCCGACACATCCTGTTGGACCAGGATGACCCCATCACTGCAGTAAACGCGGCGTTTGCTGGTGATGACCAGGACATGCAGCTACCCCGACACCGAGAAAGGAAAGGAAGACCACGGGGCGCCGCTTCTCACCTCTGAGGCGCGATCAGGACACGGCGCCTGCGGGGGACCTCCCGTCCCGGGGACCACTTGTACCGGCCACGGCCAACGCCGTGGTCGTCGCAAGTGGCCCTACAGGGCTAGCCGGTCCCTCATAGCTTAAGCTTTAGTTAAGTTCTTATTTGTAAGGGCCGGGCGCTTCTCGCCCCCCCGACGCCCGGTGACGGTTCCAAAAGTCCCCTATGGACTACAACCACACCCATTTCGAGGTGAGTTTTAGTGCGGTAAGAGTCCCACATAACCTCTATGGGCATTTGCATTGCATGCGGCATTTGAACATAAGGTATCTTTTGAAGATTTCTCTCCTCTTGAAAAAAAAAGTCTAACCATACTTACGTCATACAGTCAGGCAACGCTTAATGTTCGAGCCTGCAAACTAAAGCGATTTCGCCGAAAGTTGCTCTACGCAAGTTCATTCGTATTTGTAAAGCTGTCCTTTTGAAAATCCGACCTTTTGTAAGTAAAGGGACTTAATTTTGTTTCTTATAAAAGAACCAATCGTACCTACGTAGGTATAAAAACAAATTTGTATTAGTATAAAATCAATCCCAATAAAAAAAAAATGCAAATTTTCTGTAAAAAAATATAAATAACAGTTCTAGTACGTAATGTGAGGTCATTAGGACTCTGATTGAGATATTTAAATGACAAACAGTGTACATTTTTTTTAACTTCAGTCGGATAACTTTTTATGGCTAAATTGGCATTTAGCTGTATAAAAAGCATTTTTTTGTTCATTCATTATAATGAATAATCATTAAGTATTTCATGTAGGAAAAAAAAACATAGTTACCTAATATTCCCTTGATTTATTTCTATTAAGCTAACTATGTAAAGGCTGCAATTAAGTTATATTACTTACACAGCCACGGGGTCGCGTGTCAAGAGTCAGGGTCCTGACACTGCGTCTTTAAGTGTTGAAGCGTTCAAGGAAGTATTATAATGGCTCGTAAAGTGTTAAGTCAATTTAAATATATTCTAGAGACGCACTTAAATAATATTTATGCCTCCATTTACAGTGATGGGGTTAGATTACCTAACTTTGAAAATTATATTACGGGGTTGGCCCTGGAGTGACCTCAGTAGTGACGTATACTAGTAACATCGGACGAATAAAGAGTAGGTACGAATATGGGCCTGCGCTGACTGCTGGCATGGCATGGCACCTTTCCTAGACATATTTTTACGATTAACCATAGAACGTTCTGGTAAAAGCACTCGCGCCGGTCGAAAATCTCGAAGGTTCCCCACTATCGATAGTAGTCACGCCACTTCCCGGTTAGTGTCAAAGGAAATTGGTCCTTATGTTCACAACATAGAGTTCACATTCAACAGAAAGAGCATTCCCGAACTTTCAATGGACTTGTTTAAGATCACGGAATAGAAAAGCAATTCCGTGTAATAGAAATACTTGTTTATTTATATTAAATTCTAAATAGATCGAGACGTTTGGCGCCAAATATAAATAGGAGAGTGGCGGGTGGAAAAGACATTTCGGAGCTTTGTGAAGTTACCTTCAACAGTAAACCAGCGACTCATTAAGGGAATCATTGATGACTTTTGACAAGTTTAACGGTTTTATAGGACAAGCTTACCCCTTTTGGAAGCCATCTTGGTTTGTGAAAATAAATTGCGCTCGTTTAAGCGCAAAACACACTGGGCTGTAAGCGGTTCGGGAGTAGGACAGCGGGAAACGAATGTTTTCCGGGGCGTTTCACACAGATTTCCGGGCTACCGCTGCGGGAAAGCGGCACTTTATTCCTCACAAATTGACCCGCTAACCGCACCGCTCCCGCTCCGGCACCGAAACGCGTCCGCCTGTTTGTGATAGCGGTGAAACCGCCCCGCGCCGCGTCGCCTCGTAACCGCTGGCGGTTTCTTTTGTATGATGCGAATAGGGTTGCCAGGCCTCAAAATCGAAAATCCGGATCCAAACTCATATTTAGTCGGACATTTTGCCACAAAAGCCTTATACACGGGTTTTTAAAAGAAATAGTTCTTTTTATTTGTGCATTTATTACTTTAAGACTTGCTATACTCTTTATTATGTATCACATATTGTTTTCTTAAAGTCATTTCTAAGATCGCGAATCATGCATGTCCGTGTGATTCTGGCCGCTGCGGGGTTGACCAAATCCTAACAAAAGCCGGACGGGCCGGACTTGTATATATTTGGCCGTACACGACTGTAAAAAGCCGGACATGTCCGGTTAAAGCCGGACACCTGGCAACCCTAGCTGCAAAAGAACTTATACATAAAATTCCCGCTCCCGGAACGGTTCCAGTACAGCTTTAGTGTTTGAATTGGAATTACAGAACTAGAAAACCTCCTCTGGCTTCGCACAGAATTTTTTTTTTTAATAATTAAATATAAACAGACCTTCCAAATTTAAAATCATAAACCGTATCGAAATCTATTTGGTGTTTTAAAGTAGTTAGCGGAGAAACAGACAGAAGCGGACAACGACTTTTTTTAATATGTATACCTGCAAGAACGCGGTCACGTTACGTTACGCTGTGGTTCAATCTAATATTTAATTATCAGAAATATAAATAAAACTACATATTCCAGCTTCTTCTCGCTTCTACCCATGAGATTTCAAGTCTTTCTTCTGGTGATCCGCCAGAATTCTTCTGCTCGCCTTTGAAAATTATCACCTACTATGGTTTGATACATAGGTAAAAGGCAATCAACTTTGAAGAAACGAACGAATCCTGCAGTAGTTTTTAAGAAAATTGCGATAATTGATTGTAGCCATTGATTGTATAATCGCGTTCTGAATTTTCTCGCGAAAATGTTTTTTCTTTTTCTTTAAATATCTAGTCCCTGGCATCTTTTTACTTCCGGTCCCGGTCCTCTTTTTACTTGTTTGTACCTATATTTGTTTGATTGTTTGTATTAGAGGAATAAAAGTTGCGTTCTTTCTTTCTTTCTTTAAAATGAGTTGATTGCAACCGTCTAAACAAAAGTAATTCCCGTTACCATAGCAACGGTTTTTAGCAAAGTGAATATGAAAAATTATAAGTCACTAAAATACGTTTAAAATTTTCCGTTTTCATCGGAAATTCGGATAAATAAGTAGGTAAATGAAAACACTCTTCTGGTAAAAGGTATAACGTTGTGTAATTTGAAGTCAATCAATCGATTATTTTTCGAGTTGTGTGGACACAAACATACGGAAGATGAATTTTTATATACTTATATGTATTTAGAAGATAGTATGAAATCCGTATTACTGTAGGTACTTATTTACCTTACTGTAAATGTAGGATAAAATAAAACATACGTAGGTATAGTTTTTTTAAGTTAAAATTCGTAAGTATATCATGAATATTTTTTTATGGCAGGGATATATACATATTATACATACAGATAACCAGTTTAGATATAATAACTACCTACTCCACATTAGAAGGAATACTCAGATTTCAAATTACAGAGAAGTCGGTAAGAATTTGCAGGTTACTAGGTCTATGAAAAACAAAAGTTTTATTATATCTTCAATTAGTTATGTTATTTGTTTTACTCAAAGCATATCTTTTAAGATTCAAACACAGATTCGGAACTGGTTAATCATATATCATAAAAAGTCATAAAAGTTTATTTTTTATACCACTTTCTTAAACATCGTACAGACGAAATCGCGATGATAAAAACTAGAAATGACGTTTTTTTTATCTAGCGGTAGAAAAGGCTTTCGCAAATCGCGAACTCAACGTCACGTTACCCGACACTCGTACGCAAAGTCCCTGTTTGCTAAACTGTGAAAAGAAACAGTTAGTAACACGTGCTATCCTGCTCGCACATTCGTCACCGCCTCATGCGAGAAAGGAATGGCAGTAAACCTCAACTTTCGCTCGTACTTCGAGACTTGTAAGAAACTTTGAACGTACTTATACATCCGTGTTTTATTTTGTCAACTACACATACATTGGGTTCATATATCGTCGACATGACAAAGTAGGTATGTACACACACATCCTAACTAATATTATAATAATTGTAAAAGCGAGTTTGTTTGTTTGTTTGTTTGTTACGCTTTCACGCCTTAACTACTCAACCAATCATCATAATATTTTACATACACATTTTCAGGGATATAGAAAAGGAGATAGGGTACTTTTCATTCAGAAAAAAAGTACTGTTCCCGAGGGATCATCGAAAAATTAAAAAAAAAAATTCAACTCCTAACAAAAATATTTTCGTCAATAGACGGCACCTACGTTTACTTGACATTATTTACAAATATTATGAAATTAAGTAATATTAATAAAGTAATAATTATTATAGTACTTTCACTGTATGATGATACCTATGCGTGACAGTTCGTAACTGACAACTTTAGGGATGCAACCTAACGACATTTAATCGATTGTTTGAAAATATCGAATCAGTTGGCAAAGCAAATTGAATCGAACTACCGGTTTTAGATTTTCAGATTTAGAAATAAATTCTTAAATCTTAAAAAAACAGGTTATGTTAAATAAATTATAGAATACAATGCAGTCTGTTTAAAATATTGATTTATTTATTCATTACTGTCAGAACTCGAAACTTGACAACTCGTATCAGACTCAGAACAAAATTTACTTTTGTTTTATTGTTATTATTAGTCAGTTTTAGTTTTATTATCAAAATACAATGTTTTTATAAATATATAGAATAGAATAAATATTTGTTAAATATCCGAATATCCTATGGCAAACATAGAGTACTTTCGATATATCGAATATAAGTTAATATCCCTAGTAACAATCCCTAGCTCCGTTCCACGCGTTTAACATTTTTAAAATATGCGTTTTTATTACATTTACCTATTATAATAATAAAATAATCATAAAAGTGATAATTCCTTTTGTGTTTTTCGAACAGACTTGTTTTTTTTTTTTCATACTTTTTATTTGTTTAATTGTTATTTTTTTGTGCCAATTTCTTTTTTTTTTTTAGTTGAAAACAGTATGTGTGACATGAAAAAGTGAGAACTGTCACGCATCATCATCATAGGTACAGTGAAAATACTATAAAAAATATTAGGTATATCATCAAAAAATTAGTAGGTACCTACCCGAGAAAGACAACAATGAAGAATGTGAATGAAAGACAATTCATTAAAACTTGAAAAGAACAGAAAAAGTGTGTGTCAGCTCTTTTTTTATGTTAAGATCGGCAGACAGGCTCACGGTCCACTTGATGGTAGGTGGCTACCGTCGCCCATAACACAAGCAAAGCCAAAGCTGCTGCAAGTGCGTTGCCGACTGCTTTAGAATTAAGCAAAAGGGATTAGGAGTGGATAGGGAAATGGGCACTGGCATCCCTTACTCACTCACCGAAACACAACAGCACACGTGCTGTTATTTCACGGTGGTCTTCTGTAAGGGGATGGTTACTGCCGCCAGACGGGCTGCCCGAATGACTGCGAAAATGCAGTGTGCGCTGCCACTACTTCCCAAATCCAAACCAGAGCCAAATTGGCAAAGTTCATTTTTCAAAGTTGACCCTGCCGGGAATCGAACCCGGGAACCCTAGAACAGAGCGTTAAGGCAAGCACCCTAACCACTCAAACAGGCTCGTCAAACGGACGACTGGAGTTTATTCCTTTAAACGTATAAAATTTTCCTCCCAATAGAAAACTGGATACCTAATTACTTTATATTATTTAGTTACATTCTGCATACTCAGATGTCACGTGTTCCAACAAAAGTTATGTTAGTTTTGTTGGAAAAAATCAAATAGTTCCTTTTTTTGGACGACAGATGTCGCTGCGCCGGCAGGTTATACTATTGTTTCGTTCCTCAACATGGACTACACTTTTCATACAAGATTTCGACGTTTGTAAATTTTATAAGCCAAGAGAATAGAATTAGGTAAAATAAATAAGTAGGGGAGACCTAGGAGAGTTGACACAAAGGTAAGTTGACACAACCTCAATATCTCGGCAACTATAGGCATTAGAAGGTTAGCAACAACGTGGTTCTAACCCGCTGCTTCGTCGCTCCGACTAGTCTGTACACCCCATGACCGCCGCGCTACGGTTGTGGAGCTAGAGTGTATTTGGCGAAAATTGCACGAAAAGTAAGTATTTCATCATTTCTTCGATGCCATTTATTTCCATGTTATATTATTTATTTTGTGATATGTATGGATTTGTTTTAAAGAGTAATTAACTAAGTTTAATATATTCAACTCATTTTTAAATTAAGTAATGACGTGTATTTTAAAATAACAATGAAGCGTAACTAAGCGTCAGTTTCAAGGGAGAGGTAAGTTGAAACACCTTGTTTCAACCCACCTCGTTTGTTTCACCTTTCCTCGGTTTCAGTTTAATATTTTGAATTTGTATTTGTTTTTGTAGAATCCTGAACAAATATAAGCAAAAGACGGATAGAGGCGAAGTAAGCATCGAAACAATGTATGATTTGGCCGCCGAAGAGAAAAAGTCTTCGCGATAATGCAAAATCGTATAACTTAAATTATTCTTCTTTCCATTGCTTCATTAAAAAAAAACTAAGCAAAATGTTAACGACGATATTATGTGCATAATCTTATATTGAGGTACTCAAGAGGAAGAACAAATATTGGCCGAATATTTTGTAAATTGTGCAGCAACTAATTATGGACTGAGTACTAAAGATACGATACTAAGATACTAAGATAAGGCGACTGGCTCAAAAGCATAACAAGAAATTCCCACCTTCTTGGGAAAGCAATAAGATGGCTGGAGAAGTATGGTTGAAACTTTTTATGCAACGACATTCTTCACTCTCTTTGCGAACTCCTCAAGCGAACAGCTTTGCCAGGGCGACTAGCTTCAACCAAGCAAATGTGAAATTGCTTTTCGACAATTACAGTTTTTAGTTTTGGATAAGTACTTATAAATTTTCACCCTCTGATATTTGGAATATGGAAAAAAATGAGCCGTTACGGGACGCCTGGTAGATGTGAAACATCGAGTGAAATAAAATGATGACTGTTTATTTATTTATTTAACGTTTATTTTTATTGAATACAAAAATTTGAATATTTATTTCAAGTTGCAACAACCACCAACAATCACAACAACCGTACACACTACTACGCATAGACTGTATATGTATATACCATCGTGTAGCGTGGTGACGCGTCGCCACGGACTGCGTCGCCACGCTATCGATCAGTTTCACCCGCGCCTATAGATGTTTCACATCAAAAACAGGAATTGCAATAACAGTCCAAAAACCTAACAGAGTAATCGCCCTCAAAGGAGACAAACAAGTTAGTGCGGTGACATCAGCCGAGATAGGGACGTTGGTTACAGATCTGTAAATGCTTTAGGACTAAGGATAAACTAACTTATGAGGAGCCTTATTACTAATTATAAACAAAAATAATATTAGTATAAATTCAAAGATTTTACTGATGATTGATCTAAAGATACTTAATCTAAATTATTTATATTGACATTAAAATGTTGAATAGTATTATATAAGTGCAAAGATTGTACTGCCGATTGATCTCAAGACATTTATTTTGATATTAAAACGTTTTTAATCTCTTCATTGCGTTTTTTTGTCCTTAAAAGGTTAACCTCTCTCTATGTGTCAACTTACCTAGATACCTGTTTCAACTTATCTCGATACTAGGAGGGTTGAAACAGACTGACTTGATGTAGAAAAACCATATTTTTAAATAGTTATAACTGTTAATTAATTATTTTTTTGAGATTCTTAATTAAAGGATGAAATTGGCTTTCTTATAATACATTCTTCGCAAAGCTAGCTCATTTAATGAAGTAGTAATGTGCGAATACGTAAATTTTGTGTCAACTCTCCTAGGTCTCCCCTACATGCGTCAGCTATCGCACAAATTTCAGTGCCAGATAACATAACGCACTTTAGTTAACGCTTGTAGTAATTTTACTCCTCATGAAATTTCCATATGAATATCGATTCTTAGGGAGTAGGTATATACTCCAAAAAGAGTGTTGCTTATGTTATGCATTTTCTTATATTAAAAGTATCATTTATTGTGCCTAAGTCATATTAGGGTTGGAGTCTAATTAATCAATTAGGTATACTCCAACCTTAATTTAACTTACTTAATCATACGAGTACAGTCGGGCAACGCTCAATGTTCGAGCCTGCAAACTGAAGCGAGTTCGCCGAACGTTGCTCTACGCAAGTACATTCGTTGCCTGACTGTATGACGTAAGTATGGTTAGACTATGCTAATAAGTATAGGTATATTATCTAGTTTGAAACATTAGTAACCTTGCGAAGAATTCAAATATTTAATGGAAGAAGAAAGGGAATCACAAAAAATATTACAGTTCAAGCAATGGCTGATATTTTTTACTAGATCTGAACGCGTTCATTCGAAACACACTTTTTGCTGGTTGAATTGACGTAAGCGTATAGAGGTCTGTGCACATACTCGTCCGTCACAACTAGTAAACACGGCTATATTTAGACGCAAAAGAGTTACGGATCTTTGACACCGAGGGATATTGCAAGAAAAACAACCAATATTTAATATGTAAGTGTAGTGTTTGCTTACACGAGTGCACTGCAAGAATCTTCCGGGTTCCTTACTGTTTACCTACCTACCTACAAACTAGTATTGAGTTTATTTGTTGCCCAGTATTTTTACTGCCCATTAACATAGAGACATCTGACCTGCGGGATCAGGGGCGTTTGGGCACTGTTTTTTAACATCAAGTAGGTATGTAGGTAGGTACTGTTGATAAATTTGAACTTAAATACTGGCTGCAACTAAATAGGTTTGATTTTCAAATAAAGAAAAAAATGAGATTTTATGTTTTCGAGTGAAAACTATAGTTTGAATTGTTGTAAATACCTAAATCTGGAAGAAATGTTTGTAATATATATATAATGTGTTAAAGAAATAAACAAGATGTGTGCACCGTTAAGATAAGTTATTTTAATAATATCCCATGAGAGTTTAGAAATAAAAGTAATTTAAAGAAAACTATAAAATCACCCCCTTACAGAATACCACCGTGAAATAACAGCACGTGTGCTGTTGTGTTTCGATGAGTGGGTAAGGGATGCCAGAGAGCACATTACTCTAACTCCTCCTTATTCCTTATCCTTAATCCTACTATTGGTCTGCAGTGCACTCGCAGCATCTGTGGCGTTGTTTGTGTTATCGGCGACGGTAGGTACAATCAAATGGACCGTCAGCCTCTTTATCATAACTTTTATCATAAGTTCGGCGGACAGGCTGACGGTCCACTTGATGGTAGGTGGCTACCGTCGCCTATAACACATCAAGCAACGCCAAAGCTGCTGCAAGTGCGCTGCCGATTACAGCAGGATTAAGGATAAGGGAATAGGAGGGGGCCCTTAAACTGTCGACCTTAACATAAAATAAGTAACTATTAATTCAAGACACAAAAAACTCTCCAGACTCAAGTAACATGACAACTCTTATGAGTGCGCCCGCGCCGGCAGGCGGGCGCGGCGGCGGCGGCGCGGGCGGCGACTCGGCCATAAAACTGCGACGCGCTGAGGATATTGAGCGTTCGTGCGCAATCAGAAGATTCAATTTTGCTCGCAGGTGATGGCTCTGGCGAGTGTAGGTATATTTTTATACCTAAACCTGACTTTTGTTAGAGAATGTTCCTTCTTACGCTGGTATTAGGTATTATATTCCTGTGGTTAAAGGTAGGTAATGTTTGTAACATTTTAAAAGTAGTTTTAACCTTAAACCTACCTAACGAAAACAATTCAATGAGGTGGTGCTATAAACAAACAAAAGGTTAGGTGATTTCCTATAATAACTAATGTTGTAGGTATACCATAATTACCTATCATAAAGTTCGTGGAGATTCTAAGAACGGTTTTAATACCTACTTCTTACCAAATAAATATACTCATAATATTATATACCTACCTAAAGAATATTTGGATATAGTCATTTAGAAGAAAATAAATTGAAGTCAAACGAACCTCAAAATCGCATCATAGGTAAATAATACAGCGGAAAATTAATCTTCTTCAAAGTACTGATTCCAATGATAAATAAATAGGTTTTTTATTTGGATGTGTGAAATAACATAGATAATTGTTGTTTACAATCTTCATTCACTTGGCATTTTTATATTTGAAGTAGGGTTTCAAGTGTTTTCGTTATTCGGTACCCTCTAATGTACACTTTTATGCGGGAAAAATTACTGTTCCCGAGAGATTCGGACGCAAAAGCTAGTTGTAGGTAAATGAAAATGATTGAAGTGATGGAAAACATCAATTTCTTCTAAATTACGAACACTTATGATCGGTACTTCATGGCCTTTCTGCATTTAAAATCAAATATCACAATTCCACGCTAATTGAACAGGTTTTATAATAGCAAAAATTCAATTTATCGTTTAACCCAACTCAATACTTTAGTAGGTACACACTTACCTAGTTGCAGGACACACTGTGTTACTCGTACTCGATCATAAAAGTGGGCAGCCCGAATGGTCTCTCGAAGAATCTCTAAGAGCTTTTTCACATTACTCCGGTCCGGTCGTTCTGACCGTGTAGTGTATCCTGAAGTGTACTTATTCATAATTATTATCAGCCTCAACCAGTTCAGCCTAGGTTAAGCTAGTTTCTCCTATAGGCCATAGGACGAACCGGTTTAGCCTAGTCTTTACCGTTTTATCCTATCGCATAAAGGATGAACTGGTTTGGCCTGAACATAGGTATTGTCACAGAACGGGGGTAGAAAGAGTGTGAGCTCTTTTTTTAGAATCCTCCCGTCCCGTTTGCTCGGTAGCTCAGTCGATAGGGTATTAAAACGAAAATAAAGAGGGATTCTTTCTACACAATTTATTAAACACGAGGGGTTACAAATCAATTATTTTTACAGCAAAAGAGGAAAGTGTGGAGTATGTGGGAAAGTAGTGTTGGTGTGGAGTCTACACGAATAATCTATTTAGAAATAATAGACTACGATCACTTAATAAATGTCTCTACGTTACCCAATGACCGGACTCTTGTAGGAAAATCTTAGTGGCCCTGTAGTGTCCGCAGCCGGAGCACCGTCAGGTCACACTTTCTTGTAAAAAAAAACACTTCGAAGGCCACTGTTACTTTCTTGAAACTACACTTCGCGGTAGCACTGTGCGAGTACACTATCTCCCATATACGGTTTGAAGGAAGACCGGAGATGAGTTAGTATTTCCTTCCCCCCACTCGCTGGTGGACTGAGGGGCACAAACTGTTACAAGGAACACCGGGAGCAAGGTAGCACTTCCTTTCCTCCACTATACTCGTGGACTGAGGAGCACAAACTGTTTCGAGGATTACCGGAGACAAGGTAGCACTTCTAACCTCACTACTCGGGGATAGAGTGGACCCGGTAGTAAAAGCTTATATATTACTAGTAGATATATCCGGTAGCTTTATACTTGAAGACTGATAGTAGAATACTTGAAAGCTGATTCTCCAATGCCCAATATTCGGCGAGATCCTTAAAGAAACCTCGGGAGAATAAAATGAGTTCTTTTTACAATAATCTTTGGAATTTAAATTTTTATACCATAGGTGCCAGCTATTCGACCTCCTCCAAAGAGTTTGTATATAAACGAAAATTTGACATCACGGTCTGAAAACCGACATAGAGTTACTAAGGTACAAAAGAAATGTAAAAAAAATACATTTTTGTAAATATTTAACGATTGATTCGTAAATATAATTAAATGTATTCAGTAAAATATAGAACACGAAAAAGGACATATAATCACTTGGTACCCCCGTGTCTAATACATATAGTTATAGGAGAAAATGTACTTGAAGGTAAGCTATACGAATGAAAAACTCGAAAAAAAACCAACAAATAATAAGATACTTATCTTGTAACTAATACATTAACTTCTTATAGGAATAAGCTTTCTTACGAAAGTGTAGAAGGGTCAATTTACAAATAATTATCACAGAAACAAGGTCAGAGAAAATGTTAATGAAAAACTTAAAGACTATTCAATTGTTAGTACCAATAAATGAATACTACATATTATAAGTTAATTCTACATAATCAACTGTTAGCAAGAATATAAAACTACAGTATATAATGAACAACATGAACCGAACTGAACCTGAAACAAACGACGAAGACATTTAAATTTTAAAACGAGAACTCCCAACACGCTCAAATTAGTCGAGTGTAGCTTGAAATGCGTCAGACGAGTGCATCCGCCGGCAAAGGCTAGTCAGTAAACATTTTAGACACAGGTGTATAATTTGATTTAAGCAAATTGTAATTTCTATTGTGTACGTAGTTATAATACCTAGCTTGAGGTCTGAGGGTCGCTCGGTAGAAGAGCGCAAACAAAAAGTTTGTATTAACAAACACATATGAACGTGGAATTGCAAAGCACTTTGCAAACAAACAATGATGTAATAGCAACTTACAAAACGACAATTGTGACGCGAATTGTGATTCAAGCTGGAGATCAGTATATGCGATTAAAAACACTCTTAACCTTGCTTGTTAGGATAGCCATTTTTAAAAATGCAATTATTTCTAACTTTTATACCTCCCACATATTATTTTCATAAGCCTAGTCGGGTTTCAGGACCAGTTTTGTATACACATAATACAAAAGTGGTCCTGAAATTACTTCATATGTCATCCAAATCAGAAAGATTTCTAGAATTAACATAATCATTTAAGGAATTTGGTTTGGAAATTGGAGTAAAATATATATACTGTAAATTCATGCTAACTAATAAATTAATATCGGTTTGAATAAATGATACAAGCGTTAACTGAAAAGAGTTACGTTAACGGTCACTTTGACATTTGCGCGACAGCTGACGCATTTTTCTGGGCTTATAAAAGTAAACGTTTAGAAGAGTAAACTTCAGTGGTCCGTCGGAGCTGACACATACACTTTTTTTTTAATTGTGTCTGAATTGTCAGTAAAAAACATATCAAAAATAAACTCCGTCAATTCCGACAAGTGTCCGATTATTTTGGGTCCGTAGCCTACCTTATTAGGTTGCCATTTAAATTCCCTTCACCAGTCCCTAGTAGGTACAATATGGGGTACCTAGCAGGTACCTATACTGGGGTTAACTTGGAATAAGGTGATGCTGTGTGTATGGTGAGATTGGAAGGACATTGTTCATTATGAGCTTTTAGCGCCGGGCAGACCCATCGATTCGGATCTCTACTGCCTGTTTCGGTCTCTTCAGAATTCAGAATTGTTGAGAGATTTCAATTGTTGTGATTCAAGCAACTGTTTGTGATTGCACTGAGTTGTGTCCGTTCCTGCACCCGACCGAGTTATCGATCAGTGAAAATGAGTCCTTTACCGCCTTAGATACTTATTGTAGGGGAAATTTATTGCATAGGTAGGTTTTGCATATATTTTTTTCGAATATAATAAGAGTGTATAGTTAAAGCCAAACAAGTTCATTGTGCAATCCTAATTAATAATGATTATAATAAATGAAGAAAGTGAGTTTGTTTATTCATACATACTTTCACGCCTTAAGGCGACTCCAGCCGCAAAACTCGTCCTGTATAGTGAATTGACGGGACTGCTGAGGGGGAGTCGCTACTTGCAAATCTCGGAAATATCTATTTAAAAATTAAATAATGTATAATTCAAATTTTTCTTTTGATGAGCTTTCAGATAGTGGATCTTAAAATTCATCTTAAGAATTAGCTATTTAAAATATTGATTATTAAGAAAATCGCACGGTTACAACAACATCGATATTAGACCGCAAATTAGTAATTTTTTTATATATATAATTAAATATAATTTAAAAAATAATTATGATGATCCCCTTTCATATATCCTGCAGATGATTTGAGTATTTTTTAAATTATAATTATTATGATAATTTAAAAGGAAAACGGTTACAAATAAGTGGATTTTTTTTATCATTAGGGGCTGGTGTCGTCTTAAGGTGACGCAAAAACGAGAGCGCGCTTGCTTATGTCGTAAGGTCGTATGCGACAAATAGATTTTTATTTAAAAAATGTATTTTAGGAAATCCAACTGCAAAATTTAAGTGTGTAGTGTTTATACTAATGTACATAGAAAATTTGGAGGTATAAATTGGTTCTGTTTGCCTGTAAAATGTAAATCTGTGTTTTAAAAGATGTTTCTTTGAATTTTTTTTCTCTGTTATAAAAGCTTACCAATCGTGTAATCCAACTGACAAAATGAAGTCAGTAACCTGAAGAAACAGATTACCAAACATCACTTTCATATGTTTTGTAATTGCTGAGAAAAATCTAAATCTCTACCACTAAAATTTCCAATTTGTCGCCTGATAGGTAATTATGAAATATTGCATTCACGTTGTCACAGGTACAGAAAAAGGACATAGAGTTGGCTTTCTTAAAAAAAAGGACCGTTCCCCAGGGAACAACCATAAAAGTATAATGTAACAAGAAGTTGCCACTTTACTGTAACAATTGACACTTAAAAATTGGTCAGATTGTTAGCATAACATTAGATATGGAAAATGGTAGATATTTTTTGGTATATTATTTTATCATCGTTAACACATACGACTACGCGAAATCAGTATTAAATATTTTATCAAATAATTTACTTTATAGTTTTCGCTTCTGAATCTATTCCATATTTCATGTGTTAGCATCCGAGAAAAGAAAGATGACCTCGAAAAGATGATTGGCACCTAAATTCCATGCGGGCAAAGACACGGGTACAACTCTGTAAACCATTCCCAAAACTCTTAAGAGTGTAATACTTAATACAATACCTCCTTAGGTAGGTAGGTACGTACTTGTATGGTATACGTACTTACTGTAGTTACGTACTCAAAGTTGTGTACACACCCTAACTTAAATTAAAGTTTCAAAAAGTTGTACAGTAATTTTAAGTGTTATAAATGAAATAAATAAATGAATAAAATGCTTGTCTGTCTATCTTGTTCTCTAAACAATGGTGACGTGTCATTTCTTTTTAACAAACTTCAATAAAATAAAAATATAGTACCTGTTAATACGTAAAATACAATAAGGAACAGTTGGCGATATTTAATATCAACTAGACATGAATTAATAATAGGTTAAGACCTTAAGACCTGAAAATTTTCTTTACTTATTTTTGTGTTTTTACATATCTCTGGAAATAGCAGCCGGATTGAAATTCTTTTGCATTTGATAACTCAATTCTAATTGAAGTTATTATATGCCCGGATCCGAAAATAATTCTGTAAACCGATTGTGGCGCCACCTATCGGGTCCAATTTTATTTTCAAACCATATTATGTCAAAGTGACGCAACACTTCACGTCAATCATCGACGGTTAAATTATTTGGATATTGTTCAAACAAAAATACTAAAATTGCGATTAAAAAAATGGGGGGTTGGGAAAAATAATTTACGACCTATTCTCATACCAACCAAATATACAAATAAAATTTCATAAAAATCGGTCCAGCCGTTTCGGAGGAGTTTTGTTACAAACACTGTGACACCAGAATTTTATATATTAGATAAATAGTTATTATTTGAAAGATATTATCGTAAAAGATCGATAGCTGTTTCCCAACCCTATCTTGAAAATTATGTCATTATAGATAAATTATGTCATTATAGAAATTATGTCGCCTCCCGAGGCGGGCCTCGCGAGGCAGATGGAGCCACAAGCTCTCGAACATTCAGAAATGGACAGATTCTTTAAAACAAAGAAAACAGGCACTTCTTAAAGCAAGACCAAGATTTGGATGGATTAAAAAACTTTATTAAGCATCGTAATCAAAATGGAAATAGTAGACGCGGCTATCAATAGACCGCTTAAATGAGTCCTCGCCTGCTCGCTACAGGGGCGCGAGGGTATGACGATAAAGGGGACCGAGTGAGGTGCGGGCAGGGGGCCGCCCCCGCGCCCCTGTACCGCGCGGGCGAGGACTCTTTTAAGCGGTCTATTGATAGCCGCGTCTACTATTTCCATTTTGATTACGATGCTTCATAAAGTTTTTTAATCCATCCAAATCTTGGTCTTGCTTTAAGAAGTGCCTGTTTTCTTTGTTTTAAAGAATCTGTCCATTTCTGAATGTTCGAGAGCTTGTGGCTCCATCTGCCTCGCGAGGCCCGCCTCGGGATATTAGTTTACCCCAGACTGCCGTGCGAGCCATGGGGCTCACGAGTTCACGACCCACGGCCTCGGTAACATATTCCTTTTCCTCTTCTTACTTGTTCATATATTTGTTTGTTTATAATTATTATTTGTTCATATATTGTGTTCATATAATGTATATTGTGTTTATTTAGAGGAATAAAAGATGCTTTCTTTCTTTCTTTCTTTCTAATTTCGCATTACTCTCTTGAGGAAAAAATGAAATTATATACATTATAAAATAATAATGACAAATAACTTCTTTCTAGAATCCGCAGTTTCAGGTGGATAGATAATATTTTTGCCCTTGGCTGTAACTGTACAGTCTATAACTAAGTATAATATAATGTAATCTGTGACTGTATCTGCCGTGCTGTTATATTGTCTAGTCATCGTCGTGGCTAACACCGTTATGACAGTGCAAGTAGTGATGGCATATGGTGGTGGCACGTGATGGTGATTGACGATAAGAATTATTATTGCTAATCCTTATCTACAATCGAACGCACGTAAAGCCTTGTACACAACAACGAGAAACCTTGACTTGATGCTGTCTTATTACAGCTGATCACAGATTTTTTGTATTAGATATTATTTGATTTTCTTGTGTATGTATTAGTACATAGCATGTGTATAATCCGGGCACAGAAGATTTGCCGATAGCTACATACCTACATAACGTCGATTGTAGGGTTTTCAAAAATAGATTTTAATTTAGGTCATAAAATAAATTATACATACTATGCAAAAAAACTCAACAAAACCAGATCATCTACAATTAATATAAGTATTGTATTATTTCATGTTTATAATGAATAAACTCAAAAAATACTAGACCGATTTAAAAAATAATTCACCTATAGAAAGCTAAATAATCAGCGAGTGACATAGGCTACTTACCCTTCCCCCATCTCCCCCTCCCCTACCCCTCTACATACAAATATATGTTTGTAATGAATAAACTCAAAGAGGACGGATTTTAAAAATTCCTTCACCTATAGAAAGCTACATTATCAACGAGTAACACAGGCTACTCGCCCTCCCCGCATCCTCGCCCTTAACCCCCCCTCTATACAAAATCCCCCAAATCCATGAATAATATTTTATAAAGAGACGCGGACCAAGTCGCGTGCTACAGCTAGTAATTAATAAAGCGGAAAATAAATTTTATTCGGATACTGATTATAATGATAAAAATGTATGGTTTTTTTTTAATTAGACGTGTGAAAAATAGGATAATATTAAAAATTACCTATCAAGATCACCTGTAGTCCATAACATAGACAATTGTTTTTACAATCTTCATTGACCTGCATTTTTATATTTGAAGTAGGATTTCCGAGTGTTTTGGTTACCTTTAAAATGTTACAAACTATGTATAACATAACAAAGTGTCACTAGCATTAAACCTACAAATGGACATTTAGCAAAGATATCCGTTGAAAAGGTTCGAAAGGAAGGCGAACGAGTTTTTGCTGGGAAATTAACAAATTGATTTGATTGCAAAGTTTTATATTAATTAAGGAGGCCACTGAACCATTTCAGACATTTGAAACGCGTCTTTATCACTTGCACATAAAGATGAGTTTACGTTTGTTTGTTTTGACCCCTTTCTATCTAACTACCTGCCCTAAAGCTATCTGCGTTTTGCTTCGCACGGTTTTTTTTATATTTATTTATTTTAAAAAAATTGCACAAGAAAATTATAAGTTGTTTCTTTTTTTTTTTTTTTTTTTTTTTTTTTTTTTTTTTTTTTTTTCAAAAAATTATTTACCTCGTTTATTGCTCTTTCTGTTGTTGAAAACCGCATCAAAATCCTACAGATCATCGAAAAGTAAAAATTAAAAAAAAAAACAATTTCTGACAAAAAATATAAGTATAGGTACCTATTAGCAATACCTGATGTTTTAACAACTAAAAAAAGAAGTCGCAGTATAAAGCTAGTATAAAATAATTATTTATTACATAGGACCAAAATTAAGTCTCTTTCAATCGTTTAAATTGTATGAGGAAGGGAATCTGCAAAGAACCTCATACTAATGTTCTATCGTCGTAAGATACGGAATTCTTTCAGGAATGTTGAATGATTTACTCAATGATTATATATCGTCTATTTAATATTATATACCATTTATGTATTTTAAATTGTGTCTGATTGCAGATTCCGTTGTCTGCTTTGAGTCTGTAACTATTTTAATTATAACTTTAGATATTAGTATAAGTATACTCTTATATTTTATTCTATAAGCCTTAAGGGGGAGACAAACGCTAAATACTAAAAATATCCATTGTATAATGAACATGTTACAAGAAATAGACAAGACAATTGCTTTGAAAAAAATATATATTATACTTAAACATGTGAAGAACCAATTGTATTAATTAGAATTTTTGTTAAAGTAATAGAAACTTCACAAAAAAAGTTAGAACACAAGAAGAATTAGACCTTTATGGAAAATTCTCTCGAAAACGGCTTATTACACGCATGTGAATCCTGTACCTATTAATAAGTTAATATCAGATTAAAAAAATGTATTAATAATTTTTTTTTGTGTAATGTTCTAATAGTAAAAACAAAAAAACACCATTTCTAGGCCTGTTGAATTGGATCCGCCACCAGCGAGTTCTATAGTAAATGTCATTTGCCTCAGTGAATCCCTTAAAGGTCGATAATAAATTTGTAAACGCTGTGTATACCTATAATTGGAACTTCAGACTATGACCGAATGTGAAGTTTATTATTATATGATTGTTGTGTTTTCTGTTGGTGTACCTACCTATTGTAAATAAATAAATAAATATTCAGCCTTCAATCTCAAAAAAATTGTTCAGCCAAAAAATAATTACATGAAAACAGTCTACATAATTTTTATTTCACGGCTCTGTTTTAAATTTATATATTTACCCAAAAAGATTAAATAATATATAGAATACATAGAGAAATTTCGGGATGGCCATGGAAATAGCCTTGTAAAGTTGGCGATGGACTGAGCGATTTTGTATCACGTGGTCCTAAATGTCACATTACGGATTCTTTCGTCATGCCCGATCTATTAGTTGAAAATCTTTGTATTACTGATTGGTTGTTAGCTAACAGTGCTAACAGCTCCTGGTTCTGCGAACGCAATTTTTTCTGCAAATATAATTTACACAAAACTTTCTCGTTTAACTCTCTTTCGACAGCGACTTTAGCTGTGGTCGTTTTGCGAGCTAATCCTTATGCAGATAAGGTCATTTTGTAGATCCAGTCGTTTTGATACCGACCCTATTTTTATAATATGCATAAGGTCATGTATAAGATATATATAGATTAGGATAACACAAAAAATGTATAGGAAGTTAAACTCCATCATAATCATAATAAAGCTTTTTTTTTATTCAATTGAAAATATAAACAAAATAACCTTCAATGTGAGTTAAAAGTTGTTTATTTCGTGCTTTTTGTTACTATCAAATTCCGTTTTAATTATTGACAAACGACCCTCAAAACCGGCCCTTTATGTAGGACTATTAACATATTAAAACACATTAACATTGCACGAATTACGACACGAAATCGTAGTTTTATTAAGAAATCAAGTTAATAGTTTGATGAAGACATTTTTATTGGAGTCGAGTTGGTTTTACTGCAAGAAAGCTTTGCTTTTTATTGTGCTACATTTGAAATATATACTAATACAATAAAACTGAAGAGTATGTTTGTTTGTTTGAACGCGCTAAACTCTGGAACTACCAGTCGGATTGAAAAAAAATCTGTATATGTATACCTACTGTTTTTTTAATGTTAAGATCGGCAGACAGGCTGAGGGTCCACTTGATCGTAGGTGGCAACCGTCGCCTATACGAGGGGCACACTGAAATGATCGGGAATAAGAAAAACCACATGCACGGTATAGCTAAATTGTATTTTATTGTTTTTCGAAGTATTTTCCGTTCAAATTAATGCACTTTTCCATTCGTGCAAACCAATCATTAAAACAGTAATTCCAGTCTGAAGTTGATGTTGACAAAATGGCTGATTTGTACTCTTCCACAGCTGCTTCGGGGTCTTCAAACCGTTGACCGCGTAATAAATCTTTCATTCTAGGGAATGTAAAGAAATCGTTTGGGCTCAGGTCAGGACTGTACGGAGGATGGTTCATCAGCTCAACGTTTTCCTGCTTCAAAAAATCATTTGTCTTCCGAGCCGTATGGGAGCTCGCATTATCGTTATGTAAGATCATGCGACGTTTCGGGTTATTTTTTCGGAGTTCGGCTATTATTTCTGGCAAACAAACCGTGATATACCACTCGGCGGTAACCGTTCTGCGTTCTTGTAAAGGAATTGTAGCAACATGCCCCTTTTTCGAGACAAACGTAGCTAACATTTTCTTTGACACGCTGCGGGAGCGAACCACTTTCGTTGGCTTGACCTCGTCTTCGAAGACCCAAACTGCTGACTGATGTTTTCTTTCAGGTTCGTATGAATAAATCCATGATTCGTCACCTGAGACGATATTATAAACGGCATTTGACTTCCCTCCGTTGAAGCGTTGCAGAGTATTCCGGCACCAATCTACACGAGCCGCCTTTTGCTCTTCGGACAAATTGTGGGGAACCCAGCGGGAAACTAGCTTTCTTACACACAGCTCATTATGTAATATCGACTGAATTGCAGTCATTCCGATACTGATAACAGCCCGAATCTGCTCGTATGTCTCATGACGGTCATCTAATATAATAGTTCGCACAGCTGCGATGTTTTCAGGCGTGACCGCTGTTCTTGGTCGACCTGCAGAAAAAACAGTGCTGAGCGACACACGACCGCGTCGTAACTCGGCATACCAGCGGTATATTGTCGTTTGACTCGGTGCTTCAACATCATAAATCGAAACAAGTTCGCTGAGACATTTATCTTGAGATAAGCCGCGACGAAAATTGTGATAAATTATGGCACGGAAATGTTCACGAGTGAGCTCCATTTCTGTTAACGACGTGTCAATTTTAAACCAACATAGTTTTTGTTTTTAATAAATAAAAAAAAATTGTTTGAATGTCATTAAGATTCTAAGAGGCCCAGTATTCAAATTCTAAAAAAGGTTTTATTGTAACTCAATCCGAAATATTCTATTCCCGATCATTTCAGTGTGCCCCTTGTAACACAAGCAACGCCAAAGCTGCTGCAAGTGCGCTGCCGACTACAATAGGATTAAGGATAAGGGATTGGGAAGATATAGGGAAATGGGCTCTGGTATCCCTTACTTCACTCACCGAAACACAACAGCACACGAGCTGTTATTTTACGGTGGTCTTCTGTAAGGGGGTGGTTACTACTTTCATCAATGCGGGTTACACTTTTCATACGAGATTTCGACGTAACATAAATACCTACATGCGTCAGCTGTCGCACAAATGTCAAAATGACAGATAACGTAACGCTTTTTAGTTACTCCTCATAAATTTTCCATACCGGGGGCCTTATATGAAAATTAAACTCTTATAATCTCTAATAATAATCATCCATTACTAAATCAAAGGGACAATTCAGCTTTGAATTTTGTATTTCTGTATTTTTTTATATTGGTGTACACCGCAATAATATATCTTCATTTAATAGATAAACGAGCTTTATTCGCGCGCAAAAAAAATCGCGACGTCAATTTATATGCGAGGTATCTCCTTAAAAACTAAATGACGTTCAATCAAAGCAAATATTTATTCAACAAATCTAAAAACCTGTTCGACGACTAGACAGTAGGTAATTGACAAAAGCATAGAATACGCTATGTCTAAAAACTTATGTCTAAACTTTAACCCAAAAATAGGTAATTTTTTTAATGAGAAGTCTATCTTCGCCTATATCGTTGCCTATAGTATAAACAGGCCCCTCTTTTCCACTGGACACTCTGGGCAAGTGCCCAAAACCCCGTCATCGATGTGGCCCCCTATTTCTCTCCTACCTGCTCTGAGGAACTCTCCTTCTTCAAATTGAAGTAGAATGTTTCAAGAAAGATTGACCAGTTTGTCGCTGATGTCCATAGAATATGATATACTCAAAGACCTAGACTTTAAAGAAGTGAAGTGGTTGCGCATCTTAGCTTGAAGGCCACCTCTGCAATCAACTTAGATCTTTAAGCACTGACCTTCGTATAGTGAATGCTGAGAGACACTATTCTGGATTATATTAAATTTAATATTAAATTAATGTAAATATAAAGAAATAAACATTTGAATAAATGTAAAATTTGACTTTTAAATTCATTTTGCCTGTTTTAATAAAATAATTCTTTGTCATAGACATAGGGGCCCCATTATTCTAAAGTGCCCAGGACTTCCAATAGGTTAAAGGTGGCCCTGAGTACAAAGGAACACCAGGTGGAACGCACATGCCCTACCAACTCTGAATGATAGCATAGGAAACGAATAGAGATGTGAAGAATTTATATAAAAACAAAAAAAAAATCGTACACTTCAAGATGGGAGTACTAAAAACTATAAATAAGAGGAAGCTGCAGTATTCGGGCACGTAATGAGGTTCGAAAGATATCGTATCCTTCAAATAGTAATGCAAGGGAAAATACAAGGTAGGCAGGAGAGAGACATCCTGGTTGAAGAATTCAAGAGTGGTTTTGTATGAGCACTCACTCTCTCTTTCGTGCAACAGATTCCAAGGTTTATATAACCGTGATGGTTGCAAACTTCGTAGAGAAGAGACACTTTAAGAAGAAGAAGACTACTATTGCAAATGAAGGCGAGGTCTTAGTAGAAAAGCGTTCATTTTCGTCGCCTAATTTGACTTTTAGAGTAAAATTTAAAAAAAAAATTAAAACTTACGATAAAATCTAAAATGATATTTTGAAATTTTTGAAAAAAAAAAAGAACAATTTTCTAAGAAAAATAAAACTACCGCCCAAACTTTTCTCTTCACAATAATAAATATTTTCAGCGACAACTACATTTGTTTTTAAGTACATATATTAATTACTTACCTTAAGTTCTGTACTAAAATTTTAATCGGCTATTTATCTTTTTTTTTTCATATTTCACGCAATATTTAAGAAAAACTTTCCAATTTTAAATCTGCTATAAAAATTTAGCTTCTCAGAGATAAATATAGATAATTATATAACCTACATAGAAAAAAATTTATAGCTTTGCAAAATTGCACCTAAATACATAGGTTGTTAAAATTAATGTACTCTTGTATCCTAAAATAAAAATTATATAGGTAAACTAATTCATTGCCACCATTGTAAAGCCGACAAAAAGAGTTTACATCTCTTAAAAAAAAAACAAAAGAAAAAATTAAGTATTCCCACGCTCGAGGACGAGTGAAATATTTGTTGCCATTTGTTATCAACGAACTATAATTTATCATTGTTATCACACAAGACATAATATCAATAACACATTTTTATCTTGTACCGTTTCAGGGGACACAAATTAGACTAGATATATCTGCAAAGCTTACCTTAGAATTTCAATTTGAGTTTGTTCTTAGAAAGTGGGTTTGGGACGCTTTGACGCCTCAACATCCTTCTAAATGCACTTATAGGTTGTTTAAATAATTCAGACCGGCCACAAAGTTAAACGATTACTCTAATAGAAGGTCTACATAATTCACTATAAACACATAGATACAACGCATATTAACTACTAGCTGAACTCGGCCACGCTGCGGCCCACACGGCGGCGGCGAGCGCACGGGGCGCACGGTACTGGACACTGCTTATATATAATACTATTTATCTTAGCGTGATGTTATATAGCCTATAGCCCTCCTCGATAAATGGACTATACAAAACAAAAAGAATTTTTCAATTCGAACCAGTAGTTCCAGAGATTAGCGCGTTCAAACAAACAAACTCTTCAGCTTTATAATTTAAGTATAGATTTGTAAGACTTTTCGAACAGTTGGTGTGTCCGTGTCCGGTGTGTACGGTTATAGGGAGAGTAGGGTATTTGTGAACGGCGGGTAATTATGAACGCGCAAGTATCTAAAATTCCCCTCCCCGCACTTATCCCGCTCACTCGACTTTAGATGCGTAATGCCCCCCTCAGTGAGGTAACAGAGTTTGAAGCCGAAGGACGCACGCGCGCTGTAACGGTGAGTTAAAATATTTTTCACGCACTTTCTATGTAAAATTTCTTTTACGAAGAAGAAGATATTGTCTCAATATTATTGGGATTATATTCAATGTAAAGTAATTTTTATTTTGTTCATAGTATAGGTTTAAAGTCTTTTGTTGTTAATTTACGTTATTTTGTATACTTTTCATCAACTGTTTTTGTTATTTTTAAATGTACGATTCGGGTAATTGGGAACGCAATGTAAAGGCTAAATGGGAACGTTCTCAATTACCCCACAATATTTATGATCCAATTTCATGTTCTTGTGTTTATCATAATATTGATTATATATTTTTCGCTAACATTTTTTTCAGATGCCTCGGAATTACGATAAGAAAACAACACCCGGGTATGATCCTGATCTTCTACCTAAAGCTATCGCTGGCATAAGAAATAAAACCCTTACATACGGTAAAGCTTTTTTAAAGTATGGTATTCCTAAGTCAACATTACATAAATTAGTGAAACAGCCAACATTTAAACCACCGAAAAAAGGCCGTCAGACAGTTTTTACTAAAACAGAAGAAGATCAACTGAAGGAATACATTTTAGATTGCTGCAAGACCTTTTACGGAATAACACCGATCTCACTTCGTAGGATCGCCTTTACATTTGCTGAAAAACGAAACCTCAAACATACTTTCAACACTGAAAAACAACTCGCTGGCAAAGACTGGTACTATTCTTTTATGAAAAGGCATCCATCCATATCTCTTCGTTCTCCAGAAGCCACTTCACTTAACAGAATCACAGCCTTCAATGCTCCTGAAGTAAAGTTGTTTTTTGATCATCTTATAAAACTGTATAACAAACACAATTTTCAACCATCTCGTATTTTCAATATAGACGAAACTGGTATTAGTACCGTGCAAAAAAATTCTAAAATTTTAGCTCCAAAAGGCACTAAGCAGGTAGCAAAAGCTACTAGTGGAGAGCGTGGAGTTACTACAACTGTTGTTTGTGCCATCAGTGCAAGTGGCATATATGTGCCTCCTATGTTTATATTTAAGAGAAAGAGAATGTCCGAATTATTAATGAAAGGTTGTGATCGTAGCATGATTGCCACAGTTTCAGATTCGGGTTGGATTAATGAATCTATATTTAATGATTATTTACGACACTTCATATCTTTCGCTAAGCCTACAAAAGAAGATCCTGTATTGATAATTCTCGATAATCATGAGAGCCACATCAGCTTAGGAGCCTACAATCTTTACCGAGAACACGGCTTACATGTATTATCATTGCCACCACATGTCTCTCACAAAATGCAGCCACTAGATTTAACAGTTTTTGGCTCATTGAAATCAGCTTACAATAGAGAATGTGAATTATACATGGTAAATAATCCTGGCCAAAAAATCACTCAATACGAAGTCTGTGAATTATTTACAAATGCTTATAACAAGATAGCTAATATCAGCAAAGCAGTCAATGGATTTAAAGCAGCTGGAATCTATCCAATGGATCCAGATAAGTTTAAAGATTGTTTGGAAATCATATCATCAGACGAACCATCAGTAAACAAATCACAGCATATTGCTACATCAACTACTGAAACTGAAGATGATTTAAGGCCTGAAATAGAGATTCCACGTTCTAGTGCTAGTTCTAGTGTTCTTCACCAAGATACTGAGTCAATTCCCGAAAATGCAATAGATTTGTGCAAAACCACACCGAAAACGCCACCTGTTTGTCTTAAAGACATTGTTAATTTACCTACTATACCTAAAAATGCCTCGAAAAAGAAGTCTAATAGAAAACATTCCCAAGTCCTTTCAAGTACGCCAATAAAACAACAGTTAGAAGACAAAGAACAGAGACAAATTATTAAAAAAATGAAGAAAGAGAAAACTGACAAGATAAAAACCAAAAAGAATGCTAAGGATAAGGTAATGATTAAAAGCAATAAGGTACCAAAGAATAAAGGAATGAAAAATTTAACAAAAGCATTCGAAGAAGAAACGAAAAGTAACAAAACATATTATTGTTTGTTCTGTAATGAAAAATATGAATCTCCACCCATTGAAGACTGGATCATGTGTCTTGTCTGTAATAACTGGGCACATGAAAAATGTACTAGTGGCGAGTCTAGTCAAGGCTATATATGTGATTTATGTAAATATAAGTAAATATTTAGTTTAAGTGATTTAATTTTTTTTTATAAATTTTAATTGAACAGTTCCTAAATACCCCATAGCGTTCCTGTTTCCCCCATACACTATTCACAATTACCCCATACAGTGTTGGGTAAATAGGAACACTGAAGGTTTTGTTTTCCTTTAAATAATCTATGTTAGAATTATTTTTTATTTAATATGATAATGAAACGTTGTAACCAATAAGCCAAATACTGATTTAAAATATAAGTAGATTTGATCCTACTATATTTTTGTTTTATTATGTCACTATTTCGTTAGGCGTTCACATATACCCCACTCTCCCCTATACAGTTAAAAGTGCATACATGTTTATTTAAAACATTCAAGTGAGTGAGCCAGCAAAATTGGTGAAGTGTGTATGTTTTTGAGCCTTAAGCGGGGTTTCCACCGCGAAAGGGTAATGAGCGGGAAATGGCTAACGGAACGGATTCATTTTAAGTGAAATAAGCTTACGTTTCCACCAATAAAGAGTTTTGTTTGTTGATTTCCGCTGCAAAAGGGAAATGAGAAAGAGGAATGAGCGGAACGAACTGAACGGAAAATGAGAAATAGTCAATTTCCACATAGAGTGAGTTCAGTTGGAGTTTTGAGCTGGTT
This sequence comes from Bembecia ichneumoniformis, assembly GCA_910589475.2. NCBI lineage: Eukaryota > Metazoa > Arthropoda > Insecta > Lepidoptera > Sesiidae > Bembecia > Bembecia ichneumoniformis. Next base: position 6,006,064 of record OU342543.1, read on the forward strand.
GCGTGCTGGCGGGAGGGACGGGGAAAGGAGCGCGGGAGGCGCGGGTGACCGAAACGGCGAGCGAGTCCGTTTCAAACTAGTCGGCGAAACCTTGCCGCAGCGGACTCGTTTCAACCTCTTTTTACTCGTTCAATCCGCTCCGCTCACCTCTTCTCTATAGAAACTCTACTGTGTAATTTATCATTGCGAGTTAAACGGAATCCGTAATGACTTCGCTCCGCTCCCTAGAACTGAACGAGTTCATTTCAACTCTTTCTACTCGCTCAGACCTTTCCGCTCGACTATTTGTTGGTGGAAATACAAGTATGCAGTTTACTCTTGCGAGTTAAACGGAGTCCTTAATGGGTCCGCTCCGCTCGCGGTCGAAACCGTGCTTAAGCGAGATTCTCTAGTAAGTGTTAGTTTATTTCTAATACATTTTCTTTTAATTACGAAATTGACGTAATTACAAATCTAATTGAAATTAACGAACGTTATTTCTTATCATATGTGCTGACTCATCTCCTTGGAAAATCCGTTATCAAAAAATATTTTACAAAAATATTTTAAATAAACATAATAGTTTTGAAACAACGAGCATTCCTTCGCTCGAATACATTTTTTAATGTTGAATTGTAGCACCCAAGCTAACGGGCCCCTCTTTTCCACTGGGCACTCTGGGCAAGTGGCCAGGGCCACGTGTCCTCGATCTGCGGAAGAGTTTTCGTCCGACCTCGCAACTTCACCAATAACGGATGAGGAAGACGCCAAGAGTTAGTCGGTAGGTCTACCCCACTACAATCTAGGGGCAGGAGTCCGACATAACCCACCGGTCTGTCCCCAGGACGGTGGGCATCCATGATGGATTCCTCTTGTAAAAAAAAGGGCCACGTCCTCGATGGGGCCCCCCATCACCCGCCTAAAAATAAATTAAAAAGTACAAAGATTGACCAGATTGTCGCTGATGTTCATAGAAACTGATGTAGTCAAAGACATAGATTTTATAGAAAGTTATCTACCTCTTCAATCAACATAGATCTTTAAGCATTAACCTGCATAATATAGTGAATGCTGATTATGTAATAACTATACCTATGCATTTAATGTAAATATAAAAAAATAAAAATAACGGTTTAATAAATGTAAAATTTTACTTTTACATTCATTTTATTTACATATTTTAATAAAAGAATCATTTGTCATAGTCGTAGGTGCCCCATTATTCTAAAGGGCCCAGGACCATCAATAGGTTAAAGACGGCCCTGCAAGCTGATGGTAGGTGTATTGCATATTATGCAGAAGCAAAAAGATTAAATATCGCCATGGCCATCCAGGGGCTCTAGCCAAGATGCAAACTGTTGCAAACGCTTCCTTTGCGTACTTACGAAACGAAAGAAATGAAGCCCGGTGATTGGTTGTTGAAGTTACAACTGTCACAACAACCAATCACCGGGCTTTATTTCTTTCGTTTCGTAAGTACGCAAAGGAAGCGTTTGCATCTTGTGTATCTTGGCTAGGGCCCCTGATCGCCGTAATCAGGAGGGCCATGGCGTAGCTAGCCATGTAAAGTTGGAGATGCACTGAGCGATTTTGTGCCACGTGGTTCTATATGTCACATTACGGATTCCTTCGTCTTGCCCGATCTATACAGTTGAAAATCTTTGTGCAGATGTAACACCAGGAGGGTAGTAAGTACATATTGTGCTTGAATAAAAGTAGTACAACCACACAAAAATCCATTGAATCATAACTAAACTTTTGTCGGCATTTATAAATGAGAATTTGTCAAAATAATAATTGGATTAAAAAAAAGCAGTGCTGTTAGGTGAGTTTCTGTTTTCACCGGTGAACGAAAAACTCTTGAAATTGGTCACAGCAAAATAAAAATTGGGGTGCAATTATAATAATAATATCTACCTAATTAAGACCTAATTGGTTTAAGTTAAGAGCCATTTTACATAATTCGCTTGATTTATACAATTTCGAGTGTTAAATTTTCCAACCTATAAAAGAAATATATGATATTGAAGTATTGTTTCAAATAACTCAATTCTTCGTATTGACATTTAATAAAACAGATTTTGAAATATTATTCTATTTTTTGAGTAATAGCCAAAATGCTACGGCTAATTTTGTCAAAAACACGCGCAGAGGTAAGTTCAGAGACGTTTTTGTACCGTTAAAATTATTAAATTAAACTGAAAAAAAAAATACCCATTGCTCACAAATATAAATCCATTGACACATAATAAAACAGATTTTTGATACCTAGTTTAGAACACCAAAAAAAAAATAGATATGAGGTATAAATTTCTACGATTTTACCTTGACATTTTACATGCCCCAAATGAAATTGGAATCTTGCCCAATCAGGATACTAATAAAAAAATATGTTTTTTAATTTACAATACTACATTATTTAGTTATATTCCGATGCATTCGTGCGCACTGACTAGTACTGCGCCTTTACCTACACTTGCGCAGCGTGATTTTGTGAAATGGCTCTTAAATAGACTAATTTTTTTAAATTATTGAATTAATTTATTATATATATTCTTCTGAAATTTTGTGTGTATATTTTTCACCCGCCTATCATTTTTTTAATCGCGATTTTAGTATTTAGTGTTTTTTATATTTGTATGAACAATATAAAAAAATCCCTCTCAATCCTTATCCTTAATCCTACCATGGTCGGCAGCGCACTTACAGCAGCTTTGGCGTTGTTTGTGTTATAGGCGACGGTAGCCACCTACCATCAAGTGGGCTGTCAGCCTGTCTGCCGACCATAACATTAAAAAAAAATAAACCAGCAATGAAGGAAACAATATTTCTAATATTCGAACCTATAAAATTATGTCCCAACAATGCAAAACCATAGTATTGGTTCATAGACTGTGGCAAAACGTTGCCTCTATTACGATCCCTATGACAACAGATAAGCAATAAATTCTCAATAGAGTGTAAGCACTCCATAAAATAAATCTTATTGTTTTTTTTTCTTGTCTAACTTACCTACCTCTGTTTTCATTTACCTATTGTTAAACACCATAAAAGTAGGTAGCAATATTAATGGCGCCTAATTCTACCTGAAACGCTGCAATAAAGTCTGTTTTGTTGTTCTGTGACACAAAAGACCCCAACAATTTTTTTTTAAATCTCTCATCTACCTAATATTAATGAAGAAATAAGTAGCGGGGTTTGTCTGTTTGCCAGCTTAGATTTTTTTTCATCTTATTATATAAAAATTCATGTTGACAAGTATTATGCGGGTATTAAATCTATACATTAAATATGAAAAAAAAAACCGGACAAGTGCGAGTTGAACTCGCGTGAAGAGGGTTCCGTACGATATTACCTATCCGCACAATATGGAGTGATTTACCATGTTATTTTAATATCATGGACTTCTTATTAGGTTTTCCTATAAGTAGTATAAGTATCTATAAGTAGAAAACTAATTTCTGTATTTTTTTCAAAATTTTAGGTTCAGTAGTTTCGGATATTGATGGTCGGACAGACGGACACACGAGTGATCCTATAAGGGTTCCGTTTTTTTTATTCGGAAGTACGAAACCCTAAAGAAGAAAGGACACGTTATACATATATGTAACCGAGGTCAAAAAAATAGTTTTAGAATTTTTGTCTGTTTGTAAATTCTCAGAAACTGCTTAACCAATTTGAACGCGGTTTTCACCTATGTATTGTAGCATCCCGTAACATTTAGTGTTTTTTTCATTCCAATCGGTCTACAAACAAAAAGTTACGAGCTATACCGAACACCACGCGTACGAAGTTGCGGACTCGGTTAGTATTGAATAATATTTGTTCTTGCAACATTAAATATAGGATATACATGAATCCTATAGAATATAACGGGCAATTAATAAACAAAGGAAACGTCATTTATTAACACATAGTTTTTAGGGTTCCGTACGTCCGAATAAAAAAACGGAACCCTTATAGGATCCCTCGTGTTTCCGTCTGTCCGTCGCTCACAGTCAATTATCTCCGAATCTATAGGTCTACTATTAAGTTGAAATTTGGTACACATATCAATTTCTGTGACCCAAACGCAGAGGTGTGACGTGAATAGATGAAATCTGTAGGTATATGGGATGTCATTTTTGGGGGGAAGGTGGAAAATTTAAAAAAATATATTTGAAAACTGCATCGTATGACATAACAAATGGAAGATCTTAAATGTTTTTTTTATAATTTTAAAATGAATAGTTTCCAAGTTATTCAAGAAAATAGACGAAAATTGACCATCCCCCCCCTTATCTCCGATCCCGCTGAAAATTTTTATTACTTTGATATTTGCTATTTTTAGGGTTCCGTACGTCCGAATAAAAAACGGAACCCTTATAGGATCACTCGTGTGTCCGTCTATGCGACCATTCCCTCCCCCCCCCCCTTATCTCCGAAACTACTGAACCTAAAATTTTGGAAAAAAATACAGAAATTAGTTTTCTACTTATAATTTATAGGAAAACCTATAAGAAGTCCATGATATTAAAATAACATGGTAAATCACGCAATATTGTGCGGATAGGTAACATCGTACGGAACCCTCTTCACGCGAGTTCAACTCGCACTTGAAGTTTTTTCACAAAGGCAAGGTGTCTTTGTAAATTGTCTCTGTTTGCATAACCTTCGTTTGCACTATAAGTAATGCCAGTAGGTATTACAGTCTCTTAAATATGAATTCACAGTTAATAAAATATATTTAAATCGTTATCATTAAACTAGCGGCTCGCCACCGGCTTTGCACGGATGCAATTAGGTTTTATTACATATTATATAAACCTTCCTCGTTTATTGCACTTTCCAATAGTGAAAACCGCATCAAAATCCTTTGCGTGGCTTAGGAGGAGTTAGCTGATATGCAGGTAGACGCGGGCAGCGACTTCAATAGAATAAGGAACTAGTTGACAAGCCCCTCTTGCTTTAACGCTCTGTCTCAGGGGTCCCAGGTTCGATTCCCGAAACTTTGAAGGGCCAATTTTGGAAATGAAATTTTCATAATGTCGGCAGACAGGCTGACGATCCACTTGATGGTATGTAGCTACCGTCGCCTATAACACAAGCAACGCCAAAGCTGCTGCAAGTGCGCTGCCGACTACAGTAGGATTAAGGATAAGGGATTAGGAGTGGATAGGGAAAGGAGCTCTGACATCCCTTACTCACTCACCGAAACACAACAGCACACGTGCTGATTTCACGGTCTATAAGGGGGTGGTTACTGCCGCCAGACGGGCTGCCCAAACGACTGCGAAAACGCAGTGTGCCCTGCCAAATCCAGACCAGAGCCAAATTTAAAAAGTCGTAAAGTTGAAATTTGCCTTTGAAAACTCTCGACATGTAACTAGTTATAACCAACCATACTTTAAAATTATCAAACAGTACTAGTTACTTAAAACTAGCTTAAAACTTAGTTTCAAATTAATTGTTACTTATGCTTAGACGCGTCAACCGTGCCTATGGATATTTTAAATTAACTTAATTTCCAAAGAATCTGCACTTACTCTTATATAATTACTTAATTTCTAACTTAATAGCACATTACTTAATTAACTTACCAGTTAGAAAATCGTGAAAGGAATTTATAATTAATTTTAAGATGTTGAATTCTTACGTATAAAACAACTCATTATAAAATGTTATGAATTTTTTTATAACTTTACCTAAGATATACTTACTTTTTTATTCCAGTAAAAGGAAACTTTTTTTAAATATATTCTAAGAAATCATCTAACCTGAAAGTAAGGTTAAAAACAGTATTATATGTTCTTTATTGTTTATTGTTCAATAAAAATAAAGTAGGTATATCGTCACTGGTATACAATGTACCACTACAATTTATTTACACTTGATTCATTCCAAGCGTTCTTTATTTCAGTTCGTTATTTATTCTGTTATTTAAACTGTAAAAAAAATGAAAAAAAAAGTATGTAATCCGTCATTGTATACAATTCCTAGGAAATGTGTGCAATTCCTAAAATAGATAGGAAATATATATATATTTTTAATATACCTACACATTTTTCTAGTAAATTTATATATATACATTTCCTAAATAGCAATTGGAAATTTATTACTTTCGGTAAATCGTCAGTGGGTTAATCGCCGCCTATTCATCGCCAAGCCATTTCGGCGCCATTTACAAAATGTGTTAAGTATAAGACTTATTTGTACTGGAAACAAAGTTAGGCTACGTTCTGGAATCTTTACGAAATTAAATGCGAGCGAGGCGACAAAAATAGTGTTGAAATTTGTGTATTAAAGAATCTTTGAAACATTATTTTATATATTTCCTAATTATAAGCTCGGAATTGTATACAATTCCTAGATTTCACACATTTCCGGTAACACATACATTAATAAATTGTGTGAAAAAGCTAAAAAATATGTATGAAAGAATAAAAAATAAAGCACTGTTGGTTTTCCATGTGTGGCCTCCATTACCTATACTTTATTTCTTGCATACTAAGTTGGCAACCCTAGCTGAAAGCCTAAAAACATATTTAACTACTCTGTGGATGGACCGAGGCGTACGATGTTTATCTATACCGTATCTATACATACAACCCACCAAACGTCGAATGGAGAGGCTACGCGGGCAAAAGTAGGCGTGGGTTGACCACAGTCAAATTGTTAGATGACATCAATTCTTGATTCAAAATTACTTGTAGGTATAACTCCAAGCTATATTATATCCACGTTATATAAGACTTGGACTTTGGACTTTCCTGCTGTCATGCCACACGTCACCTCGCAGAGGGTCAAAGTGCATCACTCCGCAGTAATTTATTTGCATTATTTATTAGACATTCCAATATTAACGATACTATGTTTACTCGAACATATAGTATTGTTTAGACATATAAGTAAGAAATAAGGTCGTGACCACACGCCCCACATGAAACGCGCGTTTTAACTAGCCAACCGCTCCCGGCGTGTGGCATATGAAAACCTTCCCCGTTTAACGATCTTTACACTAGTGAAAACCGCATCAAAACTCGTTGAGTAGTTAGAGGAGGAGGAGTTAGAGAATATACGAGTACAGACAGATCAAAAAACGATCACATTATCAAGATCAAAAAACGATCAAATTATCAAGATCAAAAAACGAGTATTTATTGTGGGCTGGTATGGGACTTATTAATATTTGAATTGTTTGTATTGAACAGATTGTTTTGTAAAACTGTCTATGATTGACTCCATGTGACTCGCGCTAGTTCCCGTCTTTTACAAACACGTTACGACGTGTAGGTATGTCAGCATTAAAAATCAGCATCGATCGTTGCTGATGCTGATGCTAGATAGTCACAACAACCCTGGTGTGTGCAAGGATAAGGATGCTCGTTTAAAAACTTCTGACCTACTTACTTAGGTACTATTGATTAATTTGAAAAAGTAACACATTAAAAAAATCTTAATATAAAATTACTTGCCCGAACTTTTACAATGTCAAAAGTCCCTGTAATGTATTGACATTATTTATTCAATTATTGGACAAGTAAGAAATAAGGTCGTACCACACGCCCATGTGAAACGCCCGTTGTCTGAATTTGTTGTCGATTAATTTGAAAAATTTAATTTGCAAACTTTTATAGTATTAAAAGGTCTCTGCATTTATTAATCTACCAATATATGAGGTCGTAGGCAAGTAGGTCGTAGGCCGCCTCCAAAAGGACAGACCTGCTTATATGATTGGAATGAAGTGTGTCCTGCTACTATCATCTATTCTAAGTATTGCATTTTGAATAGCTAATAATTTTATTTCTAAAAATATAAATTTAGTTGCTTTGCCTTGCCGAGCGGATAAAGCGGATAAAATTCAAGACTTTTTTGTGTGTAAAACCTTAATTGAAAAAACTCTTGAAGTGTGTGAGGAATTATGCAAATTACGACAAAAGAAGTAAGTAGTTATAAGGTAGGTATACTTTATTTCTATGCAAACAAAATTTTATTCCAATCATTCAATCTTATTTTTTCAATTAGAAATATTAATTCAATTAGAATAATATCGAATCCAATCGTGTCACAAAATACCTAACTACTTAGATGTCATAAAATTCTTACCTACTCGTTGTAGACATTGACATCAACTGACTTAACTTTTTTGTTTGTAAACCGATTGGAATGAAACAAACACTAAATGTTACGGAAAGCTTGCTACAATACCTCAGTGAAAACCCAATTCAAATCAATGAAGCCATTTTTGAGATTAACGTGCGCAAAAGCACAAACAAACAGACAAAAAAAATTAATTTTTTTTTTATCTCTTTTTTTATTTTAAGGAAATATTTAATGCTTTAATTTTAGGCTCGTTAACGATTTTGTTATATGTTATGATTGATTTAATTTAATTTTTTCTTAGACATAGCCCATATTATTTTTATTTCTAATTTATTTTCTCATTTATTATTTCTGTATTTTTTCTTTAAATAAACTTATATACAATAGTTACTCAAATATATTGACAACTTAAATATTAAACAATTTAAACAGTTCAATCCTGTTACATACCTCTACAGGCTTTGAAAAAAAAATCGTATAAATTCTTGTGACTGTTAAAGCCAATCGGTTAATTAATTAATTGATTGTGCTGTGAGTGGATATCAAAAATTTTTTGTCACGCCAACGTAGACCCCCGTGGAGTCGCCCGTGGACCCCTGGACTTTGGAAACAAATGATTTAGAGTTTATTCCCTTGGCAAGATAGTAAACAAGAAATGTCTTCATATTTTTTTTGAAATAAAAGGTGAAGATCCACGTAAATAGGCGTATGAAGTTTTTGGAAAAAATCACGGGAAATATTTAGAAAATTCAATTTTTACTAAATAAACTTTTATTAGGTATATTAAAAAAAAAATTTCGCAATTTCAATTGTAGATATAAGTAAGTATGTACTTGTACATACTAGCTGAGCCCGCAACTTCGTACGCGTGATATTCGTAACCTTTTTGTTTATAAACCGATTGGAATGAAACAAACACTAAATGTTACGGGAAGCTTGCTACATACATAAGTGAAAACCACATTCAAAACGGTTAAGCCGCTTCAGAGATTAGCGTGCGCAAACGCACAGACAAACAGACAAAAATGCTATAAACTATTTTTTTGACCTAGGTAAAATAAGTACAACGTGTACAAATGGTTTTTTTGAAAAAAATCTTTAATGTACACATACACGGCTTGTTTACTATCTTATTATATGTAGGTATAGATTTGTGTTTACATACACTTATGATTAACGATATTTTCATCCGTAAAAATAAACAAAAAAAAAATGCATTATTTAACTAAAGGGAATAAGGTCTATAATTGGGTAACACCAAAATATTGCAAAAAATAATAATAACAAAACAAGTGAGAAATCCGGGGTAGTTTTGCGGGAAGATTTTTTTTTTTTAAATTTAACTAACCTGATTAGTAAGTACATCGATGATGGCGTATGCCAAGTAGACTATTTCTTCTTCATCAGAGCCAAGCGCTGCACCGCCGAGACCTCCAGTTCGCACATTAAGAGCACACACCCAGCCACCGGTAATCATTGCGCCATAAAATACGAACACACCTTTAGCACTTTTCACATTTAAATCCCATATAATTCACAATAACGGTAGACAAAAGTATCAAAAGTGTATGGTCGCTGTGCACGACAAATTGTCGTGGACGGTTCGAAAGAGTTTGTGGGCTGAATAAAAACTTTTTTTCTTTAAAGAAAGCAAACCTGACTGTTACTCAACACGATGTGGCGTGCAGTTTCGTTTACCGCTATACCTACGCGTCAAATACGGTTTCCGTCGGTGGTGAAAATCTGGAATTACTTCACAACACATACACACGATTCACGAAACGCTAAAAACGTTGTCTATGGCTCGGCGGACGTATACGAACTTTTTAATCGGTGTCGATGTACGAAACGGGATTTGATTTTCGAACGCGTCCCTTCAACTTCAACTGAATGTTATCACGTCACTGTTTTTTTTAATCAGTATCCAAGACACTCAGTTAAATACGCGGCCTAAGCGTGCGGAAAAGTTTTATTTTTTAAATTTAAAAAATCAAAGACAGCTCGAAACGAGCGTATCCGTCGGACCGTAAGATCGACTGCCGCTCGCCTGCCCCCCTATTGACAGTGCGCAGGTAAATGCTAAAGCCAGGTGAGCGAAACGCGACGTTGCCAGACCGTCTATTATCAATGATGATGAGATAGCAGCTATTTATGTAAAAATTTAACGCACCGTTGTCAACGTTATAGATTGCTGGCGTGAAGCGATATTTTTTTAAAATAATCGTTTAAAAGAATTAATGGAACGCAAAATTTTTAGCTCTATTACTATTATTCCTTAAAACGAAAATTGAATTCGTGTTTACGTGATATATATTTTTTTTTATTAAAATACTATAATAGACGGCTAAAACAACATACATTGCGCGGACTCCACACATATTTCGTACTATTACTTATTATGAAGAGCAGACATGTACCTACTTACCTACCTACATTTCTATCAGTAGAAACTTAGTTGAAACTATTAATTTTAACATACATAGATAAGAGTTGTAGTTTTTTATAAAGTAGTTTCCGCATTATTTTAAACTCCATTTAAGTTAGTTAAGATGCCTCGCAAATTAAGTTTAGATAGGTACTCTAATTTTAAGTTGTGGTAACAAATTGAAAAAAATATCAGTTATTCAAGCATTTACCTTTTATGATTATGTAAAATATAAAAGTAACACAATACTAAGTAAAGGTTTTTTTAATAAGTACAATTTTAAAAAATGCTTATACCTACCTAAGTAAGTAGGTATATTTTTATCTACAAAATTTAAATGAAATTTAAGTTTGAATTTAAAAAAGAAAATGTTCACATCGACAACAGAATATAGAAATGTTGGTGTCTATCTTAAAACAGCATGTGCTGTTGTATTTCAGTGTGTGAGTAAGGGAGTGTTTAAGATTGTGACGAGCCCGTTGGATGAGCGGTTAAGGTGGTTGCCTTAACGCTCTGTTCTAGGGTTCCCGCGGGTTCGATTCCCGGCATGGTCAACTTAGAAAATGAACTTTTCAAATTTGGCTCTGGTCTGGATCTGGAAAGTAGTGGCAGGGCACACTGGGTTTCCCAGTCATTTGGGCAGCCCGTCTGGCGGCAGTATATAACCACCCCCCTTACAAAAGACTATACCGTGAAATATCAGCACGTGTGTGCTGTTTTGTTTCGGTGAGTGAGTAAGGGATGCCAGAGTCCATTTCCCTAACCCTCAACAATCCCTTATTCTTAATCATACCTACTGTAAGTAATAATCGGCAGCGCACTTGCGGAGCTGTGGCATTGCTTGTGTTATAGGTAGGCGACGGTAGCCACCTACAATCAAGTGGACCGTTGGCCTGTCTGCCGTCGATCTTAACATAAAAAAATAAAATAAAAAAGCGATGCCAGGGCCCGTTACCCTGTTCTTATCCCTCATTAAGGATAAGGGATAAGAACAGGGTAACGGGCTGCTATTGACGGTAGCCATCACCATCAAGTGGACCGTCATCGTTAGCTTGTCTGTCGACCTTAACATTAAAAAAAATTAAAGAACCCGGTTTTTTGTAAGTATGTAGCATGTAATATACTACCTGCTTACCTACATAGGTATTAGTTTAGTGTTTTTCCGTCGTCGTCGCGGCGACCTTCGGTGACCCATTCAAAAGATTTCAACGTGGTTCAAAGACGCGCCACTGTTTTTACGTAAGCTGCATTAATATTATCATGCTAATTAGTGTTTTAGACATTTTATAATAATTTCCATTTACATGTATTTATACCCACCTACCTAAATAATTTTTCCGTATGGTTTTAAAGCGACATACTTAAGTCATAATCAAACAGTGTGAATTTCCTTTAGTGAAGATTATAAAGAAGAATGTTCCGGTCTCACACAAATACAAATACAACCTAGTATACTCCGGCCATTATAAGAGTGCTGTTCTGACAGGTGTCATTTCCATACATTTTCTGTATCGTTTATTCGGAAATGAACTTTATGCAATGGACATAAAGAAATGTCAAAAACGCATTCATAGAATGACCGTACTATAGTGTAAGAATATGTACTATTACTTGTATCAGGAGATCCCGCTTCTCCATCACCGCATTTAAAACTTTAGACTAAGATAAATGAAACATTTGAAACAAAATCAAAGAAATGAGCGCTTGTGTATGTGTATGTGTATGTATATGTGTGTATGTGTGTGCGTGAGTGAATATAATGAAAATAATGAAAATATTCAATTAGAATATCATTGTACATACATATATGTATAGGTACCTATACATACCTAAACACACATACATTTACACAATACCTTCTTTTGTTGTACTAGAAATATTATTTTGTAGAAGTGTAGCTTTTGCAGTAGGTATAGTCTAATAAAAGAAGGTAAGTGTTAAGAAATAGCGTAACTATAATAATTATTTAATATAGTTAAGTTAGGCAATAATCTTCTTCTCTATATATATCTAATATAAAAATGAACCCCTTGGTCACGGCATCACGCGTGAACGGGTAGACCAATTTTAATTCGGTTTTCACTAATGGAAAGAGGGATAAACGAGGAATGTTCATATAATATAAAAATTGCACCCCGGCCGAAGCCGGGGGCGGGTCGCTAGTCTTATATATAAGAATGAATCCTTATTTCCCTTGGTCACGGCATCATGCGTGAACGGATAGACCGAATTTGATTCGGTTTTCACTAATGGAAAGTGGGATAAACGGGGAATGTTCTTATATATAAAAATTCCCCGGCTTCGCATCCCGGGCGAAGCCGGGGGCGGGTCGCTAGTATATATATCAAAATGAATCCCCATTTCCCTTGGTCACGGCATCTCGCGTGAACGGGTAGACCGATTTTAATTCGGTTTTCATTAATGGAAAGAGGGATAAACGGGGAATGTTCATATATATAAAAATTGCACCCCGGGCGAAGCTAATAGTCGCTAGTCTTTAATAAAGATTCGTTTTCATTATAATTTAGGGTCTTGAGTCAGTAGGGTAGGGTATTTTTGCAATTATAGTGGATCATGGGGTAAATATTATACCTACTTACTGAAAATTGTACTGGCAATGTGGCAGGAGCGTTCAGTCAAGAATACCTACCTAAATGCATCAATAAAACAAATCATCTAAATTAAATGCGATATTTTTTATTCTTTATCGACTTCTCAATACGTTTAATGTAATGAAACATAGGTACAATAGGTACCTATACTACAGTGTGTCCCTGGATAAAGTGCACATTATGAAAATGGATGAAACTACACCATAATACCAATAGACAGAAAAAAATACAAAAAAAATCTAGCAAAATATTTATATTTATTTTGATATTTTATTTTTTTAAATAGTCCCAATTACGACCCTAATTGAAAAAACTTATTTTTTTATAAAAAAATACTTAATTTATTTACATTTTTAAAGTATAATTTAGTTTCTCTGTCTTATTCGATAAAGTTATAGACTTTTTCGATAAGATCGTAAGTGGGACTATTTAAAAAAATAAAATATAAAAATAAATATAAATAATTGTCCTAGAATTTTATTTGTATTTTTTTCTGTCGATAAACTGTGGTGTAGTTTCTGTAGTTCTGTGGTGTAGATATACTGTATATAATTACTTCGTTGGTAATACAATGTATGGTAGGTATGTTTCGTTTTAATTAGGTAAGGAATAAATTGTTCCCGCCACTAACGCTGCCGCCTCCGAGCGCGCCCGCTCACGATTGGCCAGTCGCTTGTTAAATCCAACATGGACGCCTACATCTCATATTTCGAACGCAGCTGCCGACCTATTTAAAAAAACAATGCATTTATAAGCCAGCCACACAATTAAAACGAATCAATCAATAGTACATTTATTAATTATTTAATAGCGTTTAAATAAATTAATTGATCGTGTCATTTAATATTAATATCTTATATTTTTCATATTATAAAGGACACAGTAGATACAAGTAACGACATCTACCGATAATTGTATGTACTATTCTGTGTAAAATAGGTAGGTACCCATACCTGTGGTAGTAGCTTTTTAATTTATTATTCATATAGGCATGATCCAGAGGCGTAGCTAGGTCAACAAAGCCCTGGTGCAAGTGCGGCCCTAACTAAAAACATAGATACATATATATAAAGCTTCTTCATCATCAGCTCTTTATCTTTATCTTTTTTTGTATGTGACTTTGACTTATTATACCTATGAAAGTCGGACCTACCTACTACTAGTATACTGATGTATATCCTCAGAATTAGTCTATAATCTTTCCCTAGCCTCAATTTTCACAAAAGTATCAATAATTTCGGTTAAATCTACCTACGCTTAATGCAGCTTTGTAGCGAAGCTTAGCTTAGGTATTGTATTTCTTAAATATTTTCTTTTATTTTTAATTTGCTAAATTATCTTTCAGCTTCTGCAGAAGTGACAGGAATTCTATGTTACAGTAACATTGCTGGTATGGTGCATATCCCTCGTACGCAGGGTTCGGGCCTTGGCCTCCAAGCCTTGGCTGGGAGATTAGATGGCATTGTACTCATGGTACAATGGCTTGAACCATTGTGCCATGAGTCATGTACTGACCAAGTCATGATTTGTTTATTGTTTAGTGTGTAAGATTTTATTTTATTATTATATACATGTTTTATTTTATTATCTTAATTTTAAATTTTATTATTATTATTATAATACTTCATATTTTCTCATTATTTCTATAATGAGTCTCCCAGATTGTGATGATTCATAAACCAGGAAAACCGGCTAACCTGGCTTCTTCATACCGCCCAATAAGCTTACTACCGGTAACGTCTAAAGTGTGTGAAAAGATCCTATTGAAGAGATTGATCCCGGTGTTGGAAGACCTCAAAGTTCTTCCAGACCATCAGTTTGGTTTCCGTCGTCACCATTCTACTGTTGAACAGATACATAGAGTATGTCATATAATTCGGAGTTCCTTAGAGCGAAAGGAATATTGCTCTGAAGTGTTCCTCGACATACAACAAGCGTTTGACAAAGTATGGCACAAGGGATTACTTTGTAAAATTAAAGCTTACCTTCCACATTCTTTCTTTGTAATTCTAGAATCAATCTGGAGGGAAGGATGTTTCAGGTTAAAGAGGAAGAAGCTCGATCACAGCTGCATGAAATTAGAGCAGGTGTTCCGCAAGGTTCGGTACTGGGGCCATACCTTTACACACTATTTACCGCAGATCTTCCTGATACTGAACATGTAACAACAACTACATTCGCAGATGATACAGCTATTTTGGCAAGTAACATAAGTCCTGAGACTGCCTCGATAACATTACAAACGCAACTTGATAAAATAGATGGATGGCTAAAGAAGTGGAGAATTAAAGTAAGCGCATCAAAATCTGCCCATATAACGTTCGCTCTTCGCCACGGCGATTGTCCTCCCGTTTCTTTGGCCAATGAAAACCTGCCACATGTGGAATCAGTGAAATACTTAGGTCTCCACCTGGATCGGCGTTTGATCTGGAAAAATCATATCAAAGCGAAACGAGACGCAATAAATCTCAGATTCAGAAGTCTGCAATGGTTGCTGGGTAGATCCTCTAATCTGAGCACGGAAAATAAACTACTCATTTATAAAGTAGCTATAAAACCTATATGGACGTATGGGATTCAACTCTGGGGTACTGCTAGCCATTCCAACATAGAAATTCTCCAACGGTCTCAGAATGCCATACTAAAAACTATTCTCAAGGCACCCTGGTTTATAACCAATGCTGAAGTTCATCATTTCTCGAATCTACCTACTATAAGAGAGGAGATTGCCAAAACTTGTAAAAATTATAAAAATCGTCTGAGGGCTCACCCGAATGAGCTAGCCCAAAAGCTACTTTCCAGCAATCCACTTAAAAGATTAAAAAGGTCACATATTCTGGAGCTGGACAAAAAGTTCTCTTCCAGCTAAGTTCAACCGGAGGAGCAAACATTAGCTCATTCTTTTTCATTAAGAGTGGTATTCTTGAAGGAGGATACTCTCAAAATTTAAAAATATAAATAACAAATCCGATTATAGTTCAGACTGATTGCGGATATAATAACAAAAAAAAAATTCAGGTAGAAGTAGGTAGGTGGTAAATTAAGAAATTGAAGGAAAAATTGGAGCTCGTTATATCTAAATATTAGCTTTAGAATTGGTCACACTTTCGTTTCATGATTAAAGTCGTGTAACACGAAGAAAGGAGAATTTTTCGCCCGTTCAATTTGAGGTTAGCTCAGTAAATGATCAGCCCATTGGATGAGTGGTTTAGGATGCTTGCCTTACGCTCTGTTCTAAAGTTCCCAGGTTCGATTCCCGGCAGAGTTAACTTTAAAAAATTAACTTTTTAAAGTTGGCTCTGGTCTAGTTTGGTAAGTAGTGGCAGGGCACACTGCGTTTCGCAGTCATTTGGACAGCCCGTCTGGCGGCAATAACCACCCCCTTACATAAGATTACCGTGAAATAACTTCACGTGTGCTATTGAGTTTCGGTGAGTTAGTAAGGGATGCCAGAGCCCATCTCCTCATAATCTCTTATCCTTAATCCTACTGTAGTCGGTAGCGCCCTTGCGCACCCGTGGCGTTGTTTGTGTTATAGGTGCCGGTAACCACCTACCATCAAGTGGACCGTCAGCCTGTCTGCCGATCTTAACATAAAAAAAGCAATTATTTACCTATTTATATTTAGTTATTAAGGTTATAACATTCAAGCTGTGAAAAATCGAATACAGTATAGAAGAAAGGATATATAAGAGTACGTATCTATAAGAAAGAAAAGAGTAGGTAGGTGTTTAAAACAGCTGTTTAATGACACTACTTTTCAAAGAATAAATCAGTAAATCACAACCAGTATTTAAATATCGCATCTATATATCGCACCTTTAGTAAAATTAAGGCACAAATAAAAAAAGTCAATTTTTCAGAATTCGTATTACGATATTTTAGAGTACCTATACACCTACCTACTAAGTCATCAGTATCTACTCAGTACATTACCTAATACCAATAAAGTCCTTCTTTTTCTCTGTATGTATGCGGTAATCTCGGAAAGTTGTGAATGAATTTTGTTTCTGATTGTATCGACACACCTCGGACACTTGCAATAAAATGTATGAAACCAACGCGTTGCTACGCACACAGTCTAAGCTCGTGTAGGTGAACGCGTACCATGCTTGTGTGAGTGAGATAAGACATGCTAGGGTTGCCTTAATTTATTCGTAGTGCATTCGCGAATCGACAAAGAGTATATAATCACTACGTTTCGAATCGGGAACGCAATGTGCGGCAATATGAGATGACCTTGTAATAGCGGCCTCGAATTAATTTTGTGTGCTTGTAATTAATTATAAACAAAAACGTTTTTAACTCTATTCTCTGAGATTATTATTATAAGGATACTCATTAAAATATTTTATTTTTAATAAGTAGCATTATTTATCTAATTATCCAACTAATATTATAAACGTGAAAGTTTGTGAGTATTCGTTTATTAAAAGCTTTCTCATTTTCCCATTGCTTAAAAAATGAAAAGACTAATAAAGTGGCCAAAAAAACCTGTGGTTTGACTTTAACTTTCTCTTATTATAATAGTAGCTAGAAAAAAAGAAAAATGAATGAGTTTTAGTAACAGAAAGTATCCAACGGAAAACTGAATCTTTTCCAAAAGCCTCCTAAACCACAGACTAAATAAAGGAATAGTCGAAGGGAAATAATCTTAGATGAATGATTGGTCTCGCTGCGCTCGACGCGTCGAGCGCAGCGAGACCAATCATTTATCTATGGGAAATAATATTTCATGCTTGTAATTTTATTGTTTATTATTCACGAACAAAATTTATAAAATGTGTAACAAAATAGTATAATTTTGAAACGCTAAATTACCACAAATGAGAGAAACTTTTTGCAAAATTACTTGTCCTAAAATTTCGATTCACATATATAGGTATGTATTAAATATGAGAAAACGAATTAAAAGCTTTTTTAAATATTCAATCGGAAAGCATTCGCAAGGTATGCTGGATAATATAATTTGTTCAATATTTTTCAAAATCTCATTGCCCACATGAAAATATTTGTTTAATATTTGAATATTTTACGTGGCCTCCGCTCTGCGCACCGCGCCAGCCGGTAACTGTGAGATAACTGAGCGCGGGTGGGGTGGGGGCATTTCAACGGGAGGCAGGGAGTGGCCATAGGTACTGTACCTTAGTACTCTTTATTATACTATGGTATCGATGGAAAGAGAAAATTCTGAGTATGGTTTATGTGCATAATTTTACGAGCCTGTTGGATGAGTGGTTAGGGTACTTCCCCTACTGACATTTCTGTTCAATAAGGTTTGGCAAGTAGAAATATATAATGGATTTATTTTGAAGTTTAATGCAGGCCTTACACTCTAAAGATCACTTAGGTATATGTATAGCCATTAATTGTACAAGTAAAGAAAGAATGTTTTCCCATCCGCGTAGATCTTCCAACGGGCAGTCTATTCCTAAGTGGTTAGCGAGGCCTGGATGGATTTTAATGAAAAACCACAACGGGAACAGCAAGTATATGAGCCGGTTGTCGAAGCGGTCGAACTTCTTAAAGCCAACCCACTGCACTCCAGAATACGTTTATCAAATGGACGAGAAAGTATAGTCTCGAACAGACATTTAGTTCCAGCGGGAGAGCTTTTTTATGAGGCTGATGGTCCATTTGATGGCAGGTGGCTACCGTCGCCTATAACACAAACAACCCCACAGCTGCTGCAAGTGCGCTGCCGACTACAGTAGGATTAAAGATAAGGGATTGTAGGAAAATGAATTCCGGCATCCCTTCCTTACTCACCGAAACACAATAAAACACGTGCTGTTATTTCACAGTGGTCTTTTGTAAGGGGGTTGTTACTGCCGTCAGATGGGCTGCCCAAATGACCCAAGTGCCCTGCCACTACAAAAAGCTTTCACATGAGATGCAGAGACCTGCACCATAATGGACGAACCAACAGAGAAGCAAGATCCTGGACTATTAGAAGTACCATCGCCATCAACTAACGTGTGATTCTCATGCTATCGTACGTCTAATAATAATCAACTGATCATCGAAAGAAAAAAAAAACTGATTGTTATTCGATTACAATCGAATATAGTTCGATTTTTTAAGATTGCCTATGTATGTTGTTTGTGTAATGTCAATTAGTTAGGATACTCTGTGATCTTAGTTCTGTGTATGTAGTGTGCATGGAAGTAATAAGTACTTCCATGGTAGTGTGTCATTCTAAGCGCTTGTCACTTGTCCGTGTGTGACAGTTCATTTTCGCGCCAAACATCAATGGTCGCTCACTGCATCGGTGCATTACGCCTAGTATTTTGTTAGATTCTATTATTAATTATTACCTTTAAAGTTCATTCTGTTAAAAAAAAAATTGAATCCTAACGACATAAATGTAATACGTTTCTACAGTTTAATTGAGCGGATTCAATTGCATGTTGTTTCGTGACATCCACCGCCGTGTTTTTAATGTTTATTATTAAGTTTTGTAAGTAGTTTCAGAGATGAGTTTTAATGACTACACCGCGGTCACACCGCGTCGTTCGACGCGATTCACTCGAATCCACACTCCTAAAATGTCCGATCGTAAGAAGGGTCTTTTCCAAAACGATACAACTCTCGACTGCAATTCCTTAACGAAGCACCGACAACTTCCCGTGGTGAACAGCGAGAGTGACACGGATGACTGCGACCTTGGCATCATTAGTACCTTGGATTCTAGCTCCAGTGATGAAATTGATCACAACCTGCCAAAGACACCTGAAAGAGGCAACAAGTGTAAGCAACTTTTTTATGTTAAATTTGACAGACTAACGGTTCACTTGATGGTGGGTGGCTAGTGTCGCCTACAACACAAGCAGCAAGCAACGACACAGGTGCTGCAAGTGCACTTCCGACCATATTTGGCTTAAGGATAAGCTATTTAGAAAGGATTAGGGAAATAGGCTCTGGCATCCCTTGCTTTAGTAATTTCTTCCTTCTTCCTTTTTTTTTCTGACTGTGATTCGAAGATTTTAAATTACTTGAGCTCTCTTCTCAACCTCTTAGAGCTTGGAAATCACCAGACAAACCAGCTAACTTATGGGGGTGGCTTATCCATAGTTAGCCTAGCACTCTCAGAACTCTAAATCGGGCACTAAGTGGGTTCTCAAGTGATTTTGTTACCTTAAAATGTTACAAACTATAAAGTGTTTTGTAGTTGATGATAGATTTAAAAATAATGAGCCTAGTGTTCAAAATGTTATCTGACTCATTATTCATGTACTTAATTGCTGATAAGATTAATTATGGCAACATCTGATTCTACATTTATTATGCTATCAATTAAATTCTTTAAGGTATTTTGTAATATAAATGTAATGAATTCGGAAGCTTGCTAAATATCAAGGGAAGCTTGCTGCAATGCATCAGTGAAAAGCGCATTCAAATCGGTTACAATATTATTATTTGTATAGAATAGAAAAATGTATACAACATAAAATCTTTTATATTATACCTACTAGCTACCTCCCCCCTGCTTCACACTGAGTTGCAATTTTCAAAAATCCTTTCTTAACAGATGCTTAATTACAAAAAACTTATGTTTTGTTGAGCTTTTTAGACTTAGTAGTTTTGGGTGTGTGTTATTAGTCAGTCAGGACAAACAATTAATAGATAGGAGTAATTATTTCATTTTCTTCTTAAATATGTTATATAAGTTGCTTAAATATTAAAACATTTAATTACACAGACAACACAAGAAGCGGAATGAAACTTCTCAAAGAGAACAAAGATTTGAAGAACTTCATGAGATCTCCATTCACATTGCACAAATTTCAAACGAGATATTCACGATCAGAGTCCAAATGCACAGGGTCTCTATCCACACCGAGCACTCCTCATGTGCAAAACCATCCAGGGACTCCGTCTTCCACACACTCGTGTGCTAGTGTTCATACGGTTTCGTCAACAACAAGTCGAGCTCGCAAAAGTCTTGCCAGTTTAATAGCGGATGCCGAAAGCTGTAGCAGTTCCTTGAAAGATCTCAATTTTGATACCGATTCCGGCACAGACACCAAAGAGAACACACCGACTCGAAGGTCTGCCAGGAAAAAGAAAATGACACCAAAGTTTCAGAGTTTCAAAGGTGTTCTGGAGGAAAAAACTAAAAATTCTCCCGTGGTCAATACGCCTACAAAATACATTATGTCTAATATGAAGACACCCGTGTTGCAGTTAACTAAATTGGACATGAGCAATATTTTGTCTCCATCGCAGATGTTGAAAACACCACACAATGATACAAACAAGATGACCCCGCCTAAATTAGTTCATAATCGTCGTGCACCTATTCAGATAGCTGAAAGCCCTGAATCCAACAGCGACAGTGAAAAGAGATACAAGAGGCTGAGAGAAGATTGCTTGAACGATGGTCCGAACCCTAAAAATCAGAAATTAGGGAACTATGTACCAAAAGCGAGACTTTCACTGTTTAACAGTGACAAGCTCAAAGAAATGTTGACAGTGAATTCTTTCTATGGAAAGAACAAACCCGAATTGAACCCAAATGTGACTAAGAAGATAGTCAGTGCAATAGAAACAACCAACAACAATAAACACAATAAGAACCGTTCGGTTGTCCATTACTATTCGCAAAGACGGAAAAGAAGACCGGGGCAAATAAACAAGGGTGTCAGACATAGGATAAGAAAGCCCAAGTTTAATGACACTAACAAATCATTGAACAGCACACATGCGGGAGTGGTTAATAGCACTGAACCTGATGTAAAATCAAACAAATATGATTTGAATAGAAGCATGAAATCTAATGTGAATGACATATCTTCGCTTAATACTTCACAGGAGATTTATGGTGAGTTGCTTTTTATTTTTTACTAGCTGTGCCCGCAGCTTCGTCCACATGGAATTCAGGTTGTCAGAATTCTCAGTATCAGTAAAATTCAATTACCTACCTCGCAGTCGCAACGTATGCATCTTGACTTTGCACTGCCTCTATGGCTTCACGGCGCGGTCGCGTTTTGCATATATTGTATACGTCCAAAGTATATGCAGTAAAAAGCAAAAATCATGTGTATTAAATACTTGTGACGATAAACGATAAAATTTTTATAAGGATTAATAATTTTGTTGATAATTTGACTAATAAATATCACCTAACGATTTTTATTATAATTATTTTTTAATACAAAAAGTAGTTTTTGTGACTTAAATCAAGCTCTACAACTCTTCTAATAGAGCAATCATATATCTCACCCTTAAAGTAGCGTTCAAAAGAAGAGTTTTACATTACCACAAGTCTTTTCATTTTACGGGATAATATATCAGCCTATGTCCATTCTGAAATTTTATTCTAACTATTGGGGAAAGATTTTTTTAAATCAGATGTATAGTTTCGAAAATTATCCCCTAGTGCAAACATACAAACTCATCTGGTGCCAGCCAGGTCAACCAGCGGTCGGCGAGCCGTAATCGTGGCGTCGCCTAGCCGTAGCTGTAGCCGTACGGGAGCTCCTGATCCGCTTTGGTTACGTGCTTATGTTAGCTTGACGGCGAGGCGAAAGGCGATACGGTGACGATCCCTTTCCGAGTTGATATGTGCGCTATGACTAGGGTTGCCAGGCCTCAAAATCGATAATCCGGACATAGACTCATATTTAGCTGGACATTTTGCCATAAAAGCCTGACACACTTGTTTACATATTGTTTTATGCGTGTCCGCGTGATTCTGGCCGCTGCGGGGTTGACCAAAAGCCTAACTAAAGCCGGACTTGTATATGTTTGGCCGGACACGACTTTAAAAAGCCGGACACCTGGCAACCCTAATCCATGGGAAACCGAGAGCGAGTCGCTAGTTAAGTTTAATAACCCTAGCTGTGACCCTAAACCCGAACCTGTCGCGTCAATCAGTTCGTCAATATATTTCTTTTAACTGAATATTTACATAGCCCCATACAAAATCATTGGTAGCCTTGAATATATGACTTACAATTCAAATATTAATTTAATTGAAATGGTTTTAAAATTTATAATTTATTCTCTAATGGTAAACCAAAAATTGCCTACAGACAAACCAGACCCATTCGACAGAGTGAAAAGAACTATAGACGATCTCCTCAGTCAGTGGACAGAGGACGAGATTCCTGAAACAGAATTACAGCCTCTCAAACAGAAACCAGAACTACCTTGCTTCAATAAGACTGTCATTGAAGAGACAAATGACATCTTTCAAGCGCCAGTGGTAGCCACACCGGTTATCACATCGGTTGTACCTGTAAATTGTGGAGCCGATATCCTCGAACTCGGAGTTCAAAATGCTACAAACACGGCAAACGTTACACCTATTGTGAGGGATATGCCCGAAGATGTGGCCATGGCGGAGCCAGGGCATTTAAGTAAGCATGGTGATATGCCAATAGTTGGTGAACACTTGCCTGTCGATGGAGGATATTTACCCCTTACAGAAGATATAGATGGAGGTCAGTATTATTATTATAAGCCCTTTATTCAGAGAAGTATAAAATATTTAGATTTTTTTGAACTGTTATTTCTTCTTCACTTCTGTTTGCCCAAAGACAAAGGATCACTCTCACTAGTTCCATTCAATGATTTCATGATATTTTTTTAAATGTTAAGATCGGCATACAGGCTGACTGTCCACTTGATGGTAGTTGGCTACCGTCGCCTATAACACAAGCACCGCCAAAGCTGCTGCAAGTGCACTGCCGACTACAATAGGATTAAGGATAAGGGATTGGAAAGGGATAGGGAAATGGGCTCTGGCATCCCTTACTTCACTAACCGAAACACAACACCACGCATGCTGTTATTTCACAGTGGTCTTCTGTAAGGGGGTGGTTACTGCCACCAGACGGGCTGCCCAAATGACTGCGATACGCAGTGTGCCCTGTCACTACTTTCCAGATCCACACCAGCGACAAATTTGAAAAGTTCATTTTTCAAAGTTGACCTTGCCGGGAATCCGGGAATCGAACAGCGTTAAGGCAAGCACCCTAACCACTCATCCAATGGGCTCGTCAAAACTTTTATGACTTAGATTATTACTATGTCTGTTATCCAGGGCAATTGCTAAAATTCTAGTGAGCATTCTAGCTTTCATTAGCAACTTATCATCTTGTTTTTTTTTCTTTTTCAGAACAACAAGAGTTAATAGATTTGGATGCCATAGAACGCGAGATGGATATGTTAGACGCACAAATATTAAATACAGTGCAAACTAATAATATGAATCCAACAGCTGTTTTTGCATCTATTGAAGGTGTATCGTACAATGGAACTGGTAAGATTTAATCAATCTTAACTTGTTATTTAAATTTTATTAGAAACTAGCTTTTTTGTTTGTAAGTCGATTGGAATTAAACAAACACTAAATGTTACGGGAAGCTTGCTACAATATAATCGGTTAAGCCGTTTTTGAGATTAGCGTGCACAAACGCACAGACAAAAATTCTAAAAACTAATTTATTTACCTTGATAAGTGTACAAATTGTTTTTTGAATAAACGTCTACACCGAGCGCGCCGAGAGACTGAGGCGCCTGTGTGCTAGTAACAAAAACCGACAACTGACGGATCGCTCGCGGCAAGGAGCGCGCCCTCCTGCCGCGTAGTTTGGATCGCGCGAGGCAAGTCCACATCAAACGCTCCTATGGAGCGCGCTCCTGCCGCCCGCGATCGGAGCGCGTTGGATCGTCCGGTGTAGACCCGGCTAATGAGTATTAATACTCTCTAGATAAAGTTGAAATTTGCACAACAATTTCACGGCACTTATCTGCGCAGTTCCGCGAATGTGCCCGCGCAACGTAACTTGACCCTGACCGACTTGCACTCGATTTTAAGCTTTAATACTCTCTGGATAAAGTTGAAACTTGTACAACAGTTTATCGAACGAATTGACCGAACTGTAGAAACACTTTCCGTTTTTATTTCACTCTTTTTAACCTAAAAAAGCCGGGACATACGAGGGGTTAAAGCTTAAAATCGAGTGCAAGTCGGTCGGGTCAAGATATGTTGCGCGTAATTGTTGTACAAATTTCAACTTTATTAATAGAACTTTAGTATATATAATCGAGTGAAATATGACGCAAGTCGGTCGCGACACAGATCTGTGTCGGGACATACAAGCATAGTTGCACAGATCTCTGCCAAAAAATACGGGGACATACGTGGGGTTAATACGCCCGACATCTTTATCGCTGTAACGATAGTGGCGCCGCCACGACGACAATATTTTAGACTATCCCTTGGCAACATTTTTCCAGAATAAAAGGGTTAATCAACTTTTAAGGCACTCCTTTCTAGTCCCCGTCACATTCAAAATCAAAAATACTGACTAATATTAAAATATTTAAACCATGGATAATTAATTAGTATATTAGACGTTTATTTGATATTATCCCTTTGTTGCATTAATGTATTATACAATAAAATGCGTCTTTTTGTGGTAACGCAGCGGAAAACCTTCAGCGTTCATACAAAAAAATTGTGTCCCCAAGCATAGGTATGTGTGTTTACATACAATTGTTTTTAATATTTTCTTTGAAGGCGCTTTATTTAAAATATTTTACAGAAGCATATTTAAACAAGGTTTTATATTTCGTTGAAGATGTAGTTATATTTTATTTATTAAAATTTTTATAAAATTTTTAAGCTGTGTCCCTAAAAATTCGTCAGTTACCACTTCCACTGCGTTACGTTTAAAGTACTTAAACTTATCAAGAGATGGCCCCAAACGACTGTTGTGCGTAATGAATGCTTGTCTAATATCACGTACTCGTAAAGTGTCTCGGCAAATGTCGCGCCAGACCGCCGCCAGTACGCGTCCAGCGGTCGAAGAGTGAGCGTGGTTTTATTATCGTTCCGCTGCGAGACTGCCAAAATTTTGGTAAGTTTCTACAATAATTTGATACAATTACCTAAACTTCATGTATTTTAAGTCTGTTTTTATTGATCCGCCGAAATATTTTGGTTCATTACTATTATTATTGATTTACGAGTCATAACCTGTAATTTTTTCCCCCGCGTTACCGACAAGATCTCTTGCGTAACCAGTAACTCAAGAGAAAGTATGACAAAATTGCATAAGAATTTATTCCGGTAGATTTCACAAATTTTATTTGGTTTTCAGGGTTGGATCATTGAAAAATACAACAATGCCTCTTAGCGCGGCCGAGAAACAAAGACGTTATAGGGAACGTTTGAAAAATAATCCAGTTAAATATTTAGAATCGAAGCGAAAGCATAGAGACAAGAGTTCACAAGAATAAACGGGTGGTTAAAGACTTGATTCCAAAAGAAAAATACAATGCAAATGTTATTTGACGATTAAGAAAATGAGAACCCAAGAAGAAAATATAGATGATAGAAAGAGCGTTAGTAAATACGCCTTCAACCTCTCCAAGACTTGACTCCGGGTTAAATGTCCGTAATAATACCCTGCCACCTTTACTCAACAATTCGCCAGCTGTTCAAGTCAGACCTATAGGTTTCAGAAGTTTGCGTTCGTCATCTAACAACCATTATTTTTCTTTGCTACCACAAACTACGCCGCCATCATGAATTGTGCCAACACCACCACCAGTGATGCCATTTCAGACTACACTGCTACCTACTACTTCGCCACCAAATACTTTAACATCAGTATCACCAAACCTGGTGACACCGCCGATCGTTACACCGCCATCAGCATCACCACTAGAACCAGCTATTTCACCACCAGCTTCTCCAACTGCACTTTTTCTACCTGATTCAATATCACCAAGTTTTCTGAGGGTTTCTTCAAATATTATCCACTCCATTATCAGTAACATCACCTACTTCATCGTCAGCTACAGTAAGAGGGTGGAAAAGGTAAAGAAAGACCGGTCTAAAGTGTATAGCGAAAATGAAATGTTATAAAGGAAAATGAAAAGTTGAAGAAAAAGTACGAATAATTCAAGAAGTGATATCAAAGGAATAATGCAACAGAAAAAATTACTTCTAAAGATGATTTAAGATACATAGTTTTGAGTAATTCCATAAAAAGACCTTCAAAAATATGAAATCAAGAAAAGAAAGACCGGTGATTAAGAAACTATTGATGGCTGTGATATTGTCATAAATGACGAGCTGTTATCTGTCCAATCTGCTGATGATGTTCCTCAAAAAAATCCATTAATAGCACTCAAAGTTTGTAAAGAGTTACAAGATGTAACTAATAAGAGTCAAAAACGTATTTATGAATACGTATGAGACTCATCTGACGACGAACATCCTTGCTCAAGTTACGGTAAAGAAAATTATTGCCAGTGGTAATTTTTTGCTGGTAAATGTTTACGTGGACGCAACGAAACAGAAAACGTACACCTATGCATGTAAAACGTTAGACGATATTGAAGAAGATGGTGAAATTAAAGTGATGTTTTTTTAGAGTAGTTGATAAAAAGGCTACTCGATTTCGGTTGGATGTGAACGATGTTTGCTACGTTATGATGATGTGGTCCAAAAATTACCAAATCCCGATATTATTAAAAAAGGACAGCGTACATATTACGAATTTAAAAATTCTGTGAATGTTTTTGAGAAGTAAATAGATAAGTACTTTGAAGTTGATTAACAATGATCTCACTATTTATTTATTTTTTTGGAAAGGAAGTTTGAGTTAAGTTTTATTGTTTGATTAGTGTTTCGTAAAGATTGATCTCACTTATTGTTTTTTTTTTATTAAAGGAAGAAAGAGTTAAGTTTTTTTAATGTATGTTTAGTTTTTTGACGTTACTTAGAGTATTTTCATTTGTTACCAATATTTCAAGACTTTCTCTGGCGTTACCTAAATTATTTCTCTTGCGTTACCTAATGTCCCCAAATATTTATGAATGTTTTGAAAGTTTGTAATTAATGGTATTGTTATTCATTTATAAAACTTATGTGTTTAGGTGCCCTAAGATCTATTTTCTTATATAGTGTATAACAATGAAGACTGCTCTAATTGAACTTAGAATATTTTAAAAGTTAAGCATTGAGTATGACCAAAGTAACGCAGTAAATATAAAATGGATTTTTTGTGATTTGTAAAACAGTAGAAAGGCTGATTATATATTAAGACAAACTGTTGGATTGTTACAAAGAAATAAATATTATAAAAATTGAAAAATGGACAGTTTTAATTGTCTAAAATTAATATTTTATTTGGTAACGCAGTAGAACATCAATCCATACCTGTGTTCAATTTCGTTAAAATCTCAAAAAATATCGCTTAAACGTCGTAGCAACTATTAAAGTTAGAAACTTGGACATTTTTTTTATCATAAACTATCAAAATAAACACATTAATTCTATCTAGATTTTTTTATAAACTTCTTCACACGAACCATCAAAAGGAGTACTTTAAAAGTTGATTGACCCAAAAGTGTCCTATTTTAATTCAGGCAATAAACTATATGTGGTCGAGAGGTCCCTTCGAACTCCGATCGTGCCATGTAGCAATGAGTTTTTTCTAGAAAACTTAATAAGTTCATTTAATGACTGCTCTCAAACCGTGAAGGAAAACGTTCTGAGGAGACCGCATGCGTCAAAGAAGAAATTCTAAGGCACATGTGAAGTTCACCAACCCGCACTGAACCAGAGTGGTGGACCATGTAGCCCGTACGTCCCTGTTGAGGAAAACAGTCTCTGTCACGCACCCACCGAAACAGGGGACGACAAGGGCACCGAAAAGCAGTGCGTCACTAATACAAAATATTTATTTCAGAAGTCCTACCCTCTACATCTGATTCCAAGGATAATCCTAAAGATGCTTCTGCCAAAAAGTTGTTTTCTATATTTGAAACGCCCAATCCTGGTACAAGCACTCCCAATGCTAAAGGTGGGTATTATTTATATTTATTTATTTGCTTTAGCATTTCGAATAATGGGAGATCATAAAACAACCTAAGTCTATAATTTGTTTTATAGAATGTGTCTATATATTTGCTTGTGTGACTTGATGAATTTTTGCTGTGCTGTTAGTCTTTTTAAAGTTCGACCGCATCTTTTCTGCATGTTAGTGTTGATTAAGTTTGGTAATTTTTTTATATATTCTCAAAAACTTACTCTAATTACTTTTTTTTACAATAAAAATAAACTGTAAGGGGTGTAAATCCACACATAAGAATCGTATTTTCAAATGTCAATGTCAGTTGTTAATCCGTTTGTTAACGACAAATGCGCTGAAGGAAGTAAATTAAACCATACTGGATGTAATTTTACTATTGGAAAGAAAGAAAGAAAGAAAGAAAGCAACTTTTATTCCTCTAATAAACACAATATAAATATATAAACAAATAATAATTATAAAACAAACAAATATATGAACAAGTAAGAAGAGGAAAAGGAACCCTGACTCAGTATACAGTTGTGGTGCGGACCACAACACTGATATTCTGCCAGGGACCAGAAATTCAGAGAAAAAGAAAACAAAAAAAACATTTACGCGGGACAATTCATAATACGATTACAATCCATATTGGCACTTATAATTTATTATTAACCTGAGTTGTGTTGACGATACGTGTCACTTAGTAGCAAGGATCGCTTGACTACTATACTGAGAAGATCACCAATATTTTGGTTATAGTCTGTTTGGATGCCAGGAGAATATTAAATCATTTTCAAATATGTTTCCTTATAGTCTAAGAGCCGGTGAAGATCGACCTTCACCGATCTGATAACTCAATGAGACATATTTTTTATCAAGTATAATTATAAACAAAATATGCCTATAATGACTTGCCTATCGAAAAGTGTTCATAGCTATTTTCAATTTAATTAATTTTAATCCATTTTCTTTCATCACCTTCACTCTTTTGATAACCGAATGAGTTTTATCTCAACTGATAGTTTTTAACACACGGAGTATGCCTAGGTAAGCTTGCCTACTTATTTCTGTACATGGCTACCTGGCAAGCAGGTGTGAACAGGTAAGTCAATATAGGTAACTATACCGATCTGTTAAACAATCGAAATTGATATCATAGGTAAGATATTTTAATTACAAAACCAATCATATAGGCTTGCCTGCAAAAAATCGCACATAAAATATTATTGCCAAGCTATAAAGTTTTAGAATGTTAGCTATTCCAATAGGTGCGAGAGAGAAAGTAGAGCGTCCTAGGTCCGTGTGATAGAACAGGACACAACATAGCAGCTGCACGCTACCTGACCTTCAATGTATGAATTTCAATGAATATAATGCGAATACTGAAAATAATAAGAAAATAGATAATTATACACAGATTTGTATATATTCAAAGTGTGAGTGCGACAGAACATTCAATATGCGGAGTTAATATTATGTAGTTTTGTACGTGATAGCACATTTCGCACAATAAAATATATCTCCTTTATCGCAAGGTATAACTGTATATTAGATTGATTGCCTCTTCCATGAGGATTGTGAGTATTGCTGGAATCAAGATTACTTCTGAAGCCAGATGGCTTTAGAAGATCAGGACCTCCCCAGGGTTTATCAATGATAAAGCCGCTTTTCCATGGGTACACGCGCTGCTTACTTTCTAGGGGTGGTAGTAT